>OX451738.1:390295804-391699241 GCA_948472305.1 Vicia faba
ATATATATATATATATATATATATATATATATATATATATATATATATATATATATATATATATATATATATATATATATATATATATATATATATATATATATATATATATATATATTAATACACTTAGGATAAAATATCAAAAATATACATATTTTTATTTTTATTAATATTTAACATTAAAAAATACATTTTTATAAATATACTATATTTTTATTTTATTTTTTTGTATATAAATAGTAAATATTATATATATTAAATAACTAATACCATTTTGATTAAAATTAGGGTTTTGCCCTAAATATGAAAATACTCTAAAAATAATACCCTTTTTATTTCTTTTTTTATTTTTACATAAATAATACTTTTTCACACATATAAAAATTCTTTTTACATCTTGCATATTTATTTCATTTCCATTTAATTTATGCCTTTAATTATATTGTAAATATTCAAAGAAAATGATGTAATAGCTAGGTTTAATTTCTTGTCTAAATAACCCCCATTTGAAACATTTGTACCCCCTCCACATATTATTGTGTTGTAATAGTGTAGGAATTTAAATTTCGCACTTTAATGCTTTCTAAACATACCATGCTAGAATTAGGGTTTGTATGCGAACAAAACGAACAAAATAGTTTGACCTAATTTCAAGATAAACAAGCATGAAAATGGACAACACATTTCACACTTGCACCCCTAGGGTATTCCAATTTGTTGCCTTCAAATAATTGGGCCATATTGTATGTTAGGTTTCTTTGGGTAAAACAAACAATCAAATGATCATAAGTCCCTCAATGACGCTTTCAAAAAAGTTGCCTAAAATGATCAAATTCCTTTCAAAGAAAAATTGCCCAAAGACATTTAACACTATTGCAATTATGGTCTAAACAATGACCCGCGCCTGTCCCTTTCACCTCCTAATACAAGATTGTCCACCAAATGCAATGGTGGAACAAAATTGTCAAAAGGTTTAAAACATAACAAAAACCTTTGAGAAAACTTTAGGGTAGATAACTCTTAAGTACTTGCCAATTTGCAAAGAAAACACTTGCCCATTTTTAAATCACACTTCACAAACACTTTCAAAACAAACTTTCAAAAAAAACCTTGAAACATCTTTTCAAAAGACAAAACACCTTTTGTAAAACATTCGAGTAAAGAATTGTTACAAGGGTAGCCTATACAAGGCATCTTTTCAAAACATTTTCAAAACCACACACCAAGCACCATTTCAAACAATTGAAAACCAAGGCAAGTTGATCTAAGCAAGTACCTAAGAGCCCATGGATAACCATGGATAGAGAGGGTGCTAATACCTTCCCTTTCTATAATCTACTCCCCGAACCCAAGAAAAATCTCAAAGGTTTTTGCTGTGCTTTTTAAACCTTTCCTTAGGATAAAATAAAAAGTCGGTGGAGACTCTTGCTCAACCGAAACATTTGCGAAAACAAACGCAAAAACCATAGTCAGTTCTCCCACCGTATCACAACCGCCCTTTCGGGTTTTCAGTCCACCGGGATACCCATTTTTGCCCAAGCCGCCTTTTCAGGTTTTCGACTTGCCGGGTGTACAAATTTTTTCATTTCATCCCTCATTTTGCCCGAACTCTTTTGGTTCGCCGGGAAACCCTAATTTTCACCTAGGTGTGTCAACCTAGCGGGTCTTTTATCATGCGTAGTATCTTTTTACTATGTCTGCATTGGCGGGGTGAGGAAGGTCGTCACCATCCATGGTGGTTAGAATCACCATCCATGGTGGTTAGAATCATGGATCCTCCTGAGAACACATGTTTAACCACAAATGGCCCTTCGTATGTAGGGGTCCATTTTCCCCTGGGATCACTTTGAGGAAGAATGATGCGTTTGATTACCAGGTCCCCAACTCGATACTCTTGTGGTCTTACTTTCTTGTTAAATGCCCTGATAATCCGTTTTTGGTATGTTTGACCATGACAAATAGCAGTGAGTCTCTTTTCGTCAATTAGATTTAATTGATCAAGTCGAGTCTGGATCCAGTCATCTTCGCTCAGATCTGCATCCTTCATTATCCGGAGAGAGGGTATCTGGACTTCGATCGACAAGACTGCCTCCATGCCATAGACCAAGGAAAAGGGAGTTGCCCTGGTTGACGTTCTTGCTGAGGTACGGTACCCATGAAGAGTAAACGGTAACATCTCGTGCCAATCTTTGTAGGTCACTGTCATCTTCTGCACAATCTTTTTGATATTCTTATTTGCCGTTTCGACTGCCCCATTCATCTTCGGCCGATAAGGAGAAGAGTTGTGGTGCTGTATCTTGAATTGCTCGCAGAGCTCAGTGATCATCTTGTTGTTAAGATTGGTACCATTGTCTGTAATGATTCTTTCTGGGACGCCGTATCGACATATCAGATTATGCCGAATGAACCGTGCCACGACATTCTTGGTTACAGTAGCATAGGAAGTTGCTTCAACCCACTTCGTAAAGTAATCAATCGCTACCAGGATGAAGCGATTCCCGTTAGATGTCGTAGGTTTAATCTCGCCGATCATATCAATGCCCCACATTGCGAAAGGCCAAGGTGCAGTCAAAACATTCAGAGGAACTGGAGGAACGTGCACCTTATCTGCATATATCTGGCACTTATGACATGTCCGAGAATATTGGTAACAATCAGCTTCCATTGTGGACCAGAAATATCCTGCCCGAAGGATTTTCTTTGCCGTGGTATGTCCACTGGAATATGTTCCGAAGGTACCTTCATGCAGTTCTGCCATGATCCTTTCTGCTTCAGTCTTATCCACACAACGCAGTAAGGTTGAATCATGGTTTCGCTTATACATAATGTCGTTGCTGAGGAAGAACTTTGCAACGAACCTTCTCAGAAACTTCTTGTCATTGATGGATGCCCCTTCAGGGTATTCTTGAGCTTCCAGGTACCTCTTCACCTCATGATACCAGGGTTTTTCAGTTACCACCTCAGCCTCAAGGTCACAATAATATGCAGGTTCATCCAGTTTCCAAATAATGATCCGGGGAACCTCGTTGTCCCATTTGACTTTGAACATGGAAGACATCGTAGCTAACGCGTCCGCCAACTGATTCTCCTCTCTTGTGAAATGTTCAAAAATTATTTGTGAAATGGGGGATCAATGTCAACACACACTCTTTGTAAGGAATAAGGTTTGGGTGTTTCGTATCCCACTCGCCTTTGATCTGATTGATCACGAGAGCGGAATCTCCGAAGACACTCAGAAACTTGATCCTTAAGTCGATCGCAGCTTGAAGACCCATGATGCATGCCTTATACTCTGCCATGTTGTTGGTGCAGTTGAAACATAGCCGGGCGGTAAGTGGAGTATGAGTGCCTTGAGGGGATATGATCACAGCGCCGATACTATGATCGGTGGATCTGGAACTGACTGTTTAACGCTGGTTCGCGAAATGTCGCGGAAGCAAGAGTCGCCACCGTCTTTTATTTTCTCCAAATGGAAAGGACAAAAGCACAGAAAAATTCCTTAAAGAGATTGCTCTCGGTTCGGGAGGTAGGTTATAGAAAGGGAAGGTGTTAGCACCCTTTCTATCCATGGTTATCCATGGGCTCTTAGATACTTGCTCATTGTGTTTTCAAAAATGGTTTGTTTGCTTTTCAACTGTGGGTTTTAAAAAGTTTCTTTGAAAATTCCAGTTCGACTCTTGTATCGGTCCTCAAGAGTGTTTGAAAATTTGCTTTCGAAAGCTTTTGAAAATGTGTCGCAGAGCACGAACGCGTCTCCCGGATTTATTCAAAGAGTTATTTCCTTACCAGGATATAACTGGGTTATCCTCAGCCAGAAGCCACGGAAAGAGCGTCCTCGACGAAGTCTTCTTATCCCCAGCAAGTTATTATCAACACTCAGTAAAGTATCTCTCTCCCCACAGAGTATTGCTTCCCAGCAAGATTGCTAGAGTACTTTGCTCCCCGCAGAGTAATCCATTCGCCAAGTTTATTCCCCAACGGAGTTATCTTCTCCTACCGGTATTCTTGCAACTATCATCCCCGGCGGAAGCAAAATCTATTCTCCAACATCAGCCCAGGAGTGACTTCCCGGCACCCGTCAAGGATTTACCTTCCTAGACGAAAAATACATTCATAAACATCTTCATACATTATAGCATGCATATACGCATCATGAACATACAATCTCACGTATTCAGAGAGCATCTCGCATGTCATACCACATGACATCGCATACAACTAACGCTTGTCTTTTCAGGACAAAAGTACAAAAATGATTACCATCAATGGTCGCAACTAAAGATCTGATTCCTGAATCTTGCCAGGGTGTATCTGTTGATGACCAATTACCAGATCCGATTCCTGTATCTTGCCAGGGTGTGTCTGAAGAGTTCGACGATCCGATACCTGAATCTTGCCAGGGTGTATCTGTTGAAGACTAACATTACCAGATCCGATTCCTGTATCTTGCCAGGGTGTGTCTGAAGAGTTCGAGGATCCGATACCTGAATCTTGCTAGGGTGTATCCGTTGAAGACTAACATTACCAGATCTGATTCCTGTATCTTGCCAGGGTGTGTCTGAAGATTTCGAGGATCCGATACCTGAATCTTGCCAGGGTGTATCCGTTGAAGACTAACATTACCAGATCCGATTCTTGTATCTTGCCAGGGTGTGTCTGAAGAGTTCGAGGATCCGATACCTGAATCTTGCCAGGGTGTATCTGTTGAAGACATTTCAAGACCTAGACCGGTTCAGTTAATCGACCCTAAGATTTTCTGTCTCTTATCCAGTCATAGGCCTTCTCTAGTCCAGTTAATTCGACCCCAAACAGATTTTTCTAATGAAGACTCGGTTGAAGTTATCCAAGATTCTCTCAATGATTGCTGTTGAGGTTGTAGTTGCCTATGGTTCTCTCCTCGATACTGCGGAGGTGGTAATCCCAAGATTCGCTCAACGATTGCTGTTGAAGTTGAAGTTATCCAAGATTCTCTCAATGATTGTTGTTGAGGTTGTAGTCGCCTATGGTTCTCTCCCCGATACTGCAGAGGTGGTAATCCCAAGATTCGCTCAACGATTGCTGTTGAAGTTGAAGTTAGCCAAGATTCTCTCAATGATTGCTATTGAGGTTGTAGTCGCCTATGGTTCTCTCCCCGATACTGCGGAGGTGGTAATCCCAAAATTCGCTCAATGATTGCTGTTGAAGTGAAGTTATCCAAGATTCTCTCAAAGATTGCTGTTGAGGTTGTAGTCGCCTATGGTTCTCTCCCCGATACTGCGGAGGTAGTAATCATCCCAAGATTTTCTCAATGATTGCTGTTGAGGTTAAAGTCATCCAAGGTTCTCTCACCGTTCCTGTTGAGGTAGTAACCATCCCTGGTTCATTCATCACCGTTTGAAGCTCCAGATCCAGCTCCTGTAACCAGTCAGGACACATCTATACAAAGAGTTTGAAGACCAGCTCCCGCAACAGGTCATGTAATCATTTTCTTTTGTAGGTACGCAAGTTCTCGATAAGGAATCTCTTACGCGATTGATACCCAGATGGCATCTATAAGCCCATCCACCATCCATCATCTCTCAGCATGGCATCTATAAGCCCATCATCCTATCCATCAATCTCCAAATGGCATCTATAAGCCCATTCCACCACCACACTGCCACTATGTGAGCGCAAATTTCTGGGCACTCTAGTGTTCAATCATCTTCCACCTTCGGATTACGAAAGGCACGTCAGCCAATCTGCATCCTCAGGTCTAAGAAGATTGAACAGGGGCAACTGTTGTACCTCAAAATTTGCCCTCCCATATTTCTCAAAACATTTCAAGAAAAATTCACAAGTCCAACCCGACGCGTCATATTCAGGTATTCTTTCGCCAAGATATCTCTGATAACGTATTCTCAAATTTAGGTTCGGCTCAAGAGTCAATTCTTTAAAGAAGGTATCCGAATGTGTGAGTTTTCTCGAAGAAATATGGTGAAAAAGTGTGCTGAAAGTGCAGTTTTTACGCGCTAAAAAATTCATAACTTGAAGATCGTGACTCGTTTTGAACCCGTTCCGTTGGCCAAAATTCCGTCTTGACATTATCTAGGTTTTCATCTCTCACGGCTGGAAGCCAATTTCGATCAGAAGGTCTTCAAAAATGTGGATTTATCAAGTATTTTCGTGCAGAAAATTTGTGACAGAAGTTTATTTGCGTCATGTTCAAAAAATCATAACTTGGTCGATTTTCATCGTATCGAGCTGGTTTTGGCGCCAAAATTTCACAAATTGAGTTGGCTACATTTTCACAGAAGGTATTGAGTTCAAACGGTATTCAAAAGGCCTTCGTTTTTTGCTCAGAATGCGTGACACGCTGAAAATCCTGAATGCTGAATATTATTTCATCTGAGCCGAAACTTCGAAAATTCATAATTCGGTCAATTTTTATCGGATTGGACTCATATTTTTACACAAGGTCCCTGACTCATAGATCTACAACTTTGCTTCAAAAGTCGAGACCAAATTATGCACCGATCAATACCAGTTTTTTATTGAAGAACGTGTCAGAGTCGACACTGAAGCCCAAAATAAGTTTGTCTAAGCTGAAACTTCAAAAATTCATAGCTAATTCACCGTTTATTCGATTGAGTCGATTTTCGGACAGGAGTTAGTTCTCGATGTCGGCTACATTTTGTTTTCACATTTCAACTTCAAAAAATGCACTTAAGTCCCTGCTATTTAGCCTGGAAAGTGACGAATTCAAGTGAATATTTGAGGCCCAATTGCACATTCAAAGCCCATTTGCTTTACCCTAATTTCCATTATATAATCACCTTCTTTTCACACAAACCAGAGAGAAAAAAGGAGAAAAAGAGGAGAAGAGAAAAAAGAGAGAAAAAACCTTGCCACAACACTGTTAGAATATCAAACTCTTTCAAGAGCCCTAAAACCTTGAAATCCTTATTACAAATCCCTCTCTCACTACAAACAAGCCATCACAGTTACAAACCAATACCTCACTACTTCTTCAGTAAGGATAAGGCTGGCCTGATCTCCATGATCCTAATTTTCCAGTAAGGCATAAAAGCATTCCGGTCACTAATTTTCCAGTAAGGGTAAGATTGATTTGATCTCCATGATCAAAAGGGTATAATCATTCATACATGCCATATTGTGCCTAAACATTAAATTTCTTCATATATTGGCTTTATTTGCATTTTATGATTTTATTTAATGTGTTCGTGAGATTCAACACTGCAGATTTAGACAGGATCCCATGCAGGTTCATTAAGGAACGTTGAGGCCAAAAGTCAAATGGCCAAAAGCCAAAAGCCAAATGGCCAAAACAGAACATTTTACACATGACACCAATACGTGGCGAGACAGACATCCTGAGAAGATTAAGGAACGTTGAGGCCAGAACACAAATGGCCAAAAGCCAAAAGCCAAAAGCCAAATGGCCAAAGTAGAACAACTTATGCATGAAACTCAATCCAATGGCCAAAGAATGCAGACCACTGTACTCAGGAGTCAATACTTCAAAAAAACCTCCCCTTGGGCCAGACACCCCTATGGTTTGCTCAATTTTTAATTTTTATTTGTTTTTCCTTTTTATTCTTTTAATTGTTTTTTAATTGTTTTCTTTTAATTCCATAAAATAATTTTCATAATAAATATAAAATACAGAAAAATCAAAAAGATGTTTATTTTATTAATATTAATTTAACTATTATTATTTTTGTAAATAAACTTTAAACAATTAATTAGATTAATTTAGGTTTCAAAACTTTAATATTTTTCTTAATAAATTAAATATGTAGAAATTAGGGTTTTTAACTTTTGCATCATTTTTTTTAATAAATAATTTTCTCATCATTATTATTATTATTAATTACTAATTTATTTTGTAAATAAACATGTACATAAATTCTTTAGTAAATTAAGTTAAACTTTAACATTTTTCTCAAATAATTAAAAATAACTTAGAATTAGGGTTTCTTTTAATTTTAATTTTAATTTTCTTATTTCATAAATACAAAAAAACCTAAAAAACACTTATTTTATTTCAATAAATAATTAATTAATTTTTAATTTCAATTTAACTTCAAAATGGTCCAACGCCCTCGTTTTCAATTTTAATTCAATTCGCGCATTTTATTTATTCTTTCGTTTAAATATTTAATGTAATTCTCCCAAAGCCGTATAATTTTATAATTTCTCGCACTTTACTTTATTTATTTATTTTCTGTCAAATCGGATCCTGGAAATTTTGGTGATGTGGACCCGCGCCTTTGTAATAGTTTAGAACTTTTATTTCCCGCAATTTCTTATCTGTTAAATAAATGCATGAAAGAATGAATGCCTAAAATAAAAACAAACGCATAGATCACTTTGACATGACAAGACAAAAATAACTGAACATGACACACAAATCACACACCACCCCTAGGGTACGCCTCACTGTTGCCTTGCCTCGAAAGGTGATCGTCGAGTATAGGATGTCTTAGTAAGTCCTCATGATCCGGGAACCTGGCATGAGGGTAGCTTCTAAGGTGTCTTCCCATTGCTCTGGTGATCACCATGTCCCGAACCTCGAATTGACCCGAACACCTCCAACGGTGGTGCTACCTACCTCTCAATGGTGGGATGGCACTACTTTAAAGGACATTTACACAGACGAATTCCTTAGGGTAGGTAGACGACTCGTGGATACTTGCTCTAATTCAAAACAAAACAAATCAAAAATACTTTTCACACCAACACATTTTCAAAAAGCTTTCGAAAGCATTTTTCAAACACTCTTGAGGACCGATACAAGAGTCGAACTGAAATTTTCAAAGAAACTTTTTTAAAACCCACAGTTGAAAAGCAAATAAACCTTTTGAAAACACAATGAGCAAGTACCTAAGAGCCCATGGATAACCATGGATAGAAAGGGTGCTAACACCTTCCCTTTCTATAACCTACCTCCCGAACCGAGAGCAACCTCTTTAAGGAATTTTTCTGTGCTTTTGTCCTTTCCATGTTGGAGAAAATAAAAGACGGTGGCGACTCTTGCTTCCGCGACATTTCACGAACCAGCGTTAAACAGTCAGTTCCAGATCCACCGATCACAGAACTGGCGACTCTGCTGGGGACACTTATAAAGTGAGGTGTACCTTAAGACTAAGATCACTTGTGTTTTCAATTGTTGTGTTTGTTTGCTTTATTATTGTGGGCTGCATTGGAGTTACATAGATCCTAACCCGGATCTGGGGATACCCTGTTAGGTAGCATAAGCTGTGAGGGACCTGTCCGGCGTAGACCGACACGGGTGAAACAGTGGCTACGTTGGTGTGGCACCTTGGTCTGTACCGATATCCCTTGTGTTGCAACGAGGAGAATATGGGTCTTCCAAGGAGTTGTTAAGCACCAACAGACCTTAGAACCTTAAATGACCCAACTTGGCCATTAGAACAGTAGCGGTATGCTACACCCATTGAGGCTAAACTCTCGCGATGGTTCTGGCCGTAAGAAAAGATTGCGATGCTGGAGTTATGACCGATTGAGGGTAGTCAATGATATTGGGATCCTCTAAGAACCCGGTTACTTCTGATAGGACAGGTTGAGCCCACCAACTTCAAGAGGGTAATACCCCGACCCCATGCTGGCCTAAACTCTAAGGGTTTCTCTTGTGTGACTTGTGTGCCTTCGTACTTGACTATTTGCATGCTTGTTGTCCGACACTTGAGCTTCTTGCAGGTTTTGTTTGTAGTCCTTAATTAGGACTCATAACAAGGTCTACCGAGTTTCTTGAAGGTTTCGTTTATAGTCCTTAATTGGGACTCATGACAGGGCTTACTAAGTTTCTTGCAGGTTTTGTTCATAGTCCTTAATTGGGACTCATGACAGGTTTTGCTTGGGTTTCTTGCAGGTTTTGGTTTGCAGTCCTTAATTGGGACTCATAACAGGGTTACTTACGTTACCCCATGCATAGCATAACATCATACCATTGCATACATCCTAACCCATTTCAAGGATCTCAAGGGCTTGTGATGCAGGTCATGTTGAATCAAACATCTAGCAAGGGGCAAAGAGGATTTATTTTCCTCTAGCCAAAGTTGTCAGGGGCTATGACCCACTTGATATGGTGAGCTCTGACTCTTGAAGAAGGTTCCCCTAACCGAGGTTGTTTGGAAATCAAAACCAGACATGATGACTAAAGTCAGGGGCTATGACCCACTGGATATGGTGAGCCCTTTGACCCTTGAAAAAGGACTCTCAACAAATATGAAGTTCCTTCAATCAAGCTACTGGACCCAAATGCTAACAAATTTTCTTGTTTATCCCGCGAGGTCCTTAAAAACATTACATGCATATCATACTCATCATTGCATAACAGGTACCCTTGTTGCAGGTCACTTACCCTTTCTCGCTGTTTATTTCAGCAATGGCTTCCCAACAAGATAATCAGGGTCTTCATGCTCAAGAGACTCAGTTCAGGGAGATCTTCCTAAACCTATCCAAGGGGCAGGAAGAGCTGAGGACACTCCTCATGGGGAATCTGATCAGAAAGAGTCCTGAAGATGACAAGGACGAACAGCTGAAACGTCTACAAGCTGAGGTAGACACATTGAAAACCCAGATGCTGGGGCAAAGAGCACTCATTCAAGGTTTAGCTCAGGAGCAAGGAGGGCTGAGGGCCATGATCAGTCATCTTCATCAAGACATGAAGCAACCAGCCCAAGTCAGGGACCCAGTCATTAATCAACTTCCAAGAAGTCAAAGGTTTGGGCTTCTCCAAGCTGCTATTACTTCACAGGTCCGACAACGACCTCGCCCAGAATAACGGGCTGATCAGAGCAAACCAGAAAAGCCTAAAAGGCAGTTCACCAAGATCAATATGTCGCTGGATCAAGCACTACAACAAATGTTGGAGGCAGGGCTGATCACCTTAAGGGCTCCTCTCCGGAATCCAAACACTTCTGCTCCTAACTATCATCCCAACGATAGGTGCGCATACCATTCTGATAGCCCGGGGCATACTACGGACAACTGCTGGCCTCTCAAAAACAAGATTCAAGACATGATCGACGCTGGAGAGATTCAGTTTGAAGTACCTGAGACTCCGAACATAATCACTGCTCCCTTGCCAAATCATGGCTAGGATTGAGAAGTTTTTGTTCATTCGAATGTTCAAGTTGCAATTTTCTTTTGTTCAAACATTTACTCATGTTAAACATTGTTATTTCATTAATGCATCGCATATGTCTGTTCTGAAACAATATATTCATATTCACTAAATGCAAATTATTTTCATATTTTTTCTGATGTCAGCTCTTGATCTAAAATTCTAAGCCTCTTGAGGGAGGATGACGAAAACGATACCATAATCTACAGTATGCTTTTGAACAGACCCCGCTGATGAGGTACAGGCATTGTTTCAATCCCTAAACACTGGAGTTATAAGGATGATAATCCCTCGTCAACCCCTCTGAGCCAAAGAAGTAGGAGTTTTCCTTTTCGAAATTCAAAACCCTTAATCATAACCTGGGGCAGGGTAGTTCTCTCAGTTGATCCAAGTGCATAACGAATGGCACCAAAAAGATCCTTACAAAACAAAGAAAGACAGTGATGGTTCCGAATGATCAATAAAGAAAGGCAGTCATTATCTTTCAAAATAAAAAAAAAACCCATTAAGTCAAAACCCATGAAGGAGACTTACAAAACTGGGGCATCCCGCTGACTGTAATTCCAAAAAAGGAAACAGTTCAGGCAAAAAAAGAAAGGGATAACAAAAAAAAATCAGACAAGAAAGAGGTCTTACCAACCCTCAACAAGAAAGGAATGACTGCCTATTCAAAATAAGTTATCAACATCCGAATCATCACCAGAAAATCAGAGCAAAGACTCAAACAAGGTCTAACGTATGATCAACTGAGTTTAGGTTTGGAGAACATCACGAAGAGCGGGTGGGTACAAATAAAATTTGAGCCTTTATCCTTTGTTTCTTAAACCGTGAACCAGGCCACGTTATAACCCTTAAAAGTCCTAGCTGAAGCATGGGTTAGTTCGAAAGCATACTGTTACGAAAGGTATCCTGACTCCTGAAGGCCTACGGTAAATACGGAGTTGACATCACGTTTTACAAACATTCATTTGTTTTATGAAAAAGAATGCATTTTCAAAATCTTCAAGACAGACATAAGCTTTGCATTTTTGATATAACATTGTTTGCATATGACAATTTGTTTGAACAGCAGGGAAATTCGCACGATGAATACCTAGTGAACGAAAACATTTCCAATCAAGGGGCATGGCATGACAATTAGCCATCATCTGGGGCAATCCAATCAAGATTCGGAGAATCTCTAAAAGGCCAAATAGCCTGGGGCAAATCTCCGCATGAGTCACCTGGGGCATTTCAACAATAAATCTTGCCTGATCAAACATCTTCTGGTGGCGTGGCAAAATACTTCCAACAGGGGCAACTCCCCACATTCTGAAAGCACGGACATAGTCGGAAAAAATACTACGCATAATCAAAGACCCGCTAGGTTGACACACCTAGGCAAAAATAAGGGCTTCCCGGCGAACCAAAAGGGTTCGGGCAAAATGAAGGGATGAAATGAAAAAAATCTGTACACCCGGCAAGTCGAAAACCTGAAAAAGGCGGCTTGGGCAAAAATGGGTATCCCGGTGGACTGAAAACCCGAAAGGGCGGTCCAGGCAAAAGTTAGGGATTAAAGCGTATGATTATGTCCTGCCATCCTGTCACCTGCCTACCAGAAGAGGGTTTGTCCATCAACAACTATCAGCACCTCACAGGTCTCCCCCAATGAAACAGGGGCAATAACGGGTGGTCTAAGCAATCTGATTGTTTCTGTCCTCCAAGGTATCAAGGTAAGATCAGCCGAAGAACATAATCAGATATCCTAATTCCCCAGAGAGTGAGTCAGCAAGTCAGTACACTCTCCTCAAGCAAAGTTATCAAATCTTAGGGAAGTTGGGTATCCTCCAGCAGATATCAACATTCCCCAGCAGCATATATATCCTTAACAAGCATCCCCGGCAGTCTTGGCCTAAAGATTGTTCCCCGGCGGTATATCAAATATTCAAAAGAGTCACTTCCCCGATGCAGTTCAAACCTCCCCAAGAGAGTCCAATCCAGTTTCCCCAGGAAAGTTGGAATCCATCTCCCCAAGCGGTAAGCTTATCTCCAGTAAATTCTGGAAGCTTATCCACGCAGAGCACGAGCGCGTCTCCCGGCTTTATTCAAAGAGTTATTCCCTTACCAGGATATAACTGGGTTATCCTCAGCCAAGAGCCACGGAAAGAGCGTCCTCGACGAAGTCTTCTTATCCCCAGCGAAGTTTATCAACACTTCCAACACAACAATGGTATCCCCAGTGAAGTTATTATCAACAACTCAGCAAAGTATCTCTCTCCCCACAGAGTATTGCTTCCCAGCCAGATTGCTAGAGTACTTTGCTCCCCGCAGAGTAATCCATTCGCCAAGTTTATTCCCCAGCAGAGTCGCCAGTTCTGTGATCGGTGGATCTGGAACTGACTGTTTAACGCTGGTTCGCGAAATGTCGCGGAAGCAAGAGTCGCCACAGTCTTTTATTTTCTCCAAATGGAAAGGACAAAAGCACAGAAAAATTCCTTAAAGAGATTGCTCTCGGTTCGGGAGGTAGGTTATAGAAAGGGAAGGTGTTAGCACCCTTTCTATCCATGGTTATCCATGGGCTCTTAGATACTTGCTCACTTGTGTTTTCAAAAATGGTTTGTTTGCTTTTCAACTGTGGGTTTTAAAAAAGTTTCTTTGAAAATTCCAGTTCGACTCTTGTATCGGTCCTCAAGAGTGTTTGAAAAATTGCTTTCGAAAGCTTTTGAAAATGTGTCGGTGTGAAAAGTATTTTTGATTTGTTTTGAAATTTAGAGCAAGTATCTAGAGTCGTCTACCTACCCTAAGGAATTCGTCTGTGTAAATGTCCTTTAAAGTAGTGTCATCCCACCATCGAGAGGTAGGTAGCACCACCGTTGGAGGTGTTCGGGTCAATTCGAGGTTCGGGACATGGTGATCACCAGAGCAATGGGAAGACACCTTAGAAGCTACCCTCATGCCAGGTTCCCAGATCATGAGGACTTACTAAGACATCCTCTACTCGACGATCACCTTTCGAGGCAAGGCAACAGTGAGGCGTACCCTAGGGGTGGTGTGTGATTTGTGTGTCATGTTCATTTATTTTTGTCTTGTTCATGTCAAAGTGATCTATGCGTTTGTTTTTATTTTATCATTCATTCTTGCATGCATTTATTTAACAGTAAAAAAAGGTGCGGAAATTGAAAGTTCTAAACTATTACAAAGGCGCGGGTCCACATCGCCAAAATTAAAATCCAGGACCCGATTTGACGGAAAGTAAATAAAGAAATAAAATAAAGTGCGAAAAATAAATATTACACGGCTTTGGGAGAATTACATTAATATTTACAAGAAACAAAATAAATAAAAATGCGCGAATAGGAATTAAAATTGGAAACGAGGGCGTTGGACCCTTTTTAATGAAATTAAATTAAATGATTAAACTAATGAAATAAGAATGAAAAAAGAAATTATTTTGAGATTTTTGTATTTATGGTTTTTTATGAGAGAATTAAATGAAATCTAACCCTATTTCTAGTTGTTTTTTAATTTATTAAGAAAACATATTAAAATTAAACCTAAGATTAATCTAATTATTTACATGGTAATTTAATTACAAAAATAATATTTAATAATTAATTATTGTGAAAGAAAAGAAAAAAAGGATAAAAATTGATTAAAACCTAATTCTACCAATTTTAAGTTTATTAAGAAAAATGTTTGAATTAAACCTAATTTTACAAAGCTAAAATTAATTAGTGATATTTATTTACAAAAAAATAACATTAAATAAAAATACTTATTTTTTGTCTTTTTTCTGATTTTTATATTGTTTTATTTTTTTATGAAAATAAATTAAATTAAAGGAACTAATTAAAAAAAGAAATAATTGAAACAAATAAAATAAACAAAAGAAAAGAAATACAATACCTTAGGGGGTTCTGTCCCCAATTGGAGATAAATTGGAGTGGTTTGGCCATTTGTGTTCTGACCTCATCATGCATAAGTTGTTCTACTTTGGCCATTTGGCTTTTGGCTTTTGGCCATTTGCGTTTTGGCCTCAACGTTCCTTAATCTTCTCAGGATGTCTGTCTCGCCATGTATTGGGGTCATGTGTAAAATGTTCTGTTTTGACCATTTGGCTTTTGGCCTTTTGGCCATTTGGCTTTTGGCCTCAACGTTCCTTAATGAACCTGCATGGGATCCTGTCTAAATCTGCAGTGTTGAACCTCATGAACACATTAAATAAAATCATAAAAATTCAAATAAAACCAACATATGAAGAAATTTAATGTTTAGGCACAATATGACATGTATGAATGATTATACCCTTTTGATCATGGAGATCAAATCAATCTTACCCTTACTGGAAGATTAGTGACCTGAATGCTTTTATGCCTTACTGGAAAATTAGGATCATGGAGATCAAGCCAGCCTTATCCTTACTGAAGAAGTAGTGGGGTATTGGTTTATAACTGTGATGACTTGTTTGTAGTGAGAGAGGGATTTGTAATAAGGATTTCAAGGTTTTAGGGGTCTTGAAAGAGTTTGATATTCCAACAGTGTTGTGGCAAGGTTTTTTCTCTCTTTTCCTCTTCTTTGGTTCCTCTCTTTTTCTCCTTTTTTCTCTCCTCCTGGTTTGTGTGAAAAGAATGTGATTATATAATGAAAATTAGGGTAAAGCAAATGGGCTTTGAATGTGCAATTGGGCCTCCAATATTCACTTGAATTCGTCACTTTCCAGGCTAAATCGCAGGGACTTAAGTGCATTTTTTGAAGTTGAAGTGTGAAAACAAAATGTAGCCGACATCCAGAACTAACTCCTGTCCGAAAATCGACTCAATCGGATAAACGGTGAATTAGTTATGAATTTTTGAAGTTTCAGCTCAGACAAACTTATTTTGGGCTTCAGTGTCGACTCTGACACGTTCTTCAATAAATAACTGGTATTGATCGGTGCATAATTTGGTCTCGACTTTTGAAGCAAAGTTGTAGATCTATGAGTCAGTAACCTTGTGTAAAAATATGAGTCCAATCCGATAAAAATTGACCGAGTTATGAATTTTCGAAGTTTCGGCTCAGATGAAATAATATTCAGCATTCAAGATTTTCAGCGTGTCACGCACTCTGAGCAAAAAACGAAGGCCTTTTGAATACCGTTTGAACTCAATACCTTCTGTGAAAATGTAGCCAACTCAATTTGTGAAATTTTGGCACCGGAACCAGCTCGATACGATGAAAATCGACCAAGTTATGATTTTTTGAACATGACGCAAATAAACTTCTGTCACAAATTTTCTGCACGAAAATACTTGATAAATCCATATTTTTGAAGACCTTCTGATCGAAATTGGCTTCCATCCGTGAGAGATGAAAACGTAGATAATGTCAAGATGGAATTTTGGCTACCGGAACGGGTTCAAAACGAGCCACGATCTTCAAGTTATGAATTTTTTAGCGCGTAAAAACTGCACTTTCAGCACACTTTTTCACTATATTTCTTCAAGAAAACTCACACATTCGGATACCTTCTTTAAAGAATTTACTCTTGAGCCGAACCTGAATTTGAGAATATGTTATCAGAGATATCTTGGCGAAAGAACACCTGAATATAACGCGCCGGGTTGGACTTGTGAATTTTCTTGAAATGTTTTGAGAAATATGGGAGGGCAAATTTTGGGGTACAACAGTTGCCCCTGTTCAATCTTCTTAGACCTGAGGATGCAGATTGGCTGACGTGCCTTTCGTAATCCGAAGGTGGAAGATGATTGAACACTAGAGTGCCCAGAAATTTGCGCTCACATAGTAGCAGTGTGATGGTGGAATGGGCTTATAGATGCCATTTGGAGATGGATGAATAGGATGATGGGCTTATAGATGCCATGCTAAGAGATGATGGAAGGTGGATGGGCTTATAGATGCCATCTGGGTGTTGATCACGTAAGAGATTCCTTAGCGAGAACCTGCGTACCTGCAAAAGAAAAAATGATTACCTAGCCTGTTACAGGAGCTGGTCTTCAAACTCTTTGTATAGATGTGTCCTGACTGGTTACAGGAGCTGGATCTGGAGCTTCAAAAGATGATGAATGAACCAGGGATGATTACTACCTCAACAGGAACGGTGAGAGAACCTTGGGTGACTTTAACCTCAACAGCAAACATTGAGAGAATCTTGGGATAACTTCTACTGAGTCTTTATTAGAAAAATCGGTTAGGGGTCGATTTAACTGGACTAGAGAAGGCCTATGACTGGATAAGAGACAGAAAATCTTAGGTTCGATTAACTGAACCGGTCTAGGTCTTGAAATGTCTTCAACAGATACACCCTGGCAAGATTCAGGTATCGGATCCTCGAACTCTTCAGACACACCCTGGCAAGATACAGGAATCGGATCTGGTAATGTTAGTCTTCAACGGATACACCCTGGCAAGATTCAGGTATCGGATCCTCGAACTCTTCAGACACACCCTTGCAAGATACAGGAATCGGATCTGGTAATGTTAGTCTTCAACGGATACACCCTGGCAAGATTCAGGCATCGGATCCTCGAACTCTTCAGACACACCCTGGCAAGATACAGGAATCGGATCTGGTAATGTTAGTCTTCAACGGATACACCCTGGCAAGATTCAGGCATCGGATCCTCGAACTCTTCAGACACACCCTGGCAAGATACAGGAATCGGATCTGGTAATGTTAGTCTTCAACGGATACACCCTGGCAAGATTCAGGCATCGGACCCTCGAACTCTTCAGACACACCCTGGCAGGATACAGGAATCAGATCTGGTAATGTTAGTCTTCAACGGATACACCCAGGCAAGATTCAGGCATCGGACCCTCGAACTCTTCAGACGTGCCCTGGCGAGATACAGGAATCGGATCTGGTAATGTTAATCTTCAACGGATACACCCTGGCAAGATTCAGGTATCGGATCCTCGAACTCTTCAGACACACCCTGGCAAGATACAGGAATCGGATCTGGTAATGTTAGCCTTCAACGGATACACCCTGGCAAGATTCAGGTATCGGATCCTCGAACTCTTCAGACACACCCTGGCAAGATACAGGAATCGGATCTGGTAATGTTAGCCTTCAACGGATATACCCTGGCAAGATTCAGGTATCGGATCCTCGAACTCTTCAGACACACCCTGGCAAGATACAGGAATCGGATCTGGTAATGTTAGTCTTCAACGGATACACCCTGGCAAGATTCAGGCATCGGATCCTCGAACTCTTCAGACACACCCTGGCAAGAAACAGGAATCGGATCTGGTAATGTTAGTCTTCAACGGATACACCCTGGCAAGATTCAGGCATCGGACCCTCGAACTCTTCAGACACACCCTGGCAGGATACAGGAATCGAATCTGGTAATGTTAGTCTTCAACGGATACACCCAGGCAAGATTCAGGCATCGGACCCTCGAACTCTTCAGACGTGCCCTGGCGAGATACAGGAATCGGATCTGGTAATGTTAGTCTTCAACGGATACACCCTGGCAAGATTCAGGTATCGGATCCTCGAACTCTTCAGACACACCCTGGCAAGATACAGGAATCGGATCTGGTAATGCTAGTCTTCAACGGATACACCCTGGCAAGATTCAGGCATCAGTTCTGTGATCGGTGGATCTGGAACTGACTGTTTAACGCTGGTTCGCGAAATGTCGCGGAAGCAAGAGTCGCCACCGTCTTTTATTTTCTCCAACATGGAAAGGACAAAAGCACAGAAAAATTCCTTAAAGAGGTTGCTCTCGGTTCGGGAGGTAGGTTATAGAAAGGGAAGGTGTTAGCACCCTTTCTATCCATGGTTATCCATGGGCTCTTAGGTACTTGCTCATTGTGTTTTCAAAAGGTTTGTTTGCTTTTCAACTGTGGGTTTTAAAAAAGTTTCTTTGAAAATTTCAGTTCGACTCTTGTATCGGTCCTCAAGAGTGTTTGAAAAATGCTTTCGAAAGCTTTTTGAAAATGTGTTGGTGTGAAAAGTATTTTTGATTTGTTTTGTTTTGAATTAGAGCAAGTATCCACGAGTCGTCTACCTACCCTAAGGAATTCGTCTGTGTAAATGTCCTTTAAAGTAGTGCCATCCCACCATTGAGAGGTAGGTAGCACCACCGTTGGAGGTGTTCGGGTCAATTCGAGGTTCGGGACATGGTGATCACCAGAGCAATGGGAAGACACCTTAGAAGCTACCCTCATGCCAGGTTCCCGGATCATGAGGACTTACTAAGACATCCTATACTCGACGATCACCTTTCGAGGCAAGGCAACAGTGAGGCGTACCCTAGGGGTGGTGTGTGATTTGTGTGTCATGTTCAGTTATTTTTGTCTTGTCATGTCAAAGTGATCTATGCGTTTGTTTTTATTTTAGGCATTCATTCTTTCATGCATTTATTTAACAGTTAAGAAATTGCGGGAAATAAAAGTTCTAAACTATTAAAAAGGCGCGGGTCCACATCGCCAAAATTTCCAGGATCCGATTTGACAGAAAATAAATAAATAAAGTAAAGTGCGAGAAATTATAAAATTACACGGCTTTGGGAGAATTACATTAAATATTTAAACGAAAGAATAAATAAAATGCGCGAATTGAATTAAAATTGAAAACGAGGGCGTTGGACCATTTTGAAGTTAAATTGAAATTAAAAATTAATTAATTATTTATTGAAATAAAATAAGTGTTTTTTAGGTTTTTTTGTATTTATGAAATAAGAAAATTAAAATTAAAATTAAAAGAAACCCTAATTCTAAGTTATTTTTAATTATTTGAGAAAAATGTTAAAGTTTAACTTAATTTACTAAAGAATTTATGTACATGTTTATTTACAAAATAAATTAGTAATTAATAATAATAATAATGATGAGAAAATTATTTATTAAAAAAAATGATGCAAAAGTTAAAAACCCTAATTTCTACATATTTAATTTATTAAGAAAAATATTAAAGTTTTGAAACCTAAATTAATCTAATTAATTGTTTAAAGTTTATTTACAAAAATAATAATAGTGAAATTAATATTAATAAAATAAACATTTTTTTGATTTTTCTGTATTTTATATTTATTATGAAAATTATTTTATGGAATTAAAAGAAAACAATTAAAAAACAATTAAAAGAATAAAAAGGAAAAACAAATTAAAATTAAAAATTGAGCAAACCATAGGGGTGTCTGGCCCAAGGGGAGGTTTTTTTGAAGTATTGACTCCTGAGTACAGTGGTCTGCATTCTTTGGCCATTGGATTGAGTTTCATGCATAAGTTGTTCTACTTTGGCCATTTGGCTTTTGGCTTTTGGCTTTTGGCCATTTGTGTTCTGGCCTCAATGTTCCTTAATCTTCTCATCAGGATGTCTGTCTCGCCACGTATTGGTGTCATGTGTAAAATGTTCTGTTTTGGCCATTTGGCTTTTGGCTTTTGGCCTCAACGTTCCTTAATGAACCTGCATGGGATCCTGTCTAAATCTGCAGTGTTGAATCTCACGAACACATTAAATAAAATCATAAAATGCAAATAAAGCCAATATATGAAGAAATTTAATGTTTAGGCACAATATGGCATGTATGAATGATTATACCCTTTTGATCATGGAGATCAAATCAATCTTACCCTTACTGGAAAATTAGTGACCGGAATGCTTTTATGCCTTACTGGAAAATTAGGATCATGGAGATCAGGCCAGCCTTATCCTTACTGAAGAAGTAGTGAGGTATTGGTTTGTAACTGTAATGGCTTGTTTGTAGTGAGAGAGGGATTTGTAATAAGGATTTCAAGGTTTTAGGGCTCTTGAAAGAGTTTGATATTCTAACAGTGTTGTGGCAAGGTTTTTTTTCTCTTTTTTCTCTTCTCCTCTTTTTCTCCTTTTTTCTCTCTGATTTGTGTGAAAAGAAGGTGATTATATAATGGAAATTAGGGTAAAGCAAATGGGCTTTGAATGTGCAATTGGGCCTCCAATATTCACTTGAATTCGTCACTTTCCAGGCTAAATCGCAGGGACTTAAGTGCATTTTTTGAAGTTGAAATGTGAAAACAAAATGTAGCCGACATCGAGAACTAACTCCTGTCCGAAAATCGACTCAATCGGATAAACGGTGAATTAGTTATGAACTTTTGAAGTTTCAGCTCAGACAAACTTATTTTGGGCTTCAGTGTCGACTCTGACACGTTCTTCAATAAAAAACTGGTATTGATCGGTGCATAATTTGGTCTCGACTTTTGAAGTAAAGTTGTAGATCTATGAGTCAGGGACCTTGTGTAAAAATATGAGTCCAATCCGATAAAAATTGACCGAGTTATGAATTTTCGAAGTTTCGGCTCAGATGAAATAATATTCAGCATTCAGGATTTTCAGCGTGTCACGCACTCTGAGCAAAAAACGAAGGCCTTTTGAATACCGTTTGAACTCAATACCTTCTGTGAAAATGTAGCCAACTCAATTTGTGAAATTTTGGCGCCAGAACCAGCTCGATACGATGAAAATCGACCAAGTTATGATTTTTTGAACATGACACAAATAAACTTCTGTCACAAATTTTCTGCACGAAAATACTTGATAAATCCATATTTTTGAAGACCTTCTGATTGAAATTGGCTTCCAACCGTGAGAGATGAAAACGTAGATAATGTCAAGATGGAATTTTGGCCACCGGAACGGGTTCAAAACGAGTCACGATCTTCAAGTTATGAATTTTTTAGCGCGTAAAAACTGCACTTTCAGCACACTTTTTCACCATATTTCTTCGAGAAAACTCACACATTCGGATACCTTCTTTAAAGAATTGACTCTTGAGCCGAACCTAAATTTGAGAATACGTTATCAGAGATATCTTGGCGAAAGAATACCTGAATATGACGCGCCGGGTTGGACTTGTGAATTTTTCTTGAAATGTTTTGAGAAATATGGGAGGGCAAATTTTGGGGTACAACAGTTGCCCCTGTTCAATCTTCTTAGACCTGAGGATGCAGATTGGCTGACGTGCCTTTCGTAATCCGAAGGTGGAAGATGATTGAACACTAGAGTGCCCAGAAATTTGCGCTCACATAGTGGCAGTGTGGTGGTGGAATGGGCTTATAGATGCCATTTGGAGATTGATGGATAGGATGATGGGCTTATAGATGCCATGCTGAGAGATGATGGATGGTGGATGGGCTTATAGATGCCATCTGGGTATCAATCGCGTAAGAGATTCCTTATCGAGAACTTGCGTACCTACAAAAGAAAATGATTACATGACCTGTTGCGGGAGCTGGTCTTCAAACTCTTTGTATAGATGTGTCCTGACTGGTTACAGGAGCTGGATCTGGAGCTTCAAACGGTGATGAATGAACTAGGGATGGTTACTACCTCAACAGGAACGGTGAGAGAACCTTGGATGACTTTAACCTCAACAGCAATCATTGAGAAAATCTTGGGATGATTACTACCTCCGCAGTATCGGGGAGAGAACCATAGGCGACTACAACCTCAACAGCAATCTTTGAGAGAATCTTGGATAACTTCACTTCAACAGCAATCATTGAGCGAATTTTGGGATTACCACCTCCGCAGTATCAGGGAGAGAACCATAGGCGACTACAACCTCAATAGCAATCATTGAGAGAATCTTGGCTAACTTCAACTTCAACAGCAATCGTTGAGCGAATCTTGGGATTACCACCTCTGCAGTATCGGGGAGAGAACCATAGGCGACTACAACCTCAACAGCAATCATTGAGAGAATCTTGGATAACTTCAACTTCAACAGCAATCGTTGAGCGAATCTTGGGATTACCACCTTCGCAGTATCGAGGAGAGAACCATAGGCAACTACAACCTCAACAGCAATCATTGAGAGAATCTTGGATAACTTCAACTGAGTCTTCATTAGAAAAATCTGTTTGGGGTCGATTTAACTGGACTAGAGAAGGCCTATGACTGGATAAGAGACAGAAAATCTTAGGGTCGATTAACTGAACCGGTCTAGGTCTTGAAATGTCTTCAACAGATACACCCTGGTAAGATTCAGGTATCGGATCCTCGAACTCTTCAGACACACCCTGGCAAGATACAGGAATCGGATCTGGTAATGTTAGTCTTCAACGGATACACCCTGGCAAGATTCAGGTATCGGATCCTCGAAATCTTCAGACACACCCTGGCAAGATACAGGAATCAGATCTGGTAATGTTAGTCTTCAACGGATACACCCTAGCAAGATTCAGGTATCAGATCCTCAAACTCTTCAGACACACCCTGGCAAGATACAGGAATCGGATCTGGTAATGTTAGTCTTCAACAGATACACCCTGGCAAGATTCAGGTATCGGATCCTCGAACTCTTCAGACACACCCTGGCAAGATACAGGAATCGGATCTGGTAATTGGTCATCAACAGATACACCCTGGCAAGATTCAGGAATCGGATCTTTAGTTGCGACCATTAATGGTAATCATTTTTATACTTTTGTCCTGAAAAGACAAGCGTTAGTTGTATGCGATGTCATGTGGTATGACATGCGAGATGCTCTCTGAATACGTGAGATTGTATGTTCATGATGCGTATATGCATGCTATAATGTATGAAGATGTTTATGAATGTATTTTTCGTCTAGGAAGGTAAATCCTTGATGGGTGCCGGCAAGTCACTCCTTGGCTGATGTTGGAGAATAGATTTTGCTTCCGCCGGGGATGATAGTTGCAAGAATACCGGTAGGAGAAGATAACTCCGTTGGGGAATAAACTTGGCGAATGGATTACTCTGCGGGGAGCAAAGTACTCTAGCAATCTTGCTGGGAAGCAATACTCTGTGGGGAGAGAGATACTTTGCTGAGTGTTGATAATAACTTGCTGGGGATAAGAAGACTTCGTCGAGGACGCTCTTTCCGTGGCTTCTGGCTGAGGATAACCCAGTTATATCCTGGTAAGGAAATAACTCTTTGAATAAAGCCGGGGGATGCGCTCGTGTTCTGCGAGTATAAGCTTCCGGAATCTACTGGGGATAAGCTTGCTGCTTGGGGAGATGGATTCCAACTTTTCCTGGGGAAACTGGATTGGACCCTCTGGGGGGAAGTTTTGAGATGTATTGGAAGTAACTTCACTGAATGTTTGATATACCGCCGGGGAACAATCTTTAGACCAAGACTGCAGGGGATGCTTGTTAAGAATATGTATATGCTGTTGGGGAATGTTGAGATCTGCTGGAGGACACCCAACTTCCTTAAGTTTGACTGTATGACTGCTTGAGGAGAGTATACTGTCTTGTTGGCTCACTCTCTGGGGAATTAAGATATTTGGTGGATAGAGCGATTAGATTGTTTGGACAACTCATCATTGCCCCTGTTTCTGAGGTGGGAGAGGAAGACCTGTGAGGGGTTGATAGTTGTTGATAGACCAAGCTTCTTCTGATAGGCAGGTGACAAGATGACAGGACATAGTCGTACGCTTTAATCCCTAACTTTTTCCTGGACCGCCCTTTTGGGTTTTCAGTCCACCGGGATACCCATTTTTGCCCAAGCCGTCTTTTCAGGTTTTCGACTTGCCGGGTGTACAGATTTTTCCATTTCATCCCTTCATTTTGCCCGAACCCTTTTGGTTCGCCGGGAAGCCCTTATTTTTTCCTAGGTGTGTCAACCTAGCGGGTCTTTAATTATGCGTAGTATCTTTTCGACTATGTCCATGTTCTCATAATGTAGGGAGTTGCCCCTGTTAGAAGTGTTTTGTCATGCCATCAGAAGATGTTTGATCAGGCCAGATTCGTTGTTGAAATGCCCCAAGTGACTCAGGCGAAGATTTGCCCCAGGCTATTTGGCATTTTGAAAGATTCTCCGAATCTTGACTGAATTGCCCCAGATAATAGACAATAGTCATGCCATGCCCCTTGATTGGAAGTACTTTTGTTCACTAGGTATTCCTCGTGCGAATTTCCCTGCTGTTCAAACAAAAAGTCATATGCAAACAAAGTTATGTTAAAAATGCAAAGCTCATGTCTGTCTTGAAGATTTTAAAAATGCATTATTTTTCATAAAACAAGTGAATGTTTGTAAAACGTGATGTCAACTCCGTATTTTACCGTAAGCCTTAAGGAGTCAGGATACCTTTCGTAACAGCATGCTTTCGAACTAACCCATGCTTCAGCTAGGACTTTTAAGGGTTATAGCGTGGCCTGGTTCACGGTTTTAAGAAACAAAGGATAAAGGCTCAAATTATTTGTACCCACCCGCTCTTCGTGATGTTCTTCAATCCTAAACTCAGTTGATCGTGTGTTAGACCTTATTTGAGTTTTTGTCCTGATGTTCCAATGATGGTTCAGATATTGATGATTTATTCTGAATAGGCAGTCATTTTTGTTTTTGTTAAGGGTTTGTAAGACCTCTTTCTTTTCTGATTTTTTTGTTATCCCTTTCTTTTTTGCCTGAACTGTTTCCTTTTTTGGAATCACAGTCAGCGGGATGCCCCAGTTCCGTAAGTCCCCTTTATAGGTTTTGACTTAATGGGTTTTTTTTTATTTTTTGAGATAATGACTGCCTTTCTTTATCGATTATTCGGAACCATCACTGTCTTTCTTTGTTTTGTAAGGATCTCTTTGGTGCCATTCGTTATGCACTTGGATCAACTGAGAGACTACCCTGCCCCAGGTTATGATTAAGGGTTTTAAATTTCAAAAAGAAAAACTCCTACTTCTTTGGCTCAGAGGGGTTGACGAGGTATTATCATCCTTATAACTCCAGTGTTTAGGGATTGAAACAATGCATGTACCTCATCAACGGGGTCTGTTCAAAAGCATACTGTATATCGTGGTATCGTTTTCGTCATCCTCCCTCAAGAGGCTTTAGAATTTTAGATCAAGAGTTGACATCAGAAAAAATATGAAAATAATTTGCATTTAGTGAATACGAATATATGGTTTCAGAACAGACACATGCGATGCATTAATGAAATAACAATGTTTAACATGAGTAAATGTTTGAACAAAAGAAAATTGCAGCTTGAACATTCGAATGAACCAAAATTTCTCAATCCTAGCCCTGATTTGGAAAGGGAGCAGTGATTATGTTCGGAGTCTCAGGTACTTCAAACTGAATCTCTCCGGCGTTGATCATGTCTTGAATCTTGTTTTCGAGAGGCCAGCAGTTGTCCGTAGTATGCCCCGGGCTATCAGAATGGTATGCGCACCTATCGTTGGGGTGATAGTTAGGAGCAGAAGTGTTTGGATTCCGGAGAGGAGCCCTTAAGGTGATCAGCCCTGCCTCCAACATTTGTTGTAGTGCTTGATCCAGCGACATATTGATCTTGGTGAACTGCCTTTTAGGCTTGTCTGGTTTGCTCTGATCAGCCCGTTGTTCTGGGCGAGGTCGTTGTTGGACCTGTGAAGTAATAGCAGCTTGGAGAGGCCCAAACCTTTGACTTCTTGGAAGTTGATTAATGACTGGGTCCCTGACTTGGGCTGGTTGCTTCATGTCTTGATGAAGCTGACTGATCATGGCCCTCAGCTCTCCTTGCTCCTGAGCTAAACCTTGAATGAGGGCCCTTTGCCCCAGCATCTGGGTTTTCAATGTGTCTACCTCAGCTTGTAGACGTTTCAGCTGTTCGTCCTTGTCATCTTCAGGACTCTTTCTGATCAGATTCCCCATGAGGAGTGTCCTCAGCTCTTCCTGCCCCTTGGATAGGTTTAGGAAGATCTCCCTGAACTGAGTCTCTTGAGCATGAAGACCCTGGTTATCTTGTTGGGAAGCCATTGCTGAAATAAACAGCGAGAAAGGGTAAGTGACCTGCAACAAGGGTACCTGTTATGCAATGATGAGTATGATATGCATGTAATGTTTTCAAGGACCTCGCGGGATAAACAAGAAAATTTGTTAGCATTTGGGTCCAGTAGCTTGATTGAAGGAACTTCATATTTGTTGAGAGTCCTTTTTCAAGGGTCAAAGGCTCACCATATCCAGTGGGTCATAGCCCCTGACTTTAGTCATCATGTCTGGTTTTGATTTCCAAACAACCTCGGTTAGGGGAACCTTCTTCAAGAGTCAGAGCTCACCATATCAAGTGGGTCATAGCCCCTGACAACTTTGGCTAGAGGAAAATAAATCCTCTTTGCCCCTTGCTAGATGTTTGATTCAACATGACCTGCATCACAAGCCCTTGAGATCCTTGAAATGGGTTAGGATGTATGCAATGGTATGATGTTATGCTATGCATGGGGTAACGTAAGTAACCCTGTTATGAGTCCCAATTAAGGACTGCAAACCAAAACCTGCAAGAAACCCAAGCAAAACCTGTCATGAGTCCCAATTAAGGACTATGAACAAAACCTCCAAGAAACTTAGTAAGCCCTGTCATGAGTCCCAATTAAGGACTATAAACGAAACCTTCAAGAAACTCGGTAGACCTTGTTATGAGTCCTAATTAAGGACTACAAACAAAACCTGCAAGAAGCTCAAGTGTCGGACAACAAGCATGCAAATAGTCAAGTACGAAGGCACACAAGTCACACAAGAGAAACCCTTAGAGTTTAGGCCAGCATGGGGTCGGGGTATTACCCTCTTGAAGTTGGTGGGCTCAACCTGTCCTATCAGAAGTAACCGGGTTCTTAGAGGATCCTAATATCATTGACTACCCTCAATCGGTCATAACTCCAGCATCGCAATCTTTTCTTGCGGCCAGAACCATCGCGAGAGTTTAGCCTCAATGGGTGTAGCATACCGCTACTGTTCTAATGGCCAAGTTGGGTCATTTAAGGTTCTAAGGTCTGTTGGTGCTTAACAACTCCTTGGAAGACCCATATTCTCCTCGTTGCAACACAAGGGATATCGGTACAGACCAAGGTGCCACACCAACGTAGCCACTGTTTCACCCATGTCGGTCTACGCCGGACAGGTCCCTCACAGCTTATGCTACCTAACAGGGTATCCCCAGATCCGGGTTAGGATCTATGTAACTCCAATGCAGCCCACAATAATAAAGCAAACAAACACAACAATTGAAAACACAAGTGATCTTAGTCTTAAGGTACACCTCACTTTATAAGTGTCCCCAGCAGAGTCGTCAATTCTGTGATCGGTGGATCTGGAACTGACTGTTTAACGCTGGTTCGCGAAATGTCGCGGAAGCAAGAGTCGCCACCGTCTTTTATTTTCTCCAACATGGAAAGGACAAAAGCACAGAAAAATTCCTTAAAGAGGTTGCTCTCGGTTCGGGAGGTAGGTTATAGAAAGGGAAGGTGTTAGCACCCTTTCTATCCATGGTTATCCATGGGCTCTTAGGTACTTGTTCATTGTGTTTTCAAAAGGTTTGTTTGCTTTTCAACTGTGGGTTTTAAAAAAGTTTCCTTGAAAATTTCAGTTCGACTCTTGTATCGGTCCTCAAGAGTGTTTGAAAAATGCTTTCGAAAGCTTTTTGAAAATATGTTGGTGTGAAAAGTATTTTTGATTTGTTTTGTTTTGAATTAGAGCAAGTATCCACGAGTCGTCTACCTACCCTAAGGAATTCGTCTGTGTAAATGTCCTTTAAAGTAGTGCCATCCCACCATTGAGAGGTAGGTAGCACCACCGTTGGAGGTGTTCGGGTCAATTCGAGGTTCGGGACATGGTGATCACCAGAGCAATGGGAAGACACCTTAGAAGCTACCCTCATGCCAGGTTCCCGGATCATGAGGACTTACTAAGACATCCTATACTCGACGATCACCTTTCGAGGCAAGGCAACAGTGAGGCGTACCCTAGGGGTGGTGTGTGATTTGTGTGTCATGTTCAGTTATTTTTGTCTTGTCATGTCAAAGTGATCTATGCGTTTGTTTTTATTTTAGGCATTCATTCTTTCATGCATTTATTAACAGTTAAGAAATTGCGGGAAATAAAAGTTCTAAACTATTACAAAGGCGCGGGTCCACATCGCCAAAATTTCCAGGATCCGATTTGACAGAAAATAAATAAATAAAGTAAAGTGCGAGAAATTATAAAATTACACGGCTTTGGGAGAATTACATTAAATATTTAAACGAAAGAATAAATAAAATGCGCGAATTGAATTAAAATTGAAAACGAGGGCGTTGGACCATTGTGAAGTTAAATTGAAATTAAAAATTAATTAATTATTTATTGAAATAAAATAAGTGTTTTTTAGGTTTTTTTGTATTTATGAAATAAGAAAATTAAAATTAAAATTAAAAGAAACCCTAATTCTAAGTTATTTTTAATTATTTGAGAAAAATGTTAAAGTTTAACTTAATTTACTAAAGAATTTATGTACATGTTTATTTACAAAATAAATTAGTAATTAATAATAATAATAATGATGAGAAAAATTATTTATTAAAAAAAATGATGCAAAAGTTAAAAACCCTAATTTCTACATATTTAATTTATTAAGAAAAATATTAAAGTTTTGAAACCTAAATTAATCTAATTAATTGTTTAAAGTTTATTTACAAAAATAATAATAGTGAAATTAATATTAATAAAATAAACATTTTTTTGATTTTTCTGTATTTTATATTTATTATGAAAATTATTTTATGGAATTAAAAGAAAACAATTAAAAAACAATTAAAAGAATAAAAAGGAAAAACAAATAAAAATTAAAAATTGAGCAAACCATAGGGGTGTCTGGCCCAAGGGGAGGTTTTTTTGAAGTATTGACTCCTGAGTACAGTGGTCTGCATTCTTTGGCCATTGGATTGAGTTTCATGCATAAGTTGTTCTACTTTGGCCATTTGGCTTTTGGCTTTTGGCTTTTGGCTTTTGGCCATTTGTGTTCTGGCCTCAACGTTCCTTAATCTTCTCAGGATGTCTGTCTCGCCACGTATTGGTGTCATGTGTAAAATGTTCTGTTTTGGCCATTTGGCTTTTGGCTTTTGGCCATTTGGCTTTTGGCCTCAACGTTCCTTAATGAACCTGCATGGGATCCTGTCTAAATCTGCAGTGTTGAATCTCACGAACACATTAAATAAAATTATAAAATGCAAATAAAGTCAATATATGAAGAAATTTAATGTTTAGGCACAATATGGCATGTATGAATGATTATACCCTTTTGATCATGGAGATCAAATCAATCATACACTTACTGGAAAATTAGTGACCGGAATGCTTTTATGCCTTACTGGAAAATTAGGATCATGGAGATCAGGCCAGCCTTATCCTTACTGAAGAAGTAGTGAGGTATTGGTTTGTAACTGTGATGGCTTGTTTGTAGTGAGAGGGTGATTTGTAATAAGGATTTCAAGGTTTTAGGGCTCTTGAAAGAGTTTGATATTCTAACAGTGTTGTGGCAAGGTTTTTTCTCTCTTTTTTCTCTTCTCCTCTTTTTCTCCTTTTTTCTCTCTGGTTTGTGTGAAAAGAAGGTGATTATATAATGGAAATTAGGGTAAAGCAAATGGGCTTTGAATGTGCAATTGGGCCTCCAATATTCACTTGAATTCGTCACTTTCCAGGCTAAATCGCAGGGACTTAAGTGCATTTTTTGAAGTTGAAATGTGAAAACAAAATGTAGCCGACATCGAGAACTAACTCCTGTCCGAAAATCGACTCAATCGGATAAACGGTGAATTAGTTATGAATTTTTGAAGTTTCAGCTCAGACAAACTTATTTTGGGCTTCAGTGTCGACTCTGACACGTTTTTCAATAAAAAACTGGTATTGATCGGTGCATAATTTGGTCTCTACTTTTGAAGCAAAGTTGTAGATCTATGAGTCAAGGACCTTGTGTAAAAATATGAGTCCAATCCGATAAAAATTGACCGAGTTATGAATTTTCGAAGTTTCGGCTCAGATGAAATAATATTCAGCATTCAGGATTTTCAGCGTGTCACGCACTCTGAGCAAAAAACGAAGGCCTTTTGAATACCGTTTGAACTCAATACCTTCTGTGAAAATGTAGCCAACTCAATTTGTGAAATTTTGGCGCCAGAACCAGCTCGATACGATGAAAATCGACCAAGTTATGATTTTTTGAACATGACGCAAATAAACTTCTGTCACAAATTTTCTGCACGAAAATACTTGATAAATCCACATTTTTGAAGACCTTCGGATCGAAATTGGCTTCCAGCCGTGATAGATGAAAACGTAGATAATGTCAAGACGGAATTTTGGCCACCGGAACGGGTTCAAAACGAGTCACGATCTTCAAGTTATGAATTTTTTAGCGCGTAAAAACTGCACTTTCAGCACACTTTTTCACCATATTTCTTCGAGAAAACTCACACATTCGGATACCTTCTTTAAAGAATTGACTCTTGAGCCGAACCTAAATTTGAGAATACGTTATCAGAGATATCTTGGCGAAAGAATACCTGAATATGACGCGCCGGGTTGGACTTGTGAATTTTTCTTGAAATGTTTTGAGAAATATGGGAGGGCAAATTTTGGGGTACAACAGATACCATTACCCAAAGCGTTGGAGGCTCCGTCAAAGTGAATAGACCATCGGGATCCTTCCTCAGGTCCTTCATCCGGTCCAGGTACTTCACAATCAGTCACTACCATGATGCTCTCGTCAGGAAACTCAAAGTTCATTGACTGGTAGTCGTCCACTGCCTGGTGTGCCAAGTGGTCTACCAACACACTCCCCTTGATAGCTTTCTGAGTCGTGTACTGGATGTCGTATTCTGTCAAGATCATCTGCCATCTTGTTATTCTTCCAGACAGAGCAGGCTTTTCGAATATGTACTTTATTGGATCCATTTTTGAGATCAATAGAGTAGTGTGAGTCAATATATACTGTCTCAGCCGACGAGCAGCCCATACCAAAGCGCAGCAAGTTTTCTCGAGCAGTGAGTATCGGATCTCACAGTCGGTAAACTTTTTACTAAGGTAATAAATGACGTGCTCTTTTCGGCCAGACTCGTCATGCTGCCCCAGCACACACCCCATCGAGCTGTCAAGTACTGTCAGGTATAGTATTAGAGGTCTCCCTTCAACCGGTGGCATAAGAATGGGTGGTTTTTGGAGATACTCTTTGATTCTGTCGAAAGCGGCCTGACATTCATCATTCCAACGTACTACCTGATCTTTCTTCAGCAGCTTGAAGATTGGTTCACAGGTAGTAGTTAGGTGCGAGATGAATCGAGCAATGTAATTCAGACGTCCTAGAAAGCCTCTGACCTCTTTCTCTGTCTTGGGAACTGACATCTCTTGTATGGCTTTAACCTTGGCAGGGTCCACTTGAATACCCTTGTCACTTACGACGAAGCCTAGCAGCTTTCCGGATCTTACCCCGAATGTGCACTTGTTCGGGTTCAACCTCAGCTTGTACAACTTCAGACGGTCAAACAGCTTCTGTAGATGGTCAAGGTGTTCCTCCTCAGTTTGGGACCTTGCAATCATATCATCGACGTACACTTCAATCTCATGATGGATCATATCATGAAATAAAGCAACCATGGCACGTTGGTAGGTTGCCCCAGCATTTTTCAATCTGAAGGGCATGACCTTGTAGCAGAAGGTGCCCCACTGAGTAACAAAGGTAGTCTTTTCCATATCTTCAGGAGCCATCTTGATCTGATTATAACCTGAAAAACCATCCATGAAGGAGAACACCTTGTGCTGAGCAGTATTGTCAACCAGAACATCAATGTGAGGTAGGGGGAAGTCATCCTTGGGGCTGGCCCTGTTCAGATCCCTGTAATCGACACACATTCTGACCTTACCATCTTTCTTCGGTACCGGAACCACGTTGGCAACCCACTGAGGGTAAGAAGTCACTGCTAGAAACCCGGCATCAAATTGCTTCATAACCTCAGCTTTGATCTTTTCGGACATCTCTGGACGCATACGCAGGACCTTTTGTTTAACCGGAGGGCAGTCTTCCTTGGTAGGCAGGTGGTGGACCACAATGTCAGTATCCAACCCAGGCATGTCTTCGTAGGACCAGGCAAAGATCTCCACATAATCATGCAACATCTGAATCAACCGTTGTTTCACACTGAGCTCTAGATTGGCACCAATCTTGACTTCCTTTCTGTCTGCCTCAGTACCCAGATTTACCGTTTCCACTGGCTCTTCATGTGGTTGAATGGCCCTCTCTTCCTGGAGTAACAGTCTTGCAAGCTCACCAGGCACTTCACAATCATCTTCACCTTCGTCTTTGGCTAAGTTGATCGGATTTTCGAAGTCATAACTGGCAGTAGCAGAGTCGTTACCAGTGAGATCCAGAGTGGATTGAAACCTGTATGAGTGAGTGTGTGTAAATATAGCTGTTTTGCAATATATAAAGAAAGAAAGAAAGGGAGCACAAGATTTGAAATGCGAAAAACGTCCAATGCTTTTATTCATGATATATGGAAATGACAAGTAATAAGCCCTCACAAATGAAGCCAACGGTGCCCCGGGTAAGACACCGGGCCAGAAAGTTTCAATTTATTATTTATTACAAATTTAAAAACAAAGGAATTCATTACTGCGTAACAAAAGTAACAAGTATGTGGTCTTTTGCAGTCCAATTGTTCAGTCCACCGTCGGTCGTTGGGTAGATCCAACTATCAAACTCTGATTCATCTGCATCGCCTTCAATAGCATTCACTCCCGAGTTGGTGATGAACACGGGAGGTCTTCCGATCCTTGCTTTGCGTACAACCCTCTGAGCCTCTGCAGTGAAACCCAGCCCAAACTTGTCAGTTTTAGGAGTAAAATCAGGGAGCCTGCCCCAGTTAGCACATTCACCTTTCTCAATTACAGCTCGGGCGTCCTTCAAGGAAGCCATCTTCAAAGGAAAGTCTTCTTCAATCACTGTTTCCGCTGACGCCAATGTTGGAGGTACCTCTTCAAAATGTTGAAAGGGGGTTTCAATAAACTCCCCGTCCATCTCTATGTATCGGAACGAGTTCAGATGACTAACCATGTATTCTTCCTCCCCCTGCACTGTAACAATCTTCCCTCTGACAGGGTACTTGAGCTTCTGGTGTAGAGTGGAGGTCACAGCCCCAGCCTTGTGAATCCAAGGTCGACCCAGCAAACAAGAATAAGATGGACGAATGTCCATCACATAGAACGTTGAATCAAAGACTTGGGAACCAACACGAATCGGAATATCCACTTCACCATGCACCATCCTCTTCGACCCGTCAAAGGCTCGGACAACGATGTTACTAGGCTTCAACTCCAGACCCTCACAATCCAACCTGTCTAAGGCCTTCTTGGGCAATACATTCAGTGACGAACCGGTGTCTACCAACACGTGTGCAAGGGTAGTGCCCCTACATTCAATAGAGACATGCAGGGCATCATTGTGTTTCTTTCCCTTGGCGGTCAGATCAGCATCCGAGAAACCCAAACCATTGTCGGCGGTCAAATTGGCCACACAGTCAGTGAATTGATTCGCAGATGTCTCTTGTGGCACATGGGCCGTCTTCAGAAATGAAATCAGGGCCTTGGCATGGGCCTCTGAACACAACAACAATGATAACATAGAGATCTTGGAGTGGGTATGCCCCAGCTGTTCAACGACGTTGAAATCGCTCTTCTTGATGATCTTAAGGATTTCCTCCATCTCTTGCTGTGACGCTTCAACATTGACAGTCTTCGGTGCCTCCATCCGGGCAGGCACATCAGCAATCCCTTTGCCCCGAGTGTCAGATGGCTCGGCAGCAGGGGTAGAAACTTGATCAGAAGGGGAAACAGGCGCACTTGTAGGTGTTATGATAAGAGGTCTTCGAATAATTGGTGGCGCAATGTCAGGCGAGAAGAGCCTGCCACTGCGAGTAACTTTAGCGGGACCAGTGATGTTACTGATACCGGTACTGGTGTTGAACTCCTGCTTCACTCCAAGTACATACACATCTGCCCCATAGTGCCATGGGACAGCCTTGTCAGATTCATAGGGGAGGGGCCCCGGAACAGTAATGATAATAGGTGCAACAGACATGATTTTGACTGGCTTCCTCGGGGGAGCCTTGGTAGGATTGTTGAAGATGGTGACAACAGATACTTCTGCAGTAGGAACAAAAGGAACAACGGTCTTCTTGAACAAGATTTCTTTGCTATCCATCAGGTTTTGGATGCCTGATTTCAGCAACGGACAACCAGCAGGGGATACGGCACACAGAAGGCAACGCTTGCTACAACCCGGAAATAAACCGGCTAGCAACAGGTTCCTCTTAACAGTCAATAGAGGGGTAGCAACATCATCCACAGAAACTGCATACAAGTCTTCCTCAATGGCATTTACTCTATGCTGGGGCATAGGAGCAGTCACAACGTTGGGCCTTTCGGGTGCCTCAAATTGTATTTCCTTCGCATCAATAAGGTCCTGAACCTTATTTCTTAGGGCCCAACAATCATTAGTAGAATTCCCCGGGCCATCAGAGTGATAAGCACAACGGGCAATGGGATTATACTTCGGAGAGGTCGTGTTCACCACCTTTGGAGCCTCTCTGACGGTTACCAAGTTGGTCGATAGCAGTTGCGGCAAGATCTGTGACAAGGTCATACTAAGCCGAGTATATTCTCTTCTGGGTCTCTCACCCCTTGGTTGGTTAGGTTGCCGAGGAGCGGCAGCAGGCTTTGCAATTACCACCGCGTTGACAGCTTGGCGACGTTCTGGCTTGTTTTGCCTTCTAGGCCCATACACAGCACTGGCTTCCTTTTTGAAAGGCTTTTTCTCAGAACTTGAGGACGCACCTTTCTGTATCTTCCCTGATTTCATATCGTCCTCTATCCTTTCCCCAGTCAGAATGAGATCTGTAAACCCTGCAGACGAATTACCAATGAGATGATTGAAGAACGGCCTGGATAGGGTCCCCAAGAACATGTCCACTAGTTCACGGTCGGTTAATGGTGGCTACACCCTGCCAGCCAGGTCCCTCCACTTCTGCGCATACTCTTTAAAACCTTCTCCCGATCCTAGCGACATACCCTGGAGTTGGGTACGTGTATGAGCGAGGTCGGCATTATACTGATACTGCTTGTAAAAAGCAGTAGCCAATTCCTCCCAGTTACGAACCTTGGTTCCATCCAGCTGATAGAACCATTTGAGATGAGTCCCTGAAAGACTCTCCTGGAAGAAATGGATCCATAAATTCTTGTCCATAGTATACGGCTGGATCTTCCGCACATAATATCTGAGATGTAGCTTAGGGCAGGATGCCCCGTCATACTTTGCGAAAGATGGTGCTTTAAACTTATGTGGGATTACCATACTAGAAGATAGACCGAGGTCTCCAAAATCCAACCCAGGCACTTGTTGAATTTCCATGGCATTCAGGCGATCCTCTAACTGCTTGTACTTGTCTTCAGCTGGAGGATACTGCTCCTCATTGAAATCAGTCTCGTGGTCAGAGACCACCGGACTAGGAACCCTTCCTCCCTGGGGACTGCCTTTCCCTACAGAAGAACCAGCTTGATCAACCTCATTCTGCAGTGTGTTACCAAACCTCCGGCTAGTGTTGAATAGTACAGTTCTCTTCTTCTTCTTCTTGACCAGCAGAGCCTTCAATTCTTCTTGGCCTTAGGCTAGACTCATGATCAGCTCTTGGAACTGGGCGTTCTGAGCCTGGAGGGCTTTGATGGATTGCTCAGTAGATGATTCAGGATTCATGATGGCGAGCTGAAATAAACAGCGAAGAAGATTAAACCACCTGTAAAAAAAGAGTACCTGCTATGCACATGATGCATGATATGTTGTGTATGCAATGCATTCAAGGGTTCGAAAGTTCAAATTTGTTGTAGACAAAAGGGAACACACGTTATCATTAAGAAATAATTGTTTAGTACATCAAGGCCTCATGGGCAAACATTACAAAGTAAATTAATCCCAAAAGACACTGCGCATCCTCTTTGGGGCTATGTAGGTGTTGAGAGTCTTTTCCTCGTGCAGTAGGCAGGTGAGCTCCAAGACCTTCTTCTCACTGGCGTGTAGACTGGACTCAAGAGAATTCCGTTCTTCCTTAAGCTGGATCCAGCTCTTCTGCATTTCTTCCCAGGAGGTAGGCATGTCAGGATGTTGAATGGTGTAGGACACCTCTCCTTCCAATACTGGCTCTTTGATCACAGCGAGAACATGAGGATATGGCATCACTAATTTCTGGGAGCGGGCTCGTACCCACTTGAGATAAGGTTCCAACGGGATGGAGTTTATGTGCCCCAGTGTCTTGCTGTCTACCTTGTTGGGCATCCTCCAAGCTCTGATAAATCTCTGGCGAAGTCCTTGTGCATCGTTGTCGAAGTCAAAAACTATGTCAGGAATTAACATGTCATGAGGGCCGTCCCTCCGAGCATAACCAAACTGTCTCCAAGCCAAACATGGGTTATAAGTAATACCTCCTCTGATTCCAAGTAAAGGAACATTAGGAAACTCCCCGCAACGATCAATGATAGTGACATCTTCTCTGGACCGAGAACACCAATGTATATCAGCATGTGTAAGAGTCATTAATCGTTGTGACCATCTCAAACCCCGCTCATTCTTCAAAACTGATTGTGGAAGGTGCAAAATAAACCACCTTCCCAGGAGAGGAGTGCAACACATAAGAACACCTCTTTTTCTCATGGTTCGAGTGTAACATGAGTGAAGGATGTCCCCAAGCAACGTAGGTATAGGATTCCTGGACATGAAGATCTTGACAGCATTGATATCTATAAGCTGATCGGGATTCGGGAACAAAACCAATCCATAGACAAGGAGGGCCAAAACTTCTTCAAAGGCTTGTAGGTCAAGGGAATTCCAACATTCTTGGGCCTTCTCAAACAGAAACCTGGCCAAGAACCCTTTGATACCACTTCTAACTTCCCAATGTCCCTTGATGTCAGATGGTTGTAGGCGTAATGCTTTAGCAATCTCTTCAAGTTTGGGTTCCCTTTCCATACCGTTGTAGGGTAGTTGACTAAGAATAGGGATCTTCAGAAGCCGGGAGAACTCTTCCAATGTAGGCACCAGTTGATAATCTAGGAAAGTAAAGCAATGGTGCAGAGGATCAAAGAACTGGAAGAGGACCTTTATCATATCTTCCTCAATGTTGGTGTTGACCAAACTGATGAGTCTTCCATGCCTCTCACTGAAAGAAGAACTCTCGGGAATCCTGGATATAAGTTCCTTAAGCTGAAGAGGGACCCTTACAAGGCTGATCTGAATTGTCTTTCTGCGGATAGTTTCCATGTCCTACAAAACAAGAACAAAGATGAAGATTCGAACCCCTGAAATGGTTAGTCAATGCATATGATGCTGTATGATGTTATGATGCTATGATAAGGACACACCACAAATATTCACAAAAGCAAACATGGTAAAGCACACAAGTCACACCACAACCCTTAGAGTTTAGGCCAGCGTGGGGTCTAGGTATTACCCTCTCGAAGTTGGTGGGCTCAAAACCTGTCCTATCAGAAGTAACCGGGTTCTAAGGGTCCCAATATCATTGGATTGTTTTCTGTGTTCATCGTTTCGATTTAGCCACTGAACTGGCGACCGAAATATTCCAAGAAAATAACCCTCAATTGAGTGTAGTATCGAGTATCAACCAACCTCGGACTGCACCAAAGTCAGTTATCTCACTACCCTAAAGAGGCCAAGATGGTTCAATTAAGGTTCCTAAGGTCAGTTGATGCTTCACGACACCACGCGGCGGCCCTGTACTCTCCTTGATTGGACTCAAGGGTTACCGGTACTCACCAAAGTGCCACATCAACGTAGCAGACTGCTTCAACCATGTCGGTATACCCCGCACAGTTCCCTCACAGCCTTGTTGCTACTTTCTAAGAAGGTATTCCCCAGATCCGGGTTAGGATCTATAGAACTCCCAAGACAGTACCCACAATAATAAAGCAAACAATTCAGCCAATTGAAAACACAAGTGATCTTAATCCTAAGGTACACCTCACTTTTACAATGTCCCCAGCAGAGTCGCCAGTTCTGTGATCGGTGGATTTAGAACTGACTGTTTAAAGCTGGTTTCGCGAAATGTCGCGGAATCAAGAGTCGCCACTGTCTTTTATTTTCTCCAACATGGACAGGACAAAAGCACAGCAAAATTCCTTATGAGATAGTTTCTCGGTTCGGGAGGTAGATTTATAGAAAGGGAAGGTGTTAGCACCATTTCTATCCATGGTTATCCATGGGCTCTTAGATACCTGCTCTTATGTTTTCAAAATGTTTGCTTCTCAATGGTGAGTGGGTTTGAAAAAGTTTCTTTGAAAGATTTCTGAATAACTCTTGTATCAGTCCTCAAGAGTGTTTGAAAAATTATTTTGAAAGCTTTTTGAAAGTGTCGGTGTGAAAAGATGTTTTGATTTGTTTTTTTGAATAGAGCAAGTATCCATGAGTCATCTACCTACCCTAAGGAATTAAGCTGTGTAGAAGTCCTTTAGGTAATGCCATCCCACCATTGAGAGGTAGGTAGCACCACCGTTGGAGGTGTTCGGGTCAATTCGAGTGTAGGGACAGTGTGGTCACCAAAGCAACAGTTAGGACACCTTAGAAGCTACCCTTATGTCCTTGATCCTTTTTAATCCGAGGCAACCGTTTTGAGGCAACTATTCCGAGGCAACTGTTTCGAGGCAACTGGATCATGGACATAAGGACTTACTAAAATGTCCTATACTTGACGACCACGTTTCGAAGGCAACAGGTGAGGCGTACCCTAGAAGTGGTGTGTGTATTTGTGTGTTGTTTTCAGTTTAACAGTTATCTTTGATCATGGCATCGTGAGCTACGAGTTATTTTTAATTAACCATACATTCTTTCATGCAATTTAGAATTTAAGAGTGCGAAAGTTAAAAGACAGAAAGATAAAAGCTACGCTATTACAAGGCGCGGGTCTATACATCGCCAAAATACAAAGACCCGTTTGATAAAAAATGTGGAAAGTAAATAAATACCTAATTACTATTACATCCAGAAAGCAGTTACATAATATTCAAAAGAAAATAATGCGAAAAGAAATTAAAATTGAACGTCCGAGGGTTTTGACCCTTTGCTTGAAGTTAAATTAAAGCTAATTAATATTTAATTAAAGAAAATAAAGTATTTTTTATGTTTTTGGTATTTATGAAAAATAAAGAAAATTAAAATCAAGAGAAACCCTAATTCTAAGTTTATTTTAATTATTTAAGAAAATATTAAAGTTAACCTAATTTAAGCTAATTAATTATTTACATATTTATTTACAAAAATAATAATTAATAATAATAATAAATAATGAGGAAAAATTAATTAAGAAAAAAGATAAAATGTCAAAACCTAATTCTATGTATTTTTTATTTATTAAGGAAAGTGTCAAAATTAAAACCTAATTTAACTAAGTTAGTTATTGAAATTTATTTACAAAAAATATTTTAATGGTGAAATTAAATATAAAACATTTTTTTGGTTTCTGATTTGTTATTATGAAAATTATTTTATAGTGAAAAAACAATTAAAACATTAAAAGGAATTAGAAAAGAAAATCAAATAAAATAAAAAAAGATGCAAACCAATGGGGGTATCAGGCCCAGAATGGAGGTTTGTTGGAAGTAATTCAGGCCCATTGACAAAGCCTAGTTTAACTTTCCACGCTTGAGTGCATGCTGTTGACTGAAGTGCACCATGGGATTCACTTTCTGACCATTGGATGGGATCTCCTGGCCACTTGGCAAGCACAGGCATGAGGCTCATGGTAGGCCACTGAATGAAGCGCTGCACTAGAAGGCATTAAAACAAAAGTTATGAATTATGTGGGGGGACCTGGGAATCGAACCCAGGTCCCAATGCCTGCAGTACACGTCCTCAACCACCAGGCCATTTGCGTTTGTTTGTATACAATATAACAAAGAATTATAATATATGAAAAAAGGAAATTATGCTTAAACAAAGAAAAAACGCGCTAATATTTGAATCTCCCAGTAACGTGATGACACGCATGCTTCGTCTTCGTTCTTCCTGCAAATAGAAAACAAGTAGCGGGGGTTTTAAACCCCCACTAAATGGAACAGTGAATAATAGCGAATAGGAGAGGAGTTAATATAAAAAAGGCGCGAGTATCTCAATGAATCAGGCTTACTGCAACGAGTTCGTCCATGTAGGTTTGGTGATCCAATTTTACAGTATATGGAAACCCCTAATATTGAAACTCTGAAACCCTAATGTCCTTCAATGGTGGATTTTGATACAAGCAGTGTTAGAACAATTAAACCATACCAAACGCTTCAGGAAGATGTCAGTAGTGTAAATCAATGAATAAAACATATGAATGATGCATTGAAATCATGTTTCGATTATCAACATATTCGTTCAAACCATAACCATATTTTACCGTTTCTTTGAGTATGGGGACTGGAAAGTGGTTGCAACACATTCAGGGAACCCTCAGCAAGGGTTTGGAATCAACAATCTGCTCTGAATTGGACTGTAAATCAGAAAACGGTTTTTGAGTTTTTATGAAAATTTTGCAAAGTGAGTATGAGCTTTCAGCAGCTTTTTCGTGTCCTGTGGAATAGGGTTAGGTTATGCATAAGTATATGAAGCAAATTAGGTCAAAACAAGGCCCATGAATCCATTGAATTAATGTCTTGGATATTTGATTTTCAATTATGTAAATTTCAATCTTTTGCCATGAAAACCTTGCCAATTATGGAAGATTTTGTCCCCTTGAGTGATGCACGAAATCCTTAGCATGTGTGGAATATATTTGCTGCATAAAAAGATTTGAAAAGCATTATTTGATATTTTTCTACAATTAAAACTAATTAAATGAATTAATAATAATAATAATTCAATTAATTAATTAAAAATAAGAAATAAATTATTTTGAGCTCAATGGGTCGTGCATAGGCTTTGGGTAATGATTCAAGGAAGAATTTGAGGCCCATTAGCAAATTTGAAGTGTTTTAGGCAAAGTTGACTTTTCAAAATTCCCAAAAATTTCCCAACTTCTCCAATGCATATCTTGCTCAATTTTGAAGTTATGAACATGTTCTTGGACATTTTTTGGAAAGGTCTTGAAGTCCTCTAACCCATGCCCTTGGTCCCATGTCATTTTGATTTACCAATCTCAAGTTATGGTCTTTGACTTAAAGTGCCTTTTTGTTGACTTTTGAAAATGACCTATAATGTTGAAATTGATAACTTTTTGTGAGACCATTTCTTGGACTTGGAGTGTGAAGATGAGTTGTAGGAAATGTCATCCTCTTCAAAATGAGCATTGGATGGAATTTTTCTGATAAACCATGAAGAAGTTATGCCTTGGTCAATTTGCAATTGACTTTTTCAGCTGTCCAAAAATAGAAACTTTTGCATCTTGAGACTTTTTGAGCCATGCTTGTGAAATCATGATCAAGAATTGATCAAATGATGATTGTGGCTTCAAAATAAGATGTTGACCAAAAATTTTGACTTTTGACTGTCAAATGACCATTTTGCCCCTGCAGTTGACTGTGGAGCAATTAGGGTTTTTGACTGTGCAATTTGATGCTGTGAGTCTTGAAACTTGACATATGGATGCTTGACAATGTATATAGGCATGTGGGACTTGATTGGACCCTTGAAAACCTCAATTTCTTTGCAAGAACCCAAAACCCTAATTTTGACTGTGTTAGGAGGCAATTGGATTGTGCAACCCTTGAGAGATTTTGAACCATTTGGAGGTTGATCTTGACAAATCTTAAAGAATATGGGAGGGCAAATTTTGGGGTACAACACAGTTTTACACGGGCTCATCATCAAAGTAACCCCACACAGGTTCCCTTCCCAAACTCCAGACATAGTTTTACACGGACTCGTCATCAGTAAACCCTACACAGGTTTCCTTCTCAGCTCTAGATGCGGTTTTACACAGACTCGTCATCAAAGTAACCCTACACAGGTTCCTTTTCCATTTCAGATGCAGTCTTATACGGACTCATTATCAGTAAACCCTACACAGGTTTCCTTCCTCCAAAGATGCAGTTTTACACGAGCTCATCATCAGTCAAACCTACACAGGTGTCCTTCTTTCCAAGATGTAGTTTTACATGGACTCGTCATAAGAAACCCTACCCAGGTTTTACTTCTTCCAGGATGCAGTTTTACACGTGCTCATCATCAAAGTAACCCCACACAGGTTCCCTTCTCAAACTCCAGACGTAGTTTTACACGAACTCATCATCAGGCAACCCTACACCGGTTCCTTCTCAATTTTCAGACGAAGTCTTACACGGACTTATCATCAAAGTAACCCTACACTGGTTCCTTCTCAACCTCAGATGTAGTTTTACACGAACTCATCAACAGGCAACCCTACAACGGTTCCTTCTCAATTTTCAGACAAAGTCTTACACGGACTTATCGTCAAAGTAAACCCTACACCGATTCCTTTTCTTTCAGAAGAAGTCTTACACGGACTTATCATCAAAGTAACCCTACACCGGTTCCTTTTCTTTCAGAAAAAGTCTTACACGGACTTATCTCAATATGACCTTACCCCGGTTCATCAAGAAGTTTTACACGAACTTATCTTGCAGTAACCTTACCCCGGTTCCTCCAGAAGTCTTACACGGACTTATCTCAAGATGACCTTACCCCGGTTCATTCAGAAGTTTTACACGAACTTATCCTGCAGTAACCTTACCCCGGTTCCTCCAGAAGTCTTACACGGACTTATCTCAAGATGACCTTACCCCGGTTCATCCAGAAGTTTTACACGAACTTATCCCGCAGTAACCTTACCCCGGTTCCTCCAGAAGTTTTACACGAACTTATCCTGCAGTAACCTTACCCCGGTTCCTCCAGAAGTCTTACACGGACTTATCTCAAGATGACCTTACCCCGGTTCATCCAGAAGTTTTACACGAACTTATCCTGCAGTAACCTTACCCCGGTTCCTCCAGAAGTCTTACACGAACTTATCCCGAAGAAACCCTACACAGGTTCTCTCTCTCCAGACGTAGTTTTACACGGGCTCGTCGTCAAAGAAACCCTATACAGGTTCTCTCTTCCCAAGGATGCAGTTTTACACGGACTCGTCATCAGAAACCCTACCCAGGTTTTTACTTCTTCCAGGATGCAGTTTTACACGGGCTCATCATCAAAGTAACCCCACACAGGTTCCCTTCTCAAACTCCAGACGTAGTTTTACACGTACTCGTCATCAGTAAACCCTACACAGGTTTCCTTCTCATCTCTAGATACGGTTTTACACGGACCCGTCATCAAAGTAACCCTACACAGGTTCCTTCTCCATTTCATATGCAGTCTTATACGGACTCATTATCAGTAAACCCTACACAGGTTTCCTTCCTCCAAAGATGCAGTTTTACACGAGCCCATCATCAGTCAACCCTACACAGGTGGCTTTCTTTCCAAGATGCAGCTTTACACGAGCTCATCATCAGGCAACCCTACACAGGTGGCTTTCTTTTCAAGATGCAGCTTTACACGAGCTCATCATCAGGCAACCCTACACAGGTTCTCTCTTTCAACTTACAAAAATTACAGTTCAACAGACCACCTCCAGATGGCATCTATAAGCCCATCCACCTATCAACAGTCTCCAAATGGCATCTATAAGCCCATTCCCGACAAAGTTCTGTCACAGTTCCAAATGGCATATATAAGCCCATTCCCGACAAGGTCCTGTCACACCTCCAGATGGCATCTATAAGCCCATCCAACTATCCATCACATTTCCAAATGGCATCTATAAGCCCATTCCCGACAAGGTTCTGTCACACCTCCAGATGGCATCTATAAGCCCATCCTCCTATCCACCATCTCTCCAAATGGCATTTGTAAGCCCATTCCCGCCATCACACTGCTGATACTCTACTATGTGAGTGCAAATTTCTGGGCACTCTAGTGTTCAATCATCTTCCACCTTTGGATCACGAAAGGCACACAAGCCAATCTACATCCTCATATCTAAGAAGATTGAACAGGGGCAACTGTTGTACCCCAAAATTTTCCCTCCCATATTCTTCAAAGTTTTGACAAGCATCATCTCAATTTGCTCAAGTCTACTCAAGGGTTGCACAGTCAAACCATCCTCCTAAGCCATTCAAAATTAGGGTTTTGGTTCTTGCAAAGAAGTTGAGATTTTCAAGGGCTCAATCAAGTCCCATATGCTCATATACATTGTCAAGCACCTACATGTCAAGTTTCAAGGCTCACAAGGTCAAGTTGCACAGTCAAAAACCCTAATTGCTTCACAATCAACTGTAGGGGTAAAATGGTCATTTGGCAGTCAAAAGTCAAAAATTTTGGTCAACATCTTATTTTGAAGCCAAAATCATCATTGGATCAAATCTTGATCATGATTCCACAAGAATGGCTCAAACATCATCAAGATGCAAAAGTTTCCATTTTTGGATAGTTGAAAAAGTCAACTGTAACTTGACCAAGGCATAACTTTTTCATGGTTCATCAGAAAAATCCCATCCAATGCTAATTTTAAAGGGGGGGACATTTCCTACAACTCATCTTCACATTCCAAGTCCAAGAAATGCTCTCACAAAAAGTTATCAATTTCAACATTATAGGTCATTTTCAAAAGTCAACAAAAAGGCATTTTAAGTCAAATACCATAACTTGAGATTGGTAACTCAAAATGACACGGGACTAAAGGCATTGGTTAGAGGACTTCAAGACCTTTCCAAAATGTCCAAGATCATGTTCATATGATCAAAATTGAGCAAGATATGCATTGGAGAAGTTGGGAAATTTTTGTGAAATGGTAAAAGTCAACTATCCTTGAAACTTCAATTTTTGACAAAAGGGCCCACTTTTTTCCACTTGGTTCAGCCTTGTCATGCCACCCACGTGTCCCATGATCAATTTCAAGATTAAATATTAATTTTTCTATTTTTATTTAATTTTATTGATTTAATTCATTTTAAATCCATAAAATTCAAATAAAAATCAAAAAAATTAATTAATTGATATCTTGTGGTTTGAATGACCTTGATGCACCATAATACACCTACCAAATTCGTGCCAAGCTGAATTAGGCATGAAAATTCAAATTTTGAACAAGCTTTGAAAATGCTTTAATGGTGGTTAAGACAAAATCCAAAGTTTAATTGCAATGGTTAAAGGCTCCTAAATGTGACTTATTCTCACTCATTACTATATATAAAAGCCTTGCAAGCCTCATTCACAACCTAGAGTGTGCACAAACGGCCAGAGCAAAATCCAAAAAGTGTCAAAAAAAAGTGTGAGATCAAAAGGAGTGTTGCAAGCATTTTCAGGCCAAAAGGAGAACGTGACTCTCTTCTTTGCCATACTCTGAAGCTAAAGCAACCCTTGCCACGTCCTAAGGTCCATCATACCGCGCTGTAAGTTTTCCCAGGTCCCCTCAAAATTCCATATTATTTTTTCTTACGTACTTGTGTGCAGGCTTCAAAGAAGGCTTATCACGCGCCTCACAAATCCAAAGCGCCAGGTGGCTACAGGCATGCATCCAAAGGCCAGGAAGTGATCCTCACCATGCACTCAGTCAACCAACAAACACTTGATCCAAGGAGTCAACGTGGCTGGATGAGTAATGGGCCTCAGATTCCAATTTTCACCTCCATATTGGGCCCAGACCCCCTCCCTTGGTTTATTATTTTTCTTTTCCTTTTTATATTTTCTAATTTAGTTATTAACTTTTTTTAATTACTATTATTATCACCAAAATTAATTATTTAACCCTTTCACAATAAAAAATAAAAAAAAAGAACTAATATTATTATTATTATTATTATTAATTTCATTTTACTTTTGTAAATAAATACTAATAAATTGAATTAGTTTTAATTAGGCAACTTTAAACTTTTTTTCTTAATAACTAAAATAAATTTAGAATTAGGTTTTTATTAACTTTTAATTTTATTTCCTTTTATTTTATTTCATTAAAAACATAAAAATACAAAAACATTTTTCTTTTAATAAATTAATTAATTAGTTATTAATTTTAATTTCATTTAATCACAAAAAAGGACAAAAAAATTCATTTCTTTTCTTAAAAGGGTCAAAACCCTTAGGACGTTCCCGATTAAATTTCTGTTCGCGCTTTAATTTATTTTCATTATATTTATGTAACTGCTTCTGGAAATGTAATAGTTAATTAGGACCTCTTTTACTGCTTTATTTATTTTCTCGCAGTTTATTTTTTCAAACGGGTCTTTGTTTTTTTTTGGCGATGTATAGACCCGCGCCTTGTAATAGTTAGATTTATATTTCCGCAATTTATTTTCCACACTCCTAACTGTTAATAATGCATGAAAGAATGTATGTAAATAAAATCAATCAGTAGCTCACAAATAACATGTACAAGATAACATTAACTGAAAAACAACACACAAAGCACATGCCACTTCTAGGGTACGCCTCACTGGTTACCTCAAACGTGGTCATCAAGTATAGGGTGTCTTAGAGGTCGCCCTTTGTCTAAAGATCCAGTTGCCTCGAAACGGTTGCCTCGGATAAAAGGATCTAGGACATTAGGGTTACTTCTAAGGTGTCTTACCATTGCTTCGGTGACCACACATGTCCCTCATAATCGAATTGACCCGAATACCTCCAACGGTGGTGCTACCTACCTCTCAATGGTGGGATAGCACTATCTAAAGGACTCTTACACAGCCTAATTCCTTAGAGTAGGTAGATTCTCCTGGGTACTTGCTCTTTTCAAAACAAACAAAAATACTTTTCGCACCTACACTTTCAAAAGGTTTTCAAACAAATTTTTCATACACTCTTGAGGACAGATACAAGAGTTACTTAGAAATTTTTCAAACGAAACTTTTTTTCAAAACCCACTCACATTTGAAAAGCAAACAAATTTTGAAAACATAAGAGCAAGTACCTAAGAGCCCGTGGATAACCACGGATAGAAAGGGTACTAACACCTTCCCTTTCTATAAATCTACCTCCCGAACCGAGAAATATCTCGAATAAGGAATTTTGCTGTGCTTTTGTCCTTTCCATGTTGGAGAACATAAAAGACGGTGGCGACTCTTGCTTACCGCGACATTTCACGAAACCAGCTAAAAAACAGTCAATTCTATTTCCACCAATCACAAGTTGGTATTTCACCTCATATGTGAGTCGGTATCTTTTTGATCTTCTACCTTCAACTATTGAGTTGGTATTTCACTGTCATCTGTGAGTCAGTATCTTTTTGATCTTCTACCTTCAACTATTGAGTTGGTATTTCACCGTCATCTGTGAGTCAGTATCTTTTTGATCTTCTACCATCAACTATTGAGTTGGTATTTCACCGTCATCTGTGAGTCGGTATCTTTTTGATCTTCTACCTTCAACTATTGAGTTGATATTTCACCGTCATCTGTGAGTCGGTATCTTTTTGATCTTCTACCTTCAACTATTGAGTTGGTAGTTTACCGTCATCTGTGAGCCGATATCTTATTAATTTTCTACCTTCATCCATTGAGTTGGTAGTTCACAGTTATCTGTTGATCGTTATCATTCTTTACTTTTTCCTCAATATTGAACTGATGCTACCTTATCTCTTCCTTGGGTTTTACACCAATAGAGTCATGTCTTTTGTTCACCAGTGATTTATTTTCCTAGTAGGGTTGCTCCTTTGTTTCATCATTTTTGTTGCATCCCCAGTAGTGTCTTTGTGTCTCTTTTGTTCTGTCCATATGCATTTATAATCATAAGCATTGCATGGCATCTTAGAGACAAAAATAAGGCTTGTTTTATATTTAAGTATCTTCAATCGCGTCGACACGAAAATTTTAAACCTTCGTATCTCTGGATAGAAGACACTTAAATAAGGGCAGCTATTGTACCCCAATTTTTGCCCCTAAGATTCCCCTACCATATCATGTCAACTTGAACATAACAAGATCACATTAGGGTTAGTTTTTCTCTTTCTTCTATCTCCTATCGTTAAGTTTTCTCTTGAGGAATTTCCAAACACCTTGGTTGTGTATTTTGTATATGTGTTGTTGACTAACTTCTAATCAAAATACAAAAAAATATTTGTCTTTGCAAAATTGTGTTTTGTAGGTACCGAGTCAAAGCATCCGACAAATAAGGTTTACAGGCAAAGCAATCAATTATGTATTGTGGCGAAAGACAGCATGCATCGACCCATAAAGGTATGTATCGACTCATTCAGTTATGTATAACTAGCATGTGTCGACAGATGCATGTTATGTATCGACTCATCCTGTTTGTATAACTAGCATGTGTCGACACATGCATGTATGTATTGACTCATCCTGTTTGTATAACTAGCATGTGTCGACACATACGTGTTATGTGTCAACTCATGCATTTTGTGTGATTTTGTAATGTGTTGAAGAAGCAGTATGTATCGACACATAGAGGCATGTATCGACACATGCTGTGTTATACTGCTAGAATGTGTCGACGCATACCACCCATGTATCGACTCATAACAACAAAATGCACGTGTTTTTTTGAAAAAGCCAGCAATTTCAAACTGTTATTATTTTGGCTCCAATTTTTCTGCATAATTTGAAAATTATATCATTAATTCAAATTTGGCTCCAAGAATCAATTACCAAATTACCATTAATCCCAATCCTAAACTCTATAAATAGAGACCTCATTTCATTCAAATCACAAGCTTTTGATAGCCAAACTCATCTTGCTAAAAAATCTCTCAATTCTCTCAATCTACGAAATTCACTCAAAGCTCTATTTTCAAAATATTAGTAAGCTTTGCATTGAAGCTTACTAATCTTTGAGCTAAACCTTCATCCAAACACTTTTTCTTCATCAATTCTCTACATCCAAGCTTTGGTATTTGATTCTTTTGGTTGAATTAAAGCAGATTCTGGAAGTTGTTTGATAATTCTCTAATTCTACCTTTGGTAAGTTGGATCATCATCTTTAACAATGTGATCTCTTGTGGATTTCTGGTTTTGATTCATTGAGCACTGTTTTATGATTCCATTAGTGCTATTTTCTCATAATTTGATGGAATTTTCATGCTCAAGTGGATCCATGATCATAAGGTGTTTGTTGAAAAGTTGGAACAAGAATTTGATCCTTGAGATGTTGTTTTCGACTGATTTTTACAGGTTGCAATCAATTGTTGTAACATTGAAATTGTTTGTCACAGAAAATTGATTTTTTAAAAAAACTGCACTTATGCAATAGGTTGCTGTCGAAGAACAATTGATTGCAACAGTGTCAAAAAAACTTTTTCTGCCTTATTTTGGGGCTGTTTCGAAAATACTTTTTTCTGCCTTGTTTTGGGGCTGTTTTGACTCAAATATTTTTCTGCTCATTCTCTTTGATGGATAATTTGGATTGCAATTTTAAATATCCAATTTGTCTTTAAACTCAATAGACTTTGTGATGTAGATGAAGTTGGATAAATGTTCATCAATTCAAATCTACCTAAGAATGAATTATTTAATTCATTTTTCGTGCTTTGGATTAATGATATGTTTAGTGCTTTAATCTATCTAGAGGAGTGGTTGAATTTAAAGATGAAAGAATTTTGAAATGGTGATCCAAATTAGCTTATCATTCCCCTCCCTCTTCATCTTATCCCTTTCTTTTTTAATTGTGCTACATGTTAAGGGATGGTGATCTCTATATCATTTATCCAAACATGAAGTACATAGATTGCTATTGACCGACCTCAAAATAGGTACGACTTCTACATAAGTCCACTTACGATTATTTAACATAGCGCTAAATTTTGTCCCGATTCGAATAAATGATCATTTGTGGCCCAAAATTATGATTGCAAGCCTAAGTATGTTAATTTGATCTCTTTGATCCAATAATCTTGAGATTCATTGTGGTGGAGGATTTGGTTCTACCAATCTTCTAATGGATCTACAACATCTTTGATCAACGCGAATCACTTAAACATCGTTGATCATTAAATGTTACTTTTGAGGATTCCAAAATGGATGATATACTTGACAAAAAGCAAATGCAACTTGTTGTGTGGAGGCTTTGGTTCTACCAATCCTCTAATGAGTTCTAAATACAAGTTTCAAGATGGTCATCCAACTAACCACTAATTTTTAACAATTGACTTTATCTAATGCTTTATTATTTTTTATGCTTTATATACTATTTACTTTAAGCATTTACATTTCATGTTATTTTCATTTTTGCTCATTTAAGCATTTATTTTCTTGTCATTTTTATTTTGCTCACTTGAGCTTTTTTTTTCCTTTTAAAGACACCTAATAATCAACATGAACCATAAAAGTCTTTAATGATACTTGGACTATTTGGTTACTATCCTTGGCATTATGGAGTATTGGACTCCTTGGACTTAGGATTAGAGACTTTGGCCTATCTTGGAGACTTTGTGACTTTATTTGATATTTTGTCTGGAGTTCTTGGGGTTTACCTCAAGACATTGGGTTATTTGTTTGTTTTGTGTGCAGGTTATTGTGATTACATACTTTGTTTGTAATCTAGAATTCATTCATATACAGCCGTTACTCTGCCCAATTTTTGCAAGGACTTAATACACTTGAAGTTTGGTTCTCTCAAGAGGTCTAGTATCTTTGCTTGCTTGGTTTCAATCTAAAGAATGAGAATTCTATATTGACTCATAATGTCAAGTATTGGCTTCTTGTTGGTAAGATGGTTCTTATCCCTAGCTTTTACCTTATGCTTTAGGATAGTCTCTTCATCTCCTCTCATCTTCTTTAATTTCAAAAATCTTCTCCCTCCTTTTAAAAACTTTTCTTATTTCTAAACTTGAAACACTTTCATAATAAACTTGGACTTAGGTCCATGCATTTTCAAAACATTTTCATAAATAAATTTCAATCAATTTAATAATACCTTGACATTTTCTGTGAGAAGACTAAAGCCAATCAATCTCATTTCAAACCATTTTGCCACTTTGGCTTTTATCTTTAAACTTTTATCAAAAGATTAGACTCTTGTCAATACTTGTAGTGATGCAAACAACTATACTTCTACAATATGTAGTGAAGAGAGATATTTTCCACTTGGGTGTTGAGTGAGGCATTGTTGATTTTAAAATCCAAGCCATATCCTCCACTTTGAGATGATGCAAATTCTCCTTTCTCATGATTGTGGGTAGTAAGTATGTTTTCCACACGGACAATGACGATGATGTCTTATCTCATAAAATTAACCAACACACTTGTGTTTCAAATTTTTAAAAGAGGAACTACGTGTACCCTGATCCCCTATTGCATGAAAGGTGGTACGTAGGCACTAAAGGTTCGCAACCGCGGCAGGTGCAAAAATCATAAAAATATTTCTTTTCACACCTCCACCATCCATTTTTTATATAACACATTTTATAGCCAAATATACAGATTTTTTTAAAGAGGTTCCTGTGGAGTACCGTAGATGTTTAGGGTGCTAATACATTCCATTTTCATAACCAACCCCCTTACCTTGAATCCTTCCCCCTTTGGTAGGTTATTCGCTCTTTTTCCATTCCTTTGGAAACAATAAAGCGCGGTGGCGATTTTTATTTTGATTTGTATAAAGTCTAGTCAATCCAATGGCTTAGTCTTGAACATTTCTACCGCTACAAGCCGTCAGCAAAAAGTAGATGGGACACACTAGGTGCCCCTCTGTAGACTTGAATCCCGTGAATAGCTCCACTAGCCACCGAGTCCTTTATAAGAGTAGATAGACCCTCATAGATAAGAATAAAGAGATAAGGTGATAGTGGATCCCCTTGTCTCAATCCTCTTCCTGGTTGAATAGGTCCAATACTGTTCGAATTTACAAGCACGGGGTAGTGTACCAAAGTAACACACATCATCATCTAGTGTGTCCATCTCTCTGAAAATCCCAACTTATTTAAAATACCTCTTAAGAAACCCCAATCCACCCTATCGTACGCCTTGCTTAATTCTATCTTAAGAGCCAAATGCACTTTCTTGCCTTTAGTCTTCCATTTGAGTGTTTGGATTATTTCTGATGCAATCATAGCATTGGGGAGAATAGACCTTCCTTCCATAAATGCTGACTGTTCTTTTGACACACACTTGTCCAAAACTAACTTCAACTTGTTCGCCAACGCCTTTGAAACAACTTTGTAGACAACATTACACAGAGAAATGGGTATGGAATCTTTCATAGTATTAGGATTCGTACATTTAGGGATCAAGTATATATTAGTCTAATTTAGTGAAGGAGGAAAAAACCTCTATCCAACCAAGTCGTAGCAGCATCAAACACATCTTCCCCACAAACCTCCCAGAAGTTCTAATAAAAGCAGGATTAAATTGTCCGGATGCATTCCAAAAAGAGCCACCCTAACTTTTCCCTCAAAAGCGGTAGCAACAACTTAGTGTTATCAACTTCTATTATCCTACTAGGGATCAGCCTAAGAAACGGATCATACTCACCAATATCGGTTTGGAACAACTCTTCAAAATACATTCTGGCAACATCACAAAGGCCCTGGGGGTCGCGAGTTTCACTATTGTCGGGGTGCTGTAATGAAAAAATCTTCTTAAAATTGCATCTTGTCATCCCCGAGTTATGAAATAACTTTGTATTCATATCATCATCATATAACCAGTTCATTTTTGCACGTTGTCTCCAATATAAGTCCTCACTGATAAGAGCTTTGTTGTAGTCACATTGGGCCTCAATATAACGTCCTACTGATTCTGTATCACCACTGTTCCTGAACATCTCCATAGTCCCTTGATGCATATCAAGGTCTTTCTTACGATTATATCGCCTTTCTCTATTCCACACTTCTAACTGCTCCGTACAGCAAGCTACGCGAGTCTCGACAGTGACACCTTCGCCTTGTTTCCAGCCTGACTGAGCCACTCCACTGATATCATCTTCCTTCAGCCAATTGTTTTCAAACCGAAATATAAAACCACTATGGTATTCACAAGATAGCAAGATTCGAATGTGTTCCGAGTGCAAGGCAATAAGATTTGTAAGCCTAACCTCTGGGAACAATTCCAACCATGTCGTCAAAGTGAACGTACAGTCAAGTCTTTCCTCTATCATATGTTCAGTGCATCTGCTTTTGACCCAAGTGAATTGATGCCCTTCAAGGGGGATGCCCACCAGGTTACAATCGTTAGTCGTTTAATGGAAACCGAAGCAAATACAATTAGGGTGAGGGTGTACACCTTGTTTATCCTCCTGGGACAAGAGATCATTAAAGTTACCAATGGTACACCACGGAATATTCGACATATCTCGAATATCCCGAAGCATATTCCAAGCAAGTCTTCTTCTGCTTATTTCCGGCAAACCATAGTAACATGATATCCGCCATTCTCCTCTAATTTCATCCTTCAAAATCAAGTTAATAAAATTCCTAGTAAAGTTCATCACACTTCAGCTTTCAGAATTTCTCCATAACACCGCCAAACCACCACACCTACCTTTAACATCAACTTGTTAATTGGTTAATTCTTGTTAGTTGTTATTTGGGCTTTAGCTTGTATTTGGGCCTGGGCATGTTGCCTATATAAAGGGTCATTACTTTGTAACAAATAATTGCAGTAACAATAATAACAATTTCAGTTTCAAGAGTTAGTTACACTAACTAACTCAGCAATCTCTCTCTTTCTCTCTCTTATTCTCTCTTTTTCTTGTTTTTCACAATATTAATCTTTCTTGAATCCTTTGTTCCATCAAATTGGTATCAAGAGCTTGTTTGCGATTCAGAGAGAATCTAACGACAAACAAATCAACAACCTCAACACAATTTCCAGCAAATCTTTCAGTTTTCAAAGGTGAAAACTATCAAAGATGGGTGGCACAAATGAAAGTTATTTTCAGATTTTAAGATGTTGTAGAAATCATGAATGATGGAATGTAACAACTGGAGGAAGATACTATGGAAGCCTAGAAAGCTGCACACAAAGATCAAAGGAAGAAATATGGCAAGGCACTGTTCTTGATTCACCGGTGTGTGGATTGTGATATATTTGAGAAGATAATCGAAGAAGAAACAACAAAAGAAGCTTGGGAAAAGCTGAAGTCGTTGTATGGTGGAGATGAGAAACAGAAGAAGGTGAAGTTGCAGACTCTAAGAAAGTAGTATGAGATGCTACAGATGAAAGATAATGAATTTGTCTTAGCATATTTCTCAAGAGTGTTGATGCTAACAAACCAGATGAAGGTGTGTGGTGAAGCACTAACGAATCTGCAGAAGATAGAAAATGTATTAAGATCTCTAATTGCAGATTTTGATTACTTTGTTGTAATAATCGAAGAGGCCAAGAATCTATCTGAGATGAAGTTGGAATAACTTCAAGCTTCTTTGGAGGCTCATGAAATGAGGTTGCAGCAAAGAAACTCAGAAAGGGAGAAGACAGCTGAACAAGCACTGCAATCAAGATTCAGCAAGAAAGCTGGAAAAGAGAATTCGAAGCAGCGTAAGAATCTTGTTGGTGATGAGAAGTTAAGCAAGAATATTGATTCGAAAGGAGTGGGCAACGAGTATTCTGGAAATAAAGTTGACACGAAAGGGGTGCAGTGTTACAATTGTCAAGGTTTTGGCCACTATGCTAGAGATTGTCGAAGCAAGAAAGCTACAAGGTCGAAAGATAGTGATGAAGCTCAATATGCATGAGCTGGTAGTTGTGATTCTGATAATGTGTTGTTGCTGGTGAACACTCAATCGAACATTAAGAAAAACAACATGTGGTATATGGATTCAGGATGTAGCAACCACATGACTGGCAATAAAAATTGGTTTACCAAGTTAGATGAGTCAGTCGAAAAAGGTGATAAAGTTTGCAGATGGCAGGCATATCAAATCAGGTGGTAAAGGAGACATTTTGATTATCAGGAAGGATGGTCAAAAGGCTACTACCACTGAAGTTCTGTATGTACCTCCGATGACGAGTAACTTGATAAGTGTAGGTCAATTACTTGCAAAAGGCTTTAATAAGAAGTTGGAGAATAATCAGATGAAGGTATATAGGGCTGATGAGATGCTAATCCTGAAAGCACCATTGGCGGAGAACAAAACCTTCAAAGTCGAACTCAACACATCAGATGACAAATGTCTTGCTTCAACTACAAAAGAAGACAAGAACTGGCTATGGCATCACAGGTATGGACATCTAAACTTCAAAAGTTTGTGTATGCTCAATCATAAGAAAATGGTGTTTGTATTGCCGTATGTGAAGGAACTAAAGCATATATATGAAGAATGTTGCAAAGCTAAGCAGGCAAGGAAGGCATTCAAACTTGATTTTCCTATAAGGTCAAGGCAAAAACTAGAGATGGTTCATTCAGATGTGTGTGGACCTTTTGAAGTAAAGTCCAATGGAGTTAACAGGTATTTCCTTACTTTCATTGATGAATTCACCAGATATCTGTGGATTTACCTCATTGAAAGGAAGAGTGAGGTATTCACACAGTTCAAGAAGTTCAAGAAGTTCAAGTTGCATGCTGAGAAACAAAGTGGCTGCAAATTGAAAAAGTTAAGAATTGATGGTGGTGGTGAATATACTTCAGCAGAATTTGCCAGATTTTGCAATGAGGAAGTTATAGAGCATGAGGTTGTTGCATCTTATACGCCTCAGCATAATGGCATCACCGAGAGGAAGAATAGAAGTGTACTGAACATGACCAGATGTATGTTGAAAGCTAAGAATATGCCTAAGAGATTTTAGGCTGAAGCAACTTCGACAGAGATAAAACAAAATAGACTCAACTTTTCATATTTAAACTTCACCGTGCACCACTCTCCACCTTTGTTTTTCACATGCGATTGTTGTTTCAGAGATTTTCAAACATGTATCCTAACAAGAATTCACATGTATTACCTCCAAAAACTCGTGTTGTTATTCTTATCGTACTCCACAAAATAACTAATAAAACTTACCATTGTCTTTCCTACTTTCTCCATCATTAAACCTGTTAGAATATTGTGAACCCGCACCCAGAAATCCACATAGAATAGAGGTATATTTTCTATTTGGACTCCAATCTGTACTCTCTACAGAATCAATAGATGATTTTCACATGTCCAAGGATAACCTTTTAATACAGATTCGACATCCAGGTTATGTGCAAACTGAAACAAGAATAACTCGTCTTACGCCTCCTTGATGGCAACTCCTTTCATCGGTCTCATTATATCTGTCAAACGTGATTTCATCGTCTTCACATGGAACCGACGATCCCCAAGGAAACTCCTTATGAGGCACAATCGTAACTCCTCCTCCATTCTTCCTTCTTCCTCCAAATTGAAACAAAAACCATTATCTCCTCCCTCATCCTCAAGCGATAGATCTGCGAAACTAGGGTCCGCCATACTGTGATATAAACTAAATAGTAGAACCAAGAAACAGGAAAAAACCAGTTTCTCAACAGAGAAGGAAAATTATACCATAGCAGACTAGGGAAAACCTTTTGTATAATTTGATTTTATTCAATGATATTTGTTAAAGAGTAATGTTATATAGTAAGAATCATTTGAATAAAAAATGTACGAATGTATACTTGTTGTTATTTTAGAGGATAATTTTAAATTTATTTCTTTTTTAATAGAAATCATGGGGTAGTGATAATAATGAATGGTTGAGATTTAATTCTTGCATTTCTTACTTCCATACTTTCTTACTAATAAGCTTTTTACTTTGTTAAATAAGCACCTCTTTTTCTTTCAATGTATCCGATAAATATAATATATAAGATAATAAATTTTTTCGTTACGGACTCAGAAATGAAGATGATTGTGGAAATTATACTGAAGGGAAGCTTCTTGAGCACTACAATGATATGACATTGTGGGTCGAACGTTGCAATCACGATGCTTCTTAAATTAGGAATATTTACCCGTGATTCTTACACTGTTATTTACCATTGATTTTAGTTATCTTTTTTTATATTGTCAAGCGTTTTATTTCATTTGTCCATATTTTATGCGTTGGTTGTGTGCTTTAGTGTTTGTAGACTCAGAGGAATAAATCAGGATAAATCAGTGTGAGAAAGTGAAGAAATTAGAGGTTTCGAGGAAAAAAAAGCCATTTTACAAGAGACTTGACACGACCACCTGTGTCACCTGACACGGGCCGTGTCAAGATAAAAGCTTGTCCCAAAGAAATCAAAGAAGTGAAAGTCAGGGGGCTGACACGGCCACCCGTGTCACTTGACATGGCCACCTACGTCAGCAAGTCTGGGAGTTTAAAATATTTTGGAAGCTCAGGGGGGCCAACACGGCCACCTGTGTCAGCTAACACGGGTCGTGTTGGCTTAGGCACTATTTTTGCTTGTTTTTGTGATTTTTCACTAAGTGTTGGCATGGAGGGGCGTTTTGGGCATTTTGGACTAAGACCAATGGATTTTCACTATTTAGATGATTTTTCATAATGAATGAGGAGACTTTTTGTCAGCAAAACTTTTTTACACGATCAAATATTGGAGAGACTAAGGTCATTGGAGAGCAGAAGATTTTCATGAGTGGAAGCAATTGGGTATCAGAGTTATTCAAATACATGTAATGTTTAATTTCTATCTTGTAGTTATTTTGAACAATATTAGTAGCTACCTCCCCCCCCCCCCCCCCCAAATGCTAGGGAGTTTCCCTGGTTTGATTTTGTAATGACTTTGAATTCCTAATTTCAGTAATATATTTGTTTTTCATATTCAATTTGATCGTACAAGGTTTTTAACGCTTTCTTTATCAGACTAATAAGGATTGAATTACCGTTAACAATCAGCTGGATCGCGGTTGTTAAGGTTTTTGTACGATTAGACTATAGTAGATATCACCTAGGACTATGGACACCCTACAATTACCGGTTAAATCTTGATAAAACAAAGACTTGATTTTATCATAATTCTCTAAGAATTTAGGATTTACGATGAATGTTCAAAGGTTTTCCCACTAAGGACTTAGGGAAAAATAAAGTAAAGATCTGATAATTGATTATTTTGAAATTATTGAAGAAATCAGGAGTTAAGGTTGTTACAGGATAAATCATACACTTTACCTCAACATGTTTCTCATATCTGTGAAAAAATCAATTTATTATTCTGCTTACTTCTACTTATCGTTAAGTGATAATTTTCAAACAAACCTCAATTTAAATTTTTGTTTAATTGAACCACAAATTAAACTTATACTTATACGCAGTCCGTGAGGTCAACATTTAGAGAATTTCTATGTTATTACTACAAGAGGCAAAATAATACACTTGCTATTTTTCCAATCAGATACTGATTTTGAATTGGCGTTGTTATCTTCGATACCAGGGTCGACGTAATCAATTCAGTGACCCTGTTCGAATTTAAAAAATGGGTCTAATAAAAGTATTTGCGGAGCGGTTTGAATCAATTTTATATAAAAACATTTGTATAAAAACACATCTGATAAATAAAATTATTCGCGGTTCGATTTGATTTTGTGTAATTAATTAAAATATTAAATCCAATCTAATTTCATATAATTTAATTTGGATTAATTTTCCACTTTAATTTGGATCAATTTAAATTTAATCATATATTAACAATTAGTTTGTTTTGAATGTATAGTTACACAATTTTCACTTCTACTTAAAAGATTTATACTTTTTAAAATTATATAAAATTACAGCAATATAATGCAATATATGTTAACACGGCCATAATAAAAATTTATATTTTTATTGATATTTTAAAATATTTGGATTTTGTTGACAAATATAAAAATATTATTTAAAGTAAAAATACTAATGACATGAAATAAATAGAATAAATAGATAATTTGTTTGTTATAGTATTATGTAGAGTTATTCCCACATCTAAGTTTCCTAAATTATACTAGTAAGATAAGATATAAACTATAAATGTATTATAGCTGTCTCTTTTAGTTGGTAAGCATGCACTAAGGGCCTAGCTCTTTACATTAAAATAGCTTTATGCGTTAACAGAATGCATATATAGGATGGAGGCCCTTTGAATATTGAGGTCCTCTGCTGCAGCCAGGGTCGTAAAGCTGACAGTCTAAGTCCGCCTAAAAGTAGGATAGAGTGGGGGCGGACCAACGTAGAAATCCAAACTTAAAAATTAAGTCCACTTCATATATATATATATATATATATATTAACGAGTTAGTGAGTTGGCGGACCGGTCTGCTAATTTTTTTATTTTTCTTTTTAATTTTACAATTTGATTTTATACATGATTTAATTTTTTTTTAATTATTATTAAAGAGGTCGATAAAGACATTTTTTAACAACGTATAATAGAATTTTATGATGTCTTAAATCCAAACAATTCAAAAAAATTAATAAATAAAGACCAATTACAATAAAAAAATAAAATAAAATAAACTCAAGCACAATAAGAAAATATCAAAATAAATAAACAATACATATTATCCTAATCCTATTTAAAAATTAACTACTAAAAAAATCTAATTTAGAATTTACACAAACCAACAATGATAGCAATAACAGCACATAAAGCATCACAATGCATAAAATAGTAATGTGTAAAATATCATCACTGAACTTTCTCACTGTTTACATTATATAGACTCTTATATTGTCCGATTCTTTAATAGTTAAATCTTAAATTTGTCACACGTATACACTAATCAAATTCTTCCTTTTCTTAAAATCAACATCTATTTCTAAAGAAAACATGTGAGCTAATATATTGAAAACTTAATAATTATGTATTGTACCCCAAAATTTTCCCTCTCATTTATCAAGATTATTCTCACAAGATTTCTTTGACTCAAGACTGGATTAGGGTTTGACCAGCTCAAGACCTCTCATCAGGCACTAATCACTCAAAATTAGGGTTTGAGTTTGCCCAAGGATTTTTGGGCTATCAATGCTTCATATGACTTTCAAACATCATTATGGACCCTTAAGATTACTCATGACAAGTTTCAAGATTTGAAACACATTTTTTGATCAGTCAATTGCACAGTTGACCTAAAAATCAACTATATTGAGGAAAAAGTCAACCATGGTCAATTTACAGTCAAACTTCACAATTTTTAATTCACATCAACATTCTATACTTATATGTATCATTTGATCAAGTTTGGATCACAATTCCTCAAGAAATTTGATCAAATCATCAAAAGGGCAAAATGGTCAAAATTAGGGTTTTGACTAAGAAAGGGCAATTTCTGATTTTTTACTTGGCAAATGACCAATTGGTTTGAAGCATGATTTCAAGGGTTCATTTGTACCATCTTGACCTATTGACATGGTTCAAAACATTGCAAATCCATTGGATTGACAGATGAAATTTGCAGTCAACTAATCAAAAGTCAACTGTATATTGAAAAGTCAAACTTTGACTTTTTGGTCAAAATCAAGTGTCAAGGATCACAATTCATCAAAACTTGTCAAAATGTGAAACTTGTTCATCAAGAAAACTAAAGATTGAAGTTTTGATTTTGAAATTTGAAGTTTTTCTCAACTTAGAAATTTTTCTAAGTATAGAAAATTTCTTATTTTTTCTCAACTTCAAGCCATTTTTTCACCATGATACAAGACGATTCAAAGGAAATTCTCAACATGAAAGTTGTAGATATCCATGAAATCTACAACTTTTCTTCACACATTTTTCCTTAAAGATGCTTGGATCTCAAGATATAATTTTGTGAATACACGCCCATGAACTAAAATAACTTAGTGAAATTTTGCCCTAATTTAGGCAGGTTTTTGACCCAACTTCATGACAATTTTTCACCTAGTTCCAAGAGTAATCTTGAAATGAATCTCAAAGATGAGTTATATAGCACATTGCAAGCATTCCTAAATGTCCAAGAACTCCTTGAGATCATTTTTGAGTAGGGAGAGTCGAAGAGATGAAGTTGGCAATTTCTCACTTTGATTTCAAGCCATTTCATGAAGAACAAAGTTCAAATCCTCAAGCATGTTGTATAATCTTCACTTTTCAGACCTCAAACTCGTTTGCCACTCCACCATTAATGGATTGCACAAGATTTCATGCCCTAAAGCCAAGCATTCAATGCATTATACAAGAAAAAACCATTTATGGAAGAAAGGCAACATTATCATTTTGGAAAAGCATGCTTTATGCATTTTTTCATTTCTTGAGCCTTGGACTTGTTCTTTCTGCACAAACCAAGCCTCTAAGCCTGAACAAAACATGTTTAAAGCTTCACACTATCCTACAAGATCAGAACCATGCATTAAGAAGTAATTTCTCACACTTGCTTCAAAAACAAGAAATGTAGCAAGACATGTGATCTTGTACTTCTGAGCAAGCACAAGTCCTCCAATCTTTTGCTCTATATAAAGCTATCACTTTGCAACTAAAAGCACGAATGCCCAAGCCTTGAAACACCCTAGAATCAGAAATTGCGTACCAAGCTTCCAAACTTTCCATTTCTGACTTGTGAATTGAATCTTCCATTCCACTCGCGCGTTTTCAGGCCTTTTGCTTTCCTAAGCTTCCTTACCTTACAAGAAAACCATCCCACACCCTGAAACATCAGTGTAACTCCATCTTCCCTATTGTTGAACTTAAAAAACAGAGTAACACGGGTGGACTTCTAGAGATCATTCCAGCCACCCTCAAGACAAGCTAAGCATTACATTAGCTTCCTAGAGGTTCAAGGAAGCTAACTTGATCATCACAACATCCTAAAGCAGGCTCATCTCCAAAACACGATTTCCATTTTCAAAGTGAGTTTTCTGTTTTTCCAACTCTTGATATAGGAATAGTTAGCTTTCCATTTGTGAATATACAATGTAGACATCATTGCTACGAAGCTGTACATATCCATAACTTGCATTTATTTGGCCTGAGTTGAGAGAATTTTGAGTTTGAAGTTTCTGAAAAAATTAGGTTAAAAATTAGGGCCATTAAAATTCTCTTTAATCTTGGATAGTTTTAGTTATGCACATGGTTAGAATCGTGAGATAAAATGCTATAACATTCATGTTATCAATTTCCATTTTTATTGAGAGATGAAAGAGTTACAAGAGGTTCGGCTAGCTAGAGGAAGAAGACGAAGTACAGGGCCAAGGAAGCTTTTTATGTTATGTTTTTCTTGTTTCACATAAACTAACGGATGTACAGCCACCCCAATGACAAGGTAGCGCGCTGGAAATGCATAGGTCGGGGGTTCAAACCTTGGCGCTACCTTTAGTTTTTCATATTTTTCCAGTTTCATTTTTTGGCTGTTTGCAGAATGGGCTTCAACATTTGGGCCTTAGTGTTTTTTGCTAACATACTACCCCCTGTTTGCTTGTAGCACCCCTGGCCCATAATTTTTATTATTCTTTTTTATTTTTTATTTTCATTTCTATTTTATTAAATATATTTTCCTTAATATTAAAAATCATAAAAAATATAAAAATGCTAAATTTATATTTTTGGTCCATTTTATTTTATTTTTTTCTCATAAAAATATATTTTATTTTAGTTACATATCATATATATATATATATATATATATATATATATATATATATATATATATATATATATATATATATATATATATATATATATATATATATATATATATATATATATATATATATATATATATATATATATATATATATATATATATATATATATATATATATATATATATATATATATATATATATATATATATATATATATATATATATATATATATATATATATATATATATATATATATATATATATATATATATATATATTCTTTAATAAACTTGTAAATAAAAAAATAGAATTAGTTTAATCATTTATTTCTTTTTTTTCTAACATTTATAAATATTTTTTAACATATAAAATACTAATTATTTTCATGAATATTATTTATTATTTTTAATACAAAGAATACACAAAAATAATACTTAAAGAACTTTATTTTCCCTTTAATTAGAAATTAGGGTTAACCATTTTTCTCAAGAAATAATTTCTTTTTTTTTTATATTTTTAGGATTAGGTTAAAACTCCTTTTCACATAAAAATAAAACAATTTCTTTTCCTTACATATACATAATATTGCACATTTAATTTATATTGTATCTTATTGATTCAAATATTTGTACAAATTCGATTTGGTTGTAATAGCTTAATTAGACTTACATTATTGCAAATCTCCATTCACAATTTGTATCCCCTCCTCCCATAAAATGTTGTAATAGCGTAGTAATCTTTAAATTACGCAATTTATCGCTTTTACCTACCATGCTAGTAATTAGGGTTTGAATGGCAAGATAAAAACAAATCAAATAGAAAACCCTAAATCCAAGACAAAATAAAAGTATGAAAATAACACACTTGTACACAAGCACCCTTAGGGTTTCTCCACTTGGTTGCCTTATACAAAAATGGCCATATTATGCATGCAAAGTATCTTGGCAAAACAAACAAGTATAAGATCATAGTCCCTCGATGACGCTATTCAAAGTTGCCTTACAAGATGATCTTGGTCCCTCAAAAATGCTAAGATACTTTGCAACATTGCTAATCATGGTTATACGATGACCCACGCCCGTCCCATTTACATCCAAAGATAGGGTTGCTTACCAAATCAATGGTAAGACAACAATGTCAAAGGAATAGAAAATGAACAAGAAAGACATCTGAGTAGGTAAATTACTTCTAGTTATTTGCTCTATTTTCAAACAACTATCCTTGCTATTTTCCAAAACCAACACACACATTTCAAAAACATCTTACAAACAATGAAAACATTTTTCAAAAAGACAAACATCTTTGTATACATTCTTACGAACGAGAATCATTACAAAGGTTGCCTAAAGTCAGTTCTTCCACCGTATCATATTATGCATGTCATACATTTGTTCTTTTATTTCAATCATTTTCAATCAATGTATGTATTATAAAGTTATAGAAAGAACGCTATAATTATAATTTAATTTGTTTGTATAATAGTTTATAATACAATCCTAAGAGATAAGTGCTGTTGTTATAGTTAAAGTTGTTTTAATTCTTAATAAAAAGAGTAAAAGTTTTAACAAAAAGTCCGCAGGGAAAATCCGCCCTGCCCCGCCAAGGCCCGCTTTTTTAAGCGGGTTAGGCGGGGTGGGCCAACTTAAGGTACCAAGCCGAAAACCTCAGCCCAGCCCGCCAAAAAAGGCCGGTCAAATAGGCTAACCCGGAGGGCCCAACCTGTTTTGCCACCCCTAACTGCAGCATAGTTTGCACATATATATGGTCTGTCTTATTCAATACGACGGATCTAAGAGACACCTGCATAGTTAGTACTTAAACACTCAAATTAGTTTAAGGTTCAAATTATATCTATGCTTTTTATTTTTATTTATTTTTTATTTAATGGTTGTTGAATTCAATTTGAATGATCTTGTCATTCCCTTATAAATAGGTATTTGATGATATTTGTTAAATAATCACCTCCTTCCCTTTCAATGTATCTATAAATATAATATAGTATCAGAAATAAAGAGGATTATGAAAATGATGGTGGAGGGAAATTTCCTGACCACTACGACAATATGACATTGTGGATCGAATATTGCGATCACCATACTTCTTGAACCAAGGAAACCAATCTTGAATTGGCATTGTTATCTTCGATACGATGAACTTATGAGGTACTTGCATAGTTAGTACTCTAACATTCAAATTAGTTTAGGGTTCAAAATAGTGGTAGCGAAAGTGGAGATTAGAGAGTGTGCACCTGAAAACCATTTACGAATGTACTTATTGTAACACCCTAAACCATGAAACTTATATATTAAGCATTACATGATAATCTAAGGTGTCACCAATGATAATACTTTAACAACACAAACATGTTAACAAACACGCAACATAAATTATTGACGTCATATAACACATGTCATCGTACGTTCACCTTCATTGAGGATGTGTTTGGTTTGGGGTAGATGGAGGGGAGTGGAGGGGAAATTTTAATTAATTATGTTTGATTCAAATTTTAGGAGGGGAGGAGAGCGAAATCCCTCCTAAACACATTTTTTGCTTCCCTCCGAATCGGAGGGATTTGGAGGGGAGGAGAGAGAATGTGAGTTTTGATCATTAAAAAATTATTATATTTACTAAAATATTCTCAATTTAATTTTGATATTTCAAAATTATTCATTTTCTTTCGTGTTATTGTTTCTCTTATATGTGATTTTTCTCGATTGCTTCCATCAACTTATTATAATTGTTCTCTATCTTCAAATTATTTTAAAAATTTTATACATAATATAAATCATAACCATTGCAATTTTTTTAATGTTTATTTATATTAGTTTTTCTTCTTCTAATTTTGTTATTTATCCTATCATATTTTCTTTTATATCAAATTTTAAACCATTCATTTTTATTCGTTTTAGTATAGATTTTAAATAATTATTATTTAATAATAAGTTATTTTAGGTATTTGTTTTATTAAATAATTTATCACGATTTAAAATTTGTTATCAACATATAGTTTAATTTGTACCAGAGAGTTATAATCTACCATATAAGAAAATAATATGCTCTGAAAATCTCAAATTTGCCCTTTTTTGTGATTGGCCAAAGTTTGTTTTCTGAGGGTAAATAATGTCCACTAATTGTTAGCCCAATTACATTTATTGTGGTGCATGTTAAACTTCATTCATTGGCTGAACTGCATAATGCAAGCCTATCCTGGTTGTCCAGCTCCTCGGGATTTACTGCATAATGCTCTGGCTTCTGCCCAAAATGATTCCATTGCCACTCAAGAGGAAATTTCACCCTTAACTTCATCACTTATCGACCATCCTCAATCTCGACTGAACGATCGTATAAAAATCCACGACTGCTTAGAAAATAGGTCTCACGATAAAGTACCTTTCTTTGAAATGACAGACAGATTCCAGATACGGGTGAAATAGTTTCCTGAACTATTTGAATGACATACAGGCCTGAAGGTCGTCGACAGTCTGCCGCTGGAGATGGAAGATTCAGAAAAACAGGGTCAGGGTAGCACCAATGTTAAGGTATTAGCAAACATGCTCAAATTCCCGCATAAACGCGAGCGGATTTGGGTGGAGTTGAGTAGGTGCCAGGTCCAACCACTTGAAAACCCCCACCTGAAAATCTGTAAAGGGAAGGCACATCCCGCTTCTTTAAAGGAAAACTCGTACAAGGGGAAGCGTTTTTGTGATAAAGCCGAGCAGATCCTCATGTTCTTGTGCGGAATAAGGAGCGACTAGGAGGCGGGGACATCATCTTTCCTTTCCTAGACAACATTGAACACGTCAGAGGCGTCATGAACAAATCGAGACACCAGGTTTCTAGGTTTAGGTGTGACCCAATCTAGATTTTTGCACGTGACTACATTTTCCTCGCTGTTCGACTCGGGCAAAACAACTTATTCGTCTGGTTGAGCCATCTTACTTGAAAAGCAGGGGATAACAGTGAATTCGACATCATCAAATTCACCCTTCCACTGCAAGTCAAGTGAAAGGGCGAGGAACGCCTCAAGGGTAGGTCCTCGAATCAAGCCCTTGATGGAAAACACGAAAGGAAGCCATATCCTCACAAGTATAAAATTGCACATAGGCGTTTCCCCAATGAAGCGACCTGTTTGATCCCTTCCAATTCACGGGGAGAATGACCCCGACATGCACCCATATGAACTTCATCCAGAGTTCATGGATCTTCATCCAAAACTCATAAACCTAAATGAAGTTCATATGAAGTTCATGGATCTTCATCCAAAACTCGTAAACCCAAATGAAGTTCATATGAAATTCATGAATCTTCATCCAAAACTCATGAGCTTCATCGGAAAATCCATCCCTTTGCATGGAGATTCGTCAGAAACCTCGTGCCCACCAAAAATTTCACACACTCAATCTAAAATCCTAAGATAAATTAACATGATTAAGAGAATCACTTACTTGGAAAAATTATTAACGCTGGAAATTTCTACAGTGGCAGAAACAACGACAGAGCATCTAGCAGATGGAGAAGAAACAACGAGAGAGCAAAGTTAAAAATTCCTAAGTAAATTTCATCACCTTCGTTTTATATCCATTCTCCACCACACGGGGAAGCGTGCGAAGGGTCATCATTGCTTAGACTCTTAGATTGCCCTATGCAATGATAGTGATGTACGTAGCTGTCACGTATGACACGCGAAGTGACGTGCTGTTTTGACCTCCAAAAAATCTCACGCATGAAACCATACGTTGACACCATTCCAACAGTCTTCATTGTTGGACACGTGCTCGACATCATTGTAGCACCTTTATTATGAGCACATAGAAAATATGATCCCAGAGGAAACCCCGCATTTATAAAAATAAGAAGTCTTTCTACATTTGGCCTTAAGATTTTGATGATAACTTTACATGTTATCTTAGAGAACAATTGTATACTCTAATGGTTTGTTCTAGTGTGTAGTTGTTGCTATAATGTTTTGACTATGGTATCAAGGCTTGTGATGTCATCAGGTTTTAAACATACATTACTGGAAGAAAACATGTGGTTACGTGTTACAGTTGAAGTCAAGATTCTGAATACGTCTTCTGCAACGTGTCTTAGGAACGTTAGTACAAGAGGTTCTGATCGTGACTTTATGATTAAGCTTTGGAGGCCTTCTAAAGCTTTACTTAGGTGTGTTACAAATTTATGAATATTATGAAGATGAGGTTCTGCTGAACAAGTTCTGATGATCTGAAGACAAGCAAGTTCTTACGACCAAGTGCTGAAGACTCTGAAGACAGGTTCTGATAAGACAAGTTCTGAAGACTCTAAGACTTAGGTTCTAAGACTTAAAGTGTAATTATTCTACAACAAGATTCAAACATTCAAATTATTTGAAGCCTCTGAAGACAAGAAGGAGTTCAAAATGGTTAACGTGTAATGGTGTACAAAAGGTACATAAAGTGTATGTGACCTATACCCTCTAGGCTGGCATAAGGACAATCCTTTTATATTGTATTGCCAACCACTCTCATTGGACCGTTGGGGACAAACAACTGGATTTCCAGCTATCTTTCTTTACTCAATGAATCTCTGTTTATAAGCTTATTATAAAAACATTATTCAGAGAAAAGGTGGAAAGTTATCATTGAACAGTGATAGGATACATAAACTATTATATTATACAATCTAACTCTTACACCTTATTTTATTCGTTGGAACTAACCGTTAATGCAGGAAAAGACTTTTTTATCCTTACAACGTCTCTCTCTGAAGGCTATAAAAGAAGATCAAAGATTCAAAGCCAAGTGATATTGGCCATCAAGATTAAACATTGTGGATGCTGAAGATGTAAAACTGCAATGCCAAATATTTTGAAGACCACTATATATAAATGAGAGAAAATAAAGAAAGATAAAGAAGAAGACTACAAGATGTTATTCAACTTCTTATCAAATACATCTTGGTAGATCTCAGAAGAAGCAAGGAGTTGTTGCTCATAACTTGCTGAACAAGAAGATGAAGAAAAAGAATACTATAAGATGCTACTCAACTTCTGATCATATACATCTTGATAGAACATTGTAATGAACACAAGAGTTATTGCTCTTATTATGTTACAATTTGAATCTCTTCATGTAAATTGTTTTAACACTAGATTTGTTGCTTGAAAATATGTTAAATAATATGTGCTTAAAACACTTGTGTAATATGCTTAGAAGAAGAAATCATGTAAACACAAGAACCTTATCAAATATTGTTGATTATTTCCTTGAGAGACTGAGTGAAGGTCTGATCTCAAGAAGTCAATGGTTGCTGGTCATTGTAGGAAATACTAATAGATGATATTGAGGGATCTGATTCTATTGGGTCAATGATTGTTATATTCGTTAAATTGGATTATTGAACATATCATTGAAGGTTCCTTGAGTGACTGAGTGAAGGTCTGATCTCAAGATGATAATAGTTGCTAGTAATTGTGAAATCCTGGTAGATGATCTTGAGGGATCTTATTTTATTGGGTCAATGAATGTTATATATGGTTAGATCACTCAACGCGTCATTGTTAGTCATTGGTTGTTGCCCATGCATTTGTAATCAGTTTAGTTATAATGGATTAAGTCCTTGCTGAAGGCGAAATCATCCTTGAGGGGGTGGACATGATTAGCCTTGTTTAAGGTGAACCTAGATAAATCATTGCGTCCTTTATTCTTCATTGTCTTTATCGTTATTATCATTTGAGTGCTAAGAATTTCTTAAGGGGAATATTTTCTATACACCCAATTAAAACCCCTCATTTCTTGTGTTTTCTCTACCTTCAGCATTTTCCCCATGAATGTGAATCCCAAACGGGCATCAGCATCAAGGCGGACAGCTGATGAATTGACCAAGGAAGGTCCTTCAGAACAAATTAACCACACCGCTCACACGCCCTCAATGTCGGGTAGGATGGCACATAAAACAGAGTCAACAAGGAAATTAATTATATGACGACCATATCATCCCCGACCAAAATACGATGATTATTTATGTTTGGCTTTCGACCTTGAGCGATGAGGACGACTCTGACAAACTTAGCAGTTCTTTTTTGAGCAAATTTTCCCTGATAATTATGCTGTTGAGCAACTCTTCCCTGACGATTAAGCTAGTCTTAAGTCATCACTCTTTCATTTAAGAGCAATGACTTGGGGGGATCCCCCTGACTTTCACTATTCTGCCTGCCGAGAATAACGGGTCCATAACCTCCATATCATCTTGGAGCAGTTGACCAGGAAGGAGACCACATACCGGACTCCATTACTCACATAATCCTGATAGTCTTTGTTATTGGGTCTAACTATCTGACCCAGTATGTAGATATTGTCCCAACGTTAGGGGCTATAAATACCCTCTCACACGAGAGGGTCAGGTATTCATTCGTTCACTCACTATTTCATTACTTGCATTTACTCTGAAGCTGACTTTGGCATCAGAATGTCTTGCAGGTACCCCCCCTCCCCCACTTCACTCTCGATCACTGTTCAACTCAAGCTTGTGGGTCATCGATGATCCCTTCTGATCAGGTACGATTATAAAGTATGGATCAAAATCAAAATCGAACTAAAAGATTGTTATATCTTGTGTTGGGAGTCTACTGCAAACATGAACAAGAAGGAGATAAAAATGGTATGATAAAAGTTGCACAAAATAAATTCTAAAACGTGTGTTCACACTAAACTTTAGGTTTGATTCGTCCCCACCAATTTAGGCAAATTGGATACAAATTGGTATCTGGAGAATCTCCTTCATGATACTTTAGAAACCATAACACGAATCATACTTTGACATTAAGAATATCGATCAATGATATTTTACATAATAAAGTTTCCTAATTTATTCTCGTGCACTAGAAAAATAAGGAATGACTTAGATATACATTTTAACTCCGAAATATGTTATTTTCGTGTGTATTTAGGTCTATAAATTATCTCTATTTATAGAAAAATCCACGCCACTTGGTAAAGAGAACAACCTTTGAATTACTGGATATTTGAACCAATATATAAAATTACGTTTAAATTTAAACTTAATAGTTGCAATGGTCTAGTGGTAAACATTATCAATTTTGGCGTACCCAGACGTACTAGTCACCATTTTGATTCCCATCTCTTGCACCTTTTTTGTAATATTGATTCAAACTAGGTACTTTGACATTATCACTAACCATTATAACCATTAGGCCATTTTTTCTTCAATGACTTCTCTTTCAAAATATAATATTAATTATATTTTAGAAATTCTCCAACATAGCATACTCAGTAAGATTAGCATTCAACATTATAGAACAACATAATTGATTCACGGTTATTTCACCATAATAATAACATGACAATACATCACATTTAAATAATTATTTAAAATATCAAACGGAGTCGGAATCAAGAAAATGAATATGTTATGAAAAGCTTAAAGAGTCTATTTTAAGCATATGATTTTTATTTCAAGACTTAATACACCAATCAGTTCAGATTAATAAAAAAACAAGAACAGGTACTCACATCAGGCATAATGTTTCGCCTGACTTCAAAATGGCGCCATAAAATATATAATTATGATTTGGGCTATTAAAAAAAATAATAACTAAACTGACCAACAAACTGAACCAAACTGAAGTTAAAATAACTGAATTATTATGTTTGGTTAGTGAACTAAACCATAATGCACAAATAGTTCTATAATTGAACCGAAACTGAAACTAAAGTTGAACCGAACCAAAACTAAAAATGAAAAATACTTAAAACACGATAATTTTTTTAAAACTGAAAAATAACTTAATGGTTAGGTTCACTAATAAATAGTTTGGTTTGAAAAAAATTGTCTTCTAATGGTCCGATACGGTTTGGAATTTTGAAACGGTATACCAAACCAATTATTTTGGTTCGGTTTGGTTTTTAGTAAATTGAAATGGTTTGGTTTAGTTCGAGTGAATTTTTACTATGGTTTGGTTCAGTTCAGTTCGAGTGAAATTTTACTACAGTTTGGTTTGGTTCGATTCGATTTTCTCAGAAATTGTACCATGAACAATCCTGTTTATGAGAAAACTATGAAATTTTCCTAGTTGAAAAGATTGTTAAATCCTCTTTCCAACGCAACTGACCTCACCCCAAACGGACTCACGAGACCCCAATTACACTTGAAACAAGCTGACCAACACATGGCCGAAATTCCCAATGTTTATGGTATAACAACTAGAGAATCGTCACTATTGCAGCACTCTTAGACCAAATTTCTGCCCTTAGACAAAAATATTATTATCATGTTATCTTTATAACCCAAATGACAGTGTCTCAAACATACTTACGGAGCTCAATATATGCACGAACAAAGTCAATCAATACTCTCATGCATTTTCCATTGATTTCCTTACGAGAATTTCACTCTTAAGCTCATTTTTTCAACTTAGACCTACCCCAAACATTCTCTAACATGTCCAAATACCTTTTTCAAAAATATATTATTATAGGTTAATTACCTACTGTTATTTCACTCTAAACCTATCAACCAACATCTAATTTCACCAATTAGACACTACCATTAACATACATCAAAGCAATCACTCTCACATTCATTATCACAAAGCTCTAAAACTCAACAATGTTGGAAACTCATAATCATGCCATTACATAACTAATTTCATATTAATTTACACAAATTCAATCACAACCACGTCATAGCAATAACAACAATAATTCATAAAACAAAACCATTGAATCTTAATGAGAGCAATGGCCTCTTTTCTCAACCCCATCATGCAATAAACTCAAGAATAGTGATTTTGACATGACGAAATAAACAATCTAAAGCAAAAATCAAGAACAGTTCCAAATTGAAAATTCATAACAAACAAGTTAAGCACATATACCTAAATTAGCGCAAGCAATAGTTTCAAAATAAACCTACGACAATGAGGTTTTTGCCTGAATAAATAGGTATGGTACTCGAATTTCTCTTCTTCTTGCTTGGTTCATCAATCTGCTACTCTTTCGATTGTTTACTCCGTGCATGTTATTGTCGAGTTGTTCGTGTTGAGTTGGTGCATTTGATGCATTACTTATTGTTGGTGATGCATTGTCGGATGCAATATCTACAAGTTTGTTGTGTGTGGTCTGAATCTTGCTCAGTGTTAGTGTTGATTTTTTGACGTGTTGCAATGTTTGTAGGTTGAAGATTGATGTTGAATGTTGTAGTGAAGATCGCGGTTCAAGTTGCAGGAAGGAGGTTGTGTGCAGATTCTTGGATGAAGGTTTATGGAAACATTTGTGCATAGTTTTGTTACTTGTTCTTCCTCCCATTTTTTAGTTTTGAAAGCTTATTTATATAGTAGAGAGGATGAAAATTTATATAAAGAATAGGAGGGATAGAGAGGTGAGATTATAGGGAAATTTGAGGGGGAATCAAAAGTGGTTGAGGCAAGTTTGTTACATATTTTTGGAAGATGCATTTGAGCCTTTGATGGTTTGTAAAAGAGAGGTTTGGATTGATTTACAATGTAAAATCCTGTTAGATTTCAAATGCATAGTGCTTTTGTTGTGTATGTGAAATTTGAATTGAAGTTTTGAAATTAAAAGTGAAAGTTTGGTTGTAGTTTGAAATGTTGAATTGTTAATGTGAATGGAAATTGAATGAAATTGTAAGTTGTATGGTAAAAGTGGGGTCCCAAGTGAATAAGTTCATGGCTCAAAAGGCTTCACTCATGGCTTGAATTTGGTTTCAAATGGATGAAAATGGCTAGAGAAAGTAAGCTTGTAACTTGGCTCAAGATAACTTTAAAAAATGGCTTATATAAGCTTAAAATTCTAACATGAAAACAAAATATCAAATTAAGTTCAATTTCAATTTCATTTTCAATTTAATTAAAATTTAAACCAAAATGATGTTATTTTAAAAGGGAAGATAAAAAAAACAATGTGTTAGTTCCATGGTTTTAGGATTGACATAATTTTGTAAAACATGGTTTTATACTGATGTTGATCAAGATGTTGCAACAATTGTATCAATTGTATCAACTGTCATAAGAGTTTTGGTGTTATGTGTTTTTTTGCCAGATGTTGAAGCAGATGTCATGACATCTTGGTCTGGTATAGCAGGCACTGCTGTTTTAAATCTTAACTGATTTTATTTGATTCTCTTATATTTCTTTTGGATATATCTCATTAAATTTTGTAGGTCAAGAAGATTTAATATGGAACAAGTTTTATATCTCCAGTTGTACATTAGTTACTAAATTGGGTCTTAAGACAATTTAGGAAACTTTGTATTGTTTGTTGCAAGATTTAAGGAGATTTTGTTGTACAATTAGTGAATCACTCAACTTATGGATCAAGAAATATCTAAATGAATATTTAGAAGCCCACGGACTACAGAGGTGTATTTAAAGGGGAATACTAACCTAATATAATTATTTCTTTCAACAATTATGAAATTAGGGGAAGAAAAAATAGTCTTAGGTTTTGAGATTCTCTTGTGTATTTTGTGGTGTAAGTCACCCTTGTATCTTTTGATACTTGAGGTCGACATTATGTTCTCATTCAGAAGCCTTTAGGCAATGAGTTAAGTATTATTCTTGGATGAAGATTTTAAGCAAGTCCAAGTATTATTCTTAGTAAAGAGCCTTGGCTAAGTATTGTAATGGAAGTATGATCTTCTTGTTGAGTTATTCTTGATACAATCTTTGGGATTAGGACTATTAGATATCACTGAGGTGATTTAGTAAGTGATATGACGATTTCTCATATTTAGGTGGTTCCTAGGTAGAAGTTGCATTGAGTAGGGATTATGAGAGAAGTTATAAATTGGGGTTGTTTAGGCTTTGAACTAATAATGCAAATAATGGACTTCGTTTCTGGCTTAGTAGCCCTCAGATGTAGGTGATGTTGCACCGAACTGGGTTAACAACTCTGTGTGTTATTTATCATTCTGTAGTTTAAGTTTCAATATATGTTATAGCTTGATAAATCTGTTCAGTTTGTCAATAAATGTTGTAACATCTGCAATGACATTATTCTGATGTTGAGACATCAGTATTAACATGTGTTGCTTGTACCAAAAGATTTTCAATTGGTATCAGAGCAAACACCCTGGTCTATTGGGTGAGCTTCAGGGAGTATTTTTATGGTACTACTACTCCTTTTGGAAGGTTGGAATGTTAGTATTCTGGTTATCTATGGACAACAAATCTTGAAGAATTGTCAAGATAAGGGAATTTTGGTGTTGAAGAGATAGAATGGAAGAGTTTGAGTTGGCTCTTTGTCCCTCTAAAATTATCAACTTCAGGTTCTATGGAATTGGTAAGTTCTATGCATCCCTTGTGTTGTAGCCAAATATACTTGGGAGTTTCTCAAGTCTACTCATAAAGGCACTTCTAAATGTGTTTAGAAGAAAAGAATTCAGATGTGAGAATGATCAAGAAGAAGGTTTCTCAAGTTTCTGATCAAGTAGTTTGACATGAAAGTGACAAGTCATTGAAGAATAACAAGTGTATTCTTTTTGTTTCCAAATTTTGGGAATTTGTGCGTTTGTCTCTAATGTAAAGTTTCATGCTACTATTATGTTCCTTGGAAGGCAACCCAATCAGGTGTTGAAGAAATTAGATAGTATGTCGTGACCGTATGTCATAACATTTATGGTGACTTCAGCAAGTCTTTGATGCTAAAGGAAAGGCAGGAATTGGTGTATAGATTAATGTCTAAGCATTCATAAGAGTGTGAAGACCTTGGATCTTTGTGGAGCAGAATGTCTTACTTATCTCAAGAACAGCTGTATGGGTTTTCTATTCCTGGTTTGACTGGAAGATGGTCTTCTAATGATGTGTTGGATGTTTTATTCAAATATTTGTGTATCTAGAATAAAAAGTGTTATCACTACTTCAAATAACGCTTTTCATGACGAAGCTTTCACGTCATCCAGAAAAAATTGAGGTTTTATTCCAAAACACACCGTAATACGGTGGGAGAACTGACTTGGTTTGCGTTTTATCACAAATGTTGCGGATAGCAAGAGTCGCCACCGACTTTTCTTTTATCCAATAAGGAAAGGGTAAAAATAATATGAAAGACCTTGAAGATTTTGAGTTCGGGGGGTAGATTATGAAAAGGAAAGGTGTTAGCACCCTTTTCATCCATAGTTATATACGGGCTCTTAATCGCTAGCTCACTTTGTTTTTTTGAAAATAATTTGTGAATGTGTGTTTGAAAAAATATTTTGAAGATGCCAATTGTAAGACAAGACTTTGTAATGATTCTCGTATCTGTCATCGAGAACACGTACAAAGGGTTTTTTTGAAAATATTTTTAAAGAGTGTTTGTGAAAAAATGTTTTTTTATTTGAAATGTTTGTGAGAAAGCGATTAACAGCGGTCTACCTACTTAAGTTCTTTATTGTACTTTTCCTCCTCCTTTAGATAGTGTTATCCTACCATTAGTTAGTAAGAAGCCCCATCGTTGAATGTGAAGGGACAAGTGTGAGTCATCGTACAGTCATCGAAGGTAACTGGTAGGAACGCTTTAGCAGTTATCGTTAAGGGACTAGATCGTTTACCGAATGCAACATCGAAAGGGTCATCGAGGGACTATGATCTTTATTTTCGAGGGACTGTGCTAAAGCGTCCCCATGTTCGAGGGACATGATTGTTTTTCCGAAGGAAACAAGGGAGGTTACCCTAGAGGTGCGAGTGTGCAAGGTGTGTTATTCTTGCATTTTTTTGATGATTTTTTTGATAAAAAGGTTTTAATGATCATCCTAAAAACCCTAATTAATTTTAATTAAAAAAAAGAAATTTATTAATTAAATTAAAAGCCTAAACCCTAATTTTGATTAGTGTTTGTAAAAAGGTTTTGAAAAAAAATAGGTTTCTTAAAAGGTTTTTGGTTTGATGAATTTAGGGTTTGTAAATGCAAATATAACGAAAATATAAAGAAAAACAAACTTTAAAAGAATACTGCTAGGGGTGGGTGTTAAACCCATGCCCTTTTCTCTTTCCACCAAGACCTTCACCACTAGGCCAGGCGCACACCTGTGTCTAGGAAAGGGAACCAACGCACTTTGCATGTTAACCTGCAAAAATCAGGAAAAAAAAGTCACAAAAGGCAGGGATCGAACCCACACCTTGATAGAGGAAAGCCTTAGCGCACGTTTTAAGCACTGGGGTGGTGATACATCCATTGTTTAAACTGAAACAAAACATATATAATTAAAATCACATTGCATTACCGGAAAGGCGCCGGAGCCCTAGCTCCGGTCGTCTTCTCCGGTGAACCCTTTTCTTGTTCCTGCAAAAATAATGAAAGTTAGAGATCCGAGGATACCCTACCCCCCTAAATCCAACCCTACGAATTTAATGGAATCATTTGTTTGAGGTAAATCATCCTTCACAATGAGATATGAACACAATAAGGTAAATCGGTCCAAACATGGTGATAGGTTATTCTGGCATTATGAGACTCATGCAAGGGATTAAACCTGCATCGTTTTACCTGAGAAATACATTGCAAACGTTAGTTCAAGTCAAAGCATCATAAAAATCAAGAAACAAAATTCATAAAAACATGTAAAATGATGATGCATGGAATGAAGGTTTTAGGCCTCTTTGATCATCAAGAATGATCCAGGCTTACTCTATGGCACCTCAGAAATCGATTGGGATAATTTCTTGGCCTTGAGGATGACTGTATGAGAGAGTTCAAGTTTGCCCTAGTTTGACAAATTTTGAAGTTTTTGGAAGATGGTTTCTTACAAGGTTTTTCGTGGTCAGGGTTTGTATGAATGAAGAAGAATATATAGCTTGCATTTTGACTTTAAATTAATAAAAAAAATATAATAAACCAAAGGGAGGTGTACGAGTAAGTATTTAGGTGTACTATCAGCTGCAAAACACGTTTTGACTTTGATGCAATAGTCCATTAGCCCAAAAATTCAAGTTTGCTCAATTTAATCTTCATGCATTTGCTCAAAATTTTCCAACTTGCACTAGTCATAACCTTCTCAAATTTTATCATTTGAAGGTGATTATGGACTTTTTGGAAATCTCAAGATGTCCTCTACAATATATGTGTTTACTGTTTTTGCATTTTAAGACTTTATATTGATGTAAGTATCCTTAACAAAAAGTGTATTTTTGTTGACTTTTGAAATGACCTATAATATATTGGCCCATATCTCTCAAATGAAGTACTTTTTTGGACTTGAGCTTAGAAACAAAGTTGTATAGAATTGAATTACCTTCAAAATGAGCTATGTTTAAGGAAAATCTCATGAAGCATGTGAAAGTTGTGTTTGGTCAAAGTTCAGTTGACTTCTCTTTAAGAAACCCTAATTTGGTAACTTTTGACTTTTGATTATTTGAAAGTTTTCCTTGATGAATCATGATAAACCCTTGATCAAATGATGAATATGACTTCACAAAATTCATGTTGACCAAAAATCTTGAAGTTTGACTATATGTTGACCATAATTGACTTTTTGTCCAATACAAATGATTTTTAGTCATCTGAGCCATTGACTGAGCAAACTCGTGATGTAAGGCATGAATTTTGGTATTAGAATGCTTGAAGATATATAAGAGACCATGAAATCCAATTGAGACCTTAGAAACCCAATATTCCTTGAGAAACACAAAATTTTAGTTGTAGGTTAATTGCTTAGGAGGAGAATTTGTCTGATCAATTCTTGAGCAACCCTGAGCAATAGAAACCCTAGAAGAGTGTATTGAGTAAAAGGGGGGAAAATTTTGGGGTACAAAACACGCCATGTTTTATTTTTTTTGTTAAAAAAACAACTTGTTCACTCGATTATTTAAAAAACCGAGGTGTTATATCCTTCCTGACATGCTTCGAATCCCAGCTACTACACTTAATGTTTTCATTTGTTTACAATTGTAAAATAAATGATCTAACCCTTTGGTTTTTTTATAACCCGATGGATAAATTAGTAAGATTTTACTATAAAAGCACTTGTTGAACAGATTACACCCTATTACTATCTTATTTGTAGATGCCCTACCGCAAAATGCATTATTTTTTTGTGATGGATTGTAAATTTGGAAAAAAAATGTCCTTCTAACTTGAACAAAACATTTTTTCAGATTTTGTAATCCATCTTAAACAATGGTGTTGATGTAGATATTGTTATTCATAAAAGTTGTTGTTTTTGTTATTCCTAAAATTTGTTGTTGTTATTCCTAAAAGCTTTACTGATGGATTACAAGTGCAAAAAACATATTTTTCCATTTTTTGGGAGAAACACCTTTTTAGAAGTTGGATACATTCAACACTTGCACATTGTATACACTAGTGAATGTAGTGATAATGATAGCATCAACAATCAATCTTGGATGCAAATTTATGACATTCAAGCATCAACAATCAATCTTGTATGCAAAGTTTTGACATTCAAGCATCAACAATCAATCTTGGATGCAAAGTTACGATGGATTGCAAGTGTAGAAAAACCATTGAAGATATTTTTTGTAAACAAATTATTTTAATATTTTCTGTAAATAATGTAATACTTAAAAAATAATAATAATTATTATCACCTCGGTTTGTAAAAATAACTGAGGTGATAAAAATCACCATGTCAGTTTTAAACTTTAAACCGAGGGGTATAGTAGTCATATCTTACTATAAAAGAAATCGTTAGATTTTATCCTAATTCGTATTCATATGAAGCCTCCCCAACTCGCATCATTATTCACAAAACATTTTATCTTCTCTATACTCACAAAATGGTGTTGTATTTTTTTTTAGAAATGTTGTTGTTATATTGATAGATTGCAAGTGCAGAAAATCATTCTTTCTTCAATTTACACAAAGAAGGAAGATCAACCTTTGAAAGTTTAAACATAGAAGGGAGCTTAACTTTTCAGAAGATGGATATCAGCTAAACAGATCTCTAGCATCTTGTGTGAGACCTAGACATGTTTTCTTTTTTATATTATGTGAAGATTTGTTGCATAAAATGGATTTTTAATATTCTGGGTAAACAATGTACCATTTTCTGAAAATAAAAAATAAAATAAATCTAACCCCTCAGTTTTATTCCAAAACTAAGAGGATAGTTAAGTGTTATTTTTCACTTTTTTCAACGGCCTTAAACAAATCTTTGTCGTCCATTTAAAGGTTATCAATACTCAAGAATCTGTCATTAGTGATCCGTGTGAAACCTAAGGGACATCCATTATATAAGTTCATTATATTGGAAATTTAAATGAAACATATGGAGTGCTTGAAACCTAAGGATGCAAGAGAAGAAAATTTCTCTATGATGGATTGCAAGAGTAAAAAATCATCTAGGTTCAAGGTTTTTATTAAATTTTTATTTTTACCGAAAATATTTTTTATTATTGATATTAATCATCTTACTCTTTTTTCACCATAAAAAAATACATGCAAGATTCATAGAGAATAATCTTGCACCCAACATTTGATCTTCATCTAGATTCAATAATTCGAAGATCTGAAATCTAGGTCTTCTCAGAATTTGATTTTCAGCTAGATCCCTAGGGAATTTGATTTTTATTTTAATTTTAACATTATATGTAAACAATGTAATATTCTAGGTAAACAATGTAATATTATCGGTAAACAATGTAACAATTTTTATAAAAAAAAAATAAATACTCATACCTCTCGGTTATTTAATAAACTGAGATAAAAGATATGTTATTTTTGAAAATAATATAATATGATGCTGCTAGGGTTCGAAACCATGCTCTAATAAACTTGTACCTCAGTGTTTTAAAGACCAAGGTGATAAGTATTTACTTTTTATGGAAGTCTTATTTACGTTGCATCTACGGCCGAGGTAAAACACATTTCACGTCTGATGTTAGAAACGTTATTTTTAGTAGTGTATCAACCATAAAGAAATATGAGGTGTGTAATACGGTGGGAAAACTGACTTTTTTGGTTTTATCCAAATGTGCAGATAGCAAGAGTTGCCACCGACTTTTCTTTTATTCAATATTTAGGAAAGGGTGAAAATAACAGGAAAGACCTTGATAGATTTTTAGTTCGGGGGGCAAGTTATGAAAAGGAAGGTGTTAGCATCCTTTTCATCTGTAGTTATCTACGGGCTCTTAATTGATAGCTCACTTTTAAAAAATTTCTTTGTAGGTGTGTGATTTGTTTGAAAATATTTTGAATGCCAATGTAAGGCTAACTTTGTAATAATTCTTGTATCAGTCCTCAAGAATGTGTACAAAGTAATTTTGAAAATATTTGTTTGAAAGTGTATTATTTGTGAGACAAGTTTGTGAGCAAGCAATTAGGAGTTTCTTATCCATTAAAGTCTTTCTTATTCTTTTCCTTCTCCTTTAGAGGTAATGTTATCCATACTATTAGTTGGTAGGTAGCCCTATCTATTGGATATGAAAGGATAGGCGTAAGGTCATCGTATGGTCATCGAAGGCAACATGTAAGGATACTTTAGCAATTGTAATCGGAGGGACTAGATCATTTTCGTAGGCAACTTCAAAGGGTCATCAAGGGACTGTGATCTTTATTCGTAAGGGTCTTTTGCTAAAGCATCCCTACTTTCGAGGGACGTGGTCATTAACCATAAGGCAACAAGAGAGGGTACCCTAGAGGTGCAAGTGTGAAGAGTGTTTGTTTTCAGTTATTTATGTTGAGATTAGGGTTTTCTGTGTGTATTTTTTAATCTTGCCATACAATCCTAATTACTAGCAGCTATATAGTATACAGAAAAATAAAGGTGCAGAAAGTAAAATTTCTACGCTATTACATGGCTTTGGGGAAATTATATAATATGAGAGTGCGAGAAATTAAACCTATAACTATTGCGTTCTCGGAGCAGATACATAATTTAGAGAAAAAATGCGAGAAAATAAATCTAAGCTATTACAATCGAATAATACGACCTATACATTTTATCTAAGAATTTAAATAGGAAGAAAATAAAATATGAGAAAAAGTTTTGAACAAAAAAAGAGAAAATATTTTGGTATTTTAGAAAATAATTTTAAATGATAAAAATAATTAACAAAACCTAAAACTCTAATTGATTTTAATATTATTTAAAAAAAAAAGATTAGTTAATTTAATTAATTAATTAATTAAAATAAAAGACAAAATTTAATTATTAATTAAAACCCTAATCCTAGTTTATTAATATTAAGAAAAAATTAGGTTAATTGATTGTTAAAAAAATTAATTAGGGTTAATTAAAAAAAATAGTTTAGAGAAGAAATAAGGTGAAAAAAGCATGGGGTGGGTGTTGAACCCACACCCTCAAGGTTCACAAACTATACTACACACCACTAGGCCAAGCTCCTGTTGGTGTTAGGAAAATAAGCACGGGATAATATATTATGAACCTGCATGTTAGTTTGAGAAAATCACAAAAAATAATGTTGCAAGGCAAGGATTGAACCCACGCCCTTTTATTCATCATACGCGTCTTTCACCGTCTGAGCTATGCCTTCAATCTGTCACCCTAACACAACAAAATAATTATATAATAAAACAAAATCAGTGAATCAGAGAGGCGCCGGAGCCCTAGCTCCGGTTCTCTTCTCCGGCTAGGTGTTTCTTTCACCTGCAAAGTTAGCGCATGTTAAGGATAAAAGAGGACCATATCCCCCTAAATGGACCCTCCTGTGAATCCAATGGTGATGTTATTTTTAGCTAATTCGACCTGCATAACGAGATACGACTAAAATAAAGCAAAATGGCACAATCATGACAACATAGTGTTCTAGCATTATGGGACTCATGCAAGGGGCGAAACCTGCACTAATTGGTCTCAGGAACACGTTAGAATCGTTAGTTTCAAGCAAAGTATCATAAATATTAAAATATATAATTCATGAAATATATGAAGTCGGTGATGTATGGATGCATATTTTAGGAACGTTTGATCATCAAGAATGATCCACACTTACTCTATAATACCTCGGGAATTGATTGGGATGATTGACTGGCCTTGAGGATGCTTGCAAATAGGGTTTTGATTTCCACCTTCTTCTTGTAAAATTTTTATTAGCAATCCTTGTTTCTTGCAGCCTTCTTGCGTGTCTGCTTTGGTCTGAATATGAAGAGTATATATAGATGAAGAGATTAGGTCAAAAACATAGGCTTGGACCACATGTAAAGCATGCCTTTGATTTGTTTTAGAAATAGCTTGAAAAGTGACAAAACTATGGAGATTTTATTGAAAACTAAGTGCACACGGTTTGTAGCTTGGTCTTGGTGTAACACCCCACTTCCCCAATTATGTAATTATAATACAACATACGAAATATATTAGAGTATATAAGTAGGATGTCACATAATCCAAAAAAACTCATAAGATTTTAAAACGTTGTATTACTTCATTTATTCATAAAAGAATTATTTACACAACAAAAATATCAAATATTCATTTTCATAGCACTACGGCTTAAATAACACCATTCTCCACAAAACTCGTGGTTCCACATAAAAATAAGGTAAGATACATAACAAATAAAACAACGTAAAACATAGAAAAATCCCATAATCCTGTATTACGTATCAGAGTGACTCCTAAGACTCGGTCATGCAACTCATACTCCAAGCACTACTCAGGTACCTGATTTTCCGTACTCCCGGAGGGGCACATACACAACAACATAAAAGGGATGAGAATTACATTCAATAAATATACGGTGAATATAGCATGTTAAGGAGTAGTAATCACACAATTCACACATCACACAACACTTTGCAACATAACACATCATTCACGTAATACAACATCAACTCAAAACAATTCAATGCAATGAGGCCGACATCAACTCAATGCATGTGGTACCATCAGGGCATAAGCCCTCATCACATATGCCAATTTGGACAATAACAGGGCATAAGCCCTCATCACAACGCCATTATAGGCCAACAACGGGGCATGATCCCTCATCACCATGCAACATGCAACATCATATGCAACAACATAACTATACAACCACAAGGCATAAGCCTTCAACATTCGTCAATACTGACCATCACCATCGTCATTACACAACATAAATTCCACATGATATTCCATGTTTTAAACTTATTTTATTATTATTACTAGCCTTCTCATGTCCACTTAAGCCTTACTTATCATTATGGATTGAGAGAATACACTCCACACACGAAAACGATAATTTTTACACCTTCACCTGCTCATACGCGTATTGTTGCCTACGATACGCGTACGACTCTTGCGCCCAGACCTCATACGCGTACCATACGCGTACGACCAGAAGCATTTTCTCCCTTCAAACTTTTCCTAAACTTACCATACACGTATGACCCTCCCATACGCATTTGGCCTCTCTTCATATGCGTATTATACGCCTACCAGCAGAAGGTCGTGCTGGCACTGGGGACAGGGCACGTACCATACGTGTACAACCCTCTGGGATGTCCCCCATACGCGTATGACCAATCAACTTCACAAATTTTCTACAATCGCATCACTTTGATCCCTACTCATTTTGAGTACTTCTAATCTCCGATTTTGGATCCGAAATAATGTTCTTTCACATATTAACTTAGAGATTTCATTCTACTTCGTTATTCTACAATCCTACACCAATTTCTACATCAATCTTTCCAATTTTCGCCACATCCCTAGATCTACAATTTTTTTTCCAAATTTGGGATGTTTATGAACAACACAACAAAGTAGGATCACAATAGTAATTCACAATAATAACATCAGTGGGTTCACTAATTTCACATAATAATCGTATAAAACAACAATGTTCAGACCAAGAAGACATTAATCAATTCATCCATGAAAAATCAAAAGAGAGAAATGAATCCTCACTACCCTCTCATGTTAATATCACTCATTTAGAGAACTCAATTGTAACGCTCAATATTTAATTAATTATTTAATTAAATATTTTCGAATATTTTTCCGATTAAATTTTCGAAGTTATGAAATGTTGATTTAAATTGTGTTGTTGTTATTTGAATTAATTTATTTGATTAAGTTGTAGAAATAGTATTAGAATAATACTGTTACTAATTAACTGGGCTTTCAATAGTTAGAAGTAGAAATAGTGGGGGTGTAGAAATGAAGTCCAAAAAATAAAATAAGACAAATAGAATAATAGTATTATTATTATTATTATTATTATTATTATTATTATATTGGTTAGTTGATAAGAGAAAGACAAGGAGAAATAGCAATAAAAGGAAAAATAGGGTTTTGGCAATAGAAGAGGAATACGGGTTAGAGAAGAGATATGTGAAAATTGCAAGAAGAGACAAATCTAAGAGTCAATCGGAGAGTTAGAGCAACCTTCAATCTAAAGTAAAGATAAAGTTCTGACTCTATAATAAAGTATGTGATGAATTATATTTTTGGATTGAATTGTAAAATTGTTTCTGTTTGTATTTGAAATTGATGTATTATTGAAATTAAGAGATGATTGAGAACCCAATATATATATATATATATATATATATATATATATATATATATATATATATATATATATATATATATATATATATATATATATATATATATATATATATATATATATATATATATATATATATATATATATATATATATATATATATATATATATATATATATATATATATATATATATATATATATATATATATAAAAGTACCATAGCGATAATTTTTTTTCAATTCCATATACATGTTGCATCGTTCCTGTAGCGTTCATGCAGCGTCAATTGCTAAATGTGTATACAGTAACGACAAGGATATATATTACTTCTTGTTCTAAATCAAAGTACTTATATATTTTAAGTTTGTAAGTTTAGTAACATTTATGTTACTGTAGCGTAAACTAGCATATAGATTAGTGACAGTATCACGTTTCCACCTTATATATATATATATATATATATATATATATATATATATATATATATATATATATATATATATATATATATATATATATATATATATATATATATATATATATATATATATATATATATATATTACTAGTAGTATATGTATTTGAATTTTTTTTTAATAATCAAATATTAAAAAAAAATTTCGCAAATAACCAAATTTCGAAAAAAATTACGCAAAAAAATCATGTTTGAGATGACTCTTCAAAGGAGGAGTCATCTCACTTGGCGCCTACACCCATTATTTAAGGGGAGGCGCCATCTCACTTGGCGCCTAGGTGCTTAGGGCATGCCCTAAGCCAAGTGAGATGACGCCTAAGTGCAATTTTAGGGTAAATTTCGTGTTTTTTTTTTGGTTCGGTGCGTTGCGTATTGGATACAGAATCAACAAATTTGACTTTTTATTAAAAAAAAATAATTACATCCATATGTATTACATTTAAAAAACAGATAAAAAAAACAGATAAATCAGTGATCCCCTGGAACCCGGTAATGACCCCTGGTTTCGCATCCCCGTCCTCGCCTTTCCCGTGCCGGGTGTCGTCGCGTTTCCTACTGTGGCAGGGTCGATGGCCCAGCGAAGTCAATGCGTTCCGGATCCATGAAATCAGTCAGATTTCCATATCTAGAAGATCCGCTTTGGTACAGTCGGTTACTCATACCCTCAAAGTTTGGTCGTGTTGGCGGTGGGTGGGGTTCCATGGTGGGTCTGTAGCATTGATCGTCTGAGTACGGGGGGTAGAAAGGAAATGGATCTTGGGGTTTTTGATATTGAGGATGTTGGGTGGTTTGGTGATATTGTGGTTGATGGTAAGCTGGGTCGGTTGGTTCGTAATCTTCCGACATTCCCAGATCAGGGCTAAGGCTGGATGTTGAGGGGCCCATATTGGGATATACGGAAGACTGGAATTGTGTGTGGGGTATGCGAATGTGTTGGTATTGTGATTGGTATTGTGGTTGGGTGTGAGACATATGGGGGTATTGGTACTGAGGTGGTGATTGTGGTTGGTTGTGGGACATTTGAGTGTAATTGTGTTGTGGTGGGGACTGTGGTTGGGTGTTTGTGGTTCTGTTTCGTCTGGGGGGTTGGTGGGAGGTTGATGTGTGTTGGGTTTGTTGTTGGGGAAACGAGGGTTGTGCCCATTGTGTTCGTGGGTCAACCAAATACCTTGGATGAGACACGTGCATTTCAGGGTTACTAACCGACCTGTACCAAGATAAATAATTGATTTGTGTGTCGCATATCATCTTGATTGAAGAAAACTGTGAATTGCAAGACATATCGGTGACGCCTCTGCCACATCTTACACCATTCTGGAGCAAAGTCTTTCCAGTTGGTAAGACCTCACTGGGCGTCGACCCTTTTGAGATGTCACGGGGATAAACAATTCGAATCACTTGGTATCTCTTGATGCATTCCGAACTGCATCTTCACACGGTCGCTGTGGTGCATCTCCACAATATTGAACCGTATGATTGCAGTCTTGGCGCTCCAAATTGTTGCATCCTCGGGATTTGGTTCATGGCCCAAACCCAAATATGGTCTCCAGACAAACTGCGAAAAAAATTAAATCATGTTAATGAAAATGTAATATATAAATAATTTAAATGAAGAAAAGTTTAAAGGTACGACGTACATCATCCGGGCCTAGGTGATCCAACAGATTGCGGTATAGTGCGACATTGAATCTTGGATTCTTGCCATAATCCATACCCCTCACGCAATACCTAAAGGAAATGAAAAACATTACATTTTTAGCATATATCTGGTGAAGAGATGAATAGTAATAAATGATATAACTTGATGACTTACTTTGTTGCGTACGGGAAAACGAATGTGTTGTTGTTGACGGGATTTAAGGACTCCATCCTCCACCAACCCCAGGATTGTAGTAAAAAAGCGCAGTCATAAAATGTACATTTTTCCTTGACTGAATTTTTTCACAAGGAACTGTATAGGTGGGCTAAAACTGCAGAACCCCAACTATACTTTCTTGTTTTTTCAAAATCTCTAAGTAAATGTAAATACATAAAATTTACACTATTTCCCGTACTTTCGGGAAATAAAAAGGTTCCAAATAGTATCATTAAATAAGTTTTGGCTTTTACTACCCTGTCTTGCTCGGAGGAATTTTCATTTAATTCCAAACTTGCATAATGATTTTTAAGCTCAATGAGTAGTATACCCTGACCTCTCGCACCACCACCTTCAACCATATCCCTGCCCAACAATTCTTCACACTGAGAATTGGGTTGTTGAATCGACCCGTCAACGGTCTTACCGTCAACAGGGAGACCCAGTAACATGTACACATCCTCTAGCGTGACGGTACATTCACCTATAGGTAGGTGAAATGTATGGGTCTCTGGTCTCCACCTTTCCAACATTGCAAGAATGAACTTCGAATCAATTGTGCAGTTGGAGATCTTTATAACATGTCCGAAACCTGCGTATTCCAGATATGGTACGATAAATGGGTCGGGAGCCAGGTAGTTGTGAGACCGAATTCTGAATCTTTTGGTATCCTGAGTTAATAATGTAAAATGTGTAAGATTAAGTAAGATGAACAAAGTATTACATGAAGTATAAAAAATGTATAACCAAAATAGAAACTTACAAATGCGGAAATGTTGTCTCTTGTGCCTCTATGAGAATCGCCCATTGTTAGAAGAGCTATTGTTGAAAATGCCTGAGATTATGAAAGACATAGAAAGTGTAAGAGATTATGAAAGACTTCGTAGCAGAGAGTGAGACGATAAGTGAGGTAGTAGTTGGTGCATGCATGCATGAGAAGTGTCACTCTTGCAGAGTAGGCGCAGGTGTTGTACCCCAAAATTTGCCCTCCCATTTCTCAATGATTTCTCATCACATAACCTTTGAAGCCCAAGATCCAGTTAGGGTTTCATCTACTCAAGACTTCTCCTTGCACTGTGGACCCAAATTAGGGTTTATGTTTGCACAAAGATGTTTTGACCTAAGATGCCTAAGATGACTTTCATGCTTCATATTAGACCCCAAGCTTATCCATACCAAGTTTCAAGCCTTGATTCCGAGTTTTGCCCAGTCAATTGGACAGTTGACCTAAAAATCAGCTGTATTGGGGAAAAAGTCAACTGTGGCCAATTGACAGTCAAACCTCATGAAAATTGACCCACATCAACATTATGAACTCATATGGACCATTTGATCAAGTTTGGATCACAATTCCACAAGAAATTTGATCAGATCACCAAAAGGGCAAAATGGTCATTTTTAGGGTTTTGACTGCACAAAGGCAATTTTTGACTGTTTGACCCAACCAATGGCAAACCAAGCTCATATATGGACTCAAGGACCCCATGGAATTATCTTGACATGCTCAACAAACTCAAAAGATCCCAAGTACACAAGATTGACAGTTGAATTTCCCAGTCAATTGATCAATTTTGACTGTATACTGAAAAGTCCAACTTTGACTTTTTGGTCAAAATCAAGAGTCAAGATTCATTTTTCATCAAAACATGCCAAATTATGAAACTTGTTCATCAAGAAATCACAAAATGCAAATTAGGGTTAGAAATTAGAATTTTTCATAACTTAGAATTTTTCTAAGTTATAAAAAACCCTAATTTTTTCCTAACTTTCCCCCACTTTTTCACCAAGATCCATTTGGATTCAAACAAAAGTCAAAACATGAAAGTTGTAGCTTGTTGCATAATCTACAACTTTGATTCACAAAGTTTTCCCATTTGAGGCTTGTATCTCAAGTTACAAATTTTTGAATAAGGGCACTAAACCATTCTTAACTTAGTGAATTTTTGTCATATTTTGACAAGGTTTTCTACCCCACTTCAAGGCCATTTTACATACACTTCCACTGGTAATTTCAATTTGCATTTCAAATATGGATTGTAGTACACACTCTAAGCTTTCCAAAATGTCCAAGAACTCATCAAACAACCTCATGACTTGAGAGATTCGAATTTCACAATTTGGCAAAAACTCACTTTTGAATTGGCCATTTTTCATGTTCATAATTTGTGCAAACTTCTCAAACCAGCATGCCCCTTGATTACAGGTCCTAAAACCATCCAACACTCAATAATTTAATGCATGTTCATTATGCTAAGACCTTGTTTCATGAGCTAAAGCATTGTATGATGGATTAATCCCAAATTAGATAAAGCATTCTTTCTATTTTTGCAAAAGTTTCACTTTATGTCCAATTACAAATCCAAGAAGTACAGTCCATATCTAATTGGCACAAGTTTATGTGTTAATCACACTGATCAAGGAGGGATTATGCAGCATAGTATGAGGGCCTGTACAGGCTAGAGGCACAATGTCACCATGGCTTGCTTAAAGTGTAAGAAACACATCATAACTCACAACAACTCTCACATCAGCTTAGAAATCCTTAAGTGAACTTATCAAACATACTCTACACATATCAACCAAGCTTTTGCACGACCCTAGCACCTCTCAAACACTCCCAATCTCAGAATCATCCTCAAACTGCAAAAACAGGGCAAGGCCTGCAGTTTGAGTGTCATCTTCCATTTCCCTCAAGCTCTCTTGCCCAAACCAGTTCACATACATTCCCTAGCACCTATGCAAGCTAACCATGACTTGAAACACGACCTGTAATCCCTCTAACCACTTCCACCATTTTCAGTTTCTTGTTTTGCAGGTGAAGTGCTCTAGCACGATTCAGAAGCTTTCAAGACAAAGTAAACATTGGAATAGCATCCCTGAACCTCAAGGAAGCTTTTCCAATCATCACCTTGCACTGAAAGCTCCCTCATTGCCAGATAGAACTTCAGCTGAACAGGTATCTTGGTGAACTTCTATCTCTCTTATCAAGCATCATTAGCTCTAAGTTTGTGAATAAACAGTGTTCTACTCATGCCACTGAACATGTACATGTTTTTACTTTTCATTTCTTTTGCTTGAGCTGTGAGAATTTGAGGTTTGAAAATGGCAGAAAACCTAGGTTAGGATTTCGGGGAGAAGAAATTCTCCCTCATCTTAGAGAGTTAGATCAAGTTCTGCATATGGTTGGAATCGTCTCTTCATGCTGAACATTTTTTATGTTATGAGTTTTCATTGAAAAGCCAGGAATCAGGAGTTAGAAGATGGAGTACAGGGCGCGCGTTTTTTTGAATGTTGTTGTACAGAGGTTGAAGAAAGGTCTTCATGGGCTGGGCCTATGTTGACTTTCCTTTTCACACCATCCTTTTTGGTTTTACACCCCTGAGCCCATTTGCTTCATTTTTAATGTTTTTTGACTTTTTTCTTTTTTTAACTGACCCATTTATTTTTTCTCAGCATATTAAAAATATAAAAATATTTTTCTCATCATTTTTTGAATTTATTGAGTATTTATTTGATTGTTTCTTTAGTTTGTACATAAATAAATAAATATATATATATATATATATATATATATATATATATATATATATATATATATATATATATATATATATATATATATATATATATATATATACTTTTTGTTTAAAATATTAAGATAGTACAAATATATTTTTTATACACTTTTATCTTATTTTTACTTCCTGAAAATATTTTATAGAAAAATATTTTTTTATTTTATCAAATATTATTAATTAATATATATAATACATATTTTGTAAATAATATGAATATATAGGTATATATTAATGTGCTTAGGATAAAAATACCAAAAATGTACATATTTTATTTTTAAATATTTAATACTAAAAAATACCCTTTTTTACAAATATACTATATTTTATTTTATTTTTGTATGTACATAATAATTATTATATGAATTAATTGATAATATCCCTTTTTGATTAAAAATTAGGGTTTTTACCCTAAATATGAAAATACCCCAAAAATAATACCCTTTTATTTTCTTTTTATTTTACATAAATAATACTTTTTTTTCATACATATAAAAATTCTTTTTTGCATTCTTGCATATTTGTTTTATTTCTATTTTATTTATGCTTTTAATCATATTGTAAATATTCAAAGCAAATGATGTAATAGCTTAGATTCAATTTCTTGTCTAAATATACCCCATTTGAACATTTGTACCCCCCTCCCCATATTATTGTGTTGTAATAGCGTAGGAATTTAAATTTCGCACTTTAAATGCTTTCTAAACCTACCATGCTAGAATTAGGGTTTGTATGCGAATAAAACGAACAAAATAGTTGGACATAACTCAAGATAAACAAGCATGAAAATGGACAACACATTTCACACTCGCACCCCTAGGGTATTCCACTTTGTTGTCTTCAAATAATTGGGCCATATTGCATGTTGAATTTCTTTGGGTAAAACAAACAATCAAAATGATCATAGTCCCTCAAAATGTTGCCTAAATAAATGATCAAGTCCCTTTTTAAAGAAAAATTGCCCAAAGACATTTAACACTATTGCAATTATGGTCTAAACGATGACCCGCGCCCGTCCCGTTCACCTCCTAAGACAAGATTGTCCACCAAATGCAATGGTGGAACAAAATTGTCAAAAGGTTTAAAACATAACAAAAATCTTTGAGAAAACTTTAGGGTAGATAACTCCTAAGTACTTGCCAATTTACAAAGAAAATACTTGCCTAATTTCAAAACCCACTTCACAAACACTTTCAAAACCAACTTTCAAAAAACCTTGAAACATCTTTTTAAAAGACAAAACACCTTTTGTAAAACATTCGAGTAAAGAATTGTTACAAGGGTAGCCTATACAAGGCATCTTTTCAAAAACATTTTCAAAACCACACACCAAGCACCATTTAAAACAATTGAAAGCCAAGGCAAGTTGATCTAAGCAAGTACCTAAGAGCCCATGGATAACCATGGATAGAAAGGGTGCTAGTACCTTCCCTTTCTATAATCTACTCCCCGAACCCAAGAAAAATCTCAAAGGTTTTTGCTGTGCTTTTTAAACCTTTCCTTAGGATAAAATAAAAAGTCGGTGGCGACTCTTGCTCAACCGAAACATTTGCGAAAACAAACGCAAAACCCTAGTCAGTTCTCCCACCGTATCACAGAACTGGCGACTCTGTTGGGGACTATTTTTTAAAGTGGAGTAACCTTAGGGCTTAGATCACCCTCTTGCATGACTAAATTGTTTGAATTGATTGCTTTATATCTTGGCTCTATTGTTTGGGTTTGCAATCCTCCACCCGGATTTTGGGAAACATTCATAGATAGCAATACGTTGTGGAAACTGTGCGGGGTATACCGACACGGTCGAAGCAATAGCTATATTAGTGCGACATATTTGTGAGTACCGGTAACCCTTGAGTTCAATCAAGGAGAGTACGGGGCCGCTGAGTGATGTCACTAAGCCCTAATGACCTAGAACCTTACTTGACCATCTTGGCCTTTTATTAGGGGTAGTGAGATGACCGGCTTTGGTGCAGTCTGAAGTTGGTAGATACTCGATAGTTTTCTTGGAATATTTTGGTCGCTAGTTAAGTGGCTAAACCAAAACGATGAACGATGAAAACAATCCCGTGATATTGAGCTCCTTAGAACCCGGTTACTATTTATAGGACAGGTTTTTAAACCAACTACACTCAAGAGGGTACTCACCTATGAAACCCCATGCAAGCCTGAAACTAGGGTTTGGTGTGATTTGCTTGTACATATGTTTTGTGCATACATCATAAACATCATGAAGCATCATATGCATTTACTAACCATTTCAAGGGTTTGGATCTTCATCTTTGTTCCTGTTTTGTGGGTCATGGAAATTCCTCGCAGAAATACCATCCAAGTCAACCTTGTGAGAATCTCTCCTCAACTCAAGGAGCTCACCTCAAGAATTCCGGAAAATTCATCCTTCAGTGAAAGACATGGTAGACTGCTCAGCCTAGTCAACACCAACATTGAAGAAGACATGATGAAAGTGCTATTCCAGTTCTTTGACCCTCTTCACCACTGCTTCACTTTCCCTGATTATCAGTTGGTACCCACTTTGGAGGAGTTCTCTCAACTCCTAAGAATCCCTATCCTTAATCAACTACCCTTCAACGGTACAGAAAAGGAACCAAAGCCGGAAGATGTTGCTCGAGCATTACATCTACAACCATCCGACATCAAGGGGCATTGGGAAACCAGAAGCGGCGTCAAGGGATTCTTAGCAAAGTTTTTGTTTGAGAAGGCACAAGAATGTTGGAACTCATTGGACCTACAAGCCTTTGAAGAGATTGTGGCACTCCTTATCTATGGGTTGGTCTTGTTCCCAAATCCTGACCAATTGGTAGATGTCAACACCGTCAAAATCTTTTTGTCCAGAAATCCAATACCAACATTGCTTGGGGACATCCTTCACTCATTTTACACACGAACAATGAGAAAGATGGGTGTTCTCATGTGCTGTACTCCTATCCTTGCAAGGTGGTTTATTTCGCACCTTCCACAATTTGTCTTGAAGAATGACCAAGGCTCAAGGTGGTCCCAACGGTTGATGACTCTTACTCACTCTGATGTGCATTGGTGTTCTCGGTCCAGAGAAAATGTCATCATCGTCGATCGTTGCGGAGAGTTTCCTAATGTTCCTTTACTTGGAATCAGGGGGGGCATCACCTACAACCCTTGCCTAGCTTTGAGGCAATTTGGATATGCACGGAGGGATGGCCCTCATGATATGTTGATTCCTGACCTAGTTTTTGACTTCGACAACGACGCGCAAGGACTTCGCCGAAGATTCATCAGAGCTTGGGGAAAACTCAACAAGGTTGATAGCAAGACTCTGGGACACAAAAACTCCATCCCTCTTGAGCCCTATCTCAAGTGGGTACGAGCCCGAGCCCAAAGTCTAATGATGCCTTATCCGCATGTACTCCCAGTGATTAAAGAGCCCGTCAATGAAGGAGAGGTTCCCTACACCATCCTGCATCCAGACATGCCTACATCGTGGGAGGAAATGCAGAAAAGTTGGATTCAGCTCAAGGAGGAACATAATACTTTCGAAGCTAGCTACTACGCCAGTGAAAAGAAGGTTTTAGAGCTTACCCGCCGACTCCACGAGCAAGAGGCCCTCAACACCTACATCGCACCAAAGAGGATGCGCAATGTCTTTCTGCCTTAAGAAGTTTATTTTGTAATATTTGGCCCATGGGGCATTTATGTACTAACAAATTTCTTCTTATTAATATGACGTGCGTTCTTCTTTGTCTGAAACAATTTTGAATGTCCTAAATCCTTGAATGCATTGCATACACAAGCATACCATTCATCATGTGCATAAGCAGGTCCCACTCCAGGTTTCCTCATCTGTCTGCTGTTTATTTCAGCAGGATGGATCTCGAGCAAACAGTCAAAGACCTACAAGCTCATAATGCACAGTTCCAGCAACTCCTGATGACTTTGGTTAAAAGTCAGGAGGATATCAAGACTCAATTGGGGAATAAGGACCCAGTGAAGAAGAAGAAAAAGAGGATTGGGGTGGCTACTTTGGGGAGAAGATTTGACAGAGAAGCTCGGAGAGTGCTTGAATTTCCTCCTACTTCTGATGAAGGGACTAGTAAAAGAGATGGAGTCGCGGTGCCTTCCGAGTCAGATGCGGAAGAAGAAGAGGTTGAAGAGGATGGAGATTATTCTGACCAGCAATATCCTCCAGCTGATGATAAATACAAGGGTTTAGAAGACAGGTTGGCCGCCATGGAGCTACAAAGAGTACCGGGTTTGGATTTTGAAGACTTGGGTTTGGTCGCCGGGATTGTGATTCCCCCAAAATTCAAAGTGCCAGTGTTTGTGAGGTATGATGGGCTGTCCTGTCCAAAAATGCATCTCAGGTCCTACATGAGAAAGATTCAACCCTATACGGCAGATAAAAACCTCTGGATTCATTTCTTTCAAGACAGCCTGTCGGGAGCTCAGTTGGAGTGGTTTTATCAGCTAGAAGGAACCAGTGTCAGAAATTGGGAAGATTTGGCCACCGCTTTCTACAAACAATACCAGTATAATTCTGATCTTGCTCCTACTCGTACCCAACTTCAGGGTATGTCACTAGGAACAAGTGAGGGATTCAAAGAATATGCACAAAAATGGAGGGATTTGGCTGGCAGGGTGCAGCCTCCTTTAACCGACCGTGAACTCGTTGATATGTTTCTTGGGACCCTATCTGGGCCATTTTTCAATCATCTAATTGGTAACTCTTCCGCGGGGTTTACCGATTTGATCTTAACAGGCGAAAGAATAGAAGCTGGCATCAAGTCAGGAAAGATTCAGAAGGGTGTTGCTGCAAGTGTTGAGAAGAAACCTTTTAAGAAGGAGACAGCTATGGTATATTCTCAGAGAAGAGCAGGGAAGATGGAGCATCGGCCAACTGTGGGGGCCGTAATGATTCAAAACACTCCGAGTGAGCAGCCTCGCTATAATCAGTCCAGACCAAATCAGCAACGAGTGGAACGGCCACAACGGCAGTTCACCCGTATTAATATGACTCCAGCGCGAGTGCTTCCCCATCTATTGAAGTTGAATCTTGCCACCATCAAGGAGGCACCAAAGAATGTGAATACGTCCTCTCCGCATTATCATGCCAATGCTAAATGCGCCTACCATTCAGACAGTGTTGGGCACGACACCAATGATTGTTGGGCACTCAACCATAAAATCCAAGACCTGATAGAGGCTAAGGAGGTAGAGTTTGACGCTCCAGAGAAGCCTAATGTGATATCTGCACCTATGCCGAAGCACGGCCGAAATGTCAATGCCATTGAAGAAGATTTGTATGTTGCTGATGTCAGTGATCTGACCACTCCACTGCTAACCATTAAGTTGAATTTGTTAAGAGCCGGGATCTTCCCGGGATGTAAAGAAGACTGCTATTGTTGCTACTCTCTGCCGTTTGATTGTCCGCTACTGAAGAAAGGCATCCAAGGCCTTATGGATAGTCGACAAATTTTGTTTGAAAAAGTTTCTGCTGTTCCAGTTCATACTAAAGAAGTCTCAATCATAACCATTCACGCCAATCTTTCCAAGGCCGTCAAAAAGCCTGTTAAGATTACACCAGCTGCAAAATCTGTTCCTTTGAAGATAACAATGCCAGGACCTGTTCCCTATGTTTATGAGAAGTCGATACCTTGGAACTATGGCGGTGACATCTACTACCATGGTATCAAGCAAATCGAGGTAATTGAAGAAAGTTCGGATGATGAAAGAGCCAGCATTAGTAACATTTCGGGCACCAGCAAAATCACCAGGAGCGGGAGAATATTTTCTCCAGAGATTGCCCCTCCAAGAGCAGTCTTTGGACCCTCATCAGCTAACGAAGTCATCCCTGCACCAATAAAACTCTCTGCTAGAACTCCTCTGATTGAATACGTTGTTGTTCCTAGTACTATCTCTCCTACCGCTGCTGACAAAGGTAAGGGAATCCAAGATGAGCCCGTCAGGACGAGGGCTCAACCCTTGGTTATCCCGGAAACCTCCAAGAAGGAAATGGACGAGATTTTGAGGATAATCAAGAGAAGTGATTATGATGTGGTGGAACAGTTGGGGCAAACCCCCTCCAAGATCTCCATGCTGGCATTACTACTTTGCTCAGAAGCGCACGCTAAAGCCCTGATAAAATTCCTGAAGGCAGCTCATGTGCCCCAGGAAACCTCTGCGGATCAATTTTAAAATTGCGTGGCTAGCCTGACTGCGGACAATGGACTAGGTTTTTCTGATGCCGACCTAACCCCTAAAGGCAGAAACCACAATGATGCTTTGCATATTTCAATCGAGTGTCGCGGAACCACTCTTGCACATGTTTTGGTTGATACCGGTTCGTCGCTGAATGTTTTTCCTAAGAAGGCCTTGGACCGACTAGATTGTGAAGGGTTGGAATTGAAGCCGAGTGATATTGTTGTCAGAGCTTTCGATGGTTCGAAGAGAATGGTCCATGGAGAGGTTGAAATTCCCATCAAGATAGGCGCCGAGGTGTTTAAATCCACTTTCTATGTGATGGACATCCGTCCATCATACTCTTGCCTTCTGGGTAGACCTTGGATACACCATGCTGGGGCAGTCACCTCCTCCTTACATCAGATGTTGAAGTATCCTGTCAAGGGAAAGATCATCACTGTCCATGGCGAAGAAGAGTACATGATTAGCCACTTAAATTCTTTCTGGTATGTGGAGGTTGAAGGAGAGTTCATTGAGACACCGTTTCAACATTCGAAGAAGTCCTTCCTGAAATAGCAGTAGCGAAATTGACGGCTGAGACACCAAGACAGATGGCCAGGATGGCATCTCTGGAGGATGCAAGGGCCGCAATAAAAGAAGGGAAGAATTCAGCATGGGGGCAGTTACCTGACATTCCGCATAAGACTGACAAGTTTGGATTAGGGTTCACAAACGCTGGCCAGAAAGCTATGCGCCGTGCGAAGATTGAAAGAGCGCCAGTCAAAATTTCTCCCTACGGAATCAACGCTTTGGAGGATGAGGATAAAGAAAGCAACATTGAAGAGTGGATTTATCCAACTGTCAAAGGAGGATTGAGCAATTGGGAGGCTAAGGACTTTGTCCCCATCACTTTTATTCATCAGTAATTTACCTGTTAAACATTTCCTATTTGGTCTGTAATATTTACTTTCAAAACAATCCGTACATTATCTTTTCACCTCCTGCCTTGCCCGGGGCATGTAGGTCTACTTGTAAGGGTTTTGATTATTTTTCATATTCATATGCCATGTTTAATGATTCATTGGACGTTTTTCATTTGATAAACTGCTTATGTTCATTTTCTTTCCTTTTGCATTTTTGTTTAAGGATGGCTATCCCTTACACACACCCACACTCACCAATGCAGGTACCCATCCACTCCGGATTCCATGGGTGACTATTCTGCTGTATCTTTCAATAACTCTGAAGATCTGGTCAATCTAGCCGAGTATGAAGATGACGAAGGTTGTGAAGTACCCGGGGAACTAGCCAGGCTTCTGCAACAAGAGGAAAGGGCCATCTTACCGCATGAAGAGCCATTGGAAACTATTAACTTGGGAACCGAGGAGGACTGGAGGGAGGTGCAAGTGGGTGCCAATCTGGAACCAAAAGTCAAGGAGCGCTTGGTACAGTTGTTGAATGAGTATGTTGAAATCTTCGCTTGGTCCTATGAAGACATGCCGGGTCTAGACACAGACATCGTGGTTCACCGTCTCCCCACAAGAGAAGACTGTCCACCAATCAAGCAAAAAGTTCGCCGAATGAGGCCTGACATGTCCGAAAAGATCAAAACGGAAGTAATGAAACAATTCGATGCTGGCTTTCTGGCTGTTACGTCCTATCCTCAATGGGTCGCTAACATCGTGCCAGTACCGAAGAAAGATGGCAAAGTCAGAATGTGTGTGGACTACCGGGATTTGAATAGGGCCAGCCCTAAAGATGATTTCCCGCTACCTCATATTGACATCTTGATCGACAATACAGCTCAGCATAAAGTGTTTTCCTTCATGGACGGATTCTCGGGCTACAATCAAATCAAAATGGCTCCCGAGGACATGGAGAAAACAACTTTTGTCACACAATGAGGCACTTTCTGTTACAAGGTGATGTCGTTCGGGCTGAAGAACGCAGGGGCAACTTATCAACGCGCCATGGTAGCTTTATTTCATGATATGATACATCATGAGATTGAAGTTTACGTAGACGATATGATAGCTCGGTCACAAACAGAGGAAGAGCACCTTGAACATCTAGAGAAGCTGTTTGCCAGGTTAAAAGAATACAAGCTCAGGCTGAATCCAAGTAAATGCACTTTTGGAGTTAGGTCTGGTAAACTCCTGGGATTCATTGTAAGCAACAAAGGCATTGAAGTCGATCCGGCAAAAGTAAAAGCAATACAAGAGATGCCTGCTCCCCGTACTGAAAAGGAGGTTAGAGGATTCTTGGGGCGCGTAAACTATATTGCCAGATTCATCTCACATCTGACTTCTACCTGTGAGCCAATTTTCAAACTCTTGAAAAAAGATCAGGTAGTGGAATGGAACGACGATTGTTAAGCTGCTTTTGATAGAATCAAGGAGTATTTGTTAGAACCTCCTATTCTGATGCCACCCGTCGAAGGAAGACCATTGATCATGTACTTAACCGTCTTGGATAACTCAATGGGGTGTGTTTTGGGCCAGCATGACGAGTCTGGTCGAAAAGAGCATGCTATTTATTACCTTAGCAAAAAGTTTACCGACTGTGAGACCCGCTACTCACTGCTTGAGAAAACTTGTTGCGCTTTGGTATGGGCTGCTCGCCGACTAAGACAGTATATGCTGACTCATACTACCTTGTTGATATCCAAAATGGACCCTATCAAGTATATCTTCGAGAAGCCCGCTTTATCTGGAAGGATAGCTAGATGGAAAATGATCTTAACCGAGTATGACATCCAGTACACCACCCAAAAAGCTATAAAAGGGAGTGTATTAGCTGACCATCTGGCTCATCAGGCTATCGAAGATTATCAGCCCATGAGATTTGACTTCCCAGACGAGGACATCATGAATTTGGACAACGTTGAAAGTGACGGACCGTATGACGGACCCGAAAAGGGATCCCGATGGACCCTGTACTTTGATGGTGCTTCAAATGCGCTTGGAAACGGTATTGGCGCAGTACTCATTTCTCCGGAAGGTTGTCACACGCCTTTCACGACCCGACTTTGCTTCAGCTGCACGAACAACATGGCTGAGTATGAAGCTTGCATCTTTGGTCTCAAGGCTGCTATAGACTTGGGGATCAAATCTTTGATCGTATTTGGGGACTCGGCTTTGGTTATCAGTCAAATCAAAGGAGACTGGGATACCAAACATCCTAATCTTATCCCATACAAAGAACATGTCTTGACATTGTTACCTCATTTCGAGCAAATTACCTTCGAGCATTTTCCGCGAGAAGAGAATCAGCTAGCAGATGCTCTAGCCACAATGTCCTCCATGTTTAAACTCAACTGGGATAACGAGGCTCCCCAAATCACCATCGAGCGAATGGATGAACCTGCGCATTGTCACGAGATTAATACCGAAGAAGTAATGGAACAACCTTGGTTTCATGAAATCAAAAGGTATCTCGAGACTAGAGATTATCCTGAAGGAGCTTCCGTGAATGACAAGAAGTTCTTAAGGAAATTTGCTGCTAAGTTCTTCCTGAGCAACGACATCCTTTACAAACGAAGCCATGATTGTGTATTACTCCGATGCGTAGATAAAGCTGAGGCGGAGTTGATCATGACTGATATACACAGCGGCACATTTGGCACTCACTTGAGCGGGCATACAATGGCTAAGAAGATCCTGAGGGTAGGCTATTACTGGTCTACCATGGAAGCTGATTGCCATCAACATTCCCGTACTTGCCACAAGTGTCAAGTCTACGCTGACAAAGTTCATATTCCTCCGGTTCCCCTCAACGTCCTGACTGCTCCGTGGCCCTTTGCAATGTGGGGCATTGATATGATTGGAGAGATCAAGCCCACGGCTTCCAACGGACATCGCTTCATCCTGGTTGCCATTGACTACTTCACTAAATGGGTCGAAGCAGCTTCCTTCGCCTCTGTCACCAAAAATGTGGTTGCCCGCTTTATCAAGCAAAATCTCATATGTCGGTATGGTGTTCCAGACAGGATCATCACGGACAACGGTACAAATCTGAATAACACAATGATCACTGCATTGTGCGAACAATTCAAGATTTATCATCACAATTCATCTCCCTATCGGCCGAAGATGAACGGTGCTGTTGAAGCTGCGAACAAAAACATTAAGAAAATCATTCAGAAAATGACAGTCACTTACAAGGACTGGCATGAGATGTTACCGTTTGCTCTGCATGGATACCGTACGACGACACGTACTTCAACTGGGGCAACCCCATTTTCTCTGGTTTATGGCATGGAAGCTGTTTTGCCTATGGAAGTCCAGATCCCTTCTCTAAGGATTATGAAGGATGCAGGTTTGAATGAAGATGATTGGATGCAGACTCGACTTGATCAACTCAATATGATCGACAAAAAGTGACTTGCTGCTATATGCCATGGTCAGGCGTATCAAAAGCGGATGATCAAGGCCTTCAATAAGAAAGTCAAACGTCAAGTGTATCAAGTCGGAGATCTTGTAATCAAGCGGATTATCTTACCGCAAAGTGATCCCAGGGGCAAATGGACTCCTACATATGAAGGACCATTTGTGATCAAGAGCATATTTTCTGGTGGTGCAATGATTCTGACCACCATGGACGGCGACGATTTGCCGCACCCTGCGAATGCATACATAGTCAAAAGATACTACGCATAAGATAACCCGACAAGTCGAAAACCCGAAAGGGCGGCTCGGGCAAAAATGGGCATCCCGGTGGATCGAAAACCCGAAAGGGCGATTCAGGCAAAAATTAGGGATAAAAACAAAAAAATCTGTACACCCGGCAAGTTGAAAACCCGAAAGGGCGGCTTGGGCAAAAAGGGGTTTCCCGGTGGATCGAAAACCCGAAAGGGCGATTCAGGCAAAAGTTAGGGAATTAAAGCGTATGACTATGTCTCGTCGGATCACTTCAAAAACAATCTCTTCATCAACCAGTTCCGGGTTTCTGATCAATCCAGTCATCGGCGAACGAAGCATTGAATGGACAGATATTCAGAGTTGTGAAGGCTGTAGCAGAATGGAATCCCATGAAATTATTTCACATAGCCATCTTTATTTTGTATAAATTTTTCAAATATTTACGACAAAATCCTCTTACTAGGATGATTGTCTCCTTTGTACAAATATACTCAAAGAAAATCAATACAAATACTTTTCCCAGAAAGTTGTGTCATTTCCTTTTCTTTTCTCTTGCACTATTTGTTTTATTTTGAGAAACGTCCAATGTTTTGTTAAATAGGCATATGCATTTGAAACATAATCATTTTCTTATGAGTCGGGAAAGAGGATTGCCGATAGGTCGAAGGTACAGTTGGATATCTTGATACCCTTCAAAAGGAAGCCCCCGAGAGATTTGGAATCCATATCCCTAGCAAGTCTTGAAGCTCACCCCCAGTAGATTCTGGAAGCTTATTCCCTGCAGAGCACGGACGTCTCTCCCGAGTTTTATTCAAAGTTATTCCTCACAAGGCCTTATAATTGGGTTATCCTCAGCTAACAACCACGGAAGATCGCACTCGCCAGAATTCTTCCTATCCCCAGCGGAGTTCATCAAAATTCCCCAGCAGTAACTTATCTTTACAAATCCCCAGCCAGAGAATCCTCTGAAATTCAATTCCCCTCAGAGTTTAAGCTTCAGTGTCCCCAGCCGAGCTAAAGCTTCAAATTATCAATCCCCAGCGGAGCCAGACTAATGAACCTTTTCCCCACAGAGTTTTAGGAGAACAAAACCTTGAGTCCCCAGTAAGGTCGCCAGAAATGCTTCCCGCCAAACTGAAGATTCTCAGTCTTGCATCCCCAGCAGGAGTCTACTAGGTTGGTACTCCCCAGTAGAAGTCATCACGAATTCCCCAGAGGTTTGGTATGCAACCCAAGCTCCTTATTCCCCAGTCACAACCAAGGATTTATTCTTCCCGGCAGCAGTCACGATGCTTTTTTCTTCAGCCATCCAGGATTCATCTATCCCCAGCAAGACAGCTCATCGGCCTACATGCACATTCATTACATTCATATCATACCATTGATATCCCATATATTGCATCATACATTTCATGCAACATAATTTTGTGTCTAGCTAACATTTTGTCCTTTTCAGGATAAGAGTAAAAAGCTATCCTTAACAGTTTCAGATGCAGTCTTGCACGGACTCATCATCAAGCAACCTTATACCGATTCCTGTTCAAATTCAAGATTTCTGAAAACAGTTTACGGGTTCTCCAAGTAACGGATGTTAACCTATCACTTGTTCAGATTCTTCTCAAGACTTCTGAAAACAGTTTACGGATTCTTCCCAACAACGGATGTTAATCTACCAACTTGTTCAGACTCTTATCAACCTTTGAAAACATTTTACGGACGCTTCCCAACAACGGATGCTGCTCTATTGCTTATTCAAAACTTCAAGATTTCTGAAAACAGTTTACGGGTTCTCCAAGTAACGGATGTTAACCTATCGCTTGTTCAGTTTCTCCTCCAGACTTCTGAAAACAGTCTATGGATTCCTCCCAACAACGGATGTCAATCTATCACTTGTTCAGATGCAACCTTTGAAAACAGTTTACGGACGCTTCCCAACAACGGATGCTGCTCTATTGCTTATTCAACCCCAAGACTTCTGAAAACAGTTTACGGGTTCTCCAAGTAACGGATGTTAACTTATCACTTGTTCAGATTCTTCTCAAGACTTCTAAAAACAGTTTACGGATTCCTCCCAACAACGGATGTCAATCTATTGCTTGTTCAGACCCCCAGTTCAGAGATGGTCCAAAGCCTGGACACCTTCCTGACATTCCCTTCCAGATGGCATCTCTAAGCCCATCCCCGACAAGATTTTTGTCACTCTCCCAGATGGCATCGTTAAGCCCATCTCCAAATGGCATCTCTAAGCCCATTCCCGCATCCATTGCTTTGACAAGTGTAAATTTAAGGGCACTCTAGTGTCCAATCTCCTTTTACCCTCGAGTCACGAAAGGCAAACTTGCCAATCTAACTCTTCGGATTCAAGAAGATTGAACAGGGGCAACTGTTGTACCCCAAAATTTGCCCTCCCATTTCTCAATTATTTCTCATCACATAACCTTTGAAGCCCAAGATCCAGTTAGGGTTTCATCTGCTCAAGACTTCTCCTTGCACTGTGGACCCAAATTAGGGTTTATGTTTGCACAAAGATGTTTTGACCTAAGATGCCTAAGATGACATTCATGCTTCATATTGGACCCCCAAGCTTATCCATACCAAGTTTCAAGCCTTGATTCCGAGTTTTGCCCAGTCAATTGGACAGTTGACCTAAAAATCAGCTGTATTGGGGAAAAAGTCAACTGTGGCCAATTGACAGTCAAACCTCATGAAAATTGACCCACATCAACATTATGAACTCATATGGACCATTTGATCAAGTTTGGATCACAATTCCACAAGAAATTTGATCAGATCACCAAAAGGGCAAAATGGTCATTTTTAGGGTTTTGACTGCACAAAGGCAATTTTTGACTGTTTGACCCAACCAATGGCAAACCAAGCTCATATATGGACTCAAGGACCACATGGAATTATCTTGACATGCTCAACAAACTCAAAAGATCCCAAGTACACAAGATTGACAGTTGAATTTCCCAGTCAATTGATCAATTTTGACTGTATACTGAAAAGTCCAACTTTGACTTTTTGGTCAAAATCAAGAGTCAAGATTCATTTTTCATCAAAACATGCCAAATTATGAAACTTGTTCATCAAGAAATCACAAAATGCAAATTAGGGTTAGAAATTAGAATTTTTCATAACTTAGAATTTTTCTAAGTTATAAAAAACCCTAATTTTTTCCTAACTTTCCCCCACTTTTTCACCAAGATCCATTTGGATTCAAACAAAGGTCAAAACATGAAAGTTGTAGCTTGTTGCATAATCTACAACTTTTATTCACAAAGTTTTCCCATTTGAGGCTTGTATCTCAAGTTACAAATTTTTTAATAAGGGCACTAAACCATTCTTAACTTAGTGAATTTTTGACATATTTTGACAAGGTTTTCTACCCCACTTCAAGGCCATTTTACATACACTTCCACTTGTAATTTCAATTTGCATTTCAAAGATGGATTGTAGTACACATTCCAAGATTTCCAAAATGTCCAAGAACTCATCAAACAACCTCATGACTTGAGAGATTCGAATTTCACAATTTGGCAAAAACTCATTTTTGAATTGGCCATTTTTCATGTTCATAATTTGTGCAAACTTCTCAAACCAGCATGCCCCTTGATTACAGGTCCTAAAACCATCCAACACTCAATAATTTAATGCATGTTCATTGTGCTAAGACCTTGTTTCATGAGCTAAAGCATTGTATGATGGATTAATCCCAAATTAGATAAAGCATTCTTTCTATTTTTGCAAAAGTTTCACTTTATGTCCAATTACAAATCCAAGAAGTACAATCCATATCTAATTGGCACAAGTTTATGTGTTAATCACACTGATCAAGGAGGGATTATGCAGCATAGTATGAGGGCCTGTACAGGCTAGAGGCACAATGTCACCATGGCTTGCTTAAAGTGTAAGAAACACATCATAACTCACAACAACTCTCACATCAGCTTAGAAACCCTTAAGTGAACTTATCAAACATACTCCACATATCTCAACCAAGCTTTTGCACGACCCTAGCACCTCTCAAACACTCCCAATCTCAGAATCATCCTCAAACTGCAAAAACAGGGCAAGGTCTGCAGTTTGAGTGTCATCTTCCATTTCCCTCAAGCTCTCTTGCCCAAACCAGTTCACATACATTCCCTAGCACCTATGCAAGCTAACCATGACTTGAAACACGACCTGTAATCCCTCTAACCACTTCCACCATTTTCAGTTTCTTGTTTTGCAGGTGAAGTGCTCTAGCACGATTCAGAAGCTTTCAAGACAAAGTAAACATTGGAATAGCATCCCTGGACCTCAAGGAAGCTTTTCCAATCATCACCTGCACTCAAAGCTCCCTCATTGCCAGATAGAACTTCAGCTGAACAGGTATCTTGGTGAACTTCTATCTCTCTTATCAAGCATCATTAGCTCTAAGTTTGTGAATAAACAATGTTCTACTCATGCCACTGAACATGTACATGTTTTTACTTTTCATTTCTTTTGCTTGAGCTGTGAGAATTTGAGGTTTGAAAATGGCAGAAAACCTAGGTTAGGATTTGGGGGAGAAGAAATTCTCCCTCATCTTAGAGAGTTAGATCAAGTTCTGCATATGGTTGGAATCGTCTCTTCATGCTGAACATTTTTTATGTTATGAGTTTTCATTGAAAAGCCAGGAATCAGGAGTTAGAAGATGGAGTACAGGGCGCGTGTTTTTTTGAATGTTGTTGTACAGAGGTTGAAGAAAGGTCTTCATGGGCTGGGCCTATGTTGACTTTCCTTTTCACACCACCCTTTTTGGTTTTACACCCCTGAGCCCATTTGCTTCATTTTTAATGTTTTTTGACTTTTTCTTTTTTTAACTGACCCATTTATTTTTTCTCAGCATATTAAAAATATAAAAATATTTTTCTCATCATTTTTTGAATTTATTGAGTATTTATTTGATTGTTTCTTTAGTTTGTACATAAATAAATAAATATATATATATACTTTTTGTTTAAAATATTAAGATAGTACAAATATATTTTTTATACACTTTTATCTTATTTTTACTTCCTGAAAATATTTTATAGAAAAATATTTTTTTATTTTATCAAATATTATTAATTAATATATATAATACATATTTTGTAAATAATATGAATATATAGGTATATATTAATGTGCTTAGGATAAAAATACCAAAAATGTACATATTTTATTTTTTAATATTTAATACTAAAAAATACCCTTTTTTACAAATATACTATATTTTATTTTATTTTTGTATGTACATAATAATTATTATATGAATTAATTGATAATATCCCTTTTTGATTAAAAATTAGGGTTTTTACCCTAAATATGAAAATACCCCAAAAATAATACCCTTTTATTTTCTTTTTATTTTACATAAATAATACTTTTTTTTCATACATATAAAAATTCTTTTTTGCATTCTTGCATATTTGTTTTATTTCTATTTTATTTATGCTTTTAATCATATTGTAAATATTCAAAGCAAATGATGTAATAGCTTAGATTCAATTTCTTGTCTAAATATACCCCATTTGAACATTTGTACCCCCCTCCCCATATTATTGTGTTGTAATAGCGTAGGAATTTAAATTTCGCACTTTAAATGCTTTCTAAACCTACCATGCTAGAATTAGGGTTTGTATGCGAATAAAACGAACAAAATAGTTGGACATAACTCAAGATAAACAAGCATGAAAATGGACAACACATTTCACACTCGCACCCCTAGGGTATTCCACTTTGTTGCCTTCAAATAATTGGGCCATATTGCATGTTGAATTTCTTTGGGTAAAACAAACAATCAAAATGATCATAGTCCCTCAAAATGTTGCCTAAATAAATGATCAAGTCCCTTTTTAAAGAAAAATTGCCCAAAGACATTTAACACTATTGCAATTATGGTCTAAACGATGACCCGCGCCCGTCCCGTTCACCTCCTAAGACAAGATTGTCCACCAAATGCAATGGTGGAACAAAATTGTCAAAAGGTTTAAAACATAACAAAAATCTTTGAGAAAACTTTAGGGTAGATAACTCCTAAGTACTTGCCAATTTACAAAGAAAATACTTGCCTAATTTCAAAACCCACTTCACAAACACTTTCAAAACCAACTTTCAAAAAACCTTGAAACATCTTTTTAAAAGACAAAACACCTTTTGTAAAACATTCGAGTAAAGAATTGTTACAAGGGTAGCCTATACAAGGCATCTTTTCAAAAACATTTTCAAAACCACACACCAAGCACCATTTAAAACAATTGAAAGCCAAGGAAAGTTGATCTAAGCAAGTACCTAAGAGCCCATGGATAACCATGGATAGAAAGGGTGCTAATACCTTCCCTTTCTATAATCTACTCCCCGAACCCAAGAAAAATCTCAAAGGTTTTTGCTGTGCTTTTTAAACCTTTCCTTAGGATAAAATAAAAAGTCGGTGGCGACTCTTGCTCAACCGAAACATTTGCGAAAACAAACGCAAAACCCTAGTCAGTTCTCCCACCGTATCACAGCAGGCTAGGTGACAGCCTAGGGGGTTACATATCTGCATGCATGTAACACGATTGAACATTAAGGGAGGCGCCATTGGACTTGGCGAAAAAGTACAAAAATGAAAGGTGTCGCCATCCCCATTGGCGAATAAGAGGTGTCATGGGTTGCAGAGTAGGCGCAAGCTAGGTGACAGCCTTGGAGATGCCATGCCTGAATGCATGTAACACTATTGGAGGTGATGGGAGGAGACTTACAAGTTACAGTGTAGGTGCAGAGTAGGCGCAGGCTAGGTGGCAACCCAGGGGGTTACATATCTGCATGCAAGTAACACGATTGGATATTAAGGGAGGCGCCATTAGACTTGGCGAAAGAGTACAAAAATGAAAGGTGTCGCCATCCCCATTGGCGAATAAGAGGTGTCATTGGTTGCAGAGTAGGCTCAGGCTACGTGACAGCCTTTGGGATGCCATGCATGAATGCATGTAACACTATTGGAGGTGATGGGAGGAGACTTACAAGTTACAGTGTAGGTGTAGAGTAGGCGCAGGCTAGGTGGCAACCTAGGGGGTTACATATATGCATGCATGTAACACGATTGAACATTAAGGGAGGCGCCATTAGACTTGGCGAAAGAGTACAAAAATGAAAGGTGTCGCCATCCCCATTGGCGAATAAGAGGTGTCATTGGTTGCAGAGTAGGCTCAGACTATGTGACAGCCTTTGGGATGCCATGCCTGAATGCATGTAACACTATTGGCAGCCTTGGGGGTTACATCCTTACTTAATTCAAATTCACTATGACCTATTTAGTCTTACATTTATCATAACACTGATTCACTTAATCTGTCAAACCTTCCAACCTTCAAACGTTCATACAATCAAACCTTCAAACAATCAAACATACAAACCTTCGAATAACTCATAAACTTCAAACATTCCAACCTTCAAACCTTACAACATTCAAACCTTCATACAATCAATAAACTTCAAACATACAAACCTTCGAATAACTCATAAACTTCAAACATTCCAACCTTCAAACCTTCAAACAACCATACGCAATGGCCTATGCACCATAATATGTCATCAATGCACATTTCAACGGTGAGACATACATTTGTTCCACCTCTGGGTTTTTATTTAGAGACACAGACAACATCCGATTTCTTTTAAACGGGAAAGCCAATTTCTCGTACTTCAAAAAACGATTGGAGGCCAAACTTGGACGAGGCCAGGTGACACATATATTTTATCAGAATCCAGTTTTTTTGGAAACAACCAAATAATTTTTTATAAGGTTGAGGTTCAAGATGACGAGGATCTCCAAAATATGTTTTCTAGCCATGTGTATTCTGGGTACTACTCTATTGAGTTGTACATTATGCTGCGAGAGCCTCAGGTGACACAAGTGGTTGATCCTTTGGAGAACGAACAAGCTGAGGTAGATGCAATTGATGAAGAAGAAGATGATGACGAGTTAGAGTTTGATGAAATGGTGAATGATGATTCCGACGATGATGGCATACCTAGTATTCTTGCAAACGAGATCTACACACCACCTCCGCACATGACAAACTTCAACATGGGCGGAGATGAATCTTCTACTAATTTATTTTTCAATCCGTATATGCAGTCAGATGAAAACTTAAAAGAGAAGGACAAGTTTTGTAACAGAGAGGAATGCATCAGAGCCATAAAAAAATTCCACATGCTCAACTCGGTCGATTTTAAGGTGGACCGTGTCAACCCAGAAAGGTACAAGATCAAGTGTGTCCACCCTGACTGTATGTTCAAGCTCACTGCATCATACAGATTAAGAGGTGATTGCTGGGTCATAGGTTCCATGACTACCCACACTTGTGTAAGTTCTACCCAATCACAGGACCACCGAAAACTTAATTACGATCTCATCTGTCAAGAAATCCTACCACTGGTCAATAACGACCCATCTTTGAAGGTGAAAACAATCATCTCCCACATCACCACGATTTTTAACTATACTCTGTCTTACCGTAAGGCGTGGTTAGCAAAGACTAAGGCAATTGAAAAGGTGTAGTGAAACTGGGAGGAGTCATACCAAGAACTTCCTCGCCACCTGAATGCACTCAAGACGTATTCTCCGAGTACTGTTTACGTTCTGGAAACAGTGCCAGCATACGCCCAAGATGGTAGTCAACTAAACGGCAACATAATATTCAGTCGAGTGTTTTGGGCATTTCAACCTTGCATCACAGGGTTTGCATCATGCAAACCAATTATACAAATTGATGGGACTTGGTTGTATGGGAAATACAAAGGCACGCTACTGATGGCAGTTGCACAAGATGGAAACAACAACATTTTCCCCATTGCCTTTGCCCTTGTCGAGAGGGAGACCGGTGGTGCTTGGAGCTTTTTTCTGAAAAACCTGCGAACACACGTGGCTCCTCAACCAGATCTCTGTTTGATCTCGGACAGACATGCCTCCATTGAAAGTGCCTACAATAATCCTGCAAACGGTTGGCATGACCTTCCTTCTACGCATGTCTATTGCGTTAGGCATATCGTCCAGAATTTCACGAGGGAGATCAAGGACAAACCACTAAGGAAAGCAGTTATGAATGTGGGATATGCATTGACACAACCCACATTAAAATATTACCGCAACGAGATCCGTTTGTCAAATCCGGAAGCCGGTAGGTGGATCGACAATATTCCAGTGGAAAAATGGACTAAGTCATACGACAATGGCCAAAGATGGGGGCACATGACAACAAATCTTATTGAATCTATGAATGGGGTATTCAAAGGCATACGAAACCTTCCGATCACTGCATTGATAAAATCTACGTATTTTAGGATGGCTTCGTTGTTTTCCAAGAGAGTTGAAATGTGGGATGCGGTGTTGCAATCTGGACAACTATGGAGTGAAAGCTGCATGAAGTACATTAAGGCAGAAAGTGCCAAAGCCAACACTCATATGGTTATACAGTTTGACCGACACAACCACAACTTCATTGTGAAAGAAACAATCGACCACAACGAAGGCCTGCCAAGACAAGAATATAGGGTCATACTACCTTCTCGTTGGTGCGATTGTGGCAGGTTTGAAGCATTTCGTATGCCTTGCTCTTATGTCATTGCCGCTTGTGCTTATACCCATCAAGACGCGCTGCAACTTCTGTCACACATTTACAAATCTGAAACGTTGCTCAATGTTTACAACAACAACTTTCCTTTGGTAGCAAAACCAGATTATTGGCCTGCATACGACGGCGAAATAGTGTGGCACAATGACCAAATGCGAAGGAACAAGAAGGGTCGTCCCAAAAGTAAGCGCATCACAACAGAAATGGATGATCTTGACAAGCTGGAAAGAAAGTGTGGTTTATGTCGTCAGGTCGGACACAATCGTAAAAATTGTCCGAATCGGGCGTCTGCCTCGACCACATAAAAATTGTAATACATAAAATCTTTCCTTAATTATGTTGTAAACATTAGGGTTTTTCGTTAACAGTATTTGCTACAATAAATATTGTGCGTACAAGAAAAATACACGATATTCCGTCTACGAAATTACAATTGTTAACACAATTTCATCTAACTCATGCATCATCAACATTACATCGCTGTCTGTTTTGACTTCCTCCAACCATACATTAGGTCTTCCTGTCGCATATGAGGGTTTTGTTCGTCTTCGCTGGATCTTTCGAATTTCCCCCCCTCCGCAATGTCTCCATTTAGCCATCGCATCAACTCCCGCTTCAGACGCTCCATGGAGTGAGTGTGCCAGAATTTCATTTTCATCGCAGGTTTCGTGGCGGAGAAGATAACGTAACCATCTCTGGTAAATATTATGGGCGGCGTCATGACGCAAATAACAGAGTAAAAAATAAAAAAACAGTGTGAGAAAGTGTGAGAAATGAGGGAGAAACGGACGAATTATTTATAAAACAACATTTTGCCATAGTTTTGTCCTAGGAGCCAAGTGAGATGGCGCCTCCTCTCACTTTTAAAGTGCATGCGCCATCTCACTTGGCTAAAAGAGAGAGGAGGCGCCAAGTGGGATGACGCCTAGGGCAAAACTAGGAGTGGAGGCGCCAAGTGAGATCGCTCCTCCTTTGGGAAGTCATCCGAAACATGGTTATTTGCGTAATTTTTTCTGAAACGTGATTATTTACGATTTTTTTAATACCCAGTTATTGTAAAAAAAAATTCACAATTCAGAATAAGAATATTAGAGGGAAAATAACTAAAAATATAAAGTTGTAAGAATTATTTATTACTGTGGTAAAATAATGAGTGCGCAATAATTTCTCATTGCTATGGTAAAATAATTCAAATTATTATTTGTAACGTTTACTTTCATTCCCTTAATAAATTCAATAAAAATGAATTATAAAATAAAAATTAATTAAGTAATTTTTCTTCTTCAAAATTTAATTTAAGTAAAAAAATGATAAAATAAAAAGTTGGACAAAATAAAAAATGGTTCAGAAAAATGTATCTTTGAATTTATTCACCAGTAATAATTATTAAATACTAATATCAAGAATTTAATATAAGGAATATTTCTATTATAATTATAAACTATTTTTATTTTTTAATAAAAAAAACTAATTTTATTTTTGTATATTTTAGGAAGTAAATAATAAATGTAATATGATTTTATAATTTGAATATATATATATATATATATATATATATATATATATATATATATATATATATATATATATATATATATATATATATATATATATATATATATATATATATATATATATATATATATATATATATATATATATATATATATATATATATATATATATATATATATATATATATATATATATATATATATATATATATATATATATATATATATATATATATATATATATATATATATATATATATATATATATATATATATATATATATATATATATATATATATATATATATATATATATATATATATATATATAATATATATATATAATATATATATATAAAGAAAAATACTTAAATACAATTTTATATGTGTGATTCATATTTTTCTCCAATAAAATATAACAAATATACTTAAATATCTTTTAAGAAGTAAAAATAATAAAAATTACATATGTGTAAAAGAAAATTATACCATATCATATTTTTGTTGGAAAAAAACATAAACCACATTTAAAGAAATACATCTAAATTTTAGTCTTGAAGTATTAAAATCTTAAAAGTGAAGATTTAAAATTTTATTTTGAAAGATTAAAATTTATGGGAATCACACTACGAATTAATTTTATGATTTAGATATAATAATTAAAATGAAAAGAAGGCATATCTTAATTGAGATCTAAACTTTTATTTTTTACATTACCAGATCAATTTCCGGTACACACTTCTAATAAAAAAGATCATATTAACATATAAAAATAAATAAATTTTGTAATTAATATAATTAATTACATATAAATAACAATTAAAATTTAACAGATTTATTAATAAATAAATTATAAATAATATAGTAATCGATACTAATTTATTTATAGAATTTTTCCATCTTAAAAATGTCAAATATAATAATACGCTATCAATTTATTCCTTATCTTTTCATGGTTATCATTTTTAAAAATGAATTATTTCAGCAACCGAATATTTATTATTGTTTAAAATTTTTAATAATATTAATAAAGTTTTAATAACATATTTTTTATTCAATTTTAGAACAAATGATAATTAATTATTTTATGGGTATTCCTCTATAGCTTCGATATCATTGGTAAGAACCTGGACCATCATCCATCAAATATATTGTAAAATAATCACATAAGAAATCAACCATCTCTAAAAAAATATAAGACTAATCTAGATCTATGTAAGATATAAAAAAAAATCCGACTAAAAAGAGTTATGCTCAAAACATGCAAAAGAGTAATAATCAGCGATTTAACATTAACATAAGTAGAAAAAAAGTATCAAGTTTTTTATTCTTTGAAATAGGAAAAATTCAAGTTCATTATAACATCATGTTGAAGAAAAGGATTTCACTCCACATGATAATTCATTCATATGTATACATTTTTGTTTGAATTGTAATATCTTTGAATGGATCAAACTACTTTTAAAACATATGACTAAAATAACCATTATACAATAGGCTTTGAAAATTCATTTTGAATCTTATTAGAGCCAACCAAATGATAAGATGTTGAAGGGCATTTGATAGCAGAATATTGTTCCATCAGTAGCAGAGCTTTCCATTCCTATATATTGAATAATAATAAATGTTAAATCAATACTATAAGAGAAACAAAAATATAATAAGGGATAATTAACTCTAAAATAAAAAAAGTTAACATGTAGAATCAGAAAATTATAAGTAATATTTCGAGATGATTAAATTTTTATAGATAGAACATCCTAATAGAAAACAAAATACTCCATCCGGTCTTATTTATAAGAAAAAATTAATTTTTTATATACATTGAATAAGTAATGTATTTGGACAATATTGTCCAAATATATTACTTATTCAATGTATGTAAAAAATTAATTTTTTCTTATAAATGAGACCGGATAAATCAATAATTTTTTTTAAAATTTTTTCGAGTGAAAATACGAATTGAAAAGTTCCTTAAAAAAAGTATAATAAAAAAAAAGTTACTCAAGATCATAATCATCTGGAGGTTTGAGTATGTGGCGAGAAATGCATTGAACTTGAAATTTTGTGAGCGACACATCTCCACCCAAAACGACATTTCCCTTCGTTTAAAGCTTGTGCTACCAAAACCAAAACGACATTTCCCTTCGTTTAAAGCTTGTGCTACGTGTTTCTCTCTCTATCACTCGGTAATCTCAATTTTCTGCTACAGTTTATCACTTTATCACTCATTGTAATGTGAAATTAACTTGAATTTGAATTTGATTTTGCTTTTGTAGGTTAATTCAATGGCTTCACTGATGCTCAGTGGAACCGGAAAGCTCGCAGTGTTGAATAACAGAACCCCAAACGGATTAGGTTTCACAACCTCAGATTTTCACGGTAAGACCTTAAGTTTCCCCAAATCGAGTATCAATGCAACTTCTAGGGTTTCATATTCGAGAACCAATTTAGTACCTAAGTGTACTAGTTCTAGTGTATCATCATCATCTTCGAGGCCAAGCTCACAACCTAGGTTTATACAGCACAAAAAAGAGGCGTATTGGTTTTACAGGTTTCTGTCAATTGTGTATGACCATGTTGTAAACCCTGGTCATTGGACTGAGGATATGAGAGATGAGGCTCTTGAACCGGCTGAACTCACTCATAGGAATATGCTTGTTGTTGATGTTGGTGGTGGGACTGGTTTTACCACGTTGGGTATTGTGAAGCATGTGGACGCTAAGAATGTTACCATTCTTGATCAGTCTCCGCATCAGCTTGCTAAAGCTAAGGAAAAGGAACCGCTTAAGGATTGTAAGATAATTCAAGGGGATGCTGAAGATCTTCCCTTTAAAACTGATTATGCCGATAGATATGTGTCTGCGGGAAGGTATAGCTCTTTCTTCACATATCTATGCTGTTTTGTATGCCTTTAAATAATGCTACTTGCTTAATTTCTTTAAGATTGTATTTCTGTGTTCTGATTTATGGTCATCTCTGTAGAACAGATAATTTTGATCAACATGTCTAGTATCTGACATATGTTAGTATCCAACAGTATACCATTACCAACTCATGTGATTATATTCAATTGATTCAATGTGTGTTTGGTTTTGCGGTGAGGACGGTTGATTTTGAGTTAATTGATTATGGCTTAAAGTGAGTTGAAGATAAAATGATTTTTGTTTGGATAAATTCTTGCAAAAGTGAGTTCAATAGGAAATTTCAGTGTAAAAATCTATTATATAAAGCTACAAATACTAGCTTTAAGTAGAATAAATTCTAAAAAGTATAATCAATTCTATTCGAGAGTAACCAAACATGTCAAAATCAATTTTACACATTCAGAATCAAGTATGGGTGCTCCAAATGTGAAATCAAACATACACTCTTTTTTTCCACTTTTTTACCTGTGTCTACATGTCAGTATTTGTGTCTGTGTCAATGCTTCATAGACGACTATTAGTATTTTTGGTAACTGTGTGTCTTTGTTGCGATCTTGTTGCTGCTGCTCAAGTGTGTATAGGTATAAAGTAGCTTCATTTGAAACAGGTGTATTTGTATGTTTTAGTTGTAATGTTGATAATATTGTTGCTCAAGTGTATAAAGATATGAAGTCGTTAGGTTTGACTGAGGTGGTAATGATATGCTTTTGTTTGATTGTTTCTCAGTATTGAGTACTGGCCAGATCCACAGCGTGGTATCAAGGAAGCGTACAGGGTTTTGAAATTTGGGGGAAAGGCATGTTTAATTGGACCTGTCCACCCAACATTTTGGTTGTCGCGTTTCTTTGCAGATGTGTGGATGCTTTTTCCTACAGAAGAGGAGTATATTGAATGGTTTACGAAGGCAGGCTTTAAGAATGTCCAACTAAAAAGGATTGGCCCAAAATGGTACCGTGGAGTTCGCCGTCATGGCTTGATTATGGGTTGTTCGGTGACTGGTGTTAAGCCTGCATCTGGGGATTCTCCTTTGCAGGTATTTGTCATCTTAGCTTTTCAATTATATTTTTTTGTTGACTTTGCCCATGTTTTTTTATAACTCAAATCAAAGGCGGGTTCTATGTGGTTGTTTCTCCTTCATGGTGTTCTGGTGTGTCTGTTTGTGCAAGAACATCCCGACTCCTGCCATTTTATGACACACTGACAATAAAAAGTATATGCTTTACTTTAGAATTATTCCCTCCATCCTAAACTATAAGTAACTTGACAAAAAAAATTTGCCCCAAATTAATTATCCATCTCAATTAAACAATAATGTTCTTTTTCCTATCCTACCCTTTACTATTTATTAATTTTCTTATTCCGATTCTATTAATTTCTCTTTCCCATACCATTAATAAAGGATAATTTTGTAAAGTGCTAACTCATAATTTCTCCTTCCCATAAAAAATTAAATATATTTCTTAATTTGTGTGAGATTGTCAATGTGACTTATAATTTGGGATGAAGGGAGTAACACTTAGCACTGTGAACACCCTCATACTGACCACTCTTTCAAATTTAAAGCTATAATTTGTATCCTTTCAGATTAGATGTGCCTACTTGAAGTATTTTAGAAACTTGAGCTATTTTAGCAGTGTGAACACTCTCATACTGACGTCTCTTTCTAATTTAAAGCTATAATTTGAATCCTTTCAGGTTAGATGTGCCTACTTGAAATATTTTAGAAACTGTAATTATTTTTGCTGTAAATCCCTTCTTTTCCCGAGTACTTGAGCAGATTTGAGAACCTATTCTATCCTTTTAAAATTACATCCTTTTTCAATCTATTGAATTATTGATAGATAAAAGTTTTATTTTCCATCTGTTAGCAGTTCTTTTAAACCTTGAACACATTTTTTTTTGTTGGAATGTTTGACATTTCACAACTATACCCTTATGTCTATATGGTTACTGCTTTTTATTTCAAATGACTATGGATGCTAGCGTGTTACTCTTACTAGTGATTTGTTTTATATATCCATAAAAATATTTGTATTTAACCATGTTACAAGTTTTCATTGAAGTGAACATAGTTAATAATTTAAGTTGGAGGAAAACTAGTTCCTAGACATGGTAAAGAGTGGTTTATTGATTTAAATGAGTTACAATGACATTCTGTTGATGTTTGAATTATTATTGTTTAAGCTAGTAGTTTAGTACCCAGCAAATATGCGTTTTGAATTTGTTACCCATTTGGATATGGGTCCATGTATGGGTATTTTTTTTCATTTGCGTGTTAGACAACGAATATTATACTATTCTACTCAAACTCTACCAATTGTCATCCTTGTGTTTTGAAAGTGTTGGTAGCTGGAGTTAAGAACAAAATACTACTATATCTTGTACATTGAAGATAAACAGTCATTTTAAATACCATATTTTTAGGTGCCAGTGGCCTTTCTTGAACTTCTGTCACTTTATATTATGAATATTATTAACATACAAGATATATGCACAGGCTGCTATACACTTGTGCCTACAAATAGCTTGTCATATCCTGATATGGGATAATTGCAGATTGGGACAGTTGATTGTTGAGAAGTTTCGATGAATAAAAAAAAAATAGCTACAGACTTGCATGATGAGTTAACATCCGTGGTTGATTTTATTGGTTACATTTTCTCTTGGTTTTACATGCACAGATAGGTCAAGTTTCACACCTGTTCTAACTCAAATTATTATTCTTTCAGTAATTGAAGTTCATTTAGACAATACAGGTTTTGTTTACAAAAATATTATTTGTTGGCATACAATTGTACTGGGTTTCTTTAGTGGAATGTGATATCTAGGTTCTTTTGATTGACTGCTATGAGCACTTTGGCTTAGAGTCTGAATCTTCCCGTAAAGCACTAGGCTCTTACCTCTGTTTGCCACTCCTGCCAATCGTTATTGTTTGCTTTCTTCATTCCAAAATTTGTCTATTCAGCTTAACAAACTTATATGGTTTAAAGGTGTATTGCATATGTTTTACTGCTATTAAAGAGCACACATTAATTGACAAAATGGCTGTACATAAATATGCTTTCTTATCATGGCTTCACATGGTGCACAATGTAAAATATGCTGATTGAGTTATAAATTCTGCAATTTGCTGCAGCTTGGTCCAAAGGAAGAAGATGTTGAAAAGCCTGTAGATCCTTTTGTCTTCTTACCGCGGTTTATTTTGGGTGTCCTGGCAGCTGCATGGTTTTCATTGGTTCCTATTTACATGTGGCTCAAAGATCAAATTGTTCCCAAAGGTCAGCCAATATGAGAGATTTGTGGTTAGTGTACGCTTTGATACTATCAATGTGTCTGTTCAAAGTTTTTTCAAATGTAAGATTATTACATATGCAGTTGAGAAATATTATATCAAACCTCGTAATCGGTAGTTTCTTTTCCTAGTTGAGCTCTGTTTTTCTGCATGTTTTTTATAGGCCATGCTAATTTTATCGGTGCAGTGTCTAATAAAACCTTGTTTTATAAGTACACTTGTTATTCTGTTATTGCTCAACATCAACATTAGACATTCAACATTCTAACATTGCGGTTAATATGACATGTTATTAGAGGTCATTTTCTCCGTTTTTCTCCAGACCAGTCAATTTGAAGTTGAAGCTTTCGGTTAATAGTGTAAGAGACAAATTGATTTGCACAAATAAGGGTTCCAGGAACGTTTGATTAAAATGTTTTCTGATCTTATTTTTGTTTACAAAACATATACCTTGTCTTCATTTTGTTTCTAATTTTAAAGATTTGTAAAGAGGAAAAAGAAGGAGCACCAAAACAACCACATATCTGAATAACTATCAAGTTTGTTGAAATGTCAACATCTAGTTCTGAAAATAGGCACTAAATTTAAAACAACACATCTGAACCCTTATCGAGAAAATCATTGAAATCTCAACCTTGTCTTCATTTTGTTTCTAATTTTAAAGATTTGTAAAGGAAAGGAGCACCAAAACAACCACATATTTGAACAATCAAGAAGTTTGTTGAATTTTCAACATCTAGAACTGAAAATAGGCAGTAAAACAACAAAACATCTGAAACACTTATTGAGAAAGTTTTAGTATATTGATCTTATGTTTTTTTATTCTCTATAAATATTAATTGAATTGTTTATTTACACATGTTAAAATGAATTAGGATTGTTTATTTAAACATGTTAAAATGAACTAGGCTTTTAAATAGGTTAATAGACCAATCATGTCATTAAAAAGGTCAAACTTAGGCTTAAAAATAAGCGTGCGATATATTACAAGTCAGACTAAGATTTTAATATTTTTAGCAGGTTAGAAAATAAGCGTGCGATATATTACAAGTCATACTAAGATTTTAATATTTTTAGCGACTTAAATTTGATGACTTAACCTATTCCCACCTTTAACCACAAGTAAGAATATGAAAATATTAATTTTGGTGATGATATTTTCATTCATACATATTGATCCATCCATAGATAATATTCTTCATATGAGAAATGTTCACCATGAGAATATTTGAATAAATCCAGCATTTTGTGTAAATAAAGAAAATAAAATAAAGTAACGTTATTACAAAGAAGAGAGTATAATGATTATTTTTAATTCATGTAACATATGTATTTGTATTATTTTTATAATCTTTTAAAATATTATATTATCTTTTTTTGAAATAAAAGAGGGCCGAACTTCACAAAGAAAAAATTACATAACCAACTTAGGAGTAGAGATTCTAATACAATCAATTAACTAAAGAGGAGAAATTTAAGTAGAAACTTGCTTATAAAACATCGAATTAAGGTATAAATCACATCTTGTGTGTTAGTCAGAGCATCTGCACAAGTGTTCAACTTATGATAAATATGACAAATACATACCTCTCAATCCAGTTTGAGAAACTGTTGAATTTGTTGTACCAATCGAGTTCCAATTATGCTACCTTGTATATAATCCAAAAGATTTTGAACAAACACTTTAGAATCTATATAAAGCTCAATAGATCGAAACCCAAGCTCTTTTGATAATTTTAATCCTTCTAGCACACTCCAAAGTTCAACAATATATGCACTACAAAAATCAAAATATCTTGCAAAGCCTCCAAGCCAATCACCCATACAACCTCTTAAAAGAGCACCATATCAAACTATCAAACCATTCTTACTAGTTCCGTGCATGTTCAATTTCACCAAACCTGAAGAAGGAGTATCGTAACCGGCAAAAAATAAGAGTCGCCACCATTAATTTTTGTCCTAAGGACGGAGAAACAACGGGTAACCCTAATTCGTACAGAGATTCTAAGTTCGTAGTTAGACGAAAGGAAGGTGTTAGACACCCTTCATCTTCCTTGTTCTCAAGGGGCTCCACTTTTAGGTTTAAGGGTAAAATAGACATTCAAAGTCAATGTTTCTATATATTTGAGAAAAAGAATTTTAGTTTTTTAGTTATGAACTCGTCTTGGTTTTAACCGTGTGCCTACGTATCCCCCATGCGAAGAATCATAGTTCAATTTCGTAGTTCGTACGTGTTTGGTTAGTTTTTTTAATGGATTTTTGAAATATTTTAGAATTATCCTTGAACCTTGTCTGTGTTTGAAAATAACGTAGTCATAGACGCAGTTCGCAGCTAATAGAAAATATACCCACAATTTTTTTTTGAAATAAATTTGAATTTGAATTATGTTAGTAGAAGAATATGTTAATTTTGATTGGTTAGCTGACTTAAAATGCATGATAAAGTTTTAAAAAATAGAGTTTGAATGAAAAAAATATTTGATGAATTTATGAAAAAAAGGTTAGTATTTTAGGAAATAATTAATAAATAATTGTTTTCTTGTTATTAAAAATATATTAAATATTTTTAATAATAATTCAATATTTATTTATCAAAGTAATTTTTGTGATAAATGAAAAAAATATAATTTAATACAAATGATAAAAAATATTAAGAATTTTTTTTTGCAATTTATAACATATAAATTAAATAAATAAATTAAACATATAAATAAAATTAATTAAGACATATTAATAAAATATTTAATTGAAACAAGGGGTGTATTTTTAGTTCAGTAGTAATTCTGGGGGTGCAAATATGAAGGACCTAAGTCCAGAAACCAAATTAGAGCCCAAAATACCAGGGGTATGAATTATAGTTTACTAAGTAATCTGAAGGGTGCGATTAGAAACAGGCTAGGCCCAGATAATTTTTATGAAGCCCGTTAGACAAGTTGTGGGGAAGAACACAGGCTTACGGTGTAACAGCAGAATCGTGGAGGTTTGATTCCAATCAAAGGGTCTTCAGGAGTTAATCCTAGAGCGTTGATTGAAAGCAAAACAAACAGACGACTTAGATGTAACGTTGACTGGGTGCAAGGTGGAAGAGTGTTGTACCCTAATTTTTGCCCCTAAGATCCCTCCATCATATCATATCCATTCAATCATAACAAGATCACACACTAGGGTTTGATTCTTCTTCCTGTGTTTAGCTTTGCTCTATGAGAAATCACCAAGCACCTTGACTTGTATTTTATGATCATCTATGTTTTGTTTTGATTATCCTTTAACTAATAAATACAATGTTTGTTTGTCCTAATTGTTGATGGTGTAGGTGAAAGCACAATACATTCCATCAAGATTGATCTATGGATTCATGAGTCCATTTTTGTGCCTTCCTCAACAAAGCTTCATTGAGATTCAAGCTTCACCATTGAAGATGCTTTGAAGAAATGTCATGGTAAAGTCTATAATGATTCATCACACTTCAAGTTGTCAAAATATAGTTCAAAAGTACAAGGGTTGATTGAAGAAGTTAGATCCAATTGGACAAATCTTTGATTCATTGATCACAAGTGTCTATCTCCTTCAATTTTCAAGATTTGAAAGTGGTTTTGGTTGCTATGATTTCTCCTTATCATCCTCAACAACTTATATTCACTTGATAAACGTATTTGTGCAGGAAAGTTGGTCAAAATGGCAAAGGTTTCCCAAGGCATTTTCTTGCTCTATGAGCTAGGGTTTTGAACTTCAAAGGGATATATCTTACTCATCTTTTGGTATTTTTGAGTGATTCCAAAGACATCCTTATCTTCAAAGGTTTATTAACAAATCACTTCAAAAGTTTCCAAGAAATTTTGTGTGGAAGAAACTTGATGATAAAGAAAGATTACAAGTCCTCTAGATGAACCCTCAAATTCCATTAAGTGATTTCAAATAAGCATAACTTGGTCAATTTTATCACCTTGAGCCCATTCTTTTCCCATAATGATCTTAAAGATGTGAACTTCAACCCATCTTTTAAGTGCAAAGTGTAGAAATGAATGGAAGATGCTCTAAGGATGCAAAAGATTATAGGTCATTTCATGAATTTTCGCCAACTTCAACAAGTCATAACTTCCTTAATTTTTAGAGATTTTGAATGGTTCAAGTCTCAAAATTTCATTCAAGAGATTTAATTTATACAATCTTTTTTGGTCAAGAGCAAATTTCAAGTGGAAGGCCATGTTTGGATGCAAGACATTATAAGTCATTTTTGAAGAAAAACTTAGAAATTTTCTAAGTATGAAAAGTCAACCTCTTTTTCCCAACTTTGACTCATTGCAACTTTCAGCTCAAGCATCCATTTGATACCATTCTTTGCACATTGTAAAGCTTGCAATATCCTCTTTCTAAAGCTTCAAGAATCATGCCCTAAGATCCCCTGAGTTGAAAATTCCATTGGTTTGAATTTAGCAAATTGAAACTGATTTTTTCACCAAGTCAGAAATTTGAAATCTTTGTTTTGGCTTCTAATCATAAAATTTATGCGCACTTTTTCTTCTAATTATGTTTATTGAACTTCCAGAAGTGATTAGTGTATCAAAACACATGATTTAGATGAGTTTTGATAAAAAAAATGAGTCACACTTTTCCCATGCTGCAGATTCACACGAATTCCCTCCAAACTTCATCATTCCTCACGCTTGAGCATCCCATTCACTTCTCTATAAATAGAGGAAAGTATTGCACTCATTTCCTCAAGCTTGAAGAGCCAAAATCACTCTGTCAAACTCTCTCCATAATACCTTTTTCTGAGATTTCGAATTCTTATTTACACCATTTTCAATTCAATTTCTTCATTGATCCTTCATCCTTGAACTTCCCTTAAGCTAACAGAAGAAGAATCAAGCCTTGAGGTGCCCAAAATCGTGCTAGCCAAGTCCATTTACAGAGCAACTTCATCTGACTTTGTTCAGGTAGTTTAAGGCACCAAATCTTCTAACTCAAATTACTGGAATGGTCTATGATGTTCACTGATGCTTGCTATTAACTCAATTTTGGAGAAACAATGCATTTGATACCTCTGATTTTCGATTTTGACATTTTAAAATATCCCTGGTTTTTTTCCAAATCGACTACGTTGTGTTTTATATAAATTTGGCGTGAGGATATGATTGTGATCGTCTTGAAGAGACGCGTCTGTTGGTACCACTATGAGCGCCTAATTTTACAGATTCAAGGACTTGATGTTTTCCCCATTTGTAGGGTTTCTGGAGGTTGAAGACAATGACATGTCTCGTCTCAACCAATCATAGCACGCCAATTGTTTTATTTTTATTGGTTGGCCTTTTTGTGATCCAGTGTGTTTTTAAATAAGGTCCATATCAAGCACAATGCGTCTGGTCCACTTGATCAACTTACTAACGCGTTTTGACAATGATTTGATGGTCCACATCTTTTTAGTTTTATTTTTATTTTCTGATTTTATATCTTAATTATTTTAAATTTCAAAAATTCATAACTCTTTTATTTTTTATCTAAAAATTATGAAAAAAATATATAAAAATACTTCGAATTATTTCTGACTTTGTGAATATTTTTTCATATTTCTATTTTGATGTTTGATATTTTTCATAATTTTTGCTTATTTTGCTTTATTTTAGTTGTTTTAAAAATACTTTCTGACATTTTTAAATTCTGAAGTTTTTTTATAAAAATCATTTTCATTATTTTTTACCTTCTGAATTTTTTGTGGAATTTTATCTTGATTTTTACTATTTTTGATCTTTTTTTCTTTTATTTGAGCCATTTAAATTAGTTTTAAAAATAGTTTGACTTAAAAAAATTACCAAAAATTTTATAAAAATATTTGAGTTCATTCCTGATTTTTCTATGGTCTTACTTATTTTTTTCTTGATTAATTTGAATATAGTTGCTATTTTTCTCTCTTATTTCCATTTTTATAATCATTTTTAAAACCTTTTTCTTTTATTTTAAATGTAATTTTATTTTTTATATATATTCTGGCTGATCTTAGATTAAAATTTTGATCATGAACTTTATTAACATCATTGGATCCATGGTGTTGAGTCTAACTCCATAAAAATGGATGCATGATTTTAATATTAGTTTGATTATTTTTGGTTCAAATATGGTTTATTCATTTCCGTTCTCTCTTCATCTTATCCCATTCTTTTTGTACCAAATGTTATTGGAGCATGATTTACATATCATGTCTTAAAACATGAGACACATAGATTACTATTGACCGGTCTCAAAATAGGTGCGAATTCTATATAAGTCCACTTACGATTGCTTAACATAACGCTAAATTTTGTCCCGATTTGAGAAAATGATCATTCGTGGCCCAAACCTATGTTTGCAAGCCCAAGTATATTGATTTGAACCCTTTGATCCAATAACATTGAGATTCATTGTTAGGAGGCTTTGGTTCTACCAATCCTCTAATGAATCTTCATCAATTTTGGTCAAAGTGGATCACTTAAACATTATTGATCATTTAATGATGCCTTGAACCTTTTAAGTGGATGATATACTTGACAAAAAGTAAATGCAACTTGTTGTTGAGAGTCTTTGGTTCTACCAATCCTCTAATGAGTTCCAAATGTAAGTTTCAAGATGATCATCCAACTAACCACTAATTTCTAACAATTGACTTTACTTTATGCTTTTATTTTATGCTCTTTATCTTATGTACCATTTACTTTAGCATTTACATTTCATGTTATTTTTCATCTTTGCTCATTTGAGAATTTACTTTTATATCTTTTCATTTTGCTCCCTTGAGCTTTTGACTTTCTTTTTGAAGATACCTAATAACCAACTTAAACCCTAAAAAAAGCTTTAATGTTACTTGGACTATTTGGTTACCATCCTTGGCATTTTGGTGTTATGGACTTCTTGGACTTAGGAGTAGAGACCTTGACCTATGTTGGAGATTTTGTAATCTCAATTATTATTTTGTTTGGAGTTCTTGGGGTTTACCCCAAGACATTGGGTTATTTGTTTGCTTTGTGTGCAGGTTATTGTGATTACACACTTTGTCTGTAATCTGGAATTCATCTGTGTACAACTGTTACTCTGCCTAATTTTTGTGAAGACTTAATGCAAATTTAAGCTTGGTATTCTTAATAGGTTTATTAATTATTTGCTTGGTTTCAAATCCAAAGGATGGAATTCTACATTGACTCATTATATCAAGTGTTGGCTTCTTGTTGGTTAGATGGTCATTTTCCCTAGCTTTTACCCTTATGCTTTAGGATAGTCTCTTCATCTCCTCTCATCTTCTTTAATTTCAAAAATCTTCTCCCTCCTTTTGAAAAATCTTCTTGTTTTAAAACTTGAACCATATTCATAATAAACTCGGACTTATGTCCATGTATTTTCAAAAATTATTTCTTAATAAAAATTCAATCAACTTAATAATACTTTGACATTTTTGTGAGAAAACTAAAAGTCAATAAATCTCATTCAAACTATTTTTCCATTTTGGCTTTTATCTTTAAAAACTTTTCTCAAAAGATTAAACTCCTGTCAATCCTTATAGTGATGCAAACAACTATACTTCTACAATATGTAGTGTGAGATATTTTCCACTTGGGTGTTGAGTGAGGCATTGTTGATTTTAAAAATCCAAGTCATATCCTCCACTTTGAGATGACGTAAATTCTCCTTTCTCATAATTGTGGGTAGTAAGTATGTTTTCCACACAGACAATGACAATGATGTCTTGTCTCTTAAAATTAACCAACACACCTTTTGTTTTAAATTTTTTAAAGAGGAACTACGTGTACCCTGATCCCCTATTGCATGGAAGGTGGTACATAGGCACTAAAGGTTCACAACCGCGACGGGTGCAAAAATCATTAAAAAAAACTTATTTCCTTATCACCATAATCTATTTTTTTATATACAACATTTTTATAGCCAAAATATACAGATTTTACAAAGAGGTTCCTGCGAAGTACCGTAGATGTTTAGGGTGCTAATACCTTCCTTTTGTATAACCAACCCCCTTACCTAGAATATACCCCCTTCTTTTTTGGGTTATTCGCTCTTTTCCCATTCTTTTGGAAACAACAAAGCGTGGTGGCGACTTTTATTTTGATCTGTACAAGTCAAGTCAATCCAATGGCTTAGTATTAACATTTCTACCGCTACAAGGGGCATGCATAGAATCACGTTGAAGTAATCTAATCAAATGGCCAGTGGATAGCCAAGTGTTGCAAATTCAGGGCAATACAAAGGAGGTATATGTCTTTGCTTTCTTCACAACACCTTCAATTTTCATTTCATTTCTCTCTCTACTCACTCTCTCGCTCTCGTTCTCCACCCTCTCTCTGAATGAACAACAACCGCCCACTGTCGTGAGAACCCAGATTTCGGTTGAAGATCAACTGGAAAGTTCAAAGAAACCCAAAAATTACGAAGAACTCTAGAAACCTTAAGCATACCGAGGAACCCTAACCAAGAAACCTAAAAATCTAAACCCTAACCCTATGAACCCTAACCCTAACCCTAATCCCAAGTCGTATGAATGATGAATCCTAACCTTGTGTAGGAAGAACCCTAACCCTAAACAACATGGACACTAACCCCAATTTTCTAGAATTCATCAAATCAACACAATAATCTCAAACGTTCAACAATCATCATCATCAATCATAAACCCTAAGCTAAGTTTAGGCTTACCGTCCAAGCAGTGAAACTTTTCGTAAATATTCCTCTTTATCTCCTTCGATCTCTAATCCTCCTTCTCTTTCTATTTCAGGTACTCAATAGATCAAAAAACTCGTAGCAGGGAGCTTCAATTCCTTCTTCTTCTTTCTCCAATATTCAAGCTCTGGTCATTTCTTTAGTTTTAAACTTAGATATTCATGGGCTTAGGAAATTAGTTAGTTGATTTTCTGCTACAAAATTTTAGATTGATTTTATGATTGATCGTAATTAGAAATTAGGGATTAGATTTGATTTTGTTGTAAAATAGATTTAGGGTTTCCATTTGTATTATGTACCTGAACGTTCTAATATACAAATTTTCTATAAATCAATAAACAAATTTCAATATTTGATTTGGGTTCAGATTTGATTCAGAAAAATTTCTGTAATTTGGGCTTGGGTATCCTAAGGAACAAGAACTAATCAGGACGCAGCTGGACAAAAGGTTTAAAACCCTAATGTTGACTTTAGTCAACCCTAATTAAAACAAATATATAATGATAATAAAGTTAAATAAAATAATAATAATGATGTAAATCTATTTCAATAAATATCAAATAATAAGGATGCAATAGTAATATAAATTTTGTCCAATAAAAAATAAATTGATCATACGTTGAGTTTAGTCAACATCACAAGAAGCCTTTTAACCAAATTATGGGCTTTTCATCAGTTCAATGGGCCAACAAATTCAAACCAAACTTAATATCCCCCTCTTGACAAAAATACACCCTTCTAAAAAAGCAAAGATTTTTGGAACAACATTCTATAAAACTAAGTTAGCACCATTATTTAAAATAAATGTGTAGTATTACAAAAATAAGAATGATACAATAGCATATAATGATTGTTGATGTCAGTGGGGAAAATTTGGGATATGACAACTGTCCCTATTTAATTGCTCTTTGATTGAGGGTGCGAGAATATGAATGTCTCGTACATTCGGATCAGAGGGTTATTAAATAATGGAAGATCCCAAAATTTGACTAAAGACTTAAAAAAGAGTTTAAATAACAAAGCAAGTAAAGAAGTAATCGTATATTTCGTGCATATACCATAACCTGGGAGGTAAATAGCACAAGTTTAAAAAATAGATAACTTATTGTTGCTTTGAGACTGATGTAACAAGTTATACCGTAATTATTGCATATTTACCATGACCTAGAGGGTAAATAACATAAGTTTGAAAATCCACCTACTAACGCTTCGAGACTAACATAGTAAGCTACAACTTAAAATTTTCCTATTTATCACAACCTAGGGGATAAATAACACAAGTTTCATAACTCATTGTTTCTTTGAGACTAACACAATAAACTATACCGCAGAGAAATATATAACTCTATTGTTGCTTTGAGACTAACCCAATGAGTTATATCGTAGATTTCATATATATATATATATATATATATATATATATATATATATATATACTACAACCTATAGAGCAAATGATACAAGTTAAACAAATATCTTACTAACCCTTCGAGACTGACATGGTAAGCTATATCACAGACTGGCGTATTTATCACGACCTAGAGGATAAACACTACAAACTTGATAACTCATTGTTTCTTGGAGACTGATATAATGAATCATACCGCAAATTTTCATATACCTACCATAACCTAGGGGTATATAATATGAGTTTGAAAAATAGATAACTTACTAAAGCTTCGAGGCTGACATAGTAAGCTATACCGCATATTTGAATATTTATCACAACCTAGGGGATAAATAATTCTGGTTTGATGTCTGGATTTAAGTTTGATAAATGAATCTTATATAACTAAACCAAAGACATAGACTGTATATACATCACCTAGTACTGCCCTAATCTACCAGTTGTGTCTGTTCTCAATTGAGGTATTCGTTAAATAAAGATTAAGGTTTGAACTCGTAGATAAATTAGCTTGGAATAGGTCCCAAGATGTTTCACAATACTCTTAGCCAAAGCAGTTTGGGTAATGCAATGCATAACGCATATGCACAATGCCCTAAATTGACATGATACCCAACGATGATGCTATTGACATGATACCCAAGTGTTTGATATGTATATGCACCAAGTGTTTTGTATGTACATGCACCAAGTGTTTTTTTTAAATATTTTTGTTAATTTTCCTTTTAAACCATTGGGTTTTCTAAGTCACCAACTTCCTAATGTTGTATGTTGTTTTGTCGTGGTGTCTCCAAGTTGATTTGAATTTGATATGTCATGGAGAACATTGTCAATATGTTGTTGGTAATCATATCGCAGGCGCAGGCGTATGCTTGGATTTGTTTTGACGTTTCTATAACCAAAATACTTTTTGAAGTTTTGTAAAATGCTTTTATTTTTGGATCAAATCTCCAAAATAATTTTGACGCAGTGTTTACAAGAAACAATCGCAGTATTTTGCAAAAGAGTCAGAAAAAAGAAAAACACAATTAAATTGAATTTGAAAAATAAATTGTTTAATTGATGGCAATGCCTTTGAACAGGAGAAAGTACAAGATGAAATTCCTAAAAAGAGGTAATTACAAATGGTTTAACAAAATTTGAAAATGGCAATGAAAATGATAACTGATACTGCTAATTCTCCAATGTTCTTTGATAACTCCGATTTCCTTTGCTTCCGAGTCAAATGATTTAGATTAATCCTTCTCCTTCGTGGTCGTAGTAGTGAATTTTCGAATCACAGTTTATTTGTTCATTTTTTGAATAAGATTTCTAACTTTTTCCTGGATCACCCTTTCGGGTTTTCAATTCACCGGGATAATGATTTTGTTTATATGTCCCTAATTTTTTCCCGGATCGCCCTTTAGGGTTTTCAATTCACTGGGACGCCCCTTTATGCCTAAGTCTCCCCGTTTTTGGTTTTGACTTAGCAGGCTTTTTATACATAGTATTTTTTGACTGCATAGGAGTTCGTCGAATGTGGTAGTTCTTCCCCATCCATTGTTGTGAGGATAAGACCTCCGCCCGAGAATGATGTTTTAACCATATATGGACCTTCGTAGTTAGGTGTCCATTTACCACATGAATATAGACGAGGTATCAGAATATTTTTAAGAACCAAAACTCCTTCTTTGAACACTCTAGGACAAACCTTTTTATCGAATTCCTTCTTCATCCGCTTTTGGTGCAACTGCCCATGGCATATGGCTGTTAAGCATTTTTCTTCGATAAGTTTGAGCTGATCAAGTCATTCCTGAACCCATTCCGATTCTTCAAGTTTGGTTTCCATAAGAACCCGTAGTGATGTAATATCTACTTTAACAGAGAGTACAACCTCCATGCCATAAACAAGTGAGAAACGAGTTACACCTATCGAAGTACGTACTGAGGTCCGGTGGCCATGTAGAGCAAAGGGAAGAATTTTGTGCCAATATTTATATGTCTTCATCATTTTATGAATGACTTTCTTGATATTTTTATTGGCTGCTTCAACGGCCCCGTTCATCTTGGGTCGGTAAGGTGATGAGTTGTGATGTTCAATCTTGAAATCATCGTATAATCCCTTCATCATTTTGTTGTTCAACTTTGACCCATTGTTTGTAATAATTCTGCTAGGAATCCCATACCTGCATATGATGTTCTGCTTGATAAATCGAGTGACCACTTTCTTGGTAACATTTTCATAAGATACAACTTCTACACAATTGGTGAAATAGTCAATGGCGACTAGTATGAATTGGTGTCTATTAGAAGCCTTTGGTTCGACCATTCCTATCATATCAGTTCCCTACATCGAGAATGACCATGGTGAACTTAGGACATTCAAAGGAGTTGGTGGCACGTGCACCTTGTCAGCATAGATTTGAAATTTGTGGCATGTCTTCATATAATGGTAGCAGTCAGCTTCCATCGTCAGTCAATAGTAACCCGCTCTCAATATTTTCCTAGCCATGGCATGTCCATTCGTATAAGTCCTGAAGGTTCCTTCATGGATCTCTCTCATGAGTGTATCTGCTCATGTTTCTCCAAACACCTGAGTACCACCTTATCATAGTTTCTTTTGTACAATACATCACCGTTTAAAAAGAACTTCGCGGCTAAATTTCGTAGAGTTCACTTGTCAATAATTGAGGCACCTTCTGGATATTCTTGTTTTTCTTGATACCTATTGATGTCGTAGAGCCAAGATTTATTATCTGGCCCTTCTTCAACTGCGAGGAAATGCGCAGGTTCTTTAAAATGTGTGATTGTGATACGTGGTTCATGATTAGGCCAAGTTACTTTGAACATGGCTGACAAAGTTGCCAAGGTGTCTGCCATCTGATTTTCTTCTCGGGGAATATGAGTGAAAGTAATCTCTGTGAATTCCGTAGCTAGCTTCAAAACATAATCACGATATGGAATTAATTTAGGATGTCGAGTGTCCCATTAAACATTTACTTGGTATATGACCAATGCTGAGTATCCATATACTTCGAGGTATTTGATTCTTAGATCAATAGCAGCTTCTAGACCCAAGATGCAAGCTTCATATTCAACAACATTGTTGGTGCAGTTAAAACAAAACCTTGCAGTATAAGGTTTATGAAAATTCTTTTTGGAGAAGTCAATACAACCCCAATACCATGTCCTAGTGCGTTTGAAGCACCAACAAACATAAGTGTCCATCGTGCCCCTGGTTCAGGTCCTTTATCGAGTTCTGGTATTTTGTAGTCACCTATAAACATGATGTCTTTGTCTGGAAAATGAAACTTCATTGGTCGATATTCTGCCAGCGGTTGATGAGCCAGGTGATCAGCTACTACACTGCCCTTGATAGCCTTTTGAGTAACATATTGGATTTCGTATTCAAATAACTAAATTTTCCATTGAGTAATTCTTCTTGTAAGAGCTGGCTTTTCGAACACATACTTTAGAGGATCCATTCTTGCTATTAACCATGTGGTGTGAGTTAACATATATTATCTTAGTCGTTTAGTAGCCCAATCTAGAGCACGACAAGTTTTCTCAAGGAGTGAGTACCGAGTTTCACAATTAGTGAATTGTTTGCTTAGGTGGTAGATGGCGTACTCCGTTCTACCTGTTTTGTCATGTTTCCCCAATACATATCCCATGCATACCTCAAGTACTGTTAAGTACATGATAAGTTGTCTTCCACGAACTGGTGGCATCAAAATTGGTGGCTCTTGTAAATATTGTTTTATTGTTTCAAAAGTTGTCTGACAGTTTTCATTCCACTCCACTGATTAATATTTTCTGAGTAGTTTTTAAATATAGGCTCGCATGTAGTAGTTATGTGCGATATGAAGTTTGATATGTAGTTCAATTATTCTAAGAAACCACAAACCTCTTTTTATGTTCTCGGAGTTGGCATTTCTTGTATAACCTTCACCTTGTCAGGATCCACCTCAATACCTCGCTGGCTTACAATAAAACCCAATAGTTTGCCTGACCTGACACCAAACGTACATTTGGATTCAAACCTAGTTTGAATTTTCACAGACGTTCGAATAAATTTTGTAAGTGAATGATGTGGTCCTCCTCTGTATGAGATTTGGCAATCATATCATCCACATATACCTCGACTTTTTTGTGGATCATATCATGAAACAATATGACCTTTGCTCGTTGATAAGTTGCTCCTGCATTCTTTATACCGAAAGGAATTACTTTGTAGCAGAATATGCCCCAAGGAGTCATGAAAGTGGTCTTTTCCATATCCTCAGGTGCCATCTTGATCTGATTATATCATGAGAAACCATCCATGAAAGAGAACACCGAAGCTTGAGCTTTATTATCCACCAAAACATATATATATATATATATATATATATATATATATATATATATATATATATATATATATATATATATATATATATATATATATATATATATATATATATATATATATATATATATATATATATATATATATATATATATATATATATATATATATATATATATATATATATATATATATATATATATATATATATATATATATATATATATATATATATATATAAGGTAACGAAAAATCGTCTTTAGGACTTGCTTTGTTTAGATCTCGATAGTCTACGCACATCTATACTTTTCCATCCTTCTTGGGTACTGGCACGGTGTTAGCTATCCAAGGTGGAAAATCTACTTGGCTAGGAACCCTGTATCAATTTGCTCGAGGACTTCTTCTCTAATCTTATCAGACATGTCTGGACGAGATATTCCGAGTTTCTGTCTAACCGGAGAGCAACCTTCTTTGAGAGATAGTTTATGTACCACGACATCCATATCCAAACCTGGCACATCTCAGTAAGACCAGGAAAATATATTCATGTATTCATGTAGGAGTTTGATCAACCTTTCTTTAACACTTTCCTCTAAGGTTGCACGTAGCTTGATTTCCTTCGGGTCCTTTTCAGTCCCAAGATTGATGGTCTCAATAGATTCCTGGTATGGTTATATGTTGTCTGCTTTTTGCTCTAGTAACCTTGCCAGTTCTTCAGAGAGTTCAAGATCTTCCTGTTCAGTTTGGTTAATTGGTGTATCAAAATCATATCGGATCATAACAATATCATTATCGGTAAGTTTATATGAGGATCTACACATTTTATCATGTTTTGGTGCTTTTTAGAATGTGAATTGGAAAATGTATATGAATAAGGAGTATTGCCAAAAAAATTTATAAATAAAAGAGAAATGCAAGAGAAAGACAAGGATCTTAAATTGAATGCACAACCAACTTTTATTAATTGAAAATACTGTTTGAAAATAAATGGGGGCACTTACAAGCTACCCCTATGCCTCAGGCGAGACATAGGTTCTTTTCAAAAACAGAAATATTACTTTGGAAAGAAAAAGATCTCTGAAATCTCCACAGTTATCCAATTTTTAAGCTCTTCGCTTGGAGCGCATTCTGGAATGAGGTTAAATTCTCCTTTCTTGGTGTCTTTTCTAGATAACATTGATACTTTTACACCATGCTCCACTCCTTTGCCGACGAAGTTTTCATGGACGGGAGGAAATTACCCTTTGCCTTTCTACGTAGCTTTGACGGTTTATAGCCCAAACCAAAGTGATCTTATTTCTCAGGTATCTCAACGAGTTTTCCCCAACCTTTAGATGTTTGGTCCTTAACAACTATTTGTAAATCTCTCTAAGATGCCATATGGGTTCTAGGTTTTGAGGTTTTCTCTACCGGGAGCATAACCACTGTAGCCACTTCCAAGACTTGGAATGTTGTCTCCACACAATCTTCTCCTACACTGATATATCTGCAGGACTCCAAGTGACTTACTAAGATGTCTTCTTCTCTGTCAATTATCACCAACTTTCCTTCGACGAGGAACTTAAATTTTTTATGCAAGGTTCAGATGACATCTCCTACAACGTGAATCCAGGGTCGCTCGAGCAAGAAAGTATATGCCGATTCTATATCCATTACCTGAAAGGTGATGTAGAACATATGCAAGCCAATATTTATAGGGAGATCCACCTCTCCAAACACAATACTTTGAGAACCATCGAAGGCTTTTACCACCATAGAACTTGGTCTTATGATAATGCCGTCCATTGTCAGCTTCATCAGACTGGATATGCTAGTTGTCTATATTTGGATTGAAATTTGTAGTGCCTTGTTATGAGATCTAGCTTGGGGGAGGTAACTCACTATCATCGAATCCTAGGCGTGTTCCTGATGTTAGATTAGCCACGACTCCATCAAATTGGTTTACCGTGATCTCCTTCGTAACATGCGCAGTACTTAGAATTTTCATCAGAGATTCTCGGCGTGCCTCTGAATTGATCAGTAATAAGAGTATTGAAATCTTAGCCAGGGTTTAGTGTAGTTGGTCCACCACCCTATAGTCACTCTTCTTAATCATTTTCAAGAATTCACCATCCTCTTGATCAATGAAATTTTTTCTCGGGGGTTCTGTCTCAAGACTAGCTTCAGCCACAACTTTTCCCTTATCTTGAACCACATTATTATCCTTCTTTTGTTGTTCGGGCCCATATATCCGACCACTACGGGTCATGCCCACTGTCCATGCTATATTTTAACTATAGGTCCTTGGCTTGTTGATGGTTCACATTCTTGCTTTAAACCATTAACATAGACAATAATATCATAACTCCACAGTATAACTTTATCACTTTCATACGGGGTGGAAGATGGACCTCTGACCATCGTTGTACTCTTTAGAAGTACTGGTATTGTTACTGGTACGTTTATTAAGATTGGCTATCCACATGGAATAACAAGTGGTTTCTTTGCAGAACTTGGACCTTGGCAAGGAATCACCAATGGTCTTCTTGTACTCTCATTGATTGCAACTACATATCCTTCTTTAGGGTAATGCCCGAATTGGACTATTCATTGATCCACTCATTTCTTGAAAGTGTTTTTGAAGGTGTCATTATGTTCCAATAGAAAACCATATTCCAACAGATGTTCCTTCAGGATATCTATAAGAGATTTTACTCGTCGAGTCTCTCCAAGATTAGTGGCCATCTCAATTGCGTTCACAGCTGGACCACCATGTTGAGTAATGGGGTTTGTCTTGATATTTAGTTTGTCAAAAGTGATATCTTGGGAATCCAACAAATCTTGAACCTTATGTCTGAAGGCTCAACATTTCTCTATAGTATTCCCTGGAGAATTGTCATGATACTCGCACCTTACATTTGCATCATATTTTGGTGGGAGTGCCCCAATTGAAGGAGCAAGTGGCTTCAGATCTACCAAGGATGCCTTGATTAAATGTTGTAGTAATTGAATGTGTAGCATAGGGAGATGATCAAATATTCTCGGAGGCCTTTCAAACCTTTTTTGCACTTGTTGTTCTCGTGGGATCACCAATGGTTATTGCACCCTTGGATGCATTGCGACAACATTAGTTTCTCCTTCCTTCTTTTTTGATAAGTTCAGAGTATGGTTCTTTAGATTATAAGGAGTACTGGATGATGCCCCTTGTATCTTGCCACTTTTCACACCTGCTTCAACTTTTTGTCCAATTTTCACCAAATCGGAAAATCTGGAAGAGACGCCGCCTAAATTTTTATACTTAATACAAGCCTTGTAGCGTACTCATGAGCATGTCTACCAATTATTTTTCAAGGAGTGGTGGTTGTACTCTGATAAGTGCAAATTGTAGCTATTTTTGTATATGCTTTTTGTTGCACTTATCGATTTTTTCTTTGTTAATATTGTTGAATAATCCTGACTTTTGTGTAAATTCATTTAGTTTGTGTTTATTTATGTTTTTGTGTACATATGGTACAGTTTGATGTTTTTTTATTTATTTTGTAGGTATTGATGCGTATTTGGAGCATGAGCAATAAAGTGTCGAAGACACAGCTTCAAACGCGCAATTTTGAGCAACTCGTCAAAGATTAAGACTCAAAATAAAAGAATAATAAATCATCAATTTGGTTTATATTTTGTCATTATTATAAGGATCATTGAATAAGCTTTCTAACGCTTCGAATCGAGCGCAAATTGGAGTTACGGTTCAAAAGTTATGACCGAAACAATGCAGAATGTTGTGCTAATTTTTCAACTTGCTGTCATCTTTCGCCGGGCGAAAATTTTGGTCGCCGGGTGACGCTAGGCGAGCTGTAGCATGGGGAAAATGCTGTTTTGGGTCGCCGGGTGAAACGGTTTGGTCGCCGGGCGATCATGGACAGTCAGAAATATATATTTAGGGCCAAAAACACATTTTTTGGGTATGGTTTTGGGTATTTTTGACCCCAACTCCATCAACCTTCATTTTTGGATAAGATTAGCTTAGAAAACAACATTGAAGCTTGCATACGGATGATCCGGGGTGGATTGCTCATCAATCGGCACTGACAAACCGAGAGATTTGTGGTTCATTTCTCTTCCTCTTTGTGTATTCTTTATGTGTTGAGTTTGTACATTTTGCTCTGTGCTAGGGATTTGAGTTGTTATAGACATATACTGCTTAGATTCTTATCTAGGATGATTATCTGTTAGTTTCTAAACTCTAGAGATAGATTTAGAGCTGACATCTGCTTGGGTATCAGAGCTTAATGCCTCTGTGTGGTTGTGCTGTGCTGAGAGATCGTCAGTGCGATTACATAGTTATCTTCTGTGTTGCTGAGGAGGTAGAGAGATCATTTCCTTGGTGATACAGTCGGTCTCTTAATTTGGGTTAGAAATGACTTAGGTTGTGAGTGATACGTAGTGACATTGATGAGTATTGTTAGGTTGAGTGTAACTGGTCGATAGATTTAAGCCTGTGATGAGTAGATTATATGGAGGCTTGATAAGTTCTTCCTTAGTTTTTTACTTTGTTTACATTTATTTTCTGTTGATAACATTTTCTTTACAAACCCATTTATCCCCAAACTCATTAATGAGAGATTTGTCGAACGACAATTCAATAACCAATCTCTGTGGACACGATAAATTCCCGGATAAATATTTCTAAAACTTTTGTTGCTTGCCGCTATACCGCTTCCAACAAAATGTCGCTGTTGCCGAGGATTGGTTCTATTGTCTTCACATTGTGATAATTTCTTTGTTTTTGAGTTTTGTAATTAATGTATATGTTGTATAGAAATTTTACATTAACTTATATATGATATTTGTGCATATATGTGTTTTCACGTATTATTGTGAACTGTCTCATTTTCGTAACGTTTGTTGTTTGATTTTTAGGACACTTTCTTTAGGTTTGTGCGGTGTGACAATACCATGGTATCATGAGAGGAGGTTACTAGCTCGCACAATAAAGGCGTCGAGCTTACGACGTAAAACAAGCATGTTTGTTTGTATTTGTTTATGTGTGCGGTGATTTGTGTTTTAGCAAGTTGAAACAAGGAAATGTTCTGAATTTCGAATCTTCACTTTTCAACTTGTTAATTCATTTTCACCCTGTTTTCATATCGTTTTTTATACTTGTTTTGTTAGGTCAATTTGTGTTTTCCGAAAGCTTGTCCTATTAAGCTTGAGGAATTTTGTTCATTGTATATATTGCAAATTTTGTAGGAGTATTATTTTTCTAATTCTTTTGTTATTGTTTTCACTCAAGTTTTGGTCCTGTAACTTGTAGAATATTGAGGTGATTTTTCAAGTTTGATCGTTTCGACTTGCGAATGCGTGGTAATGATTTTGTTAAAGTTTTTGTACACGTTCGAGGTATGTGTTTATCGTTTTCTACACTTTAGCATATTCATGATACTTAGAATTTTTACAATTTTTATGCTATTCATTCTTTTGTATACTTGTTCATTTATGAATCACTTTAATTCCTACCTTTTTTGTGAGTTAGCTTTCTATTGTTCACATATGCTGGAGACTATAATTCTTGTTTTAACTAGATTCTATTATGCTTAATCTTTTGTTTGTGTTGATTGTATGAAAGCTTGAACTTGATCAAGACATATTTTTTGTTCCATTTTGAGCATAACTACCTTGGCCAAATAGTCAATTCACCTTGTGAGTGTGTGATTATTAGTAACCCCTTTGAGCTTTTTGTTGATATCCATGTTGTGTTTTCTAAATGCTTGTCTATGAGTGTTTAGTTTCCCTTTTTGCATGGATGTTGATTCGTTGTATTCTTGAACCCTCAACCATTGTTTTGGTTTGAATTTTTACCTTGCCTTAGAAAGTAGGGAGTATTTACTTTAATATACAGTTGAATTCAAGTTGGGGAGAAAAATGATTGTGTATATATTGGTTGATTGCTATGAGGTTGAATAGAAAATGAAAAAAAGTGAGAAAATAAATGAAAAAAAAGTGATAGAAAAAGAAAGGAAAAAAATAGAAAAGCTTTGAAAAACAAAAACAAAAAAAGAGCATGGAATAATATTGTGTTAATAAGTGATGTGTGTTGGTGTGAAACTTGTGATGAAGAAGAATTTTGATTAAAATTCTATTGTTTGAGACTTTGTGGAAGTAATTACTCCCTTAGGTTTAGGCAAGTTTTTGTTTCGATCAGCTTTAGGACTTATCACTTGTTTGTTAGCCAAGCCACATTACAACCTTTAAAAGCCCTTGAGATTCTTGCTTTTATATTTTCAATGTAAATTTTTGGATGAATGCATAATTTAGTCTATTGTTTGCAAGATTGTTGGATGAGTGAAAATATCCTATTTTTGTGTGTTTTTCATCTACCAATGATTATGTTTTCTAGGTGTGATTCATTTGTGACCAAGTATTGTTTTAGAATGTTTGGTATATTCTTTGTATTTAGCATTTTTTTCATGTTTATGTTATCATCGTAGTTTAATGGTAAGTATGTTTCTTCGTGTGTACCGTTTTTCATTTGAACCATTGCATTTGTATTCCGTTTTCAAAACTTGTTAATTCATGAAATTTTGGTTGATTACTTTTGGTTCTTTGAGTTGTTTGGCTTTGTTTGAGGACAAAAAAGTGTAAGTTGTGGAGAGTTTGATAAGTGCAAATTGTAGCTATTTTTGTATATACTTTTTGGTACACTTATCGATTTTTTGTTTGTTAATATTGTTGAATAATCCCGACTTTTGTGTAAATTCGTTTAGTTTGTGTTTATTTGTGTTTTTGTGTACATAGGGTACCGTTTGATGTTTTTCTATTTATTTTGTAGGTATTGATGCGTATTTGGAGCATGAGCAATAAAGTGTCGAAGACACAGCTTCAAACGCGCAAGTCAACGAATAAGGCTCAAAATCAAAGAATAATAAATCATCAATTTGGTTTATATTTTGTCATTGTTATAAGGAGCATTGAATAAGCTTTCCAACGCATCGAACCGGACGCAAATTGGAGTTACGGTTCAAAAGTTATGGCCGAAACAATGCACGATGCTGTGCTGATTTTTCAACTTACTGTCATCTTTCGCCGGGCGAAAATTTTGGTCGCCGGGCGATGCTAGACGAGCTGTAGCATGGGAAAAACGCTATTTTGGATCGCCGGGCGATCCTGGACAGTAAAAATGCATATTTAGGGCCAAAAACACATTTTTTGGGTATCGTTTTGGATATTTTTGATCCCAACTTCATCAACCTTCATTTTTGGATAGGATTAGCTTAGAAAACAACATTAAAGCTTGCACACGGATGATCCAAGATAGATTTCTCATCAATTGGCGCTAACAAACCGAGAGATTTGTGGTTCATTTCTCTTCCTCTTTGTGTATTCTTTATGTGTTGAGTTTGTACATGTATTTACTCTGAACTTATGTATATTTGTCGCCAATGACGTTATATAAAACTTGCTTTATAAATATTTATGGATTATTGTCTTAGATTTTTGCTCTGTGCTAGGGATTTGAGTTGTTATAGACATATACTGCTTAGATTCTTATCTAGGATGATTATCTGTTAGTTTCTAAACTCTAGAGATAGATTTAGAGCTGACATCTACTTGGGTATCAGAGTTTAGTGCCTTTGTGTGATTGTGTTGTGCTGAGAGATCGTCAGTGCGATTACATAGTTGTCTTATGTGTTGTTGAGGAGTGTAATACAGTGGGAGAACCGACTTTAGATGTTTTGCGTTTGATCGCAAATGTAGCAGTTAGCAAGAGTCGCCACCGACTTTTCTTTTATCCAAAAGGAAAGGTGGAAAAGAACAGGAAAGACCTTTGAGATTATTTCTTGAGTTCGGGGGGTAGATTATGAAAAGGGAAGGTGTTAGCACCCTTTTCATCCATAGTTATCTATGGGCTCTTAGTTGCTTGCTAGATCACTTACTTTTGTTTGAAAATGTGCTTTGTTATAAAATGTGTATTGTGGTGGTTTTGAAAGTATTTTTAAAAAGGCGCATTCGTTTAGGAAAACTTTGTAATGATTTTTGTTCGTAAGAACGTATACAAAGTGTTGGACTTTTTTGAAAATATTTCATGTTTTGAAAGTGTTTGGTGTTTGTTTTGAAAGTGTTTGTTTTGAAAGTGAGCAAGGATGTTTGTTTTTGAAAATGAGCAAGAAACTAAGAATGTTTCTACCTACTCAAAAGTCTTTGTTCATTTTTTCCTTTCCTTTGATATTGCTATCTCACCATTGATTGGTAAGAAGCCTTATCTTTGGATGTAAAGGGACGGGCATGGGTCATCGTATAGTCATGATAACAATATTGTGAGATATCTTAGCATTTCTTTTTGAGGGACTAAGATCATTTTGAAAGGCAATATTTGTAGCGTCATCATGGGACTATGATCTTGTATTTTTGATTATTTTTGCTAAGACATCCCACATGCATAACATGACCATTTTTGTAAGGCAATAAGTGGAATTACCGTAAGGGTGCATGTGTGAATAGTTGTTTGATTTGCATGCATTTAATCTTTGATTAGGATTATCTACTTGTTGATTTTATCTTTTTATACAAACCCTAATTACTAGAATTTATATAAAAGAGATAAATTGCGGAAAGCAAAATTACTACGCTATTACATCATTAGGGGGGGGGGGTATACAAATTTATAAATGAGGATTGTAAGAAATTAAACCTAATTTTCTATTACAACCATATTGAATAATATACAAGAATTGAAAAGAATATAATGTGCAAGAATGTAAATGGAAAGGAAATGATTTTGTTTGATTTTTGTCAAGGGTTTAGTTTTGACCTAATTAAGAAAAATGATTAATTAAAATTAAATAAAATTAAACCTAAACTAATTAAGAAAAGAAATTAAGTTAGAAATCATTTTTAGGGTTTTTTATGAAAAGGTTTTAAGTTTAATAAAAATAGTATGAAAATTAATTAATTAAAAGAAACCTAAATTCTAAGTTAATTTTAAATAAAAAGGAAATAATTAAACCTAAATCTAATTATTATTTATTTAAGAAAAAAAAGAAATTAAGTTTTTTTAAGAAAATATTTTTTTGTCTTTTTTGTTTTATAAAGAAAATAAAAATAAAAATATGTAAATAATAAATAAAAATATTTTTGGATTTTTTAATTAATAAAAATAATAACAATAATAATAATAATAAAAATAAATAAAAATAAAATAAAATATAAAAGTCATGGGGTGAAAAAGAAGTTTAGGGTGTTTATTAGAAAAACAGTTTTTATTTGAGTTTGGCCCAAATGGGATTTTTGTGGTAAAAAAAAACTAAAATAAGAAAATAATGGGCTTGTGTGTGATAAGCAGGCAGGGGGGGTCAGGAGAAGCAAAAATGGAAGGCCCACTGACTAAGCCCAGACACTGGTTGTTTGAAACAAAAAGAAATAAAAAATGTTGGAAATTAAAACAAAAGGCAGCGCTGGGTCTTGAACCCATGACCTCTACCATACACGCGTGTTGCCTTTGCCACTGGGGTGACTGTACATCCGTTAACATAAGTGAAATAATAAATACATAACACAAAATAAGTTCTAAAAATGACTTCATCTTCAACCTCCAGCCATGGTTCCTGCAACTCACTCATTTCTCAATAAAAATGAAAGATGTAAACATGAAAGTTACTCCATTTTTCCATACAAATCCAACCATATAAATATCATAAGCTATAAATCAAAGATGAATGGGAATTTCTAAAAGTACCAAATTCTGACCTAACTTTTTCAGAGATTCAAACCTAAAATTCTCTAAGCTCAATCAATATAAATGAAATCTATGGACATGTACAGTTTCAGGGCAATGATATCTACATTTTATCTTCACAAATGCAAGCTTAACAATGCCTAAATGAAAAAGATAGAAGTTCAGAAAAGATACCTCAAACTGGAAATCATGAAATGAGTTTGAGCAACTCTCAAGGAGTTATAATGATCAGGTTGGCTTCAGTGAACCTCCAGGAAGCTAATGCAATGATTAGTTTGGAATGAGGATGGCTGAAATGGCCTGGAGAAGTCAACTTGGAGACTCTATTTTTTGGTTATGGAGGTTGATGAAAATGGTGTTAAAGTTCTGGAACAAGGACAGAGATGGATTATATTTGAGGTATAAAAGCTTTGTGATTGATTAGGAACGAAAACGCACGAGAGAAATATGAGTTACAAGTTCAAAGTAAAAAAATGTGCATCAATGGTGTTTTTGGGTAATTTCTGGATTGCAAGTATTTGAGAGAGTTTCAGGGTGCTTGAGCTCGTGTATTAGCTTGCAAATAGTATCCCTATTTATAAGCAAATGGTTTGGAGACTTGTAGTTGATCAGAATTCAAATTCACATGTCTAAGCTCAACATGTGATTTCCTTGACAAAACAAGTTTCCATGCCTTTGTACTTGCTATTGTAGAGTTGTTACACTTTAAACAAACTTGCTTCTGACTTTGTAGATGGAGTGTGATCAGAGGGAACAAGTTAGAAGCTCAAGAATTAACTTTGTGCATAAAGCTTGCTTTTCAAGAATGACAATGTTAACTTTCTTCCCAAAATGGAAAATTGACTTGGACAATGCTTAAACCACTTGGATCATAGCTGTAGCGGTAGAAATGTGCAAGACTAAGCCATTGGATTGACTAGACTTTATACAAATCAAAATAAAAATCTCCACCGCGCTTTATTGTTTCCAAAGGAATGGGAAAAGAGCGAATAACCCAAAAAGAGGGGGAAAGATTCAAGGTAAGGGGGTTGGTTATGCAAAGGGAAGGTATTAGCATCCTAAACATCTACAGTACTCCACAGGAACCTCTTTGAAAAAATCTGTATATTTTGGCTATAAAAATGTGTTGTATATAAAATGGATGGTGGAGGTGAGAAAAGAAATATTTTTATGATTTTTGCACCCGCCGCGGTTGGGAACATTTAGTGCCTACGTACCACCTTTCGTGCAATAGGGGATCAGGGTACACGTAGTTCATCTTTTAAAAATTTAAAACACAAGTGTGTTGGTTGATTTTATGAGATACGACATCATCGCAATTGTCCGTGTGAAAAAAAACATACTTGCTACCCACAATCATGAGAAAGGAGAATTTGCATCATCTCAAAGTGGAGGATATGGATTGGATTTTAAAATCAACAATGCCTCACTCAACACCCAAGTGGAAAATATCTCACTTCACTACATATTGTAGAAGTATAGTTGTTTGCATCACTACAAGGATTGACAAGAGTCTAATCTTTTGAGAAAAGTTTAAAGATAAAAGCCAAAGTGGCAAAATGGTTTGAAATGAGATTGATTGACTTTTAGTCTTCTCACAAAAAAAGGTCAAGGTATTATTAAATTGATTGAAATTGATTTATGAAAATGTTTCGAAGATGCATGGACCTAAGTCCAAGTTTATGATGAAAATGTTTCAAGTTTCAAAACAAGAAGAGTTTTTTTTTAAAAGGAGGGAGAAGATTTTTGAAATTAAAGAAGATGGGAGGAGAAGAAGAGGCTATCCTAAAGCATAAGGTAAAAGCTAGGGATAAGAACCATCTAACCAACACGAAGCCAATACTTGACATTATGAGTCAATATAGAATTCCCATTCTTTGGATTAAAACCAAGCAAGCAAAGATACTAGACCTCTTGAGAGAACCAAACTTCAAGTGTTTTAAGTCTTCGCAAAAATTGGGCAGAGTAACGGCTGTATACGGGTGAATTCCAGATTACAAACAAAGATCGTAATCTCAATAACCTGCACACAAAACAAACAAACATCCTAATGTCTTGAGGTAAACCTCAAGAACTCCAGACAAAATATCAAATAAAGTCACAAAGTCTCCAAGATAGGCCAAGGTCTCTAATCCCAAGTCCAAGAAGTCCATAACTCCATAATGCAAAGGATAGTAACCATGTAGTCCAAGTATCATCAATGATTTTTATGGTTCATGTTGATTATTAGGTGTCTTTAAAAAGAAAGAAAAGCTCAAGTGAGCAAAAATAAAAATGACATAAAAGTAAATTCTCAAGTGAGCAAAGATGAAAATAGCATGAAATGTAAAATGCTAAAAGTAAATGGTACATAAAGCATGAAAATAAAAGCGTAAAGTAAAGTTAATTGTTAGTAATTAGTGGTTAGTTGGATGACCATCTTGAAACTTGCATTTGGAACTCATTAGGGGATTGGTAGAACCAAAGCCTCTACACAACAAGTTGCATTTGCTTTTTGTCAAGTATATCATCCATTTTGGAATTCTCACAAGGCAACATGTAATGATCAACGATGTTTAAGTGATCCGCGTTGACCAAAGGTGTTGTATATCCATTAGAGGATTGGTATAACCAAAGCCTCCACACAATGAATCTCAAGGTTATTGGATCAAAGAGATCAAATTAACATACTTGGGCTTGCAATCATAAGTTTGGGCCACGAATGATCATTTATTCAAATCGGGACAAAATTTAGCGCTATGTTAAGAAATCGTAAGTGGACTTATGTAGAAGTCATACCTATTTTGAGGCTGATAAATAGCAATCTATGTACTTCATGTTTGGATAAATGATATAGAGATCACCATCCCCTAACATATATCACAATTAAAAAAGAAAGGGATAAGATGAAGAGGGAGGGAAATGATAAGCTAATTTGGATCACCATTTCAAAATTCTTTCATCTTTAAATTCAACCACTCCTCTAGATGGATTAAAGCAATAAACATATCATTAATCCAAAGCACCAAAAATGAATTAAATAATTCACTCTTAGGTAGATTTGAATTGATGAACATTTATCCAACTTCATCTACATCACAAAGTCCATTGAGTTTAAAGACAAATTGGACATTTAAAATTGCAATCCAAACCAACAATCAAAAGGAGTGAGTAGAAAAAGCATTTTGGATCAAAGCTGCCCCAAAACAAGGAAAAAAATGCATTCTGTCCTGGTGTAAATCGATTTACACTACTATGTAAATCGATTTACACAGTACAGTTTTCAAAAATTCGCGTGAAATTGCTACTGTGCAATCAATTTACACTTAGTGCAAATTGATTGCACACAGTAACAATAGCAAAAACAGCATTTTAAAAGGGCAATTTCTTGTTCAAACTTTTCATCAAACACCTTATGATCATGGATCCACTTGAGCACGAAAATTCCATCAAATTATGAGAAAATAACACCATTGAAATCACAAAATAATGCTCAAAGAATCAATCCCAAAGATCACCAAGAGATCACATTGTGAAAGATGAATTATCCAACTTACCATAGGTAGATCTAGAGAATTATCAAAACAACTTCAAGAATTTGCTTCAATTCAACCACAAGAATCAATTGACCAAGCTTGGATGTAGAGAATTGATGGAGAAAAAGTGTTTGGATGAAGGTTTAGCTCAAATATTAGTAAGCTTCAATGCAAAGCTTACTAACTTTTTGAAAATGGAGCTTTGAGTGAATTTGGTAGATGGAGAGAATTGAGAGATTTTTTAGCAAGGTGAATTTGGCTATCAAAAGCTTGAAATTTGAATGAAATGAGAGCTCTATTTATAGAGTTTTAGGATTGGGATTAGTGATAATTTGGTAATTGATTCTTGGAGCCAAAATTTGAATTAAAGATAACTCTTTCAAAAATTAGAGGCAAAATTTGAATTAATGATAATTCTTTCAAATATAGAGCCAAAATTTGAATTAATGATAATTCTTTTTAAAAATGAAAGATTGGCACTAAAATTTGAATTAATGATACATCTTTCAAAAGTGAAGGAAAATTGGAGCCAAAATTTGACAAGTTTAAAATGCTGATTTTTTTTAATTTTCACGCTGTGCAATCGATTGCACTATAGTGCAAATCGATTTGCACAGTGTATTTTTTTCAAAAATGGCACAAAATGCACTATGTGCAATCGATTGCACTCTAAGAGCAATCGATTGCATCAGTGAAAAAAAATGAAATTTTTTAATTCTTTTTCTTTGCAAATAGAGATTTTAGGAAAATAATACCAGAAATCCTTATTTGTCAGATGCTTCGACTTGGTACCTACAAAACAAAAATATACAAAGACAAAGACAAATATTTTTTGTATTTTGATTAGAAGTTAGTCAACAACACATATACAAAATACTCAACCAAGGTGCTTGGAGATTCCTCAAGAGCAAACTTAAAGATAGGAAAAAAGAGGAAGAACCAACCCTAATGTGATCTTGTTATGATCGAGTTGATATGATATGATAGAGGAATCTTAGGGGCAAAAATTAGGGTACAACAGCTGCCCTTATTTAAGTGTCTTCTATCCTGGAGATACGAAGGTTACAAATCTTCGTGTCGACGCAATTAAAGATACTTAAATATAAAAGAAGCCCTATTTTTGTCTCTAAGATGCCATGCAATGCTTATGATTATGGATGCATATGAACAGAACAAAAGAGACGCAAAGTAAAACTGGGGATGCCACAAAAATGAAGAAACAAAGGAGCAACCCCACCAGGAAAATAAATCACTGGTGGACCAAAAGAATAGAACCAGAGAGGAGGATAACAAGCATCGACGTTCACTGCCGATGTCTACCAATGTTCACTGAAGGTAGAGAGAAGAAGATATACCGACTCACAGATGACGGTAAACTACCAACTCAATAGTTGAAGGTTAAAGAGAAAATATATCATGCCATCGTCGTTCATTGACGAGGAACTATCACCGTTCACTGATTGATAGCAAAAAGATAAGAAACACCGACGTTCACTGCCGATGCACTACCAACATTCACTGAAGGTAGATTTTGAAAATATCATACCATCGCCGTTCACTGACGAGGAACCACCATCGTTCACTGATGATAGCAAAAAGATAAGAAACACCGACGTTCACTGCCGATGCACTACCAACGTTCACTGAAGGTAGATTTTGAAAATATCATACCATCGCCGTTCACTGACGAGGAACCACCACCGTTCACTGATGATAGAAAAAAGATAAGAGACACCAACGTTCACTGCCGATGCACTACCAACGTTCACTGATGGTAGATTTTGAAAATATCATACCATCGCCGGTCACTGACGAGGAACCACCACCGTTCACTGATGATAGCAAAAAGATAAGAGACACCAACGTTCACTGCCAATGCACTACCAACGTTCACTGAAGGTAGATTTTGAAAATATCATACCATCGCCGTTCACTGACGAGGAACCACCACCGTTCACTGATGATAGCAAAAAGATAAGAAACACCGACGTTCACTGCCGATGCACTACCAACATTCACTGAAGGTAGATTTTGAAAATATCATACCATCGCCGTTCACTGATGATAGCAAAAAGATAAGAAACACCGATGTTCACTGCCGATGCACTACCAACATTCACTGAAGGTAGATTTTAAAAATATCATACCATCGCCGTTCACTGACGAGGAACCACCACCGTTCACTGATGATAGCAAAAAGATAAGAAACACCAACGTTCACTGCCGATGTACTACCAACGTTCACTGAAGGTAGATTTTGAAAATATCATACCATCACCGTTCACTGACGAGGAACCACCATCGTTCACTAATGATAGCAAAAAGATAAGAAACACCGACGTTCACTGCCGATGGACTACCAATGTTCACTGATGGTAGATTTTTGAAAATATCATACCATCGCCGTTCACTGACGAGGAACCACCACCGTTCACTGATGATAGCAAAAAGATAAGAAACACTGACGTTCACTGCCGATGCACTACCAACGTTCACTGAAGGTAGATTTTGAAAATATCATACCATCGCTGTTCACTGACGAGGAACCACCACTGTTCACTGATGATAGCAAAAAGATAAGAAACACCAACGTTCACTGCCGATGCACTACCAACGTTCACTGAAGGTAGATTTTGAAAATATCATACCATCGCCGTTCACTGATGATAGCAAAAAGATAAGAAACACCGACGTTCACTGCCGATGCACTACCAACGTTCACTGAAGGTAGATTTTGAAAATATCATACCATCACCGTTCACTGACGAGGAACCACCACCGTTCACTGATGATAGCAGAAAGATAAGAAACACTGACGTTCACTGCCGATGCACTACCAACGTTCACTGATGGTAGATTTTTGAAAATATCATACCATCGCCGTTAACTGACGAGGAACCACCACCGTTCACTGATGATAGCAAAAAGATAAGAAACACCGACGTTCACTGCCGATGCACTACCAACGTTCACTGAAGGTAGATTTTTAAAATATCATACCATTGCCGTTCACTGACGAGGAACCACCACCGTTCACTGATGATAGCAAAAAGATAAGAGACACTGACGTTCACTGCCGATGCACTACCAACGTTCACTGATGGTAGATTTTGAAAATATCATATGTTCCCCAAACTTCTGGTGTTTCACCTAGAACGGGTCTCAACTTCTTCCTTAACCAAGGAATTCCACCTGGAAAGGGTAATATGTAAGCTGTCTCAAATAAAGAGACTTCCACTTGCAAAGATTTCACAACGAGCAATTTCTGTGAATTTGAAAGTCTTGCCATCCACTGGAGTAAACTGACGACGGACTGCAAGCTAACCACTCATAGAGGAAATAGCAAAAAAAGTTACGTCGACTTGTACAGGGAAGCACGAGTTGCTCAAACAAAGATACCTGTTGCTTGTTATCATGGAGGATTGCAAAAAGAAATGACTTTCTAGGGATAGAAATGTGGCTTCTTGGGGAAATAGATATGACTTCCTGGGGAAATGAGATATGACTTCCTGGGGAAATGAGATATGACTTCCTAGGGAAATGAGATATGACTTCCTGGGGAAATGCCACATTATTCCTGCTGAAGAGATAAAGTCTTCTCGTGCAAAATAAATGCATAAATCAAAGCTCAAAGTCCTCAGAAATCCAGAGTAAATAATATTGTCATGCAACCACGAATCCAATTAGAAACAAACTGGAGCAAGACGGCCAAAGAAGATACATCCTTTGAGAAATAAACTCAAGAGGGAAAACCAAATCCAACTAAGCAAGGAGCACTGCAGGAAGGTTTGAACACAATGTCAATAAAAAAAATGATTTATAACAATGCATGATGCATGTATGAATGTATGAGTGATATCGTGCATATGCTGGTAAAAGGGTACATAATCGAACAAAACTGCCTCAGGTACTAACAACATTGGTCTAAACTTCAACCGGAAAGATCAATCCAAGAAAGGTAAAAGCAACCGCGGAAACCAAACCTATTGTCTGTCCTAACTTCACTGAGGAGAAACATAATCCGGATGTAGCTAAATTAAACAGATACCGGGATAGAACATCTTTCTTCTGTTTTCATCGGAGAAACCAGTTTTCCAAAAACAACGTGCCTACTGAAGATTGCAAAACTAGTCTCAAATAAAGCAGATTGACACCGAGACAACCAAACCTCACTGAGGAATTCAAACCCACTTCCCTGGAGAGAAAAAAAACTGAGGATTGAAAACTTTTCATCATGAATACTCATTCCAACAAGAGATGCCCTGGGATAACCTTCCCAGGGAATAACACACAGACTTTCATGGGGAAAACAAATGTTTCACAGTCCGTACTCTTACTGGGGATTTCAATACTGATTGTGAATAAGGCAAATGGAAAGCAAATTGTCAAAACATTCACTGGGGAAATCAGGCCCACTTTGAAGGAAGAAAAACATACGGACTTCACTAAGGGAGACAATACTTCATCATCGAGACCTCTACCGGGGACTTCATGCTGACTTCATTGGGGAGGTCAACACCACATCATCGAGGGGAAACCAAGATACGTTCTTCACTGGGGAAAAAGGACTTCTATCAAATAAACAAGGCCTTCACTGGAAAATACTGGATTGAGTCTTCATATCAACCAAACCTATTCCAACAAAATATGCCCTGGTGTAGTCTTCCTGGGAAATCAAGAAGTCAACACTAATGCCAATACTGCAAAAAGAGCGATATCTTAGCACACTAAGGGAATAAAACCTTTCATCATATGAGGGAAAACTTCGCTGGGGAACCTGGGATATAGGCTTCTGACCATGCAAACCCAAAATCAAAAGCGAACCAAGACTTGGCCGGGGATCATGGGATCACAAACCTAATACTGTACCTTACGCCAACTGGTATCGTCTTTAATTATCTGAGAAACACACAAATATTGCGCATATACCAACAAGATGACCTAAGAAAAACCTTCACGCAGGAAGTAAATCTTCTTAAAACAACCGGAGTTTGTTCATTCCAGGGATCACCATTTTTGTTGTCATTGTTTCATCACAAATCCCAAAGTAAATTGAATTGTAAAGATGTCTTTCTTTTTGAAAAGTCAATTTTTTTATTTTTTATTTTAATCTTTTTGCTTTGAAAGTTATTATCAGTAATAAATGAAGTCTTTGCAAGCTAAATAAAAATAAGAATACAAAGAATTGGGCAAAAGCTCGAATTTTATTAATAGAATGGTAGTCTGCGAATGGCGAGACTCCATGGACGATTACAAAGTTTGGGAAATGGTAATATATAATGGAAAAGATACATTGAGATACAATGACCACCATTCCCCTAACAAATTTTGAAGTCCTGAGCAGCAGCTTTTGTTGAAGTATGGTGAGGATCCGAGAAGATTGTTTCTTCAACGATCAAGTCTTGTCTGACGTAGTTACTTGCCAAGAAAAAATCCCTAACTTTTGCCTAAGCTGCCCTTGCGGGTTTTCAACTTAGCGGGAAATTTATTCTGTTTATGTCTCTAATTTTTGCTTAGACCGCCCTTTCGGGTTTTCAGCCTACCGAGACACTCCTTTTTGCCTAAGCCGCCCTTTCGGGTTTTCAACTTAGCGAGCTGTTCTTTTATTTCTTTAGGCGAAGTATTTCTTGACTGCGTCAGCATCATGGGACGTGGGAACTCCTCACCATCCATAGTTTCAAGAATTAATGCACCACCAGATAAGGCTTTCTTGACAACATACGGGCCTTCAAAATTGGGAGTCCACTTGCCCCTAGAATCAGTGTTAAAAGACATGATCTTCCTGAGCACGAGGTCGCCTTCTATGAATTCACGAGGTTTGACCTTTTTATCAAATGCTTTCTTCATTCTTTTCTGATATAACTGCCCATGACATAAAGCTGTCATTCTCTTCCCTTCAATCAAATTCAATTGGTCAAACCTGTTCTGGACCCATTCAGCCTCTGTCAACTTGGTTTCCATTATCACACGCAACGAGGGAATCTCTACCTCAACAGGGAGTACAGCTTCCATTCCATATACCAGGGAGAACGGGGTTGATCCTGTTGAAGTGCGAACAAATGTTCGATATCCATGCAGAGAAAAAGGGAGCATTTCATGCCAATCCTTATAAGTAATAACCATTTTCTGGATAATTCTTTTGATATTCTTATTAGCAGCCTCAACAGCCCCATTCATCTTTGGCCTGTATGGAGACGAATTGTGATGGACAATCTTGAATTCTTCACACAGTTCTGTCATCATTTTATTGTTCAAATTTAAGCCATTGTCAGTGATGATTCTACTCGGCACACCATATCGGCATATCAGATTGTTTTTGATGAAACGCACAACCACTTGTTTGGTAACATTGGCATAAGAAGCAGTCTCTACCCATTTGGTAAAGTAGTCAATCGCTACCAAAATGAAACAGTGTCCATTTGAAGCTTTCGGTTCTATCATCCCGATCATGTCAATACCCCACATAAAGAAAGACCATGGGGAGGAAATTACATTGAGAAGTGTCGGAGGCACATGGATCTTATCTGCATAAATCTGGCATTTATGGCACTTCTTTGCAAATTTGCAACAATCAGATTCCATTGTCAACCAATAGTAACCTGCCCTTAGCATCTTTTTAGCCATCGAATGTCCATTTGCATGAGTGCCAAATGAACCTTCATGAATCTCATGCATCAACATGTCTGCTTCGTGTCTATCCACGCATCTGAGCAAGACCATGTCATAATTTCTCTTGTATAGCACATTTTCACTGAGGAAGAAACTGCCTGCCAATCTTCTCAATGTCTTTCTATCTTTCCTCGATGCACCAATCGGGTATTCCTGAGTCTGAAGAAAATGCTTGATATCATAATACCAAGGTTTTTCATCTGCTACTTCCTCTGTCGCAAACACATGAGCGGGCCTATCCAGCCGTCGAACTGTAATACAGGGTATATCATTCCAAGAATTCACTTGATACATGGAAGCCAGAGTTGCCAGAGCATCCGCCATTTGATTTTCATCTCCAGGGATGTGATGGAATTTAACTTTATTGAAGAAGGGTAACAATCTTCTAGCATAATCTTTGTAAGGGATCAAGCCAGGGTGACGAGTATCCCATTCTCCTTTAATCTGATTTATTACCAAAGCTGAATCACCATACACATCTAGAATTTTGATTCTGAGATCAATAGCTTCCTCAAGACCCATTATGCTAGCCTCATATTCCGCCATATTATTAGTGCAATCAAATGTTAGCCTCGCAGTAAAAGGAATGTGCGATCCATGAGGAGTGACAATCACAACACCAATTCCTTTACCATAAGCATTCACCGCTCCATCAAAAATCATACTCCAATGAGATTCAGGGTCAGGGCCTTCCTCAGGCAATGGTTCATCACAATCTTTCACTTTCAAGAACATCACATCCTCATCAGGGAATTCAAATTCTACAGACTGATGATCTTCCACCGGTTGGTGAGCAAGGTAATCTGCCAACACACTACTTTTAATAGCTTTTTGAGTGCGGTACTCAATATCATATTCAGACAACAACATCTGCCAGCGGGAAATTCTCCCAGTAAGAGCAGGCTTTTCAAAAATATACTTGATTGGATCCATTTTGGAGATCAACCAAGTGGTATGATTCAACATATACTGCCGCGAACGCTTTGCCGCCCAGGCCAAAGCACAACATGTCTTTTCTAGCGTGAAATACCGCAACTCACAATCAGTGAACTTTTTGCTAAGATAATAAATGGCGAACTCTTTCTTTCCCGTTTCATCCTGTTGTCCCAGAATACAACCCATGGATTTATCTAACACCGTTAGATACATAATCAGCGGTCTTCCTTCTACGGGAGAGAGCAAGATAGGAGGTTCATGCAGATACTCTTTAATACTCTCAAACGCCCTTTGGCAGTCATCCGTCCACACACAACCTTGATCTTTCTTTAACAACTTAAAGATCGGTTCACACTTTGCAGTCATGTGGGAAATGAATCTGGAAATATAATTCAAACGCCTGAGGAAACCCCTGACTTTCTTTTCAGTTCTTGGTGCTGGCATTTCTTGAATTGCTCTGACTTTATCAGGATCAACTTCAATTCCTTTCTGGCTAACAATAAAACCCAACAATTTCCCCGATCTAACTCCGAAGGTGCATTTATTTGGATTCAAGCGGAAATGAAACTTCCTCAAACGCTGAAACAACTTCAACAAATCTTTTATATGCCCTTATTCAGTTTGGGATTTGGAAATCATATCATCAACATATACTTCAATTTCCTTGTGCATCAGATCATGGAATAGGGTTGTCATAGCCCTCTGGTACGTTGCACCAGCGTTCTTCAACCCGAAGGGCATCACTCTGTAACAGAATGTTCCCCAGGGTGTGATAAACGTTGTTTTTTGCATGTCCTCTGGAGCCATTCTTATTTGATTATACCCGGAAAATCTGTCCATGAACGAGAATACTTTGAATTTTGCTGTGCTATCCACTAACATATCAATGTGAGGCAATGGAAAATCATCTTTTGGACTAGCTTTATTTAGATATCTGTAATCTACGCACATGCGGACTTTTCCGTCTTTTTTCAGTACTGGGACAATATTGGCAATCCATTGAGGATACACTGACGTCACAAGAAAACCAGCATTAATCTGCTTTAGGACCTCCTCTTTGATCTTTACTGCCATATCTGGGTGGGTTCTTCTCAACTTTTGTTTAACTGGCGGACACTCTGGCTTCAATGGAAAATGATGCTCAACAATGTCTGTATCTAGACCAGGCATGTCTTGATAAGACCAAGCAAAAATATCCACATACTCTTTCAACAACTCAATCAACCCGCTCTTCACATTAAGATGCAACGATGCTCCAATCTTAATCTCTTTCGGATCTTCTTCTGAACCCAAATTAATCACTTCCAAAGGCTCCTTATATGGATGAATGGTATTATCCTCGTGCTCAAGCAACCGTGAGACCTCTTCTGGAATCTCATCATAATCTTCTTCTTCAGCCCCCAACACAAGACATTCAAAGTTGGGAGAGGGTGCAGGGTCATTGTATTCAACGGGTTTTTTAATTAATCTGCACATATGATTTATGATTGCTTTTAGAAACTGACACATATAACAAGTGATCATGCAGATTAATTTTCAGTTATCATTTATTTTGAAAGGGTTTTTTATTTGATTACCATTTCCCAAGAAAAAGCAGAAAATAAAGACATATTTTTGGAAGCAAAGAAAACTTTTATTAATGATCTTAAAAATCAAAGCAAACGATAAGCCCATACAATACTTTCACCTTGGGCAGAGTGAAAGCTTTTCAAATAAAGAAACAGATTAAGAAAACTAATTACTTTGAAATATGTATGCAAGAAGGAACATCAATGGTGACCCAGTTCTGAACTTGGACTCCATGCGTCACAAAATTCGGTACTTCCTGCTCTGCTTCATCTTCTTCAACAACATTGATTCCAAAACAAATTGGATGGAGGTAGCCTCCGCTGCGGAAAACATCATGATAACTGTTCACAGGAGACTTTGACTTCAAAATTTCGCCTTTGCCATTCTTCGAAGAAAAACCCAAACCAGTTCTGTTCTTGTTCACGGGTGGATCCACCAGTCGTCCCTGTTGTACCCCAAAATTTGCCCTCCCATATTCTTCAAGAACTTGCCAAGTCAAGCTTCAAAAGTTCCCCAAGGGTTGCACAGTGCAAGAGTCTCCTAAGCAGTCAAAACTAGGGTTTGTGTTCTGATCAAGAAAATGAAGTTTCCAAAGGTCTAATCAAGTCTCACATGCCTACAAATATGGTCAAGCATCCTCACATCAGGTTTCAAGGCTTTCAGCACAAAATTGCACAGTCAAAAACCCTAATTGCACTACAGTCAACTGTAGGGGCAAAATGGTCATTTGACAGTCAAAAGTTCAAATTTTTGGTCAACATATCATTTTGAAGCCACAAACATTATTTGATCAATGATTGATCATGATTCTCAAAGCTTGGCTCAAAAATCATCAGGATGCAAAAGTTTCCTTATTTGGACAGTTGGAAAAGTCAACTGTAAATTGACCAGGGCATAACTTTCACATGGATTATCAGAAAAATTCCATCCAAAGCTCATTTTGAAGAGAAAGACATTTCCTACAACTCATATTCATACTTCAAGTCCAAGAAATGCTCTCACAAAAAGTTATCAATTTCAACATTATAGGTCATTTTCAAAAGTCAACAAAAAGGGACTTTAAGTCAAAGGCCATAACTTGAGATTGGTAAATCAAAATGACATGGGACCAAAGGAATTGGTTAGAGGACTCAAAGACCTTTCCAAAATGTCCAAGAACATGAGAAAAGCTTAAAAAGTGAGCAAGTTATGCCTTGTGGAAGTTGGGAAATTTTTGGATATTTTGAAAAGTCAACATTGATTCAAATGACCTAAAATTGCTAATGGGCCCATTTTTCTTCCATAATTCATCATCCATGGCATGTGCACGACTACTTGGCCCAAAGGGAAGTCTTTATTCATTTTTTATTTATTTATTTGAATTTTTATTTATAATAATTCATTTAAATCAAATAAAATATATGAAAAATGCTAACCTAAGTTTTCCAATCTTTTTGTACATGTTTTATTCTCAATAATTCGTGCATATCCAAATATAGAAAGATTTGGAGAGATTGGAGTTGATTGGTATCAAAAAGCACATGGAAAGATTGAAAAAATAATGATGGAAAATCAAGTCTCAAAATCCATGAATGAAAGAGATTTGGATCAATTTTGTTAACCTAATTTGTTCACTACATAAGCTAGAATGAAACCCTAATGCAAGAACAGACGCAGCTGCTCAGAAAAACCATTATCAAACTTGAAAATTTGGCCAAAAATCTCAATACTGAAAACTAACTTGCAAGGGGTTTCAAGCCACGATTTCCATTCCATTAGCTTCCTTGAAGGTTACAGGACATATTCCAATCATTCCCCGAGCCCCATACTCAAGAAAACGTAAGATCACCATGGAAGTTGGTGAAGAAAATTCTTGAATCGGTTTCTGACATTCATGCATTGTTAATGTGTTTTATTGTTATATTTGTGCTTATAATAAAGTTTGCAAGCTAATCACATGTTTTAATTGAAGTTTTATGCATTATATGCCAAGACACCATGTTCGTTTTCTAGGGTTTGCAGGATTTGAAATTAGGGGTTTTTGAATGAGGAAAAATTGGAACCCCTGACCACCACCATTGGAATCAGCGTGACTGGACGAAGAAGAAGCCATGCTCGCGCTCAATTTATGAGTGTTCCTGAGCTAATCGCTATTTTTTAATAGCTGACCTAAGAAAACGCCATGAAAACCGTTGCTAATGTGTTCTTGTTTCAGAAAAAATAAAACCAGCGAGGAAGATGATATCGTGGCATACGTTGGTTGGTCAGTTTAAATTTTACGCGCTTTAATCCACTAACGCATTAGCTTTGCTTGATATTATTTGATTATTACATTATATACAAAGCGCAACAATTGGTTTAGTGGCAAGGCACATACGCTAGCAACATCCATGACCTGGGTTCGAGCCCCAGGTCTTCATACTTTCAATATTATTTTCCAACTCATGTTCACATGCAGCGCCAATGTTGAATACCATGGTACACCTTCAGAACCAAGCGTACACGCGTCCCAGTGAACTCAATCAAAGGCGCAGACTGGAGGAATACCATAGGCTTGAGTCAACGCCTATGCACATGTCCAGCAAAAGTCCAAACAGGCCAAAATAAATGGGCCAGATTTCTCAATTTTTACCTCCATATTGGGGACTACCACCCCCCTAGGTTTGCCATATCCTTTTTTTATTTAATTTAATTCTATTTCTTTTAATAATTGTTTTGTTCAATTTAATTAATTATTTTCACAAAGTATAAAATATCATAAAAAATCAGAAAAGAGTTAAAACAATAAATAATTTTTATTTTAGTATTTTCTTAAATAAATTTGCATGTAATTAAACTTAGTGTAAATTAGGTTTTAATTTTAATACTTTTAATAAAAATCTAAAAAATGTAGAATTAGGTTTAATTAATTTTCATCTTTTCATTTTTCTTTCATGATAATCAAATATCTAATATTATTTATTTTATTTATTTTTATAATTAAATTGCATGTAAAAATTAGGATTAATTTTAGGTTAAAAACTTCAATATTTTTTTAATAAATTAAAAGCCATTAGAATTAGGGTTAGTGTTAATTTCAATTAATTTTTCCTTTTTTGTATTAAATCCTAAAATACTAAAAAACACCAAAAATAAAAATCCTTTCTTTCTTTTAATTTTAAATCCCATGTAATTTAATTTTGCAAAAGGGTCCAACGCCCTCGTCTTTTAGTTCGCATATTTATTTTTATTCTTATAATTGTGATGTATCTCTCCCAAAGCCGTGTAAATAATTGCTCGTTCTTTTAATTCTTTATTTTCTTTTATTTCTTTATTTTTCTGTCAAATCGGGTCCTGGTTAATTTTGGCGATGTGGACCCGCGCCATTTGTAATAACTTTAGATCTTTACTTTCCCGCAAATATTTTAACTGTTAATCAAAAGCATGAAAGAATGTATGGATGAAAATAAAAACAAGCGTAGATCACCAATGACATGACAAGACAAAATAACTGAAAACGACACACAAATCACACACACCACCCTTAGGGTACGCCTCACTGTTGCCTTGCCTCGAAAGGTGATCGTCGAGTAGAGGATGTCTTAGTAAGTCCTCATGATCCGGGAACCTGGCATGAGGGTAGCTTCTAAGGTGTCTTCCTATTGCTCTGGTGATCACCATGTCCCGAACCTCGAATTGACCCGAACACCTCCAACGGTGGTGCTACCTACCTCTCAATGGTGGGATGGCACTACTTTAAGGACATCTACACAGACGAATTCCTTAGGTAGGTAGGTTCTCGTAGATACTTGTTCTAAATTTCAAACAAAATTCAAAATACTTTTCACACCAACACATTTTCAAAAGCTTTCGAAAGCAATTTTTCAAACACTCTTGAGGACCGATACAAGAGTCGAACTGGAATTTTCAAAGAAACTTTTTAAAACCCACAGTTGAAAAGCAAACAAACTATTTTGAAAACACAAATGAGCAAGTATCTAAGAGCCCATGGATAACCATGGATAGAAAGGGTGCTAACACCTTCCCTTTCTATAATCTACCTCCCGAACCGAGAGCAATCTCTTTAAGGAATTTTTCTGTGCTTTTGTCCTTTCCATTTGGAGAAAATAAAAGACGGTGGCGACTCTTGCTTCCGCGACATTTCGCGAACCAGCATTAAACATTCAGTTCCAGATCCACCGATCACAGAACTGGCGACTCTGCTGGGGACTTAAACTTAAAGTGAGGTGTACCTTAGGGTTAGTTCATAACTGTGTTTTCAATTGTATTGACTTGTCTGCTTTAAATTTGTGGGTTGCATGGGAGTTACATAGATCCTAACCCGGATCTGGGGATACCCTGTTTAGGTAGCATAAGCTGTGAGGGACCTGTCCGGCGTATACCGACATGGGTGAAGCAGTGGCTACGTTGGTGTGGCACCTTGGTCTGTACCGATATCCCTCGTGTTGAAACGGGGAGAATATGGGTCTTCCAAGGAGTCATTAAGCACCAACAGACCTTAGAACCTTAAATGACCCAACTTGGCCATTAGAACAGTAGCAGTATGCTACGCCCATTGAGGCTAAACTCTCGTGATGGTTCTGTCCGCAAGAAAAGATTGCGATGCTGGAGTTATGACCGATTGAGGGTAGTCAATGATATTGGGATCCTCTAAGAACCCGGTTACTTTGATAGGACATGTATGAACCAACAAACTGAAAGAGGGTAGTCCCTAGACCACATGCTGGCCTAAACTTTAGGGGCTTGCCTTGTGTGACTTGTGTGCCTTCGTACTTGACTATTTGCATGCTTGTTATCTGACACATGAACTACTTGCAGGTTTTGTTTATAGTCCTTAATTAGGACTCATAACAGGGCTTACTAAATTTCTTGCAGGTTTTGTTTAGTCCCTAATCGGGACTCATGATAGGTTTTACTTGAGTTTTTTGCAGGTTCAGGTTTAACAGTCCTTAATTAGGACTCATAACAGGGTTACTTACATTATCCCATGCATAGCACAACATCATACCATTGCATACATCCTACATAAGGACTAACCCATTTCAAGGATCTCAAGGGCTTGTGATGCAGGTCATGATGAATCAAACGTCTAGCAAGGGGCAAAGAGGATTTATTTCCCTCTAGCCAAAGTTGTTAGGGGCTATGACCCACTGGATATGGTGAGCCTTTGACCCTTGAAGAAGGACTCTCAACAACATGAAGTACCTTCAATCAAGTTACCAGTTTCCAACTCTAACAATTTGTCTACCCCTCGAGGTCCTTGAAATCATCGCATGCATATCATACATATCATTACATAACAGGTATCTTTGTTGCAGGTCACTTACCTTTCTCGCTGTTTATTTCAGCAATGGCCTTCCAACCAGATAACCAGGACCTTCTCGCTCAAGAGACCCGGTTCGGGGAAATCCTCCTGAATCTATCCAAGGGGCAGGAGGAGCTAAGGACACTCCTCATGGAGACTTTTGTCAGGAACAGTGCTGAGGATGAAAGGCTGAAACACCTACAAGCTGAGATGGATGCAATGAAAGCCCAAATGCTGGGGCAGAGGAATGCCATTCAAGGTTTAGCTCAAAGATAAGATGAGCTCCGGTTTCTCGTCAACCAACTGCTTCAGGGTAACCAACTGGGACAAACGTCTAAGGGTAAAAAGCCAGTCGTCGTTCGACCATCCTTGAGACAAAGAGGCAAGGAGAAAGCTCCTCATATGGCTTCAGTATCACCAATTCAGTATCGACCTCACCAGCTTCGGCCAGACAAGCCCAAAAGACAATTCACCAAGCTCAACGTGTCGCTGCCTCAAGCCTCGCAACAACTGCTGAGGTTGAACTTGGTAACTCTAAAGGATCCTCCTAAGAATCCCAACAGGACACCTTCGAGGTATGACCCCAACGCTCACTGCGCTTATCATTCTGACAGCCCGGGGCATGCTACAGAGGATTGTTGGACTTTGAAGAATAAAATCCAGGACCTGATTGAGGAAGGAGCTGTGGAATTCACCCAAGATGGCCAGGCTGAGTGCTTCTACCATCCCTACAGGAGGCACCATTTGAAGTGACAAGCCCCGAGACTAGAAAATTTTTGTTCATTCGAATGTTCAAGATTGCAATTTTCTTTTGTTCAAACATTTATTCATGTTAAACATTGTTATCACATTAATGCATCGCTTATGTCTATTTTGAAGCAATATATTCGTATTCACTAGACGCAAATTATTTTCATATTTTTTCTGATGATCAATTCTTAAATAATAATTCTAAGCCTCTTGAGGGAGGATGACGAAAACGATACCATGATATTTACAGTATGCTTTTGAACAGACCCCGCTGATGAGGTACAGGCATTGTTTCAATCCCTAAACACTGGAGTTATAAGGATGATAATCCCTCGTCAACCCCTCTGAGCCAAAGAAGTAGGAGTTTTTTCTTTTCGAAACTCAAAACCCTTCATCATAACCTGGGGCAGGGTAGTTCTCTCAGTTGACCCAAGTGTATAACGAATGGCACCAAAAAGATCCTTACAAAACAAAGAAAGACAGTGATGGTTCCGAATGATCAATAAAGAAAGGCAATCATTATCTTTCAAAATAAAAAACCCATTAAGTCGAAACCCATGAAGGAGACTTACAAAACTGGGGCATCCCGCTGACTGTAATTCCAAAGAAGGAAACAGTTCAGGCAAAAAAAGAAAGGGATAACAAAAAAAAATCAGACAAGAAAGAGGTCTTACCAACCCTCAACAAGAAAGGAATGTCTGCCTATTCAAAATAAGTCATCAACATCCGAATCATCACCGGAAAATCAGAGCAAAGACTCAAACAAGGTCTAACGTATGATCAACTGAGTTTAGGTTTGGAGAACATCACGAAGAGCGGGTGGGTACAAATAATTTGAGCCTTTATCCTTTGTTTCTTAAACCGTGAACCAAGCCACGTTATAACCCTTAAAAGTCCTAGCTGAAGCATGGGTTAGTTCGGAAGCATACTGTTACGAAAGGTATCCTGACTCCTGAAGGCCTACGGTAAATACGGAGTTGACATCACGTTTTACAAACATTCATTTGTTTTATGAAAAAGAATTTTCAAAATCTTCAAGACAGACATAAGCTTTGCATTTTTGATATAACATTGTTTGCATATGACTTTTTGTTTGAACAACAGAAGTTCGCACGACGAATGCCTAATGAACAGAAGTACTTCCAATCAAGGGGCAGACATGACCATGGTCCATTATCTGGGGCAATCCAATCAAGATTCGGAGAATCTCTCAAAGGCCAAATAGTCTGGGGCAAATCTCCGCCTGAGTCACTTGGGGCATTCCAACAACGAATCTTGCCTGATCAAATACCTTCTGGTGGCAGGACAAAACACTTCTGGCAGGGGCAACTCCCTACATCCTGAGAGTATGGACATAGTCGAAAAAATACTATGCACAATCAAAGACCCGCTAGGTTGACATACCTAGGCAAAAAATAAGGGCTTCCCGGCGAACCAAAAAGGTTCGAGCAAAATGAGGGATGAAATGAAAAAAATCTGTACACCCGGCAAGTCGAAAACCTGAAAAGGCGGCTTGGTCAAAAATGGGTATCCCGGTGGACTGAAAACCCGAAAGGGCGGTCCAGGCAAAAATTAGGGATCAAAGCGTACGACTATGTCCTGTCATCTTGTCACCTGCCTACAAGAAGAAGGTTTGACCCTCAACAATTATCAGCATCCCACATGGGCCTCCCCCATAGAAATAGGGGCAATAATGGGTGGTCTAAGCAATCTGACTGTTCTGTCCTCCAAAGGTATCAAGGTAGGGTCAGCTAAAGAGCGTAACCAGGTATCTCAATGCCCCAGAGAGTGATTCAGCAAGCCAGAGCACTCTCCAGCAAAGCTACTATCAAGCCTTAAAAGAGATTGGGTATCCTCCAGTAGATCTCAACATCTCCCCAGCAGCATATATATTCTTAACAAGCATCCCCGGCAATCTTGGCCTAAAGATTGTTCCCCGGTGGTCTATCAACATTCAAAGGAATTACTTCCCATACAGCTCAAACTTCCCCAAGAGAGTCCAATCCAGTTTCCCCAGGAAAGTTGGAATTCATACCCCCAAGCAGTAAGCTTATCCCCAGTAGATTCTGGAAGCTTATCCCCTCGCAAAGCACGAACGCGTCGCCCGGCTTTATTTAAAGAGTTATTTCCTTAACAGGATATAACTTGGTTATCCTCAGCCAAAAGCCACGGAAAGGTCGTCGTCAACACAGTTTTCTTACCCCCAGCAAAATCTATCAACACTTCCAACAACAAGTGTATCCCCAGCGAATTATTATCAACACTCAGCAAAGCATCCCTCTCCCCACAGAGTATTGCTCCCCAGCAAGATTGCTAGAGTACTTTTCTCCCCGCAGAATCTTCCATTCGCCAAGTCTATTCCTCAACGGAGTCATCTTCTCCTGCTGGTATTCTTGCAGCTATCATCCCCAGCGGAAGCGAAATCTATTCTTCAACATCAGCCCAGGAGTGACTTCCCGGCACCCGTCAAGGATTTACTTTCCTAGACGAAAAACACATTCATAAAATATCGCATACATCACTATAGCATGCATAGACGCATCATATCATACAAATCTCATTTATGTTGAGAACATCATTGCTTGATTCATATCATGCAGTGCATATGACTGACCTTTACCTTTCAGGAAAGATTCGGCTAAATTCTCAATCATATTTCAAGACCTAGACCGGTTCAGTTAATCGACTTCAAAGATTTCTTATCCAGTCCAAGGCCTTATCTAGTCTAGCTAAATCGATTCCCAACAGATTTTTCTGATGAAGACTCAGTAGAAGTTATTGAGATTATAATTTCCTATGGTTCCCTCTCCGATGGTGCGTGAGGTGATAATTCCTTTTTGGATTATAATTTCCTATGGTTCCCTCTCCGATGGTGCGTGAGGTGATAATTCCCTTTTAGGTTATAATGGTTCCCTCTCCGATGGTGCGTGAGGTGATAATTCCCTTTTAGGTTATAATGGTTCCCTCTCCGATGGTGCGTGAGGTGATAATTCCTTTTTGGATTATAATTTCCTATGGTTCCCTCTCCGATGGTGCGTGAGGTGATAATTCCCTTTTTGGATTATAATTTCCTATGGTTCCCTCTCCGATGGTGCGTGAGGTGATAATTCCCTTTTAGATTATAATTTCCTATGGTTCCCTCTCCGATGGTGCGTGAGGTGATAATTCCTTTTTGGATTATGATTTCCTATGGTTCCCTCTCCGATGGTGCGTGAGGTGATAATTCCCTTTTAGGTTATAATGGTTCCCTCTCCGATGGTGCGTGAGGTGATAATTCCCTTTTAGGTTATAATGGTTCCCTCTCCGATGGTGCGTGAGGTGTTAATTCCCTTTTAGATTATAATTTCCTATGGTTCCCTCTCCGATGGTGCGTGAGGTGTTAATTCCCTTTCAGATTATAATTTCCTTTGGTTCTCTTCCCGATACTGCGAAGATGGTAATTCCCACCAAGATTTTCTCAACGAGCGTTGTTGAAGTTAAAGTCACCCAAGGTTCTCTTACCATTCATGCTAAGGTAGCAACCATCCCTGGTTCATTCATCATCTTGTGAAGCTCCAGACTCGGCTCCTGTAACCAGTCAGGACACATCTATACCAAGCATCTTAAAACCAACTCCTGCAACATGTCAGGTACTCATCTTTCTTTTGCAGGTACGCAGGTTCTCGCTAAGGAATCTCTTACGCGATCAGCATCCAAAATGGCATCTATAAGCCCATCCACCTTCCAGCACATCCAGATGGCATCTATAAGCCCATCATCCTATCCATCAATCTCCAAATGGCATCTATAAGCCCATTCCCATCAACACTGCTACTATGTGAGCGCAAATTTCTGGGCACTTTAGTGTTCAATCATCTTCCACCCTCGGATTACGAAAGGCACGTCAGCCAATCTGCATCCTCAGGTCTAATAAGATTGAACAGGGGCAACTGTTGTACCCCAAAATTTGCCCTCTCATATTCTTCAAGAACTTGCCAAGTCAAGCTTCAAAAGTTCCCCAAGGGTTGCACAGTGCAAGAGTCTCCTAAGCAGTCAAAACTAGGGTTTGTGTTCTGATCAAGAAAATGAAGTTTCCAAAGGTCTAATCAAGTCTCACATGCCTACAAATATGGTCAAGCATCCTCACATCAGGTTTCAAGGCTTTCAGCACAAAATTGCACAGTCAAAAACCCTAATTGCACTACAGTCAACTGTAGGGGCAAAATGGTCATTTGACAGTCAAAAGTTCAAATTTTTGGTCAACATATCATTTTGAAGCCACAAACATTATTTGATCAATGATTGATCATGATTCTCAAAGCTTGGCTCAAAAATCATCAGGATGCAAAAGTTTCCTTATTTGGACAGTTGGAAAAGTCAACTGTAAATTGACCAGGGCATAACTTTCACATGGATTATCAGAAAAATTCCATCCAAAGCTCATTTTGAAGAGAAAGACATTTCCTACAACTCATATTCATACTTCAAGTCCAAGAAATGCTCTCACAAAAAGTTATCAATTTCAACATTATAGGTCATTTTCAAAAGTCAACAAAAAGGGACTTTATGTCAAAGGCCATAACTTGAGATTGGTAAATCAAAATGACACGGGACCAAAGGCATTGGTTAGAGGACTCAAAGACCTTTCCAAAATGTCCAAGAACATGAGAAAAGCGTAAAAATTGAGCAAGTTATGCCTTGTGGAAGTTGGGAAATTTTTGGATATTTTGAAAAGTCAACATTGATTCAAATGACCTAAAATTGCTAATGGGCCCATTTTTCTTCCATAATTCATCATCCATGGCATGTGCACGACTACTTGGCCCAAAGGGAAGTCTTTATTCATTTTTTATTTATTTATTTGAATTTTTATTTATAATAATTCATTTAAATCAAATAAAATATATGAAAAATGCTAACCTAAGTTTTCCAATCTTTTTGTACATGTTTTATTCTCAATAGTTCGTGCATATCCCAATATAGAAAGATTTGGAGAGATTGGAGTTGATTGGTATCAAAAAGCACATGGAAAGATTGAAAAAATAATGATGGAAAATCAAGTCTCAAAATCCATGAATGAAAGAGATTTGGATCAATTTTGTTAACCTAATTTGTTCACTACATAAGCTAGAATGAAACCCTAATGCAATAACAGACGCAGCTGCTCAGAAAAACCATTATCAAACTTGAAAATTTGGCCAAAAATCTCAATACTGAAAACTAACTTGCAAGGGGTTTCAAGCCACGATTTCCATTCCATTAGCTTCCTTGAAGGTTACAGGACATATTCCAATCATTCCCCGAGCCCCATACTCAAGAAAACGTAAGATCACCATGGAAGTTGGTGAAGAAAATTCTTGAATCGGTTTCTGACATTCATGCATTGTTAATGTGTTTTATTGTTATATTTGTGCTTATAATAAAGTTTGCAAGCTAATCACATGTTTTAATTGAAGTTTTATGCATTATATGCCAAGACACCATGTTTGTTTTCTAGGGTTTGCAGGATTTGAAATTAGGGGTTTTTGAATGAGGAAAAATTGGAACCCCTGACCACCACCATTGGAATCAGCGTGACTGGACGAAGAAGAAGCCATGCTCGCGCTCAATTTATGAGTGTTCCTGAGCTAATCGCTATTTTTTAATAGCTGGCCTAAGAAAACGCCATGAAAACCGTTGCTAATGTGTTCTTGTTTCAGAAAAAATAAAACCAGCGAGGAAGACGATATCGTGGCATACGTTGGTTGGTCAGTTTAAATTTTGCGCGCTTTAATCCACTAACGCATTAGCTTTGCTTGATATTATTTGTTTATTACATTATATACAAAGCGCAACAATTGGTTCAGTGGCAAGGCACATACGCTAGCAACATCCATGACCTGGGTTCGAGCCCCAGGTCTTCATACTTTCAATATTATTTTCCAACTCATGTTCACATGCAGCGCCAATGTTGAATACCATGGTACACCTTCAGAACCAAGCGTACACGCGTCCCAGTGAACTCAATCAAAGGCGCAGACTGGAGGAATACCATAGGCTTGAGTCAACGCCTATGCACGTGTCCAGCAAAAGTCCAAACAGGCCAAAATAAATGGGCCAGATTTCTCAATTTTTACCTCCATATTGGGGACTACCACCCCCCTAGGTTTGCCATATCCTTTTTTTATTTAATTTAATTCTATTTCTTTTAATAATTGTTTTGTTCAATTTAATTAATTATTTTCACAAAGTATAAAATATCATAAAAAATCAGAAAAGAGTTAAAACAATAAATAATTTTTATTTTAGTATTTTCTTAAATAAATTTGCATGTAATTAAACTTAGTGTAAATTAGGTTTTAATTTTAATACTTTTAATAAAAATCTAAAAAATGTAGAATTAGGTTTAATTAATTTTCATCTTTTCATTTTTCTTTCATGATAATCAAATATCTAATATTATTTATTTTATTTATTTTTATAATTAAATTGCATGTAAAAATTAGGATTAATTTTAGGTTAAAAACTTCAATATTTTTTTAATAAATTAAAAGCCATTAGAATTAGGGTTAGTGTTAATTTCAATTAATTTTTCCTTTTTTGTATTAAATCCTAAAATACTAAAAAACACCAAAAATAAAAATCCTTTCTTTCTTTTAATTTTAAATCCCATGTAATTTAATTTTGCAAAAGGGTCCAACGCCCTCGTCTTTTAGTTCGCATATTTATTTTTATTCTTATAATTGTGATGTATCTCTCCCAAAGCCGTGTAAATAATTGCTCGTTCTTTTAATTCTTTATTTTCTTTTATTTCTTTATTTTTCTGTCAAATCGGGTCCTGGTTAATTTTGGCGATGTGGACCCGCGCCATTTGTAATAACTTTAGATCTTTACTTTCCCGCAAATATTTTAACTGTTAATCAAAAGCATGAAAGAATGTATGGATGAAAATAAAAACAAGCGTAGATCACCAATGACATGACAAGACAAAATAACTGAAAACGACACACAAATCACACACACCACCCTTAGGGTACGCCTCACTGTTGCCTTGCCTCGAAAGGTGATCGTCGAGTAGAGGATGTCTTAGTAAGTCCTCATGATCCGGGAACCTGGCATGAGGGTAGCTTCTAAGGTGTCTTCCTATTGCTCTGGTGATCACCATGTCCCGAACCTCGAATTGACCCGAACACCTCCAACGGTGGTGCTACCTACCTCTCAATGGTGGGATGGCACTACTTTAAGGACATCTACACAGACGAATTCCTTAGGTAGGTAGGTTCTCGTAGATACTTGTTCTAAATTTCAAACAAAATTCAAAATACTTTTCACACCAACACATTTTCAAAAGCTTTCGAAAGCAATTTTTCAAACACTCTTGAGGACCGATACAAGAGTCGAACTGGAATTTTCAAAAGAACTTTTTAAAACCCACAGTTGAAAAGCAAACAAACTATTTTGAAAACACAAATGAGCAAGTATCTAAGAGCCCATGGATAACCATGGATAGAAAGGGTGCTAACACCTTCCCTTTCTATAATCTACCTCCCGAACCGAGAGCAATCTCTTTAAGGAATTTTTCTGTGCTTTTGTCCTTTCCATTTGGAGAAAATAAAAGACGGTGGCGACTCTTGCTTCCGCGACATTTCGCGAACCAGCGTTAAACAGTCAGTTCCAGATCCACCGATCACAGTCCCCAAACTGCATTATGACCATTACGCACAACCTGCTGCGCGTCCTTCAGGGAAACTACAAAATTCTCATTCCTCCTTATGTTGTCAATGGATAAGGCTTGGAACTGGGTTCCAATAGCAGCCTCATCCGCTTCTACAATACTGAAAGAGGATAGATGGGATATCAACAACACCTGCTCCCCATTTATGATCACTACCTTCCCTTCACGCACAAATTTTAGCTTCTGATGTAGAGTTGAAGTGACAGCCCCTGCTTCGTGTATCCATGGTCGTCCAAGCAAACAACTATATGCGGGAATAATATCCATAACCTGGAAGGTTATCAAGAATAAATGTGGTCCTATATGGATGGGCAGGTCCACTTCACCGATGACAAATTTCCTGGACCCATCAAAAGCCTTCACAATGATGCCACTCGGCCGCATAGATGTTCCTTGATACTTTAACTTCAAGAGGGTACTTCTCGGTATGACATTCAGTGCGGATCTGTTATCAATTAACACATTGGACAACGAATCATTCTTACAGTTCATGGATATATGGAGGGCCAGGTTGTTATTCCTCCCTTCATCTGGTAACTCATCATCACAGAAGCTCAAATTGTTACATGACGTAATGTTTCCAATTACGCTGTTGAATTGATCTAATGGCATGTCATTCTCTACAAAAGCTTGGTCTAGTACTCTCATCAGCGATTCTCTATGAGCAGAGGAATTCATCAATAAGGCTAAAATAGATATCTTTGAAGGAGTCTGCAATAGCTGATCCACAATTCTGTAATCGCTCATCTTAATTATCTTCAAGATATCATCCACTTCTTTCTCTAATGTAGCTCCACCAGTCCCTCCTGCGAACTTCTTAGGCTCATCATTCTCAGCAATCTTCTTTCCAGCAACAACATCTCTTCGAATGACCGGCGCAAATACACGACCACTACGGGTCACTCTGCTATTATCAGCTATATTTCCAATATCTGGCATCGGCTGGATGGGAATCTCCACCCCATCTTCTAAGATCGTAGTGTTGTATTTGTAAGGCACAACCTTATCTGATTCATAGGGAACATGACCTGGAAGACTAATTACCAATGGGGCAACAACTGGTTTGCTATGGTACTCCACCTCAAGATGAGTGGGTGCACCAAAACAAGGTACAATGACATTCACCCCTTCCTCAACACAATCAGCCATCAAAAATTCATTTCCAGCAAACAAATCTTCGTCTGAAGAGAAATACTCATCTGCGGAGACATACTCTTCCTCTGACTCTTCCATCAAACAAACTTCAACCATATCAATCTCATGATAATCATCTCTCTGACCTGTGATCTTGATGGTTCCATTGTCTAACAGCAACTGAACACCTTCCCTCACAACAGAACATCCTCGGGGATTTCGACAACAAATTATGCAAGATCCATATTGGTGTTCCACCTGACCAGCAGTATGGCAGAAGGTAGCATGTAACTGCACTAGATCCTCATTCAAACGATCCATATCAAAAATTCTGAATTCACCCGGACATCCAAAAACCATATTCACTTCCTCTTCATATTCCACCCTAGGCCTGATTATATGGATTAAACCTTCATCCACCATCTCCTGCAAATCAACCTTTATTTTCTCGCAACCCTGTATGTTTGTACTGCAAACAGCACAACCAGCGTGGTCATGCGTATAATAACTGAATTCACAGAGGTCTGCATGCATCTTCACCAAATCCCCTCTAACCAGATTAATGTCAAAAATTCGAAAGTCGCCTGGACAACCGGCCACCATATTCATAACATTCACTCCCCCGTGCTTGGGTAGAGGATTGTCTTTCACATTAGGTCCCACGTCTTTGAAAGATAAAATTCCAGACTTCAACAACCTTTGCACTTAATTCCTCAAAGGATAACAATTCTCAACACTATGCCCTGGTGCTCCCTGATGAAAGGCACACGTCTGGTCTGCTTTGTAATACCACGACAATGGTGATGGTACAACGGGAGGTGGTCGCGTCTGGACCAACTTCTTCTAAACCAATGCTGGTAATAGCTCTGCATAGCTCATGGGAATAGGATCATAGTTCTCCTTTCTCTGATTATACCCTTGATTCCCCTGCTGGGATGGTCTCTGATAAGCAACGGTAGTTGGAGCGGCATTCATAACAGGAGTAACTGAGGCGACTTGCTGATGACACTAATAATTTCTTCTAGGAGCGTTTACCTTTCTCTCTTGCATAACAGCATTTGTGTCCCCCTCTTTCTTCTTTGTAAACCCGTAAGATGGCTTCTTCACACCTCCAGATCCTTCACCCTTTGTCAAACGGCCTTCTCTTACTGCCTCTTCTAGGAGGACACCTATTCCTACCATCTCTGTAAAATCACTTGGGGCACTTGCTACCATTCTTTCGTAGTAGAAAGCTCCTAGCGTCTTTAGAAAAATCTTGGTGATTTCTTTCTCTTCCATGGGCGGAATCACTTGTGCAGCCACTTCGCGCTATCTCTGCGCATACTCTTTGAATGATTCTCTGTCTTTCTGAACCATGGCCCTAAGCTGGTCACGGTCAGGCGCCATGTCCATATTGTACTTGTATTGTTTAATGAATGCTTCTCCCAAATCATTAAAAGTATGGATGCTGACGCTGTCTAAACTCATGTACCATTTCAACGCAGCACCGATCAGACTATCCTAGAAAAAGTGAACCAGCAGACACTGATCATCAGTGTGGGTAGACATCCTTCTCACATACATCACCAAATGAGCACGAGGGCAAGTGTTGCCCTTGTACTTCTCAAATTCCGGGACCTTGAACTTAGCAGGCACTTTAACATTCAGGACCAAACACAGCTTATTCACATTCTGCCCGAACAACTCTTTTCCCCTAAGAGCCTTCATCTCTCTTTGCATTCTATCAAACAGCTCTTGGAAATCATCCATTCTATCATAAAGACCCAAGTCTTCACTCGGCGGAGGGAAAGGACGACAAACATCTTCATTAACAAACGAAACCAAATTCACCGAAGGAGGTGCAGCAGGAACAGTATGCACCACAGGAGGTGCAGGAGTAACAACATTTGGAACCACTGGAGCATCTTGAGGACCCAGATTGAAACCTTCAGGTGCAAAATTCTCTGGCATTCCCCACGGATAACCCTGAGGCATACAGTTTTGAACAACAACCAGAGTAGCGGATACAGGAACAGTCAGAACTTCAGTACTTGCCCTTGTTGGTTGAGGTTGAACACTCGGTGGCTGATTCTGAGCAGCCACCAGAGCTTCCATCAAAGTAGTCAAGTCGGCCAAGCTATCCTTCAAAGCGGAAACTTCTTCGCGTAGCTCACGATTCTCCTGTTCTAAGTTGTCCATCTTCTTTTTGAAATTAGCCCGAGTGTTGTAGTGATGAGTCAGCTTGCTGAGTGAAGTAAAGAAGCTGGGTAAGACACCTGGATATGCATAACAAATGCAAGGAGTATGTGCAATATGATGCATGATATGCAATGCATATGATTATTTATTAATATTTCAAGGGACTTATGGATTTGTAGACACATTGCAAATATCTAAGTAATAAAGCTTTTGTTTCTCTTTCCAGAATCCATGGTTTAAAAGTACCTGAGATATTCACAAATAGTCAACCTTTAAATCCCTTGAAATATTGTTTTTTTCAAAAGATGCTTATGAGTGCATGGATGCATGATGCAACAATCACACACAAGATCACACATATAGGGTTCATAGGTTCAACGTCACGAGCATGAGGTCGAAGGTACTACCCATAAGGTATTGGTCTAAAAAGTTATCACCTGCCGAACAAGGTTCTAGAGGTTCTCAGAGTCTACATCCTTCCTTCGGATATTACCAACTTCCCGATTAACTCGGTAATTAGTAATATTCTCAAGAAAAACTCGTCCGAGTGTAGTATCGTGTGACAACTACTTCCGGATTACTCCGTTATAGCTTCCGCACTACACCTAAAAGGCCAAGAGGGGTTAGGTAATCTACGGTCCTCAGCTTCGGCAGGCTCCCAGGTCGAAATCAGTACGTCTTCCCGATTACTCGGTAAACGACGCTACAGTCAAAGGGGACTCTACTGAGTGGGGGATCTCATGCCTCTTTTTTTGGGATTACTCCCTCAAAGTTAACATGACTATACCGCCCGTCCTATCTTAAAGTTTGCCCAAGTCCGGGTATAAGACTTATGAGTAATCCCCAAGCACCCTGTAAACCAGGAAAATCCAGACAAACATATATACAAAATATAACACATAAACAACAATAGCACATATACAAATATAAACAAAGATAGGTTTAACCCACTTAGGGATGGACCAACAAGAGGTCAATCTTCCCCAGTGAAGTCGCCATTTTTTTCTGTAGCGGTAGAAATGTGCAAGACTAAGCCATTGGATTGACTAGACTTTATACAAATCAAAATAAAAATCACCACCGCGCTTTATTGTTTCCAAAGGAATGGGAAAAGAGCGAATAACCCAAAAAGAGGGGGAAATATTCAAGGTAAGGGGGTTGGTTATGCAAAGGGAAGGTATTAACACCCTAAACATCTACGGTACTCCGCAGGAACCTCTTTGAAAAATCTGTATATTTTGGCTATAAAAATATGTTGTATATAAAATGGATGGTGGAGGTGAGAAAAGAAATATTTTTATGATTTTTGCACCCGCCGCGGTTGCGAACCTTTAGTGCCTACGTACCACCTTTCGTGCAATAGGGGATCAGGGTACACGTAGTTCATCTTTTAAAAATTTGAAACACAAGTGTGTTGGTTGATTTTATGAGATAAGACATCATCGCAATTGTCCGTGTGAAAAAAAACATACTTGCTACCCACAATCATGAGAAAAGAGAATTTGCATCATCTCAAAGTGGAGGATATGGCTTGGATTTTAAAATCAACAATGCCTCACTCAACACCCAAGTGGAAAATATTTCACTTCACTACATATTGTAGAAGTATAGTTGTTTGCATCACTACAAGGATTGACAAGAGTCTAATCTTTTGAGAAAAGTTTAAAGATAAAAGCCAAAGTGGCAAAATGGTTTGAAATGAGATTAATTGACTTTTAGTCTTCTCACAAAAAAAGGTCAAGGTATTATTAAATTGATTGAAATTGATTTATGAAAATGTTTCGAAGATGCATGGACCTAAGTCCAAGTTTATGATGAAAATGTTTCAAGTTTCAAAACAAGAAGAGTTTTTTTTTTAAAAGGAGGGAGAAGATTTTTGAAATTAAAGAAGATGGGAGGAGAAGAAGAGGCTATCCTAAAGCATAAGGTAAAAGCTAGGGATAAGAACCATCTAACCAACACGAAGCCAATACTTGACATTATGAGTCAATATAGAATTCCCATTCTTTGGATTGAAACCAAGCAAGCAAAGATACTAGACCTCTTGAGAGAACCAAACTTCAAGTGTTTTAAGTCTTCGCAAAAATTGGACAGAGTAACGGCTGTATACGGGTGAATTCCAGATTACAAACAAAGATCGTAATCTCAATAACCTGCACACAAAACAAACAAACATCCTAATGTCTTGAGGTAAACCTCAAGAACTCCAGACAAAATATCAAATAAAGTCACAAAGTCTCCAAGATAGGCCAAGGTCTCTAATCCTAAGTCCAAGAAGTCCATAACTCCATAATGCAAAGGATAGTAACCATGTAGTCCAAGTATCATCAATGATTTTTATGGTTCATGTTGATTATTAGGTGTCTTTAAAAAGAAAGAAAAGCTCAAGTGAGCAAAAATAAAAATGACATAAAAGTAAATGCTCAAGTGAGCAAAGATGAAAATAGCATGAAATGTAAAATGCTAAAAGTAAATGGTACATAAAGCATGAAAATAAAAGCGTAAAGTAAAGTTAATTGTTAGTAATTAGTGGTTAGTTGGATGACCATCTTGAAACCTGCATTTGGAACTCATTAGGGGATTGGTAGAACCAAAGCCTCTACACAACAAGTTGCATTTGCTTTTTGTCAAGTATATCATCCATTTTGGAATTCTCACAAGGCAACATGTAATGATCAACGATGTTTAAGTGATCCGCGTTGACCAAAGGTGTTGTAGATCCATTAGAGGATTGGTAGAACCAAAGCCTCCACACAATGAATCTCAAGTTTATTGGATCAAAGAGATCAAATTAACATACTTGGGCTTGCAATCATAAGTTTGGGCCACGAATGATCATTTATTCGAATCGGGACAAAATTTAGCGCTATGTTAAGCAATCGTAAGTGGACTTATGTAGAAGTCACACCTATTTTGAGGTCGGCCAATAGCAATCTATGTACTTCATGTTTGGATAAATGATATAGAGATCACCATCCCTTAACATGTATCACAATTAAAAAAGAAAGGGATAAGATGAAGAGGGAGGGAAATGATAAGCTAATTTGGATCACCATTTCAAAATTCTTTCATCTTTAAATTCAACCACTCCTCTAGATGGATTAAAGCACTAAACATATCGTTAATCCAAAGCACCAAAAATGAATTAAACAATTCACTCTTAGGTAGACTTGAATTGATGAACATTTATCCAACTTCATCTACATCACAAAGTCCATTGAGTTTAAAGACAAATTTGACATTTAAAATTGCAATCTAAACCAACAATCAAAAGGAGTGAGTAGAAAAAGCATTTTGGATCAAAGCTGCCCCAAAACAAGGCAAAAAATGCATTCTGTCTTGGTGTAAATCGATTTACACTACTATGTAAATCGATTTACACAGTACAATTTTCAAAAATTCGCGTGAAATTGCTTCTGTGCAATCGATTTACACTTAGTGCAAATTGATTGCACACAGTAACAATAGCAAAAACAGCATTTTAAAAGGGTAATTTCTTGTTCAAACTTTCCATCAAACACCTTATGATCATGGATCCACTTGAGCACGAAAATTCCATCAAATTATGAGAAAATAACACCATTGAAATCACAAAATAATGCTCAAAGAATCAATCCCAAAGATCACCAAGAGATCACATTGTGAAAGATGAATTATCCAACTTACCAAAGGTAGATCTAGAGAATTATCAAAAAAACTTCAAGAATTTGCTTCAATTCAACCACAAGAATCAATTGACCAAGCTTGGATGTAGTTAATAGATGGAGAAAAAGTGTTTGTATGAAGGTTTAGCTCAAAGATTAGTAAGCTTCAATGCAAAGCTTACTAACTTTTTGAAAATGGAGCTTTGAGTGAATTTGGTAGATGGAGAGAATTGAGAGATTTTTTAGCAAGGTGAATTTGGCTATCAAAAGCTTGAAATTTGAATGAAATGAGAGCTCTATTTATAGAGTTTTAGGATTGGGATTAGTGGTAATTTGGTAATTGATTATTGGAGCCAAAATTTGAATTAATGATAACTCTTTCAAAAATTAGAGCCAAAATTTGAATTAATGATAATTCTTTCAAATATAGAGCCAAAATTTGAATTAATGATAATTCTTTTTTAAAAATGAAAGATTGGCACTAAAATTTGAATTAATGATACATCTTTCAAAAGTGAAGGAAAATTGGAGCCAAAATTTGACAAGTTTAATATGCTGATATTTTTTAATTTTCACGCTGTGCAATCGATTGCACTATAGTGCAAATCGATTTGCACAATGTATTTTTTTCAAAAATGGCGCAAAATGCACTATGTGCAATCAATTGCACTCTAAGAGCAATCGATTGCATCAGTGAAAAAAAATGAAAATTTTTAATTCTTTTTCTTTGCAAATAGAGATTTTAGGAAAATAATACCAGAAATCCTTATTTGTCAGATGCTTCGACTTGGTACCTACAAAACAAAAATATACAAAGACAAAGACAAATGTTTTTTGTATTTTGATTAGAAGTTAGTCAACAACACATATACAAAATACACAACCAAGGTGCTTGGAGATTCCTCAAGAGCAAACTTAAAGATAGGAAAAAAGAGGAAGAACCAACCCTAATGTGATCTTGTTATGATCGAGTTGATATGATATGATAGAGGAATCTTAGGGGCAGAAATTGGGGTACAACAATAGCTTAAAAGTTTGTGTAATCCATTAATTATGGATATATACATAATTTATAAGGCCTGCAAAACAATATTATGAAGCATAACATTAAGATTGGATTATGTGTTCATCAAGAAAATGGCTTTTAATTCAAGTTTGAAACCCTAACTTCTTGCCTTCGATTCTCTTAGCTCAAGAATGATCTCAATGAGTTCTTGGAAATTTTGGAAATCTTGTAACATCCTATACAACCTTCATGTTGGACATTTTTGAAAATTCAAATTGGAACTAGGTGAGAAATTTCCATGAAGTTGGTACCAAAAATCTGCCTAACTAGGGCAAAATTTCACTAAGTGTTTTAAGTTCATGAGCATGTCATCACAAATTCATAACTTGAAATCCAAGAATTTCTAGAAAAAGTTATGCCCCACAATGTTTTAGATATAATTGAGATCTACAACTTTCATGTTGGAAGTTTCTCTTGAATCACCTTGCATCATGGTGGAAATTTGGCTCAAAGTTATGAAAAAAAGTGAACTTTTCAACACTTAGAACAAATTCTAAGTTTTAGAATTTTGACTTTTCAAAGATGAATCTTGAATTTTTGATTTCTTGATGAACAAGTTTCACATTTTGACATGTCTAATGAATTGTGATATTTGAAACTTGATTTTGATAAAAAAGTCAAAGTTTGACTTTTCAGTGTACAATTGACTTTTCATCAGTTGACTGAAATTCAACTATCAATCAATTGATCTTGAGAAATGTTTTAAGCCATGCCATTAGGTCAAAATTATGTATTTGAATCCTTTAGATCATGTCTTAAACCAATAAGTCAATGGTTAGGTCAAAAGTCAAAAATTGCACCTTCTCAATCAAAACCCTAATTTTGACCATTTTGCCCTTTTGATGATCTGGTTAAATTTCTTGAGGAATTATGATCCAAACTTGATCAATTTACATATATGAGTTCATGATGTTGATATGGATAAAAAATTATGAAGTTTGACTGTAAATTGAGCATAGTTGACTTTTCCCCAATATAGTTGATTTTAGACCAACTGATCAATTGACTGAGCAAAAATGTGATCCAAAACTTGAAACTTGACATGAGCCATCTTAAGGGTACAAAATGATCCATGAAAGTAATATGGGGCATTAAAATTCCATTTGTCCTTATGCAAACTCAAACTAATTTGGGTCATCAGTGTTTAAGGAGGTGTCTTGAGCTGATTAAACCTTGTGCAGTCTTGAATCCATGGAGATATTATGAGAGATTTATTGAGAAATGAGAGGGAAAATTTTGGGGTACAACAACTTCCCCTATTCAATCTTCTTAAACCTGAAGAGTTAGATTGGCAGATCCGCCATTCGTGACTTGAAGGTGGAAGATGATTGAACACTAGAGTGCCCAAAAATTTGCACTCGAAGATGCATTGGGAATGGGCTTATAGATGCCATTTGGAGGAATTATGGTAAATAATGGAAGAAGTACCTGCATAAATCTTTGGTTGATTTATACTAAAACTTGATGTTTTACCCGTGGAAAAAAAGGGTTAGTTAAATGCAGATGTATGCATGATGCTCACAAGATGAATGGGATTGTGCTAAATGCATTTCGTATGTATATGCTATGATGTATGAATGTGGGATGCATATTTGTCCAGGAAAATATATCCCTGACTACTGCTGAGCAGTTCTGGGAAGCTGAATCCCAGATTGTTGTTGGGGATGAAGAATATGCATATCTTTAAACTTTGTTGGCAAAATGCTTCCGCCGGGAAATATCTCTTAAATGTTAGCTATTATCTGGTCATATCCAAGCTTCACAAAAACTTTGCTGAGGATGAGGAAGTCAACTGCTATCTGGTCGGGATCTAGGTTTCACAGTAACTTACTGGGGAAGAAAAAATTAACTGTTATCTGGTCGGATTCTAGGCTTCACAGAAAATTTCTTGAAATTAAACTGTTATCTGGTCGGATCCAGGCTTCAAAGTAACTTGAAATGGTAATTACTATCTGGTCGGGTCTAGGCTTCAAAGTTTTTTTTTGAAAAGTTAAACTATTATCTGGTCGGATCCAGGTTTCATAGTGACTTGCTGAGGATTGCAGCTAGTTGTTATTTGGTCAGGTCTAGGCTTCACAATAATTTGCTTGAATAGACCAAGTTGAACTGATATATGGTCGGTTCCAGGCTTCATAGTAACTTAATGACATTAAACCGCTATCTGGTTGGATTCCAGGCTTTACAGATTTCTGAGGTGGATGAAGTTAATTACTATCTGGTCGGGTCCAGGCTTCATAGTAAACTTGTCTGAAGAGATAGAGTTGAACCGATATCTGGTCGGATCTAGGCTTTACAATAACTTTCTTGGAACTTAGTTGTTATCTGGTCAGATTCTAGGTTTCACAATGAACTTCTAAGGGGAATTTCTATCTGGTCGGGTTTCAGGCTTCACAATAACTTACTTGAAAATATGAAGTTGAAAACTGATATCTGGCGGATCCAAGCTTTACAGTAACTTACTGGGGTAGAGGAAAACTCTATTGGGGAAAATAAGTTAAACCCTAGTCTGGTTGAGTCTAGGTTCTTCAATATCTCGATGAGTTAAACTATTATCTGGTCGGGTCCAGGTTTCATAGTATCTTGAGAAGTTAACTACTATCTGGTCGGGTCCAGTCTTCATAGTAACTGAAAGGTTACACTATTATCTGGTCGGGCCCATACTTCATAGTATTTGAAAGGTTACACTATTATCTGGTCGGGTCCAGGCTCTATAGTGACTTGAGAAGTTGACTATTATTTGGTCGGGTCCAAGCTTCATAGTAGCTCCAAAATCATACTATCATTTGGTCGGGTCCAGGATTCATAGTATCTTTTGGAGATAGTAAAGGTTTTGTTGATGACTTTACTGAGGATTAGGGGTTGTGGCCCTCTGATTCGTAATAGTCTGAATGACAAACTCAAACTGGAGAGGATAGACTCAGTTGGGGAAGACAGACTCAGCTGGGGAAGATAGACTATGCCGGGGGAATTTTGCTGTTCGTTGATTGTTGTATGTTGTATGTTGGGGAAATAAACCCTGTTGATGAACTGCTGACGAGGTGAGTTCTTTTAGAAAGAGATCCACGGGGCTTCTTCTTGTAGGGTCAACTTAGCTGGGGAGAGATATGTCAAGAGGTTGAGGCTTTGGCTGGGTATCAACCCATGCAAAGAGACTTTGTGGGAGACTCTGTTGAGGATTGGTTTATTGTAGCCGGTCTTGTGGGGATAATGTTAATGAAAAAAATCTGTGGGGATACTCCATATACATTAAAGAGATGCTTGCTACTGTAGCAGGACACATGTGCCAAATAGTTTTAATTATGCATATGTTCATTCAATTTTAGTCATTGGACATTTTTGCAATCAAAACATAAACAAAAAGTTTGCACTTCAAAATATATTTGTATTGATATTTTGCCCATGAACAGGCATTTTTGTACAAAGAGACGGAGATCCTAGTAAGAGGAAATCATCGAAAGGAAAACAAAAAATTGAAAACAAAAACAAATAGCCATGTGGAAATGATCTCATTGCATTCCAACTCTACTATTGCCCTAATGTCTTCGAATGCTCCTTGCCGTCGACAGAAGTTGATTGGATTGATCTTGGATCGTTGAACTCAGACCTTGGTAATAAAGTCGACTGTGGTGATTCCACGGGGACATAGTCATACACTTTCAATCCTTAACTTTTTCCTGGACCGCCCTTTCAGGTTTTCAGCCCACCAGGATACCCATTTTTGCCCAAGTCGCCCTTTCGGGTTTTCAACTTGCCGGGTGTATAATCTTTTGCATATATCCCTAATTTTTGCCCAAACCTTTTGGTTTGCCGTGATTCCCTTATTTTTCCTAGGTGTGTCAACATAGCGGGTCTCTTATGCATAGTATTTTTTGACTATGTCCGCGTTCACAAGATGTGGGAAGTCTTCACCATCCATGGTAGTTAGCATCATGGCACCACCAGAGAACACTCTCTTGACAATAAACGACCCTTCGTAAGTGGGAGTCCATTTGCCTCTAGGGTCGCCTTGTGGTAGAATGATGCGCTTTATCACCAAGTCACCAGCTTGATATACTCAGGGCTTGATCTTTTTGTTGAAAGCCTTAATCATGCATTTTTGGTACATCTGACCATGACAAACAACAGCCAGTCGCTTCGAATTGATCAAGTTCAACTGATCCAATCTTGTTTGAATCCACTCGTCTTCACCTAGGCCCGCCTTATTCATAATCCTCAGTGAGGGAATCTGAACTTCTACTGGCAAAACAACTTCCATGCCATAGACTAAAGAAAATGGAGTTTCCCCAGTTGATGTTCTAGCTGAAGTACGGTAGCCATGAAGAGAAAACGGTAACATCTCATGTTAGTCCTTGTAGGTTACTACCATCTTTTGCACAATCTTCTTAATGTTTTTGTTGGCCGCTTCGACTGCGCCATTCATTTTAGGTCTATAAGGAGAAGAATTGTGATGCTTGATTTTGAACTGAGTGTAAAACTCAGTAATCATAGCATTGTTGAGGTTAGTCCCATTGTCGATGATGATCCTTTCGGGGATACCATAGCGGCAGAAGAGATTATGTTTGATGAATCTGGCTACCACGTTCTTTGTGACTGAGGCAAATGAAGTGGCTTCGACCCATTTGGTGAAATAATCAATAGCGACCAGAATAAAGCGATGTCCATTGGAAGAGGTGGGTTTGATATCTCCAATCATATCAATGCTCCACATTGCAAATGGCCACGAAGCGATCATGACGTTTAGAGGGATAGGAGGCACATGGACCTTGTCAGCATAGACTTGGCATTTATGGCAAGTTCTTGAATGTTGATGGCAATCAGTCTCCATTGTTGACCAATAGTAACCAGCTCTCAGGATTTTCTTGGCCATATTATGTCTGCTAGAGTGAGTGCCAAAGAGACCATCGTGCATGTCTTCCATAATTTCCTCTGCCTCCTTCTTGTCTACACATCAGAGTAGAGTAGAGTCATGGTTACGCTTGTACAATATTCCGTTACTTAGGAAGAATTTGGCTGAAAATCTTCGTAAGAACTTTGTCATTAATGGATGCTCCTTCAGGGTACTCTTGTGCTTCAAGGTACCTCTTCACCTCATGGTACCGAGGTTTTTCTGTGTTAATGTCGAGCTCATAGCAGTGTGCAGGTTCGTAGAATCTCTCAATTGTAATCATAGGAGCTTCGTTGTCTCATCTGACCTTGAACATTGAAGACATTGTTGCCAAGGCGTCAGCTAACTGATTTTATTCCCTAGGGAAGTGTCCAAAGGTGATCTCTTCAAAGTAAGGAATCATAGATAACACAAGCTCCTTGTAAGGGATGAGATTAGGGTGTTTAGTGTCCTAATCTCCTTTTACTTGGATAATCACTAAATGGAATCCCCAAACACATTCAAATGCTTGATCCTTAAATCAATGGAAGCCTTCAGACCCAAAATGCATGCTTCATACTCAGCCATATTGTTCATGCAATCAAAGCAAAATCTGGCAGTGAAAGGAGTGTGGCAACCTTCAGGGGAGATGATCACATCAGCAATTCTGTTACCCAAGGCGTTGGAAGCCCCATCGAAGACCATAGTCCACCGGGATCCTTGTTCAGGTCCATCATACGGTCCAGGTTTCGCGCAGTCGGTCACTAGCATGATGTTATCATCCGGGAAGTCAAAGTTCATAGACTGGTAATCATCAATAGCTTGATGGGCCAAATGATCTGCTAGTATGCTTCCTTTGATGGCCTTTTGTGTCGTGTATTGAATGTCGTACTCAGTCAAGATCATTTGCCATCTGGTTATCCGTCCGGAAAGAGCAGGTTTCTCGAAGATGTACTTGATTGGGTCCATCTTAGAAATCAACAGAGTGGTATGAGTCAACATATACTTTCTTAGCTGGCGAGCAGCCCATACCAGAGCACAACAAGTTTTCTCGAGCAGTGAATATCTGGTTTCATAGTCGGTAAACTTTTTGCTCAGGTAGTAAATAACATGCTCTTTTCGGCCAAACTCGTCATGTTGGCCCAAAACACACCCCATAGAGTTCTCTAGCACTGTCAAGTACATCATCAAGGGTCTTCCTTCAACTGGAGGCATGAGGATATGAGGTTCTTGTAGATATTCTTTGATTTTTTCAAAAGCAGCTTGGCATTCATAATTCCATATGACTACTTGATCTTTCTTCTAGAGTTTGAAGATTAGCTCGCAAGTAGCAGTCAAGTGAGATATGATGCGGGCGATGTAATTAAGACGACCCAAGAATCCTCTAACTTCATTTTCAGAGTGGGGGACTGGCATTTCTTGGATGGCCTTTACTTTGGTAGGATCGACTTTGATGCCTTTACTGCTGACAACAAAACCTAGCAGCTTTCCAGGTCGTACTCCAAATATGCACTTGTTAGGGTTCAACCTCAACTTGTACTTTTTCAACCTCTCGAATAACTTGTACATGTGATCAAGATGTTCCTCCTCGGTTTGTGATCTAGAAATCATATCATCCACATATACCTCTATTTCATGATGGATCATATCATGAAACAAAGCTACCATAGCCCTTTGATATGTTGCCCCTGCATTCTTCAATCTGAACGACATGACCTTGTAGCAAAAGGTGCCCCATTGCGTAACGAAAGTGGTCTTCTCCATGTCTTCGAGAGCCATCCTAATTTGATTATAGTCGGAGAAGCCATCCATGAAAGAGAAGACTTTATGTTGAGCAATGTTATCGACCAAGACATCAATATGAGGTAGAGGGAAGTCATCATTGGGGCTTTCCCTATTCAGATCCCTATAATCTACGCACATACGAACTTTTCTGTCCTTCTTCGGTACTGGCACCACATTTGAAACCCATTGGGGATAAGATGGCACATCTAGGAATCCTGCATCAAATTGTTTCATCACTTCAGCTTTTATCTTTTCATACATGTCAGGCCTCATGCGACGAACTTTTTGTTTGACAGGAGGACAATCTTCTTTAGTCGGCAGACGATGAACTACGATGTCAGTATCCAAACCCTAAAATATCTTCATACAACCAAGCAAACACTTCCACATAATCATGCAACATCTGAACCAATCTTCTTTTGACACTACTTTCCAGGTTAATGCTGATCTTGACTTCTTTCTTGTTTGTCTCGGTACCCAGATTGATGACTTCAACTGACTCTTTGTGCGGCTGAATAGCTTTTTCCTCTTGTAATAGAAGTCTGGCTAGTTCTCCTGGTATTTCACAATCTTCCTCGCCTTCGTCTTCGGCTTGGTTAATTGGACATTCGAAATCATAGTCGGCAATAGTAGAGTCATTGGCAATGAGATACAAAGTGGATGAGGACCTGCAAGAGTGTGTGGTGTGTGCATGTAAGATACATGGCTATTTTGAAAAACGTATTTGAAGAAAAAGAAAGACAATGACCACAAATATTTGAATGCAAAAGAGTCCAATGGTTTGTATTGAATGATCATATGATAAAATGAACATAAATAAAACCCTTGACAAATGGACCAAAGTGCCCCGGGCAAGGCACATGGCTTAAAAGTCCTTGTTTAATATTACAGACAAAATGTTCTTGAATTAATAAGAAAGCAATAAACAAGTAATTACTCCTCAATGAAGGAGATGGGAACGGAATCCTTTGCGTGCCAATTGTTGAGCTTTGTTGTATTAGGGTATACCCAATCTTCAAATGCAACTTCATCCTCAGAATCACCTAGAGAATTGACTCTATGACTTCTAATACGGAGAGGGGGTTTCCCTGCACGAGTGCGCCTGACTTCCTTCTGAGCCTTGATGGTGAAACCCAAACCACACTTATCTGCTTTGAATGGTATCTCGAGGAGTTGCCCCCAAGTATCACAACTTCCTTCTTCGACTGCAGCACGAGCATCTTTGAATGAAACCATCTTTGGTACGACCTTAACAACTTTGGACGTATCAGAGGAACATTTGGCAGCAATAATCATTGGTGGCACAACTTCAAAAGCTTGACACGGGGTCTCTATAAATTCTCCATCCATCTCCATGTATTTGAAAGAGTTGAGGTGGCTTACCATGAACTCCTCCTCACCACAGGCAGTGACAATCCTTCCCTTGACCGGATACTTGAGCTTTTGATGAAGAGTTGAGGTTACTTCCCCAGCTCCATGGATCCAAGGGCAACCCAACAAACAAGAGTAGGCAGGATGGATATCCATGATGTAGAAAGTAGAGTTGAAAATTTGTGAGCCCACTTTGATCAGAAGATCCACCTCTCCATGAACTGTCCTTTTGGACCCATCGAAAGCCCTTACAATAATATCACTTGGTTTCAAAACTAAACCTTCACAGTCTAAACGGTCTAACGCCCCCTTGGGTAGTATGTTTAAGGAAGAGCTAGTGTCAACCAGAACATGTGCCAAGGTAGTCCCTTTGCATTCGACAGAAACATGTAGAGCCTTGTTATGGTTCTTCCTGAGTGGTGTCAGATCAGCATCCGAGAACCCTAAACCATTATCAGTCATCAAGCTTGCCACGCAATTTTCAAACTGGTCAGTCGTGGTCTCATGAGGGACATGAGCCTTCTTCAAGAATTTGATTAACGCCCGAGCATGAGCATTGGAGCAGAGTAGCAAAGATAACATAGAAATCTTGGAAGGGGTTTGCCCCAACTGCTCCACAATCTTGAAATCACTCCTTTTTATAATTTTTAAGATCTTATCCATTTCACGAGCGGAAGGTTCTCCATTAACAACGTCTTTTGCGGGTATTTCCGTCTCAACAGGCTCAACTACCTTCTCCTTTCCCCTTGTATCAGTACTAGGCTTGGAAGTGGTAATGCAGACAGGTGCCTTTGTAATAATTGGTGGTGAGATGTTGGGTGAAAAGATTCTCCCAGTTCTGGTTACCTTACTTGAGAAAGTAATGTTACCAACGTCATTAACTTTTCTTTCTTCAATCCAAACGTCTTGTTTTATCCCATGGTAAAACACCTCAGCACCATAATTCCATGGCACTGCTTTGTTGGAAGAGTAGGGAATTGGCCCGGGAGCGGTAATTATCAAAGGAGCAACAATGGGTTCATTTGAAATCCTGATAGGACTCTTGGAGGAGATCCTAAAAGGCTTGTTTGAGATGGTTATGATGGAGAGATCTTCACACTTATTGGTCAAACCTTTGGCAGGCAGAGTCTTCTCAAATAGGATTTCATGGCTATTCATTAGGCGTTGAATGCCTTCCTTCATCCCTTCGCATTCATTGATTTTTTTGGCACAACAAACACAGTCCTTCACACAGCCAGGGAAAATCCAGGCCTTTAACAGATTCTTTTTGATGATGATTAATGGAGTAGTTAAGTCTTCGACAGAGGCAATGAAAATGGTATCTTCAACAACATTGGCACCCTTGCCATGATTTGGCATAGGCGCGGTGATTACATTCGGGGTTGGAGGAGGATCAAATTTAATAGTCTTGTTATCTATCAAGTCTTGAATTTTATTCTTCAGTGCCCAACATTGGTCAGTCTCATGCCTGGGACTACTTGAGTGATATGCACATTTAGTGTTCAGATTATACTTTGGTGAAGAGGTATCTGGATTGGCTAGAGGATCGCGCAATGTCACCAAATTAGCCTTTAGTAGGTGTTGTAAGGCTTGGGATAGTGTCACGCCTATCCTTGTGAATTGTCTTCTCGGAGTCTCAAACCGTTGATGATTGGCAGATGGTCTTTGAGCAGGAGTTGGATGGGAAATTCAGACGACATTAAAGGACGAACGATCATCCTTCTTGGTACAGGCCCTTTCCCCATACACAACATTCGTTTATTTCTTTTCAACAAAAGGTTTCTTTATAGGATTGGAGGTGGAGGCAGATGCCATGGGAATCTTTCCGCTTTTGATGCCGCTTTTAACTCTTTCATTGATTAAGATCAGTTTGGTGAAACCGGAGGAAGAACAACCAACCAACAAGTTGAAAAATGGACCAGATAAAGTATCCTTAAACATATCAATGTGCTCCTGTGATCGGTGGATCTGGAACTGACTGTTTAACGCTGGTTCGCGAAATGTCGCGGAAGCAAGAGTCGCCACCGTCTTTTATTTTCTCCAACATGGAAAGGACAAAAGCACAGAAAAATTCCTTATGAGATTGTTTCTCGGTTCGGGAGGTAGATTTATAGAAAGGGAAGGTGTTAGCACCCTTTCTATCCGTGGTTATCCACGGGCTCTTAGATACTTGCTCATTTGTGTTTTCAAAATGTTTGTTTGTTTTTCAAAGTGTGAGTGGGTTTGAAAAAGTTTCGTTTAAAGTTTCAGATCGACTCTTGTATCAGTCCTCAAGAGTGTTTGAAAAGTTGTTTTTGAAAGCTTTTTTGAAAGTGTCGGTGTAAAAAGAGTTTGATTTGTTTTGAATTAGAGCAAGTATCTATGAGTCATCTACCTACCCTAAGGAATTAGGCTGTGTAAATGTCCTTGAGGTAGTGCCATCCCACCATTGAGAGGTAGGTAGCACCACCGTTGGAGGTGTTCGGGTCAATTCGAGTTTAGGGACAGTGTGGTCACCAGAGCAACAGTAGGACACCTTAGAAGCTACCCTTATGCCATGTTCATGGACATAAGGACTTACTAAAACGTCCTATACTCGACGACCACATTTCGAGGGGCAAGGCAACAGCGAGGCGTACCCTAAGAGTGGTGTGTGAATTGTGTGTCGTTTTCAATTATGTTTTATCTTGATCATGCATTGAGTGAGCTACGCTTTGATTTTATTTGGGCCAATCATTCTTTCATGTGATTAGCAGTTTAAAGGTGCGGAAATTAAAATGCGGAAAATAAAGGTCCTACGCTATTACAAGGCGCGGGTCTATACATCGCCAAATTAACAAAGACCCGATTTGAATAAAAATGCGGAAAATAAAGGTCCTAATTACTATTACAAAGCTTTGGCAATTACATAATATTTGAAATGAAAATAAAGACAAACGCGCGAAAAGAAATAAGAATCGAGAGTTCGAGGGCGTTGGACCCTTTAAAGAAATTAAATTGGAATTGAAAGTAAATTAATTATTTAATGAGAAAAGAAATTATTTTTTGATGTTTTTTTGGGATTTATGAAATAAAGGAATTTAATTAAATTAGAAGTTAAATCAAAACCTAGTTCTAAATTTTTTTTAATTGTTAAATAAAAATATTTAAGTTTTGACCTAATTTATACTAATTATTTAATTACATGAGTTTTTACAAAATAAATTAATAATTAATAATAATAATAAGGAGAAAAAGTTATTTATTAAGAAAAGAGAATAAAAATGCTAAACCCTAATTTGTACATTTTTTAGTTATTTAAGAAAAATATTAAAATTAAAAATCTAACTTTACTAAATTAATGGTTTAAAGGTTTATTTACAAAAAATATTAATGCATTAAATATTAAATAAACATTTTTTATTTTCTTGATTTCTGATTTTTTTGTATTTTTGTATTATGAAAATTAATTTGATGAATTAAAAGAAAATAATTAAAAGAATTTAAGAAAGATAATCAAATGAAAATAAGTGAGAAAAAGTGCAAACCATAGGGTATTCAGACCCAATTTGGGAGGTGTATTTGAGAAGTTTGGCCCAAGAAATCTGGCCTTTTTTGACTTTCCAATGCTTGTGTGCAGAGTAGTTGACTAATGTGCATGATGAGCTGCCCATTCTGGCCATTGGATTGATCTCCTGGGCGTGTGGCAAGCAAGCAGGTGAGGGCATATGGTATTCCTTTGCATGAGAGCTACACTGGAACAAGTTAGTGAAAAAATTATGAAATACACAAGGGGACCTGGGAATCGAACCCAGGTCCCAATACCTGCAAGCCAGCGCATTTGCCAATTGAACCATTGAACGCATTTGTTATTATTATGGAATGGAAATAATATATGGGAAACATAAGCATCATACTGAACAATTAAAAAATGCGCCAGTTATTTAAACCTTCCAATCACGTTCCAACACGCTAGCATCTTCTTCCTTGTTTCTTCGTTTTGCCTGAAAATAATAACTAGATAGCGGGGGTTTTAAACCCCCACTAAGTCAAACCTGCAATAATAGCGATTAGAGTATGGTTAAAAAGAAAAAGGGCGCGAGGTGTGAGTTCAACTCGTCAGAAGGTCCTGATTCCAATGGTACTATTTTGGTTGGCCAATTTTTCCTCAAGCGTAAAACCCCAAATCTGGAGCTTTGAAACCCTAAAAAGCTTTCATGGTGGATTCTTGTATAGGGCTTATTAGTTCAATCAAAGCATGCTATTAGCTTCAGAACACTTATGTTAGTGTAAATCATCAATAAAAATGCATGAATAATGCCTAGAAATCAAAACACGATTAAGGAAAATTTCAAGAAAAGTTTGATTCTGTTATACCGATTCCTTGAGTATGGAGGGTTGGTTTCGATTGGAATAGCTTCCTGGTAATGTCAGGAGTGGATTGGAATGCTTTTCAGACCTTGAAACACCTTGCAATTAGGTTTTCAGTTTTCAAATTTTTTGTCAAAAGTTGCAATGTGTTCTTTGTTCTTGGGCGCAGCTCTTGTCCTCTTGGCATTAGGTTTCACTTATGCTTATGTATGTGAATGAATTAGGTCAGAAAAATCAAGCCCAAAGCCTTTGCATTGATGATTTTGAATATTTGATTTTCATGATCTTTTTTCAATCTTTTTTCAATCCTTTCTTATGCCAATCCTTGCCAATCATATTGAATCTTTCCTTATTGAATGGTGCACGAAATATTGAGTGAATTCTATGCACAAAAAGATTTGAAAAGTATGATTTAGTATTTTTCTCATGATTAATTTCAATTAAATGAATTAATAAGATTAAAAATTCAATTAATTAATTAAAAATAAGAAAATAACTCCCTTTAAAGTCAATGGGTCGTGCATGGCCTTTGGGTGATGATTCATGGAAGAAATTGAGGCCCATTAGCAATTTTGAGGCATTTGAAGCAAAGTTGACTTTTCAAAATTCCCAAAAATTTCCCAACTTCCACAAGGCATATCTTGCTCAATGTTTAAGCTTTGATCATGTTCTTGGATATTTTGGAAAGGTCTTGAAGTCCTCTAACCAATGCCTTTGGTCCCATGTCATTTTGATTTACCAATCTCAAGTTATGGTCTTTGACTTAAAGTGCCTTTTTGTTGACTTTTGAAAATGACCTATAATGTTGAGCTTGATAACTTTTTGTGAGAGCATTTCTTGGACTTGAAGTGTGAAGATGAGTTGTAGGAAATTTCATTCTCTTCAAAATGAGCTTTGGATGGAATTTTTCTGATAAACCATGTGGAAGTAATTCCCTAGTCAATTTGCAGTTGACTTTTTCAGCTGTCCAAAAATAGAAACTTTTGCATCTTGAGACTTTTTGAGCCATGCCTTGAGAATCATGATCAAGAATTTATCAAATGATGTTTGTGGCTTCAAAATAAGATGTTGACCAAAATTTTTGACTTTTGACTGTCAAATGACCATTTTGCCCCTGCAGTTGATTGTAGTGCAATTAGGGTTTTTGACTGTGCAATTTTGTGCTGTGAGTCTTGAAACTTGGCATATGGATGCTTGACAATGTTTATAGGCATGTGGGACTTGTTTGGACCCTTGGAAGCTTCAATTTCTTTGCCAGAACCAAAACCCTAATTTTTGACTGTTAGGAGGCCATTGGACTGTGCAACCTTTGGGAGATTTTGAAGCATGCTCTTAGCAAATCTTGAAGAATATGTGAGGGCAAATTTTGGGGTACAAAAGTTGCCCCTGTTCAATCTTCTTAGACCTGAGGATGTAGATTGGCTAGCGTGCCTTTCATAATCCAAAGGTGGAAGATGATTGAACACTAGAGTGCCCAGAAATTTGCACTCACATAGTAGAGTGTCAGCAGTATGATGGTGGGAATGGGCTTATAGATGCCATTTAGAGATTTGATGGATAGGAAAACGGGCTTATAGATTTCATGTTGAGAGGTGATGGATAGGTGGATGGGCTTATAGATGCCATCTGGGTGTCGATCGCGTAAGAGATTCCTTAGCGAGAACTTGCGTACCTGAAAAAGAAAGATAATTACCTGGCCTGTTACAGAAGTTGATCTTCAAACTCTTTATGTAGATGTGCCCTGACTGGTTACAGGAATTGAATCTTTAAACTCTTCAGACGTGCCCTGGCGAGATACAGGGATCGAGTCCGGCTAACATAGTCGTCAACAGATACACCCTGGCAAGATACAGGAATCGGATCCTCGAACTCTTCAGAAGGTTTTTTGTTGGTAATGATGTGATGAAGGAATCTGAGACGATTGCTACCTCAGCAGGATGATGAATGGATCAGGGACGATTACTACCTCAACGGGACGGTGAGAGAACCTTGGACGATTACTACCTCAACAGTAACAATGAGAGAACCTTGGGCGATTACTACCTCAACAGTAACGATGAGAGAACCTTGGGCGATTACTACCTCAACAGTAACGATGAGAGAACCTTGGGCGATTACTACCTCAACAGTAACGATGAGAGAACCTTGGGTGATTACTACCTCAACAGTAACGATGAGAGAACCTTGGGCGATTACTACCTCAACAGTAACGATGAGAGAACCTTGGGCGATTACTACCTCAACAGTAACGATGAGAGAACCTTGGGCGATTACTACCTCAACAGTAACGATGAGAGAACCTTGGGCGATTACTACCTCAACAGTAACAATGAGAGAACCTTGGGCGATTACTACCTCAACAGTAATGATGAGAGAACCTTGGGCGATTACTACCTCAACAGTAACGATGAGAGAACCTTGGGCGATTACTACCTCAACAGTCACGATGAGAGAACCTTGGGCGATTACTACCTCAACAGTAACGATGAGAGAACCTTGGGCGATTACTACCTCAACAGTAACGATGAGAGAACCTTGGGCGATTACTACCTCAACAGTAACGATGAGAGAACCTTGGGCGATTACTACCTCAATAGTAACGATGAGAGAACCTTGGGCGATTACTACCTCAACAGTAACGATGAAGGAATCTTGGATGTCTTCTACTGAGTCTTCATCAGGAAAATCTTTAGGAATCGATTTAACTGGACTAGAGAAGGCTTTTGACTGGATCGGCATCAGAAAAATCTTTAGGAGTCGATTTAACTGAACCAGGCAAGGTCTTGGAATCTTCAACTGGGTCTTCATCAGGAAAATCTTTAGGAATGGATTTAACTGGACCAGAGAAGGCCTTTGACTGGATCGGCATCAGAAATATCTTTAGGAATCGATTTAACTGAACCAGGCAAGGTCTTGGAATCTTCAACTGGGTCTTCATCAGGAAAATCTTTAGGAATCGATTTAACTGGACCAGAGAAGGCCTTTGACTGGATCGGCATCAGAAAAATCTTTAGGAATCGATTTAACTAAACCAGGCAAGGTCTTGGAATAGCTGATAACTTAACCGGATCTTTCCTGAAATGTAAAAGTCAGTCGTATGTAATGCATGCCATGGATCAAGCAATGATGTTCTCAACATAAATGAGATTGTAAGATATGATGCGTTTATGCATGTATCATGATGTATGTGATGTTTTTGAATGTATTTTTGTCTAGGAAAACATATCCTTGACGAATGCCGGGAGTTAAATCCTGGGCTGATGGTTGAAGAGAGTTCTTCATTTCCGCTGGGGATGAAGATTGCAAGAATGAACCGGTAGGAGAAGATGACTCCGTTGGGGAATAAACTTGATGAAGAGATTACTCTGCGGGGAATAACTACTCTAGCGATCTTGCTGGGGAATAATACTCTGTGGGAAGAGAGGTGCTTCGCTGAGATGAATGAGAACTCCATTGGGGATACCATTGTTGAGTTTTGTTGAAGAATATGATGAGCTCCGCTGGGGGATAGGAAGACTTCGTCGGGGACGATCTTTCCCTGGTTATTGGCTGAGGATAACCCAGTTATATCCTGGTGGGGAAATAACCGTTGAATAAAGCCGGGAGACGCGTTCGTGCTCTGCAGGGGGGAACTCCCAGAATCTACTGGGGATAAGCTTCCTGCTGGGGAGATGGATTCCGCTTTCCTGGGGAGGCTTTTGGACTGGACTTTCCTGGGGAAATTTTTTGATATGCACTGGGAAAGTGGCTCCACTGAATGTTCGTATACCGCCGGGGAACAATCTTAAATCGAGATTGCCGGGGATGCTTGTTGGGAATATTGCGCTGAGGAATGTTGAGATCTGTTAGGGATACCTAATTTCCTTAAGGCCAACAGTATAACATTGCTTAGGGAGAGTATGTTGACTTGCTGGCTCATTCTCTGGGGAGTTAAGATATCTTGGTTGCGTCCTTCAGCCGAAACTATCTTGGTACCTTGATGGACAGAGAAACTAGATTGCTTAGACAACTCATTACTGCCCCTGTTTCTGTGGGAGAAGATACCTGTGGAGATCTTGATAACTGCCGATTTGACCAGTCTTCTTCTGGTAAGCAAGTGACAAGATGCCGGGACATAGTCGTACGCTTTTGATCCCTAACTTTTTCCTGGACCGCCCTTTCGGGTTTTCAGTCCACCAGGATACCCATTTTTTCCCAAGCCGCCCTTTCAGGTTTTCGACTTGCCGGGTGTACAGATTTTTCATTTTCATCCCTTATTTTTGCCTAGGTGTGTCAACCTAGCGGGTCTTTGATTACGCGTAGTATTTTTTCGACTATGTCCATGCTCTCAGGATGTAGGGAGGTGCCCCTGTTATTGTGCTGCCACGCTACCAGAAGATGTTTGGTCATGCAAGATTTGTTGCTGGGAATTCATGTCCAATGCCCCAAGTGGCTCAGGCGGAGGTTTGCCCCTGGCTGTTTGGCATCTTGAGAGATTCCTTGAATCTTGACTGGACTGCCCCAGATGATAGACAATGATCAGGCCATACCCCTTGATTGGAGGTGCTTTTGTTCATTAGGCATTCATCGTGCGAATTTCTATGCTGTTCAAACAAAAAGTCATATGCAAACAAAGTTATGTTAAAAATGCAAAGCTTATGTCTGTCTTGAAGTTTTTGAAAAATGCATTTTTCAGTAAAACCAGCAAATTTTGTAAAATGTGATGTCAACTCAATATTTTATAGCAAGCCTTAAGGAGTCAGGATACCTTTCGTAACAATATGCTTTCGAACTAACCCATGCTTCAGCTAGGACTTTTAAGGGTTATAACGTGGCCTGGTTCACGGTTTAAGAAACAAAGGATAAAGGCTCAAATTATTTGTACCCACCCGCTCTTCGTGATGTTCTTCAATCCTAAGCTTAGTTGATCGTGCGTTAGACCTTGTTTGAGTCTTTGCTTTGATACACCAGTGATGATTCGGATATCGACAATTTATTTTGAATAGGCAGTCATTTCTTTTTATTGAGGGTTTGTGTGACCTCTTTCTTTTTTGATTTTATTATCCCTAAATTTTGCCTGAACTATTTCTTTTGTGATTACAGTCAGCGGGATGCCCCAGTTTTGTAAGTCTCCTTCATAGGTCTCGACTTAATGGGCTTTTATTTTGAAAGATAATGACTGCCTTTCTTTATTGATTATTCGGAACCATCACTGTCTTCTTTTTTTTGTAAGGACCTCTTTGGTGCCATTTGTTATGCACTTGGATCAACTGAGAGAACTACCCTGCCCCAGGTTATGATAAAGGGTTTTAATTTTTGAAAAGAAAAACTCCTACTTCTTTGGCTCAGAGGGGTTGACGAGGGATTATCTTCCTTATAACTCCAGCATTTAGGGATTGAAACAATGCTTGTACTTCATCAGCGGGGTCTGTTCAAAAGCATACTGTAAAGATAGCGGTATCGTTTTCGTCATCCTCCCTCAAGAGGCTTAGCATTATTAATTAAGAGTTGACATCAAAAAAATGAAAGCAGTTTGTGTATAGCGAATGCGAATATATTGCTTCAAAACAGACATACGCGATGCATTAATGAAATAACAATGTTTAACATGAATAAATGTTTGAACAATCAAAAGAAAATTACAACTTGAAATTCCTAATGAACAAAAAATCTTTTCATCTCAGGGCTTGTTACTTCAACTGGTGAATCCTGTAGGGATGGTAGAAGCACTCAGCCTGGCCATCTTGGGTGAATTCCACAGTTCCTTCATTAATCAGGTCTTGGATCTTATTCTTCAGAGCCCAGCTGTCGTTGGTGTCGTGTCCTGGACTGTCAGAGTGGTATGCACATCTTTCCTCAGGATTGTACTTTAGGGAGTTTGTGTTGAGATTCTTAGGAGGGTCCCTTAACGTCACCAGATTCAACCTCAACAATTGTTGTAAAGCTTGAGACGGTGACACGTTGAGCTTGGTGAACTGCCTTTTAGACTTGTCTGGCTTGCTCTGATCAGCCCATTGTTCTCGGCGAGGTCGTTGTTGGACCTGTGAAGTAGTAGCAGCTTGGAGAGGCCCATTCATTAAACCAAACCTTTGACTTCTTGGAGGCTGATTAATGACTTGGTCTCTGACTTGGACTGGTTGCTTCATGTTGTATCTGTCTTGATGGAGTTAACTGATCATGGTCCTCAACTCCTCTTGCTCCCGAGCCAAACCTTGGATGAGAGCCCTTTGCCCCAGCATCTGGGTTTTCATTGTATCTACCTCAGCTTGTAGGCGTTTCAGCCGTTCGTCCTTATCGTCCTCAGAACTGTTCCTGACCAAAGTCCCCATGAGGAGTGTCCTCAACTCTTCCTGCCCCTTGGATAGGCTTAGAAAGATCTCCTTGAACTGAGTCTCTTGAGCATGAAGACCCTGGTTATCTTGTTGGGAAGCCATTGTTAAAATAAACAGCTAAGAAGGTAAGTGACCTGTAACAAGGGTACCTGTTATGCAATGATGTGTATGATATGCATGCAATATTTTCAAGGATCTCGCGGGGCAGACAAGAGAAATTGTTAGAATTTGAAACCGGTAGCTTGATTGAAGGAACTTCATGTTGTTGAGAGTCCTTCTTCAAGGGTCAAGGCTCACCATATCGAGTGGGTCATAGCCCCTGACCACTTTGGCTAGAGGAAAATAAATCCCCTTTGCCCCTTGCTATACAATTTGATTCATCATGACCTGCATCACAGACCCTTGAGATCCTTGAAATGGATTAGTCCTTATGTAGGATGTATGCAATGGTATGATGGTATGATGTCATGTTATGCGTGGGGTGATATAAGTAACCCTGTTATGAGTCCAGATTAAGGACTGTAAACAAAACCTGCAAGAAACTCAAGTGTCAGATAACAAGCATGCAAGCAGTCAAGTACGAAAGCACACAAGTGACACCATAGCCCTTAGAGTTTAGGCCAGCATGGGGTCTGGGTATTACCCTCTTGAAGTTTGTGGGCTCAACCTGTCCTATCAGAAGAGACCGGGTTCTAAGGGTCCCAATATCACTGGATTGCTTTCAATGTTCATTGTTTCGGTTTAGCCACTGAACTGGCGACCAAAATATTTCAAGAAAACAACCCTCTATTGAGTGTAGCATCGAGTATCAACCAACCTCGGACTGCACCAAAGTCAGTTATCTCATTACCCTAAAGAGGCCAAGATGGTTCAATTAAGGTTCCTAAGGTCAGTTGATGCTTCGTGACACCACGCGGCGGCCCCGTACTCTCCTTGACTGAACTCAAGGGTTACCGGTACACACCAAAGTGCCACATCAACGTAGCAGACTGCTTCAACCATGTCGGTATACCCCGCACAGTTCCCTCACAGCCTTGTTGCTACTTTCTAAGAAGGTATCCCCAGATCCGGGTTAGGATCTATAGAACTCCCGAGACAGTCCCACAATAATAAAGCAAACAAGCCAAAGCAATTGAAAACACAGTTATGAACTATCCTAAGGTACACCTCACTTTTAGATTGATCCCCAGCAGAGTCGCCAGTTCTGTGATCGGTGGATCTGGAACTGACTGTTTAACGCTGGTTCGCGAAATGTCGCGGAAGCAAGAGTCGCCACCGTCTTTTATTTTCTCCAACATGGAAAGGACAAAAGCACAGAAAAATTCCTTATGAGATTGTTTCTCGGTTCGGGAGGTAGATTTATAGAAAGGGAAGGTGTTAGCACCCTTTCTATCCGTGGTTATCCACGGGCTCTTAGATACTTGCTCATTTGTGTTTTCAAAATGTTTGTTTGCTTTTCAAAGTGTGAGTGGGTTTGAAAAAGTTTCGTTTAAAGTTTCAGATCGACTCTTGTATCAGTCCTCAAGAGTGTTTGAAAAGTTGTTTTTGAAAGCTTTTTTGAAAGTGTCGGTGTGAAAAGAGTTTGATTTGTTTTTTATTAGAGCAAGTATCTATGAGTCATCTACCTACCCTAAGGAATTAGGCTGTGTAAATGTCCTTGAGGTAGTGCCATCCCACCATTGAGAGGTAGGTAGCACCACCGTTGGAGGTGTTCGGGTCAATTCGAGTTTAGGGACAGTGTGGTCACCAGAGCAACAGTAGGACACCTTAGAAGCTACCCTTATGCCATGTTCATGGACATAAGGACTTACTAAAACATCCTATACTCGACGACCACGTTTCGAGGGGCAAGGCAACAACGAGGCGTACCCTAAGAGTGGTGTGTGAATTGTGTGTCGTTTTCAATTATGTTTTATCTTGATCATGCATTGGGTGAGCTACACTTTGATTTTATTTGGGCCATTCATTATTTCATGTGATTAGCAGTTTAAAGGTGCGGAAATTAAAATGCGGAAAATAAAGGTCCTACGCTATTACAAGGCGCGGGTCTATACATCGCCAAATTAACAAAGACCCGATTTGAATAAAAATGCGGAAAATAAAGGTCCTAATTACTATTACAAAGCTTTGGCAATTACATAATATTTGAAATGAAAATAAAGACAAACGCGCGAAAAGAAATAAGAATCGAGAGTTCGAGGGCGTTGGACCCTTTAAAGAAATTAAATTGGAATTGAAAGTAAATTAATTATTTAATGAGAAAAGAAATTATTTTTTGATGTTTTTTTGGGGTTTATGAAATAAAGGAAATTAATTAAATTAGAAGTTAAATTAAAACCTAGTTCTAAATTTTTTTAATTGTTAAAGAAAAATATTTAAGTTTTGACCTAATTTATACTAATTATTTAATTACATGAGTTTTTACAAAATAAATTAATAATTAATAATAATAATAAGGAGAAAAAGTTATTTATTAAGAAAAGAGAATAAAAATGCTAAACCCTAATTTGTACATTTTTTAGTTATTTAAGAAAAATATTAAAATTAAAAATCTAACTTTACTAAATTAATGGTTTAAAGGTTTATTTACAAAAAATATTAATGCATTAAATATTAAATAAACATTTTTTATTTTCTTGATTTCTGATTTTTTTGTATTTTTGTATTATGAAAATTAATTTGATGAATTAAAAGAAAATAATTAAAAGAATTTAAGAAAGATAATCAAATGAAAATAAGTGAGAAAAAGTGCAAACCATAGGGTATTCAGACCCAATTTGGGAGGTGTATTTGAGAAGTTTGCCCCAGAAATCTGGCCTTTTTTGACTTTCCAATGCTTGTGTGCAGAGTAGTTGACTAATGTGCATGATGAGCTGCCCATTATGGCCATTGGATTGATCTCCTGGGCGCGTGGCAAGCAAGCAGGTGAGGGCATATGGTATTCCTTTGCATGAGAGCTACGCTGGAACAAGTTAGTGAAAAAATTATGAAATACACAAGGGGACCTGAGAATCGAACCCAGGTCACAATACCTGCAAGCCAGCGCATTTGCCAATTGAACCATTGAACGCATTTGTTATTATTATGGAATGGAAATAATATATGGGAAATATAAGCATCATACTGAACAATTAAAAAACGCGCCAGTTATTTAAACCTTCCAATCACGTTCCAACACGCTAGCATCTTCTTCCTTGTTTCTTCGTTTTGCCTGAAAATAATAACTAGATAGCGGAGGTTTTAAACCCCCACTAAGTCAAACCTGCAATAATAGCGATTAGAGTATGGTTAAAAAGAAAAAGGGCGCGAGGTGTGAGTTCAACTCGTCAGAAGGTCCTGATTCCAATGGTACTATTTTGGTTGGCCAATTTTTCCTCAAGCGTAAAACCCCAAATCTGGAGCTTTGAAACCCTAAAAAGCTTTCATGGTGGATTCTTGTATAGGGCTTATTAGTTCAATCAAAGCATGCTATTAGCTTCAGAACACTTATGTTAGTGTAAATCATCAATAAAAATGCATGAATAATGCCTAGAAATCAAAACACGATTAAGGAAAATTTCAAGAAAAGTTTGATTCTGTTATACCGATTCCTTGAGTATGGAGGGTTGGTTTAGATTGGAATAGCTTCCTGGTAATGTCAGGAGTGGATTGGAATGCTTTTCAGACCTTGAAACACCTTGCAATTAGGTTTTCAGTTTTCAATTTTTTTTTTCAAAAGTTGCAGTGTGTTCTTTGTTCTTGGGCGCAGCTCTTGTCCTCTTGGCATTAGGTTTCACTTATGCTTATGTATGTGAATGAAGTAGGTCAGAAAAATCAAGCCCAAAGCCTTTGCATTGATGATTTTGAATATTTGATTTTCATGATCTTTTTTCAATCTTTTTTAAATCCTTTCTTATGCCAATCCTTGCCAATCATATTGAATCTTTCCTTATTGAATGGTGCACGAAATATTGAGTGAATTCTATGCACAAAAAGATTTGAAAAGTATGATTTAGTATTTTTCTCATGATTAATTTCAATTAAATGAATTAATAAGATTAAAAATTCAATTAATTAATTAAAAATAAGAAAATAACTCCCTTTAAAGTCAATGGGTCGTGCATTGCCTTTGGGTGATGATTCATGGAAGAAATTGAGGCCCATTAGCAATTTTGAGGCATTTGAAGCAAAGTTGACTTTTCAAAATTCCCAAAAATTTCCAAACTTCCACAAGGCATATCTTGCTCAATGTTTAAGCTTTGATCATGTTCTTGGATATTTTGGAAAGGTCTTGAAGTCCTCTAACCAATGCCTTTTGTCCCATGTCATTTTGATTTACCAATCTCAAGTTATGGTCTTTGACTTAAAGTGCCTTTTTGTTGACTTTTGAAAATGACCTATAATGTTGAGCTTGATAACTTTTTGTGAGAGCATTTCTTGGACTTGAAGTGTGAAGATGAGTTGTAGGAAATATCATTCTCTTCAAAATGAGATTTGGATGGAATTTTTATGATAAACTATGTGGAAGTTATGCCCTAGTCAATTTGCAGTTGACTTTTTCAACTGTCCAAAAATAGAAACTTTTGCATCTTGAGACTTTTTGAGCAATGCCTTGAGAATCATGATCAAGAATTGATAAAATGATGTTTGTGGCTTCAAAATAAGATGTTGACCAAATTTTTTGACTTTTGACTGTCAAATGACCATTTTGCCCCTGCAGTTGACTGTAGGGCAATTAGGGTTTTTGACTGTGCAATTTTGTGCTGTGAGTCTTGAAACTTGGCATATGGATGCTTGACAATGTTTATAGGCATATGGGACTTGTTTGGACCCTTAGAAGCTTCAATTTCTTTGCCAGAACCAAAACCCTAATTTTTGACTGTTAGGAGGCCATTGGACTGTGCAACCTTTGGGAGATTTTGAAGCATGTTCTTAGCAAATCTTGAAGAATATGGGAGGGCAAATTTTGGGGTACAACAGCTCCCTATCAGTCAAAGGTGTTTGAACCCTACTGGCAAGGTCTCTCCACTTTTGGGCGTATTCTTTGAACCCTTCATTCTTCCCCATCGTCATATCTTGCAACTGAACTCTTGTCGGCACCAAGTTGGAATTATACTGGTATTGGTGGTAGAAAGCGGTGGTTAAGTCTTCCCATGTATTGATACGGGAACCATCCAATTGGTAAAACCACTCTAATTGCGTCCCAACCAAAATTTCTTGAAAAAAGTGAACCTAGAGTTTCTTATCAGCGTTGTGTGGTTGTATCTTGCACATATAAGATTTCAGGTGAAGTTTTAGGCAGGAAACCCCATCGGACTTTGCAAAGACTGGTATCTTAAATTTGTGGGGAATGAAAACCACAAATATTAAACCCAAATCATCAAAATCCAAACCGGGGACGGCTTGAATCTCAATGGATTTCAATCTGTCTTCTAGCTGTTTATACTTAACATCGGCAGGGGGATACTGCTCGTCAAAATCATCATCATCATCAGACACTTGATCGTTGATACACCCAGCCTGGGTACTCCTAGCTCCTCCAATCTGATTCTCGTCTTCCTCAGATGAGTCTTTCACTACTGGGATCTGACGGACCGACTCCTTGAATTTTATACCCATGTTGACTAGGGCTTTCCTCTTTGGTTTCTTTTTGGCTTCTAACAACGCCATCAGATCTTGTTGTCCCTTGGCTTGGGTCAGCAGAGTCTCTTAAAACTGAGAGTTTTTTGCTTGTAGATCCTTCACTGTTTTCTCGAGATCCATCTTGCTGAAATAAATAGCAGAAAGATAAGGAAACCTGTCATGGAAAACCTGTTATGTTATGATGCATGGAAGATGTGTATGCAAATGATTTCAAGGATTTATGAAATTTAAATTTGTATAGACAAATAATGAACAAACGTTAAATTTAATTAATTAGTTCAAAATGATTACATCATGCCTCTTGGGCTTACAAAATAGATCTCTAAGATAAAAAGACCGAACGCATCCTCTTCGGCGCAATGTAGGCATTTACGCTTTGCTCTTCATGTAGCTGCTTTGTAAGCTCCAAGACCCTTTTCTCACTAGCATAGAATTGGGCTTCGAAGGTATCTCATTCTTCCTTTATCTGAATCCAACCTCTTTGCAAGTCTTCAAGAGAAGTAGGCATGTCGGGATGGAGGACAGTGTACGAGACATCTCCTTCAACCAAAAGTTCCATGATAACTGGTAGGATGGAGGGATAAGGCATCACAAGTTTCTGAGCACGAGCTCGTACCCAACTAAGGTAAGGCTCAAGGGGAATGGAATTCTTGTGTCCCAGCGTCTTACTATCCACTTTGCTTACCATCCTCCAAGCTCGTATAAACCTCTGACGGTAGCCTTGATCGTCGCTCTCGTAGTCGAATACCACTCCTTGGATGAGCATATCATGAGGACCATCCCTTCGGGCATAACCAAACTTTCGAAAGGCTAAGCAAGGGTTGTAAGTGATACCTCCTCTAATTCCAAGCAAAGGGACATTAGGGAATTCCCCACAATGGTTGATGATAGTCATGTTCTTTAAGGATCAAGGACACCAATGAATATCCGAATGTCTGAGCATCATCAACCTATGGGACCACCTTAAACCTTGCTCGTTCTTCAACACAGACCGGGGAAGATACGAAATAAATCATCTAGCCAAGAGAGGAGTGCAACGCATGAGGATCCCTCTCTTCCTCATAGTGCGAGAATGAAGAGAATGTAGGATATCTCCCAACAAAGTAGGCATCAGATTGCTAGACATGAAGATTTTGACAGCGTTCACATCTATAAGTTGGTCAGGATTTGGAAACAAAACCATCCCATAGATGAGAAGGGCCAATATTTCTTCAAAAGCTTGTAATTACAAAGAGTTCCAACAATCTTGAGCTTTCTCAAACAATAACTTTGGCTAAGAACCCTTTGACACCACTCCTCGTTTCTCAATTAGTTATGACATCAGATTGTTGCAAGTGGAGTGCTTGGGCAATCTCTTCAGGTCTTTGATATCCTTCCATACTGTTGAAAGGTAGTTGATTGAGAATGAGAATATTCAAGAGTTGAGAGAATTCTTCCAGAGTAGGTACAAGCTGATAATCAGGAAAGGTGAAGCAATGGTGTAGAGGATCAAAGAACTGGAAAAGCACCTTCATCACATCTTCATCAGTGTTTGAGGTAACCAAGTTTAGGAGGCGACCATGTCTTTCGGTGAATGAAAAATTCTCAGGGACCCTTCATGCTATCTCTTTGAGTTGAGAAGGAATTCTTACGAGATTGACTTGGATAGTATTCCTGCGAATAGAAGCCATGTCCTACAAAACAGAACAAAGATAAATTCCAATAATCCTTGAAATAGTTAGTGAGAATGAGTATGATGTTATGATGTTTATGATGTTTATGATGTTATGTACAAATAAACATATACACACAAGGAAAACAATTCCTTAGGTTTAGGCTTGCATGGAGTCTTATAGGTAAGTATCCTCTTGAAGTTTAGTTGGCTTAAACCTGTCCTAGAAATATTAATTTGGTTCTAAGGGATCTCAATATCACTGATCTTTCTTGTCGGGCATTATTTTAGCGCAAGCCTCTTTCACGACGACCGAAATATCCTGAGAAGTTCGATCTCAATGAGCGTAGTATCGAGTATCAACCAACTTCAGATTGCACAAAAGCCGGCTATCCCACTACTTCCTACTGGCCAAATTGGTCAAGTAAAGGTTCTAAAGTCAGTTAGTGCTTCATGACACCACACAGCGGCTCCGTATTCTCCTTGACTACTCAAGGGCTACCGGTACCCACAAATGTGTCACACTAACGTAGCTATTGCTTAGACCATGTCGGTATACCCTGCACAGTTTCCACAACATATTGCTACTTACCTATAAGGTATCCTAAATCTGGGTAGAGGATTAAAACAAGCCCAAACAAGGAACCAAAATGTAAAGCAAACAAATCAAACAATGAAATCAAGTAAAGGTGATCTATCCCTAAGGTAACCCCACTTTTAAGTTTATCCCCAACAGAGTCGCCAGTTCTATAATGCGGTGGGAGAACTGACTTGGGATGTTTTGTGTTTGATTGCAAATGTAGCGGTTAGCAAGAGTCTCCACCGACTTTTCTTTTATCCAAAAGGAAAGGTGGAAAAGAACAGGAAAGACCTTTGAGACTATTTCTTGAGTTCGGGGGGTAGATTATGAAAAGGGAAGGTGTTAGCACCCTTTTCATCCATAGTTAACTATGGGCTCTTAGTTGCTTGCTAGATCACTTATTTTTGTTTGAAAATGTGCTTTGTTTGAAAATGCGTATTGTGGTGGTTTTGAAAGTATTTTTAAAAAGGCGCCTTCGTTTAGGCAAACTTTGTAATGGTTCTTGTTCGTAAGAACGTATATGAAGTGTTGGACTTTTTTGAAAATATTTCATGTTTTGAAAGTGTTTGGTGTTTGTTTTGAAAGTGAGCAAGGGTGTTTGTTTTTGAAAATGAGAAAGCAACTAAGAACGTTTCTACCTACTCAAAAGTCTTTGTTCATTTCTTCCTTTCCTTTTATATTGCTATCTCACCATTGATTGGTAAGAAGCGTTATCTTTGGATGTAAAGGGACGGGCATGGGTCATCATATAGTCATGATAGCAATGTTGTGAGATATCTTAGCATTTCTTTTTGAGGGACTAAGATCATTTTGAAAGGCAATATTTGTAGCGTCATCAAGGGACTATGATCTTGTATTTTTGATTGTTTTTGCTAAGGCATCCCACATGCATAACATGACCATTTTTGTAAGGCAACAAGTGGAATTACCCTAAGGGTGCATGTGTGAATAGTGTGTTTGATTTGCATGCATTTAATCTTTGATTAGGGTTATCTACTTGTTTATTTTATCTTTCCATACAAATCCTAATTACTAGCATTTATATAAAAGCGATAAATTGCGGAAAGTAAAATTACCATGCTATTACATCATTAGAGGGGGGGGGGGGGGGGGGGGGGGGATATACAAATTTACAAATGGGGATTACAAGAAATTAAACGTAATTATCTATTGCAACCATATTGAATAATATACAAGAATTGAAAAGAATATAATGTGCAAGAATGTAAATGGAAAGAAAATGATTTTGTTTGATTTTTGTCAAGGGTTTAGTTTTGACCTAATTAAGAAAAATAATTAATTAAAATTAAATAAAATTAAAACTAAACTAATTAAGAAAAGAAATTAAGTTAGAAATCATTTTTAGGGTTTTTTTATGAAAAATTAAAACTAAACTAATTAAGAAAAGAAATTAAGTTAGAAATCATTTTTAGGGTTTTTTTATGAAAATGTTTTAAGTTTAATAAAAATAGTATGGAAATTAATTAATTAAAAGAAACCTAAGTTCTAAGTTAATTTTAAATAAAAAGGAAATAATTAAACCTAAATCTAATTATTATTTATTTAAGAAAAAAAAAGAAATTAAGTTTGTTTAAGAAATTTTTTTTTGTCTTTTTTGTTTTATAAAGAAAATAAAAATAAAAATGTGTAAATAATAAATAAAAATATTTTTGGATTTTTTTATTAATAAAAATAATAACAATAATAATAATAAAAATAAAAATAATAAATAAAAATAAAATAAAATATAATATAAAAGTCAGGGGGTGAAAAAGAAGTTTAGTGTGTTTATTAGAAAAAACAATTTTTGTTTGAGTTTGGCCCAAATGGGACTTTTATGGTAAAATAAAATAAAATAAGAAAATAATAGGCTTGTGTGTGATAAGCAATCATGGTCAGGAGAAGAAAAAATGGAAGGCCCACTGACTAAGCCCAGATGCTGGTTGTTTGAAACAAAAAGAAAGAAAAAATGTTGGAAATTAAAATAAAAGGCAGCGCTGAGTCTTGAACCCATGACCTCTACCATACACGTGCGCTGTTTTTGCTACTGAGGTGACTGTACATCCGTTAACATAAGTGAAATAATAAATACATAACACAAAATAAGTTCTGAAAATGACTTCATCTTCAACCTCCAGTCATGGTTCCTGTAACTCACTCATTTCTCAACAAAAATGAAAGATGTAAACATGAAAATTGCTCCATTTTTCGATACGAATCCAACCATATAAATATCATAAGCTATAAATCAAATATGAATGAAAATTTCTAAAAGTACCAAATTCTGACCTAACTTTTTTCAGAGATTCAAACCTAAAATTCTCAAAGCTCAATCAATATAAATGAAATCTATGGACATGTACAGTTTCAGGGCAATGATATCTACATTTTATCTTCACAAATGCAAGCTTAACAATGCCTAAATGAAAAGATAGAAGTTCAGAAAAGATACCTCAAAACTGGAAATCGTGAAATGAGTTTGAGCAACTTTCAAGGAGTTGTGATAATCAGGTTAGCTTCAGTGAACCTCCAGGAAGCTAATGCAATGATTAGTTTGCAATGAGGATGACTGAGATGGCCTGGAGAAGTCAACTTGCAGACTCTGTTTTTTGGTTATGGAGGTTGATGAAAATGGTGTTACAATTCTGGAACAAGGACAGGGATGAACTATATTTGAGGTATAGAAGCTTTGTGATTGATTAGGAATGAAAACGCACGAGAGAAATATGAGTTACAAGTTCAAAGTCTGAAACTTTGCATCAATGGTGTTTTTGGCCAATTTCTGGCTTACAAGTATTTGAGAGAGTTTCAGGGTGCTTGAGCTCGTGTATTAGCTTTCAAATAGTATCCCTATTTATAAGAAAATGGTTTGGAGACTTGTAGTTTATCAGAATTCAAATTCACATGTTTAAGCTCAACATGTGATTTCCTTTACAAAACAAGTTTCCATGCCTTTGTACTTGCTATTATAGAGTGGTTACACTTTAAATAAAATTGCTTCTGACTTTGTAGATGAAGTGTGATCAGAGGGAACAAGTGAGAGGCTCAAGTGTTGACTTTGTGCATAAAGCTTGCTTTTCAAGAATGTCAATGTTAACTTTCTTCCCAAAATGGAAAATTGACTTGGACAATGCTTAAACCACTTGGATCATAGCTTAAAAGTTTGTGTAATCCATTAAATATGGATAGATACACAAGTTAGAAGGCCTGAAAAACAAGATTATGCAGCATAACATTGAGATTGGATTATGTGTTCATCAAGAAAATGGCTTGTAATTCAAGTTTGAAACCCTAACTTCTTGCCTTCGATTCTCTTAGCTCAAGTATGATCTCAATGAGTTATGGGATATTTTGGAAATCTTGTAACATCCTCTACAACCTTCATGTTGGACATTTTTGAAAATTTAAATTGGAACTAGGTGAAAAATTTCCATGAAGTTGGTACCAAAAATCTGCCTAACTAGGGCAAAATTTCACTAACTGTTTTAAGTTCATGAGTATGTCTTCACAAATTCATAACTTGAAATCCAAGAATTTATAGAAAAAGTTCTGCCCTACAACGTTTTAGATATAATTTAGATCTATAACTTTCATGTTGGAAATTTCTCTTGAATCACCTTGCATCATAGTGGAAATTTGACTCAAAGTTATGAAAAAAAGTGAACTTTTCAACACTTAGAAAAAATTCTAAGTTTTAGAATTTTTACTTTTCAAAGATGAATCTTGACTTTTTAATTTCTTGATGAATAAGTTTCACATTTTTACATGTCTTGATGAATTGTGATCTTTGAAACTTGATTTTGATCAAAAAGTCAAAGTTTGACTTTTTAGTGTATAATTGACTTTTCATCAGTTGACTGGAATTCAACTATCAATCAATTGATCTTGAGAAATGTTGAGCCATGCCATTAAGTCAAAATGATATATTTGAATCCTTGAGATCATGTCTTAAACCAATAATTCAATGGTTAGGTCAAAAGTAAAAAATTGCACCTTCTCAGTCAAAACCCTAATTTTGACCATTTTGCCCTTTTGATGATCTGATAAAATTTCTTGAGGAATTATGATACAAACTTTATCAATTGACATATATGAGTTCATGATGTTGATATGTATAAAAAATTATGAAGTTTGACTGTAAATTAACCACAATTGACTTTTTCCCCAATATAGTTGATTTTAGGCCAACTGATCAATTGACTGAGCAAAAATGTGATCCAAAACTTGAAACTTAACATGAGCCGTCTTGAGGGTCCAAAATGATCCATGAAAGTAATATGGGGAATTAAAAGTCCATTTGTCCTTGTGCAAACTCAAACCCTAATTTGAGTCATCAGTGCTTAAGGAGGTGTCTTGAGGTGATCAAACCTTGTGCAGTCTTGAATCCATGGAGATCTTATGAGAGATTTCTTGAGAAATGAGAGAGCAAATTTTGGGTTACAACAAGGAGGTAGAGAGATCATTTCCTTGGTGATACAGTTGGTCTCTTAATTTGGGTTAAAAATGACAGGTTGCGCGCGATACATTGTGAAATTGATGAGTATTGTTAGGTTGAGTGTAACTGGTCGATAAATTTATGTCTGTGATGAGTAGATTATATGGAGGCTTGATAAGTTCTTCCTTAGTTTTTAATTTGTTTACATTTATTTTCTGCTGATAACATTTTCTTTATAAACCCATTTATCCCCAAATTCATTAATGAGAGATTTGTCGAACGAAAATTCAATAACCAATCTCTATGGACATGATAAATTCCAGGATAAATATTTCTAAAAATTTTGTTGCTTGCCGCTATACCGCTTCCAACATACTCACGCTTCCAGTTCTCTCCATCATTGAGCATATTCCTTGAAAGATTCATCCTTCTTTTGGGACAAATTCTGTAGCTGCATACGATTAGGAACTGTATCCAAGTTATATTTGTATTTCCTCAAGAAGGCGTTAGCAAGGTGTGATACGGTGGGAGAACTGACCTGGGTTTTTGCGTTTGTGTTCGCAAATGTTTCAGTTTAGCAAAAGTCGCCACCGACTTTTTATTTTATCCTAAGGAAAGGTCAAAAAGCACAGGAAAGACCTTTGAGATGTTTTCTTGGGTTCGGGGAGTAGATTATAGAAAGGGAAGGTATTAGCACCCTTTCTATCCATGGTTATCCATGGGCTCTTAGTTACTTGTTTAGATCACTTGCTTTGCTTTTCAATTGTTTGAAATGGTCCTCTTCAATTGTTTGAAATGGTGCTTTGTGTGTGGTTTTGAAAGATGTTTTGAAAAGAGGCCATCATTGTGGCAACCTTTGTAATGATTCTTGTTTGAATGTATACAAAGGTGTTTTTGTCTTTTTGAAAAGTTTTCAACGTTTGAAAGTAGGGTTTTGAAATTGTATTGTGAAGTGTGTTTTGAAGATAGCAATGATGTTTTTGCAAGATTTTGATCAAGTAACTAAGAGTTATCTACCCTATTTTACACAAAGATCTTTCTTATGTTTTTAACCCTTTTAACAGTGTTGCTTCACCATTGTATTTGGTGAACAATCTTGTGTTAGGATGTTAAACGGGACGGCACGGGTCATCTTATAGACCATGATAACAATTGTGTCAAGTATTTTTGGCAATTTTCTTAAGGGACTTGATCATTTTTGTTTAGGCAACCAAGATAGCGTCATCGAGGGACTATGATCTTTTGTTTTGTTTTTGTTTTGCCAAAGTACTTGACATGCATACCATGGCCCATTTTTGAAGGCAACAAGTGGATTGTAACCCTAGAGGTGCAAGTGTGCATTGTGTTTGATTTTCATGCATTTTTGTCTTTTGATTAGGTCAAACTATTTGTTGGTTTTGATTTTGCATACAAACCCTAATTCTAATCATGGCATAATTGAAAGCTTAAAGGTGCGAGAATTTAAAGTCTATACTATTACAACATGATATAGGGAGGGGGTACAAATTTGAATAGGGGATTATTTTTCAAGAAATTAAACCCTAATTACTATTACATCCAAATTGAATATCAAATGCAATCATAATTTAAATGGGCAATATTTAAACAAAGTGAACACATATTTAAATAAAATGTATTATGCAAAAAAAAGGTTTTTATTTATTCATGTATGCAAAAAGTATTTTTAATGTAAAAAGTATAAAGAAGAAAAGATTAATTTTTATTTGTTTTTAGGGCAAAAACCCTAATTTCTTAAGAAAATAAATATAATGTATTATTTATGTACAAAAATGTATTAACATGTATAAAAATGAAATATATCCAAAAAAAGGTATTTTTTAGTATAAATAATAATAAAAATAAAATAAAATATTTTTGTGTTTTATTTCTAAGTTTTTAATAAAACAAAAGTATATATATATATATATATATATATATATATATATATATATATATATATATATATATATATATATATATATATATATATATATATATATATATATATATATATATATATATATATATATATATATATATATATATATATATATATATATATATATATATATATATATATATATAATATATATATATATATATATATATATATATATATATATATATATATATATATATATATATATATATATATATATATATATATATATATATATATATATATATATATATATATATATATATATATATATATATATATATTATATATATTAAGTGTGTGAAAAAATAAAATAAATTATTTACAAAAATGTATATATTTCAAGAAAATATTTTAAAATGTGAATAAATATAATAAGTGAAAATGAAAGTATTTCTTACATTATTTTTTAAGTTTTAACAAAATAATATAAAGTTTTTAATCATTTTAATGTTGGTAATAATTGAAATAAATACCAAATAAATGTAAAAAATTATAAAAATATTTTTGGAGCATTTTTTATATTTAAAAATAAAATATCAAAGTCAGAAATAAAATAAAAATGCAAAAATAATAAAAATACAAAGAAATGGGCCAGGGGGTGTGAAACTGAAAATGTGGGTGTGAAAAGTAGGAAGTAGCCAGGCCCAGCCCAGCTACTTCATCTTCTTCCTCTGTCCAACAGAAATTTGAAAAACGCGCGCTTGCTACACAAACCTATATCTCCTGTATTTGTGATATTTTGACAAAACTCAAAACATGAAACTTGTAGAGCATCAAATCACGAATCAAACCATATAAAAAACTTAAGCTAACTCTCAAAGACCAGAGAGAATTTCTCTGGCCCTAATTTCTAACCTAATTTTTTCAGAAAGTTCATGGATGAAATTCTCCTAGCACGATTAATATAAATGAGAATTAAGCACATGTATGGTTTCAGCGCAATGAATACAACATCTTTCATTCACAAACCTAAGTCTAAATGTTACTAAATAGAGAGATAGAAGTTCATGAAATACCTGTTTCAGTTGAGTTCGAGCTGGACAATGCAGCAACTTTCAATGAGGCTTGAGCTTCTTTTGAGCTTGCTTGATGTCCCTTGAACCTTTCCCAATGCTTAGTTTGTTTTGAAGTGGCCTGAATCGTGCTACAGAACTCAACCTGCAAAGTTTTCAAATAAAAAATGGTGAACACTGTAAATGGAGTTACAGTTGGCAATGGAGGTTTGGGATAGTTTGAGTGAGTTGAATGGAAGGTATTGGAACAAGTTTGAGGCAAAACGCACGAGGCAAAGTGAAGTTGGAAGTGATTCTGCAGGGCTTTCCCTGTTTTGCAAGAAAATGTGGTTTTTGAGTATGAGGAGGTTTGAGAGGTCAAAGGCTCGTGCTTCTGGCTTGCAAGGGTGTGAGAAACTTGTTTCAAAACTTTGCTTGAGTTGGTTTTATCAGATATGTCTGTTTTCTTGTGTTTGACAAGTTTCTTGGTTATGAAGCAAAATGAGAAGTGACAAAGAGCAGGCCTGTACAGGCTAGCTCTAACCCTGCATACATTGTGTAAGCTTGGCCCCAAGTTTATGGATTTGGTTTGCAGCATAAGATCTTGTTCAAGGCTCAAGGATTCTATTTGACATAAAGCAAAATTTTGACAAAAATGGCAAAGTTACCTTTTACTATTTTTGGATTAATCTAATGTATAATCCTCTAATATCCAAAACAAAACCTTAGACCAATGGATTTTCATTTAATTATTGAGTAAAAATTGGTTTAGATGCCTGTAATTGTGTACCAAGCTAGCTTGGTCAGATTTGGCAAGTGGTATGAATATGTATTGGCCATGGTTGCAAAGTGAGTTTTTGCCAACTTCAAGCATTCGATTCTCCCTAACCACAAAGGTGTTTGAGGAGTTCTTGGACAATTTAGAAAGCTTGCAACATTTAATATAATCCATATTTGAAATGCAACTTAATAATCCAAGTGGAACTATGTGAAAAATGGCCAAGAAGATGGGTAAAAATCCTGCCTAAACTAGGGCAAAATTTCTCTAAGTTAAAAGTTTTAGGTACCCTTGTTCCAAAAATCATAACTTGAGATCCAAGCCTCTTTTGAGAAAACTTTGTGAATCAAAGTTGTAGATTTTGTGATGGACTACAACTTTCATGTTGTATGTTTTGTTTGAATCTATTTTCATCTTGGTGAAACAATGGGACAAAGTTAGGAAAAAATAAGAAAATTTTATAACTTAGAAAATTTCTAAGTTATGAAAATTTTCCATTTTAAACCCTAATTTGCAATTTTGGGTTTCTTGATGAACAAGTTTCATAATTTGACATGTCTTGATGAAAAATGACCCTTGGCACTTGATTTTGACCAAAAAGTCAAAGTTTGACTTTTCAGTGTACAGTCAAATTTTGATCAGTTGACTGAAAAATTCATCTGCCAATCCTATGCATTTGAGATCATTTGAACTTGTTGAATGGGTCAAGACAATGTAATTGAGCCCTTGTGTCCATGGTTGAGCTTGATTTGCCATTGGTTAGGCCAAACAGTTAAAAATTGCTCTTGTGCAGTCAAAACCCTAAAAATGACCATTTTGCCCTTTTGGTGATATGATCAAATTTCTTGTGGAATTGTGATCCAAACTAGATCAAATGGTTCATATGAATTCATAATGTTGACGTGGGTCAAAATTCATGAGGTTTGACTGTCAATTGGCCACAATTGACTTTTTCCCCAATACAACTGATTTCTAGGTCAACTGTCCAATTGACTGGGCAAAAATTTGAATCAAGGCTTGAAACTTGGTATGGGAAAACTTATGAGTCCAACATGAAGTATGTAAGTCATTTTGGGCATTGTGGGTCAAAACATCCCTGTGCAAACTCAAACCCTAATTTAGGTCAACAGTGCAAGGAGGTGTCTTGAGCAGAGCAAACCCTAGCTTGATCTTGAGTTCCAAGAGTCTTGTGATGAGAAATGTTGATGAAATGGGAGGGAAAATTTTGGGGTACAACAGTTGCCCCTGTTAAATCTTCTTGAACCTGAAGAGTTAGATTGGCAAGTTTGCCTTTCGCGACTCGAAGGTAAAAGAGGATTGGACACTAGAGTGCCCGTAAATTTGCACTCGTCAAAATATAGTTGAGGAAATGGGCTTAAAGATGCCATTTAGAGATGGTGGAGTCTTGCTGGAGATGGGCTTAAAGATGCCATCCAAGAATGATTGTTGAATTGCAATGTTGTAGGTCAGAAGAGTGAGCATCAAAATGGTATCCGTGTCTGGAATGCATTGGAACTGTATCTGGAGACTGAGTCTGTATGAGCAAAAGAATGGCGACCGTGTCTGGAGCATATCTGAGCTGTAACTGTATTTGAACTTTGAATGAATATCAGAATGACTGCCGTGTCTAGAGTATATCTGTATTTTATCTGAAGTTGAGATCTGTATGAGTAGCAGAATGACTTCCGTGTCTGGAGTGTATCTGAGACTGTAACTGGGATCTGAATAAGTGACAGAATAACTTCCGTGGTGACTGCACTGGGGAGAATCAAACCTCTAGTGTAAGGGCCAGAATGGCATCCGTGTCTGGAGCGTATCTGAACTTGTAGTTGATAGTTGAACCTGAATGAGAGGTAGAATGGCTGCCGTGTCTGGAGCGTATCTAGTCTGTATCGGATTACTGAAGTCTGAATGAGTAATAGAATGACCGCTATGTCTGGGGTGTATCTGTACTGTATTTTGACTTGAAGTTCTGAATGAGTAATAGAATGACCTCCGTGTCTGGGGTGTATCCATACTGTATATGAATAATTGTTAATGATAGCCTTTTAATCTTATCCTGAAAAGGGTAAAATGTTAGCTAAAACACAAAGTTATGTTGTATGATATGTATGATGCAATGAACTGTGTTTCATCCATGTTTATGATATATGAATGTAATGGACGGGCATGTAAGCTGAGTGGCTGTCTTGCTGAGGAAAATAAATCCTTGATAACTGGAGATAATGAAATCTTTGACTGCTGCCGGGGAAAGTAAATCCTTGACCAATGCTGAGGATTCAAGAAAAACTTTGATTGTTGAAGATGAGAAATCCTTGTTGACTGCTTGGGGATTAAAGATCTCTGATTGTTTGAGATGGAGAAATCCTGGGACCAATGCTGGGGATTGAAAATCCTTGGTGACTTGTGGGGATTCGCAAGGGTTCTGACAACTTCTGCAGGGAATGAGAATCCTTCATGACTTTCCTGGAAACTAAGGAAAATTCTGAAAATCTCTACTGGGGAGTTGGAACCTAGGAGGCTTCAGCTGGAGGAATGAAACCAAGAATTTTTGATCTGCTGGGAAATAACTCTGTGGGGAGAATGTTTACTTAGCCGGTGGAATCAGGAGCTTGGGTTGTACGCCAATCTACTGCGGAAGCCAAGAAATTAACTGTTATCTGCTTGATTCTCATACTTTTAATATAACCTGCTGGGGAAATAGGTGTAGAATATTCTGGTTCCGCTGGGGATAGGTATTTCAGGGCTTTCGGGCTCCGCTGGGGATCTTGAAGTTTAACTCCGCTGGGGAAATATACTCCAAATTTTTAGCTTTGCTGAGGATCTGAATGATGTATTGCAGGGGATTTCTTCTAGAATGGAACAAAGATATCTTCCTACACCTTCAACTTATCAGTAATTATCCTTTCTCAATTTCGTTTTATTTGTAAGCAGTGATTATATTCAAATGCATATGCCTATTTAACAAAACTTTGGACGTTTTTAAAACATAAGTGTAAAAAAGAAAGAAAGGCAAGCAAATTTCTGCATTTTGAACTATCTTTGTATTAACTTTTGTGAGTATCTTTGTACAAAGGAGACAGACATCCTAGTAAGAGAATGTTGTCGTAAAAATTGAAAATTTTTATACAAAAGAAAGATGGCTATGTGTAACTATTCCATGGGATTCCCATTCTGCTATGGCCTTCGCAACTTTGAGTATCTTGTCCATTCGTTGCTTCGTCCGCCGATGACGGGATTGATCAGAAGCTTGGAGCTCGCTGGTGAAGAGATTGTTCTTAAAGTGATCCGACGAGACATAGTCATACGCTTTAATTCCCTAACTTTTGCCTGGACCGCCCTTTCGGGTTTTCGATCCACCAGGAAACCCTTTTTTGCCCAAGTCTCCCTTTCGGGTTTTCAACTTGCCGGATGTACAAATTTTTTTGTTTTATCCCTAATTTTTGCCTGAACCGCCCTTTCGGGTTTTCGACTCACCGGGATGCCCATTTTTGCCCAAGTTGCCCTTTCGGGTTTTCAACTTGTCGGGTCGTTTTATGCGTAGTATCTTTTGACTATGTCTGCGTTCGCAGGGTGCGGCAAATCGTCGCCGTCCATGGTGGTCAGAATCATTGCCCCACTAGAAAAGATGCTTTTGATCAAAAATGGTCCTTCATAGGTAGGAGTTCACTTGCCCCTGGGATCACTTTGCGGCAAGATAATCCGCTTGATTACAAGATCTCCGACTTGATATACTTGACGTCTGACTTTTTTGTTGAAAGCCTTGATCATCCGTTTTTGATACGTCTGACCATGATAAACAGCAGTAAGTCGCTTCTCGTCGATCAAATTAAGTTGGTCAAGCCGAGTCTGAATCCAATCGTCTTCACTCAAACCGGCATCCTTCATAATCCTCAAGGAAGGAATCTGAACTTCCATGGGTAGGACAACTTCCATGCCATATACCAAAGAAAATGGGGTTGCCCCTGTTGAAGCACGCGCCGTGGTACGATACCCATGCAGAGCAAACGGTAACATCTCATGCCAGTCCTTGTAGGTGACTGTCATCTTTTGAATGATCTTCTTGATATTTTTGTTCGCGGCTTCAACAACCCTGTTCATCTTCGGCCGGTAGGGAGATGAATTGTGATGATAAATCTTAAACTGTTCGTATAGAGCGGTGATCATAGTGTTGTTCAAATTTGTACCGTTGTCCGTAATGATTATGTCGGGGATACCATACCGGCATATGAGGTTCTGCTTGATGAAGCGGGTAAAGACATTCTTTGTAACAGAGGCAAAGGAAGCTGCTTCGACCCATTTGGTAAAATAATCAATAGCGACCAAGATGAAGCGATGTCCATTGGATGTCGTAGGCTTGATCTCTCCAATCATGTCAATGCCCCACATTGCAAAAGGCCAAGGAGCTGTCAGAATGTTGAGAGGAACAGGAGCAATATGTACCTTGTCGGCATAGACTTGGCATTTGTGGTAGGTACGGGAATATTGATGACAATCAGCTTCCATGGTAGACCAGTAGTAGCTTGCCCTTAGAATCTTCTTAGCCATCGTATGTCCGCTCAAGTGGGTGCCAAATGTTCCACTATGTATATCAGTCATGATTAACTCTGCTTCAACCTTATCCATACAACGAAGTAGAACACTGAAGATGTGAAAAACACAAGAAGGGGGGTTGAATTGTAAAACTTGAAATCAAATGCAGACAACACGTTATTTTTATCCTGGTTCGTTTGATCTCAAACTACTCCAGTCCACCAGTCAAGGTGATTTCGCCTCTCTCCAACGAGGTCTTAATCCACTATATTCAACTGAATACACAACTGCTTTAACAACTGTTAAAGCCTTCTTGAGTCTAACCACATATCGGTTTATCTCAAGGAATTTCTCTTACAGATAAATGAACAAATGTGTGTTTGATGTTTTCTAGAAAAACTATATATCACAACTGTGATAATACACAATATGAAGCTTAGATGAAACTAGATTGCTAGAGCTATATAGTAAGCGTGGTTGAAAGCTTTAGCAAAAGTGAGAGCGTGCTTGAGGATGATTAGCTTAGGCGTGTATATGTGTGTAGAGTATTAGCCATTTCTTTTCTCACTGACTTGTTTAAATAGCCTAGGAATAGATACGTTGCTGTTCATAAATCCATTTCAATGCTCATAATGTTCTTTCCTTTTTGAGAAGATCTTTGTCTTGGAATAAAGCCGTTGGTAATTAATCTGTCTTGAATGCATAGTAACGTTGACACTTCAGAGTGTTCTGCTAATGATAATCAGAGTGTTCTTGGCTTTAGCTTATTCAGACGCTTCTGAGTGCTGATGACACTGTTAGGATCTTGATCAGAGTCAGAGTATGTTATGCGCAGATTCTGTTCATCAGGCTTCAGCGTATAGCACATGTTATTTGATCTTCTGATGCTGACATATCTTCTGATGCTGATGTTGATACTGATATTCTGATGCTGATTCCATCAGAGTTTCTGTAAATACACAACATAATTTTAAGTAGCATATATGTCTTATAAATCTTACAATTTATTTAATCTTGTATTTTGTTATCATCAAAACTCTAACTGAGGGTTGTAGAATCAAACTATGTTCTAACAATCTCCCCCTTTTTGATGATGACAAAAACCTGATTTTTTCAATTAAAATAAAATGATGAAGGGTATCAGAGTTTAAGGATAGAGAGGAAACAGTATAAGAGATAATCAAATAATGAATAAAAGTATCAGAGATAAGAAGATAAGGAATAAAAAGTATCAGAGTAATGAAGAGAAAAACTCCCCCTGAGTTGATTATTTCCCTTTGATTTCATGAGACCTTGAGCATCAGAACTTTATTTTGTCAGAGTTTATCAGATTCTTGTACCTGTAAGCTTTTCAGAAGAAAAGAAATTCAAATAGATCAGAATGTTAGAATGTTTGAGACTTATGTCTCAGTAATCCGTTATTGAAAAATATCATTCTTTCTCCCCCTTTTTGTCAGTTATCAAAAAGCACAAATAATCAGAGTTAAAATGATCAGAGCAAAAAAAACGTTTGTATTAAAAACAGAAATATTGAGAGAAAACAAAAGTAAGGGTAAAAAGTGTGAATGGTGTGAAGTGTTTAAATAGATTTCTAAAAAGTTTTTGAAAACATAAACGTTTAAGAGAGAGAAATAAATAATGATTATTAGCATTTAATGATAGCTGATTTTAGGGGATTCAGAAAGATACTTGAACGGTTACCCATGACATGTGTCTCAATGCATCTAATCAGCGCTTTGCCTTTTCAGAAGCGTGAACGCGTGTTCAGCCTCAGAAAACAGCTGATGAATGGATGACACTTGTTTGCTTGAGTGAACAACACTTCTATCCTTGAACTGAAGCGCTCAGATCTTCATGGATAGATTCTGATACAATCTGCATTTCTAAAGTTCTGAAAGAGGATTGATCAGAAGTTCACAGAGAAATAAACACAATTATGAAGGTTAATATATAAAATTAAAACAGTTTTATTCTGAACAGAGCTTCATGCTGAGATGTTTCAGAATGAAGTTGAACCTATCTTCAGAAAGTGGTTTTGTGAAAATATCATCCCATTGATGGTCTGTGTCAATAAATTTTAAGTTTAAAATTCCTTTCTGAATATAGTCCCTAACAAAATGATGTTTTATTTCTATATGCTTAGCCCTAGAATGCAAAATTGGATTTTTACTTAAGCAAATAGCAGAAGTGTTGTCACAGAGGATAGGAATGTTACTCTCAAATATCTGGAAGTCCTCAAGTTGACTTTTCATCCAGAGCATTTGTGTGCTGCATCCAGCTGCTGCTATGTATTCAACTTCTGCTGTTGATAGAGCAATTGTGGATTGTCTTTTGCTGGACCATGAGATCAGATTTTCTCCCAGAAACTGGTAGCTTCCAGAAGTGCTTTTACGCTCTACTCTGTCTCCAGCAAAGTCAGCATCACAATATCCTACTAAGCTGTAATCACTTGATTTTCTATAAAACAGACCCAGATTAGTAGTACCTTTCAGATACTTGAAAATCCGCTTAACAACTGTTAAGTGAGATTCTCTAGGATCTGATTGGAATCTTGCACAAATGCATACACTGAATAAAATATCAGGCCTTGAAGCTGTCAGATAAAGAAGAGAACTAATCATACCTCTGTAGACCTTCTGTTCTACCTTTTTGCTTAACTCTTCTCTTTCCAGAATGCACGTGGGATGCATTGGAATCTTTGATGGCTTACATTCTGAGAGATCAAATTTCTTCAGAAGTTCTCTGACATATTTGCTCTGATAAATGTAAGTTCCTTCTGGGGTTTGATTGATCTGAATGCCCAGAAAGAATTTCAGTTCCCCCATTAGGCTCATCTCAAATTCTGCCTGCATACACTTAGCAAACTTTCTTCCCAGAGAAGGTTTAGTAGATCCAAAAATGATATCATCAACATAAATCTGACATACTAAAATGTCATTCTTAACTGTCTTATAGAATAAGGTTGTGTCCACTTTCCCTCTGGTGAATTCCTTTTCTAACAGGAAGTTACTCAGTCTTTCATACCAAGCTCTGGGAGCTTGTTTCAGACCATACAGTGACTTCTTTAGTTTGAAAACATATTCTGGATTTTTTGAACTTTCAAAACCAGGGGGTTGGTGCACATATACCTCATCTTCTATATAGCCATTTAAGAATGCACTCTTAACATCCATCTGATACAGAGTGATGCCTTTATTAACTGCAAATGAAATTAAAAGTCTGATAGATTCTAACCTGGCGACTGGAGCAAAGGTTTATGTATAGTCTATCCCCTCTTGCTGACTATAACCTTGTGCTACCAATCGTGCCTTGTTTCTGATGACTTCACCTTGTTCATTTAGTTTGTTTCTGAACACCCATTTTGTTCCAATGACGTTGAATCCTTTTGGTTTAGGAACTAGATCCCATACGTCATTCCTTGTGAATTGATTCATCTCCTCTCGCATTGCTAGAATCCAGTCATTGTCCAGAAGTGCTTCATCAACTGTTGATGGTTCAATCAGAGAGACAAGTCCCATGAGGGATTCTTCAGAGTTTCTGAAGCTAGATCTTGTTCTGATTGGATCTTCCTTTCTTCCTAAGATTGTTTCTTCTGGGTGATCCATGCTGCTTCTGGATGGTCTTTTCTGAAGATGATCAACAGAAGGTGCTGGATTGCTTGCAATGCCTCTTTTTGATGTTGAGGGAGTGTCTTTGTTGAGAGCTTCTGATGACTTGTCTTTAGTACCTGTGAATTCAACTTCCATACCTGCAAGTAATTCATTCTGCTTTGACTTTTGAGAGTCAAGCTTATCATCAAAACGAACACTGATTGATTCTTCCACAATCTGTGTTTCTGTATTGTATACTCTGTACCCTCTTGAGCGTTCAGAGTATCCTAACATAATATACTTTTGTTCTTTAGAGTCAAACTTGTTCAGATAATTTTTTGTATTTAAAATAAAGCAAGTACATCCAAATGGATGAAAATAAGAAATGTTGGGCTTTCTGTTCTTCCACAATTCATATGTAGTCTTTTCCAGAATAGGTCTTATAGAGATTCTATTCTGAATGTAGCACGCTGTGTTTATTGCCTCTGCCCAGAAGATCTTAGCAACGTTAGTCTCGTTGATCATGGTTCTGGCCATTTCTTACAATGTTCTGTTCTTTCGTTCTACAACTCCATTTTGCTGGGGAGTTCTAGGACAAGAGAAATCATGCAGAATGCCTTTGTCATTAAAAAATGATTCAAAATCTTTGTTTTCAAACTCTCCACCATGATCACTTCTGACTTTGACGATTCTAAGATCCTTTTCATTCTGAACTTGGTTGCAGAAGGTGAAAAACACAAAGTGTGACTCGTCCTTGTGTCTTAAGAACTTTACCCATGTCCATCTGCTATAGTCATCTACGATTACTAACCCATAATTCTTGCCACTGACTGAAGCAGTTTTAACTGGTCCAAATAAGTCAATGTGCAGAAGTTCTAATGGCTTAGAGGTGGAAACAACGTTTTTAGATTTGAAAGCTGGTTTTGCAAACTTGCCTTTCTGACATGCTTCACACAGAACATCTGAATTGAACTTCAGGTTAGGAAGTCCTCTGACCAGATTGAGTTTGTTAATCTGAGATATTCTTCTCATACTAACATGCCCCAATCTTCTGTGCCAGATCCATTGCTCGTTGTTAACAGATAGAAGACACTTTACATTCTGACTTTTCAGTTCATAAAGTTTTATTTTATAAATGTTGTTTCTCCTCTTTCCATTAAATAGGATAGTCCCATATTTCTGACTAACAGCTTTGCATGAATTTTGATTAAAATTATATCATAACCGTTATCACTTAATTGACTTATGGATAACAGATTATGCATTAATCCATCTACTAATAAAACATTACTTATAGAGGGAAGATTTCCATTACCTACTATTCCAGAGCCAATGATCTTTCCCCTCTGATTGCCTCCAAAGCCTACGTGGCCTCCAGGCTTAAGTTCCAGGATTTGGAACATATGCTTTCTTCCCATCATGTGTCGTGAGCAGCCAGAGTCCAGGTACCATGACCGATGTTTCTACTTTGCTGCTAATGATATCTGCAACATGTATTATTTTATCCTTAGGTACCCATATTTTCTTGGGTCCTGATTTGTTAGTTTTACCAAAACTCTGGTTGAATTTTGGTTTGACAGAATAGTTACTACTAGTATATTTGATGTCGTGTGTGTGCCTATATACAAAGTGTGAATTAAGTGGAGTTCGTTTTATAACTAAATCCATGGCATTCTTTGGTGTAGGTACCTTACCTTGGTATCCTATTCCTTTTCTGCCATTTCTGCTAACCCCATAGATCATTAAAGCCATTTTGCTTCTATCTATGTTTTTAGCTAGAAACTTCTGAAAGCTGTGATCATACTCCTTGATGATCTCATCAGCGCTACTGGGAGTTTCAGGGATTGTTTCCTTCTGAGAGTTTTGCAATAGATTTTCTAATTTTGAAACTTTATCTTTCAACTCAGAATTCTCCAATTTGAGACTCTCAGTTTTATCAGAGTCAGAAGCAAGATTCCTTTTCAGGTTTCTGAATTTGACTCTGATCTGCTGATATCTTTCCAGAATTTCATTAAGGCTTTCAGCTAGTTCAGCCTTAGTAAAGTTAATAGCAAAGTCAGGGAATACCTCTTCTGTGTCTGATTCAGAAGCTTCACTGTCTTTTATTATGTTTGCCATGAGAGCTATGTTTGCTCTCTCATCATCTGATTCTGAGTCAACTTCAGATGTGTCAGAGTCATCCCATGTAGCCATGAGACTTTTCTTCTTTTCCTTACCAAACTTCTTTTTGGGCTTTTCCCTCTGAAGCTTTGGGCAATCACTCTTGTAGTGTCCTTGCTCGTTACATTCATAGCAAATGATGTCTTTGTTGTTTGGCTTTCTGCTTCCTGAAGAGCCTTCAGATCTTCTGTGTCCAGAGGAGGATTCTGACCTTCTGTATCTGGAGGAAGATTCATTCTGATTTTCTGATCTTCTGGGATTCCTGAACTTTCTTTGCCTCTGCTTCCATAGTTGGTTCACCCTTCTGGATAGGAGAGATAGTTCATCTTCTTCTGATGAGGACCCATCAGAGGTTTCTTCAACAGCCTGCAAAACTTTGGAGTCAGATTTTCTGTTAGATTTTAAAGCTAATGGCTTACTTTGCTTTTGAGGTTCATCTTCTTCTAGCTCTATCTCGTGACTTCTGAGGGAGCTGACAAGTTCCTCCAGAGAGATTTTGTTGAGATCCTTAGCTAGCTTCAGCGCTGTGACCATTGGCCTCCACTGTTTTGGCAAGCTTCTGATGATCTTCTTAACATGATCAGCAGTAGAATACCCTTTGTCCAGAACTTTGAGACCAGCAACCAGAATTTGAAATCTTAAGAACATCGTTTTAATTGATTCACTTTCTTCCATCTTGAATGCCTCATACTTCTGAATGAGCGCAAGAGCTTTAGTTTCTTTAACTTGAATGTTACCTTCATGCGTCATTCTCAAAGAGTAAAACATATTCTTTGCAGTGTCTCTGTTTGATATCTTTTCATATTCAGAGTAAGAGATGGCGCTGAGAAGAATTGTTCTGGCCTTGTGATGATTTCTGAAATCACGCTTTTGTTGATCAGACATTGCTTTCCTGTCAATCTTCTGACCACTTGCATTCACTGGGTGCGCGTATCCATCAGTCACCATATCCCACAGATCAGCATCGTGGGCCAGAAAGAAGCTTTCAATTCTGTCTTTCCAGTAATCAAAGTTCTCTCCATCAAAGACTGGAGGTTTGCCACTGAATCTGTCTCTTTCTTCATTGTTGTCATTGCTGATGTTTTAATGTGGTCCTGCCATCGTGTTTTTCTAACGCTGGATCTTGTACTGACACAATTAAGTGTTATAAGCTCAGAACCAGGCGCTCTAATACCAATTGAAGATGTGAAAAACACAAGAAGGGGGGTTGAATTGTAAAACTTGAAATCAAATGCAGACAACACGTTATTTTTATCCTGGTTTGTTTGATCTCAAACTACTCCAGTCCACCCGTCAAGGTGATTTCTCCTCTCTCCAACGAGGTCTTAATCCACTATATTCAACTGAATACACAACTGCTTTAACAACTGTTAAAGCCTTCTTGAGTCTAACCACAGACCGGTTTATCTCAAGGAATTTCTCTTACAGATAAATGAACAAATGTGTGTTTGATGTTTTCTAGAAAAACTATATATCACAACTGTGATAATACACAATATGAAGCTTAGATGAAACTAGATTGCTAGAGCTATATAGTAAGCGTGGTTGAAAGCTTTAGCAAAAGTGAGAGTGTGCTTGAGGATGATTAGCTTAGGCGTGTATATGCGTGTAGAGTATTAGCCATTTCTTTTCTCACTGACTTGTTTAAATAGCCTAGGAATAGATACGTTGCTGTTCATAAATCCATTTCAATGCTCATAACGTTCTTTCCTTTTTGAGAAGATCTTTGTTTTGGAATAAAGCCGTTGGTAATTAATCTGTCTTGAATGCATAGTAACGTTGACACTTAAGAGTGTTCTGCTAATGATAATCAGAGTGTTCTTGGCTTTAGCTTATTCAGACGCTTCTGAGTGCTGATGACACTGTTAGGATCTTGATCAGAGTCAGAGTATGTTATGCGCAGATTCTGTTCATCAGGCTTCAACGTATAGCACATGTTATTTGATCTTCTGATGCTGACATATCTTCTGATGCTGATTCCATCAGAGTTTATGTAAATACACAACATAATTTTAAGTAGCATATATGTCTTATAAATCTTAAAATTTATTTAATCTTGTATTTTGTTATCATCAAAACTCTAACTGAGGGTTGTAGAATCAAACTATGTTCTAACAAACACAATCATGGTTGCGCTTATAAAGGATGCCATTGCTTAGGAAGAACTTGGCAGCGAATCTCCTTAAGAACTTTTTGTCATTGACGGAAGCTCCTTCAGGGTATTCTCGAGTCTGGAGATACCTTTTGATTTCATGAAACCAGGGTTGTTCCACTACTTCTTCTGTATTAATCTCATGACAGTGCGCAGGTTCGTCCATTCGCTCGATGGTAATTTGGGGAGCCTCGTTATCCCAGTTGAGTTTAAACATGGAAGACATTGTAGCCAGAGCATCCGCTAGCTGATTTTCTTCTCGCGGGAAATGCTCGAAGGTAATCTGCTCAAAATAAGACAACAACGTCAAGACATGTTCTTTGTATGGGATAAGATTAGGATGTTTGGTGTCCCACTCTCCTTTGACTTGACTGATAACCAAAGCCGAGTCCCCAAATACGACCAAAGATTTGATTCCCAAGTCTATAGCAGCCTTGAGACCAAAGATGCAAGCTTCATATTCAGCCATGTTGTTGGTACAGCTGAAGCAAAGTCGGGCAGTGAAGGGTGTGTGGCAACCTTCCGGAGAAATGAGTACTGCACCGATACCGTTGCCAAGTGAATTTGAAGCACCATCAAAGTGCAGGGTCCATCGGGATCCTTGTTCAGGTCCGTCATACGGTCCTTTACCTTCAATGTTGTCCAATGTCATGATGTCCTCATCAGGGAAGTCGAATCTCATAGATTGGTAATCTTTGACAGCTTGATGAGCTAGATGGTCAGCTAGTACACTCCCCTTTATAGCTTTTTGGGTAGTATACTGGATTTCATACTCAGTCAGGATCATCTTCCATCTAGCGATTCTTCCAGATAAAGCAGGCTTCTCGAAGATATACTTAATCAGATCCATCTTGGAAATCAGCAAAGTGGTATGAGTCAACATATACTGCCTTAGCCGACGAGCAGCCCATACCAAAGTGCAGCAAGTTTTCTCGAGCAGTGAGTAGCGAGTCTCACAGTCGGTAAACTTTTTGCTAAGGTAATAAATGGCATGCTCTTTTCGGCCAAACTCGTCATGTTGGCCCAGTACGCACCCCATTGAGTTATCCAACACAGTCAGATACATGATTAACGGCCTTCCTTCAACGGGTGGCATCAAAATAGGTGGTTCCAATAAATACTCCTTGATCTTATCAAAAGCAACTTGACAATCATTGTTCCATTCAACTACCTGATCTTTCTTCAACAACTTGAAGATTGGCTCACAGGTAGATGTCAGGTGAGAGATGAACCTTGCGATATAGTTTAAGCGTCCCAAGAATCCCCTAACCTCCTTTTCAGTGCGGGGGGCAGGCATTTCTTGTATAGCCTTTACTTTAGCTGGATCAACCTCAATGCCTTTGTTGTTGACAATAAATCCAAAAAGTTTACCATACCTAACTCCAAAAGTACACTTGCTTGTGTTTAATCTGAGCTTATATTCCTTCAACCTGGCAAACAACTTTTGCAAATGGTCAAGGTGTTATTCTTCTGTCTGTGATCGAGCTATCATGTCGTCTACGTAAACTTAGATCTCATGATGTATCATATCATGAAACAAAGCTACCATGGCGCGTTGATAGGTTGCCCCTGCATTCTTCAGTCCGAATGGCATCACTTTGTAGCAGAAGGTACCCCGTTGCGTGACAAAAGTAGTTTTCTCCATGTCCTCGGGGGCCATTTTGATCTGGTTGTATCCCGAGAATCCATCCATGAAGGAAAATACCTTGTGTTGAGCTGTGTTGTCAACCAAGATGTCGATATGTGGTAGTGAAAAATCATCTTTAGGGCTATCCCTGTTTAAATCTCGATAGTCCACACACATTCTGACTTTGCCGTCCTTCTTAGGCACGGGCACAATGTTATCAACCCATTGTGGATAGGAAGTAACAGCCAGAAAGCTAGCTTTGAATTGCTTCATTACCTCGGCTTTGATCTTCTCAGACATGTCGGACCTCATTCGGCGGACCTTTTTCTTGACCGATGGACAGTCCTCTCTTGTAGGGAGACAATGGACCACGATATTTGTGTCTAACCCTGGTATGTCTTCATAAGACCAGGCAAAGATTTCAACATATTCGTTCAACAACTGCACTAAGCGCTCTTTGACACTTGGTTCCAGGTTGGCACCCACTTTTACCTCTTTCTTGTCTTCCTATGTCCCCAAGTTGATGGTTTCTAGCAACTCTTCATGAGGCAGAATAGCTCTCTCTTCTTGTTGCAAAAGTCTGGCTAACTCTCCCGGCACTTCACAGTCTTCGTCAACTTCGTACTCAGCATGATTGACCAAATCTTCAGAGTTATCGAAGTCTAAAACAGAATAGTCACCCATGGAATCCGGAGTGGATGGGTACCTGCATTTGTGAGTGTGGGTGTGTGTAAGGGATAACCATCCTTAAACAAAACAAAAATGCCAAAATAAAGAAAATGAACACACAGTTTATAGATGAAAGCGTCCAATGATTCATTAAAACATGGCATATGATAATGAAGAAAATCAAGCCCTTACAAATGGACCTATATGCCTCGGGCAAGGCATAAAGTGAAAATAGTGTACAAATTGTTTAGTTATTACAGACCAAAATAAGAAATTGTTCAAAGATAAAATTACTGGTTGATGAAGGTGATGGGAATAAAATCCTTTGCTTCCTAGTTGCTTAAACCCCCTTCGACGGTCAGAAAGATCCAATCTTCAAAGTGGCCCTCTTCATCTTCATCTTCTACAACATTAATTCCGTGGTGGGTGATTTTGACGGGCGGTCCTCCAGCCTTGGAGCGACGCATGGCCTTCTGTCCTGCAGCGGTAAACCCTAATCCAAACTTGTCCGTCTTATGGGGAAAATCGGGCAGTTTCCCCCACACTGTGCTCTTTCCTTCTTTAATTACCGCCTCTGCGTCCTTGAGAGATGCCATCCTAGGCACATGCTTGGGAATGATGGGCACCTCAACCATTGTCTTCGCAACTGCGACCTCAGGAGATACTTCCTCAAAATGTTGGAAAGGCGTTTCGATGAACTCGCCATCCAACTCCACATAGCAGAAGGAATTGAGATGACTTATCATGTACTCTTCCTCGCCGTGCACCGTTATAATCTTCCCCTTAACAGGATATTTCAGAATTTGGTGCAAAGAGGAGGTAACTGCCCCAACATAATGGATCCACGGTCTTCCTAACAAACACGAATATGAAGGACGGATGTCCATCACATAAAAGGTGGAGTTGAAAACTTCTGTGCCTACTTTGATAGGAATGTCAACCTCTATGTGAACCATTCTTTTGGACCCATCAAAGGCCCTAACAACGATGTTACTAGGTTTGAGGGTCAATCCTTCGCAGTCCAAACGGTCTAGCGCTTTCTTCGGCAACACATTCAAGGAAGAACCGATATCAACTAAGACATGGGCGAGGGTGGTTCCCCTACATTCAACTGAGATGTGTAGCGCGTCGTTGTGTTTCCTTCCCTTGGGAGTCAGATCAGCATCTGAAAAGCCCAGACCATTATCAGCAGTAAGATTGGCCACGTACTCCTGAAACTGGTCAGCCAAAGTTTCTTAGGTTACGTGTGCCGCCTTCAAAAATTTGATTAAGGCCTTAGCATGGGCCTCAGAGCAGAGTAGAAGAGCTAACATTGAGATTTTAGAAGGGGTCTGCCCTAGCTGTTCCACGACGTCAAAATCGCTCCTTTTGATTATTTTCAAGATTTCCTCCATTTCTTTCTGGGTGGTTTCAGGGATAACCACAACATGAGCCTTCGTCCTGACATGCACTTCTAGTATCCCCTTACCCTTATCGGTGGTATCAACATACGATCTAACTTCAGGAGTATCCAACTATTCAATTATTGGGCCTTGCACAGATGGTCCAACAGGTCCAGAAGCTTTCGAGGGTCCGAAAAATGCTCGAGGGGGAGAAATCTCCGGAGAAAAAATCCGGCCGCTGTGAGTTATCTTGCTTGTACCCGCAATGTTCCCTATATCAGGGGTTTCATCTTCAGAATTATCTTGGACAAATTCAATCTGTTTGATGCCATGATAGAAGATTTCTCCTCCGTAATTCCATGGTATCGTCTTGCTAGATTGATACGGGACATGCCCCGACATGGTGATTTTTAAAGGTACAAATTCAGGACCAGGTGTAATCTTGATAGGCCTTTTGCAAGCCTTGGGAAGATTGTCGGATATGGTTATTATTGCGATGTTGTTGGTTGAAGTAGCAAAAGTAGCAGGAGTAACATGAGTGAAGGTATCAACAGGAGTTTTTTGGAAGAGTATCTCTTGGGTATCCATCAGGCGTTGGATGCCTGACTTCAACATTGGGCAATCAACTCGTATGTTTAAACAAAAGTAACAGTCCTTCCCACAGCCTGGGAATATCCCGGCTCTCATCAAATTTTCTTTAATCACTAGTAACGGAGTCAAAAGGTCAGCAACCTCGGTAACATGAAGGTCTTCCATAACGGCATGACCATTATGACTGTGCTTGGGCATCAGAGCAGAAATCACATTGAGCTTCTCAGGAGCATAAAATTCTACTTCCTTAGCATCAATTAGGTCTTGGATTTTGTTCTTAAGCGCCCAACAATTATTGGTATCATGTCCAACATTGTCAGAGTGGTAGGCACACTTGGTATTGGAGTGGTAGTATGGAGAGGAGGTGTTAGGGTTCTTTGGCGCTTCCTTCAAACTGGTAAGATTCAGCTTTTAAAAAATGAGGGAGTACTTGAGCTGGCGTCATGTTGATTCGGGTGAACTGCCTTTGTGGCCTTTCTACCCGTTGTTGGTTAGGTCTTGACTGATTGCCGTGAGGTTGGTCATTTGAAGAGTTTTGAATCATCACAGCCCCTACAGTTGGCCGGCGCTCGGTTCTTCCTTGACTTTTCTGAGAATAAATAGCAGAAGCCTCCTTCTTAGCTGGGAAGGCCTTCTTAACAGCAGTGGACGCGGAGGTATCTTTCTGAATCTTTCCACTTTTAATACCGGCCTCGACCCTTTCGCCGGTCAAAATTAGTTCGGTAAATCCTGCGGAGGAACTCCCAATTAAATGATTGAAGAAAGGGCCAGACAAGGTCCTTAAAAACATGTCAACCAGCTCTCTATCCGACAATGGTGGCTGCACCCTTCCAGCCAAATCACGCCACTTCTGGGCATACTCTTTAAATCCTTCATTGGAAGCCATCCCCATACTTTGTAGCTGAGTACGAGTGGGCGCCAAATCAGCATTGTATTGGTATTGACGGTAAAAAGCAGCAGCTAAGTCTTCCCAGTTATGAACCTCAGACCTCTCAAGTTGATAGAACCAGTCTAATTGTGTGCCTGACAAACTGTCTTGGAAAAAGTGTACCCAGAGGTCTTTATCAGATGAGTGGGGTTGGATCTTTCTGACATAGGATCTCAGATGCATCTTTGGGCAAGACAGACCATCATACTTAGCAAATGTTGGTACTTTGAATTTGGGAGGAATGACGATCCCAACGACCAACCCTAGTGTGATCGGTGGATCTGGAACTGACTGTTTTAAAGCTGGTTCGCGAAATGTCGCGGAAGCAAGAGTCGCCACCGTCTTTTATTTTCTCCAAATGGAAAGGACAAAAGCACAGAAAAATTCCTTAAAAGAGATTGCTCTCGGTTCGGGAGGTAGGTTACAGAAAGGGAAGGTGTTAGCACCCTTTCTATCCATGGTTATCCATGGGCTCTTAGATACTTGCTCATTGTGTTTTCAAAAATGTTTGTTTGCTTCTCAATGTGGGTTTTAAAAAGTTTCTTTGAAAAATTTCAGTTCGACTCGTACGTCAGAGTGTTTGAAAAAATTGCTTTGAAAGCTTTTGAAAATGTGTTGGTGTGAAAAGTCTTTTTTAGTTTGTTTTTGAAGAGAGCAAGTATCCTTGAGAACCTACCTACCCTAAGGAATTCGTCTGTGTAAATGTCCTTTAAAGTAGTGCCATCCCACCATTGAGAGGTAGGTAGCACCACTGTTGGAGGTGTTCGGGTCAATTCGAGTTTAGGGACATGGTGATCACCAGAGCAATAGGAAGACACCTTAGAAGCTACCCTCATGCCAGGTTCCCGGATCATGAGGACTTACTAAGACGTCCTCTACTCGACGATCACCTTTCGAAAGGCAACAGTGAGGCGTACCCTAGGGGTGGTGTGTGCGATTCGTGTGTCGTTTTCAGATATTTGTCTTGTCATGTTTATTTGTGATCTACGCTTGATTTTAATTAGGACATTCATTCTTGCATGCTTTTTTAACAGTTATAAAGTTGCGGGAAAATAAATCTACAGCTATTACAAACGGCGCGGGTCCACATCGCCAAAATAAACCGGACCCGATTTGACTGAAAGTAAAGAAGCAATAAAATAAAAGTGCGAGAAATAAAGTTACAAGGCTTTGGGACATATACATAATTATAATAAATGACATAAAATAAATGCGCAAATTAAATAAATTATGAACATGGGCGTTGGACCCTTTTGCAATAAATTAAAATTAATGGAGAATTAAAATTAAAATTAAATGTTTTGGTATTTTTGTGTTCTTTAAGATTTAAAAGAGAAAGAATTAATTAAAACAAAAAAATTGGATGTAAACCCTAATTCTAATGTTTTTTAAGTTATTAAGAAAAAGATTGAATTTTTAACCTAATTTAAATCTAAGTTATTTATATACATTTAATTATAAAAAAAAAAAAAAATAAATAAATAATAATATTATGGAAAAAAAAGGAAAAATTAAAAGGAGTGGAAATTATTAATTAACCTAATTCTAATTATTTTTTATTTAATATGAAAAGAATTAAAATTGCAAACATCCTAATTAAAACTAAATTCATTATACATTAATTTATTTATAAAAGTAATTAAAATAAATAAATATTATATTTTTTTTGCCTTTTTCTGATTTTATGATGTTTTTGTATTTTGTTAAAAAATAATTAACTAAATAAAACAAATAAAAAAATAAATAACATAACAATTGAGAAAATAAAATATAAAAAGAAAATCAAACCAGGGGGGGGGGTAGCCCCAAAATTGGAGGTAAGGCCTAGCATTCTGGCCCCTTGAGCATTGGCCTTGTGGACTTTTCCAGATTCCATATGGTGCGTTGACTAAGACATAATACGCTCCTTGAATCTTGGCCTTTAGATCTGATGTTCTTGGATGCGTGTAGGGTCTGATCTGGATGGAACATGGTACGTCTTAATGCCTGGATTACATGGGAACATAGTTTGCAAAATATTATAGGAAATAAGGTAGACCTGGGGTTCGAACCCAGGTCACTAACATCACCAAGCAATACCTGCACCACTGAGCCAATTAACGCATTTGGTATATTAATAATAAACAAATAACAAAAGAATAGAATAAACGCATTAGTGGTTTACGCGCCAGTTTTCAAACCAGCCTATCACTAACGAACAACACATCATCTCTTTCGTTTTCCTGAAACATAAAGAACGAAGGCAACGGTTTTCGTTGTGTTTTCTTAGGGGACTTTTGGGAAAATAGCGAATAGCAATATAAGCTACATAAATTGTTCGCGAATGGTGGTTTATGTCCGTCTCAATGCACTGAATTCAATGGCCATGGTCTGAAGCTTTGATTTTTCTTCTTTGCAAAAGCCCTAATTTTAAAAACCTGTAACCCTAATATTTAAAAATGGTAGAATCGCATATGTGGCACAAAAATGTAATTGAATGTATTGGTTAGCTTGGAAACTTGACAAGGAACATGAATGTACAATTAAAATGCCATGGGGATGTCTAAAATTGAAAACACGATTCACACTTTCTTGCTGTACAGGGAGGGTTCTATGTACCAATTCTTCGCGTATTGATGGATGTTAGGGATTGCCACACGTTCAGAGTTTGTCCAGGAAGCTATTAGAATCAATCTTAAGACTTGAATCCACCTCTAATAGTGATTTCAGAATCCAATTTTCAAGTCAAAATTTCAAGTTTTCAATGAGCTTTTGAGCGCAGCATTTGGTGTGTTATGGTTAGGGTTTGACTTGGCACTTATGAGGGAAGAGAATTAGCTTGTTATTTGACCTTGATTCATGCTCATGAGAGAACTAGTCCTAGGGTTTTCACCATTAACCAATTTTCCCTTTTTTTAAGCAAACCAAGACTTGGTGTGCAATTTAACCCTAGCCTGAGTTTTTGAGTTGGCCCATGATATATGGAAGTTGTCCAAATTCAAATGACACTATTCCATTGGTTTTTGAATTTTATTTGAATTTTTAAAGATTTAAAATGAATTAAATTATCAAAAATTAAATAAAATAGAAAAATCAATGTTTGATCTTGAAATTAATCATGGGACACGTGTGTGGCATGACAAGGATGAATCAAGTGGAAGAAAGTGGGCCCTTTTGTCAAAAATTGGAGTTTCAAGGATAGTTGACTTTTGCCATTTCACAAAAATTTCCCAACTTCTACAAGGCATAACTTGCTCAATTTTTAAGCTTTTCACATGTTCTTGGACATTTTGGAAAGGTCTTTGAGTCCTCTAACCAATGCCTTTGGTCCCATGTCATTTTGATTTTCCAATCTCAAGTTATGGCCTTTGACTTAAAGTCCCTTTTTGTTGACTTTTGAAAATGACCTATAATGTTGAAATTGATAACTTTTTGTGAGAGCATTTCTTGGACTTGAAGTATGAAGATGAGTTGTAGGAAATGTCTTTCTCTTCAAAATGAGCTTTGGATGGAATTTTTCTGATGATCCATGTGAAAGTTATGCCCTGGTCAATTTCAGTTGACTTTTTCAGCTGTCCAAATATAGTAACTTTTGCATCTTTGATGATTTCTGAGCCAAATTTTGAGAATCATGATCAAGCATTGATCAAATGATGTTTGTGGCTTCAAAATTATATGTTGACCAAAAATTTGAACTTTTGACTGTCAAATGACCATTTTGCCCCTACAGTTGACTGTAGTGCAATTTAGGGTTTTGACTGTGCAATTTTGAGCTGAATGCCTTGAAACTTGATATGAGGATGCTTGACCATGTTTGTAAGCATATGAGACTTGATTGGGCCTTTGAACACTTCCTTTTCTTGATCAGCACACAAACCCTAGTTTTGACTGTATGGAGGCCTTTACACTGTGCAACTCTTGGGGAATTTTGTAGCTTGGCTTGGCAATTTCTTGAGGAATATGGGAGGGCAAATTTTGGGGTATAACACCTAGTTCTTCAAAATCTAAACCAGGTACCCTTTGCAACTCCATGGCTGCCAATCTATCCTCAAGATTTTTATCATTATCATCCGCTGGGGGATATTGCTGTTCGGAGTAGTCTTCGTCTTCTTCCTCTTCTTCCTCTTCAACTTCAGATTCAGAAGGTACCGCGGCTCCTTTTCCTTTACCAGCCCCTTCATCAGACATTGAGGGCAACTCAAGAACTTTTCTAGCATTGCTTTCAAACCTTCTTCCAAAAGTGGCTACTCCGAGCCTTTTCTTCTTTTTCTCTTTACTTTTCTCCAACATTGCTTTAAGGTCCTCTTGACCCTTTGCTAAGGTCATGAGGAGTTGCTGGAATTGAGAATTCTGTGCTTGCAGATCCTTAACCGTCTGCTCCAAATCCATCTTGCTGAAATAAACAACAGAAAGATAAGGAAACCTGGTGTGAATACCTGTTTATGCATATGATGAATGGTATGTTATTCATGTAATGCATTCAAGGATTTAGAAATTCAAATTTGTTGCAAACAAAAAGGAACACACATCATATTAAGAAGAAATTATTAGTACATAAGTGCCCCATGGGCAAAATATTACAAAATTCTTAATGTAAAAAGACATTGCGCATCCTCTTTAGTGTGATGTAAGTGTTGAGAGTTTCCTCCTCATGAAGTCGGCGGGTAAGCTCTAAAACCTTCTTCTCACTGGCATAGAAGCTGGCTTCAAAAGTATTCCGTTCTTCCTTGAGTTGGATCCAACTCTTTTGCATTTCTTCCTATGATGTTGGCATGTCAGGATGTAGGAGGGTGTATGGAACCTCTCCTTCCATAACAGGCTCTTTGATCAAGGGGAGAATGTGAGGATATGGCATCATAAGATTCTGGGCGCGGGTTCGTACCCACTTGAGATAAGGCTTAAGGGGGATGGAATTCTTGTGTCCCAGTGTCTTACTATCCACTTTGTTGGGCATCCTCCAAGCTCCGATGAACCTTTGTTGAAGTCCTTGAGCGTCGTTGTCGAAGTCAAAAACTAGGTCAGGAATCAGCATGTAATGAGGGCCATCCCTCCGAGCATATCCAAACTGTCTTAGAGCTAAACAAGGGTTATAGGTAATGCCTCCCCTAATGCCAAGTAGTGGGACATTAGGGAATTCCCCACAACGATCAATGATGATGACATTTTCTCTAGACCGAGAACACCAATGTACATCAGAATGTGTGAGGGTCATCAATCGTTGTGACCACCTTAAACCCTGCTCATTCTTCAAAACTGATTGTGGAAGGTGAGAAATAAACCACCTTTCTAGGAGAGGAGTACAACACATGAGAACACCTCTTTTCCTCATTGTTCGTGTGTAAAATGAGTGTAGGATGTCCCCAAGCAATGTAGGTATAGGATTCCGGGATATGAAAATCTTGACAACATTCAAATCTATAAGTTGATCAGGGTTTGGGAACATGACCAACCCATAGATGAGGAGTGCCACAATCTCTTCAAAGGCTTGTAGATCAAGAGAATTCCAGCAGTCTTGTGCCTTCTCAAACAGAAACTTTGCCAAGAAACCCTTGACACCACTTCTGGTTTCCCAATGTCCCTTGATGTCAGATGGTTGCAAGTGTAGTGCTTAAGCAACATCCTCAGGCTTTGGTTCTTTTTCCGTATCGTTGTAGGGTAGTTGATGAAGAATAGGAATTCTCAGGAGTTGAGAAAATTCCTCCAAAGTAGGTACTAGTTGGTAATCAGGGAATGTGAAACAGTGGTGTAGGGGGTCAAAGAACTGGAAGAGAAATTTCACCATGTCTTCTTCAATGTTGGAGTTGACCAAGTTGAGAAGCCTACCATGTCTTTCACTGAAGAGTGAATTCTCTGGAATCCTGGAAGTGAGCTCCTTGAGTTGAGGAGGTATTCTCACAAGGTTGACTTGAATTGTTTTCCTGCGAAGAGATTCCATGACCTACAAAACAAGAACAAAGATGAAGATCCAAACCCTTGAAATGGTTAGTGGATGCATATGATGCTTTATGATGTTCATGATGTATGCACAAACACATGTACAAGCAAGTCACACAAAACCCTAGTTTCAGGCTTGCATGAGGTTTCATAGGTAAATACCCTCTTGAGTTTAGTTGGCTCAAACCTGTCCTATAAATAGTAACCGGGTTCTAAGGAGCTCAATATCACTGGATTGTTTTCTATGTTCATTGTTTTGGTTTAGCCACTTAACTAGCAACCAAAATATTCCAAGAAAGCAACCCTCAATGAGTGTAGTATCGAGTATCTACCAACTTCGGACTGTACCAAAGCCGGTTATCTCACTACCCCTAATAAAAGGCCAAGATGGTCAAGTAAGGTTCTAAGAGTTCATTAGTGCTTCATGACATCACTCAGCGGCCCCGTATTCTCTTTGATTGACTCAAAGGCTATCGGTACTCACAAATATGTCACACTAATATAGCTATTGCTTCAACCATGTCGATATACCCCGCACAGTTTCCATAACGTATTGATATTTACCTATGAATGTTTTCCCAAATCCGGGTGGAGGATTTCAAGCCCAAACAAGAGAACCAAATGTAAAGCAATCAAAGCAAACAATATAATCATGCAAAGGGTGATCTAAGCCCTAAGGTTACTCCACTTTTAAAGTATGATATTCCCCAGCAGAGTCGCCAGTTCTATGATACGGTGGGAGAACTGACTTGGGTTTTTGCGTTTGTGTTCGCAAATGTTTTAGTTTAGCAAGAGTCGCCACCGACTTTTTATTTTATCCTAAGGAAAGGTCAAAAAGCACAGGAAAGACCTTTGAGATGTTTTCTTGGGTTCGGGGAGTAGATTATAGAAAGGGAAGGTATTAGCACCCTTTCTATCCATGGTTATCCATGGGATCTTATTTACTTGTTTAGATCACTTGCTTTGCTTTTCAATTGTTTGAAATGGTGCTCTTCAATTGTTTGAAATGGTGCTTTGTGTGTGGTTTTGAAAGATGTTTTGAAAAGAGGCCATCGTTGTGGCAACCTTTGTAATGATTCTTGTTTGAATGTATACAAAGGTGTTTTTGTCTTTTTGAAAAGTTTTCAATGTTTGAAAGTAGGGTTTTGAAATTGTATTATGAAGTGTGTTTTGAAGATAACAATGATGTTTTTGTAAGCTTTTGATCAAGTAACTAAGAGTTATCTACCCTATTTTACTCAAAGATCTTTCTTATGTTTTTAACCCTTTTAACAGTGTTGCTTCACCATTATATTTAGTGAACAACCTTGTGTTAGGATGTTAAACGGGACAGGCGCGGGTCATCGTATAGACCATGATAGCAATTATGTCAAGTATTTTTGGCAATTTTCTTAAGGGACTTGATCATTTTTGTTTAGGCAACCAAGATAGCGTCATCGAGGGACTATGATCTTTTGTTTTGTTTTTGTTTTGCCAAAGTACTTGACATGCATACCATGGCCCATTTTTGAAGGCAACAAGTGGATTGTAACCCTAGAGGTGTAAGTGTGCGTTGTGTTTGATATTCATGCATTTTTGTCTTTTGATTAGGTCAAACTATTTGTTGGTTTTGGTTTTGCATACAAACCCTAATTCTAATCATGGCATAATTGAAAGCTTAAAGGTGCGAGAATTTAAATTCTACACTACTACAACATGATATAGGGAGGGGGGGGGGGTACAAATTTGAATAGGGGATTGTTTTGCAAGAAATTAAACCCTAATTACTATTACATCCAAATTGAATATCAAATGCAATCATAATTTAAATGGGCAATATTTAAACAAAGTGAACAAATATTTAAATAAAATGTATTATGCAAAAAAAAAGGTTTTTATTTATTCATGTATGCAAAAAGTATTTTTAATGTAAAAAGTATAAAGAAGAAAAGATTAATTTTTATTTGTTTTTAGGGCAAAAACCCTAATTTCTTAAGAAAATAAATATAATGTATTATTTATGTACAAAAATGTATTAACATGTATAAAAATGAAATATATCCAAAAAAGGTATTTTTTAGTATAAATAATAATAATAATAAAAATAAAATATAATATTTTTGTGTTTTATTTCTAAGTTTTTAATAAAACTATATATATATATATATATATATATATATATATATATATATATATATATATATATATATATATATATATATATATATATATATATATATATATATATATATATATATATATATATATATATATATATATATATATATATATATATATATATATATATATATATATATATATATATATATATATATATATATATATATATATATATATATATATATATATATATATATATATATATATAATATATATATATATATATTGTTGTACCCCAAAATTTGCCCTCCCATATTCTTCAAGAAATTGCCAAGCCAAGTCACAAAATTCCCCAAGGGTTATACAGTGCAAAGGTCTCCTACACAGTTAAAACTAGGGTTTGTGTTCTGATCAAAGAAAGGAAGTTTTCAAAGGCCCAATCAAGTCTCATATTCCTACAAATATGGTCAAGCATCCTCATATCAAGTTGCAAGGCATTCAGCTCAAAATTGCACAGTCAAAACCCTAATTACAGTCAACTGTAGGGGCAAAATGGTCATTTGACAGTCAAAAGTTCAAATTTTTGGTCAACATATCATTTTGAAGCCACAAACATCATTTCATCAATGCTTGATCATGATTCTCAAAATTTGGCTCAGAAAATCATCAAGATGCAAAAGTTGCCTTATTTGGACAGTTGAAAAAGTCAACTGAAATTGACCAGGGCGTAACTTTCACATGGATTATCAGAAAAATTCCATCCAAAGCTCATAATGAATAGAAAGACATTTCCTACAACTCATCTTCATACTTCAAGTCCAAGAAATGCTCTCACAAAAAGTTATCAATTTCAACATTATAGGTCATTTTCAAAAGTCAACAAAAAGGGACTTTAAGTCAAAGGCCATAACTTGAGATTGGTAAATCAAAATTACATGGGACCAAAGGCATTGGTTAGAGGACTCAAAGACCTTTCCAAAATGTCCAAGAACATGAGAAAAGCTTAAAAATTGAGCAAGTTATGCCTTGTGGAAGTTGGGAAATTTTTGGATATTTTGAAAAGTCAATATTACTTCAAATGACCTAAAATGTCTAATGGGCCCATTTTTCTTCCATGATTCATCATCCATGACATATGCACGACCACTTGGCCCAAAGGGAAGTATTTTCTCATTTTTTATTTATTTATTTGAATTATTATTTATATTAATTCATTTAAATCATTTAAATATATGAAAAATATATAACTTGACCTAATAAATCTTTTCATGCATGTTTTGCCATCAAGATTTCGTGCATATGCAAATGTGGAAAGATTTGTCTTGATTGGATGCTAATTGATACAAGAACACTTGAAAAAGATTGAAAAAAGATCCTTAAGAAAATCAAATCTTCAATTCATTAAATCAAGAGATTTTGAGCAATATTTTTGACCTAATGCCTTCAGTACAAATGCTAGATCATAAACCTAATGCACAGACACACAAAGCTGCGCAGAAAAGCTCTCTACAAAACTTCAAATTCTTGCCAAAAGTTCAAAACTGAAAACCACTTTTTAGGTTGATTCAAGGCATAATTCATATTCCATTGGCTTCCTGAAGCTTCACTGATCCTATTCCAATCCAGAACATTCATCAAAAGGCAAGGAATCGGTATACAGAACTCAACATATTCCATGAAAATTTCATAATCGTATTCTATAATCTATGCGTTTTCATGACATTTCAATTATTGATTCTTGTTCCTGGTGTGATTCTAAAGCTAACCCACATTTTTGATTGAATTTTTGCAAGCCATACGCGATTATGCCATAACTGTTTTCTAGGGTTTACAGAGCTTGAAATTGGGGTTTCTCAAACAAGGCAAAATTGGGACACCTCAATACCATAACTGGATTTAGCACGTCTAGACGATCCTAAACATGCCCTCGCGCCTAATTTATGTTCAAGGATAGCCTAATCGCTATTTTCTCAAAACGTGTCTAAGAGAACGTGGGCAAAACCGTGGCCAATGCGTTCATGTTTCAGAAAAATAAAAAACACACGAAGAAGACGAAGTCGTGGCAAGGAGTGGTTGGTCTGTTTGAAAATTGGCGCGCGGACCCACTAACGTTTTTCTTTTCTTTTTTATTAATTGTTTGTTGATTATATAACAAATTCATTGCGTGGCTCAGCTGGCAAGCGTTGATTGTAATAACGTCCAAGACCTGGGTTCGAGCCCCAGGTCTGTATGATTTCCATATTATTTTTCTATGTGAATTCCTATGCAGCGCTTACGTTGAGACATACCATACACCACCAGATCCAAGTGTACACGCGTCCAAGAGATTCACATCCAAGGCTGGGAATTGACGAACACCATGAGGATGAGTCAACCGTCCCACATGCGTGCACAAAAGTCAACGAATTCAAAGCTAAATGGGCCAGATTGTGAGCCCATACCTCCTAGATTGGGACTTCCACCCCCTGGTTTGCCATTTTCTATTATTTTTATATTTTATTTTCAATTGTTATTTTCTTTTCTTTATTTGTTTGATTTAATTAATTATTTTTACCAAAATACAAAAACCTCATAAAAATCAGAAAAGATGGAAAAAATATAATAAATAATTTAATTATTTTCATAAACAAATTGTATGTAAATAAATTTAGTTTTAATTTAGGTTGCAATTTTAATTCTTTTCATGATAAAAATATAAAAAAATATAGAATTAGGTTTAATAAATATTTTATTCCTTTTAAATTTTCTTTTTCATCATAATACTTATTTATTTTATTTATTTTTGTAATTAAATTTGCATGAAAATAAATTAGGTTTAAATTAGGTCAAAGTTCAACATATTTTTATAACAAATTTAAAAGCCATTAGAATTAGGGTTTGCATTCAATTTAAATTTTAATTAATTCTCTCTTCTCATTAAATTCCTAAAAACATAAAAAACAAATAATTGCTTTCTTTTAATTTCAATTTTAATTCCTCATGTAACTTAATTTTTGCAAAAGGGTCCAACGCCCTCGTTTCGATAATTCTTTTTTTCGCATATTTATTTTATTTCATTTAAATAATTATGTACCTCTCCCGAAGCCTTGTAATTACCTCTCGCACTTTTTAATTCTTTATTTACTTTTTTGTCAAATCGAGTCCGGTTTAATTTTGGCGATGTGGACCCGCGCCATTTGTAATAGCTTAGATTTACTTTTTCTCGCAACTTTTAACTGTTAAACAAAGCATGCAAGAATGAATGGTCTTAAATAAAATCAAGCGTAGAAAACCAATAACATGACAAGACAAAAATAAATGAATCTGACACACAAATCACACATCACCTCTAGGGTACGCCTCACTGTTGCCTTACCTCGAAAGGTGATCGTCGAGTAGAGGATGTCTTAGTAAGTCCTCATGATCCGGGAACCTGGCATGAGGGTAGCTTCTAAGGTGTCTTCCCATTGCTCTGGTGATCACCATGTCCCTAAACTCGAATTGACCCGAACACCTCCAACGGTGGTGCTACCTACCTCTCAATGGTGGGATGGCACTACTTTAAAGGACATTTACACAGACGAATTCCTTAGGGTAGGTAGGTTCTCGTAGATACTTGCTCTCTTCAAAACAAACAAAAAATCTTTTCACACCGACACTTTTCAAAAGCTTTCAAAGCAATTTTTCAAACACTCTGACACAAGAGTCGAACTGGAATTTTCAAAGAAACTTTTTAAAAACCCACAGTTGAAAAGCAAACGAACCATTTTTGAAAACACAATGAGCAAGTATCTAAGAGCCCATGGATAACCATGGATAGAAAGGGTGCTAACACCTTCCCTTTCTATAACCTACCTCCCGAACCGAGAGCAATCTCTTTAAGGAATTTTTCTGTGCTTTTGTCCTTTCCATTTGGAGAAAATAAAAGACGGTGGCGACTCTTGCTTCCGTGACATTTCGCGAACCAGCGTTAAACAGTCAGTTCCAGATCCACCGATCACAGAACTGGCGACTCTGCTGGGGATTTAACTTAAAGTGAGGTGTACCTTAGGGCTAGGTCATAACTATGTTTTCAATTGTCTTCTTTGCTTGCTTTAAATTTTGGTTTGCTTGGGAGTTCTATAGATCCTAACCCGGATCTGGGGGATACCTTTCTTAGAAAGTAGCAACAAGGCTGTGAGGGAACTGTGCGGGGTATACCGACATGGTTGAAACAGTCTGCTACGTTGATGTGGCACTTTGGTGTGTACCGGTAACCCTTGAGTTCAGTCAAGGAGAGTACGGGGCCTCCGCGTGGTGTCATGAAGCATCAACAGACCTTAGGAACCTTAATTGAACTATCTTGGCCTCTTTAGGGTAGTGAGATAACTGACTTTGGTGCAGTCCGAGGTTGGTTGATACTCGATACTACACTCAATGGAGGGTTGCTTTCCTGGAATATTTCGGTCGCCAGTTCAGTGGCTAAATCGAAACGATGAACAATGAAAGCAATCCCGTGATATTGGGACCCTTAGAACCCAGTTACTTCTAATAGGACAGGTCGAACCCACCAACTTCAAGAGGGTAGTACCCCAAACTTCATGCTGGCCTAAACTCTAAGGGCTCTTTTGTGTGACTTGTGTGCCTTCGTACTTGACTACTTGCATGCTTGTTATCTGACACATGAACTACTTGCAGGTTTTGTTTATAGTCCTTAATTGGGACTCATAACAGGGTTACTAAGTCTTGCAGGGTTTGTTTATAGTCCTTAATTGGGACTCATAACATGGTTACTAAGTCTTGCAGGTTTTGTTTATAGCCCTTAACGGGGACTCATAACAAAGTATACTGAATTTCTTGCAGGGTTTGTTTATAGTCCTTAATTGGGGCTCATAACAGGGTCACTTACGTTACCCCATGCATAGCATACCATCATACCATTGCATACATCTTAACCCATTTCAAGGATCTCAAGGGCTTGTGATGCAGGTCACGGTGAATCAACTATCCCAGCAAGGGGCAAAGAGGATTTATGTTCCTCTGGCCAAAGTTGTCAGGGGCTGTGACCCACTGGATATGGTGAGCCTTTGACCCTTGAAGAAGGACTCTCATCAATACACAGTTCCTTCAATCAAGCCACCGAATTCAAATTCTAACGGTTTTCTTGTCTACCCTGCGAGATCCTTGAAAACATTGCACGCATATCATACATATCATTGCAGTGCAGGTACCCTTTCGACAGGTTGCTTACCCTCTTCGCTGTTTATTTCAGCCGATCGTCATGAATCCTGAATCATCAACCGAGCATACTATCAAGGCCCTCCAGGCTCAGAACGCCCAGTTCCAAGGGTTGATCATGAATTTGACCCAGGGGCAGCAAGATCTGAAGGCTTTGCTCTTGAAGAAGGACAAGAAGAAGAAGAGGACTGTTTTGTTCAGCCCCAGACGCAGATTTGGGAACACACGGCAGACTGAAACTGAGAGGACAACTCCATCTGTGGGGAAAGGTAGTCATCAGGAGGAAAGGGTTCCCAGTCCAGTGGTCTCCGACAACGAGACAGATTTCAACGACGAACAATACCCTCCTGCCGAAGACAAGTACAAACAGTTGGAGGATAGGCTGAATGCTATGGAGATCCAACCGGTACCTGGGCTGGATTTTGGAGATCTGGGTTTGTCTACTAGTGTGATCATCCCTCGGAAGTTCAAAGAACCATCCTTTACCAAGTATGACGGGGCGTCTTGTCCCAAGTTACATCTCAGGTCCTATGTTCGGAAGATTCAACCATATACGGTGGACAAGAATTTGTGGATCCACTTCTTCCAGGAGAGTCTTTCAGGGACTCATCTCGAATGGTTCTATCAGCTAGATGGGACCAAGGTTCGTAACTGGGAGGAGTTGGCTACTGCTTTCTACAAGCAGTATCAATATAATGCCGACCTTGCTCCTACGCGTACCCAACTCCAGGGTATGTCGTTAGGATCAAGTGAAGGTTTTAAAGAATATGCGCAGAAATGGAGGGATCTTGCTGGAAGGGTACAACCACCTCTGACTGATCGGGAACTTGTTGATATGTTCTTGGGGACCTTGTCTGGTCCGTTCTACAACCACCTAATTGGGAATTCGTCTGCTGGATTCACAGATCTTATCTTGACTGGAGAGCGAATAGAAGATGGCATTCGGTCTGGGAAAATTCAAGAGGCTGCACCTTCTGATAAAAAGCCTCATCATGGAAAGAAAGAATCCAATGATGTGCACAGTAAAAAGAGCCGTCATGAGGTAGGGGCAATCCAGATCTCCAATCCTGGACCTGCTCAACAAGGACAGGGGCAGCAGCGAAAGGAGAAACGACAGTACACCAAAATCAACATGTCGCTGGATCAAGCACTGCAACAAATGTTGAAAGCAGGGCTGATCACCTTAAGGGCTCCTCTTCGGAATCCGAACACTTCTGCTCCCAACTATTATCCCAATGATAGGTGCGCATATCATTCTGATAGCCCGGGGCATACTACGGACAACTGCTGGCCTCTCAAGAATAAGATTCAAGACATGATCGACGCCGGGGAGATTCAGTTTGAAGTGCCTGAGACTCCGAACATAATCACTGCTCCGTTGCCCAATCATTGAAGCCTTTTGTTTATTTGAATTTTTGAGTTGTATTTTGCTTTGCTTATACAAACAATTAATGTCATAGCAAACTCTTTTATTCTATCAATGCATCGCATACGTCTGTTTTGGGAATTAATACAATTGTTTTCATTATGTTCAAATTTCTTTTCATATTTTTTTTTCTGATGTCAACTCTGGATCTAAAATTCTAAGCCTCTCGAGGGAGGATGACGAAAACGATACCATAATCTACAGTATGCTTTTGAACAGACCCCGCTGATGAGGTACAGGAATTGTTTCAATTCCTAAACACTGGAGTTATAAGGATGATAATCCCTCGTCAACCCCTCTGAGCCAAAGAAGTAGGAGTTTTTCTTTTCGAAATTTAAAACCCTTTATCATAACCTGGGGCAGGGTAGTTCTCTCAGTCGATCCAAGTGCATAACGAATGGCACCAAAAAGATCCTTACAAAACAAAGAAAGACAGTGATGGTTCCGAATGATCAATAAAGAAAGGCAGTCATTATCTTTCAAAATAGGAAAAAAAAAACCATTAAGTCAAAACCCATGAAGGAGACTTACAAAACTGGGGCATCCCGCTGACTGTAATTCCAAAAAAGGAAAACAATTCAGTCAAAAAAGAAAGGGATAACAAAAATCAAGAAAGAGGTCTCACAAACCCTCAACCAAAGCAAAAAATGACTGCCTATTTAAAAGAAAATATCAACATCTGAATCATCACCGGAAAATCAGAGCAAAGACTCAAACAAGGTCTAACGTATGATCAACTGAGTTTAGGTTTGGAGAATATCACGAAGAGCGGGTGGGTACAAATAAAATTTGAGCCTTTATCCTTTGTTTCTTAAAACCGTGAACCAGGCCACGTTATAACCCTCAAAAGTCCTAGCTGAAGCATGGGTTAGTTCGAAAGCATACTGTTACAAAAGGTATCCTGACTCCTTAAGGCCTACGGTAAATACGGAGTTGACATCACGTTTTACAAACATTCACTTGTTTTATGAAAAAGAATGCATTTTCAAAATCTTCAAGACAGACATAAGCTTTGCATTTTTAACATAACTTTGTTTGCATATGACTTTTTGTTTGAACAGCATAGAAGTTCGCACGATGAAGTTTAATGAACAGAAGCACTTCCAATCAAGGGGCATGGCATGAGCATGGTCCGTCATCTGGGGCAATCCAATCAAGATTCGGAGAATCTCTCAAAAGACCAAATAGCTTGGGGCAAATCTCTGCCTGAGTCACTTGGGGCACTCCATCAACGAATCTTGCACGATCAGACACCTTATGGTAATATGGCAACACAAGCAGCCAGGGGCACCTACCTGCATTCTAAGAGCGTGGGCATAGTCGGAAAATACTACGCATAATCAAAGACCCGCTAGGTTGACACACCTAGGCAAAAATAAGGGTTTCCCGGCGAACCAAAAGGGTTCGGGCAAAATGAAGGGATGAAATGAAAAAATGTACACCCGGCAAGTCGAAAACCTGAAAAGGCGGCTTGGGCAAAATGGGTATCCCGGTGGACTGAAAACCCGAAAGGGCGGTCCAGGCAAAAGTTAGGGATCAAAGCGTACGACTATGTCCTGTCATCTTGCCACCTGCCTACCAGAAGAAGGTTTGACCCTCAACAATTATCAGCATCCCACAAGTGCCTCCCCCATAGAAACAGGGGCAATAAAGAGTGGTCTAAGCAATCTGATTGTTCTATCCTCCAAGGTATCAGGGTAGGTTCCGTTGAAGAACATAACCAATACAGTTCAATACTTCCCCAGGAGAGTCCAATCCAGCTTCCCCAGGAAAGTTGAAATACATCTCCCCGAGCAGTAAGCTTATCCCCAGTTGATTCTGGAAGCTTATCCTTCGCAGAGCACGAACGCGTCGTCCGACTTTATTTAAAGAGTTATTTCCTCAACAGGATATAACTGGGTTATCCTCAGCCAAAAGCCACGGAAAGAGCGTCGTCGACAAAGTCTTCCGATCCCCAGCAAACTATTATCAACACTCGGCAAGGCATCCCTCTTCCCACAGAGTATTGCTTCCCAGCATGGTCGCTAGAGTATCTTTTCTCCCCGCAGAGTAACCCACTCGCCAAGTTTATTCCGCAACGGAGTCATCTTCTCCTACCGGTATTCTTGCAATTATCATCCCCAGCGGAAGCAAATCTATTCTTCAACATCAGCCCGGGATATGACTTCCCGGCACCCGTCAAGGATTTATTTTCTTAGACAAAAATACATTCATAAACATCACGTCTTCATACATTATAGCATGCATATGCATCGTACTACACGAATCTCATTAATTTTGAAGACATACAGTTCATGCATCATGATTTTGCATACAATTATGTTTTGCCTTTTCAGGAAAAAGATCAACACAAAAATGATTACTATCAACTATCGCAATTCTTCCAGATATAGTTTCAGATGTAAACCAGATATGGCGACGTTCTGATACTGCTTCCAGATTTCCTTCTAGATATAGTTTCAGATATGACCCAGATATGGTGACGTTCTGATGCTGCTTCCAGAGTTCTTGCTAGATATAGTTTCAGATATGACCCAGATATGGCGACGTTCTGATACTGCTTCCAGATTTCTTTCTAGATATAGTTTCAGATATGACCCAGAGATGGTGACGTTCTGATACTGCTTCCAGATTTCCTTCTAGATATAGTTTCAGATATGACCCAGATATGGTGACGTTCTGATACTGCTTCCAGATTTCCTTCTAGATATAGTTTCAGATATGACCCAGATATGGTGACGTTCTGATGCTGCTTCCAGAGTTCTTTCTAGATATAGTTTCAGATATGACCCAGATATGGCGACGTTCTGATGCTGCTTCCAGATTTCCTTCTAGATATAGTTTCAGATATGACCCAGATATGGTGACGTTCTGATGCTGCTTCCAGAGTTCTTGCTAGATATAGTTTCAGATATGACCCAGATATGGCGACGTTTTGATACTGCTTCCAGATTTCCTTCTAGATATAGTTTCAGATATGACCCAGATATGGTGACGCTCTGATACTGCTTCCAGATTTCCTTCCAGATATAGTTTCAGATGTAAACCAGATATGGTGACGTTCTGATGCTGCTTCCAGATTTCCTTCTAGATATAGTTTCAGATATGACCCAGATATGGTGACGCTCTGATACTGCTTCCAGATTTCCTTCTAGATATAGTTTCAGATATGACCCAGATATGGTGACGCTCTGATGCTGCTTCCAGATATCCTTCTAGATATAGTTCCAGATGTAAACCAGATATGGTGACGTTCTGATGCTACTTCCATATTTCCTTCCAGATATAGTCCAGATATGAACCAGATATGGCGACGTTCTGACACTTATTCCAGTTGAAGACATTTCAAGACCTTGTCCGGTTCAGTTAAATCGACCCTAAGATTTTCCTGATGCTTATCCAGTCAAAAGCCTTCTCTGGTTCAGTCAGATCGACCCTAAGATCTCCCTGATGCTTATCCAGTTGAAGACATTCCAAGACCTTGCCCGGTTCAGTTAAATCGATCCCAAGATTTTCCTGATGCTTATCCAGTCAAAGGCCTTCTCTGGTTCAGTCAGATCGACCCTAAGATCTCCCTGATGCCTATCCAGTTGAAGATATTTCAAGACCTAGACCGGTTCAGTTAAATCGACCCTAAGATTTTCCTGATGCTTATCCAGTCAAAGGCCTTCTCTGGTTCAGTCAGATCGACCCTAAGATCTCCCTGATGCTTACCCAGTTGAAGATATTCCAAGACCTTGTCCGGTTCAGTTAAATCGACCCTAAGATTTTCCTGATGCTTATCCAGTCAAAGGCCTTCTCTGGTTCAGTCAGATCGACCCTAAGATCTCCCTGATTCTTATCCCAGTAGAAGACACCCAAGATTTTCTCAACGAGTGTTGTTGAAGTTAAAATCGCCCAAGATTCTCTTACCATTCATGCTAAGGCAGTAACCATCCCTGGTTCATTCATCGCCGTTTGAAGCTCCAGACTCAGCTCCTGTAACCAGTCAGGACACATCTATACCAAGCATCTGAAAACCAACTCCTGCAACGTGTCAGGTACTCATTTTTCTTTTGCAGGTATGCAGGTTCTCGCTAAGGAATCTCTTACGCGATCAACATCCAGATGGCATCTATAAGCCCATCATCCTATCCAGCAACCTCTAAATGGCATCTATAAGCCCATTCCCCCATCACACTGCTGACATGTGAGCGCAAATTTCTGGGCACTCTAGTGTCCAATCATCTTTTACCCTCGGATTACGAAAGGCACGTCAGCCAATCTGCATCCTCAGGTCTAAGAAGATTGAACAGGGGCAACTGTTGTACCCCAAAGTTTTCCCTCCCATATTCTTCAAGAAATTGCCAAGCCAAGTCACAAAATTCCCCAAGGGTTATACAGTGCAAAGGTCTCCTACACAGTCAAAACTAGGGTTTGTGTTCTGATCAAAGAAAGGAAGTTTTCAAAGGCCCAATCAAGTCTCATATGCCTACAAATATGGTCAAGCATCCTCATATCAAGTTGCAAGGCATTCAGCTCAAAATTGCACAGTCAAAACCCTAATTGCACTACAGTCAACTGTAGGGGCAAAATGGTCATTTGACAGTCAAAAGTTCAAATTTTTGGTCAACATATCATTTTGAAGCCACAAACATCATTTGATCAATGCTTGATCATGATTCTCAAAATTTGGCTCAGAAAATCATCAAGATGCAAAAGTTGCCTTATTTGGACAGCTGAAAAAGTCAACTGAAATTGACCAGGGCGTAACTTTCACATGGATTATCAGAAAAATTCCATCCAAAGCTCATAATGAATAGAAAGACATTTCCTACAACTCATATTCATACTTCAAGTCCAAGAAATGCTCTCACAAAAAGTTATCAATTTCAACATTATAGGTCATTTTCAAAAGTCAACAAAAAGGGACTTTAAGTCAAAGGCCATAACTTGAGATTGGTAAATCAAAATTACATGGGAACAAAGGAATTGGTTAGAGGTCTCAAAGACCTTTCCAAAATGTCCAAGAACATGAGAAAAGCTTAAAAATTGAGCAAGTTATGCCTTGTGGAAGTTGGGAAATTTTTGGATATTTTGAAAAGTCAATATTACTTCAAATGACCTAAAATTGCTAATGGGCCCATTTTTCTTCCATGATTCATCATCCATGACATATGCACGACCACTTGGCCCAAAGGGAAGTATTTTCTCATTATTTATTTATTTATTTGAATTATTATTTATATTAATTCATTTAAATCATTTAAATATATGAAAAATATATAACTTGACCTAATAAATCTTTTCATGCATGTTTTGCCATCAAGATTTCGTGCATATGCAAATGTGGAAAGATTTGGCTTGATTGGATGCTAATTGATACAAGAACACTTGAAAAAGATTGAAAAAAGATCCTTAAGAAAATCAAATCTTCAATTCATTAAATCAAGAGATTTTGAGCAATATTTTTGACCTAATGCCTTCAGTACAAATGCTAGATCATAAACCTAATGCACAGACACACAAAGCTGCGTAGAAAAGCTCTCTACAAAACTTGAAATTCTTGCCAAAAGTTCAAAATTGAAAACCACTTTTTAGGTTGATTCAAGGCATAATTCATATTCCATTGGCTTCCTGAAGCTTCACTGATCCTATTCCAATCCAGAACATTCATCAAAAGGCAAGGAATCGGTATACAGAACTCAACATATTCCATGAAAATTTCATAATCGTATTCTATAATCTATGCGTTTTCATGACATTTCAATTATTGATTCTTGTTCCTGGTGTGATTCTAAAGCTAACCCATATTTTTGATTGAATTTTTGCAAGCCATACGCGATTATGCCATAACTGTTTTCTAGGGTTTACAGAGCTTGAAATTGGGGTTTCTCAAACAAGGCAAAATTGGGACACCTCAATACCATAACTGGATTTAGCACGTCTAGACGATCCTAAACATGCCCTCGCACCTAATTTATGTTCAAGGATAGCCTAATCGCTATTTTCTCAAAACGTGTCTAAGAGAACGTGGGCAAAACCGTGGGCAATGCGTTCATGTTTCAGAAAAATAAAAAACACACGAAGAAGACGGAGTCGTGGCAAGGAGTGGTTGGTCTGTTTGAAAATTGGCGCGCGGACCCACTAACGTTTTTCTTTTCTTTTTTATTAATTGTTTGTTGATTATATAACAAATTCATTGCGTGGCTCAGCTGGCAAGCGTTGATTGTAATAACGTCCAAGACCTGGGTTCGAGCCCCAGGTCTGTATGATTTCCATATTATTTTTCTATGTGAATTCCTATGCAGCGCTTACGTTGAGACATACCATACACCACCAGATCCAAGTGTACACGCGTCCAAGAGATTCACATCCAAGGCTGGGAATTGACGAACACCATGAGGATGAGTCAACCGTCCCACATGCGTGCACAAAAGTCAATGAATTCAAAGCTAAATGGGCCAGATTGCTGAGCCCATACCTCCTAGATTGGGACTTCCACCCCCCTGGTTTGCCATTTTCTATTATTTTTATATTTTATTTTCAATTGTTATTTTCTTTTCTTTATTTGTTTGATTTAATTAATTATTTTTACCAAAATACAAAAACCTCATAAAAATCAGAAAAGATGGAAAAAATATAATAAATAATTTAATTATTTTCATAAACAAATTGTATGTAAATAAATTTAGTTTTAATTTAGGTTGCAATTTTAATTCTTTTCATGATAAAAATATAAAAAAATATAGAATTAGGTTTAATAAATATTTTATTCCTTTTAAATTTTCTTTTTCATCATAATACTTATTTATTTTATTTATTTTTGTAATTAAATTTGCATGAAAATAATTTAGGTTTAAATTAGGTCAAAGTTCAACATATTTTTATAACAAATTTAAAAGCCATTAGAATTAGGGTTTGCATTCAATTTAAATTTTAATTAATTCTCTCTTCTCATTAAATTCCTAAAAACATAAAAAACAAATAATTGCTTTCTTTTAATTTCAATTTTAATTCCTCATGTAACTTAATTTTTGCAAAAGGGTCCAACGCCCTCGTTTCGATAATTCTTTTTTTCGCATATTTATTTTATTTCATTTAAATAATTATGTACCTCTCCCGAAGCCTTGTAATTACCTCTCGCACTTTTTAATTCTTTATTTACTTTTTTGTCAAATCGAGTCCGGTTTAATTTTGGCGATGTGGACCCGCGCCATTTGTAATAGCTTAGATTTACTTTTTCTCGCAACTTTTAACTGTTAAACAAAGCATGCAAGAATGAATGGTCTTAAATAAAATCAAGCGTAGAAAACCAATAACATGACAAGACAAAAATAAATGAATCTGACACACAAATCACACATCACCTCTAGGGTACGCCTCACTGTTGCCTTGCCTCGAAAGGTGATCGTCGAGTAGAGGATGTCTTAGTAAGTCCTCATGATCCGGGAACCTGGCATGAGGGTAGCTTCTAAGGTGTCTTCCCATTGCTCTGGTGATCACCATGTCCCTAAACTCGAATTGACCCGAACACCTCCAACGGTGGTGCTACCTACCTCTCAATGGTGGGATGGCACTACTTTAAAGGACATTTACACAGACGAATTCCTTAGGGTAGGTAGGTTCTCGTAGATACTTGCTCTCTTCAAAACAAACAAAAAATCTTTTCACACCGACACTTTTCAAAAGCTTTCAAAGCAATTTTTCAAACACTCTGACACAAGAGTCGAACTGGAATTTTCAAAGAAACTTTTTAAAAACCCACAGTTGAAAAGCAAACGAACCATTTTTGAAAACACAATGAGCAAGTATCTAAGAGCCCATGGATAACCATGGATAGAAAGGGTGCTAACACCTTCCCTTTCTATAACCTACCTCCCGAACCGAGAGCAATCTCTTTAAGGAATTTTTCTGTGCTTTTGTCCTTTCCATTTGGAGAAAATAAAAGATGGTGGCGACTCTTGCTTCCGTGACATTTCGCGAACCAGCGTTAAACAGTCAGTTCCAGATCCACCGATCACAGAACTGGCGACTCTGCTGGGGATTTAACTTAAAGTGAGGTGTACCTTAGGGCTAGGTCATAACTATGTTTTCAATTGTCTTCTTTGCTTGCTTTAAATTTTGGTTTGCTTGGGAGTTCTATAGATCCTAACCCGGATCTGGGGGATACCTTTCTTAGAAAGTAGCAACAAGGCTGTGAGGGAACTGTGCGGGGTATACCGACATGGTTGAAACAGTCTGCTACGTTGATGTGGCACTTTGGTGTGTACCGGTAACCCTTGAGTTCAGTCAAGGAGAGTACGGGGCCTCCGCGTGGTGTCATGAAGCATCAACAGACCTTAGGAACCTTAATTGAACTATCTTGGCCTCTTTAGGGTAGTGAGATAACTGACTTTGGTGCAGTCCGAGGTTGGTTGATACTCGATACTACACTCAATGGAGGGTTGCTTTCCTGGAATATTTCGGTCGCCAGTTCAGTGGCTAAATCGAAACGATGAACAATGAAAGCAATCCCGTGATATTGGGACCCTTAGAACCCAGTTACTTCTAATAGGACAGGTCGAACCCACCAACTTCAAGAGGGTAGTACCCCAAACTTCATGCTGGCCTAAACTCTAAGGGCTCTTTTGTGTGACTTGTGTGCCTTCGTACTTGACTACTTGCATGCTTGTTATCTGACACATGAACTACTTGCAGGTTTTGTTTATAGTCCTTAATTGGGACTCATAACAGGGTTACTAAGTCTTGCAGGGTTTGTTTATAGTCCTTAATTGGGACTCATAACATGGTTACTAAGTCTTGCAGGTTTTGTTTATAGCCCTTAACGGGGACTCATAACAAAGTATACTGAATTTCTTGCAGGGTTTGTTTATAGTCCTTAATTGGGGCTCATAACAGGGTCACTTACGTTACCCCATGCATAGCATACCATCATACCATTGCATACATCTTAACCCATTTCAAGGATCTCAAGGGCTTGTGATGCAGGTCACGGTGAATCAACTATCCCAGCAAGGGGCAAAGAGGATTTATGTTCCTCTGGCCAAAGTTGTCAGGGGCTGTGACCCACTGGATATGGTGAGCCTTTGACCCTTGATGAAGGACTCTCATCAATACGCAGTTCCTTCAATCAAGCCACCGAATTCAAATTCTAACGGTTTTCTTGTCTACCCTGCGAGATCCTTGAAAACATTGCACGCATATCATACATATCATTGCAGTGCAGGTACCCTTTCGACAGGTTGCTTACCCTCTTCGCTGTTTATTTCAGCCGATCGTCATGAATCCTGAATCATCAACCGAGCATACTATCAAGGCCCTCCAGGCTCAGAACGCCCAGTTCCAAGGGTTGATCATGAATTTGACCCAGGGGCAGCAAGATCTGAAGGCTTTGCTCTTGAAGAAGGACAAGAAGAAGAAGAGGACTGTTTTGTTCAGCCCCAGACGCAGATCTGGGAACACACGGCAGACTGAAACTGAGAGGACAACTCCATCTGTGGGGAAAGGTAGTCATCAGGAGGAAAGGGTTCCCAGTCCAGTGGTCTCCGACAACGAGACAGATTTTAACGACGAACAATACCCTCCTGCCGAAGACAAGTACAAACAGTTGGAGGATAGGCTGAATGCTATGGAAATTTCAACGACGAACAATACCCTCTCTTTAAGGAATTTTTCTGTGCTTTTGTCCTTTCCATTTGGAGAAAATAAAAGACGGTGGCGACTCTTGCTTCCGCGACATTTCGCGAACCAGCGTTAAACAGTCAGTTCCAGATCCACCGATCACACATATATATATATATATATATATATATATATATATATATATATATATATATATATATATATATATATATATATATATATATATATATATATATATATATATATATATATATATATATATATATATATATATATATATATTAAGTGTGTGAAAAAATAAAATAAATTATTTACAAAAATGTATATATTTCAAGAAAATATTTTAAAATGTGAATAAATATAATAAGTGAAAATGAAAGTATTTGTTACATTATTTTTTAAGTTTTAACAAAATAATATAAAGTTTTTAATCATTTTAATGTTGGTAATAATTGAAATAAATACCAAATAAATGTAAAAAATTATAAAATTATTTTTGGAGCATTTTTTATATTTAAAAATAAAATATCAAAGTCAGAAATAAAATAAAAATGCAAAAATAATAAAAATACAAAGAAATGGGCCAGGGGGTGTGAAACTAAAAATGAGGGTGTGAAAAGTAGGAAGTAGCCAGGCCCAACCCAACTACTTCATCTTCTTCCTCTGTCCAACAGAAATTTGAAAAACGCGCGCTTGCTACACAAACCTGTATCTCCTGTATTTGTGATATTTTGACAAAACTCAAAACATGAAATTTGTAGAGCATCAAATCACGAATCTAACCATATAAAAAACTTAAGCTAACTCTCAAAGACCAGAGAGAATTTCTCTGGCCCTAATTTCTAACCTAATTTTTTCAGAAAGTTCATGGATGAAATTCTCCTAGCACGATTAATATAAATGAGAACTAAGTACATGTATGGTTTCAGGGCAATGAATACAACATCTTTCATTCACAAACCTAAGTCTAAATGTTCCTAAATAGAGAGATAGAAGTTCATGAAATACCTGTTTCAGTTGAGTTCGAGCTGGACAATGCAGCAGCTTTCAATGAGGCTCGAGCTTCTTTTGAGCTTGCTTGATGTCCCTTGAACCTTTCCCAATGCTTAGTTTATTTTGAAGTGGCCTGAATCGTGCTACGGAACTCAACCTGCAAAGTTTTCAAATAAAAAATGGTGAACACTGTAAATGGAGTTACAGTTGGCAATGGAGGTTTGGGATAGTTTGAGTGAGTTGAATGGAAGGTATTGGAACAAGTTTGAGGCAAAACGCACGAGGCAAAGTGAAGTTGGAAGTGATTCTGCAGGGCTTGCCCTGTTTTGCAAGAAAATGTGGTTTTTGAGTATGAGGAGGTTTGAGAGGTCAAAGGCTCGTGCTTCTGGCTTGCAAGGGTGTGAGAAACTTGTTTCAAAACTTTGCTTGAGTTGGTTTTATCAGATATGTCTGTTTTCTTGTGTTTGACAAGTTTCTTGGTTATGAAGCAAAATGAGAAGTGACAAAGAGGAGGCCTGTACAGGATAGCTCTAACCCTGCATACATTGTGTAAGCTTGGCCCCAAATTTGTTGATTTGGTTTGCAGCATAAGATCTTGTTCAAGGCTCAAGGATTCTATTTGACATAAAGCAAGATTTTGACAAAAATGGCAAAGTTACCTTTTACTATTTTTGGATTAATCTAATGTATAATCTTCTAATTTCCAAAACAAAACCTTAGACTAATGGATTTGCATTTAATTATTGAGTACAAATTGGTTTAGAGGCCTGTAATTGTGTACCAAGCTAGCTTGGTCAGATTTGGCAAGTGGTATGAACATGTATTGGCCATGGTTGCAAAGTGAGTTTTTGCCAACTTCAAGCATTCGATTCTCCCTAACCACAAAGGTGTTTGAGGAGTTATTGGACAATTTGGAAAGCTTGAAACATGTAGTATAATCCATATTTGAAATGAAACTTAATAATCCAAGTGGAAAAATGTGAAAAATGGCCAAGAAGATGGGTCAAAATCCTGCCTAAACTAGGGAAAAATTTCTCTAAGTTAAAAGTTTTAGGTACCCTTGTTCCAAAACTCATAACTTGAGATCCAAGCTTCTTTTGATAAAACTTTGTGAATAAAAGTTGTAGACGTTGTGATGGGCTACAACTTTCATGTTGTAAGTTTTGTTTGAATACATTTGCATCTTGGTGAAAAAATGGGACAAAGTTAGGAAAAATAAGAAAATTTTATAACTTAGAAAATTTCTAAGTTATGAAAATTTTCCATTTTAAACCCTAATTTGCAATTTTGGGTTTCTTGATGAACAAGTTTCATAATTTGACATGTCTTGATGAAAAATTACCCTTGGCACTTAATTTTGACCAAAAAGTCAAAGTTTGACTTTTCAGTGTACAATTAAATTTTGATCAGTTGACTGAAAAATTCATCTGCCAATCCTATGCATTTGAGATCTTTTGAACTTGTTGAATGGGTCAAGACAATTTCAATGAGCCCTTGTGTCCATGGTTGAGCTTGATTTGCCATTGGTTAGGCCAACAGTCAAAACCCTAAAAATGACCATTTTGCCCTTTTGGTGATATGATCAAATTTCTTGTGGAATTGTGATCCAAACTTGATCAAATGGTTCATATGAATTCATAATGTTGATGTGGGTCAAAATTCATGAGGTTTGACTGTCAATTGGCCACAATTGACTTTTTCCCCAATACAATTGATTTCTAGGTCAACTGTCCAATTGACTGGGCAAAAATTTGAATCAAGGCTTGAAACTTGGTATGGGCAAACTTATGAGTCCAACATGAAGTATGTGGGTCAAAACATCCTTGTGAAAACTCAAACCCTAATTTAGGTCAACAGTGCAAGGAGGTGTCTTGAGCAGAGCAAACCCTAGCTTGATCTTGAGTTCCAAGAGTCTTGTGATGAGAAATGTTGATGAAATGGGAGGGAAAATTTTGGGGTACAACACAAGGTCTACCCATGCGCTCGCTCCAACTGTATATATCAATCTAGGGATGCCCCACTCAGGCTATCTTGGAAATAGTGAATCATTAGTTTCTGATTATAGGCATAAGCATGCATCTTCCTATGGTACTTTGAACTTTGGAGGAAATACTACATTTAAAACTAGCCCCATTTCAAGAGCATCGATGTCGAAAGCGTCATAACCTTATACAACTTTTAGTATTTCTTAAAGGGCTTTATACTGGTTGACTGCCACATGGTCTTCAACATTTTTTGATTGAGGTACTTGAGTAACAACTTCTACATCGTGGTCCCCATATTGCAGGTCAATGTAATTATCCATATTGTTGACTGGAATTTGCAAAGTATGGGATGCCCCCACCTTCGGAGGAGGTGGAATGAAACCTTTAGTCATGATGGTCTCTTGTTGGGCAACAATTGACTTTACGGGACTAGATTCTGGCTCATGTCTTGGTTGGTGACTGCTTGACGCACCAATAGTTTGGGCTACTTCTTCAAAGTCCACCTTGGGAATCTCGTCTTGTCTTGCTATGATATTTTTCAAGGCGAGCAGAAGTTGACTCATGTCTCCTTTCATCGATTCGATGCTTCCTTTAACTTGTTCCAAGTCTTCTTGAAAGGCAGCTTGGTTTTCCTCAATTTTCTCCATTGCTTTCTTTTGATGAGCTCTTGTTTGATACAGAGGTCGGAAAGGTATAGTGGTTTTCCCAATGATTTAACTGGAGATGATATGAAAAAGATACGTTTTGTTGTATGAGGCATGGGATGCAATGCTTGTGCTTGGATGAATGCGTAGGAATATGCTAAGATTTTATTTGAATGTCTTATTCACATTGGATTCCTTATTATTATTATTATTATTATTATTATTATTATTATTATTATTATTATTATTATTATTATTATTATTATTATTATTATTTTTTCAGGTTTTACTTTTTTGTTGGTGAGTATCTGAAACAAAAGTAATTTATTGAATAATAATCATCATCCTTACAAAAGGGAAATACAATCCAAATACTGAAACAAATACTGAATGGGAAATCAAAACCAAATGTCAAATACTGAAAGAGATAACAAAATGAAAACTAAAATATCCTAAGCATGTTTGCGGATCTATGCCCTAAAACCATCCACCATATCCCTACAAAGTTTGAGGAAGTCTTCAGCGTCCTTCGAAAGAGGGACCATCACAGCTTTTGAATCTCTCAAACTTCTAGGAATGTCACCAATGAGATTGTTTTCTTGGAAGGAAAGCTTTGCATGCTTGTCTTTGCACCTCATATACTCCTTGTATAGTATCAAGATTATGACCTTGTTATATTCTCATGCTTGAGCTATCTTTACATATTTCTCTTCCCAATATCTCTTTGCATCCCTCATCTCCTTATAGAGTTCCATTTGTATAAGGAAATCTTTTCGGAGGTCCTCTAATTCTTGGCAGACTTGTTCATATTCCTCCACTTTTTGAGAGAGAAGTTCTTCTGCTCTCATTTTTCTTAGGCGTTCTCTCTCCACTTCTTCTTGGATTTATTGGAGGCTTGTGAAAAGGATTTGGATTAGCTCCCCGAATCTAGAGCACCTTATGCTAATCCTTGAATTTGGGCTCTCAGATCATCTTCGAATTCTCTTTTGTCTTGCAATGCTTTATCATACAATTTCTTTAGCCTTGCAATTTCCATAGCAGCATCATCTAACCGTAGATTGTGGGTATCTAGATTTAAAGTAGCACTTAGAAACCCCTCATTTGAATGCTTTCTCTTAGACCTTTCTTTTTCAACCAATTCACGGCCGTTCTGAATCTGTTGGTCTTTTAGCACAAGTTCTTGTTGCAACTGATTTTTCTCCAGAGCAAGGTTATAAAGGTCGTTCTCCAAAATCTCCTTGTCTCTTTAAGATTGCTCAAGGGAATTTTTTAGGTTTTATATCTCCTCTACTAACATCAGAAGAGGATTTGGTATGTCTGGTATGTATATAGGATCAATATCAAATGGTAGTTTGACAATTTGAACCCTCTACAAAACCCATTGAGTATAAGGCTCTCTTGCCACCGCATTCTTCCTTCCAAGTTCAGAACCTTTCTTGTGAACCTTACCCCAAGCTTAGATGATTCTTGCAAGTAACTCAGGGTTGTTCTTACCCATATCATAAAAGGACCAATTATTGAAGTTGTTTGTCGGAAGGTTTATCTTCCAAAGGATACCCAAGTTGACGTAAAGCCAAAGTGGGGTTTTAATTAATGCATCCTCTTGTTCCAATTAGAGGAACATTTGGAAATTCGCCAAAGCTAATGATAATATCACCCATGTTCAACTTCCTAGCATGCCATAAAACAGAGTCTGCAGTAAGAGCCCTCAATTTTTAGGACCATTCATTATTTGTTAAGTCTTTAACCATGTAGTCTTCTTTGTAGAGGTGAGAAATGAGCCAAGAGTATAAGAGCGGAATACAACAATTTAGCACGCCTCTCTCATTTTCATAGTGTGTATGAAGTGCGTAGTAAACATAAGCAAGTAAAGTAGGAGTAGGATCAACATTTAACACCTTTACAACCCAAAATACATTAATGACCGCAAAATCAATATAGTCAATAGTATTGGGAAATAACACCAAACCAAAAATTGGTAGTGCTAAACAGTCCACACAAGCTTCCCATTATTTCCTATCAGCAAAAGAAAGAGCCTTAGATTCTAAGTACTGCCTTTTAATACCTTGAACTTTCCCATATTTAATATAGTTGAGCACCAAATCAGTAAATGGTATTCCCAATTCCTTAGCCAAGTTTCTGACACTAATAGTCTGTCCAATTCCTTTGTAAGCTTCATCTTTGATCCTAGAGAAATCCAAGATCCTATCAAATTTTTCTAAAGTAGGTGCTAGTTGAAAATTCTGGAAAGTGAAACATATCAGTGGAGGGTCATCGAATTGAGCGAGGGCAGTGACGGCTTCCACTTTCACAATTATCTTGGTTAACTCAAGGATATCCCCATAGAATCGAACAAACATATTCATAGCTTTCTCTGTTAATTTTCCCCTAACCAGTTTTATCTTCTTCATATCAGGAACCATGACGCTAACTCGAACAGTTTGTTTCTTATTGGCATTCATCTTTAGGATACTCACCAAAAACCTTTGATTATTTTTTCTTAGGAATCCTATGAATAAGACAAATAAAAATGCAAATATAATGAATATTTTAAATGTAAAATATGTGTTATGCATGGTAATGCAATAGGTGGTGTGATTTATGAAAGGTATCCTTAGTAGGTAGGTTCCTAGTTTCATCTTACATATATTCTATCCTCCCAAAAGGTGGATTCCTTAAGGGTATCATGGATAACACCAAATGGAAAAAGCACAAGGGCCTCCCTTAAGCGAAGCCTCTTTATAGACCGAGACTTTTTTCTCTTAGGTCGTACAAGGTCTCACCATGAGATTTTGTTTTAGGGTTATACAATGAGTCATTGGCCAAATCTCGAAGTCCTACCTCCAAGAGAGTCTATCCCTCTAAAATATTTTCCTTGGAACCCAACTGACTCTAGGCGAAGTCGTCACAAAAACTCATAGGGATGTTAAACCCCCTTGGCCAATAGACGATCCTTCTTTCTAAGGTTTGATACATATATAAATTTAAATCTCACCCACAGTAAAATAATAAGATAACAATGATAATATGAATAAATAAACAAATAAATAAATATATATATAGAAACACAACATATAAAAAATAAAAAAAGAACCCAAGAAACCCTAGACCTACAAGGAGGGATTACTCTAAACCCTAGGGTCGTGTCCCCAGCAGAGTCGCTAGCTATCGTAACCGCAAAAAATAAGAGTCACCACCATTAATTTTTGTCCTAAGGACGAGGAAATAATGAGTAACCCTAATTCATACAGAGATTCTAAGTTCGCAAGTCAGTTAGACGAAGGGAAGGTGTTAGGCACCCTTCATATTCCTTGTTCTCAAAGAGCTCCACTTTTAGGTTTAAGGGTAAAATATGTATTCAAATTCAACGTTTCTATATATTTGAGAAAATAATTTTAGTTTTTAGTTATGAACTCGCCTTGGTTTTAACCGCGTGCGTACGTATCTCCTTGCAAAGAATCAGAGTCTAATTTCATAGTTTGTATGTGTTTGGTTAGTTTTTTAGTGGATTTTGGAAATATTTTAGAATTATCCTTAAACCTTGTATGAATTTGAAAATATTGTAGTCGTAGATGCAGTTTGCAGTTGTAATACGGTGGGAAAACTGACTTGGGTGTTTTGTGTTTTATCGCAATTGTTGCGGATAGCAAGAGTCGCCACTGGCTTTTCTTTTATCCAATAAAGGAAAGGGTGAAAATAACAGGAAAGACCTTTTGAGATATTTTCTTAAGTTCGGGGGGTAGGTTATGAAAATGGAAGGTGTTAGCAACCTTTTCATCCGTAGTTATCTATGGGCTCTTAGTTGCTAGCTCACTTTGAAATGCTTTATAAAAATGCATTTGTGTGGGTTTGAAAGTATTTTGAAAACGCCCTTGTTTCGGTAAACTTTATAATGATTCTCGTCTCTATAAGAATGTATACAAAGTGTTGGTTTTGAAAATATTTCATAAATATGTTTGTTTTGAAGATGTTTTGAAATGTTGTGAGTGAGCAACTACGAACGTTCTACCTACTCAAAAAGTCTTTGTTATTTCCCTCCTCCTTTAGATAGTGATTTTTTACCATTAGTTAGTAGGAAGCTTTATCATTGGATGTGAAGGGACAGGCCTGGGTCATCGTACAGTCATAGAAAGCAACATTGTAGGATACCTTAGCAATTTGTTGTAAGGGTCTAAGATCGTTTACCGAAGGTAACATTGAAGGGTCATCGAGGGACTACGATCTTGTATTAGAGAGTTTTTGCTAAAATATCCCACGTTCGAGGGACATGATTGTTTTATTCGAGGCAACAATTGTGGGTTAACCCTAGAGGTGCAAGTGTGCAAGGTGTGTTATTTTCATGCATTTTTGTCTTGAATTAGGGTTGTCTACTTGTTGATTTTAAGTCTTACCGTACAAACCCTAGTTACTAGCAATAATATTGAAAATGATAAATTACGGAAAATTAAAGTTCTACACTATTACATCATTTAGGGGATCATTTAGGGGATGAGGGTACAAATTACAAATGAGGATGAAAGCAATAAAATTATAATTATTATTATAACCAAATTGAATAATGCCAAATAAAATTTACAAGAATATAGAGATAGTGTACAAGAGAAGCAAATTGTTTTATATGGTTTTTTGTATGAGAAGGTTTTTGATTAATTTAACTAAACTAATAAAAAGAAAGGAGTTAACTAATTAAATTCCTAAATCCTAAGTTAATTTAATTAGAAAAGAAAATTAAAATAAAAAAGTAAGTCTAAATTAATTTTAACGTAAGAAAAGAAATTAAAATTGTTAAGAGAATATTTATAGGGTTTTATGTTTAAGTAAGTAAAATAGAAATAAAAGATTGATCTAAGTATTAAAAATATATTTTTAATATTTTTTTAGTAAAATAATAATAAAAATAAAAATAGATAAAGAAAATAAAATAAAATAAAATAAAAATATAAAAATTAAGTCAGGGGGTTTAAGAATGAAAATTGGTGTGAGAAAGTAAAATTTTTTTTTTGTTTGGTTAAGACCCAAAGTGTATTTTTGTTAATCAGAAACAAAAGAAATAAAAAAAAGAAAGTCGGGCTGCGTTGTGACAAGTAAACAGAGGGTGATGGTCAGGAAAATGCATCAAAGCCCAAAGGCATGAGGCCCATGCGCGCCTGTCCAAACATAAAATGAAACAAGTGAAAAATGTGAAAAATAACAAAAGGTCTCGCCGGGGCTCGAACCCAAGACCTTCCATAGATAAACCTTACGCGCGCTTGCTTCCACTGGGGTGGCCTGTACGTCCGATATAGGAACAAAAATCATTAAATATATTATAAAACGAATACTGAACATATTGTCTTCTTCTTCCTCGCGCCACAAGCAGAGCACCATTTTTGAATTTTGTATCTTGCTCATTTCTCAACCATTCTCAAAAGTGTAAACATCAAACTTGTTAAAAATTTCATCACGATTTCAAAAATGTAAATAACTAAAACTAACACTCAAAGATGAACACAAATTTTAATTGGTACCAATTCTGACCTAATTTTTTCATAAAGTTCAAACCTAAAATTCACATCACTCAAGCAATATAAATGAATTCTGAGGGCATGGTTAGTTTCAGGCTATGCTCTCTACATTTTATCTTTGAAAATGGAAGTCAAATGATGCCTGTATGAAGAGTTAGAAAATCTGAAAACTCACCTTGAAAACCGAAACCGTATTTTGAGTTAGAGCTTACTTCAAGGTGTTGTAATGATCTAGTTAGCTTCCTTGAACGTCCAGGAAGCTATTCCAATAGTTACTTTGGATTGAGAGAGGATGAATATTTGTGTAGAAGTCAATGTGCAAGCTTATGATTTTGGAAATGGAGGAAGGTGAAAATGGAGTTACAAAAATGTAACAGGTGTTTGGTTTGCTTCTAAATGATATATAGGTGCTTTGTGATTTGTTTTAAGGAATAATACACGAGTTATTTATGAGATGGAGGTGCAAGGTTAGAATCTGCACAAAATGGAGTTTGTGTGCAATTTCTGGATAAAGGGAGTTTGGGAGAGTTTCAGGGGTTGTGAATTTGTGTTTTAGGTTTGTAAACAATGCTTCAATTTATAGGAAAATGTTTGAGAGCTTGATGTGATCAGAAGTACAAGATCACATGTTTATAGATTTTGACTTGTTTTTGAAGTAACCTTGACAAACACTGTTCCAATGCATAGTACAAGGTTTAAAGGGTGGATAAGAGCTTTAAACATGTTTCTTCTGACCTTTTCTGTTGAGTGTATGCCGAGGGAACAAGTTAGAGGCTCCATACAAGTTGACTTTGTGATTAAAGTCACTTTTTCAAAATGGAAATGTGAACTTTCTTCCTTAAATGGAAAGATGTATTGGACAATGCTTAAATAAAGTGATTCATAGCTCAAAATCTTATGTAATCTTCTGATTAGAGATATATACACAAGTTAGAAGGCCTGTAAAGTTAGATGATGCAACATGGTTAGAGATTTGGTCAAGTGTTTATCACAAAAATACCTTGTAATTCAAGAATAGATGCCCAACTTCCTCTCTTCGATTCTCTTAGCTCAAAAATGATCTATTCAAGTTCTTTGACATTTTGTAAAGCTTGATACATCCTCTACAACTTTCATGTTTTCAACTTTTGCAAAATCCAATTGGAAATATGTGAAAAATGGACAAGAAGTTGGGACAAAATTCTGCCTAAACTAGGTCAAAATTTTACTAAGTGTTTAAGAAAAAGTGCATGACTTCATGGACCTATAACTCAAAATCTAAGAATTTTTTGGATATGAGCCTCTAAAGAAAAGTTGTATATATCATCAAGATATACAACTCTCATGTTGAAAGTTTCCTTTGAATCATCTTGGATCTTGTTGAAAAGATGGCATGAAGTAGTGAACTTATCATGTACAAAAACACTTAGAAAAATTTCTAAGTCTTGAAAAGTTTGACTTTTCAAATTGAATTTTGACTTTCTTGATTTCTTGATGATCAAGCTTCATATTTTTAAATGTCTTGATGAATCTTGACTTTTGAAACTCAATTTTGATCAAAAAGTCAAAGTTTGACTTTTGGTCTATCAGTTGACTTTTCATCAATTGACCAAATTTCATCTATCAATTGTTTGATCTTGAGAGGTGAATTGAGTTATGAAATTAGGTCAAAATGATGTATTGAATCCTTGAGATCATGTTTCAAACCAATAAGTCATGTACTAGTTCAAAAGTCAAAAGTCAGTCATTCTAATCAAAAACCCTAATTTTGATTATTTTGCCCTTTTGATGATTTGCACACTTTTCTTGAGGAATTGTGATCCAAATTTGATCAATTGACAAATATGAATTCAAATTGTAGATATTGGTCAAAAATATTGAAGTTTTTATTGTAAGTTGACCTCAATTGACTTTTTAACCAATATAGTTGATTTTTCAGTCATCTAATCAATTGACTGAAATTACGATTCAAGGCTTGAAACTTGACATGAGTATTATTAGAGTTCATAATGATGCATGAAAGTAACTTGAGGCATTTGAAGTTCATTTTTCCTTGTGAAAATCAAAACCCTAATTTGGGGCATCAGTGTTTAGGAGGTAGTTTGACCTAGGTAATACTTGTGCAAACTTGAGCTATTTGAAGATTTTATGAGAAATGTCTTGAGAAAAAAGAGGAAAAATTTTGGGGTACAACATCTGCCCCCGTTCAATCTTCTTAAACCTTAAGAGTTAGATTGGCGTGTCCGCCATTCGTGACTTGAAGGTGGAAGATGATTGAACACTAGGGTGCCTAGAAATTTGCACTCGCTGATGCATGAGGTAATGTATTGGTTGATTGTATCATGAATGGGCTTGAAGATGCCGTTTGGAGAGGTGATAAAAGAGTTAACAGAGATGGGCTTATAGATGCCATCCATAGCGACTTTTGGTAGATATTAGAAGAAGTACCAGAATAAATCTTTGGTCGATTTATAATGAAACCGCAGATGCCCTTTGCTTGTTTTTAACGTGAAGAAATAAATCTAACCCAAAAGAGGTCTTTCGTTCGCCTGTCTTTAACTGGAAGAAATAAATCTAAACCAGAAGAGGTCTTTTGTTCACATGTATTTAACTGGAAGAAATAAATCTAAACCAGAGGAGGTCTTTTGTTCTCCTGTCTTTAACTGGAAGAAATAAATCTAAACTAGAAGAGGTCTTTTGTTCGTCTGTCTTTAACTGGAAGAAATAAATCTAAACCACAAGAGGTCTTTTGTTCGCGTGTCTTTAACTGGAAGAAATAAATCTAAACCAGAAGAGGTATTTTGTTCGCCTGTCTTTAACTGGAAGAAATAAATGTAAACCAGAAGAAGTCTTTTGTTCTCCTGTCTTTAACTGGAAGAAATAAATATAAACCAGAAGAGGTCTTTTGTTCTCCTGTCTTTAACTGGAAAAAATAAATCTAAACCAGAAGAGGTCATTTGTTCGCCCGTCTTTAACTGGAAAAAAATAAATCTAAACCAGAAGAGGTTCTTTGTGAAGAAACTGTTCATTGTTGAAGGAGTTCATCTGTTGGCTGATCTTTCCTGAAAAGGTAAAGAATTAGTTGTATGCATGTCATGATGCATGAATGCTTAATGATGTTCTCAAAATAAATGAGATTATGGCGTATGTTTTGTATGTATATGTCATGATGCATGAATGTTGTTGAAATGTATCTTAGTATGGGAAAATAAATCCCTGACTACTGCTGGGGAGTTTTGGGACGCTAAATCCTGGACTATCACTGGAGATGAAGAGTATGTATATCTTCAATATTGTTTAGAATGATTCCGCTGGGAATTCCTGTTTTTTATTTGAGGAAACTCTGCAGGGAATGTTGGCTTCTACTTGGGGAGTAGAATTCAGGAGCTCTAGTTGACCGTTACTCTAATGGGGAACTTTATTCTTATATACCCTAATTAGGGATAAGAGATACGATAAAACATCCAATTTTTCTAGGGAGGATAAAGTTAACTGGTATCAGGTCGGATTCCAGGCTTCGCAGCAACCTTCTGGGGATAGTATCAACTCCGTTGGGGAAAAGGGGTTTTATCCGTTAATTTGTAGTAGTTCGAGAAGTAAACTTAACCTGGGGATATCGTCGTCCATTGGGGAAATAAGTCCTGTTAAGGAAGGTATTCTGAAGACCTTACTGGGGAAATGAATTCTTTTGGGGAATAACTCTTGCAAGGTTTCTTTTCTGGTTTTGGAAAACTCGGCTGGGGAAGAGAATTTCAGGAAATATGTTGATTGGAACTCTGGATGGAAAACTGTATGAATTCACTATATGGGGATAATCTTATTAAAATGATTCTATGGAGATATCCCAAATGTTTATTACCATTCTTATGCATACATTTGTTTACAGTTAATCATGTTCATATGCATATGTTCATTCAATTTTAGTCATTGGACGTTTCTTTGCACTCAAAACAGAAAAACAAAAAGTTTGCACTTTGAAGTATATTTGTATTGATGATTTGCCTAAAAACAGGCGTTTTTATACAGGGAGACAGAAATCCAGTAAGAGTAAGTCGTCAAAAAAATGAAAAGAATACAAAGTGAAAACAAAAATTGTATAGCCATGTGGAAGTGATCTCATTGGGTTCCGACTCCGCTATTGCCTCTATGTCTTCGAACATCATACCTTGTCGTCGAAAGAAGTTGATTGAATTGATCTTGTACCTTTTGAATTTTGACCTTGGTAATAAAGCTGGCTGTAGTGATTCAAGGGACATAGTCATACGCTTTAATCCTTAACTTTTGCCTGGACCTCCCTTTCAGGTTTTCAGTCCACCAGGATACCCATTTTTGCTCAATCCGCCCCTTTCAGGTTTTCGACTTGCTGGGTGTATAATCTTTTGTATATATCTATAATTTTTTCCCGAACCCTTTTTGTTTTCCGAAATGCCCTTATTTTTTCCTAGGTATGTCAACCTAGCGGGTCGTTCTTTATATGTAGTATTTTTTTGACTATGTCCATGTTTACAGGATGTGGGAAATCTTCACCGTCCATAGTGGTTAATATCATAGAACTGCCAAAGAATACTTTTTTGACAACAAATGGCTCTTCGTAAGTGGGAGTCCATTTTCCCATGGGATCGTCTTGTGGTGAAATGATGCGCTTTATCACCAAGTCGCTAGTCTGATATACTCGAGGTTTGATCTTCTTATTAAATGCCTTGATCATATGATTTTGATATATTTGACCATGAAAAACAGCAGCCAGTCTCTTTTCATCAATCAAATTCAACTGATCCAACCTAGTCTGAACCCATTCATCTTCGCCTAAGTCTGCTTCTTTCATAATCCTTAGGGAAGGAATCTGAACTTCGACAGGCAGGACGGCTTCCATGCCATAAACTAAAGATAAAGGGGTTGCCCTAGTTGATGTTCGAGCCGAAGTACGGTAACCATAAAGAGCAAACGGTAGAATCTCATGCCAGTCTTCATAGGTCACCACCATCTTTTACACAATCTTCTTTATGTTCTTATTTGCATCTTCCACTATGCCATTCATCTTAGGTCTGCATGGTGAAGAGTTGTGGTGCTTGATCTTTAACTGTGTATAGAGTTCAATAATCATAACACTGTTGAGGTTAGTTTCGTTGTCGGTGGTGATCCTTTCAGGGATGCCATACCGGAAGATGAGGTTATGCTTGATAAACTGGGCTATAACATTCTTGGTAACTGAGGAAAATGAAGCAGCTTTAACCCATTTGGTGAAGTAATCAATGACGACGAGGATGAAACGATGTCCATTAGAGGCAGTGGACTTAATTTCTCCGATCATGTTAATGCCCCACATTGAAAATGGCCACGGAGCAGTCGTGACGTTTAAAGGTATTGGAGGTACGTGAACCTTATCGGCATAGATCTGAAACTTATGGCAAGTCCTCGAGTGGTGGTGACAATCAGTTTCCATAGTCGACCAATAATAACCAGCCCTCAAAATATTCCTGGCCATAGTGTGTCCACTAGAGTGATTTCCAAAGAAACCCTCATGCATGTCTTCCATGATCTTCTTTGTCTCCTTCTTGTCCATACAACGGAGCAAAGTTGAATCATGATTGCATTTGTACAAAATCCCATTGCTTAGGAAGAACTTGGCTGAGAACCTCCGCAGAAATTTATTATCGTTCATTGAGGCTCCCTCGGGATATTCTTGTGCTTCAAGGTACCTTTTCACCTCATGGTACCAATGCTTCTCCTCATCAGTGTCGATCTCATAATAGTGTGCATGTTCGTCAAATCTTTCGATGGTAATTCTGGGAGCTTCGTTGTCCCAATTAACCTTGAACATAGACAACATAGTTGCTAAAGCATCTTCCAACTTATTTTCTTCCCTCGGGATATGTTCAAAGGCGACTTCCTCGAAGTAGGGGATCAAGGTTAGCACAAGCTCTCTGTAAGGGATCAAGCTTGGATGTTTGGTGTCCCATTCTCCTTTGAATTGACTGATTACTAGGGCTGAATCTCCATATACGTTTAAGAATTTGATTCTTAGGTCAATGGCAGCATTCAAACCCAAGATGCATGCTTCATACTCAGCCATGTTGTTTGTACAGTCGAAGCAAAGTCTGGCAGTGAAAGGTGTATGGCAACCTTCGGGAGAAATAATCATATCACCAATTCCGTTACCCAATGCATTGGAAGCTCCATCAAAAATCATAGTCCATCGAGATCCTTGTCCAGGTCCTTTATATGGTCCAGGATTTTCACAGTCGGTTATCAGCATGATATTCTCGTCCGAGAATTCAAAGTTCATGGATTGGTAGTCCTTAACATCTTGATGGGCCAAATAATCCGCCAGTACACTTCCATTTATTTCTTTTTGTGTAGTGTACTGGATATCGTATTCAGTCAATATCATTTGCCATCTAGCTACTCATCCGGAGAGAGCTGGCTTTTCGAAGATATACTTGATGGGATCCATCTTAGAAATCAATAAAATGGTGTGAGTAAACATATACTGGCTTAGCCGGAGAGCAGCCCATGCTAAAGCGCATCATGTTTTCTCGAGCAGTGAATATCTGATTTCATAGTCGGTAAACTTTTTGCTAAGGTAGTATATCGTATGCTCTTTTCGGCCAGACTCGTCATGTTGGCCCAACACACACCCCATTGAATTCTCTAATACAATCAAGTACATAATCAGAGGTCTTCCTTCAACTGGAGGCATCAGGATTGGAGGTTCTTGTAAGTACTCCTTAATCTTGTCAAAAGCTTCTTGGCAATCGTTGTTCCATCTGACTACTTGATCTTTCTTCAATAGTTTTAAGATTGGCTCACAAGTAGCAGTTAAGTGAGATATGAACCGAGCAATGTAGTTGAGTCGACCTAAGAAACCCCTGACCTCCTTCTCAGTACATGGAGCTGGCATTTCTTGTATGTCTTTGACTTTCGCAGGGTCAACTTCGATACCTTTTCCACTGACGACAAACCCTAGGAGTTTTCCCGATCTTACTCCAAAGGTGCATTTGTCGGGATTTAGCCTCAACTTGTATTTCTTCAACCTTTCAAATAGCTTGTGTAAATGATCAAGGTGTTCTTCCTTAGCCCGTGAACTTGCAATCATATCATCCACATAGACTTCTATCTCATGATAGATCATGTCATGAAATAGAGCTACCATTGCTCGTTGATAGGTTGCCCCTACATTATTCAAACCGAAAGGCATGACCTTGTAACAGAAGGTGTCCCGCTGTGTCACAAAAGTGGCCTTCTCCATGTCTTTGAGAGCCATTTTGATTTGATTGTAAGCGGAGAAACTATCCATGAAGGAGAAAAATTTGTGTTGAGCCGTGTTGTCAACCAAGACATCATTGTGTGGTAGTGGGAAATTACCCTTGGGGATTGCCCTATTCAAATACTTATAGTCTATGCACATACGGACTTTTCCATCTTTCTTAGTCACAGGGATCAAATTTGCAACCCATTATGGATATGAGGTCACTGCCAGGAAACCTGCATTAAATTTCTTCATTACCTCAACTTTTATTTTCTCAGACATATCTGGCCGCATGCGACGAACCTTTTACTTGACTAGATGACAACCTTCCTTCATTGGCAGACGATGAACTGCAATATCAGTATCGAGCCCCGACATATCTTCATATGACCAAGCGAATACTTTAACATAGTCGTGTAACATTTGGACCAAACTTATATTGACACCGTCTTCCAAGTTGGCACCGATCTTGATTTCCCTCTTGTCTGCCTCATTACCAAGGTTGATCACTTCAACTGGTTCTTCGTGCAGTTGAATGACCCTTTCCTCTTGTATCAGAAGTCTGGCGAGTTCCCCAGGTATTTCACAATATTCCTCTCCTTCGTCTTAGACTTGATATATTAGATTTTCAAAGTCATAGATGGCAGTAGCAGAGTCATTGTCAATGAGATCCAGAGTGGATGTGGATCTGCAAATGTGTGTGTGTGTGTGTGTGCATGTAAGGTCACATGGCTATTTTTTTTGAAAATACAATAAAGTAAAGAAAGACAATGAGCCAAAATTTGAATGCAAAATAATCCAATGTTTTTCATTAAAATGAGTATATGGCATATGAAATTGACAAACCCTTAACAAATGGACCACTATGCCTGGGCAAGGCACATGGCTTAAAGTCATTGTTTCAATAGAAATTACAGACAAAGTTCTTAAAGTAATAAAAATAGTAAATGGCATTTACTCCTGGCCAAAGGAGATTGGAATGAAGTCCTTGGTTCGCCAGTTGTTGAGTCCTTCATCGGCAATCGGGTAGATCTAATCATCAAAGTCGCAATCAACATCACAGTTTTCAAGAGCATTAACCTCATGGTTACTAATGCGGAGAGGTGGTTTCCCTGCACGAGCACGTCGAACCTCCTTTTGAGCCTTGGCAGTGAAGCCCAATCCAAACTTGTCTGACTTGAAAGGGATATCTGGAAGTTGTCCCCAAATGGTGCAACTTCCGTCTTCAACAACAACATATACATCTTTGAGAGAAGCCATCTTTGGTGTATCTTTATCAACTTTGGGAGTGTCAGGAGTGGCCTTGGCAACAACAACCATGGGAGAGACCACTTCAAAGGCTTGAGAAGGAGTCTCTATGAACTCGCCATCCATTTCAACATACTTGAATGAGTTCAGATGACTAATCATAAACTCTTCTTCTCTACATACAATGAAAATTTCCCCCTTGACCGAATATTTCAACTTTTGATGTAGTGTAGAAGTCATCACACCTGCCCCATTAACCATGCGCGTCTAAGCAGGAAAGAATAAGCAGGACGAATATCCATCATATATAATGCCGAGTTGAATACTTGATGTTGAACCCCAAAATTTTACCTCTCATATTTCCCAAAACATTGCAAGAAAAATCTCCAAGTTGCTCAAGATTGCTCAAGAGTTGGACAATCAAGCTATCTCCTAAGACAGTCAACCTCAAATTAGGGTTTTGTGTTGCATCAAGGTCCTTGCATCCAAATGACCTCAAGTGTTCCCCAATGTCCTAATATGCTCTCAAGTTCATCCATGTCAAATTTCAAGTCTTGCAGAGGAAGTTTGCTCAGTCAAATGCTCAAAGGGTCCAAAAATCGACTATGCTAGGGCAAAAGTCAACTGTGACCCAAATACAGTCAAACTTTAAGATTTTTTTGTCAACATTCTCATTTTGAATTATATTTCATCATTTGATCAAGGGTTGATCATGATTCATCAAGGATTGCACAAAATTCATCAAGACTCAAAAGTTGCTAAATTAGGGTTTTGTAGGAAAAGTCAACTCAACTTTGACCAAGCATAACTTTATCATACTTTATGAGAAATGATCCATAAAAAGCTCATTTTAAATAGGATGAAATTTCCTACAATCCATATTCATACCCCAAGATCAGAAAATGCACTCACAAGAAGTTACAAATTTGGACATTATAGGTCATTTTTGAAAGTCAACAAAAACACCTTTTTTGCCAATGCTTGTAACTTGAGCATGGAATATCAAAATGAGATGAGACCAAAAGGGTTGGTTATATGACATCTCAATATTTCTAAAAAGTCCAATAACACCTCCAAAAGTTCAAAATTGAAGAAGTTATGCATTGTTGAAGTTGGGAATTTTTTCAAAATTGCCAAAAGTCAACTATCCCCAAAACTTCAAATTTTGTCAAATGGGTCAATTCATTTCCACTTGATTTGATCTTGTCACACTACACACGTGTCCTAGCTTCAGCCTTGTGACCATTTATCAATTTTATTATTTAATTTGATTTTTTAATGAATTATTTCATTTTAAATCAATTTAAATCAAATAAAATCTAAACATTGATTATTTGATCTCTTTTTGGCTATTTCAGGATTAAATCATCATCATCAAGTGTAAAAAATTCGTATCAAACATTCCATGTGCAAAAAGATTGGATTTTGGACAAAATAAGCAAGTTTTCAATGGAGGATCAAATCAAATCTCCAAGCATTGATGTACAAGGATTGAGACCACAAATGTTAACCTAATGCATTGCTTATTACATATACAAGTGAGAGCACACGAATTCAAGGGTTAGAGGCTGCAAGAACACCAAAAGCCAAACTTGAAAAATTGCCAAAAAGTGTGAAACTGAAATCCTTCTTAGAGGCGTTTTCAAGGGCAAATCTCAACACCACTCCATTGCTGGACAATCACTGAACCTTCTGCAATCCAAAGCAAGCTTTTATACACAACAAACAGCATTGTAAGCATCCCGTTTCATACCCCTGTATTCAAATTCATAACTCCTATTTCTTGCATCTTTGGCACAAATTATGGGTATATTCATAATCCTTGTTCAATTTACAAGCTTTCTGCATTATTTGATTGTATTAATATGGCATGTAACCCCATAGCCGAATCTAGGGTTCGTGGATTGTTTTTTTGGGCATTTCTTTTTCAGGCAAAATCAGCCCTATTGATGGACATGGATGTAACCAGGGGAGAGTGACGAGCATGACCATGGTCTTGGGAAGAATTTCCATGGCCTAGAATATATTTTAGGATGCACATGCGAATTTAGCTGCGGATATAAATCCGCAGGTAAATATCCAGGTTTGAACGAAGAAGACGAAGACGTGCCCCCCTCCTATTGGCTGGTTCAAACTTGGCCCGTGTTTTTTTTATATTTTCTGGCATTTTGTTTGTTTTCCCATATTATTATTTGTGATTAATCTATTGACAAATGAAGCATAATGGTCCAGTGGTCAAGGGGAGCGCTCTCAAGGCATTGTTGGCTGGAGGTCAGGGGTTCGATCCCTGCCTCCAGCGCTTTGCATTTTCCTCTATTTTATCATGTAATCAGGTACAACTCAAGCATGTGATTCATCATACTCCCTCAAATCTCAAAGCGCCAGATGGCCCCAGGCCAGATCTGTTGGTCCTGATGGAACGTGCACCATACTCTCTAGTCAACCAGTCCACATGGAATTCACAAAAGTCAGCCAGGCCAGCGAAATTGGGCCATGAAAATTGCTAAGCAAGCCCTCCTTTCAGGCCCATAACCTCCTAAACTCTCTCTTTTCTTTTATTATTTTCTTTTATTTATTTATTATTCTCATTATTTTTTAACTAACCAATTAAAATCTTTTTCTTCATTAAAATTAAAAACCCAAAAATATTTTGTTTATTAAATTAATTTTCAGTATTTTATTTTTTGTTAATAAATATTAATTTAATTAATTTAGTTTAATTAGGAAATAACTTTAATATATTTTGCAATAATTAAAATTAATTTAGACAATTAGGTTTTATTAACTTTGATCAAATTATTTTTATTTCTTTAAATATCAAAAATCCAAAAAAATATCATTTTTATTAATTAATTAATTAATTTATTAATTTAATGCTTAACCTAATTTAATTTCTTTCTTAATTCAAAAATAAACCAAAAAAAATCTTTTCTTTAATAATTAAAGGGTCAAAACCCTAGAACTTGCGCCCAGTTTAATTTCCCGCACGCGATTCATTTTATTTCAATATTTTATATGTTTCCCGGAATGTAATAGTTTAATAGGATCGTTACTATTTTACCGCTTTATTTATTTTCTGCATTTTAATTTCAAGGGTTGCTTTTGGCGATGTAAATACCCGCCGCCTTGTAATAGTTAGTTTTAATTTCCGCAATTTAATTTCCGCAACTTATGAACTGTTAGATGTTTGATAATAAGGAATGCATGACAAGATTAATCGTTTAAAACCTAAAAACAACATAGATCACCCATGACATGTACAAAGACAAATTAACTGAAATGACACACTCACACATGCGCACTCTTAGGGTACACCTCACTTGGTTGCCGTCGAACGTGGTCATTGAGTATAGGAAGTTTTAGAGGTCGCCCTCTTGTCCAAAGATCATAGTTTCCTCAAAACGGTTGCCTCGGAAAAATGATCTAAGACATTAGGGTTACCGCTAAGGCATCCTAACATTGCTTTAGTGACCGCACGTCCCTTAATCAAATTGACCCTTAAACTCCAACGACGAAGCTACCTACTCATCAATAGTAGGATAGCATTGTCTAAAGGACATTAGTACAAATTGATTCCTTTTTGGAATAGGTAGATGGTTCTTAAGTACTTGCTCTTTCCAAAACAAAACAAAAATTTTCGCACTTACACCTTTCAAACAAAAACTTCTTTCAAACCCACAAACACAAAGAAAAGCAATTTTTGAAAACACTATGAGCAAGTACCTAAGATTCCGTGGATAACCATGGATAGAAAAGGTGTTAACACCTTCCCTTTCTATAATCTACCCCCCGGACCCGAGAAACATCTCGAAAAAGGAATTTTTTTGTGCTTTTTTCCTTTCCTTGTTGGATAAAATAAAAGACGGTGGCGACTCTTGCTTACCGCGACATTTTGCGAAAACAAGCGCAAAACGCGAACCAGCATTCCGAAAAATAGTCAGTTCTCTCCCACCGTATCACACTTGAGACCCAACTTTGATAGGGAGATCAATCTCTCCATGGACCATCCTTTTTGATCCGTCAAAAGCTCTCACCATGATGTCACCAGGCTTTAGTACCAAACCTTCACAGTCCAACCTATATAGGGCAACCTTTGGTAAGACATTTAGGGAGGAACTAGTATCCATCAACACATGGGCTAAAGTGGTGCCTTTACACTCGATGGAAACATGCAGAGATTTGTTGTGATTTTTCCTGGCTGGAGTCAGATCTATATCCGAGAATCCTAAACCATTATCAGTAGTCAAACTCACTATACAGTTTTCAAATTGGTCGACCGTAGTTTCTTGAGGAACATGCGCATTTTTCAAGAATTTTATCAACACTTGAGCATGCGCATCAGAGCATAGCAACAAAGATAACATATAAATCTTGGAGGGTGTTTGCCCCAACTGTTCCACTATCTTGTAATCACTTTTCCTGATGATTTTCAAAATCTCCTCCATCTCTTGGGTAGATGGTTCCTCAGTGATAGTATCTTTTGCGGGCGCCTCCATTAAGGCAGGCTCAGTCATCTTTTCCCTTCCTCTAGTATCAATACTAGGTTTGTCAATAGTAATACGAATGGGTGTAGTTGTGGTGGTCGGAGGTAAAATCTCAGGAGAGAAGATGCTCCGCGTCCTAGTAACTTTACTTGATCCAACAATATTAGTAATGTCGACAGTTTCATCTTCATCAATCCATGAATCTTATTTGATACCATGGTAATACACTTCCGCCCCATAATTCTAGGGCACCGCCTTATAAGAAGAATAGGGGATCGGCCCCGGTGTGGTGATTATTAGTGGAGCTATTTTTGGTTAAACGAGAATCCTAATAGGACCTTTGGAGGTGATCCTAATGGGTTTGTTTGAGATAGTAATGAGGGATACGTCTTCGACTTCTTGAGATATAACTTCGGTCAAACTTTTCACATATGGAGTTATTTCAAATAGAATCTCATGGCTATCCATCAGGTGATGGACACCTTTCTTCAGCCATTCACAACCATTAATTTGCACATCACAACAACAACAGTCTTTAAGGCAGCCAGGGAATACCCCAGTTTTCAGCAAATTCTCTTTAACAGTTCTCAAAGGAGTGGTTAAATCTTTGATGGAGGAAACAAAAGAGGCCTCTTCAATAGGATTGACACCCTTACCATGATTTGGCATAGGTGTGGTGATCATATTAGGAGTTGGCTGAGGGTCGAATTCAATTGTCTTGTTATCAATAAGGTCTTGGATTTTGCATTTCAGCGCCCAACCATGACCAGTGTCATGTCCGGGACTATTGGAGTGGTAAGCACATTTGGAATTCAGGTTATATTTTGGTGATGAAAAATTGGGATTTGAAGGGGGATCCCGCAATGTTACCAAATTAGCTTTCAATAGGTGTTGCAGAGCTTGAGATAGTGACATGTTAATTTTGGTAAATTGTCTTCTCGGGATGTCAGGCCTTTGTTGATTAGCTTTTTGTTGTGGTCTTTGAGTAGAAGTTACTAATTGACGATGGTCCTTCCTAGCATGGCTTCTTAACCCATACACATCATTAGTCTCTTTTTTTTACCAATAAATGGCTTTTTCACAGCATTTAAGGGGGAGGCCATGGGTATCTTCCGCTTTTAATCCCACTTTCAACCATCTCACCATTTAAAATCAATTCAGTAAATCCAGATGATGAACTTCCAATTAGCAAGTTGAAAAATGGTCCAGTCAATGTTCCCATAAACATATCTACCAACTCCCTTTCAGTCAAAGGTGGCTGCACCCTACCAACCAGGTCTCTCCATTTTTGGGCGTATTTTTTGAAGCCCTTGTTGGAACCCATGGTCATAACTTGCAATTGCATCCTAGTTGGTGCAAGATCAACATTATATTGATATTGTCAATAAAAAGCAGTTTCCAAATACTCCCAAGTATGAATGTTAGTCCCTTCCAATTGGTAAACCACTCCAACTGCGTCCCAGATAGACTTTCTTGAAAAAAGTGCACCCATAGTTTTCTATTAGTGGTATACGGCTGAATTTTGAAGACGTAAGATCTTAAGTGAAGCTTCAGCCGGTGGATATTGCTCGTCAAAATAGTCCTCTCTTCAGAGATTTGGTTGTTTCCATCCCCAGCACGGGTGCTCCTAGCATCTTCATTTTTATTCTCATCCTCCTCGGGGGAGTCCTCTTCAACTTGAACTAGTCGGACGGGACCTTGAATCTCTTCCCCATGTTGATTACAACTTTCTTCTTGGTCTTCTTCTTCATAACTAGAATTGACATCATTTATTTCTGACCCTTTGCTAAGTTGAGCAGAGTTTATTGAAACTAAGAGTTTTGAGTCTGCAAATCCTTCACAGTTTGCTTGAGATCCATCTTATACTGAAATAAACAGTAGAAATATGAGGAAACCTATGTCGGAAGACTTGCTTATGATATGATGCATGTTATGCGTATGAAATGTTTTCAAGGAACTTTAAGATTTAAATTTGCTTAAACAAAAAGGAAAAAAAAAACATTAATTATATTAATAAGTTCAACGATTACAAATTGCCTCTAGGGCTTACAAAAAAAATGAAATTATACAACAAAATACTCAAGTCTCCTATGGGTGCTTCCTCTTTGGACTGATGTAGGCATTCAAGTTCCACTCCTCGTGAAGTTTCCTTGTGAGCTCCAACACTTTCTTCTCGCTTGAGTAGAATTCAACTTCAAAGGTGTCTAGCTCTCCCTTGAGTTGAATCCACGATCTTTGAAATTTCTCGAGAGTAGTAGGCATGTCAAGATGAAGAATGGTGTAAGGAACATCTCCTTCAGCAATAGGTTTCACAATGATTGGTAGGATGGCCACATACGACATCATGAGGTTTTGAGCGCGAGCTCGCACCCACTTGAGATAAGGTTTCAAAGGAATGGAGTTTTTATGCCCAAAAATTTTGCTATCAACCTTGTTCCCCATGCCCCAAGTTCGTATAAATCTTTGGCGATAACCTTGGACATCATTCTCATAGTTAAATACCATACCTTGGACAAGCGCATCATGAGGGCCATCCCTCCGAGCATACCCAAACTTTCGTAGAGCCAAACAAGGATTATAAGTGATACCTCCCCTAATACCAAGGAGTGGGACATTAGGGAATTCCCCACAGCGGTCGATGATGGTAACATCCTCCAAAGATCGAGAACACCAATGAATATCTGAATACGAGAGTGACATCAACCTTTGATACCACCTCATACCTTGTTCGTTCTTCAAAATTGATCGAGGAAGGTGCGAAATAAACCACCTATCCAGTAAAGAAGTGTAACACATAAGAATACCTCTTCTCTTCATGGTGCGAGCGTGAAGAGAATGCAAAATATCTTCGATCAAGGTAGGAACCAGGTTACGAGATAGGAAAACTTTGACCGTATTCACATCTATAAGTTTGTTTGAATTAGGGAATAATGCCAACCCATAGATTAGAAGAGCCAAAACTTCTTCAAAATCTTGCAAATCTAGAGCATCTCAAAACAATTGATCCATATCAAACACAAACTTGGCTAGAAAACCCTTAACACCACTCCTTGTTTCCCAATTAGCCACTATGTCGGACCGTTGCAAATGTAAGGCTAGAGCAATCTCCTCAGGTCTTGGGTCTTTCTCAATACCAGTGAAGGGTAATTGATCAAGAATAGGTACTCCAAATAGTTGAGAGAAATCTTCCATGGTAGGCACCAATTGGTAATCAAGAAATGTAAAACAATGATGTTTAGGGTCAAAGAATTGAAAAAGCACATGTACCATATCTTCTTCAAAGTTTGAGGTAACCAAGTTGAGGAGTCGACCATACTTCTTGGTGAACGGAGAATTTTCAGGGACCCTTGATGCTAACTCTTTGATTTAAGGAGGTACTTTCACAAGGTTGATTCGGATGGTATTTCTGTGATTGGAAACCATATCCTACAAAACAGAACAAAGATAAATCTCTAGGTCCTTGAAATGGTTAGTGCAAATTCTATGGTATGATGTCATGATGTCATGTACAAATAATCATATACAAACAAAGCAAACAAGTCCCTAGGTTTAGGCTTGCATGGAGTTCATAGGTAAGTACCCTCTCGAAGTTTAGTTGGTTCAACCTGTCCTAAAAAGTAATCGGGTTCTAGGGAATCTCAATATCATTGATCTTTCTTCATCGGGCATTGTTTCAGCACAAGGCTCTGTTTTGGCGACCGAAATATCCCGAAAGTCCGATCTCAATGAGCGTAGTATCGAGTATCAACCAACTTCAGACTGCACCAAAGCCGGCTATCTCACTACTTCCTAATGGCCAAATTATTCAACTAAAGGTTCTAAGGCCAGTTAGTGCTTCATGACACCATACATGGGCCCCGTATTCTCCTTAATTTGACACAAGGGATACCAGTACCCACAAATGTGTCACACTAACGTAGCTATTTCTTCCATCATATCGATTTACGCTGTACAGTCTCCATAATATTTGCTACTTACCTAATAATGTTCCCAGATCCGGGTAGATGATCTATAAAAACCAAAACATAACCCATAATGTAAAGTATACAAGTCAAACAATGAAAGCATTTTAAATGTGATCTAACCTCTAAGGTAACCTCACTTTTAGCTATATGTCCCCAACAGAGTCGCCAGTTCTGTAATACGGTGAGAGAACTGACTTGGGTGTTTTGCGTTTTATCACAATTGTTGCAGATAGCAAGAGTCGCCACTGAATTTTCTTTTATCCAATAAAGGAAAGGATGAAAAGAACAAGAAAGACCTTTTGAGATATTTTCTTGAGTTCGGGGGGTAGGTTATGAAAAGGGAAGGTGTTAGAACCCTTTTCATCCGTAGTTATCTACGGGCTCTTAGTTGCTAGTCCACTTTGAAATGCTTTTTAAAAATGTGTTTGTGTGGGTTTGAAAGTATTTTGAAAACGCCTTTGTTTCGGTAAACTTTGTAATGATTCTCGTCTCTATAAGAATGTATATAAAGTGTTGGTTTTGAAAATATTTCACGAAGATGTTTATTTTGAAGATGTTTTGAAATGTTGTGAGCAAGCAACTATGAACGTTCTACCTACTCAAAAAGTATTTGTTCTTTTCCTCCTCCTTTAAATAGTGCTTTTCTACCATTAGTTAGTAGGAAGATTTATCATTGAATGTGAAGGGACAAGCGTGGGTCATCGTACAGTCATAGAAAGCAACATTGTAGGATACCTTAGAAATTTTTTGTAAGGGTCTAAAATCGGTTATCGAAGGCAACATTGAAGGGTCATCGAGGGACTACGATCTTGTATTCGAGAGTTTTTGCTAAAGTATCCCACGTTCGAGGGACATGACTGTTTTATTCGAGGCAACAAGTGTGGGTTAACCCTAGAGGTGCAAGTGTGCAAGGTGTATTGTATTCATGGATTTTTGTCTTGAATTAGGGTTGTCTACTTGTTGATTTTAAGTCTTACCATACAAACTCTAGTTACTAGCAATAATATTGAAAATGATAAATTACGGAAATTTAAAGTTCTACACTATTACATCATTTAGGGGATGGGGGGTAAAAATTACAAATTGGGATGAAAGCAATAAAATTCTAATTATTATTACAACCAAATTGAATAATGCTAAATAAAATGTACAAAAATATAGAGATAGTGTAAAAGAGAAGCAAATTGTTTTTTATGGTTTTTTGTATGAGAAGGTTTTTGATTAATTTAACTAAACTAATCAAAAGAAAGGAGTTAACTAATTAAATTCCTAAATCCTAAGTTAATTTAATTAGAAAATAAAATTAAAATAAAATTAAAATAAAATTAATTAGAAAATAAAATAAAAATAAAAAACTAAGTCTAAATTTATTTTAACGTAAGAAAAGAAATTAAAATTGTTAAGAGAATATTTTTAGGGTTTTATGTTTAAGGAAATAAAATAGAAATAAAAGATTGATCTAAGTATTAAAAATATATTTTTAATATTTTTTTAGTAAAATAATAATAAAAATAAAAATAGATAAAGAAAAGAAAATAAAATAAAAATATAAAAATTAAGTCAGGGAGTTTAAGAATGAAAATAGGTGTGAGAAAGTAAAAAAAACAATTTCTGTTTGGTTAAGACCCAAAGTGTATTTTTGTTAATCAGAAACAAAATAAATTAAAAAAAGAAAGTTGGGATGCATGGTGACAAGTGTACAAGGGGTGATGGTCATAAAAATGCATCAAAGCCCAAAGGCATGAGGCCCATACGCGCCTGTCCAAACAAAAAATGAAACAAGTGAAAAATGAAAAAAATAACAAAAGGTCTCACTAGGGCTCGAACCCATGACCTTCCATAGATAAGCCTTACGCGCGCTTGCTGCCACTGGAGGGGCCTGCACATCCGGTATAGGAACAACAATCATTAAATATATTATAAAACGAATCATGAACATATTGTATTCTTCCTCGTGCCACAAACAGAGCACCATTTTTGAATTTTGTATCTTGCTCATTTCTCAACTATTCTCAAAAGCGTAAACATCAAACTTGTTAGAAATTTCATCACGATTTCAAAAATGTAAATAACTAAAACTAGCACTCAAAGATAAACATGAATTTTAACTGGTACCAATTCTGACCTAATTTTTTCAGAAAGTTCAAACCTAAAATTCACATCACTCAAGCAATATAAATGAATTCTGAGGGCATGGTTAGTTTCAAGACTATGATGTCTATATTTTATCTTTCAAAATGGAAGTCAAATGATATCTGTATGAAGAGTTAGAAAATAAAAAAACTCACCTTGAAAATGGAAATCGTGTTTTGAGTTAGAGCTCACTTCAAGGTGTTGTAATGATATGGTTAGCTTCCTTGAACCTCCAGGAAGCTATTCCAATAGATACTTTGGTTTGAGAGTGGCTAAATCTTCGTGTAGAAGTCAATGTGCAAGATTCTGATTTTGGAAATGGAGGAAGGTGAAAACAGAGTTACAGAAATGTAACAAGTGTTTGGTTTTCTTCTAAATGATGTATAGGTGCTTTGCGATTGGTCTTGAGGAAGAACACACGAGTGATTTATGAGATGGAGGTGCAAGGTCAGAATCTGCACAAAAATGGAGTTTGTATTTAATTTCTGGCTAGAGGGAGTTTGAGAGAGTTTCAGGGGTTGTGAATTATTTTTTTAGGTTTGTAAACAATGCTTTAATTTATAGGAAAAGGTTTGAGAGTTTGAAGTAATCATAAGTACAAGATCATATGTTTATGGATTTTGACTTGTTTTTTAAATAACCTTGATAAACATTGTTCCAATGCATAGTATGAAGAAGTGAAAAACACAAGAAGGGGGGGTTGAATTGTAAAATTGAAAATCAATGCAATGAACAAGATATTTTTATTCTGGTTCGTTTGATCTCAAACTACTCCAGTCCACCCGTCAAGGTGATTTCGCCTCTCTCCAACGAGGTCTTAATCCACTATATTCAACTGAATATTACAATCTGTTTTAACAACTGCTAAAGCCTTCTTGATGCAAACCACAACCCGGTTTGTCAAGGAAACACTTTCTTACAAAGAAGATAAAACTAGGTGTGTGAATGTTTTCTACAAAACTGTATCACAACTGTGATGTTACACAACTTAAGCTTATGAAACTAGATTGCTAAAATAGTGAGTAAGGAGATATGGAGCTTTTTAGAAAACTGAGAGAAGGAAGATTATGATTAGCTTTTAGGTGTGTAATATGTTGGAGAGCATTAGCCAATTCAATCTTCATAGTCTTGTTTATATAGCACTGAGATTGTTGAACGTTGGAGCAATATTCTTGATTCAATGCTAATAACAAACTTTCCTTATTGATAAGATCTTGTCTGGAATGATGCCGTTGGTAATAATACGCTTTCAATGCACAGTACCGTTGCTACTTAACGCATGTTCTGGCTTGGCTTCATTCTGACTCTGCTTAGCTGCTGATGAACTGTTGTTGTTTTTATCAGAGTGTTAAGCACAGTTCTGTGCATCAAGCTTCAGCATACACGTGAGTTAATCTTCTGATTCTGGTATTTTGATATATCAACTTCTGATGCTGATGTTAAGAACCAATATTCTGATGCTGATTAAGTGTGCTCTTGCTGATACCTATCAGAGTTTCTGCAAAGCAGAACGTAATATTTTTAGGTAGCGAATAGTTCATACATGAATCACATAAATAATATATCTTTTCATTTTGTTATCATCAAAACTTAAACATAGGGTAGTAGATTCAAACTTTGTTCTAACAATCTCCCCCTTTTTGATGATGACAAAAACTAGATATTTTTAAATGAAAATAACGTGAAAAAGTATCAGAGATAACTAAATGATAAGATGTATCAGAGTAAGAGATTATCAAAGACAAGGGATAAGGAGATATAAGAGTTGAGAGATACTCCCCCTGAATTTATTACTTCCCTTTTTAATTCCAAGAGTTCTTCAGGATCGGATCTTTATCGCCTTTCTTTGAACATCAGAGTATCAGAGTTTTGACTATCAGAAGTTTTGGATCAGAATGTCAGAGCAGAGCTTCAGATCAGAGTATCAGAGCTTTTCTTATCAGAACTTTGCTTTGGGTTAGAGTATCAGAGCTTTAGTCTTCAGAATATCATGGAGCATTCTTGTACCTGTAGACTTAAGCAAAAACAGAAAACATATTCAAGTATATCAGAGTTAGAATGTTTGAGATTTTCTGTCTTAGTAATCCGTTATTATTTAAAATATCATTCTTGTTCTCCCCCTTTTTGTCAGCAATCAAAAAGTGTAAGTGATGTGCTAAAACATTTAGAACAGAAAAACTTGTCATATTAAAAAGTTCAGAATCAATCAAAACAGTATAACAGATAATCAAAGAAAACATGAAAAAGACATGAATGAAAAACTAAGGTTGGGGAGGAAGGCGTGTGAACAGGTTCTCCAGCATGGCTTTGATCTGATCAGCAGTCTCATTCTGCTTGTGCACCATGCTGACAACTGTGTCTATCTTGCTATCCTGCACATCCATCCTTTCTTTCATCTTCTGGTCATTTTCATCCATCCTTTGCTGCAGACGCATGTCATTCAGCTTCAGCTCTTCCAGAGTCTGCCTGTCCAAGGCAGCTTGAGAAACATCAGAAGTAGGGAGCTTCTGAGAGCTTTCTGCAACATCTTCTGCTTGACTTGCTTCAGCTTGAATAGTCTTGTCTTCTTCTGGTTACACCTTTGAAGCTGGTTGTTTCTCAGACCATGGCTCACTATCCAGAGGGAGCACGTCTTCTTTCAGCAGCTGACTTCCAACTTCCTTCAGCAGCTTGCTGAAGTTCTGTTGTGCCTGCTCATAGTTGATATCCTGCAACTTGAGGGCTTCAGCACGTACCCAAATTCTGAATTGTGACCAGAGCTGGTCAGAGGCAGCTGGGTCAATCATTCCAGGACAGACTTGCTTCAGAGAAGCAATCCACTGCTGCAAACCTGTTTCAAAATTCATAATACCAGAGCCAACATCTGGTTGTTTTGGTTTTGGAATGGCTATTTTATTTTTCAGATCAGCAAGACGGTCAAAGATTGTTAAATCTATGAAGGTCCTGCTGGGGTTTTCGGTGGTTTGCTTGGGAGCTGTTTGTTTTGGAGATGGAGTGGGAGAATCAGAAATAATGATTGGACTGTTTGGGGTTTTGGGAGTATTTGGTGGTGTAGATTCTGGCGAGGATGGCAGCTGGGCCATTGTGACTGTTGTTCCATATGGCAGCTGGATTGCCAGAGGTTGTGGTTCAGATGATTGAGGTGAATGAGGTTCAGAAGGTGGAGGAGTTTGAGTTTCAGAGTGATGAAACTCAGGTTGAGGTGATGGTGGATGAATTTCTGGTTGAGGAGAGGGAGAAAGAATTGCTGGTTGTTCAGGGATAAGAGGTTCTTCTGGAATGGGTGAGAGAGGTTTTTCTGGTTGTGGAGAGTGGACAATATGTGGTTCAGAATTTGGATTAATGGAGGAGTGATCAGAAGTGTGTTGATCAATGTCAGACAGCACTTTCTCAATTGCTGATGTTGTTGAGATTGTTGGTTTGGGATGTTTGGTTCGGGGTCTTCTGAGTTGTAGTGCCTCAGAAGGGTCATCTTCTGGTTCAGTTTCATCTATTGTTGGAATGGGGATTGAGATTCTGTGAGAGGTTGGAGGTGGGATTGATGCTGGAATAGTAGAAGAATTTAAAATAGAAGCAGTAGATAAATTACCTCTTTTCTTGGGTGTCTGCTGGGATGATCCTTCTGAAGGTGCCTTCCTTTTCTTCGTCTTCTTCAGTGAAACTTCTGGTTGAGGTTGGTGCAGATCTTTGATATTCAGATTTGGATCTGTACCATCAGCTTTGCACGCGTCCAGATATCTGAGAACTACCACTGGCTTGGATTCTATCTCAGAGAATAAAGGAAAGTCACTCAGTGGGACTCTTCTGCTGGTGATATCAGCAATAGGAGTAGCGCTGGGTTCCTTTTTGATATTCTCTATCAACTTCATTTTCTTCAAGTTCTTCGCATTCAGAGGCTTCCCAACCGTTGGTTCAATGGTGCTTAACTCTTGAGCTTCTATCAGGTGCTCTATCAGCCTATTCTCAGTCAGAATATCTGATATCAACCTTCCAAAGGGTATCCAATCCCTCTTTGTTCTTTCTTCTTCCCTGGTTTCCTTCACGCTTGTTCTGAGGTGATTAAACAGAAGATGAGCCAAGTTGATTTTTACCTTCTGATTGATAAAATAGATCAGAAACTGCTGATCTACATTTATGTAATCAGGGGAACTAATTGGCTTCCTATGATTAAAACACCCCAGAATTATCTTCGCCCAAACTCTGTGGTGATCCTTCAGATCTTTGATCTTGCTGCTGGGCACCCCATGGGTGAAAATCCTTTATGCTATGACGCCCACGTCAGCACATCTCTCAGCCATATCAATACAGCGGACGCCACCGCCACTGTAACCAGTTAACCTTGCTATGTGATCCTCAGTGATCACAATCTTCTTCCCCATAATGTAGGAGGTGACTTGATGAGTTGAAGCAGTTGCATGAATCCAGAACTCCTTGACTAACATTGGAAATGTTAGTCCAACCAACCTGTCAAAATACCTTTCCCATTTCTGTGCCCTAACTTCTTCTGTTAAATCAAAACCGTTTTCCTTCAGACTTCCAAAATCAATTATCAATTCAGATAACACTTCAAGATTCTTCACAGGAGTGAGGAGTGTTCTGAATGGCACTTGATACTTTTCAGATGATGCTGTCTTCTGAGAACCTGCAGAAGCACTGCTGGAGGTTGCCATGTTCACACTTAGGGATTTTGAGAAAAACTGAGAAAATGGGTTTTAGAGAGATGAACACAGAAAAATGCAGAGAATACTTGAGAAATAATGAGAAACTGTAAAAGATTAAAGTGAGAGGTTAACGTGCTTAAATAGGCTTCAGAATATTTTGAAATTGTAAACGTTTTCAAGAAAGAGAAATAAAATCATGATTACATTTTAAAAACATGATTACTTTCATTTAATGCTTGCTGATTTTGGAGGATTTGAGAAAGATACTTAAAACGGTTACCAGACATGTGTCTCAATGCACCCAATCAGCGTTTTGCCTTCTCAGAAGCGTGCACGCGTTCTGCTTCAGAGATATGCTGATGATTGGATGACACTTGTTTGATGTAGTGATCAGCACGTCTGTCTTTGAGCTTAGACTCTCAGATCTTTAGACTAGCATCTGAAACAATCTGCATGTTCTATCTTTCTGAAAAGAGATTGATCAGAAGTTCACAGTAAAACAAATACATTCTGAAGATAAATATATGGAATTAAAACATTTTCACTCTGGGCAGATTTTCATGCTGAGATGTTTCAGAATGAAATTGAACCTATCTTCAGAAAGGGGTTTAGTGAAGATATCAGCCCATTGATGGTCTGTATCTATAAATTTTAAATTCAAAATTCCTTTCTGAATGTAGTCCCTAATGAAATGATGTTTTATTTCTATATGCTTAGCTCTAGAATGTAAAATGAGATTCTTACTTAAGCAAATAGCAGAAGTATTATCACAGAGTATAGGAATGTTACTCTCAAAAATCTGGAAGTCTTCAAGCTGACTTTTCATCCAGAGCATTTGTGTGCTACATCCTGATGCTGCTATGTACTCAGCTTCTGCTGTTGATAGCGCAATTGTTGATTGCCTTTTGCTGGACCAAGAGATCAGATTTTCTCCCAGAAACTGGCAGCTTCCAGAAGTACTTTTACGCTCCACTCTGTCTCCAGCAAAGTCAGCATCGCAGTAGCCTACTAAACTGTAATCACTAGATTTTTTATAAAACAAACCCAGATTAGTAGTACCTTTCAGATACTTGAAAATTCGCTTAACAACTGTTAAGTGAGATTCTCTAGGATCTGATTGGAATCTAGCACAAATACAAACGCTGAATAATATATCAGGTCTTGAAGCTGTCAGATAAAGGAGAGAACCAATCATACCTCTGTAGACTTTATGTTCTACATTTTTGCTTACCTCTTCTCTTTCCAGAATGCACGTGGGATGCATTGGAATCTTTGATGGCTTACATTCTGAGAGGTCAAATTTCTTCAGAAGATCTCTGATGTATTTGCTCTGATGAATGTAAGTTTCCTATGGAGTTTGATTGATCTAAATTCCTAGAAAGAATTTCAGTTCCCCCATGAGGCTCATCTCAAATTCTGCCTGCATACACTTAGCAAATTTTCTTCCAAGAGAAGGATTAGTAGAACCAAAAATAATATCATCAACGTAAATTTGACAGACTAAGATGTCATTCTTAACTGATTTACAGAATAAGGTAGTGTCCACCTTCCCTCTGGTGAATTCATTTTCTAACAGAAAGTTACTTAGCCTTTCATACCAAGCTCTGGGAGCTTGTTTCAGACCATATAGTGACTTCTTTAGTTTGAAAACATGTTCTGGATGTTTTGTATTTTCAAAACCAGGGGGTTGGTGCACATAAACCTCTTCTTCTATATAACCGTTTAAGAATTCACTCTTGACATCCATCTGATACAGAGTGATGCCTCTATTAACAACAAATGAAATTAAAATTCTGATAGATTCTAACCTGGCGACTGGAGCAAAGGTTTCTGTATAGTCTATCCCCTCTTGCTAACTATAACCTTGTGCAACCAGTCGTGCTTTGTTTCTGATGACTTCACCTTGTTCATTTAGCTTGTTTCTGAAGACCCATCTTGTTCCAATGACGTTGAATCCTTTTGGTCTGGGAACAAGATCCCATACGTCATTTCTGGTGAATTAATTCAGCTCTTCTTGCATTGCCAGAATCCAGTCATTATCCAGAAGTGCTTCATCAATAGAAGAAGGTTCAATCAGAGACACAAGTCCCATAAGGGTTTCTTCAGAGTTTCTGAAGCTTGCTCTTGTTCTGATTGGATCTTCCTTTCTTCCTAAGATGGTCTCTTCTGGGTGATCCAAGCTGCTTCTGGGTAATCTCTTCTGAGGTTGATCAGCAGCTGTTGTAGGATTGCTAGCAGTGCTCCTTTCAGACGTTGAAGGAGTGTCTGTGTTGAGAGCTTCTGATGACTTGTCTTCAGAACCTGTAAATTCAATTTCCATACATGCAAAAACTTCATTCTGCTTTGACTTTTCAAAGTCAAGCTTATCATCAAAACGAACACTGATTGATTCTTCCACAATCTGTGTTTCTGTATTGTATACTCTGTACCCTCTTGAGCGTTCAGAGTATCCTAACATAATACACTTCTGTGCTTTAGAGTCAAACTTGTTCAAATAATTCTTTGTATTTAACATAAAACAGGTACATCCAAATGGATGAAAATATGAAATGTTGGGCTTTCTGTTCTTCCACAATTCATATGGAGTCTTTTCCAGAATAGGTCTTATTGAGATTCTATTCTGAATGTAGCACGCTGTGTTTATTGCCTCTGCCCATAAGGTCTTAGCAACGTTTGTCTCATTGATCATGGTTCTGGCCATTTCTTGCAATGTTCTGTTCTTTCGTTCTACAACTCCATTTTGTTGGGGAGTTCTAGGACAAGAGAAATCATGCAGAATGCCTCTGTCATTAAAGAATGACTCAAAATCTTTGTTTTCAAATTCTCCACCATGATCACTTCTGACTTTAACGATTCTAAGATCCTTTTCATTCTGAACTTGGTTACAAAAGGTAACAAACACAGAGTGTGACTCGTCCTTGTGTCTTAAGAACTTTACCCATGTCCATCTGCTATAGTCATCTACGATTACTAACCCATACTTCTTGCCACTGACTGAAGCAGTTTTAACTGGTCCAAATAAGTCAATGTGCAGAAGTTCTAATGGCTTAGAGGTAGAAACAACATTTTTAGATTTAAAAGAAGGTTTTGCAAACTTGCCTTTCTGACATGCTTCACACAGAGCATCTGAATTGAACTTCAAATTAGGAAGTCCTCTGACCAGATTGAGTTTGTTAATCTGAGATATTCTTCTCATACTAACATGTCCCAATCTTCTGTGCCAGATCCACTGCTCGTTGTTAACAGACAGAAGGCACTTTACATTCTGACTCTTTAGTTCAGAAAGTTTGATTTTGTAAATGTTGTTTTTCCTCTTACCATTAAACAGGATAGTCCCATCTTTCTGACTAACAGCCTTACATGATTTTTGATTAAAGATTATATCATAACCGTTATCACTTAATTGACTTATGGATAACAGATTATGCATTAATCCATCTACTAGCAGAACATTATTAATAGAGGGAAGATTTCCATTACCTACAGTTCCAGAGCCAATGATCTTTCCCCTCTGATTGCCTCCAAAGCCAACGTGGCCTCCAGGCTTAAGTTCCAGGCTTTGGAACATATGCCTTCTTCCCGTCATGTGTCGCGAGCAGCCAGAGTCCAGGTACCATGACTGGTGTTTCTGACTTGCTGCTAAAGATATCTGCAACATGTATTATTTTATCCTTAGGTACCCAGATTTTCTTGGGTCCTAATTTGTTAGATTTACCAAAACTCTGGTTGAATTTTGGTTTCACAGAGTACTTACTGCTAGTGTATTTAATATCATGTGTGTGACCATACACAAAATGTGAATTCAGAGGAGTGTGTTTAATGGTTAAGTCCATGACATTCTTTGGTGTAGGAACCTTACCTTGGTATCCTATTCCTTTCCTGCCGTTTCTGCTAACTCCATAGATCATTGAAGCCATTTTGCTTCTATCTATGCTTTTAGCAAGGAACTTCTGGAAACTGTGATCATACTCCTTGATGATCTCATCAGCGTTGCTGGGAGTTTCAGAAATTGGTTCCTTCTGAGAGTTTTGTAAAGTATTTTCTAATTTTGAAATTTTAATTCTCAGCTCAGAATTCTCCAATTTAAGACTCTCAGTCTTATTAGAGTCAGATTCAAGATTCCTTTTCAGGTCTCTGAATTTCACTCTAATCTGCTGATACCTTTCCAGGGTTTCATTAAGGCTTTCAGCAAGTTCAGCCTTGGTAAAATTAACAGAAAAGTTAGGAAATACCTCTTCAGTATCTGATTCTGAGTCTGATTCAGAAGCTTCACTATCTTCTGAAATGTTAGCCATGAGAGCTATGTTTGCCCTCTCATCATCTGATTCTGAGTCAGCTTCAGACGAGTCAGAGTCATCCCATGTAGCCATGAGACTTTTCTTCTTTTCTCTTCCAAACTTCTTTTTGGGCTTTTCCCTCCGAAGCTTTGGGCAGTCACTCTTGTAGTGTCCTTGCTCATTGCACTCATAGCAGATGATGTCCTTGGTGTTTGGCTTTCTGCTTTCTGAGGAGCCTTCAGATCTTCTATATCCAGAGGAAGAATCTGTCCTTCTGTATCTGGAAGAAGACTCGTTCTGATCAGATCTTCTAGGATTTCTGAACTTCTTTTGCCTCTGCTTCCACAGTTGATTCACTCTTCTGGAGAGGAGGGAGAGTTCGTCTTCTTCTGATGAAGATCCATCAGATGTTTCTTCAACTGCCTGCAAAACTTTAGACTCAGATTTTTTGTTAGATTTCAATGCTAAAGGCTTACCTTGCTTCTGAGGCTCGTCAGCTTCTAGCTCTATCTCATGACTTCTGAGGGAGCTGATAAGTTCCTCCAGAGTAATTTTGTTGAGATCTTTTGCTAGCTTCAGAGCTGTAACCATTGGTCTCCACTGCTTGGGTAAGCTTCTGATGATTTTCTTGACATGGTCAACAGTAGAGTATCCTTTGTCCAGAACCTTGAGACCAGCTACCAGAATCTGGAATCTTGAGAACATTGTTTCAATGGATTCAGATTCTTCCATTTTGAACGCCTCATACTTCTGAATGAGCGCCAGAGCTTTAGTTTCTTTGACCTGAACGTTGCCCTCATGCGTCATTCTGAGTGAGTCAAAAATGTTCTTTGTTGTGTCTCTGTTGGAGATCTTTTCATATTCAGTATAGGAGATGGCGCTGAGAAGGATGGTTCTGGCCTTGTGGTGGTTCTTGAAGTCACGCTTTTGTTGGTCATTCATTATTTTTCTATCAATCTTCTGACCGCTTGCATTCACAGGGTGCGTGTATCCATTTGTCACCATATCCCACAGATCAGCATCATGTGCCAGAAAAAAGCTTTCAATTCTGTCTTTCCAGTAATCAAAGTTTTCTCCATCAAAGACTGGAGGTTTCCCGCTGAATCTGTCTCTGTCCTCATGGTTGTCATTGCTGGTGTGAGAATAGTTTCCTGCCATTGTGTTTTTCTGACGCTGGATCTTGTACTGACACGGTTAAGTGTTTTAGCTCAGAACCAGGAGCTCTGATGCCAATTGAAGAAGTGAAAAACACAAGAAGGGGGGGTTGAATTGTAAAACTGAAAATCAATGTAATGAACAAGATATTTTTATCCTGGTTCGTCTGATCTCAAACTACTCCAGTCCACCCGTCAAGGTGATTTCGCCTCTCTCCAACGAGGTCTTAATCCACTATATTCAACTGAATATTACAATCTGCTTTAACAACTGCTAAAGCCTTCTTGATGCAAACCACAACCCGGTTTGTCAAGGAAACACTTTCTTACAAAGAAGATAAAACTAGGTGTGTGAATGTTTTCTACAAAACTGTATCACAACTGTGATGTTACACAACTTAAGCTTATGAAACTAGATTGCTAAAATAGTGAGTAAGGAGATATGGAGCTTTTTAGAAAACTGAGAGAAGGAAGATTATGATTAGCTTTTAGGCGTGTAATATGTTGGAGAGCATTAGCCAATTCAATCTTCATAGTCTTGTTTATATAGCACTGAGATTGTTGAACGTTGGAACAATATTCTTGATTCAATGCTAATAACAAACTTTCCTTATTGAGCAGATCTTGTCTGGAATGATGCCGTTGGAAATAATACGCTTTCAATGCACAGTACCGTTGCTACTTAACGCATGTTCTGGCTTGGCTTCATTCTGACTCTGCTTAGCTGCTGATGAACTGTTGTTGTTTTTATCAGAGTGTTGAGCGCAGTTCTGTTCATCAAGCTTCAGCATGCACGTGAGTTAATCTTCTGATTCTGGTATTCTGATATAGCAACTTCTGATGCTGATGTTAAGAACCAATATTCTGATGCTGATTAAGTGTGCTCTTGCTGATACCTATCAGAGTTTCTGCAAATCAGAACATAATATTTTTAGGTAGCGAATAGTTCATACATGAATCACATAAATAATATATATTTTCATTTTGTTATCATCAAAACTTAAACATAGGGTAGTAGATTCAAACTTTGTTCTAACATAGTACAAGGTTTATAGGGTGGCTAAGAGCTTTAAATATGTTGCTTCTGACCTTGTGTGTTGAGTGTATGCATAGGGAACAAGTTAGAGGCTCCATACAAGTTGACTTTGTGATTAAAGTCACTTTTCCAAAATAGAAATGTAAACTTTCTTCCTTAAATGGAAAGATGTATTGGACAATGCTTAAATCAAATGGTCCATAGCTCAAAAGCTTGTGTAATCATCTGATTAGAGATAGATAAACAAGTTAGAAGGTCTGCAAAGTGAGATTATGCAACATGGTTAGAGATTTGGTCAAGTGTTCATCACAAAAATGCCTTGTAATTCAAGAATGGATGCCCAACTTCCTCTCTTCCATTCTCTTAGCTAAAAAATGATCTCTTCAAGTTCTTGGACATTTTGGAAAGCTTGAAACATCCTATACAAATTTCATGTTTTCCATTTTTGAAAAATCCAATTTTAACTGTGTGAAAAACGGCCAAGAAGTTGGGACAAATATATGCCTAAACTAGGTCAAAATTTCACTAAGTGTTTAAGAAAAAATGCACGACTTCATGGACCTATAACTCAAAATCTAAGAATTTTTTGGATATGGGTCCTCTAAAAAAAAGTTGTATATATCGTAAAGATCTACAACTCTCATGTTGAAAATTTCCTTTGAATCATCTTGGATCTTGATGAAAAGATGGCATGAAGTAGTGAACTTATCATGTACAAAAACACTTAGAAAAATTTCTAAGTCTTGAAAAGTTTGACTTTTCAAATTGACTTTTGACTTTCTTGATTTCTTGATGATCAAGCTTCATATTTTTTAATGTCTTGATGAATCTTGACTTTTGAAACTCAATTTTGATCAAAAAGTCAAAGTTTGACTTTTGGTGTATTAGTTGACTTTTCAGCAGTTGACCAAATTTCATTTATCAATTGTTTGATCTTGAGGGGTGAATTAAGTTATGCAATTAGGTAAAAATCATGTACTTGAATCCTTGAGATCACGTTTCAAGCCAATAAGTCATGTACTAGCTCAAAAGTCAAAAATCAGTCATTTTAATAAAAAATCCTAATTTTGACTATTTTGCCCTTTTGTTGATTTGCACACTTTTCTTGAGGAATCGTGATCCAAATTTGATCAATTGATGAATATGACTTTAAATTGTTGATATTGGTCGAAAATCTTGAAGTTTGACTGTAAGTTGACCTCAGTTGACTTTTTAATCAATGCAACTGATTTTTTAGTCATCTAATCAATTGACTGAGCAAAATTATGATTCAAGGCTTGAAACTTGACATGAGTATTCTTAGCGGTCTATAATGTTCCATGATAGTCACTTGAGGTATTAGAATTCAATTTTTCCTTGTGAAAATCAAAACCCTAATTTGGGGCATCAGTGTTTAGGAGGTAGTTTGACCTAGTTAATACTTGTGCAAACTTGAGCTATTTGAAGATCTTTTGAGAAATGTCTTGAGAAAATAGAGGGCAAATTTTGGGATACAACGGAAGTTAATAGAAATACACCCACAATCCTTTTTTGAAATAAATTTGAATTTGAATTATGTTAGTAGAAGAATATGTTATGTTTGATTGGTTAGCTGTCTTAAAATACATGATGAAGTTTTGAAAAATAGAGTTTGAATGATAAAATTGTTTGATGAATTTATAAAAAAAAGGTTAATATTTTAGGAAATAATTAATAAATAACTATTTTCTTGTTATTAAAAATATATTAAATGTTTTTAATAATAATCTATTATTTATTTATCAAAATAATGTTTGTGATAAATGTAAAAATATAATGTAATGTAAATGATAAAAAATGTTAAGAGAAAAAATTGGCAATTTATAACATATAAATTAAATAAATAAATTAAACAAATAAATTAATTAAATTAATTAACACATATTTATAAAATATTTAATTGAAACACGGGGTGTATTTTTAGTTTAATAGTAATTCTAGGGGTGCAAATATCAAGGACCTAAGCCCAGAAACCAAATTAGCGCCCAAAATTCTAGGGGTATGAATTATAGTTTACTAAGTAATCTGAAGGGTGCGATTAGAAACGGGCTAGGCCCAAATAATTTTTTTGAAGCCCGTTAGACAAGTTGTGGGGAAGAACACATGCCTACGATGTAACAACCGAGTTATGGACGTTTAATTCCAATCAAAGGGCCCTCAGGAGTTAATCCAGGAGCGTTGATTGAAAGTAAAACAAACGAACAACTTAGATGTAACATTGACTGGGTGCAAGGTGGAGGAGCATGCATAGAATCATGTTGGGGTAATCTAATCACATGGTTAGTGGATGGCCCAATGTCACAAATCCAGGGAAATATAGAGGAGGTATATGTCTTTGCTTTCTTTATAACACTTTCATTTTTCATTTTAGTTCTCTCTCTACTCACTCTTTCACTCTCATTCTCCACCCTCTCTCTAAACGAACAACAACCGTCCACCGCTGTGAGAACCCGAATTCTGGTTGAAGATCAACTGAAAAGTTCAAAGAAACCCAGAAATTACGAAGAACCCTAAGCATATTGGGGAACCCTAACCAAGAACCCTAGCGATCTAAATCCTAACCCAAAAACACGTGAACACTAACCCTAAGTCATATGAATGAAGAACCCTAACCCTATGAAGGAAGAACCCTAACCCTAAACAACATGAACCCTAACCCTAAATTTCCAGAATTCATCAAATCAACAGAACTATCTCAAATGTTCCACAATCATCATTATCAATCATAAACCTTAAGCTAAGTTTAGGCTTACTGTTCAAGCAGTAAAGCTTTTCGTAAATATTCCTCTTTATCTCCTTCAATCTCTAATCCTTTTTCTCTTTCTGTTTCAGGTATTCTTAGATCGAAGAACTCATAGCAGGGAGCTTTAATTCCTTCTTATTCTTTCTCCAATATTCAAGCTCACGCCCTCTTTGTTTAGTTTTAAACTTAGGTATTTATAGGCTTAGGGTTAATATAAATTAGGAAATTAGTTAGTTGATTTGCTGCTACAAAATTTTAGATTGATTTATGATTGATTGTAATTAAAAATTAGGGATTAGATTTGATTCTGTTGTAAAATAGATTTAGGGTTTCCATTTGTATTATGTACATGGATGTTCTAATGTATAAATTCACTATAAATCAATAAAAAAATTTCAATCTTCGATTTTCTTTTAGATTTGATTCAGAAAAATTTCTGTAATTTGGGCTTGGGTATTCTAGGGAACAAGAACTAATCAGGGTGCAGCTGGACAAAGGTTTTAAAAATCTAATGTTGACTTTAGTAAACCCTAAATAAAATAAACATATAATGATAATAAAGTTAAATAAAATAATAATAATGATGGCAAGCTATTTCAATCAATACCAAATAATAACGATGCAATAATAATATAAATTTTGTCCAATAAAAAATAAATTGATCATATGTTGACTTTAGTCAAAATCACAAGAAGCATTTTAACCTTATTATGGGCTTCTCATCAGCTTAATGGGCCAATAGATTCAAACCAAACTTAATACTCCCATCTTGACAAAAATACATCTCTTCTAAAAAAACAAAGATTTTTGGAACTAAATTCTATAAAACTAATTAGCATAATTATTTAAAATAAATGTGTAGTAATACAAAAATAAGAATGATACAATAACATATGACTGTTGATGTAAGTGGGGAAAATTTGGGGTATGACAAGTAGGAAAACACCTTATTTACTTAGCCTCTCGAGCCAAATCTATCTTACTATCATGCAACTCCATTGCAATAAAATACTCATGAGCAAATTTAGTAACATGTCTCCATGAAATTCCAGGTCTCATAAAATTCTCATCATGTTGTATCTTATTCCTCCATATCAAAAGTGTTAGACGATAACAACTTATCTAGAGGCGGTGAATAGATCCCCAAACAATACTACTTTTTAAAATTCTATTTTGAAAGTAAAACAAAAAACTATGGCAAGCGGAAGAATAAGCCTAGATCGAACAAGTTTTCTAAACCGAATCAACTATTGGAAACTAGTATATGTGTAAACCATGAAATGAAATCTAAAATGATGATAAACCTCAATACAATAATTTCTCAATCAATCGTTTTATAATGATCACACTTTTTAACCAATTTCCAATGAGAACATTGATAAAGTTAATACAAGCAAATTATCAAACACTTGGCGTGTGTTGTACCCCAAAATTTTCCCTCTCACTTATCAAGAATTTGCTCACAAGATCTCCTTGGGCTCAAGACTACACTAGGATTTGATCAGCTCAAGACACTTCCTTAGGCATTGATGACCAAAATTAGGGTTTGAGTTTGCACAAGGATTTTTGAAATTTCAATGCTTCATATGACTTTAATGGATCATTATGGACCCCCAAGATTACTCATGCCAAGTTTCAAGCCTTGGATCACACTTTTGATCAATCAATTAAATAGTTGACCTAAAAATCAGCTGTATTGGGGGAAAAGTCAACTATGGCCAATTTACAGTCAAACTTCACAATTGTTTATCCATATCAACATTATACAATCATATGTATCATTTGATCAAGTTTGGACCCCAACTCCTCAAGAAATTTGATCAAATCTCCAAAAGGGCAAAATGGTCAAAATTAGGGTTTTTACTGGGAAAAGGCAATTTCTGGTTTTTGACCTAGCAAATGGTCAATTGGTTTAAGGCATCATCTCAATAGTCCAATTGCATCATTTTAACCTAATGACATGGTTCAAAACATTGCAATTCCATTGGATTGACAGATGAATTTTGCAGTCAACTGATCAAAAGTCAACTGTATACTAAAAAGTCAAACTTTGACTTTTTTGTCAAATTCAAGTGCCAAAGATAATAATTCATCAAAACATGTCAAAATATGAAACTTATTCATCAATAAATCAAAAAGTCAAGATTTCATTTTGAAAAGTGAAAATTTCTAAACTTAGAAATTTTTCTAAGTGTTTGAAAAATTCATGTTTTTTCATAACTTTGAACCAAATTTTCACCATGATACAAGATGATTCAAGAGAAACTTCAAACATGAGAGTTGTAGATCTCCATGAAATATACAACTTTTCTTTACACAACTCCTTCCAAAAATACTTGGATCTCAAGTTATAATTTTATGAACATAGGGTCATGAAACTAAACACTTAGTGAAATTTTGCCCTAATTTGTCCAGGATTTTGACCTAACTTTATGACACTTTTTCATATAGTTCCAAGGGGAATATTCAAAAGAAATTCAAATATGCATTGTAGAGAACATTGCAAGCTTTCCAAAATGTCCAATAACTCCTTGAGATCATTCTTGAGTAGGGAGAATTGAAGAGATAAAGTTAGGGTTTTGTCACTTGAATTACAAGCCATTTTTAATGAACACATGAACCAAATCCATGCTAGGCTGAATAATCTTTGCTTTGAAGGCCTCAAACTTGTTTGTTACTCCATAATTAAATGTTTACACAGTTGTTAGGGCTTTGATCCAAGTGATTAAGCTATTATTCAAGTTGCATTTCCATTAATGGCACAAAGTTAACATTGCCATTGTTGTAAAGCAAGCTTTTTGCATAAAGTTCACATTGAGCCTATAACTTGTTACCTATGATTACACTCCATCCAAAAAGTCATAAGGAAGCTTGTTTAAAGCATAACCACTCTATCTTAGCAAGTACACAAGATTTTGAAACTTGAATTTCTCAAAAATCACATGTTATGCATAAACTTGTGATTTTGAATTCTGATCAACAAGAGGTCTCCAAACTTGTTGCTTATAAATAGAGTCACTATTTTTGAGCTAGAACATGAGCTTGAGCACCCTGAAATACACCAAAACTCTCTCAAATCAGAAATTTCCCAAAAACTCCATTGTTGCACAATTTCTGACCTTGAACATCAAACTCACATTTCCCTCGTGTGTTTCTTGGCCTTTTAGTTTCTAAAGCTTCCCTACATCAAATATAACTCATCCCTATCCTTATTCCAGAACTGTAACACCATTTACCATAACTTCCATAACCAAAAAATAGAGTCTGCAACTGGACTTCTCCAGGCCATTTCAGCCATCCATTGTTCAAGCTAATCATTGATTTAGCTTCCTAGGACCTCAAGGAAGCTAACCTGATCATCACCATCACTTGAAACAAGCTCAAACTCCAAACACGATTTCCAGTTTTTAGGTAAGTTTTCTCAACTTAGAACTCTTCATGCAAGCATCATCAGTAGTTTATTTGTGAACAAAACATGTAGATATCATTGCCCTGAAGTTAACCATGTCCATAGTTTCCCTTAATTTTGCTTGAGCTTAGAGAATTTTGAAACTGAAATTTCTGAAATTTTTAGGGTTCAGATTAGGGCCATTAAAATTCATGCTTATCTTTGATCTATATTTTTAATACTTTACATTTCTGGAATCGTGAGAAAATTGCTACAAGTTTCATGTTTACAGTTTTCATTTTTGATGAGAAATGAGCAAGTTACAATTGGTCTGACTGGAGGTTGAAGATGAAGTCTTCAGGGGGCGTTTTGCCTTACATATTTATTGTTTTATTTGTATTCACGGATGTATAGACACCCTAGTGGTAGAAGCGCGCGCCTGTAACCTATGGAACCTGGGTTCGAGCCCCAGTGGTACCCTTTTCATTTTCCCCATTTTCACTCTCCTGATTTTTGTTGTTTTATGCAGGCGTTGGGCCTGGTTTATTTTTGTTCTTGCTAGCTGACCTCCATATTGACTCTCGGCACCCCCTGGCCCAAGTTTATTTATTTATTTATTTCATTTCTCTTTTCTTAAATATATTTTTCTAAATACTAAAAAATTATAAAATACAAAAAATGATATATTTATATTTTGACTTATTTTATTTTATTTTTCTCAAAAAAATATTTTTATTAATTAAACTCTATTTATTTTTTACTTATTATCTTGCAAATATAAATAAAATTAGGTTATTAGTTATTTTCTTTCATACTAATTTAAATACATTTTTTATATATAAAAAAGACTAAAAATATTTTATAATGCTATAAATATTTTCAAGATAAAAATACTTTAAATTTTTTTCTTAAACTTATTTTCTTTTAATCAACTAAATAGAATTAGGGTTTTATTCAAAAATATTTTCTTAATAAATTCAAACTAAATTAACTATTTTCTATATTTAATTAGGTTAAGACAAAATCTTTTTTTTCATGAATAATCAAACAAAAATTCATTTTCTTTACATTTTACATCCTTGTACATTTATTCATTGTTATACTTTATATTTATTTTATTCCTTGTATATTTTATATCAATTCAATATGGTTGTACTAGACTAATTAGGGTTTAAATTCTTCTAATCCCCATTCAATTTGTACACCCCTCCCCACAAATGTTGTAATAGCGTAGTAACTTTAAATTTCACAATTTATCGCTTTTATGGAACATGCTAGTAATTAGGGTTTGTATGGAAAGACTAAAATCAACACTTAGAAAACCCTAATTCAAGACAAATACAAGCATGAAAATGATACACTTGCACAAAAACACCTTCCAAGGGTGCTAACACATTCCATATTACGCATGTGAGGTATCCTAGCAAAAACAAGCAAATACAAGACCATAGTACCTCGATGATGCTATCTAAGTTGCCTTATAAATGATCTTAGTCTCTCAAAAGAATGCTAAGATACCTTGCAACATTTCTAATCATGGTTATACGATGACCCACGCCCGTCCCGTTTACGTCCAAAGATAGGGTTGCTTACCAAATCAATGGTAAGACGACAATTTCAAAGGAAAAGAAAATGAACAAGAAAGTTATTTGAGTAGGTAGATTGCTCCTAATTACTTGCTCCATTTCAAAACAAACATCCTTGCTATTTTCAAAACAATCACACACACTTCCAAACATCTTACAAATTTGAAAACATTTTTCAAAAGATCAACATCTTTGTATACATTCTTACGAACGAGAATCATTACAAAGATTGCCTAAACAATGGCCTCTTTACAAAATACTTTTAAAAACCACACAAAGCACAATTTCAAACAAAAAGCAAGTGATCGAGCAAGTAACTAAGAGCCCATGGAAAACCATGGATGAAAAGGGTTCTAACACATTCCATTTTCATAATCTACCCCCCAAACTCAAGAAACAATCTAAAAGGTCTTTCCTGTGCTTTTTCACCTTTCCTTTTGGATAAAAGAAAAGTCAGTGGCGACTCTTTCTAACCGCAACATTTGCGATCAAACGCAAAACCCTCAAGTCATTTCTCCCACCGTATCACAGAACTGGCGACTCTGCTGAGGACAATTCTAAAAGTGGGGTTACCTTAGGGATAGATCACATTTACTAGCTTACATTGTTTGACTTGTATGCTTTACACTATGGTTCTTTGTTTGGGTTTGAATCCTCTACCCAGATTTGGGATAAATTATAGGTAAGTAGCAATACATTGTTGAAACTGTGTGGGGTATACCGACATGGTCTAAGCAATAACTACGTTAGTGCGACATATTTGTGGGTACCGGTAGCCTTTGAGTTAATCAAAGAGAATATGGGGCTGCTGAGTGATGTCATGAAGCACTAATGTACTTCTAGAACCTTTACTTGACCAACTTGACCATTTAAGATGTAGTGAGATGACCAACTTTGGTGTAGTCCGAAGTTGGTAGATACTCGATACTACACTCATTGAGGTTTGGTTTCTTGGGATATTTAGGTCGCCATTAAAGAGGCTTGTGCTAAAATAATGACCAAGGAAACAAACCAGTGATATTTAGCTCCTTAGAACCCGGTTACTATTACTAGGACAGGTTTGAGCCAACTAAACTTCAAGAGGGTACTTACCCATAAAACTCCATGCGAGCCTAAACCTAAGGATTTGTTTGCTTTGTTTGTATATATATACTTGTATATAATATCATGAACATCATAACATCATACACATTTCACTAACCATTTCAAGGATTTTTGGATTCATATTTGTTCTTGTTTTGTAGGATATGGATTCTCTTCGCAGAAAAACTATTCAAGTCAACCTTGTAAGGATCCCTCCACAACTTAAGGAGAAAGCTTCAAGGATTCCTGAAAACTCTCCATTCACCTGATGAGGGTGCTCTTTCAGTTCTTTGATCCTTTACACCACTGCTTCACATTTCCCGACTATCAACTTGTGCCTACTTTGGAAGAATTCTCCCGACTCTTGAGGATTCCCATTCTCAATCAACTACCTTTCAACGGTATGGAAAGATACCTGTGATCGGTGGATCTGGAACTGACTGTTTAACGCTGGTTCGCGAAATGTCGCGGAAGCAAGAGTCGCCACCGTCTTTTATTTTCTCCAAATGGAAAGGACAAAAGCACAGAAAAATTCCTTATAGAGATTGCTCTCGGTTCGGGAGGTAGATTATAGAAAGGGAAGGTGTTAGCACCCTTCCTATCCATGGTTATCCATGGGCTCTTAGATACTTGCTCACTTGTGTTTTCAAAAATGGTTTGTTTGCTTTTCAACTGTGGGTTTAAAAAGTTTCTTTGAAAATTTCAGTTCGACTCTTGTATCGGTCCTCAAGAGTGTTTGAAAAATTGCTTTCGAAAGCTTTTTGAAAAGGTGTCGGTGTGAAAAGTATTTTTGAATTTGTTTGAAATTTAGAGCAAGTATCAAGAGTCGTCTACCTACCCTAAGGAATTCGTCTGTGTAAATGTCCTTTAAAGTAGTGTCATCTCACCATTAAGAGGTAGGTAGCACCACCGTTGGAGGTGTTCGGGTCAATTCGAGGTTCGGGACATGGTGATCACCAGAGCAATGGGAAGACACCTTAGAAGCTACCCTCATGCCAGGTTCCCGGATCATGAGGACTTACTAAGACATCCTTTACTCGACGATCACCTTTCGAGGCAAGGCAACAGTGAGGCGTACCCTAGGGGTGGTGTGTGCGATTCGTGTGTCGTTTTCATTTGCATTTATCTTGTCATGTTATGGTGATCTACGCTTGATTTTATTTAAGGCCATTCATTCTTGCATGCTTTGTTTAACAGTTAAAAATTGCGAGGAAAATAAAATCTAAAGCTATTACAAATGGCGCGGGTCCACACCGCCAAAATTAACCAGGACCCGATTTGACGGAAAATAAAGAAATTAAAAGTGCGAGAAGTAATTACAAGGCTTCGGGAGAGATACATAATTATTTAAGCGAAATAAAATAAATATGCGAACGAATAAGAAATCAAGAACATGGGCGTTGGACCCTTTTGCAAAAATTAAAATTAATGAGAAATTAAAATTAAAATTAGAAGAAAGCAAGAATTTGTTTTTTGGTGTTTTTTAGTGTTTTATGACTTAATAGAAAAAAGAATTAATCAAAATGCGACGCAAACCCTAATTCTAGTTATTTTAATTTATTAAGAAAACATTAGAATTTCACCTAAATTAAACCTAAATTTTTTTATATACAATTTTAATTATAAAAATAAATAGAATAAATAATATTATTGTGAAAAAGAAAAATTAAAAAAAGAATAAAACATTTATTAAACCTAGTTCTATATTTTTTAGATTTTTTTGTTATGAAAGAAATTAAAATTAAACCTATTTTAAACTAATTAATTTACATGTTTATTCATGAAAATAAATATTTTGTTATTTAATTATTTATGACAGAAAAATAAAATAAAAAAGGGTGGAAAATTATTAATTAACCTATTTCTACATTTTTTTAGATTTTTTGTTAAAAGTATTAAAATTAACCTAATTAAAAAACAAAACTAAATTTAATTATATGCAAATTTATTTACAAGAAAAATAAAAATAAAAATATTTATTATATTTTGTCTTTTCTGATTTTTATGAATTTTTTATATTTATGAAAAAATAATTAATTAACTGAATAAATAATAATTAAGAGAAATAAAAAAATAATTGAAAATAAAACAACAAGGAAAAATATAAAGAATTGCAAACCAGGGGGGGTAGTCCCCAAATAGGAGGTTTTGATCCAAGAACTCTGGCCCAACAACCTGGGTCCGTTTGACCTTTTCCAGGTAGCATGCTAGCGCTTTGACCAGGCTCATGATGCACTTCCAATCTCAGCCTTTGATTTGAATCTGTTAGATGCGTGGGCGATGATTTTTGAGTGTGTATGATGATCCTCAACGTAAGCGCTGCATAGGAATTGTTATGGAAAAATAATATAGAAACATGTAAGACCTGGGGCTCGAACCCAGGTCATGAGGGTTAACAACGCTACACTTTGCCAGCTGAGCCACTACAACGCATTTGTTATATAATAAACAAACAAACAATATAAAAGAAAGTGGGTTAATAGCTTGGAAACGCGCGCGCATTTTTGAACTGGCCTATCACCATTTGACACGACTTCGTCTTCTCCACCTTCCCTGAAATACAAAACATTGAGCAACGGTTTTATACGCGTTTCGTTAGGTGGCTTTTGGAAAAATAGCGAATAGGTCTTAGAGGGTCAATAAATTAGGCGCGATGGGTGGTTTGTGATCGTCCAGATGCACTGATTCTAATGGCACAGGTCTTGAAGGCTAATTTTTCGTTAAATAAGAAACCCCAATTTTGAGGTCCTGCAAACCCTAGAAATCAAACATGGTGAAATCGCACACAACACATGATAATACAATTCAATATAATGGTTAGCTTCAGAACTTCACAAGGAATGTAAATCAAGTATTAAAAATCACAAAGGATGCGTAAATCATGATGCACGATTATGAATTTTTCTCTGTACAGTTCATGTTCGTTTTACCAATTCTTGGCGTTTTGATGGATGTTCTTGATTGCAATCGCTTCTGGACAACCTTGGCAAGCCAATGGAACAAGTTTCGTACCTTGAATCCACCTAAAAAGTGTTTTTCAGATTTGAGTTCTTTAGAGAAAAATTCAAGTTTGCAATGGAGTATTCTGAGCAGCTGCGCCTGTCCTTGCATTAGGGTTATGTTTCCTGTATATATAGGAACAATTAGGTTAAGAAATCTGATCCAAAAGGCTTAGCATCCATGACTTTGAAAGATTTGATTTGCAAAATCTTTTTCAAATATTTTTTCATATGTTTTTGTACCAATTAAGATCAAATCACTCCAAATCTTTCCAGATTTGCATATGCACGAAATCTTGAGGCTAAAACATGTATAAAAAGATTGGTTAGGGTAAGTTAAATATTTTTCATATATTTAAATGATATAAATGAATTAATATAAATAAAAATTCAAATAAATAAATAAAAAATTAGAAAATACTTCCCTTTGGGCCAAGTGGTCGTGCACATGTCATGGATGATGAATTATGGAAGAAAAATGGGCCCATTAGCAATTTTAGGTCATTTGGATCAATGTTGACATTTCAAAATATCCAAATATTTCCCAACTTCTACAAGGCATAACTTGCTCAATTTTTAAGCTTTTCTCATGTTCTTGGACATTTTGGAAAGGTCTTTGAGTCCTATAACCAATGTCTTTGGTCCCATGTCATTTTGATTTACCAATATCAAGTTATGGCCTTTGACTTAAAGTCCCTTTTTGTTGACTTTTGAAAATGACCTATAATGTTGAAATTGATAACTTTTTGTGAGAGCATTTCTTGGACTTGAAGTATGAAGATGAGTTGTAGGAAATGTCTTTCTCTTCAAAATGAGCTTTGGATGGAATTTTTCTGATAATCCATGTGAAAGTTATGCCCTGGTCAATTTCAGTTGACTTTTTTCAGCTGTCCAAATAAGGAAACTTTTGCATCTTGATGATTTATGAGCCAAATTTTGAGAATCATGATCAAGCATTGATCAAATGATGTTTGTGGCTTCAAAATGATATGTTGACCAAAAATTTGAACTTTTGACTGTCAAATGACCATTTTGCCCCTACAGTTGACTGTAGTGCAATTAGGGTTTTTGACTATGCAATTTTGTGCTGAATGCCTTGAATCTTGATATGAGGATGCTTGACCATATTTGTAGGAATATGAGACTTGATTGGACCTTTGAAAACTTCCTTTTCTTGATCAGAACACAAACCCTAATCTTGACTGTATAGGAGACCTTTGCACTGTGCAACCCTTGGGGAATTTTGAAGCATGACTTGGCAATTTCTTGAAGAACATGAGAGGGCAAATTTTGGGGTACAACAGTTGCCCCTGTTCAATCTTCTTAGACCTGAGGATGCAGATTGGCTGACGTGCCTTTCGTAATCCGAGGGTGGAAGATGATTGAACACTAAAGTGCCCAGAAATTTGCGCTCACATAGTAGCAGTGTGGTGGAAGAATGGGCTTACAGATGCCATTTTAGAGATTGATGAGTAGGATGATGGGCTTATAGATGCCATCTGGATGTTGATCGCGTAGGAGATTCCTTAGCGAGAACCTGCATACCTGCAAAAGAAAAATAAGTACCTGACACGTTGCAGGAGCTGATTTCAAATGCTTGATATAGATATGTCCTGACTGGTTACAGGAGCTGGATCTGGAGCTTCAAAAGATGATGAATGAACCAGGGATGGTTGCTACCTTAGCATGAATGGTAAGAGAACCTTGGGTGACTTTAACTTCAACAGCGCTCGTTGAGAAAATCTTGGTGGGAAGTACCATCTTTTGCAATATCGGGGAGAGAATCATAGGCAATTATAATCTGAAAGGGAATCACCTCACTCACCGCCGGAGAGGGAACTATAGGAAATTATAATCTGAAAGGACTTATCACCTCACTCACCGTCGGAGAGGGAAACATCTGAAAAGGAATTACCACCTCACTCACCGTCGGAGAGGGGACCATAGGAGACTATCACCTCACTCACCGTCGGAGAGGGAAACATCTGAAAAGGAATTACCACCTCACTCACCGTCGGAGAGGGGACCATAGGAGACTATCACCTCACTCACCATCGGAGAGGGAAACATCTGAAAAGGAATTACCACCTCACTCACCGTCGGAGAGGGGACCATAGGAGACTATCACCTCACTCACCGTCGGAGAGGGAAACATCTGAAAAGGAATTACCACCTCACTCACCGTCGGAGAGGGGACCATAGGAGACTATCACCTCACTCACCGTCGGAGAGGGAAACATCTGAAAAGGAATTACCACCTCACTCACCGTCGGAGAGGGGACCATAGGAGACTATCACCTCACTCACCGTCGGAGAGGGAAACATCTGAAAAGGAATTACCACCTCACCCACCGTCGGAGAGGGGACCATAGGAGACTATCACCTCACTCACCGTCGGAGAGGGAAACATCTGAAAAGGAATTACCACCTCACTCACCGTCGGAGAGGGGACCATAGGAGACTATCACCTCACTCACCGTCGAAGAGGGAAACATCTGAAAAGGAATTACCACCTCACTCACCGTCGGAGAGGGGACCATAGGAGACTATCACCTCACACTCACCGTCGGAGAGGGAAACATCTGAAAAGGACTTACCACCTCACTCACCGTCGGAGAGGGAACCATAGGAGACTATCACCTCACTCACCGTCGGAGAGGGAACCATAAGAGACTATCACCTCACTCACCGTCGGAGAGGGAAACGTCTGAAAAGGAATTACCACCTCACTCACCGTCGGAGAGGGAACCATAGGAGACTATCACCTCACTCACCGCCGGAGAGGGAAACATATGAAAAGGAATTACCACCTCACTCACCGTCGGAGAGGGGACCATAGGAGACTATCACCTCACACTCACCGTCGTAGAGGGAAACATCTGAAAAGGACTTACCACCTCACTCATCGTCGGAGAGGGGACCATAGGAGACTATCACCTCACACTCACCGTCGGAGAGGGAAACATCTGAAAAGGACTTACCACCTCACTCACCGTCGGAGAGGGAACCATAGGAGACTATCACCTCACTCACCTTCGGAGAGGGAAACATCTGAAAAGGACTTACCACCTCACTCACCGTCGGAGAGGGAACCATAAGAGACTATCACCTCACTCACCGTCGGAGAGGGAAACGTCTGAAAAGGAATTACCACCTCACTCACCGTCGGAGAGGGAACCATAGGAGACTATCACCTCACTCACCGTCGGAGAGGGAAACATCTGAAAATATAACCTGAGATAACTTCTACTGAGTCTTTATCAGAAAAATCTGTTGGGAGTCGATTTAGCTAGACTAGAGAAGGCCTTGGACTGGATAAGAAATCTTTGGAGTTGATTAACTGAACCGGTCTAGGTCTTGAAATATGATGGAGAATTTAGCTGAATCCTTCCTGAAAGGTAAAGGTCGGTCATATGCAATGCATGATATGGATCATGCAATGATATTCTCCACATGAATGAGATTTGTATGATATAATGCGTCTATGCATACTATAATGATGTATGTGATGTTTTATGAATGTATGTTTTCTTCTAGGAAAGTAAATCCTTGACGGGTGCCGGGAAGTCATATCCTGGGCTGATGTTGAAGAATAGATTTTGCTTCCGCTGGGGATGATAACTGCAAGAATACCGGTAGGAGAAGATGACTCCGTTGCGGAATAAACTTGGCAAATGGAAGATTCTGCGGGGAGAAAAGATACTCTAACGACCATGCTGGGAAGCAATACTCTGTGGGAAGAGTGATGCCTTGCTGAGTGTTGACAATAACTTGCTGAGGATGTCTTTACTGTATTGGAAGTGCTGATAGACTTTGCTGGGGATAAGAAGGCTTCGTCGACGACGCTCTTTCCGTGGCTTTTGGCTGAGGATAACCCAGTTATATCCTGTTAAGGAAATAACTCTTTGAATAAAGCCGGGAGACGCGTTCGTGCTCTGCGAGGGGATAAGCTTCCAGAATCTACTGGGGATAAGCTTACTGCTTGGGGAGATGAATTCCAACTTTCCTGGGGAACTAGATTGGATTCTCTTGGGGAAGTTTTGATATGCTGGGGAAAGTGATTCCTTTGAATGTTGACATGCTGCCGGGGAACAATCTTTAGACTAAGACTGCCGGGGATGCTTGTTAAGAATATGTATATTGCTGGGGAGTATTGAGATCTATGGAAGGATACTCAATTTCTTTAAGATTTGTTAACTCTGTTTGGAGAAGAATGCGCTGACTGCTGACTTACTCTCTGGGGAATTAAGGTATCTGGTTATGTTCTTTAGCTGAACCTACCTTGGTACCTTGGAGGATAGAATAATTAGATTGCCCAGACAACTCTTTATTGCCCCTGTTTCTACGGGAGAAGGCATATGTGGGGTGCTGATAGTTGTTGATGGACAAACCTTTTTCTGGTAGGCAGGTGACAAGATGACAGGACATAGTCGTACGCTTTGATCCCTAACTTTTGCCTGGACCGCCCTTTCGGGTTTTCAGTCCACCGGGATACCCATTTTTGCCCAAGCCGCCTTTTCAGGTTTTCGACTTGCCGGGTGTACAGATTTTTCATTTTCCTCCCTTATTTTTGCCCGAACCCTTTTGGTTCGCCGGGAAGCCCTAATTTTTGCCTAGGTATGTCAACCTAGCGGGTCTTTGATTGTGCGTAGTATTTTTCCGACTATGTCCGTTCCCAGAATGTAGGGAGTTGCCCCTGTTAAAAGTGTTTTGTCGTGCTACCAGAAGGTGTTTGATCAGGCCAGATTCGTTGTTGAAATGCCCCCAGTGACTCAGGAGGAGATTTGCCCCTGGCTATTTGGCCTTTGAGAGATTATCTGAATCTTGACTGAATTGCCCCAGATAATAGACAATAGTCATGCCATGCCCCTTGATTGGAAATGCTTTTGTTTATTAGGTATTCTTCGTGCGAATTTTCCTGCTGTTCAAACAAAAAGTCATATGCAAACAATGTTATATCAAAAATGCAAAGCTTATGTCCGTCTTGACGATTTTGAAAATGCATTTTTTTTCACAAAACAAGTGAATGTTTGTAAAACGTGATGTCAACTCCGTATTTTACCGTAAGCTTTAAGGAGTCAGGATACCTTTCGTACAATATGCTTTCAAACTAACCCGTGCTTCAGCTAGGACTTTTAAGGGTTATAACGTGGCCTGGTTCATGGTTTAAGAAACAAAGGATAAAGGCTCAAATCTTATTTGTTCCCACCCGCTCTTCGTGATGTTCTCCAAACCTAAACTCAGTTAATCATACGTTAGACCTTGTTTGAGTCTTTGCTCTGATATACTAGTGACGGTTCGGATATTGAACGTTTATTTGAGTAGGCAGTCATCTCCTTTTGCTGAGGGTCTGTAAGACCTCTTTCTTGATTTTTTGTTATCCCTTTCTTTTTTTGCCTGAACTGTTTCCCTTTTTGGAATTACAGCTAGCGGGATGCCCCAGTTTCATAAGTCTCCTTCATAGGTTTTGACTTAATGGGTTTTTGATTTGAGAAGTAATGACTGCCTTTCTTCATTGGTTATTCGGAACCATCACTGTCTTCTTTCGTTTTGTAAAGACTTCTTTGGTGCCGTTCGTTACGCACTTGGATCAACTGAGAGACTACCCTGCCCCAGGTTATGATAAAGGGTTTTATTTTTCGAAAAGAGAAACTTCTACTTCTTTGGCTCAGAGGGGTTGACGAGGGGTTATCTTCCTTATAACTCCAGTGTTTAGGGATTGAAACAATGCCTGTACCTCATCAGCGGGGTCTGTTCAAAAGCATACTGTAGATTATGGTATCGTTTTCGTCATCCTCCCTCAAGAGGCTTAGGATTCTTAATCGAGAATTAGCATCAGAAAAAATATGAAAATAATTTGCATATAGTGAATACGAATATATTGTTTCAAAATAGACATAAGCGATGCATTAATGTGATAACAATGTTTAACATGAATAAAGGTTTGAACAAAAGAAAATTGCAACTTGAACATTCGAATGAACAAAAATTTCCTAATCTCAGGGCTTGTCACTTCAAATGGTGCCTCCTGTAGGGATGGTAGAAGCACTCAGCCTGGCCATCTTGGGTGAATTCCACAGCTCCTTCCTCAATCAGATCCTGGATTTTATTCTTCAAATTCCAACAATCCTCTGTAGCATGCCCCGGGCTGTCAGAATGATAAGCGCAGTGAGCATTGGGATTATACCTTGAAGGTGTCTTGTTGGGATTCTTAGGAGGATCCTTTCGAGTTACCAATTTCAACCTCAGTAGTTGTTGTAAGGCTTGAGGCAGTGACACGTTGAGCTCGGTGAATTGCCTTTGGGGCTTGTCTGGTTGAAGCTGGTGAGGTCGATACTGAATTGGTGATACTGAAGCCATATGAGGAGCTTTCTCCTTGCCTCTTTGTCTCAAAGGTGGTCGAACGATGACTGGCTTTTTACCCTTAGACTTTTGCCCCAGTTGGTTACTCTGAAGCAGTTGGTTGACGAGAAACCGGAGCTCATCTTGTCTTTGAGCTAAACCTTGAATGGCATTCCTTTGCCCCAGCATTTGGGCTTTCATAGCATCCATCTCAGCTTGTAGGTGCTTCAGCCCTTCATCCTCAGCACTGTTCCTGACAAAGGTCCCCATGAGAAGTGTCCTTAGCTCTTCCTGCCCCTTGGATAGATTCAGAAGGATTTCCCCGAACCGAGTCTCTTGAGCAAGAAGGTCCTGGTTGTCTGGTTGGACGGCCATTGCTAAAATAAACAGCGAGATAGGTAAGTGCCCTGCAAAGAACGGGTACCTGTAATGCAATGATATGTATGATATGCATGCAATGATTTCAAGGACCTCGCGGGGTAAACAGAGAAACTTGTTAGAGTTGGAAACTGGCAACTTGATTGAAGGAAACCCATGCTGTTGAGGATTCTTCTTGAAGGGTCAAAGGCTCACCATATCCAGTGGGTCATAGCCCCTGACTTTAGTCATCATGTCTGGTTTTGATTTCCAAATAACCTTGGTTAAGGGAACCTTCTTCAAGAGTCAGAGCTCACCATATCAAGTGGGTCATAGCCCCTGACAACCTTGGCTAGAGGAAAATAAATCCTCTTTGCCCCTTGCTGGGATAGTTGATTCACCATGACCTGCATCACAAGCCCTTGAGATCCTTGAAATGGGTTAGGATGTATGCAATGGTATGATGTTATGGTATGCATGGGGTAATGTAGGTAACCCTGTTATGAGTCCCAATTAAGGACTGCAAGCCAAAACCTGCAAGAAACTCAAGTAAAACCTGTTATGAGTCCTAATTAAGGATTATAAACGAAACCTGCAAGAAAACTCGGTAGACCTTGTTATGAGTCCTAATTAAGGACTACGAACAAAACCTGCAAGAAGCTCAAGTGTCAGACAACAAGCATGCAAATAGTCAAGTACGAAGGTACACAAGTCACACAAGAGAAACCCTTAGGGTTCAGGCCAGCATGGGGTCTGGGTATTACCCTCTTGAAGTTGGTGGGTTCAACCTGTCCTATTAGAAGTAACCGGGTTCTAAGGGTCCCAATATCACTGGATTGCTTTCATTGTTCATCGTTTCGGTTTAGCCACTGAACTGGCGACCGAAATATTCCAGGAAAGCAACCCTCAATTGAGTGTAGTATCGAGTATCCACCAACCTCGGACTGCACCAAAGTCAGTTATCTCACTACCCTAAAGAGGCCAAGATAGTTCAATTAAGGTTCCTAAGGTTTGTTGATGCTTCACGACACCACGCGGAGGCCCCGTACTCTCCTTGACTGAACTCAAGGGTTACCGGTACACACCAAAGTGCCACATCAACGTAGCAGACTGTTTCAACCATGTCGGTATACCCCGCACAGTTCCCTCACAGCCTTGTTGCTACTTTCTAAGAAGGTATCCCCAGATCCGGGTTAGGATCTATAGAACTCCCAAGCAACCCACAATTTAAAGCACACAAGGAAAACAATTGAAAACACAGTTATGAGCTAACCCTAAGGTACACCTCACTTTAAGTTAAGTCCCCAGCAGAGTCGCCAGTTCTGTGATCGGTGGATCTGGAACTGACTGTTTAACGCTGGTTCGCGAAATGTCGCGGAAGCAAGAGTCGCCACCGTCTTTTATTTTCTCCAAATGGAAAGGACAAAAGCACAGAAAAATTCCTTATAGAGATTGCTCTCGGTTCGGGAGGTAGATTATAGAAAGGGAAGGTGTTAGCACCCTTTCTATCCATGGTTATCCATGGGCTCTTAGATACTTGCTCATTTGTGTTTTCAAAAATGGTTTGTTTGCTTTTCAATGTGGGTTTTAAAAAAGTTTCTTTGAAAATTCCAGTTCGACTCTTGTATCGGTCCTCAAGAGTGTTTGAAAAATTGCTTTCGAAAGCTTTTTGAAAAGGTGTCGGTGTGAAAAGTATTTTTTGATTTGTTTTTGAAATTAGAGAAAGTATCTAGAGTCGTCTACCTACCCTAAGGAATTCGTCTGTGTAGATGTCCTTTAAAGTAGTGTCATCCCACCATTGAGAGGTAGGTAGCACCACCGTTGGAGGTGTTCGGGTCAATTCGAGGGTTCGGGACATGGTGATCACCGAAGCAATAGGAAGACACCTTAGAAGCTACCCTCATTCCAGGTTCCCGGATCATGAGGACTTACTAAGACATCCTCTACTCGACGATCACCTTTCGAAGGGCAAGGCAACAGTGAGGCGTACCCTAGGGGTGGTGTGTGATTTGTGTGTCATGTTCATTTGCATTTATCTTGTTCATGTCAAAGTGATCTATGCGTTTATTTTTATTTTTATTCATTCATTCTTGCATGCCATTTGTTAACAGTTAAAAAATTGCGAGAAAAGTAAATTCTAAGCTATTACAAAAGGCGCGGGTCCACATCGCCAAAATTAAACCAGGACCCGATTTGACAGAAAAATAAAGAAAGTAAATAAAAGTGAAAGTGCGAGAAATTAAATTACACGGCTTTGGGAGAGGTACATAAATATTAAAGGAAAAGAAATAAATACGCGAATTGAAATTTTAAATTGAAGCGAGGGCGTTGGACCCTTTTGAAGTTAAATTGAAATTAAAAATTAATTAATTATTTATTGAAATAAAAGAAGTGTTTTTTAGGGTTTCTTTTAATTTTAATTTTAATTTTCTTATTTCATAAATACAAAAAAACCTAAAAAACACTTCTTTTATTTCAATAAATAATTAATTAATTTTTAATTTCAATTTAACTTCAAAAGGGTCCAACGCCCTCGCTTCAATTTAAAATTTCAATTCGCGTATTTATTTCTTTTCCTTTAATATTTATGTACCTCTCCCAAAGCCGTGTAATTTAATTTCTCACACTTTCACTTTTATTTACTTTCTTTATTTTTCTGTCAAATCGGGTCCTGGTTTAATTTTGGCGATGTGGACCCGCGCCTTTTGTAATAGCTTAAAATTTACTTTTCTCGCAATTTTTTAACTGTTAACAAATGGCATGCAAGAATGAATGAATAAAAATAAAAACAAACGCATAGATCACTTTGACATGAACAAGATAAATGCAAATGAACATGACACACAAATCACACACCACCCCTAGGGTACGCCTCACTGTTGCCTTGCCCTTCGAAAGGTGATCGTCGAGTAGAGGATGTCTTAGTAAGTCCTCATGATCCGGGAACCTGGCATGAGGGTAGCTTCTAAGGTGTCTTCCTATTGCTCTGGTGATCACCATGTCCTGAACCCTCGAATTGACCCGAACACCTCCAACGGTGGTGCTACCTACCTCTCATCAAATCTCCCAACATAACTTATCAACGGTATCCCCAGCAGAGTCGCCAGTTCTGTGATCGGTGGATCTGGAACTGACTGTTTAACGCTGGTTCGCGAAATGTCGCGGAAGCAAGAGTCGCCACCGTCTTTTATTTTCTCCAAATGGAAAGGACAAAAGCACAGAAAAATTCCTTATAGAGATTGCTCTCGGTTCGGGAGGTAGATTATAGAAAGGGAAGGTGTTAGCACCCTTCCTATCCATGGTTATCCATGGGCTCTTAGATACTTGCTCACTTGTGTTTTCAAAAATGGTTTGTTTGCTTTTCAACTGTGGGTTTAAAAAGTTTCTTTGAAAATTTCAGTTCGACTCTTGTATCAGTCCTCAAGAGTGTTTGAAAAATTGCTTTCGAAAGCTTTTTGAAAAGGTGTCGGTGTGAAAAGTATTTTTGAATTTGTTTGAAATTTAGAGCAAGTATCTAGAGTCGTCTACCTACCCTAAGGAATTCGTCTGTGTAAATGTCCTTTAAAGTAGTGCCATCCCACCATTAAGAGGTAGGTAGCACCACCGTTGGGGGTGTTCGGGTCAATTCGAGGTTCGGGATATGGTGATCACCAGAGCAATGGGAAGACACCTTAGAAGCTACCCTCATGCCAGGTTCCCGGATCATGAGGACTTACTAAGACATCCTCTACTCGACGATCACCTTTCGAGGCAAGGCAACAGTGAGGCGTACCCTAGGGGTGGTGTGTGCGATTCGTGTGTCGTTTTCATTTGCATTTATCTTGTCATGTTATGGTGATCTACGCTTGATTTTATTTAAGGCCATTCATTCTTGCATGCTTTGTTTAACAGTTAAAAATTGCGAGGAAAATAAAATCTAAAGCTATTACAAATGGCGCGGGTCCACACCGCTAAAATTAACCAGGACCCGATTTGACGGAAAATAAAGAAATTAAAAGTGCGAGAAGTAATTACAAGGCTTCGGGAGAGATACATAATTATTTAAGCGAAATAAAATAAATATGCGAACGAATAAGAAATCAAGAACATGGGCGTTGGACCCTTTTGCAAAAATTAAAATTAATGAGAAATTAAAATTAAAATTAGAAGAAAGCAAGAATTTGTTTTTTGGTGTTTTTTAGTGTTTTATGACTTAATAGAAAAAAGAATTAATCAAAATGCGACGCAAACCCTAATTCTAGTTATTTTAATTTATTAAGAAAACATTAGAATTTCACCTAAATTAAACCTAAATTTTTTTATATACAATTTTAATTATGAAAATAAATAGAATACATAATATTATTGTGAAAAAGAAAAATTAAAAAAAGAATAAAACATTTATTAAACCTAGTTCTATATTTTTTAGATTTTTTTGTTATGAAAGAAATTAAAATTAAACCTATTTTAAACTAATTAATTTACATGTTTATTCATGAAAATAAATATTTTGTTATTTAATTATTTATGACAGAAAAATAAAATAAAAAAGGGTGGAAAATTATTAATTAACCTATTTCTACATTTTTTAGATTTTTTGTTAAAAGTATTAAAATTAACCTAATTAAAAAACAAAACTAAATTTAATTATATGCAAATTTATTTACAAGAAAAATTAAAATAAAAATATTTATTATATTTTGTCTTTTCTGATTTTTATGAATTTTTTATATTTATGAAAAAATAATTAATTAACTGAATAAATAATAATTAAGAGAAATAAAAAAATAATTGAAAATAAAACAACAAGGAAAAATATAAAGAATTGCAAACCAGGGGGGGTAGTCCCCAAATAGGAGGTTTTGATCCAAGAACTCTGGCCCAACAACCTGGGTCCGTTTGACCTTTTCCAGGTAGCATGCTAGCGCTTTGACCAGGCTCATGATGCACTTCCAATCTCAGCCTTTGATTTGAATCTGTTAGATGCGTGGGCGATGATTTTTGAGCGTGTATGATGATCCTCAACGTAAGCGCTGCATAGGAATTGTTATGGAAAAATAATATAGAAACATGTAAGACCTGGGGCTCGAACCCAGGTCATGAGGGTTAACAACGCTACACTTTGCCAGCTGAGCCACTACAACGCATTTGTTATATAATAAACAAACAAACAATATAAAAGAAAGTGGGTTAACAGCTTGGAAACGCGCGCGCATTTTTGAACTGGCCTATCACCATTTGACACGACTTCGTCTTCTCCACCTTCCCTGAAATACAAAACATTGAGCAACGGTTTTATACGCGTTTCGTTAGGTGGCTTTTGGAAAAATAGCGAATAGGTCTTAGAGGGTCAATAAATTAGGCGCGATGGGTGGTTTGTGATCGTCCAGATGCACTGATTCTAATGGCACAGGTCTTGAAGGCTAATTTTTTGTTAAATAAGAAACCCCAATTTTGAGGTCCTGCAAACCCTAGAAATCAAACATGGTGAAATCGCACACAACGCATGATAATACAATTCAATATAATGGTTAGCTTCAGAACTTCACAAGGAATGTAAATCAAGTATTAAAAATCACAAAGGATGCCATGATGCACGATTATGAATTTTTCTCTGTACAGTTCATGTTCGTTTTACCAATTCTTGGCGTTTTGATGGATGTTCTTGATTGTAATCGCTTCTGGACAACCTTGGCAAGCCAATGGAACAAGTTTCGTACCTTGAATCCACCTAAAAAGTGTTTTTCAGATTTGAGTTCTTTAGAGAAAAATTCAAGTTTGCAATGGAGTATTCTGAGCAGCTGCTCCTGTCCTTGCATTACGGTTATGTTTCTTGTATATGTAGGAACAATTAGGTTAAGAAATCTGATCCAAAAGGCTTAGCATCCATGACTTTGAAAGATTTGATTTGCAAAATCTTTTTCAAATATTTTTTCATATGTTTTTGTACCAATTAAGATCAAATCACTCCAAATCTTTCCACATTTGCATATGCACGAAATCTTGAGGCTAAAACATGTATAAAAAGATTGGTTAGGGTAAGTTAAATATTTTTCATATATTTAAATGATTTAAATGTATTAATATAAATAAAAATTCAAATAAATAAATAAAAAATGAGAAAATACTTCCCTTTGGGCCAAGTGGTCGTGCACATGTCATGGATGATGAATTATGGAAGAAAAATGGGCCCATTAGCAATTTTAGGTCATTTGGATCAATGTTGACATTTCAAAATACCCAAAAATTTCCCAACTTCTACAAGGCATAACTTGCTCAATTTTTAAGCTTTTCTCATGTTCTTGGACATTTTGGAAAGGTCTTTGAGTCCTATAACCAATGTATTTGGTCCCATGTCATTTTGATTTACCAATCTCAAGTTATGGCCTTTGACTTAAAGTCCCTTTTTGTTGACTTTTGAAAATGACCTATAATGTTGAAATTGATAACTTTTTGTGAGAGCATTTCTTGGACTTGAAGTATGAAGATGAGTTGTAGGAAATGTCTTTCTCTTAAAAATGAGCTTTGGATGGAATTTTTCTGATAATCCATGTGAAAGTTATGCCCTGGTCAATTTCAGTTGACTTTTTTCAGCTGTCCAAATAAGGAAACTTTTGCATCTTGATGATTTCTGAGCCAAATTTTGAGAATCATGATCAAGCATTGATCAAATGATGTTTGTGGCTTCAAAATGATATGTTGACCAAAAATTTGAACTTTTGACTGTCAAATGACCATTTTGCCCCTACAGTTGACTGTAGTGCAATTAGGGTTTTTGACTATGCAATTTTGTGCTGAATGCCTTGAATCTTGATATGAGGATGCTTGACCATATTTGTAGGCATATGAGACTTGATTGGACCTTTGAAAACTTCCTTTTCTTGATCAGAACACAAACCCTAATCTTGACTATATAAGAGACCTTTGCACTGTGCAACCCTTGGGGAATTTTGAAGCATGACTTGGCAATTTCTTGAAGAACATGGGAGGGAAAATTTTGGGGTACAACAATACCCAAAGCCATAAGAGATTGCTCAAACTCTACACTTGCACTCATCTGATGTCATAACTCATTGGGAAACAAGGAGTGGTGTTAAAGGTTTCCTAGCAAAGTTCTTGTTCGAGAAAGCCCAAAACTGTTGGAATTATTTGGACCTGCAAGCTTTTGAGGAAATTGTGGCTCTCCTCGTCTATGGGATGGTTTTGTTTCCAAATCCTGACAAACTCATAGACATGAACGCCGTCAAAATTTTCATATCACGCAACCCGGTGCCTACTTTGCTAGGAGACATCTTACACTCTTTTCACACTCGCATAATGAGGAAAAGAAGTGTCCTTATGTGTTGCACTCCTATCTTGGCAAGATGGTTTATTTTGCATCTTCCCCAATCTGTATTAAAGAATGAGCAAGGTTCCAGGTGGTCACAAAGGTTGATGATGCTCAAGCATTCAGACATTCATTGGTGCTCCCGATCCATAGAGAATGTTACTATTGTTGACTGTTGTGGGGAATTTTCTAATGTCCCTTTACTTGGCATTAGGGGATGTATCACCTACAACCCCTGCTTAGCCTTTAGACAGTTTGGTTATGCCCGAAGGGATGGCCCACACGAGATGCTAATTCAAGGTTTGGTATTTGACTATGAGAACGACGATCAAGGTCTTCGCCAGAGGTTTATCGGAGCTTGGAGGATGTTAAACAAGGTAGATAGCAAGACTTTGGGGCATAAAAATTCCATCCCACTTGAGCCTTACCTCAAATGGGTACGAACTCGTACTCAGACTCTTATGATGCCTTACCCCTCCATTCTCCCGGTAATCATTGAGCCTGTCATGGAAGGAGATGTTCCATACACTATCCTACATCCTGACATGCCCACCTCTCTTGAAGACCTACAAAGAGATTGGATACAACTCAAGGGGGAGTGAGATACTTTCGAATCCTAATTCTACGCAAGCGAGAAGAAGGTTTTGGAACTCACTAGGCTACTTCATGAGGAGCAGACTCTAAATGCTTACATTGCACCAAAGAGGATGCAGACTACCTTTTTATCTTAGAGTTTTTTTTGGTATTATTTTGCCCAAGAAGGCATTGATGTAATCAAAAGCTTTAATTTATTAATATAATGTGTGTTTCCTTTTTGTCTAAAACAAATTTGAATCTTAAAATCCTTGAAATCATTGTATATACATTTACCATTCATCATAACATAAACAAGTTTCTTGCAACAAGCCTCCTCATCTCTCTACTTTTTATTTCAGTAAGACGGATCTCGGAAAAACGATGAAGGACCTCCAAGCTCAAAATGCATAGTTTCAATAGTTGTTCTTGACCCTAGCTAAAGGACAAGAAGATTTGAAGACTTTTCTAGCCGAGGAGAAGAAAAAGAAGACAAAGAAGATAATCGGAGTTCTAAACATGGGAAGAAGATTCCAAGGGCAGACAAGAAGGGCCTTAGACTTTACAATGACATCCGGTGAGAAAGATAACCAAGATGGGAAAGGGAAAGAAACAGTTGTCCAATCAGAGTCAGAAGAGGAAGAGGAAGAAGAAGACTATTCTGAAGAACAATACCCTCTAGCCGAAGACAAGTATAAGCATCTAGAAGAACGATTGAGTGCAATGGAAATCCAAAATGTGCTTGGCTTGACCTTTGAGGAATTGGGTTTAGTATCGGGGATCGTCATCCCTCCTAAATTAAAAGCACATGTGTTCTCCAAATATGATGGAGTCTCATGCCCTAAAATGCATCTCCTGTCTTATGTGAGGAAAATTCAGCCCCATACCGCTGACAAAGATTTATGGGTACACTTCTTTCAAGACAGTCTGTCTAGAACTCAACTTGATTGGTTTTATCAGTTAGAAAGAGTCAATTTTCATAACTGGGAAGATCTTGTTGTAACCTTTTTACAAAAAATACCAATACAATGCTGATCTTGCGCCTACCCGTACTCAGCTCCAGAGTATGGCCATGGTTTCAAGTGAAGGCTTCAAGGACTATGCGCAAAAATGGAGAGACTTGGCTGGAAGAGTTCAACCTCCCATATCTGAAAGAGAATTAGTAGACATGTTTTTGGGCACCTTGTCTGGTCCCTTGTTCAATCACCTAATTGGGAGTTCATCGGCAGGTTTTACCAAATTGATATTGACCAGAGAAAGGGTAGAAGCCGGGATAAAGAGTGGAAAGATTCAAAAGGATGCATCCTCTGCTGCTGTAAGGAAGACATTTATCGGAAAGAACGAGGTGGTTGTTATTTATCCTCAGAGAAATCAAGATAGGGCCGAACGCCGTCCAATGGTGGGGGCTGTTATGATTCCTAAAACTGCGCCTGATCAGCAAAGAAACAACCAACCAAGAATGGAAAGACCAGTCAGACAATTCACCAGAATTAATATGACCCTATCTCAAGTATTGCCACATCTGTTAAGATCCAACCTAGTGACTTTGAAAGAAGCTACAAAGAATCCTAACACAACCTTTCCTCATTATCATCCTAATGCGTGCTCTGCATACAACTCTGAGAGTCCCGACCATGACACTAACAACAGTTGGGCTCTGAAGAACAAAGTACAAGACCTCATTAAAGCCAAAGAGATTGAATTTGATGCGCCCGAAAAGCCAACTGTCATTTCTGCCCCTATGCCTAAACACGACCATACTACCAACGCCATTGAAGAAGTTATGTTTGTTACTTCAGTTGATGAACTTGTGACCCCACTCCTGACAATCAAAAAGAACTTATTAAATGCTAGTGTATTCCTAGGCTGTGATGAAAGCTGCCATTTCTGTTTGTCCTCACCAACCAACTATCCTTTTTTGAAAGCAGGCATTCAGTGTCTAATAGATAACAAGGAAATTTTGTTTGAAAAGACTTTTGTTCCACCTGTTCCTTTTAATGATGTTTCTATCATTACCATTTCCTCCAATTCTTCCAGGGTCTCCACCAAAAGACCCGTTAGAATTACATCAGTTCCAAAAGCAGCTCCTTTGATAATTACAATGCATGGACAATTACCGTATTCGTCAGACAAAACCATACCATGGAATTATGGAGGGGATGTCTACTACCACGGTATCAAGCAAGATTGGTCAGACGCCGAAGATTCAAGTTCTGAGAAAGTTGACTCCGATATCAGTAATATTGTAGGGACTAGCAAGATTACCCGAAGCGAAAGGATATTCTCTCCAGAAATTGCTCCCCTAAAAGCAGTTTCTGGACCCGTAATCATTCCTGTTGTTACTCCTCCAAAAGCTGTTCCCAGTCCTACAATCATCTCCACTAATACTCCAACTGACAAAGCTGTTACAAACCCTGCTATCACTCCTACTGAAATTTCTGCTGCCGAGTTAACCGAGACTCGAGGTAAAAGTATTCTGATTGAGCATTTCCGGACGAAGGCACAATCATTGGCTATCCCTGAGACCTCCCGGAAAGAGATGGAGGAAATTCTAAAGATCATAAAAAGAAGCGACTACAATGTAGTTGAGCAACTGGGGCAAACTCCATCCAAAATTTCTATGCTGGATTTACTACTATGTTCCGAGGCGCATGCAAAAGCCTTGGTAAAATTCCTGAAAACTGCCCATGTACCCCAAGAAACATCCGCCGATCAGTTCCAAGACTGCATAGCCAGCTTGACTGCAGATAATGGTCTAGATTTTTCAGATGCTGATTTAACGCCAAGAGGAAGGAAGCATAATGAGGCATTGCATGTCTCATTGGAATGTAGAGGAACAACCTTGGATCATGTTTTGATAGACACCGGGTCGTCTCTGAATGTATTGCCTAAAAAGGCTCTTGATAGGCTTGACTGTGAGGGATTGACATTGAAACCAAGCAACATAGTAGTGAGAGCTTTTGACGGCTCGAAAAGGATGGTGCATGGGGAAGTGGATATCCCTATAAAGGTTGGAACCCAAACATTTGATTCAACCTTTTATGTAATGGGTATCCGCCCTTCATATTCCTGCTTGCTAGGCCGACCATGGATTTACAATGCTGGCGTTGTTACTTCTATGTTGCACCAAATGCTGAAATATCCGAATCAAGGGAAGATTATCACCATTCATGGAGAAGAAGAGTATATGATCAGCCATCTCAATTCCTTCAGATATGTGGAATTAGATGGTGAATTTATTGAAACTCCATTCCAACACTTTGAAGAAGTCCCGCAAGATGTGGCAGTGACCAAGGCTGATCCCAAGATCACAAGGCCTCCACTCAGGATGTCATCTTTGAAGGATGCAAAAGCAGTGATAGAAGAAGGTGGGTGCACTATTTAGGGACAACTCCCATATATCCCATACAAGTCTGAAAAGTTTGGCCTAGGTTTCACTTTAGGTTCTCAGAAGACTGTATGTCGTGCTCGTGCTGGAGGACCACCCCTGAAGATCAGCAACCGTGAAGTCAATGCAGTAGGGGATGATGAAGATGGCTGCAACCTAGAGGATTGGATCTTCCCAACTGTTAGTAGAGGGCTCAACAACTGGGAGGCTAGAGATTTTGTCCCGATCACTTTTATCCCACAATAATTTATCTTTACATTTTATTGGATCTGTAACATTAAAACAATTCAAACTCTTAAAACCTTGTGTCTTACCCGAGGCACAATGGTCCATTTGTAAGGGTTATTATCTCATTTCCATATGACATCAATGAATCATGGACGTTTTGCATACAAACTTTGTGCTCATTATTTTATTCTTTTTTACATTTTCATTTCTTTCAAAGATAGTTATACCCTTACACACACTCACACTCACAACGCAGGTCTACATCCGTTCGGGATCCCATGGATAACGGTTATGCTATGGCTTTTTGTGACTCTGAAAATCTAATTTACCAAGTCGACGACGAAGGCGAGGAAGATTGTGAAGTACCAGGAGAACTTGCCAGATTACTATAACAAGAAGAGAGAACCATTCAGCCCCACGAGGAACCCATGGACACAATCAACCTAGGTACCGAGAAAGACAAAAGAGAAGTCAAGGTGGGTGCCAATTTGGAACCCAATATTAAAGAGCCTCTGATTTAGTTATTACACGAGTATGTTGAGGTCTTTGCCTGGTCGTATGAAGACATTCCAGGACTTGATGTAGATATTATGGTACACTGTCTACCTACAGAAGAGGACTGCCCACTAGTAAAACAAAAGGTCCGTCGCATGCGACCAGATATGTCGGAGAAGATTAAAACAGAAGTCATGAAATAATTCAACACTAGATTCTTGGCCGTCACCTCTTATCTGCAATAGGTTGCCAATGTTATTCCGGTGCCCAAAAAGGACGACAAAGTACGAATGTACATGGACTACAGAGATTTGAATAGGGCAAGCCCTAAGGATGATTTCCCACTTCCCCACATTGACATCCTAGTTGACAATACGGCACAACACAAAGTGTTTTCCTTCATGGACGGTTTCTCATGTTACAACCAAATCAAAATGGCGCCTGAGGACATGGAGAAGACAACTTTTGTCACATAGTAGGGCATATTCTGCTACAAGGTTATGCCATTCGGATTGAAGAATGCTGGGGAAACCTATCCGCGGGCCATGGTAGATCTATTTCACGACATGATACATCATGAAAAAGAGGTCTATATGGATGTTTTGATAGCTAGATCTCAAACAGAAGAAGAGCATCTTGATCACTTATAGTAACTGTTTGAGTGGCTAAAGAAATACAAGCTGAGGTTGAACCCAAATAAGTGCACATTTGGAGTAAGGTCTGGTAAACTCCCGGGCTTTATCGTCAGTAATAAGGGTATTGAAGTAGATCCTGCCAAAGTGAAAGCGATACAAGAGATGCCTGCTCCTCATACTGAGAAGGAAGTCAGAGGATTCTTGGGATGTTTAAACTACATTGCTAGATTCATTGCTCACCTGACAACTACTTGTGAGCCAATTTTCAAACTATTGAAGAAAGATCAAGTAGTCTAATGGAATGATGAGTGCCAAACTGCTTTCGACAAGATCAAAAAGTACCTGCAAGAGCCTCCTGTTTTGATACAACTAGTCAAGGGAAGACCATTGATCATGTATTTGACCATTTTGGAAAATTCAATGGGGTGTGTGCTGGGGCAGCATGACGAGTCTGGCCGAAAAGAGCATGATATTTATTACCTGAGCAAAAAGTTTACCGACTGTGAAACAAGGTATTCCTTACTCGAGAAAACTTTATGCACTTTGGCATGGGCTAATCTCAGGCTAAGACAATATATGCTAACCTATACTACCTTGTTGATATCTAAAATGGATCCAATAAAATACATCTTCGAGAAACCTGCTCTCTCTGGGAGAATAGCAAGATGGAAGATGATCCTGACAGAATATGACATGCAATATACTACCCAGAAAGCAATAAAGGGCAGTGTACTAGCTGATCACCTTGCTCACCAAGCTGTAGAAGACTACCAGTCCATGAAGTTTGAATTCCCAGATGAAGACATCATGATGGTAAACAACCATGAAGAATTCAGACCATATGAAGAACCTGAACAAAGATCCCGATGGACCTTGGTTTTTGATGGTCATCTAACGCACTCGGAAATGGTATTGGTGTTGTACTCATATCTCCTGAAGGATGTCATACTCCTTTTACGGCAAGACTCTGCTTCAATTGTACAAATAACATGGCAGAATACGAAGCGTGCATCTTTGGTCTCAAAGCTGCCATAGATTTGGGGATCAAATCCTTGAATGTATTCGGAGATTCAGCTTTGCTTATTATCCAGATCAAAGGGGAATGGAACACTAAACACCCTAACCTTATCCCTTACAAAGAACATGATTTGACATTGCTCCCACAGTTTGAAAAGATTACCTTCGAGCATTTCCCGCGAGAAGAAAATCAGCTAGCAGACGCACTAGCCACAATGTCATCTATGTTTAAACTTAAATGGGATAATGAGGCTCCCCAGATCACCATTGAACGAAGGGATGAACCAGCACACTATCATGAGATTAATACTGAAGAAGTAGTGGACCAGCCTTGGTTTCACAAAGTCAAGAAGTATCTCGAAACCCAAGAATATCCAAGAGGAGCTTCAGTAAACGATAAGAAGTTCTTAAGGAGATTCTCTGCTAAGTTCTTCCTTAGTAATGGCATTCTTTACAAACGCAACCGTGACTCTGTGTTACTTCGGTGCATAGACAAGGTTGGAGCTAAAAGGATCATGGCTGAGTTACATGAAGGCACTTTTGGCACCCATTCCAGTGGGCATACGATGACAAAGAAAATTCTACGGGCAGGCTATTACTGGTCTACCATGGAAGCAGATTGCTATCAACACTCTCGAACTTGCCATAAGTGTCAGATCTATGCTGAAAAAGTGCACGTACCTCTGGTTCCTCTGAATGACTTGACGGCTCCTTGGCCCTTTGCTATGTGGGGGATTGATATGATTGGGGAAATCAAGCCAACCGCCTCCAATGGACACCGCTTCATCTTAGTATCCATTGACTATTTTACAAAGTGGGTGGAGGCAACTTCTTTCGCCTCCGTTACCAAGAATGTTGTCGCCTGGTTCATCAAGCAAAATCTCATCTGTTGGTATGGCATCCCGGAGAGGATCATTACAGACAATGGTACGAACCTGAACAATACTATGATCACCGCCTTGTGCAAGCAATTTAAGATCCAGCATCACAATTCTTCCCCTTACCGGCCAAAGATGAATGGTGTCGTTGAAGCCGCGAATAAGAACATTAAAAAGATCATACAGAAAATGGCAGTCACATACAAAGACTGGCATAAGATGCTACCATTCGCTCTCCATGGTTACCATACCACGACACTCACATCGACAGGGGAAACACCCTATTCTCTGGTATATGACATGGAGGTTGTCTTTCCTATTGAGGTCTAGATCCCCTCTCTGAGGATTATGAAGGATGCAGGGCTGAATGAAGATGATTGGATCCAGACTCGACTTGATCAGGGGTTATAGAATGGAGGTTGTCTTGCCTATTGATCTTCGTGTAGAAGTCAATGTGCAAGCTTCTGATTTTGGAAATGGAGGAAGCTGAAAATGGAGTTACAGAAATGTAACAAGTGTTTGGTTTGCTTCTAAATGATGTATAAGTGCTTTGTGATTGGTTTTAAGGAAGAACGCACGAGTGATTTGTGAGATGGAGGTGCAAGGTCAGAATCTGCACAAAAATGGAGTTTGTGTTCAATTTCTGGATAGAGGGAGTTTGAGAGAGTTTCAGGGGTTGTGAATTATTTTTTTAGGTTTGTAAACAATGCTTCAATTTATAGGAAAAGGTTTGAGAGTATGAGGTAATCATAAGTAAAAGATCACATGTTTATGGATTTTGACTTATTTTTGAAATAACCTTGATAAACATTGTTCCAATGCATAGTACAAGGTTTGTAGGATGGCTAAGAGCTTTAAATATGTTGCTTCTGACCTTGTGTGTTGAGTGTATGTATAGGGAACAAGTTAGTGGCTCCATACAGGTTGACTTTGTGATTAAAGTCACTTTTCCAAAATAGAAATGTAAACTTTCTTCCTTAAATGGAAAGATGTATTGGACAATGCTTAAATCAAATGGTTCATAGCTCAGTGTAATCTTATGATTAGAGATATATACACAAGTTAGAAGGTCTGCAAAGTGAGATTATGCAACATGGTTAGAGATTTGGTCAAGTGTTCATCACAAAAATGCCTTGTAATTCAAGAATGGATGCCCAACTTCCTCTCTTCGATTCTCTTATCTAAAAAATGATCTCTTCAAGTTCTTGGACATTTTGGAAAGCTTGAAAAATCCTCTACAACTTTCATGTTTTTCATTTTTGAAAATTCCAATTATAACTGTGTGAAAAATGGCCAATAACTTGGGACAAAAATATGCCTAAACTAGGTCAAAGTTTCACTAAGTGTTTAAGAAAAAATGCATGACTTCATGGACCCATAACTCAAAATCTAAGAATTTTTTGGATATGAGCCCTATAGCAAAAAATTTTAGATATCATAAAGATCTACAACTCTCATGTTGAAAGTTTCCTTTGAATCATCTTGGGTCTTGGTGAAAAGATGGCATGAAGTAGTGAACTTATCATGTACAAAAACACTTAGAAAAATTTCTAAGTCTTGAAAAGTTTGACTTTTCAAATTGACTTTTGACTTTCTTGATTTCTTGATGATCAAGCTTCATATTTTTTAATGTCTTGATGAATCTTGACTTTTGAAACTCAATTTTGATCAAAAAGTCAAAGTTTGCCTTTTGGTATATTAGTTGACTTTTCATCAGTTGACCAAATTTCATTTATCAATTGTTTGATCTTGAGAGGTGAATTGAGTTATGCAATTAGGTAAAAATGATGTACTTGAATCCTTGAGATCATGTTTCAAACCAATAAGTCATGTACTAGCTCAAAAGTCAAAAACCAGTCATTCTAATAAAAAACCCTAATTTTGACTATTTTGCCCTTTTGATGATTTGCACACTTTTCTTGAGGAATTATGATCCAAATTTGCTTAATTGATGAATATGACTTTAAATTGTTGATATTGGTCAAAAATATTGAAGTTTGACTGTAAGTTGACCTCAGTTGACTTTTTAACCAATGCAACTGTTTTTCAGTCATCTGATCAATTGACTGAGCAAAATTATGATTCAAGGCTTGAAACTTGACATGAGTATTCTTATAGGTCTATAATGTTACATGATAGTCACTTGAGGTATTAGAATTCCAATTTTACTTGTGAAAATCAAAACCCTAATTTGGGACATCAGTGTTTAGGAGGTAGTTTGACCTAGTTAATACTTGTGCAAACTTGAGCTATTTGAATATCTTATGAGAAATGTCTTAAGAAAATAGAGGGAAAATTTTGGGATACAACGGAAGTTAATAGAAATATACTCACAATCCTTTTTTGAAATAAAGTTGAATTTGAATTATGTTAGTAGAAGAATATGTTAAGTTTGATTGGTTAGCTGTCTTAAAATGCATGATGAAGTTTTGAAAAATAGAGTTTGAATGATAATATTGTTTGATGAATTTATAAAAAAAAGGTTAGTATTTTAGGAAATAATTAATAAATAACTATTTTCTTGTTATTAAAAATATATTAAATGTTTTTAATAATAATCTATTATTTATTTATCAAAATAATTTTTGTGATAAATGTAAAAATATAATGTAATGTAAATGATAAAAAATGTTAAGAGAAAAAATTGGCAATTTATAACATATAAATTAAATAAATAAATTAAACAAATAAATTAAAAATTAATTAACACATATTAATAAAATATATAATTGAAACAGGGGGTGTATTTTTAGTTTAATAGTAATTCTAGGGGTACAAATATCAAGGACCTAAGCCCAGAAACCAAATTAGCGCCCAAAATTCTAGGGGTATGAATTATAGTTTATTAAGTAATCTTAAGGGTGCGATTAGAAACAGGCTAGGCCCAAATAATTTTTTTGAAGCCCGTTAGATAAGTTGTGGGGAAGAACACATGCCTACGATGTAACAACCGAGTCATGGACGTTTGATTCCAATCAAAGGGCCCTCAGGAGTTAATCCTAGAGCGTTGATTGAAAGTAAAACAAACGAACAACTTAGATGTAACATTGACTGGGTGCAAGGTGGAGGAGCATGCATAGAGTCATGTTAGAGTAATCTAATCACATGGTTAGTGGATGGCCCAATGTCGCAAATCCAGGGAAATATAGAGGAGGTATATGTCTTTGCTTTCTTTACAACACCTTCATTTTTCATTTCAGTTCTCTCTCTACTCACTCTCTCACTCTCGTTCTCCACCCTCTCTCTAAACGAACAACAATCGTCCACCACTGCAAGAACCCAGATTCTGGTTGAAGATCAACCAGAAAGTTCAAAGAAACCCAGAAATTACGAAGAACCCTAAGAACGCTAAGCATACCGGGGAACCCTAACCAAGAACCCTATCGATCTAAACCCTAACCCAAAAACACATGAACACTAACCCTAAGTCATATGAATGAAGAACCCTAACCCTATGAAGGAAGTACTCGAACCCTAAACAACATGAACCCTAACACTAAATTTCCAGAATTCATCAAATCAACACAACTATCTCAAATGTTCCACAATCATCATTATCAATCATAAACCTTAAGCTAAGTTTAGGCTTACTGTTCAAGCAGTAAAGCTTTTCGTAAATATTCCTCTTTATCTCCTTCAATCTCTAATCCTTTTTCTCTTTCTGTTTCAGGTATTCTTAGATCGAAGAACTCGTAGCAGGGAGCTTCAATTCCTTCTTATTCTTTCTCCAATCTTCAAGCTCACGCCCTCTTTGTTTAGTTTTAAACTTAGGTATCTATAGGCTTAGGGTTAATATAAATTAGGAAATTAGTTAGTTGATTTTCTGCTACAAAATTTTAGATTGATTTATGATTGATTGTAATTAGAAATTAGGGATTAGATTTGATTATGTTGTAAAATAGATTTAGGGTTTCCATTTGTATTATGTACCTGGATGTTCTAATGTATAAATTCACTATAAATCAATAAAAAAATTTCAATCTTCGATTTGCTTTCAGATTTGATTCAGAAAAATTTCGGTAATTTGGGCTTGGGTATTCTAGGGAACAAGAACTAATCAGGGTGCAGCTAGACAAAGGGTTTAAAAACCTAATGTTGACTTTAGTCAACCCTAAATAAAACAAACATATAATGATAATAAAGTTAAATAAAATAATAATAATGATGGCAAGCTATTTCAATCAATACCAAATAATAACAATGCAATAATGATATAAATTTTGTCCAATAAAAAAATAAATTGATCATATGTTGAATTTAGTCAAAATCACAAGAAGCATTTTAACCTTATTATGGGCTTCTCATCAGCTTAATGGGCCAATAGATTCAAACCAAACTTATACTCCCATCTTGACAAAAATATATCTCTTCTAAAAACCAAAGATTTTTGGAACTAAATTCTATAAAACTACTTAGCATCATTATTTAAAATAAATGTGTAGTAATACAAAAATAAGAATGATACAATAACATATGACTGTTGATGTCAGTGTGGAAAATTTTGGGTATGACAAGTAGGAAAACACCTTATTTTCTTAGCCTCTCGAGCCAAATCCATCTTACTATCATGCAGCTCCATTGCAATAAAATACTCATGAGAAAATTTAGTAACATATCGCCATGAAATTCCAGGTCTCATAAAATTCTCATCATGTTGTTTCTTATTCCTCCACATCAAAAGTGTTAGACGATAACAACTTATCTAGAGGCGATGAATAGATCCCCAAACAATACTACTTTTTAAAATTCTATTTTGAAAGTAAAACAAAAAATTATGGCAAGCGGAAGAATAAGCCTAGATCGAAAAAGTTGTCTAAACCGAATCAACTATTGGAAACTCGGATATGTGTAAACCATGAAATGAAATCTAAAATGATGATAAACCTCAATACAATAATTTCTCAATCAATCGTTTTATAATGATCACACTTTTTAACCAATTTCCAATGAGAACATTGATAAAGTTAATACAAGAAAATTATCAAACACTTGGCGTGTGTTGTACCCCAAAATTTTCCATCTCACTTATCAAGAATTTTCTCACAAGATCTCCTTGGGCGCAAGACTGCACTAGGGTTTGATCAGCTCAAGACACCTCCTTAGGCATTGATGACCAAAATTAGGGTTTGAGTTTGCACAAGGATTTTTGAACTTTCAATGCTTCATATGACTTTCATGGATCATTGTGGACCCTCAAGATTATTCATGCCAAGTTTCAAGCATTGGATCACACTTTTGATCAATCAATTGAGCAGTTGACCTAAAAATCAGTTGTATTGGGGAAAAAGTCAACTATGGCCAATTTACCGTCAAACTTCATAATTTTTTATCCATATCAACATTATAAACTCATATGTATCATTTTATCAAGTTTGGACCACAAATCCTCAAGAAATTTGATCAAATCTCCAAAAGGGCAAAATGGTCAAAATTAGGGTTTTGACTGGGAAAAGGCAATTTCTGGTTTTTGACCTAGCAAATGGTCAATTGGTTTAAGGCACGATCTCAAGAGTCCAATTGCATCATTTTACCTAATGACATGGTTCAAAACATTGCAAGTCCATTGGATTGACAGATGAATTTTACAGTCAACTGATCAAAAGTTAAATGTATACTGAAAAGTCAAGCTTTGACTTTTTGGTCAAATTCAAGTGCCAAAGATCATAATTCATCAAAACATGTTAAAATATGAAAATTATTCATCAAGAAATCAAAAAGTCAAGATGATTTAAGAGAAACTTATAACATGAGAGTTGTAGATCTCCATGAAATATACAACTTTTCTTTACATAACTCCTTCCAAAAATGCTTGGATCTCCAGTTATAATTTTATGAACATATGGTCATGAAACTAAACACTTAGTGAAATTTTGCCCTAATTTGATCAGGATTTTGACCTAACTTCATGACACTTTTTCATATAGTTCCAAGGGGAATCTTCAAACTAAATTCAAAGATGGGTTGTAGAGCACATTGTAAGCTTTCCAAAATGTCCAAGAACTCCTTGAGATCATTCTTGAGTAGGGAGAATCGAAGATATGAAGTTAGGGTTTTGTCACTTGAATTACAAGCCATTTTTAATGAACACATGAACCAAATCCATGCTAGGCTGCATAATCTTTGCTTTGCAGACCTCAAACTTGTTTGTTACTCCATAATTAAATGTTTACACAGCTGTTAGGGTTTGATCCAAGCAATTAAGCTATTATCTAAGTTGCATTTCCATTAATGGCACAAAGTTAACATTGCCATTCTTGTAAAGCAAGATTTTTGCATAAAGTTCACATTGAGCCTCTAACTTGTTCCCTCTGATTACACTCCATCCACAAAGTTAGAAGCAAGCTTGTTTAAAGCATAACCACTCTATCTTAGAAAGTACACAAGACTTTGAAACTTGAATTTCTCAAAAAGCACATGTTATGCATAAACTTGTGATTTTGAATTCTGATCAACAAGAGGTCTCCAAACTTGTTGCTTATAAGTAGATTCACTATTTTTGAGCTAGAACACGAGCTTGAGCACCCTGAAATACACCAAAACTCTCTCAAATCAAAAATTGCCCAAAAACTCCATTGTTGCACAGTTTCTGACCTTGAACATCAAACTCACATTTCCCTCGTGCATTTCTTGGCCTTTTAGTTTCTAAAGCTTCCCTACATCAAATACAACTCATCCCTATCCTTATTCCAGAACTATAACACCATTTAACATAACTTCCACAACCAAAAAACAGAGTCTGCAACTGGATTTCTCCAGGCCATTTCAGCCATCCATTGTTCAAGCTAATCATTGATTTAGCTTCCTAGGACCTCAAGGAAGCTAACCTGATCATCACCATCACTTGAAACAAGCTCAAACTCCAAACACAATTTCCAGTTTTTAGGTAAGTTTTCTCAACTTGGAACTCTTCATACATGCATAATCAATAGTTTATTTGTGAACAAAACATGTAGATATCATTACCCTGAAACTAACCATGTCCATAGTTTCCATTAATTTTGCTTGAGATTAGAGAATTTTGAAACTCAAATTTCTGAAATTTTTAGGGTTCAGATTAGGGCCATTAAAATTCATGCTTATCTTTGATCTATAGTTTTAATACTTTACATTTCTGGAATCGTGAGAAAATTTGCTACAAGTTTCATGTTTACAGTTTTAATTTTTGATGAGAAATGAGCAAGTTGCAATTGGTCTAACTGGAGGTTGAAGATGAAGTCTTCAGGGGGCGTTTTGCCTTACATATTTATTGTTTTATTTGTATTAACGAATGTATAGACACCCCAGTGGTAAAAGCGCGCGCCTGTAACCTATGGAACCTGGGTTCGAGCCCTAGTGGTACCCTTTTCATTTTTCCCATTTTCACTTTCATGATTTTTGTTGTTTTTGGCAGGCGCTGGGCCCTTTGGGCCTGGTTTATTTTTGTTTTTGCTAGCTGACCTCCATATTGACTCTCGGCACCCCTGGCCCAAGTTTATTTATTTATTTATTTATATCTCTTTTCTTAAATATATTTTTCTAAATACTAAAAAATTATAAAATACAAAAAAATGATATATTTATATTTTGACTTATATTATTTTACTTTTCTCACAAAAATATTTTTATTAATTATACTCTATTTATTTTTTACTTATTATCTTTCAAATATAAATAAAATTAGGTTATTATTTATTATCTTTCATACTAATTTAAATACATTTTTTAATATAAAAAAGACAAAATATTTTATAATGCTATAAATATTTTCAAGATAAAAATACTTAAAACTTTTTTCTTAAACTTATTTTATTTTAATCAACTAAATAGAATTAGGGTTTTATTCAAAAATCTTTTCTTAATAAATTCAAACTAAATTAACTATTTTCTTTATTTAATTAGGTTAAGACAAAATCTTTTTTTTCCATGAAAAATCAAACAAAAATTCATTTTCTTTACATTTTACATCCGTGTACATTTATTCATTGTTATACTTTATATTTATTTTTTTCCTTGTATATTTTATATCAATTCAATATGGTTGTAATAGACTAATTAGGGTTTAAATTCTTGCAATCCCCATTCAATTTGTACACCCCTCCCCACAAATATTGTAATAGCATAGTAACTTTAAATTTCACAATTTATCGCTTTTATGGAACATGCTAGTAATTAGGGTTTGTATGGAAAGACTAAAATCAACACTTAGAAAACCCTAATTCAAGACAAAGACAAGCATGAAAATGATACACTTGCACACAAACAACTCTAAGGTTATCACACTTGGTTGCCTTATACAAAATGACCATATTACGCATGTGAGGTATCCTAGAAAAAACAAGCAAATACAAGACCATAGTCCCTCGATGACGCTATCTAAGTTGCCTTACAAATGATCTTAGTCCCTTAAAAGAATGCTAAGATACCTTGCAACATTGCTAATCATGGTTATACGATGACCCACGCCCGTCCCATTTACATCTAAAGATAGGTTTGCTTACCAAATCAATGGTAAGACGACAATGTCAAAGGAAAAGAAAATGAACAAGAAAGTCATTTGAGTAGGTAGATTGCTCCTAATTACTTGTTCCATTTCAAAATAAACATCCTTGCTATTTTCAAAACAATCACACACACTTCCAAATATCTTACAAATTTGAAAATATTTTTCAAAAGATCAACATCTTTGTATACATTCTTATGAACGAGAATCATTACAAAAATTGCCTAAACAATGGCCTCTTTACAAAATACTTTCAAAAACCACACAAAGCACAATTTTAAACAAAAAGTAACTGATCTAGCAAGTAACTAAGAGCCCATGGAAAACCATGGATGAAAATGGTGCTAACACCTTCCCTTTTCATAATCTACCCCCCGAACTCAAGAAACAATCTAAAAGGTCTTTCCTGTGCTTTTTCACCTTTCCTTTTGGATAAAAGAAAAGTCGGCCGCGACTCTTGCTAACCGTAAAATTTGCGATCAAACGCAAAACCCTCAAGTCAGTTCTCCCACCGTATCACAGCGTGCAATCGATTTTTTCAGATTTTCCCTTTGACTTTGTTGATAAGAAATACCATTTAAAATCTAATTGATTATAATGTAATCAACAAAAAAATGTTTAACAATCAAAGGATATGTCTCTACGAATCGATTACACAATCAAAGAATTGAATAATTCGATATACAAAGTAAATGATATATATATATATATATATATATATATATATATATATATATATATATATATATATATATATATATATATATATATATATATATATATATATATATATATATATATATATATATATATATATATATATATATATATATATATATATATATATATATATATATATATATAGAGAGAGAGAGAGAGAGAGAGAGAGAGAGAGTTGGAGGCAAAAATAAAGGCTTTGAAATTCAAAAGAAATTATTTTTTTGAAAAATTAATGTATCTGTCGACACATATAAGTCATGTGTCGACACATGTAATAACATGTGTCGAACCGTTGAAGGTAATGTGACGACACAATGAAACAAAAGCTTACATGCTTTAAAAATGAAGTACATGTGTCGACCTGAAACACGTATGTGTCGATATATAGATGGAAATTTTTAGCATGTGTCGACCTGAAAGGATGTATGTGTCGACACATAGTTACAGAAGCTACATACTTCATTATTGATCCATATGTGTCGACTCATCCATCATATATGTCGACACATAACCATGTTTTTCATGTAAGAACTCATTTTTAATATGTTGTACCTTTTCCAAACATGTTCTAAATGCATTCTAAGATCCCTAATGCAAAGGTGCACATAAAAACTCAGAGATATCATTCAATATACATAAATGATAAGGTTATTCTACTTTTTACATCATGTAAAACATCTAATGGGTAAGGGTGCTGACATACCCCCCCCCCCCCCCCCTTTTTAATGATGGTAAAACTTATGACGATGCGTTTCGTGTCTTCATGAAGGCTCCCCCTGAATATGTGCATCCTGTTATAACCCGTTTTAAAATAAGAGTCGCCACCATTAATTTTTATCATAGGGAAGGGAATATAATAAAAAAAACTTGAATTTGGTAAGACATTCTAAGTTGTTGACTCGTTCTTAGATGAAGGGAAGGTGTTAGGCACCCCTCATCTACCTTGTTCATAAGGATACCAGGGTTTAGATTTACAATTTAGAAAATTGGGTTTTAATTTTTATTAGGGAAACTCGCCACGATTTTAGTCGTATGTCTACGTATTCTATTATGAGGAATCAAAGTCCCAATTCGTAGTTCACAGTTGTTGGTTATTGTTTTTTATGGATTACGGAGATATATCGAATTAATCCTTGAACCAAGTATGGGTTTGTAAATTGCGGAGTTGTTAGACGAAGTTCGCAGTTAATGAGAAATATCCCCCATAATACTTTTTGAAAATAATATGAGGTTTTAATTAGGTTAGTGAATAATTGTTAATATTTGATTGGTTAAATGTTTTTTAAATATCTTAATATATGGAAAACAATCTTTGCATGAGTAAAAAATGATTTTAATGCAATTAAAAAAGATATTTGAATGAGTTAGTAAAAAAAGATTTGAATTAATAAATAAATAAATTTATAATTTATTATAAAAAAAAAATTTAATTATGAAAATATAAATATATAAATTAATAAATAAAAGAAAGTGTAAAAAAAAATTTTAAATTAATTTATGCAGGGGGTGTATTTTTAGTTTGACTATCAATTCTGGGGGGTGTGAATAACAAGACCCTAGATTCAAATATTGGATTTAGGTCCAAAATGCAGGGGGTTTTGTTTTACAATGGCTTAGAAAAATTAGGGGTGCATGGATTAAGGAGGCCCAAGTCCAGATATTGGACTTGGCCCATTAGCGCAGGAGGTGCAAGTTTGTATGCAGTAGCAAAATTAGGGATTAGTTTAGCAAGGGCCCAAGTTAAGATATTCAATTGGGCCCAATAGCACATGGGGTATGGTTTTTTGTTGAGGAAGTAATTTGAGGGTGCTAAAAGAAAAGGGCCTGGCCCAAAAAAAGTTATCAGATCCATGGACAATTTACGAGTGATCCAAGGGTTTATGGTATGCCAGAGGAATTTGTAACACATGATCTTGATCAAATGATTTTAGGAGATTAATCCTGAAGCGTCGATTCAGGGTAAGAATTAATAACACTTGGATTGAGAGTTGACTGAGGGAGTATGTTAATACGCGCACATGGAGTACAAAGAGTACTATATAAACTAGTTTATGGGCTAAAGGCCCATTTTCTCTTCTTTATCTCTCTCTCTCTCTCTCTCTCTCTCTCTCTCTCTCTCTCTCTCTCTCTCTCTCTCTCTCTCTCTTCACTCTCAATTTTCATCAGAACAAAAAGCCAGTCGTTAGAGCTTCTCTCTAGATTTCCTTTACCAAAAATCGCCTCCGCCTTAGGCGCCACTGGCTAGAAATCGCTTTCGCCGGCGGCTGCGCCAAGCCGCCATCATCTTCAAACCCATCCACCGCCTGGGTTCATATGAACCCTAAGGGTTCGTGAATAACCCTAATCAAACCAAAACCCAGACCACAAACGTTAGCACCCTAACCCTAAACCTGATGAACCCTAACCCTAAACATGAACCATAATGAACCTTAACCCTTAGAAATCCAAAATTTCAAAACCAAACACAAATCATAGATTCAAAAACAACCCTGAGCTAAGTGAATCGACTTACCTCCCCTGTAGTGATTCTTCTTGTGTTCGTCCCTTTCCGGTTCTTCGGTTCTCCCTTCTAATATTCTTTTCCTTCTTTTCTGTTTGACAGGTATGTGACATGATGGTGCTTGACGATGGCGACAACTTGAAGCACATATCTAGGGTTTTAGAAATTGAAACCCATATCTTAAGAAGACGATTGACTCACAAATTGCTTCTTCTCTGTTATAATTCCTTCTCCTCCAAAATTTTGTCCTCTTTACACCTTATATCATAGGGTTTATATAGGTTTAGTACTTAGATAGATTAGGAAAATATTCTTGATTTGTCATTACAATTTGATTTAGTTTAGAAGTTAGTGATTGTATTAGAGAAGATAAGGGATTGCAATTGATTTGTAATTGACGATTTAGATGTAAATTGAGTTATTCGGATTCTGTAAAGATTTAAATTATAATCTTTGGTATTTGTTTTTTGTAAATATTTGATTTATAAGGCCTGATTTGATACGATTTTGATTTGTTTGAGATTTGATTCTGGGCTTGCTTGGTGGCTTAGGGTTGCTTATGAAATTGATGAACAGTCGCCACAAATACATTGAGAATTAGGGTTTCATGGCCCTTTGTTGGCTTAGTCAACGTTTCACAAAATAATAATATTATAAATTTAATAAAATTAACAATTAACTAAAGACTCAATTATAGTTATTTATGTTTAACAAAAGTGTTAATAGTAAAATAAGAATAATTTGCATGAGTGTTGACTTCAGTCAACAAAAATGTGACGGGCTTCAAATAGATAAATAAAATAAGGGCCTGTTAATTCTTTCATGGGCCATAAAAAAAAGAAACCTGATACTGGCCTAAAAAACATAATGGACTGGTCTGATTTTGATGTCCATATACCCTATCCTTTGTCATGTTTAACCCGAGTAAAAACCCTTAATTGTCCATCAGACTTTGATGGCCCATTTTCACCAATACAATCCTAAAAACATGCACCACCCTCCTCTTTATTTGAATGGACTACAAAAGTCTAAATGGGCCCTTCTGATTTTAAAAAGCCCACAAACCCTTAATTAAATCACATACCCTTCTAATAATAAAAAACTTTTAATTATACAAATGGAACCAAGAGCTTAATGGACCATCAGATTTTGATGGTCCATAATACACCCCTCTATGAATTTAAACCCCTCTTAGAGTAAGCTAGCAATAATAATACCCAAAATCCTAAATGACTGAATAAAAGATGAAATGATTATTTAGAGGGGTAAATTTGGGGTATGACAGCTGCCCCTATTTGATTATCCTTCGATTGAGGAGTACGAGAATACGCATGTCTCGCACATTCGAATCAGAGGTTTATTAAATAATGGAAGACCCCAAATATGACCAAGAATTTATAAGGATACACTATACAATGTTCCCCAAGTACAGAGAAAATAGGCACTGATGATGATGTATCATCTTACCAGAATTTGAACAGAAAGTTTTGATTTGACTTAGATACGACGACGTGGATAACTCGTCAATACCAAAAAGTGAATGCAGATTTTCGCGTATTTACCATAACCTGGGAGGGAAATAGCACAATTTTAAAAATTGATTTAACAATGCTTCGAGACTAACGTAATAAGCTTAAGACACAGATTTTATCTATTCAATACAACCTAGGGGATGAATAAATCAGAGCTTGATAATACATTGCCGCATGGAGACTGACACAATGAATTATACTGCAGATTTCATATATTTACTACAACCTATAGAGTAAACAATACGAGGATGAACCTTTGAATTTATCATAACCTAGAGGATAAATGACACATGGTTAGGCTTATGTATTCATCACGACCTATAGGATGAATAATATAACCCTGAAAATTTGCATACCTATCACAACCTAGAGGATAGATAAGTGAAAAAGTTTGTGAGTTTATCACGACCTAGAGGATAAACGGCACGAAGATAGATTCATGTATTCATTACGACCTAGAGAATGAATAATATAAACTTGATAATTTACACACCTACCACAACCTAGGGGATAGATGATTGAAAAGTTTGTGTGTTTATCATGACCTAGAGGATAAACGACACATGGGTAGTCTTACGTACTTATCACTACCTAGAGGATAAATAACGTAATCCTAAAAATTCACATACCTACCACAACTTAGAGGATAGATAATTGAAAACGTGTTTTTGATAGTCGAATCTTAGATAACTAGACCAAATATAAGATCAGAGTTTTACCGATTGTGTCTGTTCTCAACCAAGGTATTTGTTTGTTTTACGTAGCTCAGATGATCCAATGATGATCCCCAAGAAATTTCATGGTTTAACCAAAATGTGTTTGGACAATGCCATGCATGATGTCCTAAGCTAATATGGAACCCAAAGTGTATATGTGCTGAATTCTTTTGCATATGCCCCAAATGTATATGCACCAAGTGTTTGTATATGTCCCAAATTTTTGTGTATGATATTTTAATATATACTCTCCTTTCAAACCATTGGTTTTGTGTCACTGATTCCCTAACATCGTATGTTGTGTTGTCATGGTATTTTGAATTGATTTGAACAAGATGAATGGTGTTAATAAGATTTTGACATTTGTATGCAGGTGCATGCGTAGGTGTGGACGTGGTTGCGGTTGCAGGCGTGGATGTAGACATAGACGTGGACGTAGGCGTGGATTTTCTTTGGATGTTTTTCTAACCAAAATGCTTTTTGATGTTTTATCAAATGCTTCTATTTGTTTGTCAAATCCCCAAAATGATTTCAACGCAGTATTCACAAGAAATAATCGTAGTATTTACAAACAAGTCCAAAAAGGAAAAACACAATTGAAAGATTGAAAAAAAAATGTTTTATTGATAAATATGCATCTGAATAGGCGAGATTACAAGATGCAATTCCTTGAAAGAGGTAATTATAGAAAGTTTTAAAATTGAAAATGGCAATGAAAATGATAATTGCTACTGTTGTTTCTCTAATGTCCTTTTGATAGCTCCAAGCTCCTTTGCTTATGAGTCAAATGATTTGGATCAATCTCTCTCCTTTGTGGTCATAGTCGTGGTTCTTAGATCACACTATTTTTGTTTTTTTAATAAGATGCCTAACTTTTTCCTGGATCACCCTTTAGGGGTTTCAATCTACTGGGACACTCCTTTTTGCCTAAGTCGCCCGTTTAGGGTTCAAACTTAGCGACCTTTTTATACATGGTATTTTCTGACTAAGTCTGAATTTGTTGGATGTGGCAGTTCTTCCCCCTCCATTGTTGTGAGGATAAGACCACCACCCGAGAATGATGTTTTTACCATGTACAGACCTTCATAGTTGGGTGTCCATTTACCATGTGAATCAAGGCAAGGTAATAGAATCTTCTTGAGCACCAAATCTCCTTCTTTGAATACTTGAGGATGAATATTCTTGTCAAATGCTTTCTTCATTCGCTTTTGGTATAATTGGTCATGGCACAAAGCTGTCAATCATTTTTCTTCAATGAGGTTAAGCTGAACGAGTCGTGTCTTAACTCACTCTGATTCTTCAAGCTCCGTTTCCATTAAGACTGGTAATGATGGAATTTCTACTTCAACAGGGAGTACTGCCTCCATGCCATACACGAGAGAGAAGGGAGTTTCACCTGTTGATGTGCGTACGAAAGTACGATAGCCATGTAGAGCAAAGGGAAGCATCTCATGCCAATATTTATATGTCTTCACCATTTTCTGAATGATTTTATTTATGTTCTTATTTGCCTCTTCAATGGCCCCGTTCATCTTAGGTCGATATGGTGAGGAATTATGGTGTTTGATCTTGAAGTCATCATATAACTCCTTCATCATTTTGTTGTTCAAATTGAACCCGTTATCTGTAATGATTCTGCTAGGAACTTCATATCTGCATATAAGATTCTGTTTGATGAACCGAGTAACCACTTGTCTTGTCACATTTGCGTAAGATGCAGCTTCCACTCATTTGGTGAAGTAATTGATGGCAACTAGTATGAACATGTGTCCGTTAGAGGCTTTCGGTTCAATCATTCCTATCATATCAATTCCCCACATTGAAAATGGCCAAGGGGAACATATGACATTCAAAGGAGTCGGTGGCACATACAATTTGTCGGTGTAAATTTGGCATTTGTGACATGTCTTTGTATAATGGTAGCAATCAGCTTCCATCGTCAACCAATAATAACCTGCTCGCAAGATCTTTTTGGCCATGGCATGCCCATTTGTATGATTTCTGAAAGTTCCTTCATGAATTTATCTCATAAGTGTATCTGCTTCATGTTCCTCCACGCACTTGAGTAATACCATACCTTAGTTTCTTTTGTATAACACATCACCATTCAGAAAGAAATTTGAAGCCAACTTTCGCAGAGTTCGTTTGTCAATTACAGAGGCATTTTATGGATATTCTTGTTTCTCGAGATATCTTTTGATATCATAGAACCAAGGCTTGTTATTCGGTCCTTCTTCAATGGCAAGGAAATGTGCAGGTTCTTCAAAATGTATAATTGTAATGTGTGGTTCATGATTAGGCCATGTCACTTTGAACATGGCTGATAAAGTTGACAAGGCGTCTTCCATATGATTTTCTTCTTATGGAATATGACTGAATGTAATCTCGGTAAATTCTGCAACTAGATTTAAAGCATAATCTTGATATGGAATCAATTTGGGATGTTTAGTGTCCCATTCACTGTTGACTTGGTATATGACTACTGTTGAGTCTCCATACACTTCGAGATGTTTAATTCTTAGATCGATAGCAGCTTCTAGACCCAAGATACAAGCTTCGTATTCAAAAATATTATTGGTGCAGTCAAAACATAACCTTGCAGTATAAGGTTTGTGAAAATTCTTCGGAGAAGTCAAAACTTCCCTGATACCGTGCCCTAGTGCATTTGAAGCACCATCAAACATAAGTGTCCAATGTGCCCCTGGTTCAGGTCCTTCGTTGGTTCCTGGTATTTCGTAGTCACTTATAGCCATGATGTCTTCATCACGAAAGTCGAACCTCATTGGTTGATATTCTGGAAATGGATGATGAGCTAGATGGTCAACTAGTACACTATCCTTGATGGCCTTTTGAGTGAGTAACATATTGGATGTTGTACTCTAATAGTAACATCTGCCATTGGGCAATCCTTCCATTAAGAACTGGTTTTTTGAACACATACATAAAAGGGTCCATTCTTGCTATTAACCATGTGGTGTGGGTTAACATATACTACCTCAATCGTTTAGTAACACAAGCCAAGGCACAATAAGTCTTCTCAAGGAGCGAGCACCTGGTTTCAAATTTGGTGAATTTCTTACTGAGGTAGTAAATTGCATGTTCTTTTCTACCCGTTTTATCATGTTGTCCTAATAGACATCCCATTGAACCTTCAAGCACTGTTAAATACATAATGAGTAGTCTTCTGGGAACTGGTGGCATCAAAATTGGTGGTCTTGTAAATATTGCTTTATTGTCTCGAAGGTTGTCTGACAATCATCATTCCACACCATTGTCTGATCTTTTCGAATTAATTTGAATATAGACTCGCATGTTGTAATTAGGTGCGATATGAACCTCGAAATGTAATTCAATCGTCCTAAGAAACCACAAACCTCTTTTTTTGTCCTTGGAGCTGGAATTTCTTGTATGGCCTTAACTTTGTCGAGATCTACCTCAATACCATGCTGATTTACAATAAAACCCAATAACTTGCCTGACATGACACCAAATGTACATTTGTTTGGATTTAACCTCTGTTTTAACTTTCACATACGCTCGAATAACTTTTGTAAATGTACAATGTGATCCTCCTCTATGAGATTTGGCGATCATATTATCTACATATACCTTAAATTCTTTGTGAATCATATCATGAAATAGGGTGACCATAGCTCATTGATAGGTTTCCCATGCATTCTTTAGACCGAAAGGCATCACCTTGTAAGAGAAAATGCCCCAAGGAATCATGAAATTAGTCTTTTCCATATCTTTGGGTGCCATTTTGATCTGATTATAACTTGAGAAACCATCAGTGAATGAGAATGCCGAAGCTTGAGCTGTATTATCCACCAAGATATCTATGTGAGGTAATGGGAAATCGTCTCTGGGACTTGCTTTATTCAGGCCCCAATAATATACACACATGCGTACTTTTCCATTCTTCTTGGGTACGGGTACGATGTTATCTATCCAAGGTGGATAGTCTACCACCTCTAAGAACCCTGCATCAAATTGTTGAAGGACTTCTTCTCAAATCTTGCTAGACATGTCTGGACGAGTTCTTCTAAGCTTATGTATAACTGGAGAACAACCTTCCTTGAGAGGTAGTTTATGCACCACAATATTAGGGTCCAGTCCTAGCGTGTCTCTGTAAGACCAGGAAAATATATCCACATATTCATGTAACAACTTGATCAGTCTTTCTTTGACACTTCTCTCCAATGTTGCCCCTAGCTTGATCTCTTTTGGATCTTCCTTTGTGCCAAGGTTAATGGTCTCAAAAGATTCTTGATATGGTTGTATATTATCAACTTTTTCCTCTATCTCCCTTGCCAATTCTTTGGAGTGTTCAAGATCTTCATCATTTTCCTCTTCCGTATGGTTAATGGGTGCATCAAAATTATATCTGATAGCAGCAATAACATTATCAGTGGTTTTAGGTATGGATCTGCACATTTATCACGTTTTGGTGCAGTTTTAGTATGTGAATTTGAAAATGCATATGAAGAAAAGTATTGCCACTTATAAATTTAAGAGATAAATGCAAGAGAAAGACAAGGATCTTAATTGAATGCGAAATATAACTTTTATTAATTGTGAATACTGTTCGAAAGAAATTGGAGGACCCTTACAAGCTACCCCTATTCCTCGGGCTTGACATAGGTTCTTTCAAAAACAAGAAAAATTACTTTGGAAAGAAAAAGATCTCTAGAATCTCCGTAGTTGTCCAATTCTTGAGCTCTTCGTCTGGAGCACATTCACAGATGAAGTTAAATGCTTGCTTGGTGCTGATTTTATTAGATATCATCGCCACTTGTGTGCCATGCTCTGTTCCTTTGTTGATGAAGGTTTCTTGGATAGGAGGAAATTGCGCCTTACTTTTCAGGGTAGACTTCGATGATTCATAACCCAAGCAAAAATGATTCTTCTTTTCAGGTATCTCCACAAGTTTACCCAAACCTGTTGAGGTTCCATCTTCCGTAGCTATTTGTAAATCTCTGCACGAAGCCACATTAGGTTTCTTGATTTTCTCTATTGGTAGGTTTATCATTTAGGCAACCTCTAAGACTTGAAATGGTGTTGTTATGCGGTCTTCATCAGCACTGATATATCTGTAGGACTCGATATAACTTACAAAGATGTCCTCTTCACCGTTAATTATAACCAATTTCTTTCAATGAAGAACTTCAATTTCTAGTGCAGAGTTGAAGTGACAACACATGCTGCATGAATCCAAGGTCGTCAGAGCAAGTTGTTGTAACCAGTTTTGAAATGAGAGTCGCCACCCTTAATTTTTTATCTTTAGGAAGAGAATATAAAGGATAAACCTAATTTTATCAGATATTCTAAGTTGTTGGACTCGTTCTTAGACGAAAGGAAGATGTTAGGAACCCCTCATCTACCTTGTTCACCGGGATACTAGAGTTTAAAAACGCAATCTTTTGGAAATAGGGTTTTAATTTTTAATTAGGGGAACTCGCCACAATTTTAATCGTATGCCTACGTATCCTCTTATGAGGAATCAGAGTCCCAATTCGTAGTTCGCGGTTGGTTGGTGTTTTTTTATGGATTACAAAGATATTTTGAATTCCCCTTAAACCAAGCCTAGGTGTGTGAATAGCAGAATTGTTAGACAAAGTTCGTAATCGATTAAAGCATCTTCATAATCCTTTTTGAAAATAATTATGAATTAATTAAGTTATTAAAAAAGATTTAGTGTTGGTTAGGTATTTTTTAAATGTATTAATATATAAAAATCTTGTTAATGCACGAAAATAAATAATTTTAATGCAATAAAAAAATATTTGGATGGATTAGAATTTTTTTTTGATTTTTATGATAATAATGAAATAATACTAGAATTTATAAATATATTAAATTATAAAAATATTAATTATAATATAAAAATAAATACAGTATAAAAATAAAATAAAATAATTAATAAAAACACAGGGAGTGTATTTTATGTCTGGCTAGTAATTAAGGGGGGTATAAAAAGCAGGGCACTACATTCAGATATTGAATTCAGGCCCAAAAATGAAGGGGAGGTGTTGATCTGTGCAACCCAGCAAGAATGGGGGGTTCAGGGAGCAAGGGCCCAAGTTTAAATATTGAACTGGGCCCAGTAGCGATGGGGGTGAGAATTATGTTGGCATAGAAAAACAGAGGGTGAGTTTAGTAATAGGTTAAGCCCAAAACGTATCTGATCCAATAGGCGAGGTGTGGAAGAGACCATGGAATCACGATGAACGTGCGCTCTTGGGACGTCTGATGCTAGTCCAAGGGTTGTGATGAGAAAAGCATGGTAAAGACGTTAAGATTGCGTGTATCTGATCAAGGGAGGAATATAAAAACTTGTTACTGGGCTGGAGGCCCATTTTTTTCTTTCTTTCCCCCTCATCTCACACAAAAACACAAACGCGTTGTATTTTTTAGAGAGAAAAGCTCTGGCTTTTCTCTAGGCGATCGGAAATCGCCCCACCAACCAGAAATCACTTCCGCCGGTGATCATCACCATAGGCCATCACCAACCACCCTTTACCTCCAGATTTCTGGTTGACATTCAACCAGAACCTTCATACATTCAAACAATTTCCAGAAAATGGTATGAACCCTAGGTGGAACCCTAATAACCCTAAGGGTTCAAGAAGAACCCTAATCAAACCAAAACCCATAACATACAACAACGATGAACCCTAACCAGAAGAACCCTAACCCCAAACCTAAGAATCCTAACCCTAATTTTAGGAAACCCAGAAACCCCAAATTAAACCCCAATCATACAGTTAATATTAATCAATATACAATCAAACCCTAAGAGCTAAGTGGTTTCAGGCTTTCCTCTCCTTGATGTGATTCCTGGTCTCTGGTTTTCTGATTCTCCTCTCTAATTTCTTCCTTTCTTGTTTTACAGGTGACGGCGAATGATGGTAGTGTAGCGGCGGCGTGGAAAAGGACTTTAGTGTTTTAGATATTGAAGCCTTAAACTTCTCTTCTTCTTATTTATACTTCTCTATCAACTTGTTCATCCAAATTTTACCCCATCCACTTAGGTCTTAGATTATAGGGTTTATGTTGTACCCCAAAATTTTCCCTCCCATATTTCTCAACAAATGTCAAGTGAGGTCCCCAATTTGCTCAAGGTTGCCCAAGAGTTGACCAGACAAACTCTCTCCTAAGGCAGTATACCCCAAATTAGGGTTTCCATCTTCATCAAGATGTGTGAACCACAAAGGACTCAAATGCTCACCATTTTCCTAATATGTTCTCAAGATCATCCATGTCAAGTTTCAAGCCTTGCAGAAGAAGTTTGCTCAGTCAATTGCTCAAATGCTTGAAAATCAACTATACTAGGTCAAAAGTCAACTGGGGCCCACATACAGTCAAACTTCAAGATTTTTGCTCAACATCCTCATTTTGAAGTATTACTCATCATTTGATCAAGGGTTGATCATGATTCCTCAAGGATTGCCCATAATTCTTCAAAACCCAAAAGTTGCTAAATTAGGGTTTTGCAGGAAAAGTCAACTCAACTTTGACCTAGCATAACTTTCTCATACTTTATTATAAATGACCCATCCAAAGCTCATTTAAAGAGGATGCAATTCCCTACAATTCATATTCATCTCCCAAGTTCAGAATATGCACTCCCAAAAATATATAAATTTTGACATTATAGGTCCTTTTGAAAAGTCAACAAAAACACCTTTTGGGTCAAGGCTTCATACATGAACATGGAAGACTCAATTGAGATGAGACCAAAAAGGTTTTTTAGAGGACGTCCTAACATTTCTAAAAAGTCCAAGAATACCTCTCTAGGTTCAAAATTGAGAGAGTTATGCATTGGCCAAGTTGACCATTTTTGCAAAATTGCCAAAAGTCAAATGTGCTCAAATTTGCATTTTTTGCTAAATGGGCCCAACTTTTTATGCTTGCACCTTAATTATAATGTGGTCCACGACTCAAATGTTCACTCACCCATTATGTACTTTAGTTTTCAATTTATTTTGACTTTTCATTAATTAAAAAGTGAATTAAATCAAATAAATGATGAAAATTAACCAAGATATGATTTGATTTGTTTTTTTTACAGATTGGCAATTAAGATAGACTGAGTTTACATGATCAAATTGAATCAAGGGCAATTGATACAAGAAAGGCATGTTTTGGCTCAAAATAGGAACATATCATATGGCTTAAAAATCAAATATTCCATTCATGAATTCTCAAGATTGGATTCAAAATTGTTAACCTAATTGGATTAAATACATATACTGAAGTTTGTGGAACCCTAAAGGGTGGAATTTTCGTGCACAACCTGCCTCCAAAAACCAGAACAAAACTTCAAAATTTCCAAAAAAAAGTGTGAGATGAATCTTCTTTCACAGGCCAATTCGAGGTGTGCTGAAGTTTCCAATCGCTTGCTAGACATATCAGGAAGCTAACAACATCCTTTGCAAGCTTCAAAACACCCAGAATCGCACCCTACAGGCATCACGATTTTCCCTAAAAACTCAAACTAGATTTCACTGATTTACCCATCAAAAGCATGTTTTAATTATATATTTTTGTTCATCCTCGTGTTTGCAACAAATTGGTACCACTTAATTGCATTTACAGTGCAGGGATCATAATATGCCATTGCTAGGGTTTCTTTGTTCATTTTAGGGGTTTTCAATGTAGGAACAATTGGGCCTTGAATCAGGTACCATGATGCTCGTGAGGATGAGACGAGTTGATTGGTACCATTACCTTTCATTTATATTTCCTGTACATGATATTTGAATGTTACAGGTTTATAGTTACGCATAAATGTCTATAGGTAAAAGTGTTTTACCTAAAGCGACAGGCCAGTGAAGGAGACGATGGTGTGGCAGCGTGTGACTGGCCCGTTTGAATTTTCGCGCATTTTGGAGGCGTGGCACGTTGTTTACGTTATGATTCATTTGTTTCATAATAATCATAATTAACATTCCAGTGCAGATGGTAAGGAGGCTAGCCTTTAATGTGCACGTCCTGGGTTCGATCCCAGGTGTGTGCATTTTGTTATTTTCTTAACAATTGCAGGCCAATCCCATGCATTGCACTATCCAGCACCCATTAAACACTCTCAACGCCTGGCCACTGGATACCCAGCTAGTCAGATCCAACGTGCCAACAATGAGAGACCACCATACTCCTCAAGTTAACGCCCATACCAGATCCAGCGCTGACCAGGCTTAATGCTTAATGGGCCTTAAAAATTAGATCTGCACTGTGATACAATGGGAGAACTGACTTGAGGTTTTGCATTTGTTTTCGCAAATGTTTCGGTTGAGCAAGAGTCGCCACCGACTTTTTATTTTATCCTAAGGAAAGGTTAAAAAGCACAACAAAAACCTTTGAGATGTTTTCTTGGGTTCGGGGAGTAGATTATAGAAAGGGAATGTATTAGCACCCTTTCTATCCATGGTTATCCATGGGCTCTTAGTTACTTGCTTAGATCAACTTGCCTTGATTTTCAATTGTTTGAAATGGTGCTTTCAATTGTTTGAAGTGGTGCTTTGTGTGTGGGTTTTGAAAATGTTTTGAAAAAGAGGCCAATGTGGTGGCAACCTTTGTAATGATCCATGTTTGAATGTATACAAAGGTGTGTTTGTCTTTTGAAAAGTTTTCAATGTCTTTGAAAGTTATTTTGAAAATGTGTTGTGATGTGTGTTTTGAAAAATAGGCAAGGGTTTCTGCTTTGCAAGTTGGCAAGTAACCAAGAGCTATCTACCCTAAATTTCTCAAAGATCTTTGCTATGTTTTAACCCTTTTAACAATTTTGTTCCACCGTTGTATTTGGTGGACAATCTTGTGTTAGGATGTTAACAGGACGGGCGCGGGTCATCGTTTAGACCATGATTGCAATGGTGCCAAGTATCTTTGGGCAATTTTTCCTTTAAGGGACTTGATCATTTTTTAGGCAACTTTCGAAAGCGTCATCGAGGGACTATGATCATTTGATTGTTTTGTTTTTGCCAAAGATACCTAACATGCAATATGGCCCATTATTGAAGGCAACAAGTGGAGTACCCTAGGGGTGCAAGTGTGATTAGTGTTGTCCATTTTCATGCTTGTTTATCTTGAATTTAGGTCAAGCTATTTGTTGTTTTTGATTTGCATACAAAACCCTAATTCTATCATGGCATAATTAGAAAGCTTGTAAATGCGAAAAATAAAAGGTCCTAAGTTATTACAACACGAATATGGGATGGGGGGTACAAATGTTCAAATGGGGATATTTTGGCAAGAAATTTAAACCTAAACTATTACATCCAAATTGAAATTTTACAAGGTATTTAATTGCACAATAATTAAATAAAATAAAATAAATATGCAAGATGCAAAAATGATTTTCATATGTATGTAAAAAGGTATTTTTTATGTGTCAAATAAACAAAAAAATAAAAATGAATTAATTTTGGTATTTTTGGTATTTTAGGGGCAAAACCCTAATTTTATGAATAAAAGGTATTTATTATATAATATATGTAATATTTATTAATTATGTACAAAAAATATATAAAAGAAGGTATATTGTAAAAAAGGTATTTTTGAGGTCATAATATTAATAAAAATAAAATGTATTAATTCTTTGTATTTTCCCTAAATATACTAATAAATATATAAGCATTTACATTATTTATTAAATATATATATTATGTACAAAAATAAAATATTTAGTTTTATTAAAAAAGTATATTTTTATTATAAAATGTTTTCAAGAGATAACATAAAATAAAAATCAAAAATAAAATATGTTTGTATTATTTTTGTATTTTAAAATAAAAGTATCTATATTTATTTATTTACAAAAACTTAAATAAAGCCAAATAAATATCAAAATAAATGCAAAAAATATGGGAAAAATAAATTTAATATTTTTTCATACTTAAATAAAAATATGGAAACAAAATCAAAAGGAAAAAATGGAAAATGACAAGCAAAACTCAAAATGAGCCAGGGGGTGCATGTGGAATGCAGTGGTGTGAAAAGGAAAAACAAATCTCAGGCCCAGCCCAAGACTCTGTCTTCTTCAACCTCCAGCATCTTTGTACAAAACATGTGCTTCTGTTATCTCAAGATCCTTGGACTTTTAGCACAAACTCACAACATGAAAAATGTTAAGCATCAAGCCACGATTCCATACATATAAAAAACTCAACCTAACTCTCAGAAATGAGAGAGAATTTCTCCACCCCTAATTCTTAACCTAAGTTTTTGTCAATGTTCAGGTTCAAAATACTCTCAGCATATGCAATATAAATGGAAAGTAAAGATATGTATGGCTTCAGGGACATGAGTAGAACATTTTTCATTCACAAACTTAGAGCTAACTCTTCCTATATTGAGAGATAGAAGTCCATGAACTTACCTGTTCAGCTTGGATCGTGTCTGACAATGGAGGCACTTTCAAGGAAAAGTGAGTATTGGTACAACTTGCTTGAAGGCCAGGGATGCTTCTCCAACCTTTAGTTTGCTTTGAAACCAAGTGAATCAAGCTATAGCAATCCACCTGCAAAACAGAAAATGTGAAAATGGTGAAGTTGGTTAGAGGTGTTACAGTCTGCTTCCAAGGCTTGGGACAGTTTGTATGGATGGTAGGGAATGTGTTTGAACTGGTTTGGATGAAAATGCACGAGTGGATCGAGCTATGGGATTCAAACTGCAGCTTATGCCCTGTTTTTGCAGTTTTATGGTGTTTCTGTGAATGGGGAGGTATTGAAGATGATAGGCTCGTGTTTCAGCTCAGTTATGTTGTTTAGAATGTGTCTAGCAAGTTTGTCTAAGCTTAGGTTTGCAGCAATGAGAGTTGGTGTGTGTTATACAAGTTTCTTCACACTTAAGCAAGAAAATGTCAACTTGGTTTCTAGGCCAGTACAATGCCTCTATCTATGCTGCACATTTGAGTCTTGATTAGTGGGATATGTCTATGCCTTTGTGCCTCAAAGATCTGCATTGTACCTCATAGATTGCAAAGTTGACATAAAGTAACACTTTACAAAAATGGATAATATGCTTTTTCTTATTAAGGCTTAATCTTGTATGCAATGCTTAAACACACAAGATAAGACTTAAACATGAAGTATTGGCATTAAATTTATGAGTTTGGATGGGATAAAAGACCTGTAATCTAGCTTAGAGCATGTTGAGTTTAAAAATGCAAAGTTATGGACATGTAAATTGGTCATGAACAAAGTGAGTTTTGCCCATGTTGCCAAATTCGATTCTCCATAACCATAAGGTTGTTTGATGAGTTCTTAGACATTTTGGAAATCTTGGAATGTGTACTACAATCCATCTTTGTAATGAAAATTGAAATTCCAAGTGGAAGCATGTGAAAAGTAGCCATGAAGTTAGGCAAAAATCCTGCCTAAAATAGGTCAAAATTTTTCTAAGTTAAGGATGTTTTGCACCCTTGTTCCAAAAATCATAACTTGAGCTACAAGCTTCTTTTGAGGAAACTTTGTGAATCAAAGTTGTATATTTTGCAATGGACTACAACTTTCATGTTTTGACTTTTGTTTGAATCCAAATGCATCTTGATGAAAAAAGGGGACAAAGTTAGAAAAAAAATAGGGATTTTCATAACTTAGAAAAATTCTAAGTTATGAAAATTCTTCATTTTAAACCCTAATTTGCAATTTTTGATTTCTTGATGAACAAGCTTCACAATTTGGCATGTTTTGATGAAAAATGAATCTTGACACTTGATTTTGACCAAAAAGTCAAAGTTTGACTTTTCAGTATACAGTCAAAAATTGATCAATTGACTGGAAAATTCATTTGTCAATCTTGTGCATTTGGGATCTTTTGAATTTGTTGAACATGTCAAGACAATTCCATTGAGTTCTTGAGTCCATATGTGAGCTTGGTTTGCCATTGGTTAGGTCAAACAGTCAAAAATTGCCTTTGTGCAGTCAAAACCCTAAAAATGACCATTTTGCCCTTTTGGTGATCTGATCAAATTTCCTGTGGAATTGTGATCCAAACTTGACCAAATGGTTCAAATGAATTCATAATGTTGATGTGGGTCAAAAATCATGAGGTTTGACTGTCAATTGACCACATTTGACTTTTTCCCCAATACATCTGATTTCTAGGTCAACTGTCTAATTGACTGGGCAAAGTTTGGAATCAAGACTTGAAACTTGGTATGGATAAACTTGGGAGTCCAACATGAAGCATGAAAGTCATCTTAGGCATTTTAGGTCAAAACATCTTTGTGCAAACACAAACCCTAATTTGGGTCAACAGTGCAAGGAGGAGTCTTGAGCAGAGCAAACCCTAACTTGATCTTGAGCTCCAAAGGTCTTGTGATGAGAAAATGTTGAGGAAATGGGAGGGCAAATTTTGGGGTACAACAGTTGCCCCTGTTCAATCTTCTTTCACCTGATGAGTTAGATTGGCAGGTTTGCCTTTCGTGTCTCGAAGGTAAAAGGAGATTGGACACTAGAGTGCCCTTAAATTTGCACTTATCAGAACAATGGATATGGGAATGGGCTTAGAGATGCCATTTGGAGATGGGCTTAAAGATGCCATCTGAAGGGTGACAGAATCTTGTCGGAGATGGGCTTAAAGATGCCATCTGGAAGGTTTGTTGAACTGTAGTGTGACGGGTCAGAAGAATGAGGATCAAAATTGGTATCCGTGTCTGGAATGTATTTGAACTGCATCTAAGGACTGAGTTTGTATGAGCAGAATAATGGCCTCCGTGTCTGGGGCGTATCTGAGCTGTAACTGTGTTTGAAGTGTAGAACGAATATCAGAAGGACTGCCGTGTCTGGAGTGTATCTGTATTGTATCTGGGTAATAGAGAACATCTGTATGGAGCAACTGTGTGCTGGGGACAAATTCTGAACGAGTGACAGAATGACAACCATGTTTGGAGCTTATCCGGACTGTATCTGAAGTTGAAAGTTGTATGAGTAACAAAATGACTTCCGTGTCTGGAGTGTATCTGAAACTGTAACTAGGATTGAGATCCGTATGAGTAATAGAATGACTTCTGTGTTTGAAGTGTATCTGAAACTGTAACTGGGATCTAGATAAATGACAGAATGACTTCCGTGGCAAATGCACTAGAGAGAATCAAGATGCTGTTGTAAGGGTCAGAATGGTATCCGTGTTTGGAATGCATTGAACCTTGAGGTGGATAAATGAATCTGAATGAGAGATAGAATGGCTGCCGTGTCTGGAGCGTATCTAGTCCGTATCTGATTGCTGTAGTCCGAATGAGTAGTAGAATAACCGTCGTGTTTGAGGTGTATCCATACTGTATCTGACTTGAGATTCTGAATGAGTAATAGAATGACCACCGTGTCTGGGGTGTATCCATACTGTATCTGAATAATTGTTAATGATAGCCTTTTAATTTTATCCTGAAAAGGGTGAAATGTTAGCTAAAACACAAAGTTATGTGGCATGATATGTATGATGCAAAATATGCTATATCAATGTTCATGATATGAATGTAAATGAATGCATGTGTAAGCTGAAGAGCTGTCTTGCTGAGGATAGATGAATCCTGGAGATTAAAAAAATCTTGACTGCTGCCAGGGAAAGTGGATCCTTGACTTCTGCGGGGGAAGACAAAAATTTTGATTGCTGAGGATGAGACATCCTTGTTGACTACTGCTGGAGAAACAGGGGCTTGGGTTGTATACCAATCTTCTGGGGATTCTTGTCTTGAGGAGATCTTCACTGGAGAACATCTGATTATCCTGTGAGGCACTGAGAATGAACCTTCATTCTGCTTGGGGAATACAAGATCTTCAATCGCTGAGGGACCTTAGGGCCACTGCTGGAGAACTGGCATTCCTTGGTGATTTGCGGGGAATGAGAATTCCCGAAGATCTCTACTGGGGAAGTTCAGAATCTGATAGACTCATGCTGGAGAGGCATGACTGAGAATTTTCAGTTTGGTGGTAGGTATCTTGGTGGGGAGAAGTTTCACTAGCCTGGTTCAGCTGGGGATTGATGGCAGGAAATCTTAGCTTCGCTGGGGATTGGATTCTCAGATTTTTTAAGGCTCCACTGAGGATTCTAAAACTTAACTCTGAGGGGAATCGAGTTCTGTAAGGCCCTCTGGCTGGGGGAATTTGGAGTTTAATTCTGCTGAGGATTCCTTCTGAAAGGGCATCGAGATATTTATCTGTACTTTTAACCTATCAGTAATCATCTTTCTTGATTCATAAGGAAATGATTATGTTCAAATGCAAATGCCTATTTAACAAAACATTGGACGTTTCTCAAATAAAACATAAGTGCAAAAGAAAAGAGAAAAGGAAGACAACGCAAATTTCTGTATTTGGAAAAGTATTTGTATTAACTTTCTATAAGTATATTTGTACAGAGGAGACAATCATCCTAGTAAGAGGATGCCGTCGTAAAAATTGAAAAATTTATACAAAAGAAAGATGGCTATGTGAAACAATTCCATGGGATTCCATTCTGCTATAGCCTCCACAACTCTGAATATCTGTCCATTCAATGCTTCATCTGCCGATGACTGGATTGATTAGAAGCTTGGAGCTGGTTGATGAAGAGATTTTCCTTAAAGTGATCCGACGAGACATAGTCATACGCTTTAATTCCCTAACTTTTGCCTGAATCGCCCTTTCGGGTTTTCGATCCACTGGGAAACCCCTTTTTGCCCAAGCCTCCCTTTCAGGTTTTCGACTTGCCGGGTGTACAGATTTCTTTGTTTTATCCCTAATTTTTTCCTGAACCGCCCTTTCGGGTTTTCGGTCCACCGGGATGCCCATTTTTTCCCAAGCCGCCCTTTCGGGTTTTCGACTTGTCGGGTTATTTTATGCGTAGTATCTTTTGACTATGTCTACGTTCGCAGGGTGTGGCAAATCGTCGCCGTCCATGGTGGTCAGAATCATTACACCACCAGAAAATATGCTCTTGATCACAAACGGTCCTTCGTATGTAGGGGTCCATTTGCCCCTGGGATCACTTTGCGGCAGGATAATACGCTTTATTACGAGATCTCCGACTTGATATACTTGACGTCTGACTTTCTTGTTGAAAGCCTTGATCATCCGCTTTTGATACGTTTGACCATGGCAGACAGCAGCGAGTCGCTTCTCGTCGATCAAATTGAGTTGATCAAGTCGGGTCTGAATCCAATCATCTTCACTTAAACCAGAGTCCTTCATAATCCTTAAAGAAGGAATCTGAACTTCCATGGGCAGGACAGCTTCCATGCCATATACCAAAGAAAATGGGGTTTCCCTGGTTGAAGTACGTGCCGTCGTACGGTATCCATGCAGAGCAAACGGTAACATCTCATGCCAGTCCTTGTAAGTGACTGTCATTTTCTGAATGATCTTCTTAATGTTTTTGTTCGCAGCTTCAACAGCACCGTTCATCTTCGGCCGATAGGGAGATGAATTGTGATGATAAATCTTGAACTGTTCGCATAATGCGGTGATCATAGTATTATTCAGATTTGTATCGTTGTCTGTGATGATCCTGTCTGGAACACCATACCGGCATATGAGGTTTTGCTTGATGAAGCGGGCAACCACATTTTTAGTAACAGAGGCGAAGGAAGCTGCTTCGACCCATTTGGTGAAGTAGTCAATGGCAACCAGGATGAAGCGATGTCCGTTGGATGCCGTGGGCTTGATCTCTCCAATCATGTCAATGCCCCACATTGCGAATGGCCAAGGAGCTGTCAGTACGTTGAGAGGAACCGGAGGAATATGAATCTTGTCAGCATAGACTTGACACTTGTGGCAAGTACGGGAGTGCTGATGGCAATCTGCTTCCATGGTAGACCAGTAATAGCCTGCCCTTAGGATCTTTTTAGCCATAGTATGCCCGCTCAAATGGGTGCCAAATGTACCGCTGTGAATCTCTGTCATGATTAACTCCGCTTCAACTTTGTCAACACATCGGAGTAAAACGCAATCATGGTTGCGCTTATAGAGGATGCCGTTGCTCAGGAAGAACTTGGCAGCAAATTTCCTTAGGAACTTCTTGTCATTTACAGAAGCTCCTTCGGGATATTCTCTAGTCTGGAGATACCTTTTGATTTCGTGAAACCAGGGTTGTTCCACTACTTCTTCAGTATTAATCTCATGAAAATGCGCAGGTTCATCCATTCGCTCGATGGTGATTTGGGGAGCCTCGTTATCCTAGTTGAGTTTAAACATAGAAGACATTGTGGCCAGAGCATCCGCTAGCTGATTCTCTTCTCGCGGGAAATGCTCGAAGGTAATTTGCTCGAAATGAGGCAACAATGTCAGGACATGTTCTCTGTATGGGATAAGATTAGGATGTTTGGTATCCCACTCTCCTTTAATTTGACTAATAACCAAAGTCGAGTCCCCAAATACGATCAAAGATTTGATCCCCAAGTCTATAGCGGCCTTGAGACCAAAGATGCAAGCTTCATATTCCGCCATGTTGTTTGTGCAGCTGAAGCAGAGTCGAGCCGTGAAAGGAGTGTGACAACCTTTCGGGGAAATGAGTACCGCACCGATACCGTTTCCAAGTGCATTTGAAGCACCATCAAAGTACAGGGTCCATCGGGATCCCTTTTCGGGTCCGTCATACGGTCCGTTACTTTCGATGTTGTCCAAATTCATGATGTCCTCGTCTGGGAAGTCAAATCTCATGGTTTGATAATCTTCGATAGCTTGATGAGCTAGGTGATCAGCTAGTACACTCCCTTTTATAGCTTTTTGGGTGGTGTACTGGATGTCATACTCAGTTAGGATCATTTGCCATCTAGCTATTCTTCCGGATAAAGCCGGCTTCTCGAAGATATACTTGATAGGATCCATTTTGGAAATCAACAAGGTGGTATGAGTCAGCATATACTGCCTTAGTCGGCGAGCAGCCCATACCAAAGCGCATCAAGTTTTCTCGAGTAGTGAGTAGCGAGTCTCACAGTCGGTAAACTTTTTGCTAAGGTAATAAATAGCATGCTCTTTTCGACCAGACTCGTCATGCTGGTCCAAAACACACCCCATTGAGTTATCCAAGACGGTCAGATACATGATCAATGGTCTTCCTTCGACGGGAGGCATCAGAATAGGAGGTTCTAGCAAATACTCTTTGATCTTATCAAAAGCAGCTTGGCAATCGTTGTTCCATTCGACTACCTGATCCTTCTTTAATAATTTGAAAATTGGCTCACAGGTAGAAGTCAGATGAGAGATGAATCTGGCAATATAGTTCAAGCGCCCCAAGAACCCTCTAACCTCCTTTTCAGTACGGGGAGCAGGCATCTCTTGTATTGCTTTCACTTTTGCTGGATCGACCTCAATGCCTTTGTTGCTGACAATAAACCCTAGAAGTTTACCAGACCTAACTCCAAAAGTACACTTACTTAGATTCAGCCTGAGCTTGTACTCTTTCAACCGGGCAAACAGCTTTTCTAGATGCTCAAGGTGTTCCTCCTTTGTTTGTGACCGAGCTATCATATCGTCTACGTAAACTTCGATCTCATGATGTATCATATCATGAAATAAAGCTACCATGGCGCGTTGATAAGTTGCCCCTGCGTTCTTCAGTCTGAACGGCATCACCTTGTAACAGAAAGTACCCCACTGTGTAACAAAGGTTGTTTTCTCCATGTCCTCGGGGGCCATTTTAATCTGGTTGTAGCCCGAGAATCCATCCATGAAAGAAAACACTTTGTGCTGAGCTGTGTTGTCAATCAGAATGTCAATGTGTGGTAGCGGAAAATCATCTTTGGGGCTGGCCCTATTCAAATCCCGGTAGTCTACACACATCCTGACCTTGCCATCTTTTTTAGGAACTGGCACGATGTTAGCAACCCATTTGGGATAGGATGTAACAGCCAGAAAGCCAGTGTTGAATTGTTTCATCACTTCTGCTTTAATCTTCTCAGACATGTCGGGCCTCATTCGGCGGACCTTTTGCTTGATCGATGGACAATCCTCTCTTGTAGGGAGACGGTGAACAACGATGTCTGTGTCTAAACCCGACATGTCTTCGTAAGACCAGGCGAAGATTTCAACGTATTCATTTAACAGCTGTATCAGGCGCTCCTTGACACTTGGTTCCAGATTGGCACCCACTTGCACTTCTTTTCGGTCTTCCTCTGTTCCTAAATTGACAGTTTCCAACGACTCTTCGTGAGGCAAGATGGCCCTTTCCTCTTGCTGTAGAAGTCTGGCTAGTTCCCCTGGTACTTCACAACCTTCGTCATCTTCATACTCAGCCTGATTGACCAGATCTTCAGAGTTATTGAAGGACATAGCAGAATAGTCACCCATAGAATCCAGAGTGGATGGGTACCTGCATTTGTGAGCGTGGATGTGTGTAAGGGATAGCCATCTTTAAACAAAAATGCAAAAAGGAAAGAAAATGAACACAACAGTTTATCGATGAAAAACGTCCAATGAATCATTAAACATGGCATATGGATATGAAGATAATCAAAACCCTTACAAATGGACCTACATGCCCCAGGCAAGGCATGAGGTGAAAAAGTAGTGTACGGATTGTTCAAAAGTAATTATTATAGACCAAGGGAAATGTTTGACAGATAAATACTGATTAATAAAAGTAATGGGGACAAAGTCCTTTGCCTCCCAGTTGCGTAGTCCCCCTTCGATGGTTGGGTAGATCCAATCTTCAATGTTGGCATCTTCGTCTTCACCTTCTAAAGCATTGATCCCATAAGGAGAGATCTTGATGGGTGTTCTTCCAACCTTTGAGCGGCGCATAGCTTTCTGCCCCGCAGCAGTGAATCCTAAACCAAACTTGTCTGTTTTGTGAGGAATGTCCGGCAATTTCCCCCATGTTGAGCTCTTTCCTTCCTTCAATGCGGCCTTCGCGTCTTTTAGAGATGCCATCCTGGCCATCTGCTTTGGTACCTCAGCTACCACTTTTGCTACTTCCCCCTCAGAAGAGACTTCCTCGAAGTGCTGGAATGGCGTCTCAATGAATTCACCTTCTACCTCTACATATCGGAAAGAGTTCAGGTGGCTGATCATATACTCTTCTTCACCGCGGACGGTTACGATCTTTCCTTTAATAGGGTACTTCAGCATTTGATGTAGGGAAGAGGTGACTGCCCCAGCATTGTGTATCCATGGTCTCCCCAATAAGCAAGAGTATGACGGACGGATGTCCATCACATAGAAAGTTGAGGGGAAAACCTCTGTGCCAACCTTAATGGGAATGTCTACCTCCCCATGTACCATTCTCTTTGACCCGTCAAATGCCCTTACAATGATATTACTTGGCCTTAACTCCAAGCCTTCACAGTCTAAACGGTCGAGGGCCTTCTTAGGCAGCACGTTCAGAGAAGAACCAGTGTCGACTAGAACATGGGCCAGAGTGGTCCCTTGGCATTCTACTGACACATGTAATGCGTCGTTGTGTTTCCTTCCTTTTGAGGTTAGGTCAGCATCAGAGAAACCTAACCCGTTGTCTGCTGTAAGAATGGCTACACAATTTTGGAATTGGTCGGCAGAGGTTTCCTGGGGTACATGGGCTGTCTTCAGGAATTTTATCAATGCTTTGGCGTGCGCCTCTGAACAAAGTAGCAATGCTAACATGGAGATTTTTGAGGGGGTTTGCCCCAGTTGCTCTACCACGTCATAATCACTCTTTTTAATTATCTTCAAGATCTCCTCCATCTCTTTTTTAGAGGTTTCCGGGATGACCAAAGGTTGAGCCCTCGTCCTGACGAGCTCATCTTGGATCCCTTTACCCTTATCAGCAGAAGTTGGAGGGACAACAACAGGAACAGCAGCATCTTCAATCAATGGGATTCTAGCGGAAAGTTTTATAGGTGCAGGAATAACTTTGGCGGCAGATGAGGGTCCAAAGATTGCCTTTGGGGGGGCAATCTCTGGAGAAAATATTCTCCCACTTTGGGTGATCTTGCTTGTGCCGGCAATGTTTCCAATGTTGGCATCTTCTTAATCAGAGCTTTCTTCGGTTACTTCAACTTGTTTAATACCATGGTAGTAGATTTCTCCACCGTAATTCCATGGTATTGACTTTTCAGAACTGTAGGGGACAGGCCCTGGTATAGTTATCTTCAGAGGAACAGACTTTGTAGCAGATGTAATCTTAACAGGCTTTCTGACGGCCTTGGAAAGATTGGCGTGAATGGTGATAATTGAAACATCTTCAGTAGGGGTTGGAATAGCAGGAACTTTTTCAAACAGAATTTGTTGACTGTCCATCAGGCCTTGGATGCCTTTCTTCAGTAACAGGCAGTCAATTGGCAGAGAGTAACAACAGTAGCAGTCTTCTTTGCATCCCGGGAAAATCCCGGCCTTTAACAGATTTAACTTGATGGTTAACAGCGGAGTTATCAGGTCATTGACATCAGAAACATACAAATCTTCCTCAATAGCATGGACATTTCGACCGTGCTTCGGCATCGGAGCAGATATCACGTTTGGTTTCTCTGGAGCATCGAACTCCACCTCTTTTGCATCTATCAAGTCTTGAATTTTATTTTTCAGCGCCCAACAATTATTTGTGTCATGTCCGACGCTATCGGAATGGTAGGCGCACTTGGCATTGGCATTGTAAGCTGGTGAGGTCGTATTCACATTTTTCGGCGCTTCTTTGATATTTGTGAGATTCAGCTTTAACAAGTGTGGAAGAACTTGCGCGGGCGTCATATTAATGCGGGTGAACTGTCGTGGTGGCCATTCTCCCCATTGCTGTTTAGGTCTGGACGGGTTATTGCGAGGCTGATCATTTGGTGGATTTTGGATCATTACGGCCCCCACAGTCGGCCCGCGCTCACTTCTTCCTGCTCCCCTTTGAGAATACACAACAGCCGTTTCTTTCTTTGCTGGAAATGATTTCTTAGCAATTGTAGATGCAGAGGTATCCTTCTGAATCTTCCCCTTCTTGATACCGGCTTCTACCCGCTCGCCAGTCAGAATTAATTCAGTAAACCCCGAGGAAGAGCTACCGATCAGATGATTAAAGAATGGACCAGACAGGGTCCCTAGGAACATATCAACAAGTTCTCTATCAGAAAGAGGCGGCTGCACCCTTCCGGCCAGATCGCGCCACTTTTGGGCGTATTCCTTAAATCCCTCACCTGAGGCCATTCCCATACTCTGTAGCTGAGTGCGGGTTGATGCCAGGTCCGAGTTATACTAATATTGGCGATAAAAAGCAGCTGCCAGATCCTCCCAACTACGTATCTCCGACCTTTCCAGCTTGTAAAACCAGTCTAGCTGAGTTCCAGACAGGCTATCTTGAAAGAAATGTACCCAAAGGTTTCTGTCAGATGTGTGAGGTTGGATTCTTCGAACATATGACCTTAGGTGCATTTTTGGGCAGGACAGCCCGTCATATCTTGCAAAAATAGGCACTTTGAACTTCGGGGGGATCACAACTCGAGCAATTAATCCCAAATCTTCAAAATCTAAGCCTGGAACTCTCTGCAGCTCCATAGCTGCTAACCTGTCCTCCAAACTCTTGTACTTGTCATCAGCCGGCGGGTATTGTTGTTCTGAGTAGTCTTCGTCTTCTTCAGCCTCCTCTTCTTCAGCCTCGGATTCAGAAGGTACCGCAGCCCCTTTTCCTTTACTATTTTCTTCTTCGGATGCAGAAGGAAATTCAAGAACCCTTCTGGCTTCACCCTCAAACCTTCTCCCCAAGGTAGCCACCCCGACTCTCCTCTTCTTCTTTTTCACTTGGTCTTTGTTCCCAAACAGGGTCTTCAGATCCTCCTGACCCTTAGCCAAGGTCATCAAGAGTTGTTGAAATTGTGCGTTCTGAGACTGCAAGTCCTTAACCGTCTGTTCGAGATCCATCTTACTGAAATAAACAACAGAAAGATAAGGCAACCTGGTGTGGAGACCTGCTTATGCACATGATGAATGGTACGCTTATGTATGCAATGCATTCAAGGATTTAGAGAGTTCAAAATTGTTGCAAACAAAAAGAATGCACGTCATATTAATAAGAAGAAATTTGTCAGTACATAAATGCCCTATGGGCCAAATATTACAAAAACTTCTCAAGGTAAAAAGATGTTGCGCATCCTTTTTGGTGCGATGTAGGTGTTGAGGGTCTCTTCCTCATGGAGTCGGCGGGTAAGCTCCAAAACCTTCTTCTCACTGGCGTAGAAGCTGGCTTCAAAAGTATTCCGTTCCTCCTTGAGTTGGATCCAACTCTTTTGCATCTCCTCCCACGATGTAGGCATGTCAGGATATAGGATGGTGTAGGGAACCTCTCCTTCCTTAACGGGCTCTTTAATCACAGGGAGAACATGAGGATAAGGCATCATTAGACTCTGGGCTCGGGTTCGTACCCACTTGAGATAAGGCTCAAGAGGGATGGAGTTCTTGTGCCCCAGTGTCTTGCTGTCAACCTTGTTAGGCATCCTCCAAGCTCTGATGAATCTTTGGCGAAGTCCTTGCGCATCGTTGTCGAAGTCAAAAACTAGGTCAGGAATCAACATGTCATGAGGGCCATCCCTCCGTGCATATCCAAATTGTCTCAAAGCTAGACAAGGATTGTAGGTAATGCCTCCTCTAATGCCAAGTAATGGAACATTAGGGAACTCTCCACAACGATCGACGATGATGACATTTTCTCTGGACCGAGAACACCAATGTACATCAGAGTAAGTAAGGGTCATCAACCGTTGTGACCACCTTAGGCCTTGGTCATTCTTCAAGACAGATTGTGGAAGGTGCGAAATAAACCACCTTGCAAGGAGAGGAGTACAGCACATGAGAACACCCCTCTTTCTCATTGTTCGAGTGTAAAATGAGTGAAGGATGTCCCCAAGCAATGTTGGTATTGGATTTCTGGATAAGAAGATTTTGACGGCGTTGACATCTACAAGCTGGTCAGGATTTGGGAACAAGACCAAACCATAGATGAGGAGGGCCACAATTTCTTCAAAGGCTTGTAGGTCCAATGAATTCCAACACTCTTGTGCCTTCTCAAACAAGAATTTTGCTAAGAAACCTTTGACACCGCTTCTAGTTTCCCAATGCCCCTTGATGTCAGATGGTTGCAAGTGTAGGGCTTGAGCAACATCTTCAGGCTTTGGTTCCTTTTCCGTACCGTTGAAAGGTAGTTGATTAAGGATAGGAATTCTCAGGAGTTGAGAAAATTCCTCCAAAGTGGGCACCAATTGATAGTCGGGGAATGTGAAATAGTGGTGAAGGGGGTCAAAGAACTGAAACAACACCTTCATCATGTCTTCTTCAATGTTGGTGGTGACTAGGCTGAGCAGTCTACCATGTCTTTCACTGAAGGGAGAGCTTTCCGGAATTCTTGATGTGAGCTCCTTGAGTTGAGGAGGGATTCTCACAAGGTTGACTTGGATGGTTTTCCTGCGAGGAATTTCCATGACCTACAAAACAAGAACAAAGATGAAGATCTAAACCCTTGAAATGGTTAGTATATGCACATGATGCTTTATGATGTTCATGATGTATGCACAAACATATGTACAAGCAATTCACACCAAACCCTAGTTTCAGGCTTGCATGGGGTTTCATAGGTAAGTACCCTCTTGAGTGTAGTTGGCTTAAAAACTTGTCCTATAAATAGTAACTGGGTTCTAAGGAGCTCAATATCACTGGATTGTTTTCATTGTTCATTGTTTTGGTTTAGCCACTTAACTAGCGACCAAAATATTCCAAGAAAACAACCCTCAATGAGTGTAGTATCGAGTATCTACCAACTTCGGACTGCACCAAAGCCGGTCATCTCACTACCCCTAATGAAAAGCCAAGATGGTCAAGTAAGGTTCTAGGTCATTAGTGCTTAGTGACATCACTCAGCAGCCCCGTACTCTCCTTGATTGAACTCAAGGGTTACCGGTACTCACAAATATGTCGCACTAATATAGCTATTGCTTCAACCGTGTCGGTATACCCCACACAGTTTCCACAACGTATTGCTATCTATGAATGTTTCCCCAAATCCGGGTGTAAGATTGCAAACCCAAACAAGAGAGCTAAGATGTAAAGCAATCAAAACAAACAATTAGTCATGCAAGAGGGTGATTTAAGCCCTAAGGTTACTCCACTTTTAAAAATAGTCCCCAGCAGAGTCGCCAGTTCTGTGATACGGTGGGAGAACTGACTTGATGTTTTGCGTTTGTTTTCGCAAATGTTTCGGTTGAGCAAGATTCGCCACCTACTTTTTATTTTATCCTAAGGAAAGGTTAAAAAGCACAGCAAAAACCTTTGAGATGTTTTCTTGCGTTCGGGGAATAGATTATAGAAAGGGAAGGTATTAGCACCCTTTCTATCCATGGTTATCCATGGGCTCTTAGTTACTTGCTTAGATCAACTTGCCTTGATTTTCAATTGTTTGAAATGGTGCTTTCAATTGTTTGAAATGGTGCTTTGTGTGTGGGTTTTGAAAATGTTTTGAAAAAGAGGCCAATGTGGTGGCAACCTTTGTAATGATCCATGTTTGAATGTATACAAAGGTGTGTTTGTCTTTTGAAAATTTTTCAATGTCTTTGAAAGTTATTTTGAAAATGTGTTGTGATGTGTGTTTTGAAAAATAGGCAAGGGTTTCTGCTTTGCAAGTTGGCAAGTAACCAAGAGCTATCTATCCTAAATTTCTCAAAGATCTTTGCTATGTTTTAACCCTTTTAACAATTTTGTTCCACCATTGTATTTGGTGGACAATCTTGTGTTAGGATGTTAACGGGACGGGCGCGGGTCATCGTTTAGACCATGATTGCAATGGTGCCAAGTATCTTTGGGCAATTTTTCCTTTAAGGGACTTGATCATTTTTTAGGCAACTTTCGAAAGCGTCATCAAGGGACTATGATCATTTGATTGTTTTGTTTTTGCCAAAGATACCTAACATGCAATATGGCCCATTATTGAAGGCAACAAGTGGAGTACCCTAGGGGTGCAAGTGTGATTAGTGTTGTCCATTTTCATGCTTGTTTATCTTGAATTTAGGTCAAGCTATTTGTTGTTTTTGATTTGCATACAAAACCCTAATTCTATCATGGCATAATTAGAAAGCTTGTAAATGCGAAAAATAAAAGGTCCTAAGTTATTACAACACAAATATGGGATGAAGGGTACAAATGTTCAAATGGGGATATTTTGGCAAGAAATTTAAACCTAAACTATTACATCTAAATTGAAATTTTACAAGGTATTTAATTGCACAATAATTAAATAAAATAAAATAAATATGCAAGATGCAAAAATGATTTTCATATGTATGTAAAAAGGTGTTTTTTATGTGTCAAATAAACAAAAAAATAAAAATGAATTAATTTTGGAATTTTTGGTATTTTAGGGGCAAAACCCTAATTTTATGAATAAAAGGTATTTATTATATAATATATGTAATATTTATTAATTTTGTACAAAAAATATATAAAAGAAGGTATATTGTAAAAAAAGGTATTTTTGAGGTCATAATATTAATAAAAATAAAATATATTAATTCTTTGTATTTTCCCTAAATATACTAATAAATATATAAGCATTTACATTATTTATTAAATATATTTATTATGTACAAAAATAAAATATTTAGTTTTATTAAAAAAGTATATTTTTATTATAAAATGTTTTCAAGAGATAACATAAAATAAAAATCAAAAATAAAATATGTTTGTATTATTTTTGTATTTTAAAATAAAAGTATCTATATTTATTTATTTACAAAAACTTAAATAAAGCCAAATAAATATCAAAATAAATGCAAAAAATATGGGAAAAATAAATTTAATATTTTTTCATACTTAAATAAAAATATGGAAACAAAATCAAAAGGAAAAAATGGAAAATGACAAGCAAAACTCAAAATGGGCCAGGGGGTGCATGTGGAATGCAGTGGTGTGAAAAGGAAAAACAAATCTCAGGCCCAGCCCAAGACTCTGTCTTCTTCAACCTCCAGCATCTTTGTACAAAACACGTGCTTATGTTATCTCAAGATCCTTGGACTTTTAGCACAAACTCACAACATGAAAAATGTTAAGCATCAAGCCACGATTCCATACATATAAAAAACTCAATCTAACTCTCAGAAATGAGAGAGAATTTCTCCACCCCTAATTCTTAACCTAAGTTTTTGTCAATGTTCAGGTTCAAAATACTCTCAGCATATGCAATATAAATGGAAAGTAAAGATATGTATGGCTTCAGGGACATGAGTAGAACATTTTTCATTCACAAACTTAGAGTTAACTCTTCCTATATTGAGAGATAGAAGTCCATGAACTTACCTGTTCATCTTGGATCGTGTCTGACAATGGAGGCACTTTCAAGGTAAAGTGAGTATTGGTACGGCTTGCTTGAAGGTCAGGGATGCTTCTCCAACCTTTAGTTTGCTTTGAAACCAAGTGAATCAAGCTATAGCAATCCACCTGCAAAACAGAAAATGTGAAAATGGTGAAGTTGGTTAGAGGTGTTACAGTCTGCTTCCAAGGCTTGGGACAGTTTGTATGGATGGTAGGGAATGTGTTTGAACTGGTTTGGATGAAAATGCACGAGTGGATCGAGCTATGGGATTCAAACTGCAGCTTATGCCCTGTTTTTGCAGTTTTATGGTGTTTCTGTGAATGGGGAGGTATTGAAGATGATAGGCTCGTGTTTCAGCTCAGTTATGTTGTTTAGAATGTGTCTAGAAAGTTTGTCTAAGCTTAGGTTTGCAGCAATGAGAGTTGGTGTGTGTTATACAAGTTTCTTCACACTTAAGCAAGAAAATGTCAACTTGGTTTCTAGGCCAGTACAATGCCTCTATCTATGCTGCACATTTGAGTCTTGATTAGTGGGATATGTCTATGCCTTTGTGCCTCAAAGATCTGCATTGTACCTCATAGATTGCAAAGTTGACATAAAGTAACACTTTACAAAAATGGATAATATGCTTTTTCTTATTAAGGCTTAATCTTGTATGCAATGCTTAAACACACAAGATAAGACTTAAACATGAAGTATTGGCATTAAATTTATGAGTTTGGATGGGATAAAAGACCTGTAATCTAGCTTAGAGCATGCTGAGTTTAAAAATGCAAAGTTATGGACATGTAAATTGGTCATGAACAAAGTGAGTTTTGCCCATGTTGCCAAATTCGATTCTCCCTAACCATAAGGTTGTTTGATGAGTTCTTAGACATTTTGGAAAGCTTGGAATGTGTACTACAATCCATCTTTTTAATGCAAATTGAAATTCCAAGTGGAAGCATGTGAAAAGTAGCCATGAAGTTAGGCAAAAATCCTGCCTAAAATAGGTCAAAATTTTTCTAAGTTAAGAATGTTTTGCACCCTTGTTCCAAAAATCATAACTTGAGCTACAAGCTTCTTTTGAGGAAACTTTGTGAATCAAAGTTGTAGATTTTGAAATGGACTACAACTTTCATGTTTTTACTTTTGTTTGAATCCAAATGCATCTTTATGAAAAAAGGGGACAAAGTTAGAAAAAAAAATAGGGATTTTCATAACTTAGAAAAATTCTAAGTTATGAAAATTCTTCATTTTAAACCCTAATTTGCAATTTTTGATTTCTTGATGAACAAGCTTCACAATTTGGCATGTTTTGATGAAAAATGAATCTTGACACTTGATTTTGACCAAAAAGTCAAAGTTTGACTTTTCAGTATACAGTTAAAAATTGATCAATTGACTGGAAAATTCATCTGTCAATCTTGTGCATTTGGGATCTTTTGAATTTGTTGAACATGTCAAGACAATTCCATTGAGTTATTTAGTCCATATGTGAGCTTGGTTTGCCATTGGTTAGGTCAAACAGTCAAAAATTGCCTTTGTGCAGTCAAAACCCTAAAAATGACCATTTTGCCCTTTTGGTGATCTGATCAAATTTCCTGTGGAATTGTGATCCAAACTTGACCAAATGGTTCAAATGAATTCATAATGTTGATGTGGGTCAAAAATCATGAGGTTTGACTGTCAATTGACCATAATTGACTTTTTTCCCCAATACAACTGATTTCTAGGTCAACTGTCTAATTGACTGGGCAAAGTTTGGAATCAAGACTTGAAACTTGGTATGGATAAACTTGGGAGTCCAACATGAAGCATGAAAGTCATCTTAGGTATTTTAGGTCAAAACATCTTTGTGCAAACACAAACCCTAATTTGGGTCAACAGTGCAAGGAGGAGTCTTGAGCAGAGCAAACCCTAACTTGATTTTGAGCTCCAAAGGTCTTGTGATGAGAAAATGTTGAGGAAATGGGAGGGCAAATTTTGGGGTACAACATGCACCCTCAGCATGCTATTCAACACAGGCCCATTTTTTCCCTTTTTATTTTTTCTTATTTTTAATTCTTTTAATATTTTCCTTAATTATTTTAATTAATACAATTAATCACCTTTTTTTTATAAAATCACAAAATCAAGAACTTATAAAAATTAGAATTAGTTTTTTTTATCAAATTTAATTTAATTAATTTAATTTAATTTAGGGCAACTTTAATTTGTTTTTCACAATTAAAATCAACTAGGAAAATTAGGTTTAATTCTTGATTTAATTGTTTTCCTTTTACAAATAAAATAAAAATACAAAAAAATAGGTTAACTTAATTATTTTTCTTAATTAAAATTAATTAGTAATTAGGTTCCTTTTTTAATTCAATTATTCCATTATTTTTCTCAAATAACAAAACATGACAAAAAACATTTTTTCTTTAATCAATCGCAAGTAGGATTAGTCAAAGGGTCAAAACCCTAATCGCCTCGCATTTAATTCGTCGCGCGCTTGTCGATTATTTTGCCACTATTTTGTAACTGTTCAGGGTTTGTAATAGTTAATTTAGGGTTTTTATTTACTGTTTAAATCCCCTATTTTTTGGTTATGTAATTAATCCCCCTCCCCGAAGCCTTGTAATAGCTAGGTTTATTTTCTCGCATTTTTAATTCCTGCAAATATTTAACTGCCTAGACGTATGCTAATAGGATTGTATGACAATAATGCATGACAAAATTAAAAGGGTTAGAAAACCCTAATGTGCAAAGATTAAATAACTGAAACAAATCACTCGCACATATTCACTCTTAGGGTATACTCTCACTTCGGTTGCCTTCGGTAAACGGTCATTAAGCATAGGGTGTCTTAGTGGTTGCCCTCCAGTCTAAAAAGATCAAAATGTCCCATTCGAATGTTTCCTCAGAAATGTTGCCTCGGAAATGTTGCCTCGAAAAAGATCTTAAGACTCTAGGGTTACTACTAAGGTATCCTAATATTGCTTTAGTGACAGTACGTCCCTTTCGAATTGACCCTTACAAATTCCAACGACGATGCTACCTACTCCTTAATAGTGGGATAATGCTGTCTAAAGGAAACAAGAATAGAAACGATCTTTTTTCGAGTAGGTAGATGCTAGTAGGTACTTGCTCAAATCAAAACTTTTCGCACCTACACTTTTCAAAACAATTTTCAAAACAACTTCGTCACAATCTTGAGGACTGATACAAGGGTTATCGCGAAGTAAAACATTTTCAAAAACAAGCACACAAACACAAGCAATTTAAAAATGAGCAAGTGCCTAAGAGCCCATGGAAAACCATGGATAGAAATGGTGATAACACCTTCCCTATCTATAATCTACCCCCCGTACTCAAAATCTCGAAAAAGGATTTTTTCTGTACTTTCCTTTCCGATTGGATGAAATAAAATTTGGTGGCGACTCTTGCTTACCACGATATTTTGCGAACACAAAACACAAACCAGTATTAAACAGTCGGTTCTGCCACCGTATCACAGAACTGATGACTCTGTTGGGGATTCATAAGTGGGGTATACCTTAGGATCTAGTTCATTTAAATTGCTTCTATTGATTTCTTTGTTTGATTTATTTTTGAGGGTTTTGTTTGGGGTTACTATAGATCCTACACCCAGATCTGTGGAACACCTTTTAGGTAAGTAGCAATAGACTGTGAGGGAACTGTACAGCGTAGACCGATACGGTTGAAGGAGTAGCTACGTTGGTGTGGCACTTTGGTTGGTACCGGTATCCCTTGTGGTGAAACGAGGAGAATACGGGGCCGCTGCATGGTGTCGTGAAGCATCAACTGACCTTAGAACCTTTAATTTCCCAACTTGGCCATTAGGAAGTAGAGAGATAGCCGGCCTCGGTGTAGAGCTGAGAATTGGTTGATACTCGATGCTACACTCATTGAGATCATACTTTCAGAATATTTCGGCTGCAAGAAAAGATTGCGTGAGCTGAAACCATGACCGATGAAGGATGGTCAGTGATATTGAGATCCTCTAGAACTTGGTTACTTTTCTAGGACAGGTTGAACCAACTTAACTTCAAGAGGGTATTACCTTTGACCTCATGCAAGCCTTAAACCTAAGGGCTTTGTGTGATTTAACTGTGTTTGCAATACTTGTGTTTTCTATACTTGTGGTTTATCATGACATCATGCATCATAATATGGCATTCATGTTTCATTACACTAACCATTTCAAAGACCAAGGGAATTTATCTTTGTTCTATTTTGCAGACCATGGCTTTCGTGCGTAGAAATACTATCTGAATCAGCTTTGTGGAGATACCTTCCCAACTCAAAGAGCTAGTATCAAGAGTTTCTGAAATTTCTATTTATTAAGAGACACGGTCAACTTCTCAGCCTGGTTACTTCAAACTTTGATGAACAGATGATGAGCGTACTTTTTCGGTTCTTCAATCCCAAGCATCACTATTTCACCTTTCCAGATTATCAGTTGGTACCCACCCGTGAAGAGTTCTCTCAGCTATTGGGCATATCCATTCTTGAACAGGTACCCTTCACAGGTATGGAAGAAGTTCCTAAGCCAAAAGTCATTGCCTCAGCTTTGCATTTGAAACGGGCCGACGTGGTATCCAATTGGGAAACTCAAAGCGGAGTCGAGGGTTTTCTAGCCAAATTTCTGATAGACAAGGCTCAGCTATTTTTGGATGACATGGATTTTCAGGATTTTGAGGATGTCTTGGCTCTTCTTATCTATGGTTTAGTTCTCTTCCCTAACCCGGACTCCTTCGTAGATGTGAATGTTATCAAGATTTTCCTTTCTCGCAACCCTGTGCCTACCTTGCTTGGAGATATTTTGCATGCTCTCCATACTCGTACCATGAGGAGAAGAGGGACTCTTATGTGCTGCATGTCATTGCCGTCGAGGTGGTTTATTTCTCACCTTCCTAAGTCTGTACTGAAGAATGAAGAAGGTTTGGGTTGGTTGCACAGGATAATGTCACTCGCTCATACGGATATTCTTTGGTGTTCCCGAGCTATGGAAGACATTGCTATTATTGACTGTTGTGGGGAGTACCCTAATGTTCCATTACTTGGTATCAGAGGGGGTATAACTTACAATCCTTGTCTATCTTTGCGACAATTTGGTCATGCTCGAAGGGATGGTGCCCGTGAGTTACTTATTTAGAGCATTGTATTCAACTATGAGGAAGATGTTAAGGAGTATCGCCGGAGGTTCATACGAGCTTGGGGCATGGTAAACAGATCTGACCCCAAAGATTTGGGACTAAAAACTTCCATTCCTATGGAGCCTTACCTCCAATGGGTACGAGCTCGGGCTCAGAAGCTTATGATGCCTTATGTGGCTGTATTACCAGTGATTGTGGAGCCCATTACTGAAGAAGGCATTCCTTACAGGGTTCTCTATCCTTACATGCCCACTGATATTGGGGAGTTACAGAGGTCTTGGATTCAGCTGAAGAATGAGCGGGATACTTATAGGGAACAGTTCCATGATCAAGAGAGAAAGGTTTTAAAGCTCACCAGGCAGCTAGAGGAAGAAAGAGTACTCAATGATTATATCAGCACAAAGAGAAAGCGTCCATGGGACTTTTGATTTTTCTTTTCTAGTTTTAGATTTATTTTATTTACTTATTTTGTAACGCCTTAAAGGCATTTTGAACCTTCAAAGTTAAAGCTAATAAAGTTTTTGTTATTTTTGGTTTGCAAATTTAAATTTCCCAAAGTCATTGAAATCATTACATGCGCATCCCATTATCATACACATCATTACAGGTACCACTACAGGTTTCTCATCTTCTTCGCTGGTTATTTTAACAAAAGTGTCTTCCGATCAAGCCATCAAAGATCTTCAGGCACATAACGCCCAGTTCAAACAAATGTTCATCAGTCTGGCAAAAGGGAAAGAGGATCTGAAAGCCCTCATTCTGAAAGAGAAGAAGAAAAATAAGAAGACCGATATTCTGAATATGGGAAGAAGGTTTGGAGAAAGGTTGAAGCATCAAACTGATCTGACCTCTTCATCCAAGGAAGGGGAGAACCAAGAAGGGGAAAAGGACCCTAGTCCTCTAGTCTCTGACAATGATACTGATTATGATGATGAGCAATATCCTCCCGCTGAGGATAAATAAAAGCAATTAGAAGATCGTCTGAGTGCCATGGAAGTTCAGAGGATACATGGACTAGATTTTGAAGAACTGGGATTGGTGTCGAGAGTAGTCATCCCTCAAAAGTTCAAAGCTCCGATTTTTGCCAAGTATGATGGGGTGTCCTGCCCAAAGCTCCATGTTCGCTCTTATGTCAGAAAAATCCAACCCCACACCATTGATAGAAATCTGTGGGTGCACTTCTTTCAAGATAGTCTGTCAAGGACTCATCTTGAATGGTTCTACCAGTTGGAGGGAGCCAGTGTCCGAAAATGGGAAGATCTTGTTGTTGCTTTCTACAAGCAGTATCAGTATAATGTCGACCTTGCTCCCACTCGTACTCAACTCCAGAGTATGTCCATGGGTGCAGGTGAAGGTTTTAAAGATTATGCTAAAAAATGGAGAGACTTGGCTGGGAGAGTTCAACCCCCTTTGTCTGATAGGGAGTTGGTTGATATGTTTCTAGGGACACTATCTGGTCCATTTTTCAATCACTTAATCGACAACTCGTCATCTGGTTTCACCGAGCTAATTTTAACTGGAGAAAGAGTAGAAGCTGGAATTCGGAGTGGTAAAATACAGAAGGATGCCTCCTCGAGTTCTACAAAGAATCCTTTCTCTAGTAAGAAGGAAGCCAGTGCAGTCTATAGCCCGAGGGGCCAAAGCAGATCTGAACACCGTCAAACGGTAAATGCTGTAGTAATACCAAGACCCGCAGTTTCTCCATAACGCAACAATCAACAAAGGGTGGAAAGACCACAACGGAATTTTACCCGCATCAGCATGACTTTGGCTGAAGTTCTACCTCATCTATTAAAATCCAACTTGGCAACCTTGAGAGAGGCTCCCAAGAATCCAAACACTACCTCTCCCAGATACAGTCCCAACGCGCAGTGCGCCTACCATTTTGAGAGTCTTGGCCATGATACAAATGATTGATGGGTTCTGGGAAACAAAGTACAAGACTTGCTTGAAGCCAAGGATATAGAGTTCGATGCTCCAGAAAAGCCGAATGTTATAACTGCTCCCATGCCCAAACATGGTCGTGGAGTTAATGTTGTTGACACTGATTTGTTTGTGACCTCTGTTAAAGAAATTCCTACTCCTCTTATGACTGTTAAGAAGAATTTGTTGTTCGCCGGTTTATTTCCAGGTTGTGGTGAAGGTTGCCACATGTGTTCGATTCTACCTTCTGGTTTCCGTTTGTTGAATTCAGGTGTTTAGCACCTGATGGATAATAAATAGATTTTGTTCGAGAAGACTATGATTCCTGTTGTTCTAAATGAGGACGTTGCTATTATAACCATTTCCGCCAATCCTTCCAAGGTTTCCTCGAGAAGACCTGTTAGGATTACACATGTTCAAAGAATTGCTCTGCTGATAATCATTGTTCATGGTCCCATCCCGTACACCTCAGACAAGGCTGTCCCATGGCATTATGGTGCTGATGTGTATTATCATGGCATTAAGCAAGATCTGAAGAATGAAGAAGCTGATACTGATGTCAGTAATATTGTCGGGACTAGAAAAATTACCCGAAGTGAAAGGGTCTTCTCTCTCGAGATTTCCCCTGAGACGGTTAACAAGCCTATTGTCATTCTATTTGATGTTCCTGCTAGTACATCAACTATTGTTCCTGTTCTTACTCCAGTTATCACCCCTGCTGCTAAGCCATCTAGGACTCGCGATAAGGAAATTATAGGTGAGCCTGCCCGGACGGAGGCACCTAGGAAAATTGTTGTGGAAGCCTCTAAACAAGAAATAGAGGAAATACTGAAAATTATCAAGAAGAGCGACTACAATGTGGCCGAGTAGCTGGGGTAGACCCTATCAAAGATATCCATGTTGTCTCTGTTGTTGTGTTCTGAAGCCCATGCGAAAGCTTTGATTGTATTTCTCAAGACTGCGCATGTGCCGCAGGAAACTTCAGCAGACCAGTTTAAAGATTGTGTGGCCAGCCAGACTGCTGATAATGGGCTGGGTTTTTCAGATGCGGATCTGACACCAAAAGTAAGGAAGCATAATGATGCTCTGTATGTCTCGATTGAGTGTAGGGGCACCACTATGGCTCATGTGCTGGTAGATACCGGGTCTTCACTGAATGTTCTGCCGAAGAAAGCGTTGGACCGTTTGGATTGTGAGGGTTTGACTCTAAAGCCTAGTAACATTGTGGTGAGGGCTTTTGACAGATCAAAGAGAATGGTGCACGGGGAGGTAGACATCCCTGTCAAAGTGGGTTCTCAAACTTTTTGATCCACCTTCTACGTAATGGATATAAGGGTGTCGTATTCTTGCTTGTTGGGTCAGCTTGGATCCATGAGGCTGGGGAAGTTACTTCCACACTCCATCAAATGCTAAAGTATCCGGTGAAGGGGAATATCATCATAGTGCGAGGTGAAGAAGAATATATGGCGAGTCACCTCAATTCTTTCTGCTACACAGAGATGGATGGGGAATTCATAGAAACTCCTTGTCAGAATTTCGAAGAGGTCCCTCTGATCATGGCATCGACTGAAGTTACTACCAACAAACCTCCGTTGAAGATGGCTTCTCTCAAGGACGACAGGGCTGTGGTTGAAGAAGGTGGGTGTACCAATTGGGGTCAGCTCCCTGGTTGCACTCACAAAACTGACAAATTTGGTTTGGGCTTTACTATAGGGGCTCAAAGGGCTGTTAGGCATGCTCGGACCGGAAGACCTCCTCTACACATCAGCAATCGGGGAATTAATGCAATTGAAGGTAGTGAAGAGGATTCAGACATCGACAACTGGATCTACCCAACAACCAACGGTGGACTGAATAACTGGACGGCTAGGGACTTCATACCTGTTTCTTTTATTCCACAGTAATTGACTCATTTGTTTTAAGATTTGTAATAAATAGTTTAAAACTTTACGGCCCGGTGCCTTGCCCGAGGCACCTTAGCTTTGCTTGTGAGGGCTATTAATTGTCATTTCATATATCATTAATAAAGCATTGGACGTTTCTTGCATACAAATTTTGTGCTCCTTGTTTTTCTTTTCTGTCTCTCACTTTATCAAAACAACTATTCTCTTACACACACTCACATATAATATTGCAGATCCATATCCACTCTGGATCCCATCAATAACAGCTCTGCTACTGCCAGTTATGACTTCAAAAATCCAATCAACCAAGCCGAGGACGAAGGTGAGGATGATTGTGAGGTGCCTGGAGAACTTGATAGGCTGTTACAGCAGGAAGAAAGGCCCATACAGCCTCATGAAGATCCAGTTGAGTCAGTGAATTTGGGTACAGAGGAAGACAGGAAAGAGATTAAAATAGGTGCAAATCTGGAGCCTAGTGTCAAACAACGGTTAATACAGATGCTACACGACTATGTTGAGATCTTCGCCTGGTCCTATGAAGACATGCCTAGTTTGGACACTGATATTGTGGTACATCGCCTGCCGACTAAAGAAGACTTACCTCCGGTAAAGCAGAAGGTCTGCCATATGCGCCCTGAAATGTCAGAGAAAATCAAGGCAGAGGTCATGAAATAGTTCGACGCAGGATTCTTAGCTGTCACTTCTTATCCGCAGTGGGTTTCCAACGTCGTTCCGGTACCTAAGAAGGACGATAAGGTACGAATGTATGTGGACTATAGAGATTTGAACAGGGCAAGCCCCAAGGATGACTTCCCACTTCCTCACATTGATGTTCTAGTCGACAACACCGTGCAGCACAAGATCTTTTCCTTCATGGATGGTTTTTCTGGCTACAACCAGATCAAGATAGCTCCTGAGGACATGGAGAAGACATTCTTCGTTACACAGTGGGGCACCTTCTGCTACAAAGTGATGCCTTTTGGGTTGAAGAATACTGGGGCAACTTATCAGCGCGCCATGGTCACTTTGTTCCACGATATGATTCACCACGAGATCGAGGTTTATGTTGATGACATGATATCCAGGTCCCAGACTGAGGAAGAGCACCTTGATCATCTCCAGAAACTGTTCGACAGGTTGAAGACGTACAAGCTGAGGATGAATCCGAACAAGTGCACCTTCGGGGTAAGGTCTGGTAAGCTTCTGGGTTTTGTTGTCAGTGACAAAGGTATTTAGGTTGACCCTGCAATGGTAAAAGCCATACAAGAGATGCTGGCTCCCCGCACAGAAAAAGAAATTAGAGGTTTCTTGGGACGTCTGAATTACATCGCCAGGTTCATTTCACATCTGAATGCTACTTATGAGCCAATCTTCAAGCTGCTGAAGAAAGATCAAGTGGTAAAATGGAATGATGAATGCCATGCCGCCTTCGAAAGAATCAAGGAATACCTTCAAGAACCACCAATTTTAATGCCTCCAGTTGAAGGAAGACCTTTGATATTATACTTGACAATGCTAGACAATTCAATGGGGTGTGTGTTGGGGCAGCATGACGAGTCTAGTCGAAAAGAGCACGCCATTTACTACCTTAGCAAAAAGTTTACCGACTGTGAGACCCGATACTCATTGCTCGAGAAAACTTGTTGCGCTTTGGCATGGGCTGCTCACCAACTGAGACAGTATATGCTGACTCACACTACCTTGTTGATATCGAAGATGGATCCAATCAAGTATATTTTCGAGAGGCCCGCCTTATCCGGAAGAATAGCAAAATGGCAGATGATCTTAACCGAATACGACATCCAATACACAACCCAAAAATCAATCAAGGGGAATGTATTGGCGGATCATTGGGCGCATCAGGCCGTGGATGACTACCAGTCCATGAATTTCGAGTTCCCGGATGAGAATATCATGTTGGTAACGAATTACGAAGAACCTGGACCGGATGAAGGACCTGAGGAAGGATCCTATGGTCTATGTATTTTGATGGAGCCTCGAACGCATTGGGTAAAGGCATTAGCGTTGTAATTATATCTCCCGAGGACTGTCATACTCCGTTCACCGCCCGATTATGTTTTAACTATACCAACAATATGGCAGAAGATGAAGCATGTATAATGGGTCTTCGAGCTGCTATTAACCTGAGGATTAAGTTATTTAGTGTATTCGGAGATTCCACTCTGGTGATAAGTCAGATCAAAGGCGAGTAGGATACGAAGCACCCGAATCTCATTCCTTACCGAGAATATGTACTGACATTGCTCCCACACTTTGAGGAGATAACCTTTGAACATTTCCCACGAGAAGAGAATCAGTTAGTGGACGTGCTAGCTACTATGTCTTCTATGTTCAAAGTCAGGTGGGACAATGAAGCTCCCCAGAATACCATTGAGAGGTTGGACGAACCCGCACATTGCTGTGACATTGAGACTGAAGAGGTAGCAGATAAACCCTGGTTTCACGAGGTAAAGAGGTATCTTGAGGCTCAAGAAAACCCCTAGGGGGCATCTGTTAATGACAAGAAGTTTCTGAGAAGGTTCACTGCGAAGTTCTTCATCAGTAATGGAATCCTCTATAAGCGTAACCATGATTCAACCTTACTGTGGTGTGTAGATAAGAGCGAGGCAGAAAGGATCATGGCAGAGTTACATGAAGGTACCTTCGGAACTCATTCCAATGGACATACCATGGCGAAGAAAATCCTACAGGCAGGATATTGCTGGTCCACTATGGAAGTCGATTGTTATCAACACTCTCGAACCTGTCATAAGTGCCAAGTCTATGCTGATAAGGTGCATGTACCTCCAGTCCCTCTGAATGTTTTGACAGCTCCTTGGCCCTTTACAATGTGGGGCATCGACATGATCGGCGAGATCAGACCTATTGCGTCTAACGGGCATCGCTTCATTCTGGTAGCAATTGATTACTTCACGAAGTGGGTTGAGGCAGCTTCCTTTGCTACAGTAACCAAGAACGTCGTGGCACGATTTATCAGACACAATCTGATCTGTCGATATGGTGTCCTAGAGAGAATTATTACTGACAATGGCACAAATCTCAACAACACAATGATCACCGAGCTCTGTAAATAGTTTAAGATACATCATCATAACTCTTCTCCCTACCGACCGAAGATGAATGGGGCTATTGAAGCGGCTAACAAGAACATCAAAAAGATTGCGCAGAAGATGATGGTGACATACAAAGACTGGCACGAGATGTTACTGTTCGCTCTTCATGGGTACTGTACCTCAGCACAGACGTCGACATGGGAAACACCATACTCCTTGTTGTATGGGATGGAGGCGGTCCTACCCATCGAAGTCCAGATACCCTCTCTCAGGATTATGAAGGATGCAGGTTTGAGCGAAGACGACTGGATCCAAACCCGACTTGATCAGCTGAATCTAATCGATGAAAAAAGACTTACTACTATCTGTCATGGTCAGACGTATAAAAAGCGAATGATCAAGGCTTTTAACAAGAAAGTCAGACGTCAAGAATATCGAGTCGGGGATCTAGTAATCAGATGCATCATACTACCACAAGGTGATCCCAGGGGAAAATGGAACCCCACATACGAAGGGTCATTTATGGTTAAGAAAATTTTCTCGGGAGGAGCTATGATTCTAACCACCATGGATGGTGACGACCTTCCTCACCCCGTCAATACAGACATAGTGAAAAGATACTATGCATAATCAAAGACCCGCTAGGTTGACTAGCCTAGGCAAAAATAAGGGCTTCCCGGCGAACCAAAAGGGTTCGGGAAAAAGTAAGGGATGAAAATGAAAAAAAAACTGTATACCCAGCAAGTCGAAAACCTGAAAAGGCGACTTGGGCAAAAAAGGGTATCCCGGTGGACTGAAAACCCGAAAGGGCGGTCCAGGAAAAAATTAGGGATTGAAGCGTAACATTATGTCTCATTAGATCATCTTGTAACCATACTTCGGTATCGACTATCAAGCTCAGACGGCGCCAATCAATCTGATCCACCTTTGACCAAGCAGCAATGTGATGAGACGCTTGAAGATATAAAGGAAATAGAAGAGTTGAAACCCGATGGGGTCGTTCCACATAGCTGTTTTTTCTTTCTTTAACACAAATTGTAATTTCTATCTTACGGCAACGTTCACTTACTAGGACGTCAGCCTCTTTGTACAAAAATGCCTGTTACAGGCCAACTTCAAAAATCAATACAATTCATTTTCACAGGAAATTTCAATTTGTTTTTTCTTTTTCTGTTTTGTTTTACAAGAACATCCAATGATTCATTTTTGATATATGCATTTGAAAATAATGGCTGCTCATAAATATTTACACAAGAAACAAAATACGATTACTCGTAATGCCAAAAACAGGGAAAACAAAAAGTGCCCAAACCTTACAATTACTCTGCCCATCAGGTACCGGGATAGAGCCAACTTGAGAACATGAGTAGTGGTACATACAATCCCCACGGAGTAAAAATTATCCAAAGACAGTGATGTTAGCTTTCCCGAACAGGACATAACTCTCCCCAACTGAGGTTCACAATCGCGAGTGAGTAAGTAAATTTTTCCCCAAGCAGAGTTTATTTCTCTCACAAGCAGAAATTCAATCTCCAATAGAATTCATTATCACCAGTAACGGAAATTCATCCCCAACTGAGTTTATTTCTCCAAATCAGCAGATCTATCAACAGAGTATCTCCTCTCCAACAGGGTTATTCCCCGCAGAGTTATCCTCAGACAGGGTCTCTTCCGGCAGAATATTCACCAGCTGAATGGATGTGAATCCCCAGCTAGTCATATTTGTTCACCATCCCCAACAGAAGTAGAGGGACTATGGTTTTTACGGCAGTCAAGAATACCATTTCTCATACTCTCCAAACAGCAGTCAGGGATTTATTTTCCCGGACTCAGATTATTACATCAGCATTTCATGTTCATACATCATGCATTTCATGTTCATACATCATGACATGTGCATACATTACATATAACATAATCTCAGAACCTCATCACAATGCATCTCATGCATCGCACACAACTAACCCTATATTTCTTTCAGGAAATACAGTTATTATAAACAATTTGCACAGGTATATGATCAACACTCGAAGCTAAACAGAGTAATCATCAGTGCGACAAATGCAACCTTACACAGGTTCCTCACAAAAGTCCTACACAGACTCATCACAAAGCAACCTTACACAGGTTCCCTCTGTAGTTTTACCCAAACTCATTTCGAAGTAACCCTACCATCCAGGTTCCTTATCACAACCCTACTATCCAGGCTTTCATATCGAAGTAACCCAATATCCAGGTTCTTTCTCAAGCCCTACTATCCAAGCTTTCACATCGAAGTAACATACTGTGATACGGTGGGAGAACTGACTTTTTGCGTTTGTATTCGCAAATGTTGCGGTTAGCAAGAGTCGCCACCGACTTTTTATTTTATCCTAAGGAAAGGTTTAAAAAGCACAGAAAAAACCTTTGAGATTTTTCTTGGGTTCGGGGAGTAGATTATAGAAGGGGAAGGTATTAGCACCCTTTCTATCCATGGTTATCCATGGGCTCTTAGTTACTTGCTTAGATCACTTGCCTTTTGTTTTTTTAATTGTTTGAAAATGGTGCTTGAGTGTGTGTGGGTTTGAAAATATTTTGAAAAGAGGCCAATGTGGCGGCAACCTTTGTAATGATCCATGTTGGGATGTATACAAAGGTGTATGTCTTTTGAAAAAGTTTTCATTTGTTTTTGAAAATGGTTTTGAAAATGTAGTGATGTGTGAAAAAAAAAAAACAGGCAAGTGTTTTCATTTTGCAAGTTTGACAAGTACTTAAGAGCGATCTACCCTAAAGTTCTCAAAGGTTTTGTTATGTTTTTAACCCTTTTAACAATTTTGTTCCACCATTGTATTTGGTGGACAATCTTGTGTTAGGATGTGAAAGGGACGGGCGCGGGTCATCGTTTAGACCATGAATGCAATGGTGCCAAGTGTCTTTGGCAATTTTCTTTGAAGGGACTGTGATCATTCCGTTTTAGGCAACATTCGAAAGCGTCATCGAGGGACTTATGATCATTTGATTTTGTTTTGCCAAAGATACTCGACGTGCAAGCATGGTCCATTTTGGAAGGCAACAAGTGGATATAACCCTAGGGGTGTTAGTGTGCAAGTGTGTTTTATTGCATACAAGAGTTTTTCTTTGAATTAGGTTTTTCTATTTCATTGATTTTATCTTGTCATACACATCCTAATTACTAGCAATAAGAAGCGGAAATATAAAATTCTACGCTATTACAACAATTAGGGGAGGGGGATACACATTTGTACATGGGGGGTTCAACGAGAAAAATAGACAAAAAAGAAAATAGCGAAAAACAAGATATATATAGAGAGAGAGGGAGCCCGCGCGCTGTTGGGAGGCCATCAGAAGTTCTGACCCAGATCCGCTGTCAGATGATCAACCTGTTGGTGAAACTGGATGAGTCAGAACTTCTGACTCTAGAACCTGCAAAATAGAATCTTGTTAGTGGGGAAATCAGAAGTTCTGATTTCCCTGCGCTGCAAGACAAAAGTTTGTTAGTGGAGAGACCAGAAGTTCTGATTCTGCTGAAAAGGCAATAACTCTCAGAGGTTCTGATGTCATTGACAGCAAAACAGGCTTCAGATGTGCTAACGTCAAAGTCAGCACTTGGCTTTTTCCTGTACTAATCAGAACATCTGCAATCCTGTTGTTACTCCACAAAACAGGAAACATATTTGGAACAGATCCAGCAAAATAGCAAAAATGTTTCAGAGGTCAGAATCACCAAGGTCACAGGCAAGTCCTATACTGGCTCAGAACGTTCTGAGGTATGAAAGTCCTCAGAACATAAACAACAATAACATGAATATTTACATTATGTTACTTGAATATGCACAGCTGATGATGCTTAACAGTGTGGTGAGGGTCAGCAGGTGCTTACCTGACTATCTGGAAAATGGTGGGTGAAAGTTAACTTTTGGTTCTGGTGGTGTTCTGGACATATTTGGAAAAGGGGAAGTGAAGGTGTATACGTGTATAGGGTCAGAAGTTTGGAAAGAACGTTTTTGGTTTACAGAAAAGAGCTGGATGTTTGATGAAGTTGAAGGTAAGAAACTTAAAGTTATGAAACAAAGCTGGAGATTTTGGCAGAGTTTCAGAATGTTACGTTGCTAGGAGTTTCGTTTCTCTCTCAGCAATTTTTTTGTTTCTTTTCTTGAACGTCTTTTGCAGTGATGAAAGCTCTCTATTTATAGGCAAAGTTCTTGTGGATGCCTTGAGCATTTAAGGCGCCAACAGAGTTTGAATTTGTTCTTTGACAGAAATTCCTGGGAAGTTGTGATAACAGCTATCTTTCAGCCTAGGTAGCAGCAGCAGGCGTAGATTGGGGGAAGTGACCTCTGAAGTGGGCGGTGGCGTGAAGACCCATGCCAGAATCTGTGCAAAAGCATTTTCCAAGCCACACGTGAATGCTCAGGAGTGGTTGGAAGCATTAATGGGCATTAAATGGTGACAAGACCTGTCAATACCAACATTCTGGTAAGGGAAACCAGCGTTGAATCAGCAGCGTAAACCATGCTCTGGCCTTGGCTGCCTGTTGTCTTAGCAAACTCTGGAGATTCTCCTGGTTTTCTGGTACATTCCTTGGATCTACTTCTGGACAATCTGGACTTAGAGATTCTGTATCAATGTGACACCTATCCTTCTGACCTTTCATCTTCTGATTTCAACCTGTTCTGAAGGAGCCTTCATACTTTCCTGTTTCTCTTGCATTCTTTTAGCAAGTTCTGACTGAGCTTGTGTAACTGCTGAAGGGGTATGTTCTGTTTGAGGCTTACACTCTGAACCACGTTTACAACTTCTGATTGAACTGATGTAGCTGCTGAAGAGCCAACTTCTGACCACGCTGAGCCAAGCTTGCAACTTCTGACCGTCTTCATCTGGAATGGGTCCAGAAGTTCTGAAGCGCTGATTTTTCTAAGAACACTTATTTTAAAGAAGCACTTAGAATTTGATTTTCCTCAAGATGAAAGCGTTGTTTCCGGAGTTTGTGAGATCATCTTGCTCTTGTAAGTGGCTTGCTTGGGCAAAAGGATAACCCAGGACTTGGATTTGTTTCAGGGGACTTTGAAAAATCTAAGATGGTTTCCTGAAGAAAGGGAGGGCAAATTTTGGGGTACAACAGTTGCCCCTGTTCAATCTTCTTGAACCTGAAGAGTTAGATTGGCAAGTTTGCCTTTCGCGACTCGAGGGTAAAAGGAGATTGGACACCAGAGTGCCCGAAAATTTGCACTCGCCTAGTAAAGTATCAGCAATGGGAATGGGCTTACAGATGCCATTTGGAGAGGCGGTAGATAGGGAGATGGGCTTACAGATGCCATCCGGAGACGTGACAGAACCTTGTCGGGAATGGGCTTATAGATGCCATTTGGAAGTGTCGATCGCATAAGAGATTCCTTAGCGAGAAACTTGTATATTTGAGAAAGACGGATGTTTTCCTGGCTTGTTACAGGTGTTTGATCTTCAATCTCCTTATGCAGGTGTGCCCTGGCTAGATACAGGTATCGAATCTACAATCGGTTGCTCACAGATGTGCCCTGGCTGGATACAGGAGTCGAATCTGGAAATAGTCGTTAATAGATGTGCCCTGGCTGGATACAGGAATCGAATCTTCGGACTCTTCAGACGTGCCCTGGCTAGATACAGGAATCGAGTCTGGAAACGTGACAGTTGATAGATGTGCCCTGGCTAGATACAGGAATCGAATCTTTGAACTCTTCAGACGTGCCCTGGCTAGATACAGGAATCGAGTCTGGAGACGTGACAGTTGATAGATGTGCCCTGGCTGGATACAGGAATCGAATCTTTGAACTCTTCAGACGTGCCCTGGCTAGATACAGGAATCGAGTCTGGAGACGTGACAGTTGATAGATGTGCCCTGGCTGGATACAGGAATCGAATCTTTGAACTCTTCAGACGTGACCTGGCTAGATACAGGAATCGAGTCTGGAAACGTTGTAGTTGATAGATGTGCCCTGGCTAGATACAGGTATCGAATCCGGAATTTGTGACAGTTGAAGGTAGTTGTTTTTGGGATCGTCTTTTTTTCTTTTCTGAAAAGGCAAAAACATACGTTGTATGCAATGTCGTGATGTATGATATGCACGATGTCATGATGCTCAATCATGAGATAGTGTTGTATGCGCTTTATCATGTATGTAAACGAGATGTATGAAAATGTGAAATGTTTATGAGTGTAACTTCATCTTAGGAAAGTAAATCCTTGACGAACGGCCGGGGAGTTGCTCTGTGGAAGAGATACTTGGCCGAAGTTTGATGAGAGGCCTGCTTGAGGACTTTAATGATGGATTCCGCTGGGGATGATGATGATAAACTCTGCTGGGGATTTGAAAGATAAACTCCGCTGGGGGTTTGAAAGATAAACTCCGCTGGGGATGATCTTCCGTGGCGTTTAGCTGAGGATAACCCAGTTATAAGCCCTCGTGAGGGATGACTCTGAATAAAGTTAGGGAGAGACGTCCGTATTCTGCAGGGAACAAGCTTCCAGAATCTACTGGGGATAAGCTTTAGGACCTGCCGGGGTGGTTTTGCCTTTTCAGGATTGACGGGGAATCAACTCAGCTTGGGGAGAGTATTGCCGACTCTTGTCTTACTCTGCGGGGCGTTGAGATGATTTGGTCACATCCTTCAGTTGAATCTAACCGGGTACCTTGGCGGACAAAGCAATCAGACTGCATCGGACAACTTCACATTTCCCCTGTTTCAGATGTCACCTGCAATTGATCTTTTGTTTCATATGCAAATTTTTATGAATCAGCAATTTTAATGTCAAATGCATATATCAAAAATGAACATTGGACGTTCTTCGCAAGACAAAACAGAAAAAAGAAAACAATGGTAATTTGTATGGACAAGTGAATTTGTATTGATTTGAACTTTGCCTGTGAATAGGCGTTTTTATACAAGAGGCTGACATCCTAGTAAGAGGACGCCGCCAAATAACATAGAATTTTGAAAAGGAAACAAAACAGCTATGTGAACGATCCCACTGGGTTCCAACTCTGCTATTGCCTTTATGTCTCCGGGCGTCTCATCGCTTTGCTGCCTGGTTGAAGATGAAGCTGATTGGTCGATGCCGAAGTCTGAGCCATGTAGTTGATACCGAATTCTGGATGCGATGTGATCCAACGAGACATAGTGTTACGCTTTTATCCCTAACTTTTGCCTGGACCGCCCTTTCGGGTTTTCAGTCCACCGGGATACCCATTTTTGCCCAAGCCGCCTTTTCAGGTTTTCGACTTGCCGGGTGTACAGATTTTTATTCATTTCATCCCTTATTTTTGCCCGAAAATTTGGCCCAAGCCGCCTTATTTTTGTACAGGTTTTCGTCTCCGGCGCTTCAAACTGAATTTCCTTTGCGTCGATCAGATCTTGCACTTTGTTTCTCAAGGCCCAGCAATCATCAGTAGTGTGCCCGGGACTATCAGAATGATAAGCACACCGGGCATTTGGGTTATACTTAGGAGACGCAGTGTTGACTACCTTAGGAGCTTCTTTGAGGGTCACCAGGTTGGTGGATAACAGTTGGGGTAAAATTTGAGATAAGGTCATACTCAGCCGAGTATACTGCCTCTTGGGTCTTTCGCTTCTTTGTTGATTGTACTGCTGAGGAGCAGCAACAGGTTTTGAGATGACCAAAGCATTGACGGCTTGGCGATTTTCGGGCTTGACTTGTCTTCTAGGACCATAGACGGCACTTGCTTCTTTTTTAAACGGCCTCTTCTCAACACTCGTAGAGGCAGCCTTTTGTATCTTGCCTGACCTGATGCCAGCTTCAATCCTTTCTCCTGTCAATATTAAATCTGTAAACCCAGCGGAGGAGTTACCAACCAGATGATTGAAAAACGGACCAGACAACGTCCCTAGAAACATATCAACCAGCTCTCGATCAGTCAATGGAGGCTGCACCCTGCCAGCCAAATCTCTCCATTTTTGAGCGTACTCTTTGAACCCTTCACCCGTTCCTAGAGACATGCCCTGAAGTTGGGTACGCGTAGGAGCGAGATCAGAATTGTATTGGTATTGTCTGTAGAATGCGGTTGCCAAGTCTTCCCAGTGTCGGATGCTAGCTCCATCCAATTGGTAGAACCATTCAAGCTGTGACCCCGAGAGGCTATCTTGGAAGAAGTGAATCCAGAGGTTCTTATCCGCCGTGTAAGGTTGGATCTTCCTTACGTACGACCTCAGATGCAGCTTTGGGCAGGAGACCCCATCATACTTGGCGAAGGCAGGCGCCTTAAACTTGTGTGGAATTACTACCCCAGAGGATAACCCCAAATCTCTGAAATCCAACCCTGGCACATTCTGAATTTCCATGGCGCTCAAGCGGTCCTCCAATTGCTTGTATCTGTCAGCAGCAGGTGGGTATTGTTCGGCGTTATAGTCTGTCTCGTTGTCGGAGACTGCGAGACTAGGAGCTCCTCCCCCTTGGGGACTGTTCTTCTCAGCAGAAGAAGTAGTTGGATCAGCTTCATTGTGGAGTGTGTTCCCAAATCTGCGTCCGGTGTTGAACAACGCAGTCCTCTTTTTCTTCTTCTTCTTCAGGAGTAGAGTCTTCAACTCTTGCTGACCTTGGGCTAGGCTTAGGACCATCTCTTGAAACTGTGCACTTTGGGCCTGAAGGGCCTTGATTGCTTGCTTACTGGATGAGTCTGGATTCATGATGACTGACTGTTCCAAATAAACAGCGAAGAAGATTAAGCAACCTGTAGAAAAAATGGGTACCTGTTATGCACATGATGCATGATATGCTATCTATGCAATGCATTCAAGGGTTTTGGAAATTCATAATTGTTGTAGACAAAAATAACGCACGTCATAAGAAAAGATTTGTTAGTACATAAATGCCCCATGGGCCAAAAATTACAAAATAATTTCTCAGGGTAGAAAGACATTGCGCATCCTTTTTGGTGCGATGTAGGTGTTGAGGACCTCTTGCTCATGGAGTCGGCGGGTAAGCTCTAGAACCTTCTTCTCACTGGCGTAGAAGCTAGCCTTAAAAGTATTACGTTCCTCCTTGAGCTGAATCCAGCTTTTCTGCATCTCCTCCCACGATGTAGGCATGTCTGGATGTAGGATGGTGTAGGGAACCTCTCCTTCATTGACGGGCTCTTTAATCACAGAGAGAATATGAGGATAAGGCATCATCAACCTTTGGGCCCGGGCTCGTACCCATTTGAGATAAGGTTCAAGAGGGATGGAGTTCTTGTGTCCCGAAGTCCTGCTATCAACCTTGTCGAGTTTTCCCCAAGCTCTGATGAATCTTTGGCGAAGTCCTTGCGCGTCGTTGTCGAAGTCAAAAACTAAGCTAGGAATCAACATATCATGAGGGCCATCCCTCCGGGCATATCCAAATTGCCTTAAAGCTAGGCAAGGATTGTAGGTGATACCCCCTCTAATTCCAAGTAAAGGAACATTAGGAAATTCTCCGCAACGATCGACAATGATGATATTTTCTCTGGACCGAGAACACCAATGCACATTCGAATGAGTAAGAGCCATCAATCGTTGGGACCACCTTGTACCTTGATCATTCTTCAAGACAGATTGTGGAAGGTGCGAAATAAACCACCTTGCAAGGAGGGGAGTACAGCACATGAGAACACCCCTCTTTCTCATTGTTCGTGTGTAAAATGAGTGAAGGATGTCCCCAAGTAACGTTGGTATTGGATTTCTGGATAAGAAGATTTTGACAGCATTGACATCTACCAATTGGTCAAGATTTGGGAACAAGACCAACCCATAGATGAGGAGTGTCACAATCTCTTCAAAGGCTTGTAGGTCCAACGAGTTCCAACATTCTTGTGCCTTCTCAAACAAGAACTTGGCTAAGAATCCTTTGACGCCGCTTCTGGTTTCCCAATGCCCCTTGATGTCGGATGGTTGTAGATGTAATGCTCGAGCAACATCTTCCGGCTTTGGTTCCTTTTCCGTACCGTTGAAGGGTAGTTGATTAAGGATAGGAATTCTCAGGAGTTGAGAAAACTCCTCCAGAGTGGGTACCAACTGATAATCGGGGAAAGTGAAACAGTGGTGAAGAGGGTCAAAGAACTGGAATAGCACTTTCATCATGTCTTCTTCAATGTTGGTGTTGACTAGGCTGAGCAGTCTACCATGTCTTTCACTGAAGGATGAATTTTCCAGAATTCTTGAGGTGAGCTCCTTGAGTTGAGGGGAGATTCTCACAAGGCTGACTTGAATGGTATTTCTGCGAGGAATCTCCATGTCCTGCAAAACAAGAACAAAGATGAAGATCCAAAACCCTTGAAATGGTTAGTAAATGCATATGATGCTTCATGATGTTTATGATGTATGCACAAAACATATGTACAAGCAAATCACACCAAACCCTAGTTTCAGGCTGGCATGGGGTTTCATAGGTAAGTACCCTCTTTAGTGTAGTTGGCTTAAAAAACCTGTCCTATAAATAGTAACCGGGTTCTAAGGAGCTCAATATCATTGGATTGTTTTCAATGTTCATTGTTTCGGTTTAGCCACTTAACTAGCGACCAAAATATTCCAAGAAAACAACCCTCAATGAGTGTAGTATCGAGTATCTACCAACTTCGGACTGCACCAAAGCCGGTTATCTCACTACCCCTAATGAAAGGCCAAGATGGTCAAGTAAGGTTCTAGGTCATTAGTGCTTAGTGACATCACTCAGCGGCCCCGTACTCTCCTTGATTGAACTCAAGGCTTACCGGTATTCACAAATATGTCGCACTAATATAGCTATTGCTTAGACCGTGTCAGTATACCCCGCACAGTTTCCACAACGTATTGCTATCTATGAATGTTTCCCAAAATCCGGGTGGAGGATTATAAACCCAAACAATAGAGCCAAAGCATAAAGCAAGCAAATCAAACAATTAGTCATGCAAGAGGGTGATCTAAGCCCTAAGGTTACTCCACTTTTAAAATGGTAATTCCCCAGCAGAGTCGCCAGTTCTGTGATACGGTGGGAGAACTGACTTTTTGCATTTGTATTCGCAAATGTTGCGGTTAGCAAGAGTCGCCACCGACTTTTTATTTTATCCTAAGGAAAGGTTTAAAAAGCACAGAAAAAACCTTTGAGATTTTTCTTGGGTTCGGGGAGTAGATTATAGAAGGGGAAGGTATTAGCACCCTTTCTATCCATGGTTATCCATGGGCTCTTAGTTACTTGCTTAGATCACTTGCCTTTTGTTTTTTTAATTGTTTGAAAATGGTGCTTGAGTGTGTGTGGGTTTGAAAATATTTTGAAAAGAGGCCAATGTGGCGGCAACCTTTGTAATGATCCATGTTGGGATGTATACAAAGGTGTATGTCTTTTGAAAAAGTTTTCATTTGTTTTTGAAAATGGTTTTGAAAATGTAGTGATGTGTGAAAAAAAAAAACAGGCAAGTGTTTTCATTTTGCAAGTTTGACAAGTACTTAAGAGCGATCTACCCTAAAGTTCTCAAAGGTTTTGTTATGTTTTTAACCCTTTTAACAATTTTGTTCCACCATTGTATTTGGTGGACAATCTTGTGTTAGGATGTGAAAGGGACGGGCGCGGGTCATCGTTTAGACCATGAATGCAATGGTGCCAAGTGTCTTTGGCAATTTTCTTTGAAGGGACTATGATCATTCCGTTTTAGGCAACATTCGAAAGCGTCATCGAGGGACTTATGATCATTTGATTTTGTTTTGCCAAAGATACTCGACGTGCAAGCATGGTCCATTTTGGAAGGCAACAAGTGGATATAACCCTAGGGGTGTTAGTGTGCAAGTGTGTTTTATTGCATACAAGAGTTTTTCTTTGAATTAGGTTTTTCTATTTCATTGATTTTATCTTGTCATACACATCCTAATTACTAGCAATAAGAAGCGGAAATATAAAATTCTACGCTATTACAACAATTAGGGGAGGGGGATACACATTTGTACATGGGGGGTTCAACGAGAAAAATAGACAAAAAAGAAAATAGCGAAAAACAAGATATATAGAGAGAGAGAGGGAGCCCGCGCGCTGTTGGGAGGCCATCAGAAGTTCTGACCCAGATCCGCTGTCAGATGATCAACCTGTTGGTGAAACTGGATGAGTCAGAACTTCTGACTCTAGAACCTGCAAAATAGAATCTTGTTAGTGGGGAAATCAGAAGTTCTGATTTCCCTGCGCTGCAAGACAGAAGTTTGTTAGTGGAGAGACCAGAAGTTCTGATTCTGCTGAAAAGGCAATAACTCTCAGAGGTTCTGATGTCATTGACAGCAAAACAGGCTTCAGATGTGCTAACGTCAAAGTCAGCACTTGGCTTTTTCCTGTACTAATCAGAACATCTGCAATCCTGTTGTTACTCCACAAAACAGGAAACATATTTGGAACAGATCCAGCAAAATAGCAAAAATGTTTCAGAGGTCAGAATCACCAAGGTCACAGGCAAGTCCTATACTGGCTCAGAACGTTCTGAGGTATGAAAGTTCTCAGAACATAAACAGCAATAACATGAATATTTACATTATGTTACTTGAATATGCACAGCTGATGATGCTTAACAGTGTGGTGAGGGTCAGCAGGTGCTTACCTGACTGTCTGGAAAATGGTGGGTGAAAGTTAACTTTTGGTTCTGGTGGTGTTCTGGACAGATTTGGAAAAGGGGAAGTGAAGGTGTATACGTGTATAGGGTCAGAAGTTTGGAAAGAACGTTTTTGGTTTACAGAAAAGAGCTGGATGTTTGATGAAGTTGAAGGTAAGAAACTTAAAGTTATGAAACAAAGCTGGAGATTTTGGCAGAGTTTCAGAATGTTACGTTGCTAGGAGTTTCGTTTCTCTCTCAGCAATTTTTTTGTTTCTTTTCTTGAACGTCTTTTGCAGTGATGAAAGCTCTCTATTTATAGGCAAAGTTCTTGTGGATGCCTTGAGCATTTAAGGCGCCAACAGAGTTTGAATTTGTTCTTTGACAGAAATTCCTGGGAAGTTGTGATAACAGCTATCTTTCAGCCTAGGTAGCAGTAGCAGGCGTAGATTGGGGGAAGTGACCTCTGAAGTGGGCGGTGGCGTGAAGACCCATGCCAGAATCTGTGCAAAAGCATTTTCCAAGCCACACGTGAATGCTCAGGAGTGGTTGGAAGCATTAATGGGCATTAAATGGTGACAAGACCTGTCAATACCAACATTCTGGTAAGGGAAACCAGCGTTGAATCAGCAGCGTAAACCATGCTCTGGCCTTGGCTGCCTGTTGTCTTAGCAAACTCTGGAGATTCTCCTGGTTTTCTGGTACATTCCTTGGATCTACTTCTGGACAATCTGGACTTAGAGATTCTGTATCAATGTGACACCTATCCTTCTGACCTTTCATCTTCTGATTTCAACCTGTTCTGAAGGAGCCTTCATACTTTCCTGTTTCTCTTGCATTCTTTTAGCAAGTTCTGACTGAGCTTGTGTAACTGCTGAAGGGGTATGTTCTGTTTGAGGCTTACACTCTGAACCACGTTTACAACTTCTGATTGAACTGATGTAGCTGCTGAAGAGCCAACTTCTGACCACGCTGAGCCAAGCTTGCAACTTCTGACCGTCTTCATCTGGAATGGGTCCAGAAGTTCTGAAGCGCTGATTTTTCTAAGAACACTTATTTTAAAGAAGCACTTAGAATTTGATTTTCCTCAAGATGAAAGCGTTGTTTCCGGAGTTTGTGAGACCATCTTGCTCTTGTAAGTGGCTTGCTTGGGCAAAAGGATAACCCAGGACTTGGATTTGTTTCAGGGGACTTTGAAAAATCTAAGATGGTTTCCTGAAGAAAGGGAGGGCAAATTTTGGGGTACAACACATACTATCCAGGTTCCTTCTCACAGCTCTACCATCCAGGCTTTCATATCGAAGTAATCCTACTATCCAGGTTCCTTCTCAAGCCCTACTATCCAGGATTTCACATCAAAGTAACCATACTATCCAGGTTCCTTCTCAATCCATACTACCCAGGTTCCTTCTCACAGCCCTACCATCCAGGCTTTCATATCGAAGTAACCCTACTATCCAGGTTCCTTCTCAAGCCCTACTATCCAAGCTTTCATATCGAAGTAACTCTACTATCCAGGTTCCTTCTCAAGCCCTACTATCCAGGCTTTCATATCGAAGTAACCCTACTAACCAGGTTCCTTCTCAAGCCCTACTATCTAGGCTTTCACATCGAAGTAACCCTACTATCCAGGTTCCTTCTCACAGCCCTACCATCCAGGATTTCATATCGAAGTAACCCTACTATCCAGGTTCCTTCTCAAGCCCTACTATCCAGGCTTTCACATCGAAGTAAACCTACTATCCAGGTTCCTTCTCAAGCCCTACTATCCAGGATTTCACATCGAAGTAACCCTACTATCCAGGTTCCTTCTCACAACCCTACCATCCAGGCTTTCATATCAAAGTAACCCTACTATCCAGGTTCCTTCTCAAGCCCTATTATCCAGGCTTTCATCTCGAAGTAACCCTACTATCCAGGTTCCTTCTCACGGCCCTACTATCCAGGCTTTCATATCAAAGTAACCCTACTATCCAGGTTCCTTCTCACAACCCTATTATCCAGGCTTTCATATCGAAGTAACCCTACTATCCAGGTTCCTTCTCACAGTCCTACTATCCAGGCTTTCAAGTCAAAGTAACCCTACTATCCAGGTTCCTTCTCATAACCTTACTATCTGATTTCTTCCTCTCTTATCCTCAGACAGCAGTCCACAACACTGTAAGACCTGGACCCTATCAAACACGATTGGTTTCGCATCTCTCCAGTAAGTAGCGGTGCAGCATATACCCCGACCAAATACGCAGTTCACTTCCGCTTCCCCAAACCGGAGTTATTCCCCAGTAGAGTAACGGACAACTGAAGCTCCTAAAACTCTATTTCTCTTAAGACAAAGACCGACATTCCCTAGCGAAGTCCTCCTCGACAACAAGTATACAGGTTCTCGCAAAGGAATCTCTTATGCGATCGACACCTCTTCGGATGGCATCTTTAAGCCCATCTCCGACAATCTTCCATCATCGACCTCCGAATGGCATCTGTAAGCCCATTCCTGATATCACAAATCAAGCATCACTTCATGCGAGTGCAATTTCTGGGCACTCTAGTGTTCAATCATCTTCCACCTTTAGATCACGAAAGGAAGACGAGCCAATCTACATCCTTAGGTTTAAGAAGATTGAACAGGGGCAGATGTTGTACCCCAAAATTTTCCCTCCCATATTTCTCAACAAATGTCAAGTGAGGTCCCCAATTTGCTCAAGGTTGCCCAAGAGTTTACCAGACAAACTCTCTCCTAAGGCAGTATACCCCAAATTAGGGTTTCCATCTTCATCAAGATGTGTGAACCACGAAGGACTCAAATTCTCACCATTTTCCTAATAAGTTCTCAAGATCATCCATGTCAAGTTTCAAGCCTTGCAGAAGAAGTTTGCTCAGTCAATTGCTAAAATGCGTGAAAATCAACTGTACTAGGTCAAAAGTCAACTGGGGCCCACGTACAGTCAAACTTCAAGATTTTTGGTCAACATCCTCATTTTGAAGTATTATTCATCATTTGATCAAGGGTTGATCATGATTCCTCAAGGATTTCTCACAATTCATCAAAACCCAAAAGTTGCTAAATTAGGGTTTTGTAGGAAAAGTCAACTCAACTTTGACCAAGCATAACTTTCTCATACTTTATCAGAAATGACCCATCCAAAGCTCATTTTTAAGAGGATGCAATTCCCTACAATTAATATTCATATCCCAAGTTCATAATATGCACTCCCAAAAATATATAAATTTTGACATTATAGGTCCTTTTGAAAAGTCAACAAAAACACCTTTTGGATCAAGGCTTCATACATGAACATGGAAGACTCAATTGAGATGAGACCAAAAGGGTTGTTTAGAGGACATCCTAATCTTTCTAAAAAGTCCAAGAATACATATCTAGGGTCAAAATTGAGAGAGTTGTGCATTGGCAAAGTTGACCATTTTTGCAAAATTGCCAAAAGTCAAATGTGCTCAAATTTGCATTTTTTGCTAAATGGGACCAACTTTTTATGCTTGCACCTCAATTATAATGTGATCCACGACTCAAATGTTCTCTCACCCATTATGTGCTTCATTTTTCAATTTATTTTGATTTTTCATTAATTAAAAAGTGAATTAAATCAAATAAATGATGAAAATTAACAAAGATATGATTTGATTTGTTTTTTTTACAGATTGGCAATCAAGATATGCTGAGTTTACATGATCAAATCGAATCAAGGGCAATTGATACAAGAAAGGCATGTTTTGGCTCAAAATAGGAACATATCATATGGCTTAAAAATCAAATATTCCATTCATGAATTATCAAGATTGGATCCAAAATTGTTAACCTAATTGGATTCAATACATATACTGAAGTTTGTGGAACCCTAAAGGGTGGAATTTTCGTGCACAACCTGCCTCCAAAAACCAGAACAAAACTTCAAACTTTCCAAAAAAAGTGTGAGACGAATCTTCTTCCACAGGCCAATTCGAGGTGTGCTGAAGTTTCCAATTGCTTGCTAGACATCTCAGGAAGCTAACAGCATCCTTTGCAAGCTTCAAAACACCCAGAATTGCACACTACAGGAATCACGGTTTGCCCTAAAAACTCAAACTAGATTTCATTGATTTACCCATCATAAGCATGTTTTAATTATATATTTTTGTTCATCATCGTGTTTGCAAGCAATTGGTACCACTTAATTGCATTTACAGTGCTGGGATCACAATATTCCATTGCTAGGGTTTCTTTGTTCGTTTTAGGGGTTTTCAATACAGGAACAATTGGGCCTTGAATCAGGTACCATGATGCTCGTGAGAATGAGACGAGTTGATTCGTACCATTACCTTTCATTTATATTGCTTGTACATGATATTTGAATGTTACAGGTTTATAGTTATGCACAAATGTCCGTAGGTAAAAGTGTTTTACCAAAAGCGACAGGCCAGTGAAGGAGACGATGGCGTGGCAGTGTGTGACTGGCCCATTTGAATTTTCACGCGTTTTGGAGGCGTGGCACGTTGTTTGCATTATGTTTCATTTGTTTCATAATAATCATAATTAACATTCCAGCGCAGATGGTAAGGAGGCTAGCCTTTGATGTGCACGTCCTGGGTTCGATCCCAAGTGTGTGCATTTTGTTATTTTCTTAACAATTACAGGCCAATCCCATGCATTGCACTATCCAGCGCCCATCAAACACTCTCAACGCCTGGCCACTGGATGCCCATCTAGTCAGATCCAACGTGCCAACAATGAGAGACCACCATACTCCTCAAGTCAACACCCATACCAGATCCAGCACTGACCAGGCTTAATGCTTAATGGGCCTTAAAAATTCAGATCTGCACCCCCTAGCATGCTATTCAACACATGCCCATTTCTTCCCTTTTTATTTTTTCTTATTTTTAATTCTTTTAATATTTTCCTTAATTATTTTAATTAACACAATTAATCACCTTTTTTTTATAAAATCACAAAATCAAGAACTTACAAAAATTAGAATTAGGTTTTTTATCAAATTTAATTTAATTTAGGGCAACTTTAATTTGTTTTTCACAATTAAAATCAACTAGGAAAATTCGGTTTAATTCTTGACTTAATTGTTTTCCTTTTGCAAATAAAATAAAAATATAAAAAAATTGGTTTACTTAATTATTTTTCTTAATTAAAATTAATTAGTAATTAGGTTCCTTTTTTAATTCAATTATTCCATTATTTTTCTCAAATAACAAAACATGACAAAAAACATTTTTCTTTAATCAATCGCAAGTAGGATTAGTCAAAGGGTCAAAACCCTAATCGCCTCGCATTTAATTTGTCACGCGCTTGTCGATTATTTTTCCACTATTTTGTAACTGTTCAGGGTTTGTAATAGTAAATTTATGGTTTTTATTTAATGTTTAAATCCCCGATTTTTTGGTTATGTAATTAATCCCCCTCCCCGAAGCCTTGTAATAGCTAGGTTTATTTTCTCGCATTTTTAAGTCCTGTAAATATTTAACTGTCTAGATGTAATTGATTCCATTTACATATACGTCTGCCCCATAATGCCAGGGGACAGCCTTATCAGACACGTAGGAGAGGGGTCCTGGAACAGTAATGATCACAGGCGCAACTGTCAAGATTTGAATAGGCTTCTTTGGGGGAGCCTTGATTGGATTTTTGAAGATGGTAATCACGGAAACTTCTTTTATTGGAACCAATTGAACAGCAGTCTTTTTGAATAAAATCTCCTTGCTATCCATTAGGCCTTGGATGCCTAACCTTAGCAAGGGACAATCGGATAGGGAAATAGCACAGAATGGGCAACCTTCGCCGCAACCCGGAAATAAACCGGCCCGCAGTAGGTTCTTCTTAACAGTCTTCAAAGGGGTAACAACTTCATCTATCGAAACAGCATACACTTCTTCCTCAATGGCACTTACCCTATGCTGGGGCATAGGAGCCGTTACAACATTCGGTCTTTCCGGCGCTTCAAACTGAACTTCTTTTGCGTCAATTAGATCTTGCACTTTGTTTCTCAAGGCCCAACAATCATCAGTAGTGTGCCCGGGACTATCAGAATGATAAGCGCACCGGGCATTCGGGTTGTATTTAGGGGACGCAGTGTTGACGACCTTAGGAGCTTCTTTGAGGGTCACCAGGTTGGTGGATAACAGTTGGGGTAAAATTTGAGATAATGTCATACTCAATCGGGTATACTGCCTCTTGGGCCTTTCACTTCTTTGCTGATTGTACTGCTGAGGAGCAGCAACAGGTTTAGAGATGACCAAAGCATTAACGGCTTGGCGACTTTCGGGCTTGACTTGTCTTCTAGGGCCATAGACGGCGCTTGCTTCTTTCTTAAATGGCCTCTTCTCAGCACTTGTAGAGGCAGCTTTCTGTATCTTGCCTGACCTGATACCAGCCTCAATTCTTTCTCCTGTTAATATCAGATCTGTGAACCCAGCGGAGGAGTTACCAACCAAATGATTAAAAAACGGACCAGATAACGTTCCCAGAAACATATCAACCAGTTCTCGATCAGTTAATGGAGGCTGCACCCTGCCAGCCAAATCTCTCCATTTTTGAGCGTACTCTTTGAATCCTTCACCCGTCCCTAGAGACATACCCTGAAGTTGGGTACGCGTAGGAGCGAGATCAGAATTATATTGGTATTGTCTGTAGAAAGCAGTCGCCAAATCCTCCCAGTGCCGGATGCTAGCTCCGTCTAATTGGTAGAACCATTCAAGCTGAGACCCCGAGAGGCTGTCTTGGAAGAAGTGAATCCAGAGGTTTTTATCCGCCGTGTAAGGTTGGATTTTCCTTACATACGACCTCAGATGCAACTTTGGGCAGGAGACCCCATCATACTTGGCGAAGGCAGGCGCCTTAAACTTGTGTGGAATTACTACTCCAGAAGATAATCCCAAATCCCCGAAATCCAGTCCCGGCACGTTCTGAATTTCCATAGCGCTCAAACGGTCCTCCAATTGTTTATATCTGTCAGCAGCAGGTGGGTATTGTTCCTCGTTATAGTCCGTCTCGTTGTCGGAGACTGCGGGACTAGGAGCTTCTCCCCCTTGGGGACTGTTTTTCTCTGCGGAAGAAGTGGTCGGATCAGCTTCATTGTGGAGTGTGTTCCCAAATCTGCGTCCGGTGTTGAACATTGCCGTCCTCTTTTTCTTCTTCTTCTTCAAGAGTAGAGTCTTCAACTCTTGCTGTCCCTGGGCTAGGCTTAAGACCATTTCTTGAAACTGTGCACTTTGGGCCTGGAGGGCCTTGATTGCTTGTTCACTGGATGACTCCGAATTCATGATGACTGTTCACATAAACAGCGAAGAAAATTAAGCAACCTGTGAAATAGGGTACCTGCTATGCATATGGTGTAATGGAATGCGTATGTTTTATGTTTTCAAAGACAAATAAGATTCAACTTTGTAGACAAAAAAGGGAAACACACTTCATTAGATTAAAATTTTTCAATTGTTCAACAATTCGCCCTTAGGCATTACAGGAATGAAAAATACGGAAAAGGAAATAAAACTACAAAAGGGAATAATCAAAGCTCATCAATGCTCCCATGGCCTTCTCCTCTCAGTGCTGATGTAGTTGTTCAGGACACGTTCTTCCTTCAATTGCTTAGTCAGCCTTTGGACCTTCCTTTCCTGCTCGTTGAACTTCTCCCGATAGAAATCCCGTTCTTCCTTTAGCTGTGCCCAAGATCTCTTCATGGTGTCAAAATCAGTAGGTATCTGAGGAGGGAGGACAGTTGAAGGAACCCCATCTTCATCGGGAGTCTCAAGGATGATTGGTCTGACGGCTTCGTATGGCATACCTAGCCTCTGAGCACGGATGCGGACCCATTTGCAATAGGGCTCCAATGGTAAAGAAGTTTTTGGTCCTAGCTCATGTGGGTCAGCTTTGTGGATTCTGTCCCAAGCTCTAATGAATCCCTGTCGTAGTTTGTCACTGCCTGCCTGAAACTCAAAATGGAAGTGAGGAACCAGCATTTCATGGGGCCCATCTCCTCTGGCTCTTCCGAACTGACGGAGAGCTAAACACGGATTGTAAGAGATTCCTCCTTGGATACCAATCAACGGGACATTAGGGTATTCTCCGCAACGGTCGATAACAGCTACCTCATCCAAGCCTCTGAGAGTCCAAGTGATATCCTTATCTGTGAGAGACATTAACCTTCGAGCCCAACCTTTTCCTTCTTCATTCTTCAGCACGGACTTAGGAAGGTGCGAAATAAACCACCTTACCAGCAAAGGAGCACAACACCACGGAGTTCCCCGTTTTCGAGCAGTACGAGCATGGAGTTGTTGTAGAATGTCACCCAAGAGAGTGGGTACCGGATTTCGAGACATGAAGATTCTTATGACATGGATACTGATGAAAGTGTCAGGGTTGGGAAACAATACCAGACCATAGATCAAAAGAGCCAGAACATCTTCATATGCTTTGAAGTCCAAGTCATTCCAGAAATCATTAGCCTTGCCAACCAGAAATTTGACCAAAAAGCCCTTGATCCCATTTCTAGTTTCCCAGTTGGACAATACCTCTTCTTTGGTCAAGGGGAGAATTGCAGCAATCTCTTCAGGCCTAGGAGTCTTTTCCAAACCAGTGAAAGGAGTTTGTTCCAAAACAGGAATCCCAAGCAAGTAAGAGAACTCTTCCAGGGTAGGAACCAGCTGGAAGTCTTGAAAGGTGAAACAATGATGCAGAGGGTCATAAAACTGGGTCAGAACACTTATCAGTTGTTGGTCCCATTTTGCAGTGATCAAGCCAAGGAGGGAACCATGTCTGTTGATGAAGGAGGTAGTGTTTGGAATTCTTTCAACCAGATCTTTGAGTAAAACTGGTGGTTGAACAAAGTTGAGCCGGACAGTATTTCTACGCACGGGCATCATGATGTCCTACAAAACAGAGCAAAGATGAAACCTTTTTGTCTTTGAAATGGGTTAGCTTTGCATGCAATGGTATGATGGTATGATGCTATGATGAAGCACATCACAAGTATTCACATAGGCAGATAAAGCACACAAGTCACACAAGACACCCTTAGGTTTCAGGCCAGCATGAGTTTCAGGTATTACCCTCTTTTGGTTTTGTTGGTTAAAACCTGTCCTATCAAAAGTAACCGGGTTCTAGAGGATCTCAAATCATTGGCTACCCTCAATCGGTCATAACTCCAGCATCGCAATCTTTTCTCGCGGCCAGAACCATCTCGAGAGTTTAGCCTCAATGAGTGTAGCATACTGCTACTGTCCTAATAGCCAAGTTGGTCAATTTAGGGTTCTAAGGTTGGTTGGTGTTTAATGACCCCTTAGAAGACCTATATTCTCCCCATTACAACACAAGGGATATAGGTACAGACTAAGATGCCACACCAACGTAGCCACTGCTTCACCCATGTCGGTCTACGCCGGACAGGTCCCTCACAGATTATGCTACCTAAAAAGGGTATTTCCCAGATCCGGGTTAGGATCTATGAAACTCCAATGCAAAGCCCACAAACATAAAAGCAAACAAAGCAAACAATTGAAAACACAGGTGATCTAAAACCCTAAGGTTACTCCACTTTTAAGTACATGTCCCCAGCAGAGTCGCCAGTTCTGTGATACGGTGGGAGAACTGACTTGAGGTTTGCGTTTGTATTCGCAAATGTTGCGGTTAGCAAGAGTCGCCACCGACTTTTTATTTTATCCTAAGGAAAGGTTAAAAAGCACAGCAAAAAACCTTTTGAGATGTTTTCTTGGGTTCGGGGAGTAGATTATAGAAAGGGAAGGTATTAGCACCCTTTCTATCCATGGTTATCCATGGGCTCTTAGTTACTTGCTTAGATCACTTGCCTTTTGTTTTCAATTGTTTTAAATGGTGCTTGAGTGTGTGGGTTTTGAAAATGTTTTGAAAAGATGCCAATGTGGTGGCAACCTTTGCAATGATCCATGTGGGGATGTATACAAAGATGTATGTCTTTTGAAAAGGTTTTCATTTTTTGAAAGTTGTTTTGAAAGTGTAGTGAAGTGTGGTTTGAAAAATAGGCAAGTGTTTTGTTTTCGCAAGTTGGTTCAAGTAACTAAGAGGTTATCTACTCCTAAATTTCTCGAAAGATTATTGCTATACTTTAACCCTTTTAACAAGTTTGCACCACCATTGTATTTGGTGGGCAACCTTGTGTTAGGATGTGAAAAGGGACAGGCGCGGGTCATCGTTTAGACCATAGTTGTAACGACGTTAAATGTCTTTGGGCAATTTCTCTAAGGGACTTGATCATTTGTTTTGTTTGTTTTGAAAAGTTTTATCGAGGGACTATGATCATTCAAACTGTTTGCTTTGCCCAAAGATGTTCAACATACAATATGGCCCATTTATTTGAAGGCAACAAGTGGAATACCCTAGGGGGTGCAAGTGTGATTTGTGTGTCCATTTTCATGCTTGTTTGTCTTGTATTAGGTCAAACTAATTTTTATCGTTTTTTCGCATACAAACCCTAATTCTAGCATGTTATTATTTAGAAAGCAATAAAGTGCGAAATTAAAATTACTAAGCTATTACACAACCAAATATGGGAAGGGGGGTACAAATGTTCAAATGGGGATATTGACAAGTAATTTAAACCTAAAATTATTACATCAATTTTGAATATTTGCATAGTAAATAAATTGCATAATTTAAATGGAAATTAAATAAATATGTAAAATGCAAAAAGAAAGTTTTTATGTATGAGAAAAGTATGGTTTATGTAAAATAAAAATAAGAAAATAAAAAGGTATTATTTTGAGTATTTTCAACTTTTAGGGCAAAAACCCTAATTTTAAAGAAGATGTATTATTATCTAATTTAATACAAGTATTTATTTATTATTTACAAAAATAAAAATAAATGAAGTATATTATAAAAAAAAAGTATTTTTTATATCAAATATTAATAAGATGAAAATTTCAAATATTTTTATATTTTAACTTAAATATATTAATAAACATATATATATATATATATTAAGTTCTTAAATATGCATTATATACAAAAATAATATATATTTAATATTTTAATAAAATAAATAAAAAAAGTATTTTTTTTATGTGAAATATTTTAGAAGGTAAATAAAAATAAAAATGTATATGAATGCATTTACACTATTTTTTTTATATTTATTCTAAATAAAAATATGTATATATTTATGTATAAATGGAAAGAAAATCAAATAAAACCCAAATAAAATCAAGAATGATGAGAAAAATATTTTCAAAATTTTAATATGCTGAGAAAAAATAAACAAGTCAAATAAAAAAAGAAAAAGTCAAAAAGAAATAAAAATAAGGCAAATGGGCTTGGGGGGTGAGAAAATGGAAATAGGGTGCAAAAAGAAGAAACCACACAGGCCCAGCCCATGTGGCTTCATCTTCAACCTTCGTTCAACAACATTCAAAAAAACGCGCGCCCTGTACTCCAGCTGCTAACTCCTGATTCCTGGCTTTTTAACAAAAACTCATAACATGAAAAATGCTCAGCATGAAGAGACGATTCCAACCATGTATAGAACTTAATCTAACTCTCTAAGATGAGAGAGAATTTCTCTCCCCCTCTTTTCTGACCTAACTTTTCATCAATGTTCAGACATGAAATTCTCTAAGCACACGAAACATAAATGAAATCTAATCATATGAGCATGTTCAGGGCTATGATTGTGACATATTTTCTTCAAAAACCTAAAGCTAACAATGCCTAACAAGAGAGATAGAACTCCATGAATATACCTGTTCAGTTGGAATCGAGCTGGGCAATGGAGGATGTTTCAGAATGAAATGAGGACTTGTACAGCTTCCTTGAAGTGTAAGGAAGCTTTTCCAATTCCTACTTTGCCTTGAAACTTCCTGAATCGAGCTAATGAACTCCAACTGCAAAACAGAAAATTAAAAATGGTGAAGTGGCTTGGAGGTGTTACAGGTCAGGTTTCAGATCATGGTCAGCTTGCATAGGTTGTGAGGAAGATAGAGGAACAGGTTTGGGCAAGAATGCTTGAAGGAAATGGGAGTTGGCACTCAAACTGCAGAGCTTGCTCTGTTTGTGCAGTTTTGAGGTGATTTTGAGATGGAGGGTGCTTGAGAGGTTCAGGACTCGTGCCAAAGCTTGGATATGGTCTATGGAATATGTTTGATAACTTTGTTCTTCTGTTTCTAAGCTGAGATGAGAGTTGTGATAAGTTATGCAATGTTACTTGAAAATGAAGCAAGCAAAGGTCACTTTTGTTTTTTAGGTGAGTAGGGGCCTCTAATCCTGCTGCATAATCCTCTCTTGATCAGAGCAACTTGTCCATAATCTTGTGTCAAGAGGATTTTGCTTGTACTTGCTTGGATTTCAATTTGACATAAAGCTAGCTTTTTACAAAAATGGATAAAGCACTTTATCTAGTTTAGGATTAATCCAATATGCAATGTTAGAACACAAAGAACATGGTTTTAACTCATTGAATATGCATTAAATTATTGAGTATGGATTGGTTCAAGGACCTGTAATCAAGCATAAAGCAAGCTGAGTTCAAATTTGCAAAGTTATGAACATGTTTTGATGAAGAACAAAAGTGAATTTTTGCCAACTTGTGAAATTCGAATCTCTCAAGTTATGAGGTTGTTTGATGAGTTCTTGGACATTTTGGAAAGCTTGGAATGTGTACTACAATCCATCTTTGAAATGCAAATTAAAATTCCAAGTGGAAGGGTATGAAAAGTGGCCTTGAAGTAGGGTAGAAAACCTTGTCAAAATAGGTCAAATTTCACTAAGTTAAAAGATGGTTTAGTGCCCTTATTCAAGAAATTATAACTTGAGATACAAGCTTCAAATAAGAAAACTTTGTGAATCAAAGTTGTAGACTATGCAACAAGCTACAACTTTCATGTTTTGACTTTTGTTTGAATCCCAATGGATCATGGTGAAAAGATGGGGTAAAGTTGGGAAAAAATTAGGGTTTTCCATAACTTAGAAAAATTCTAAGTTATGAAAAATTCCATTTTCTAACCCTAATTTGCATTTTGAGATTTCTTGGTGAACAAGTTTCATGATTTGGAATGTTTTGATGAAAAATGAACCTTGACTCTTGATTTTGACCAAAAAGTCAAAGTTTGACTTTTCAGTATACAGTCAAAATTGATCAATTGACTGGGAAATTCAACTGTCAATCTTGTGTACTTGGGATCTTTTGAGCTTGATGAACATGTCAAGATAATTCCATGGGGTCCTTGAGTCCATATGTGAGCTTGGTTTGCCATTGGCTAGGTCAAACAGTCAAAAATTGCCCTTGTGCAGTCAAAACCTTAAAAATGACCATTTTGCCCTTTTGATGATCTGATCAAATTTCTTGTGGAATTGTGATCCAAACTTGATCAAATGGTTCATATGAGTTCATAATGTTGATGTGGATCAAATTTCATGAGGTTTGACTGTCAATTGGCCACAGTTGACTTTTTCCCCAATACAGCTGATTTCTAGGTCAACTGTCCAATTGACTGGGTAAAACTTGGAATCAAGACTTGAAACTTGGTATAGGTAAACTTGGGAGTCCAACATGAAGCATGAAAGTCATCTTAGGCATTTTAGGTCAAAACATCTTTAGGCAAACACAAACCCTAATTTGAGTCCACAATGCAAGGAGAAGTCTTGAGTAGGGGAAACCCTAATTGGATCTTGATCTCCAAAGGTCTTGTGATGAGAAAATGTTGAGGAAATGGGAGGGCAAATTTTGGGGTACAACAGTTGCCCCTGTTCAATCTTCTTGGACCTGAAGAGTTAGATTGGCAAGTTTGCCTTTCGTGACTCGAGGGTAAAAGGAGATTGGACACTAGAGTGCCCGGAAATTTGCACTCGCATGCTGGAGTCTCATCAATGTGGTGTCGGGAATGGGCTTATAGATGCCATTTGGAGAGATGGTGGATAGGGAGATGGGCTTTGTAGATGCCATCTGGAAAAGTGACAGAACTTTGTCGGGAATGGGCTTACAGATGCCATTTGGAAGTGTTGATCGCATAAGAGGTTCCTTAGCGAGAACTTGTGTGTTTTAAGAAAGACAGATGTTTTCCTGGCTTGTTACAGGTGTTTGATCTTCAGTCTCCTTATGCAGATATGCCCTGGCTGGATACAGGTATCGAATCTACGATCGGTTGCTCACAGATGTGCCCTGGCTGGATACAGGAGTCGAATCTGGAAATAGTCGTCAATAGATATGCCCTGGCTGGATACAGGAGTCGAATCTTTGAACTCTGCAGACGTGCCCTGGCTAGATACAGGAATCGAGTCTGGAAATGTGGTCAACAGATATGCCCTGGCTGGATACAGGAATCGAGTCTGGAAATGTGGTCAACAGATATGCCCTGGCTGGATACAGGAATCGAGTCTGGAAATGTTGTAGTTGATAGATGTGCCCTGGCTGGATACAGGAGTCGAATCTTTGAACTCTGCAGACGTGCCCTGGCTAGATACAGGAATCGAGTCTGGAATTGTGACAGTTGAAAGTAGTCTTTTTTGAGATTGTCTTTTTCCTGAAAAGGCAAAGACGTAAGCTGTACGCAATGTCATGATGTATGATATGCATGATGTCATGATGTTCAACATTTGATATTGTATGTGTCTCATCATGTATGTAAGCAAGATGTACGGAAATGTGAAATGTTTATGAGTGTAATTTCATCTTAGGAAAATAAATCCTTGACGAATGACCGGGAAGCTGTTCTGCGGAAGAGATGCTTGACCAAAGCTCTGATGAGAGGCCTGCTGAGGACTTTAACAATGGATTCCGCTGAGGATAATGATGATAAACTCCGCTGGGGAACCCCAAAGATAAACTCTGCTTGGGAAAACCAAAGGTAGATTTCGCTGGGGATTGAAGGAACTTTCGCCGAGAACGGTCTTCCGTGGCTTTTAGCTGAGGATAACCCAGTTATAAGTCCTTGTGAGGAAATAACTCTAAATAAAACTTGGGCGAGACGCTCGTACTTCGCCGGGGATAAGCTCGCAGAATCTACTGGGGATGAGCTTTTAAGACCTGCCGGGGAACGTTGTGCCTTTTTCAGGATCGACGGGGAATCGACTCCTGCTTGGGGAAAGTGCTGCTGAATTTTGCTTTACTCTGCGGGGAGTTGAGATGATTTGGTCACATTTTCCAGTTGAACCTACCTTGGTGCTTTGGCGGACAAAACAACTAGACCGCATTAGACAACCCCGCATTGCCCCTGTCTTCGATGTCACTTGTAATTAATCTCTTTTCATATGCAAACATTTATGAATCAGCAATTTTAATGTCAAATGCATATATCAAAAAAAATGAACATTGGACGTTCTTCACAAGACAAAACAACAAAAGAAAAAACAATGGCAATTTGTATGGACAAGTGAATTTTCATTGATTTAAACTTTGCCTGTGAATAGGCGTTTTTTGTACAAGAGACTGACATCCTAGTAAGAGGACATCGCCAAACAACATAGAGTTTACAATTTGAAAAACAAAACAGCTATGTGAACAATCCCACTGGGTTCCAACTCTGCTATTGCCTTTATGTCTCCGAACGTCTCATCGCTTTGCTGCCTGATCGAAGATGAAGCTGATTGGTCGATGCCGTAATCTGAGCCAGATAGTTGATGCCGAATTCCGGGTGCGAAGTGATCCAATGAGACATAGTGTTACGCTTTTATCCCTAACTTTTGCCTGGACCGCCCTTTCGGGTTTTCAGTCCACCGGGATACCCTTTTTTGCCCAAGCCGCCCTTTCAGGTTTTCGACTTGCCGGGTGTACAGATTTTTATTTATTTCATCCCTTATTTTTGCCCGAACCCTTTTGGTTCGCCGGGAAGCCCTTATTTTTGCCTAGGTATGTCAACCTAGCGGGTCTTTTGTTTATGCGTAGTATTTTTTCACTATGTCCGCATTGGCGGGGTGAGGAAGGTCGTCACCGTCCATGGTGGTTAGGATCATGGCTCCTCCTGAGAACACACGTTTAACCACAAATGGCCCTTCGTAAGTAGGGGTCCATTTGCCCCTGGGATCACTTTGAGGAAGGATGATGCGTTTGATTACCAGGTCCCCAACTTGATACTCTTGCGGTCTGACTTTCTTGTTAAATGCCCTAATCATCCGTTTCTGATACGTTTGACCATGACAGATAACAGTGAGCCTCTTCTCGTCAATCAGATTTAATTGATCAAGTCGAGTCTGGATCCAATCATCTTCATTCAAGTCTGCGTCCTTCATTATCCGGAGAGAGGGTATCTGGATTTCAATTGGCAAGACCGCCTCCATGCCATAGACCAAGGAGAAGGGAGTTGCCCCGGTTGACGTTCTGGCTGAGGTACGGTACCCGTGAAGAGCGAACGGTAACATCTCATGCCAATCTTTATAGGTCACTGTCATCTTCTGCACAATTTTCTTGATATTTTTATTGGCTGCCTCTACAGCCCCATTCATCTTCGGCCGGTAGGGAGAAGAATTGTGGTGCTGTATTTTGAATTGTTCACAGAGTTCAGTGATCATTTTGTTATTGAGATTGGTACCATTGTCCGTAATGATTCTTTCCGGGACGCCGTACCGACAGATCAGATTATGCCGGATAAAACGTGCCACGACGCTCTTGGTTACTGTGGCATAGGACGCTGCCTCAACCCACTTTGTGAAGTAATCGATTGCTACTAGGATGAAGCGATGCCCATTAGATGCCGTAGGTTTGATCTCACCGATCATATCTATGCCCCACATTGCAAACGGCCAAGGTGCAGTCAGAACATTCAAAGGAACCAGAGGGATATGCACCTTGTCAGCATAGATCTGGCATTTATGACAAGTTCGAGAATGTTGGTAACAATCGGCTTCCATTGTGGACCAGAAATATCCTGCCCGAAGGATTTTCTTAGCCATGGTGTGTCCACTGGAATGTGTTCCAAACGTGCCTTCATGTAATTCCATCATAATTTTCTCTGCTTCAGCCTTATCCACACAACGTAGCAGAGTTGAATCATGGTTCCGCTTGTAGAGAATGCCGTTGCTGAGGAAGAATTTTGCGGCAAACCTCCTCATGAACTTCTTATCATTGACAGATGCACCTTCAGGGTATTCCTGAGCTTCCAAGTACCTCTTCACCTCATGATACCAGGGTTTTTCAATAACCTTCTCAGTCTCGAGCTCGCAGCAGTATGCCGGTTCATCCAACTTCCAAATAATGATTCGGGGAGCCTCATTGTCCCATTTAACTTTGAACATTGAAGACATCGTAGCTAGGGCGTCCGCTAGCTGATTCTCCTCTCTAGGGAAGTGTTCGAAAGTTATCTCTTCAAAGTGGGGAAGCAAGGTCGACACATACTTCTTGTAAGGAATAAGATTCGGGTGTTTCGTATCCCACTCGCCTTTGATCTGATTGATCACAAGAGCGGAATCTCCGAAGACACTTAGAAATTTGATCCTCAAGTCGATTGCAGCTCGTAAACCCATGATACATGCCTCATATTCTGCCATGTTGTTGGTGCAGTTGAAACATAATCGGGCGGTGAGTGGAGTATGAGTTCCTTTGGGGGATATGATTACAGCGCCGACGCCGTTACCCAAAGCATTGGAGGCTCCATCAAAGTGCATAGACCATCGGGATCCTTCCTCAGGTCCTTCATCCGGTCCAGGTACTTCACAGTCAGTTACCGCCATGATGTCTTCGTCCGGAAAATCAAAGTTCAATGATTGATAATCGTCCACGGGTTGGTGTGCCAAATGATCAGCCAGTACACTCCCCTTAATTGCTTTCTGAGTTGTATACTGGATGTCATATTCTGTTAAGATCATTTGCCATCTCGCTATCCTCCCAGACAGAGCGGGCTTTTCAAATATGTACTTGATGGGATCCATCTTTGAAATCAATAAAGTAGTGTGAGTCAGCATATACTGTCTCAGCCGGCGAGCAGCCCATACAAGAGCGCAGCAAGTTTTCTCAAGCAGTGAGTAACGAGACTCACAGTCGGTAAACTTTTTGCTCAAGTAATAAATAGCGTGCTCTTTTCGGCCAGACTCGTCATGCTGCCCCAGCACACACCCCATTGATTTGTCAAGCACTGTCAAGTATAGTATCAGAGGTCTTCCTTCCACTGGTGGCATAAGAATGGGTGGCTCTTGGAGGTATTCCTTTATCTTTTCAAAGGCAGCCTGACATTCATCATTCCAGCGTACTACTTGATCTTTCTTCAGTAATTTGAAGATTGGCTCACAAGTAGCAGTCAGATGTGAGATGAATCGGGCAATGTAATTCAGTCGTCCCAGGAAACCTCTGACTTCTTTCTCTGTTCTTGGAGTCGGCATCTCTTGTATGGCTTTTACCTTGGCAGGGTCCACCTGAATACCTTTATCGCTTACAATGAAACCTAGCAATTTTCCGGATCTTACCCCAAAGGTACATTTGTTGGGGTTCAACCTTAGCTTGTATAACTTGAGCCGGTCAAATAACTTCCTCAGATGGTCAAGGTGCTCCTCCTCAGTTTGAGACCTTGCAATCATGTCATCAACATATACTTCAATCTCATGATGGATCATATCATGAAATAAAGCGACCATGGCACGTTGATAGGTTGCCCCAGCATTTTTCAATCCGAACGGCATGACCTTATAGCAGAAGGTGCCCCACTGAGTCACAAAGGTAGTCTTCTCCATATCTTCTGGAGCCATCTTGATCAGATTATACCCTGAAAAACCATCCATGAAGGAGAACACCTTGTGTTGAGCTGTATTGTCAACAAGGACATCAATGTGAGGTAGGGGGAAGTCATCCTTGGGGCTGGCCCTGTTAAGATCCCTGTAGTCAACACACATTCTGACTTTACCGTCCTTCTTCGGTACTGGCACTACATTGGCAACCCACTGAGGGTATGAAGTCACTGCAAGGAATCCGGCATCAAACTGCTTCATAACCTCGGCCTTGATCTTTTCAGACATTTCTGGACGCATCCGTCGGACTTTTTTCTTTACCGGAGGGCAATCTTCCTTGGTTGGCAGGTGGTGAACTACAATGTCGGCATCCAAACCAGGCATATCTTCATAGGACCAAGCAAAAATTTCCATGTAATCTTGTAACATCTGGATCAATCGTTGCTTCACGCTAAGCTCTAGATTGGCACCAATCTTGACCTCTTTCCTATCCGTCTCGGTACCCAGGTTAATTGTCTCCACCGGCTCTTCATGTGGTTGAATAGCTCTCTCTTCCTGGAGTAGCAGTCTTGCGAGTTCACCAGGCACTTCGCAATCATCTTCACCTTCGTCTTCGACCAAGTTGATCGGATTTTCGAAGTCATAACTGGCGGTAGCAGAGCTGTTACCAGTGAGATCCAGAGTGGATTGAAACCTGTATAAGTGAGTGTGTGTAAATATAGTTGTTTTGCAATATATGTAACACAGAAAGAAAAGGAGCACAAGATTTGAAATGCAACAAACGTCCAATGTTTTGATTGATGATATATGAAAATGTCATACAAAAAGCCCTCACAAATGGAGCTACGATGCCCCGGGTAGGACACCGAGCCAACAAAGTTTTAACATATTGTTTGTTACAAATTTGGAAATCAAAAGAAATCAATTACTGCGTGACAAATGTGATAGGGGTAAAATCTTTTGCCGTCCAGTTGCTTGGTCCGTCGCTGGTAGTCGGGTAGATCCAACTGTCAAATTCTGCTTCCTCTACATCCTCCTCGATAGCATTCACCCTTGAGCTGGAAATAAACACCGGAGCCTTTCTGATCTTCTCTTTGCGCACAGCCCTCTGAGCCTCTGCAGTAAAGCCTAGCCCAAACTTGTCGTTCTTCTGAGTGAAGTCAGGAAGCTGACCCCAGTTTGCACAATCGCCTTTCTGAACCACAGCCCGGGCATCCCTTAGGGAAGCCATTTTCAAGGAAACATTCTCTTCGACCGCTGTCTCTGCTGCTGCTGAAATTGGATGTACCTCCTCGAAATGTTGAAAGGGGGTTTCAATAAACTCCCCATCCATCTCAATGTATCTGAAGGAATTCAAATGGCTCACCATGTACTCCTCTTCTCCTTGCACAGTGACAATCTTTCCCCTGACAGGGTACTTCAGCTTCTGGTGCAAGGTGGAGGTCACTGCCCCAGCTTTATGGATCCAAGGTCGACCCAGTAGACAAGAGTACGATGGACGTATATCCATCACATAAAAAGTAGAGTCAAACACTTGAGAGCCCACACGAATAGGGATGTTAACCTCTCCATGAACCATCCTTTTTGAACCGTCAAAGGCCCTGACGATGATATTGCTGGGTTTCAATTCCAGGCCTTCATAATCCAGACGATCTAAAGCCTTTTTCGGTAGAACATTCAAGGAAGAACCAGTATCCACCAATACATGCGCCAGAGTAGTGCCCCTGCATTCGATAGAGACATGCAGGGCATCATTGTGGTCTCTTCCTTTCGCAGTCAGGTCAGCATCTGAGAAACCCAAGCCATTGTCTGCTGTCAGATTTGCTATGCAATCAGTGAACTGGACTGCAGACGTTTCCTGCGGCACATGGGCCGTCTTGAGAAATGAGATCAAGGCCTTAGCATGGGCCTCGGAGCATAGCAATAAAGAGAGCATGGAGATCTTGGAGGGCGTATGCCCCAATTGTTCGACAACATTAAAATCACTTTTCTTTATTATCTTCAGAATCTCCTCCATTTCTTGTCGGGAGGCCTCAGCATTCACGGGTATTGGTGCCTCCATCCGGGCAGGCTCTTCTTCAATCCCTTTGCCCCGAGCATTTGATGACTCGGCAGCAGGGGACACAATTTGATCAGCAACAGGACTTGGTAAACTTGCAGGTTTTATGAGGAGGGGTTTTCGAATAGCGGGAGGCGCAATGTCAGGCGAGAAGAGCCTGCCACTGCGGGTGACTTTAGCTGGACCGGTGATGTCGCAAATACTGGCACTAGCATCAAATTCTTGCTTGATTCCATTTACATATACGTCTGCCCCATAATGCCAGGGGACAGCCTTATCAGACACGTAGGAGAGGGGTCCTGGAACAGTAATGATCACAGGCGCAACTGTCAAGATTTGAATAGGCTTCTTTGGGGGAGCCTTGATTGGATTTTTGAAGATGGTAATCACGGAAACTTCTTTTATTGGAACCAATTGAACAGCAGTCTTTTTGAATAAAATCTCCTTGCTATCCATTAGGCCTTGGATGCCTAACCTTAGCAAGGGACAATCGGATAGGGAAATAGCACAGAATGGGCAACCTTCGCCGCAACCCGGAAATAAACCGGCCCGCAGTAGGTTCTTCTTAACAGTCTTCAAAGGGGTAACAACTTCATCTATCGAAACAGCATACACTTCTTCCTCAATGGCACTTACCCTATGCTGGGGCATAGGAGCCGTTACAACATTCGGTCTTTCCGGCGCTTCAAACTGAACTTCTTTTGCGTCAATTAGATCTTGCACTTTGTTTCTCAAGGCCCAACAATCATCAGTAGTGTGCCCGGGACTATCAGAATGATAAGCGCACCGGGCATTCGGGTTGTATTTAGGGGACGCAGTGTTGACGACCTTAGGAGCTTCTTTGAGGGTCACCAGGTTGGTGGATAACAGTTGGGGTAAAATTTGAGATAATGTCATACTCAATCAGGTATACTGCCTCTTGGGCCTTTCACTTCTTTGCTGATTGTACTGCTGAGGAGCAGCAACAGGTTTAGAGATGACCAAAGCATTCACGGCTTGGCGACTTTCGGGCTTGACTTGTCTTCTAGGGCCATAGACGGCGCTTGCTTCTTTCTTAAATGGCCTCTTCTCAGCACTTGTAGAGGCAGCTTTCTGTATCTTGCCTGACCTGATACCAGCCTCAATTCTTTCTCCTGTTAATATCAGATCTGTGAACCCAGCGGAGGAGTTACCAACCAAATGATTAAAAAACGGACCAGATAACGTTCCCAGAAACATATCAACCAGTTCTCGATCAGTTAATGGAGGCTGCACCCTGCCAGCCAAATCTCTCCATTTTTGAGCGTACTCTTTGAATCCTTCACCCGTCCCTAGAGACATACCCTGAAGTTGGGTACGCGTAGGAGCGAGATCAGAATTCTATTGGTATTGTCTGTAGAAAGCAGTCGCCAAATCCTCCCAGTGCCGGATGCTAGCTCCGTCTAATTGGTAGAACCATTCAAGCTGAGACCCCGAGAGGCTGTCTTGGAAGAAGTGAATCCAGAGGTTTTTATCCGCCGTGTAAGGTTGGATTTTCCTTACATACGACCTCAGATGCAACTTTGGGCAGGAGACCCCATCATACTTGGCGAAGGCAGGCGCCTTAAACTTGTGTGGAATTACTACTCCAGAAGATAATCCCAAATCCCCGAAATCCAGTCCCGGCACGTTCTGAATTTCCATAGCGCTCAAACGGTCCTCCAATTGTTTATATCTGTCAGCAGCAGGTGGGTATTGTTCCTCGTTATAGTCCGTCTCGTTGTCGGAGACTGCGGGACTAGGAGCTTCTCCCCCTTGGGGACTGTTTTTCTCTGCGGAAGAAGTGGTCGGATCAGCTTCATTGTGGAGTGTGTTCCCAAATCTGCGTCCGGTGTTGAACATTGCCGTCCTCTTTTTCTTCTTCTTCTTCAAGAGTAGAGTCTTCAACTCTTGCTGTCCCTGGGCTAGGCTTAAGACCATTTCTTGAAACTGTGCACTTTGGGCCTGGAGGGCCTTGATTGCTTGTTCACTGGATGACTCCGAATTCATGATGACTGTTCACATAAACAGCGAAGAAAATTAAGCAACCTGTGAAATAGGGTACCTGCTATGCATATGGTGTAATGGAATGCGTATGTTTTATGTTTTCAAAGACAAATAAGATTCAACTTTGTAGACAAAAAAGGGAAACACACTTCATTAGATTAAAATTTTTCAATTGTTCAACAATTCGCCCTTAGGCATTACAGGAATGAAAAATACGGAAAAGGAAATAAAACTACAAAAGGGAATAATCAAAGCTCATCAATGCTCCCATGGCCTTCTCCTCTCAGTGCTGATGTAGTTGTTCAGGACACGTTCTTCCTTCAATTGCTTAGTCAGCCTTTGGACCTTCCTTTCCTGCTCGTTGAACTTCTCCCGATAGAAATCCCGTTCTTCCTTTAGCTGTGCCCAAGATCTCTTCATGGTGTCAAAATCAGTAGGTATCTGAGGAGGGAGGACAGTTGAAGGAACCCCATCTTCATCGGGAGTCTCAAGGATGATTGGTCTGACGGCTTCGTATGGCATACCTAGCCTCTGAGCACGGATGCGGACCCATTTGCAATAGGGCTCCAATGGTAAAGAAGTTTTTGGTCCTAGCTCATGTGGGTCAGCTTTGTGGATTCTGTCCCAAGCTCTAATGAATCCCTGTCGTAGTTTGTCACTGCCTGCCTGAAACTCAAAATGGAAGTGAGGAACCAGCATTTCATGGGGCCCATCTCCTCTGGCTCTTCCGAACTGACGGAGAGCTAAACACGGATTGTAAGAGATTCCTCCTTGGATACCAATCAACGGGACATTAGGGTATTCTCCGCAACGGTCGATAACAGCTACCTCATCCAAGCCTCTGAGAGTCCAAGTGATATCCTTATCTGTGAGAGACATTAACCTTCGAGCCCAACCTTTTCCTTCTTCATTCTTCAGCACGGACTTAGGAAGGTGCGAAATAAACCACCTTACCAGCAAAGGAGCACAACACCACGGAGTTCCCCGTTTTCGAGCAGTACGAGCATGGAGTTGTTGTAGAATGTCACCCAAGAGAGTGGGTACCGGATTTCGAGACATGAAGATTCTTATGACATGGATACTGATGAAAGTGTCAGGGTTGGGAAACAATACCAGACCATAGATCAAAAGAGCCAGAACATCTTCATATGCTTTGAAGTCCAAGTCATTCCAGAAATCATTAGCCTTGCCAACCAGAAATTTGACCAAAAAGCCCTTGATCCCATTTCTAGTTTCCCAGTTGGACAATACCTCTTCTTTGGTCAAGGGGAGAATTGCAGCAATCTCTTCAGGCCTAGGAGTCTTTTCCAAACCAGTGAAAGGAGTTTGTTCCAAAACAGGAATCCCAAGCAAGTAAGAGAACTCTTCCAGGGTAGGAACCAGCTGGAAGTCTTGAAAGGTGAAACAATGATGCAGAGGGTCATAAAACTGGGTCAGAACACTTATCAGTTGTTGGTCCCATTTTGCAGTGATCAAGCCAAGGAGGGAACCATGTCTGTTGATGAAGGAGGTAGTGTTTGGAATTCTTTCAACCAGATCTTTGAGTAAAACTGGTGGTTGAACAAAGTTGAGCCGGACAGTATTTCTACGCACGGGCATCATGATGTCCTACAAAACAGAGCAAAGATGAAACCTTTTTGTCTTTGAAATGGGTTAGCTTTGCATGCAATGGTATGATGGTATGATGCTATGATGAAGCACATCACAAGTATTCACATAGGCAGATAAAGCACACAAGTCACACAAGACACCCTTAGGTTTCAGGCCAGCATGAGTTTCAGGTATTACCCTCTTTTGGTTTTGTTGGTTAAAACCTGTCCTATCAAAAGTAACCGGGTTCTAGAGGATCTCAAATCATTGGCTACCCTCAATCGGTCATAACTCCAGCATCGCAATCTTTTCTCGCGGCCAGAACCATCTCGAGAGTTTAGCCTCAATGAGTGTAGCATACTGCTACTGTCCTAATAGCCAAGTTGGTCAATTTAGGGTTCTAAGGTTGGTTGGTGTTTAATGACCCCTTAGAAGACCTATATTCTCCCCATTACAACACAAGGGATATAGGTACAGACTAAGATGCCACACCAACGTAGCCACTGCTTCACCCATGTCGGTCTACGCCGGACAGGTCCCTCACAGATTATGCTACCTAAAAAGGGTATTTCCCAGATCCGGGTTAGGATCTATGAAACTCCAATGCAAAGCCCACAAACATAAAAGCAAACAAAGCAAACAATTGAAAACACAGGTGATCTAAAACCCTAAGGTTACTCCACTTTTAAGTACATGTCCCCAGCAGAGTCGCCAGTTCTGTGATACGGTGGGAGAACTGACTTGAGGTTTGCGTTTGTATTCGCAAATGTTGCGGTTAGCAAGAGTCGCCACCGACTTTTTATTTTATCCTAAGGAAAGGTTAAAAAGCACAGCAAAAAACCTTTTGAGATGTTTTCTTGGGTTCGGGGAGTAGATTATAGAAAGGGAAGGTATTAGCACCCTTTCTATCCATGGTTATCCATGGGCTCTTAGTTACTTGCTTAGATCACTTGCCTTTTGTTTTCAATTGTTTTAAATGGTGCTTGAGTGTGTGGGTTTTGAAAATGTTTTGAAAAGATGCCAATGTGGTGGCAACCTTTGCAATGATCCATGTGGGGATGTATACAAAGATGTATGTCTTTTGAAAAGGTTTTCATTTTTTGAAAGTTGTTTTGAAAGTGTAGTGAAGTGTGGTTTGAAAAATAGGCAAGTGTTTTGTTTTCGCAAGTTGGTTCAAGTAACTAAGAGGTTATCTACTCCTAAATTTCTCGAAAGATTATTGCTATACTTTAACCCTTTTAACAAGTTTGCACCACCATTGTATTTGGTGGGCAACCTTGTGTTAGGATGTGAAAAGGGACAGGCGCGGGTCATCGTTTAGACCATAGTTGTAACGACGTTAAATGTCTTTGGGCAATTTCTCTAAGGGACTTGATCATTTGTTTTGTTTGTTTTGAAAAGTTTTATCGAGGGACTATGATCATTCAAACTGTTTGCTTTGCCCAAAGATGTTCAACATACAATATGGCCCATTTATTTGAAGGCAACAAGTGGAATACCCTAGGGGGTGCAAGTGTGATTTGTGTGTCCATTTTCATGCTTGTTTGTCTTGTATTAGGTCAAACTAATTTTTATCGTTTTTTCGCATACAAACCCTAATTCTAGCATGTTATTATTTAGAAAGCAATAAAGTGCGAAATTAAAATTACTAAGCTATTACACAACCAAATATGGGAAGGGGGGTACAAATGTTCAAATGGGGATATTGACAAGTAATTTAAACCTAAAATTATTACATCAATTTTGAATATTTGCATAGTAAATAAATTGCATAATTTAAATGGAAATTAAATAAATATGTAAAATGCAAAAAGAAAGTTTTTATGTATGAGAAAAGTATGGTTTATGTAAAATAAAAATAAGAAAATAAAAAGGTATTATTTTGAGTATTTTCAACTTTTAGGGCAAAAACCCTAATTTTAAAGAAGATGTATTATTATCTAATTTAATACAAGTATTTATTTATTATTTACAAAAATAAAAATAAATGAAGTATATTATAAAAAAAAAGTATTTTTTATATCAAATATTAATAAGATGAAAATTTCAAATATTTTTATATTTTAACTTAAATATATTAATAAACATATATATATATATATATTAAGTTCTTAAATATGCATTATATACAAAAATAATATATATTTAATATTTTAATAAAATAAATAAAAAAAGTATTTTTTTTATGTGAAATATTTTAGAAGGTAAATAAAAATAAAAATGTATATGAATGCATTTACACTATTTTTTTTATATTTATTCTAAATAAAAATATGTATATATTTATGTATAAATGGAAAGAAAATCAAATAAAACCCAAATAAAATCAAGAATGATGAGAAAAATATTTTCAAAATTTTAATATGCTGAGAAAAAATAAACAAGTCAAATAAAAAAAGAAAAAGTCAAAAAGAAATAAAAATAAGGCAAATGGGCTTGGGGGGTGAGAAAATGGAAATAGGGTGCAAAAAGAAGAAACCACACAGGCCCAGCCCATGTGGCTTCATCTTCAACCTTCGTTCAACAACATTCAAAAAAACGCGCGCCCTGTACTCCAGCTGCTAACTCCTGATTCCTGGCTTTTTAACAAAAACTCATAACATGAAAAATGCTCAGCATGAAGAGACGATTCCAACCATGTATAGAACTTAATCTAACTCTCTAAGATGAGAGAGAATTTCTCTCCCCCTCTTTTCTGACCTAACTTTTCATCAATGTTCAGACATGAAATTCTCTAAGCACACGAAACATAAATGAAATCTAATCATATGAGCATGTTCAGGGCTATGATTGTGACATATTTTCTTCAAAAACCTAAAGCTAACAATGCCTAACAAGAGAGATAGAACTCCATGAATATACCTGTTCAGTTGGAATCGAGCTGGGCAATGGAGGATGTTTCAGAATGAAATGAGGACTTGTACAGCTTCCTTGAAGTGTAAGGAAGCTTTTCCAATTCCTACTTTGCCTTGAAACTTCCTGAATCGAGCTAATGAACTCCAACTGCAAAACAGAAAATTAAAAATGGTGAAGTGGCTTGGAGGTGTTACAGGTCAGGTTTCAGATCATGGTCAGCTTGCATAGGTTGTGAGGAAGATAGAGGAACAGGTTTGGGCAAGAATGCTTGAAGGAAATGGGAGTTGGCACTCAAACTGCAGAGCTTGCTCTGTTTGTGCAGTTTTGAGGTGATTTTGAGATGGAGGGTGCTTGAGAGGTTCAGGACTCGTGCCAAAGCTTGGATATGGTCTATGGAATATGTTTGATAACTTTGTTCTTCTGTTTCTAAGCTGAGATGAGAGTTGTGATAAGTTATGCAATGTTACTTGAAAATGAAGCAAGCAAAGGTCACTTTTGTTTTTTAGGTGAGTAGGGGCCTCTAATCCTGCTGCATAATCCTCTCTTGATCAGAGCAACTTGTCCATAATCTTGTGTCAAGAGGATTTTGCTTGTACTTGCTTGGATTTCAATTTGACATAAAGCTAGCTTTTTACAAAAATGGATAAAGCACTTTATCTAGTTTAGGATTAATCCAATATGCAATGTTAGAACACAAAGAACATGGTTTTAACTCATTGAATATGCATTAAATTATTGAGTATGGATTGGTTCAAGGACCTGTAATCAAGCATAAAGCAAGCTGAGTTCAAATTTGCAAAGTTATGAACATGTTTTGATGAAGAACAAAAGTGAATTTTTGCCAACTTGTGAAATTCGAATCTCTCAAGTTATGAGGTTGTTTGATGAGTTCTTGGACATTTTGGAAAGCTTGGAATGTGTACTACAATCCATCTTTGAAATGCAAATTAAAATTCCAAGTGGAAGGGTATGAAAAGTGGCCTTGAAGTAGGGTAGAAAACCTTGTCAAAATAGGTCAAATTTCACTAAGTTAAAAGATGGTTTAGTGCCCTTATTCAAGAAATTATAACTTGAGATACAAGCTTCAAATAAGAAAACTTTGTGAATCAAAGTTGTAGACTATGCAACAAGCTACAACTTTCATGTTTTGACTTTTGTTTGAATCCCAATGGATCATGGTGAAAAGATGGGGTAAAGTTGGGAAAAAATTAGGGTTTTCCATAACTTAGAAAAATTCTAAGTTATGAAAAATTCCATTTTCTAACCCTAATTTGCATTTTGAGATTTCTTGGTGAACAAGTTTCATGATTTGGAATGTTTTGATGAAAAATGAACCTTGACTCTTGATTTTGACCAAAAAGTCAAAGTTTGACTTTTCAGTATACAGTCAAAATTGATCAATTGACTGGGAAATTCAACTGTCAATCTTGTGTACTTGGGATCTTTTGAGCTTGATGAACATGTCAAGATAATTCCATGGGGTCCTTGAGTCCATATGTGAGCTTGGTTTGCCATTGGCTAGGTCAAACAGTCAAAAATTGCCCTTGTGCAGTCAAAACCTTAAAAATGACCATTTTGCCCTTTTGATGATCTGATCAAATTTCTTGTGGAATTGTGATCCAAACTTGATCAAATGGTTCATATGAGTTCATAATGTTGATGTGGATCAAATTTCATGAGGTTTGACTGTCAATTGGCCACAGTTGACTTTTTCCCCAATACAGCTGATTTCTAGGTCAACTGTCCAATTGACTGGGTAAAACTTGGAATCAAGACTTGAAACTTGGTATAGGTAAACTTGGGAGTCCAACATGAAGCATGAAAGTCATCTTAGGCATTTTAGGTCAAAACATCTTTAGGCAAACACAAACCCTAATTTGAGTCCACAATGCAAGGAGAAGTCTTGAGTAGGGGAAACCCTAATTGGATCTTGATCTCCAAAGGTCTTGTGATGAGAAAATGTTGAGGAAATGGGAGGGCAAATTTTGGGGTACAACAGTGTCTTAGTGGTTGCCCTCCAGTTTAAAAAAATCAAAATGTCCCATTCGAATGTTGACTCGGAAATGTTGCCTCAAAAAAGATTTTAAGACTCTAGGGTTACTACTAAGGTATCCTAATATTGCTTTAGTGACCATACGTCCCTTTCGAATTGACCCTTACAATTTCCAACGACGGTGTTACCTACTCCTTAATAGTGGAATAGTGCTGACTAAAGGAAACAACAATAGAAATAATCTTTTTTCGAGTAGGTAGATGCTAGTAGGTATTTGCTCAAATCAAAACTTTTCTCACCTACACTTTTCAAAACAATTTTCAAAACAACTTCGTCACACTCTTGAGGACTGATACAAGGGTTATCGCGAAGTAAAACATTTTCAAAAACAAGCACACAAACACAAGCAATTTAAAAATGAGCAAGTACCTAAGAGCCCATGGAAAACCATGGATAGAAATGGTGCTAACACCTTCCCTTTCTATAATCTACCCCCGTACTCAAAATCTCGAAAAAGGATTTTTTTTTTCTGTACTTTTTTCCTTTCTGATTGGATGAAATAAAAGTCGGTGGCGATTCTTGCTTACCGCGACATTTTGCAAAGACAAAATGCAATACGCAAACCAGTATTAAACAATCGGTTCTTCCATTGTATCTCAGTTTATATAGTGCATATTAGAGAACAAATTAGGAAGTTTCTGTGATTGTCGTTATAATTTGGTTGATTAAGGTAGATTGGTTATGTTAGGAATTAGGAGATTTTGTTGTGTATTAGAGATCTTAGATGTGTGATTGATTCTGTATTTGTGTAACTTTTGGGACAATTTGTACTGTAATGGAAAGAATATGATATGATTAGATTATATTTGATTTAGTTGTAGTTTTATTCAATTCTGCCCTTTTTTAGAAAGATTTGATTTTGATTTCAAAAAAATGTGTTTTTCTTTCTGGATTTGTACATTGAATGTTTATGGGCTTGGGTTACTTAGTGTAGAAGATGAAAAAGAACAACAGAGCGTTGTTGGCTAAGAAATTAGGGCTTCTTTTCTAATTTTGACCCAAAAGTCTGTTAGAACATAGTTTAATTCTACAACCCTTGGTTAGAGTTTTGATGATAACAAATACAAAGAATAAATAAATACAAAGAACAAATATGCACCTTAAAAATATGTTTTATGTATGCAGAAGTTCTGATCAAATCAGCATCAGAAGATAAGCCATAAGTGCCACACGCTGAAGCAATCAGAACATACGCTGAAGATTGATGACTAGAACCTGCGCTTAATCAAAGTAAACTCTGACTCTGAAGAAGAACATATCAAAACAAGTCATCAATATTCTAAAGCGTCATCAGCTGTAAGGAGAAAAGATTTTGAAGCGTTACTGAACATTCAAGACAGCATCAATTCCAACGGCTTCCTTCAGACAGGATCTTCTCCAAAAGGAAAGTGTGTTAATGACATTAAACATGCTTTATGATCAACGTCATTACACTGCTTATATAAACGAGTCAACTTTCAAAATGAAGTACTAAGGCATATACAACGATTTTGCTAGATTACCACTCACGCATATTCAAGCTACAAGCAATTTCATTCTACTTTTATAAGCTATAAACCTGTGTAATTTATCACAGTTGTGATAAACAGTTTTTGTTAGAAAACAACAACACATATTGTATAAGTATATTGAAAAAGAGTTCCTTGAGATTAACCGGATTGTGGTTGTACTCAAGAAGACTTTAACAGTTGTTAAAGTAGCTTTTGTAATCTTGTTGAGATTAGTGGATTAAGACCTCGTTGGAGAGAGGCAAAATCACCTTGACAGGTGGACTGGAGTAGTTTGAGATCAAACGAACCAGGATAAAAATACTGTGTCATTAAGCTTTTTAGATTCAAGTTTTCAATTCAACCCCCCCCCCCCCCCTTTCTTGTGTTTTTCACATCTTCAATTGGCATCAGAGCTCCTGGTTCTGAGCTTAAACACTTAACCGTGTCAGTACAAGATCCAAGCATCATAAAAACACTATGGTGGGACCAAGCCAAAACATCAGCAATGACAAAAATGAAGACAAGGACAGATTCAGTGGTAAACCTCCAGTCTTTGATGGAGAAAACTTTGACTACTGGAAAGACAGAATTGAGAGTTTCTTTCTGGCCCATGATGCTGATCTGTGGGACATGGTGACTGATGGATACACTTATCCTGTAGATGGACGTGGTCAGAAGATAGACAGCAAAATGATGTCTGGTCAGCAAAAGCGTGAATTCAGAAACCACCACAAGGCCAAAACAATTCTCCTCAATGCCATCTCATATTCAGAATATGAGAAAATATCAAACAGAGAAACTGCCAAGAATATGTTTGACTCTCTGAGAATGAAGCATGAAGGCAACATTCAAGTCAAAGGAACCAAGGCCCTTGCGCTCATTCAGAAGTATGAGGCATTCAATATGGAAGATAGTGAATCAATAGAAACTATGTTTTCAAGATTTCAAATTCTTGTTGCTGGACTAAAAGTTCTTGACAAAGGGTATTCTACTGCTGATCACGTTAAGAAGATCATCAGAAGCTTTCCCAAACAATGGAGGCCAATGGTCACAACACTTAAGCTATCCAAAGATCTCAACAAAATTTCTCTGGAGGAACTTGTTAGCTCCCTCAGAAGTCACGAGATAGAGCTAGAAGAAGATGAGCCTCAAAATCAAGGTAAGCCATTAGCTTTAAAATCTAACAGAAAATCTGACTCCAAGGTTTTGTAGGATGTGGAAGAAACTTCTGATGGATCCTCATCAGAAGAAGATGAACTATCTCTCCTCTCCAGAAGGGTGAACCAACTATAGAAGCAGAGACAAAGGAAGTTCAGAAATCCCATAAGATCAGAGAATCATAATGAATCCTCCTCCAGATACAGAAAGTATGAGTCCCCCTCTGGACACAGAAGATCTAAAGGTTCTTCAAGATACAGAAAGCCAAACAACAAGGACATCATCTGCTATGAATGTAATGAGCAAGGACACTATAAAAGTGACTGCCCAAAGTTTCAGAAGGAAAATCCCAAAAAAGAAGTTTCTCAAGGAAAAGAAGAAAAGTCTAATGGCTACATGGGATGATTCTGACACATCTGAAGCTGACTCAGAATCAGATGATGAAAGAGCAAACATAGCTCTCATGGCAAACGTATCAGAAGACAATAAAGCTTCTAGTTCAGACTCAGAATCAGACACTGAAGAGGTATTCCCTGACTTTACCATAAACTTTACTAAAGCTGAACTTGTAGAAAGTCTAAATGAAATTTTGGAAAGGTATCAGCAAATCAGAGGCAAATTCAGGAACCTGAAGAGGAATCTTGCCTCTGACTCTGAAAAGACTGAGAGTCTCAGATTGGAGAATTCTGAGTTAAGAGAAAAAATTTCAAAATTAGAAAATGATTTGCAAAACTCTCAGAAGGAAACAATCTCTGAAACTCCCAGCAATGCTGATGAGATCATCAAAGGGTATGATCACAACTTTCAGAAGTTTCTAGCTAAAAACATAGACAGAAGCAAGATGGCTTCAATGACCTATGGAGTTAGCAGAAATGGCATAAAAGGGATAGGATATCAAGGTAAGGTACCTACACCAAAAAATGCCATGGACTTAGTTATAAAACGAACACCACTCAATTCACATTTTATATATGGGCACACACATGACATAAAATACACAAGTAGTGATTATTCTGTCAAACCAAAATTCAATCAGAATTTTGGTAAAACTAACAAATCAGGACCCAAGAAAATATGGGTACCTAAGGATAAAATCATACATGTGGCAGATATCTTTAGCAGCAAGGCTAAGACACCAATCATGGTACCTGGACTCTGGCTGCTCACGACACATGATGGGAAGAAGGCATATGTTCCAAAGCCTGGAACTTAAGCCTGGAGGCCACGTGGGCTTTGGAGGCAATCAGAGAGGAAAGATCATTGGCTCTGGAACAGTAGGTAATGGAAATCTTCCCTCTATAAGTAATGTTTTCTTAGTTGATGGATTAATGCATAACCTGTTATCCATAAGTAAATTAAGTGATAATGGTTATGATATGATCTTCAATCAAAATTCATGCAAAGCTGTTAGTCAGAAAGATGGGACTATCCTATTTAATGGAAAGAGGAAAAACAACATTTATAAAATAAAACTTTCTGAACTAAAGAGTCAGAATGTAAAATGTCTATTGTCTGTTAACAACGAGCAATGGATCTGGCACAGAAGATTGGGACATGTTAGTATGAGAAGAATATCTCAGATTAACAAACTCAATCTGGTCAGAGGACTTCCTAACTTGAAGTTCAACTCAGATGCTCTATGTGAAGCATGTTAGAAAGACAAATTTGCAAAACCTGCTTTCAAATCCAAAAATGTTGTTTCCACCTCTAAGTCATTAGAACTTCTGCACATTGACTTATTTGGACCAGTAAAAACTGCTTCAGTCAGTGGCAAAAAGTATGGGTTAGTAATCGTAGATGACTATAGCAGATGGACATGGGTAAAGTTCTTAAGACACAAGGACGAGTCACACTATGTGTTTGTTACCTTCTGCAACCAAGTTCAGAATGAAAAGGATCTTATAATTGTCAAAGTCATAAGTGATCATGGTGGAGAATTTAAAAATAAATATTTTGAATCATTCTTTAATGAGAAAGGCATTTTACATGACTTCTCTTGTCCTAGAACTCCCCGGCAAAATGGAGTTGTAGAACGAAAGAACAGAACATTGCAAGAAATGGCCAGAACCATGATCAACGAGACCAACATTGCTAAGATTTTCTGGGTAGAAGCAATTAACACAGTGTGTTACATTCAGAATAGAATCTCCATAAGACCTATTCTGGAAAAGACTCCATATGAATTGTGGAAGAACAGAAAGCCCAACATTTCTTGTTTTCACCCATTTGGATGCACATGTTTTATTCCGAATATAAAAAATTATTTGAACAAATTTGACTCTAAAGCACAAAAGTGTATTATGTTAGGATACTCTGAACGCTCAAGAGGGTACAGAGTATACAATACAGAAACACGGATTGTTGAAGAGTCAATCAGTGTTAGGTTTGATGATAAGCTTGACTCTCAAAAGTCAAAGCAGAATGAACTCCTTGCAGGTATGGAAGTTGAACTCATAGGTACTGAAGACAACTCATCAGAGGTTCTCAATAAAGACACTCCCTCAATAGCAGAAAGAGTCATTGTAAGCAATCCAACACCTTTTGTTGATCAACTCTAGAAAAGACTATCCAGAAGCAGCATTGATCATCCAGAAGATACAATACTGGGAAAGAAGGAAGATCTAATCAAAACTAGATCAACATTCAGAACCTCTGAAGAATCCCTCATGGGACTGGTCTCTCTGATTGAACCAACAACAATTGATGAAGCACTTCTGGACAATAACTGGATCCTGGCAATGCAAGAGGAACTAAATCAATTCACCAGAAATGGTGTATGGGATCTGGTTCCCAAACCAAAAGGATTCAACATCATTGGTACAAAATGGGTGTTCAGAAACAAACTGAACGAGCAAGGTGAAGTCATCAGAAATAAAGCACAACTGGTAGCACAAGGTTATAGTCAGCAAGAGGGGATAGACTATACAGAAACCTTTTCTCCAGTCGCCAGGTTAGAATCTATCAGACTTTTAATATCATTTGCTGTTAATAAAGGCATCACTTTATATCAGATGGATGTCAAAAGTGAATTCTTAAATGGCTATATATATGAAGAGGTATATGTGCACCAACCTCCTGGTTTTGAGAATTCCAAAAATCCAGAATATGTTTTCAAACTAAAGAAGTCACTATATGGTCTGAAACAAGCTCCCAGAGCTTGGTATGAAAGACTTAGTAACTTTCTGTTAGAAAAGGAATTCACCAGAGGGAAAGTGGACACAACCTTGTTTTGTAAGACAGTTAAGAATGACATGTTAGTATGTCAGATTTATGTTGATGACATCATATTTGGATCTACTAAACCCTCTATGGGAAGAGAGTTTGCTAAATGTATGCAGACAGAGTTTGAGATGAGCCTAATGGGGGAACTCAAATTCTTTCTGGGCATTTAGATAAATCAAACTCCAGAAGGAACTTACATTCATCAGAGCAAATATGTCAAAGAACTTTTGAAGAAATTTGATCTCTCAGAATGTAAGCCCTCAAAGATTCCAATGCATCCCACGTGCATTCTGGAAAAGGAAGAGGTAAGTAAAAAGGTAGAACAGAAGGTCTACAGAGGTACGATTGGTTCTCTTCTCTATCTGACGGCTTCAAGGCCTAACATTCTATTCAGTGTTTGCATTTGTGCTAGATTCCAATCAGATCCTAGAGAATCTCACTTAACAGCAGTTAAGCGAATTTTCAAGTATCTGAAAAGTACTGCTAATCTGGGTTTGTTTTATAGAAAATCAAATGATTACAGCTTAGTAGGATATTGTGATGCTGACTTTGCTGGAGACAGAGTAGAACGTAAAAGCACTTATGGAAGCTTCCAGTTTCTGGGAGAAAATCTGATCTCATGGTCCAGCAAAAGACAATCCACAATAGCACTATCAACAGCAGAATCTGAATACATAGCATCTGCTGGATGTAGTACGTAAATGCTCTGGATGAAAAGTCAACTTGAAGACTTCAATATATTTGAGAGTAACATTCCTATCCTATGTGACAATACTTCTTCTATTTGTCTCAGTAAAAATCCTATTTTGCATTCTAGGGCTAAGCATATAGAAATAAAACATCATTTTATTAGGGACTATATTCAGAAAGGGATTCTTAACTTAAAATTCATTGACACAGACCATCAATGGGCTGATGTCTTTACAAAACCTCTTTCTGAAGATAGGTTTAACTTCATTCTAAAACATCTCAGCATGAAGCTTTGCCCAGAATAAATTGTTTTATTTACATATCTTAACCTTTAGAACTTAGTTATTTTCTGTGAACTACTGATCAACCTGCCTTCAGAGTTTTAGAAGTACAGATTGCATCAGAATCTATCCATGAAAATATGAACATTTCATTTCAAGGATAGAAGTGTGTTGTTCACGTAAGCAAACAGTTGTCATCTATTCATCAGCTACCTTCTGAGGCTGAACACGCATTCACTTTTCTAAAAGGTCAAAAGCGCTGATTGGGTGCATTGAGACACACGTCATGGGTAACCGTTCCAGTGTCTTTCTGAATCCCCTAAAATCAGCTGTCATTAATGCTTATAATCATGACTAATTGTTTCTCTCTCTTACTGTTTATGCTTTCAAGAAAATCTATTTAAACTCAAATTTCACTTTTTACAATTCTTTCACTTTTACTCTCCCAAATACCCTCTATTGTTTCCAGTTCGTACTTTCAAAAACCCTTTCATCTTTCTCAAAAAATTCTTGTGGGAACATGGCTTCTTCAAGCATCCAAAACATCAGTACTCAGGAAACTACTTCTATGGAACATTATGAAGAACCATACAGAATGCTACTCACTCCCGTTGATAATCTGGAAGTTCTTTCAGAACTGATTGTTGACTTTGAAAGCTTACAAGAAAACGACTTCAATATGTATGAAGACGTCAATGCTCAAGGTTGGAACAGATATTTTGACCGTCTTTTAGGGCCAACATTTCCAATTCTTGTCAAAGAATTCTGGATACATGCTTCCTCCTCAAATCATCAAGTTACCTCTTATGTCATGGGGAAGAAGATTGTCATTACAGAAGACCTAATTTCAAGGCTTATTGGTTACAATGGTGGAGGTGTCAGATGTATTGACATGGCTGAAAGATGTTCTGATGTAGCTTCTATTGCAAGGGAAATATTTACTCTTGGTCTTCCCTCCAGTAAGATTAAAGATCTGAAGGATCATCACAGAATTTGGGCTAAAATAATTCTGGGATGCATCAACCACAGGAAGCCAACTAGCTCTCCTGATTACATAAACATTGATCAGCAGTTTCTGATCTATTTTATCTCAAAGAAGACTAAGGTAAACCTCCCTCACTTGCTATTTAATCATCTGAGGACCAGTTTAAAGGAAACAAGAGAAGATGAACGTACCAAGAGGGACTGGATACCCCTAGGAAGACTCATATCAGATATTCTGACAGAGAATAGGCTGATAGAGCATTTGACTGAAGCTCAGAAAATCAGCTCACTGGAAGCAACTGCTGGGTAGCCTCTGAACGCAAAAAATATGAAGAAGATGAAAATCATTGAGAATATCAAGAAGGAACCCAACGTTACTTCTTTTGCAACCATCACTTCAAGAAGAATTCCTCTGGATGATTTTCCTCTTTTCTCTGAGATTGACTCTAAGCCTGAGATAATTGTCCGATATATGGATGTGTGTAAAGCAGATGGCACTGCACCAGAAATAAATATCCAGGACTTGCATCAAGCTGCTCCAGAAGTTGTTCAGAAGAAGACCAAGAAAAGGAAAGCTGCAGCAGAAGGATCATCCCAGAGGACTCCAAAAGCTGCCAAAAAGAAAGGTAATCCTTCCTCTGTTCCTGTTTTAGAATAAATTATTTTATCAACATCTGAAACCATAACTACTCAACCAGAACATCCAACCCCACAAACTTTTGAAGATTTTGACATAGGGTTTGATCCATCAGAAACTCTAGGTCTGAATGAAACTCCCTCCCTTTCTCATAATCCAAACCCTGAACAAACTCAACCAGAACTCGCCAAAGCTCTGTCTAATATTGATTCATTTGACCAAGACTTTTCAGCTCCCACACCATAAAATCCAAATCCTTAACTCTCGGATAATCCAAACTCTGAAACTTCACAGATATTCCACAACCTCTCTCAACAACAACAACAACCTGAACAACAACCTGAACAACAACAACCAGAAGCCCAACCTTTTGAGAATCAACCCTCTGCTATCCACGAACCAGAACATCACCTTGTTTCAACAAACCAATCTGAAGAACCTTATTCAGATTCCGATACAATTCCAATACCTGGAATCACTGAACCACTTGCCATTCGCATGCCTCTCACCATCCACGACATTCCAGAAATTCCTTCTTCTCTGGAATCCACACCACCAAACTCCCCTACCAGTCCATTCATCAGACCTGACTCTCCCACTCCTTCACCCAATAGCAATCCAGCTGACAACGTAAGACTTGTCATTGATCCAAATATGTTGGAAAGATTAGCTGTTATATCTCATAAAACTGCCATTCCCAAACCAAAACCAACTGAAACCACACCAGATGTTGGTACAAATTTGTTGATTTTTGAAACAGGGGTACAGGAATGGATAAATTCCTTGAGGCATGCTAGTCTAGAGATGACTAATCCTGCTGCCTCTGATTATCTATGGACAAGATTTAGAAACTGGCTAAGTTCTGAAACACTAAAGCTAAAAGAACAGAGCTATGAACAGGTTCAACGAAATTTCAGTGTTAAGATAAAGGTTTTTGAAGACCAAGTTCTGAGCCATCTTCTCAAGAAGGATATTCTCCCTCTGGATAATGCTACCTGGTCAGAACATCGTCCCTCAGATGAAGTTCAACCAGAATCAGAAGGTCTCTCCCTGACTGCTGCTCCAGAAGAGATGATCACAGCAGAGGAAATGGTTCACTGTGATCAAGCTGCAGAATGCTCTGAGAAGCGTCCAACTACTGAAGAATCTCCAGCATCTTCCTCAATCATGCAAACTCTGGAAGAGATGAAAAGAGCAAATGTTATTATCCAGCAAAGGTTGGAAAAGCAGGAGGACACAAATAAAGAAATCAAGAGCATCTTGGGCAAACAAGAAGAATCTAATACCCAAATCAAGGGCTTGTTGGAAGCTTTGTTCACACGCCTTCCTCCTCCCTCTTAGATTCTTTTCTGTTTTGAATCTGTTTATCTGTAACGTTTGTTTTACCACTTCTGTTCTGGACTACTTATCATTGCTTCTTGTTTTTAATATAAATCAACTATTTTGGCTCTGATTATATTGCCTTTTTAATAACTGACAAAAAGGGGAGAAAGTAAGATATTTTCAATAACGGCTTACTGAGATAGAAGTCTCAAACATTCTGGACTATTTAACATCTATCTTCTGAAAAGCTTGAACAGGTACAACTCTGATGAAAGACGCAGTTAAACTCTGATGCTCAAGGAACTTAAGGGAAGTAATCAACTCGGGGGGAGTTTTCTTCTTTATTCTAAAACTTTTTATTCTTTATTTTTTAATTGAAAAATCTGGTTTTTGTCATCATCAAAAAGGGGGAGATTGTTAGAACATAGTTTGATTCTACAACCCTTGGTTAGAGTTTTGATGATAATAAATACAAAGAATAAATAAATACAAAGAACAAATATGCACCTTAAAAATATGTTTTCGGTATGCAGAAGTTCTGATCAAATCACCATCAGAAGATAAGCCATAAGTGCTACACGCTGAAGCAATCAGAACATACGCTGAAGATTGATGACTAGAACATGCGCTTAATCAAAGTAAACTCTGACTCTGAACAAGAACATATCAAAACAAGTAATCAATATTCTGAAGCGTCATCATCTGTAAGGAGAAAAGATTCTGAAGCGTTACTGAACATTCAAGACATCATCAATTCCAACGGCTTCCTTCAGACAGGATCTTCTCCAAAAGGAAAGTGTGTTAATGACATTAAACATGATTTATGGTCAACGTCATTACACTTCCTATATAAACGAGTCAGCTTTCAAAATGAAGTACTAAGGCATATACAACGATTTTGCTAGATCACCACTCACGCATATTCAAGCTACAAGCAATTTCATTCTACTTTTCTAAGCTATAAACCTGTGTAATTTATCACAGTTATGATAAACAATTTTTGTTAGAAAATAAAAACACATATTGTATAAGTATATTGAAAAAGAGTTCCTTGAGATTAACCGGATTGTGGTTGTACTCAAGAAGACTTTAACAGTTGCTAAAGTAGATTTTGTAATCTTGTTGAGATTAGTGGATTAAGACCTCGTTGGAGAGAGGCAAAATCACCTTGACGGGTGGACTGGAGTAGTTTGAGATCAAACGAACCTGGATAATAATACTGTGTCATTAAGCTTTTTAGATTCAAGTTTTCAATTCAACCCCCATTCTTGTGTTTTTCACATCTTCAAAGTCAACAAAATAATCATTTCTAATAATAATAATGAATAAAAATAATAATAGAAATAATAATAATACTAATGCAATAATTAGCCAGACAATTGTACTAATCAAATGGGCTAAAGAAAAAAATGGGCCAACTTTTAAGAACTTTCCAAAAAACGCTCAAAAATAGTAAAATGGGCTTTCAAAAAGCTATACGGGCTTATCTGGAAAAAAATGCACCCCTCCTATTACAATAATGAATGTTGGGCCATCGATTTTAGAAGATAAAATACCCCCCATTTGTTTATCCTAAATGGACCTGAAAGTATTGTAACGGGCCACTCACACCCCCCTCTTTGGTAGCCAACACACTCCTTTTTTTTCTATTTTATTCATTAAATTTTAAATGGGCTGAAATATATCCAACAAATATACCTCCCTTCTTAATTGTAAGAACCAGCTTAATGGGCCATCAGATTTTGATGGTCCATCCTGAAATTATACACCCCCTCTTATTAACTTAAACCTCAAAATATCTTGCTAATAATCTAAACCTTTATAAAAGTGATAACTTTAATAGGGAATAAATTTTTAGAAATCTATAAGGCAAATTTGGGGTATGACATAAACATGTATATGCTGGTTCTATATCCATTACTTGAAAGGTGATATAAAATATGTGCAAGCCGGTCTTGACAGGAAGATCCACTTCTCCAAATATTGTATTATGAGAACCATCAAATGCTTTGACTATCGTAGAACTTGACCTTATAACAACACCATCCAATGTTAACTTCATCAAGATGGATTTTGTTAACACATTGAGAGCAGAACCTATATTAGTGAGTACCCGGGACAGGCTTGTAATATCTATCTGAATAGAAATATGCAACGCCTTGTTGTGAGCTCTTCCATATGGAGGCAACTCACTGTCATTAAAACCTAGATATGATCTAAATGTCAGATTTTCTACGACATTATCAAACTGGTTCACTGCAATATCTTCTGCGACATGAGCATAACTTAGAACCTTCATTATAGAGTCCTGATGCGCTTCTGAGTTTAGGAGTAACGGGAGTATTGAAATCTTGGTCGGAGTTTGGTGTAGATGATCCACCACCCTATAATCACTTCTCTTGATTATTTTCAAAAATTCATCTGCTTCTTGGTTAGTAAAATTCTTTCTCGGGGGTTCTTTTTCTCAATTCGTATCCACCACAGCTTTTCCTTTATCCTTAACCATATCGTCATCCCTCTTCTGTTGTTCGGGACCATAGATTCGGCCACTGTAAGTTATGCTCCCTGTTCCCGCTATATTTATGATCACATGTCCTTGACTTATTGATAGTTCACATTATTGCTTTAAACCATTAACATATATAATATAATTATAACTTCAAGGTACTACTTTGTTACTTTAGTAAGGGGTATGAGATGGCCCCCTAATCACCATCGTAGTCTTCGGAACCACTGGTATCTTCAGAGTTTGTCGCGGCATCATTACCGGTGCTTCTGTTGACTATCCCCATGGAATCACAAGAGTCTTTTTATTAAGGTTTGGCCCTTGGAATGGAATTACCAATGGCTTCCTCGCACTTCTATCGATCCAGCTACATATTCTTCTTTAGGGTATTGCCTGAATTGGACTATCCCTTGATCCACCAATTTTTGTAATGTCTTCTCAAAAGATTCATTATGTTCCAAGAGGAATCCACACTTCAATAGACATTCCTTCAAAAAAGTTTATCGGGGCCTTTACTTGGTTGGCTGCCCCAAAGTCACTAACCACCTCAATTGCATTTACAGTTGGCCCACCATGCGGGGGCATGGGGTTTGTCTTGATATTTGGCTTATCAAAAGTGATATCTTGGGAGTCCAACAAATCTTGAAACTTGTGTTTGAAGGCCCAACATTTTTCTATTGTATGCCCTGGAGAATTGGCATGATACTCGCACCTGGAATTTGCATCGTACTTTGGTGGGAGTGCCCCAATTGGAGGAGCGAGAGGCTTTATCTCTACCAAAGATGCTTTGATTAAGTGTTGCAATAATTGAATGCGTCATTGTTGTACCCCAAATTTTGACCTAAGATACCATCTCCCGTCTGCATCATCGCATTGCAAGTGTTTTGACCTATTTTTATCAATTTTCAAAGCAGTTTAAAAATTCATAACTTTTCCAAGTCGAGAGCTGTTTATTTTTTAACGCTAAATTTAGTAATTGATCAATGCTAAAACAATGTTTATTTATTATTTATTATCTTAAATTTAAGTAATTGGAATTTATTTTCAATTATTATATAATTTAAAGATTTATAAATAATATCATAAATATTTGAAGGGAAGTTCACTAATTGATCAACAATGTTATCTAATTATTTTTTATCCTAAGTTTAATAGTTGAAATTTACTTTTTTCAGTTATTATAATTTAGAGAATTATAAATAATGGAATAGATTGAAGAGAATTTAATTGATCAATGATGTTTATTTAATTATTTATCATTCTAAGTTAAATAATTGAAATTCTATTTTTTTTTCAATTATTATAATTTAGAGAATTATGAATAATGAATTAAATAATTGAAGAAAAGTTTATTGATCAAATGGTGTTTATTTAATTGTTTATCATTCTGAATTTAAGTAATTGAAATTTATTTTCAGTTATTATATAATTTAAAGAATTATAAACGATAAAATAAATAACTAGAGAGAAGAAAGAATTAATTGATAAAATATTGGAGTTTTATTCATTTTATTCTAATTGTACAATTGTTGTGTAAATACTGTATTTATTTACAACGTATTTACTATAATAATTTTTACAAAGTTTAAAATGAAATAAAAACTATTCTAATTTTTCCTAAATTCTAAATCTTCTATCCAATGCTTCTCTGTTTGTTCATTTAATTTTACCTGCAAAACAATTAAAAGAGAAAAAGTCAGAGATAAAGAAATAATTAAAAGCAGAAAATTATTTTTAGTGTTCATCATTAAAAGCAAACGGCTGGAATCAGTTTTACCCTTTTTGCAAATCACGGGATTTCTCCCGGTTCACAAAAGGGGTGAATTTTTTATTTTTTAAAATAGAATGCACAAGTTAAATATGCACAAATTCTTTGTCAAAACTGCATTTTTAAAATAAACTGCATAATTCAAAGTCCATTGCACATTTTCAAAAGCCAACTGCATATTTCAAATATGCATAATTTCTTTTTGTCAAAAAACTGCATATTTCAAAAATATACACAGCATACAAAAATCAACAGCATATGCAAGTTTCCCACAAAAGCCAACGTAAACATGCAAATATAGGAAGAGGCCAAAAATCAAAGGCTCCCATGCAGTAGACAAAGAGGATATGCAATTTTAAAACCAATTTGCAAGCAAAGCATATTTTCCATTTTTCATCATTTTCCAGCATTTTTACTTTTTCAGAACAGTTAAAGTACACAACATTTTAGTGTTTCATTGTACTAAGAGAGAGAAGAGAGATAGAAGTATGGTTTTACAGGTTTGGCTTAGGCAGAAAGAGTTACAAAACAAACTACAGCAGCATCTCATAAGAAAAAAGAAAGCATGAAATAAGAATACCAACAAACTGATGGAGCAGTAATGTGTAGAGGTCAAAGGCAGAATATATTAAAATATACCATAAACCTATAACGTAAACCAAGCCAGCAATTGTTATATACAACATTACAAACCCCTTCAATTTTCTTCAAGAGTTCATAACCTGCAAAAAAGCCTTCCACACTAAAAACTGTCAAATATACAAACCATTTCTCTCAAAGCCTCAAGAAACCTGATATAACATAACAACAAACCCTCTTCAAAAAATCAAGAGTCCATAACCTGTAAAAGGCCTCAAACCAAAACTGATTTCAACTACAACATAAGCCATACACGCCTAACCTGCATAAAACTAACCTTGGCCAAACCAAAAACCAGTAAGAACCTATTGTCCTAAACCATTTCAAAATCTTGGCCTAAATATCAAAAACCAATTCAAATGCCAAACCAACATAACATAAACCATAAAACCTGCATAAACCAGTAAGACCCTTAGCCATTTCAAAATACCATCAACCATAATCAAAAGCAAACGCCAACAAAAGCATCCGAACGAAGGCAATGTTCAAGGCAACCAAGCCTCATAATACATCATCATAGGCAAAATAAAAGGCAACTGAAGGCAACAAAAGTCAGAAAGAAGAAGAGGGCAAGCTAATCAAAATAAACATTTCAACAATAGCATCAAGGCAGTTGTTCAAAGTATACAACAAAGGCAACCCAGCATCAAGCATACGGAAGCAAGCAAGAAGAGAAAAGACAAACCAGGATCTCCAAGCGCTCCGTTCCTGCCTTCCCCTCACCTTGACCTCCTAGCTCGCCTCAACCCCTCCTCCGTCTCCAAAGGTAGCTCTTCTCTTTTCTTTTTTTTTTCAAAAAATGCCTCAAATCAACACAATAATAGAGAATCAGAATCAAATAGTTGAAAATCATGAACATGCGATTATAATGAAAACCTAACGAATAGAACACAATTTACCGTGAATTCATCATCCCTGACATTTTCGTTGGAGGGAAGAGAAGGTTGAGAAGCTGGTGGCCTTGGGCTTGGAAAACGCAGAAGCAAGCATGAGGAAGACGAAGAGAGATCGAGGAAGACGAAGAAAGGATGAGTGCCGCTCTGTACATCGTATTAACCCTAAGCATTTTGCTAACCCCACAAACTGAATAAACATGTTTAACCCTAAAAACAAATTATGGATATTGGACTAAACCTGTTTCTCTTTTACACCTAAGCCCAACGAAACTGCTTATACACCCCCCTTCCCAGTCTCTTTGTCTTGGGCCCCTCAGAACCCTTTGGCCCATATAAATTGCTCCCCTAACCTTTTTCTAATACACTTTTTTTTTCTATTTATTCTTTTTTAGTTTTTAGAACTATTACTAATTTAGTTTAATTAATTAGTAACTTAATCAAATAGGATAATTTAATTAAACAATTTTAATAAGGTGACCAATTTTATTAACTTTAGGATTAATTTGGTAATTTTGGTATTCCCCTTTTTTATTAGACTTAAAATTAATAATTTTAAAGTTTTAATTTAGTTTAACTATTTAATAATTCTTAAAGCAATATCTTATATTAATATTAAGAAAAAACATATAAAAAACAAAAACACATAAAAAATAAAAAACTCTAAGAACATATAAAAAAATAGAAAACTTAAAAATATTTTATTTCCCTTAATTAATTCTCTTGCGTTATTAATATTAAACAAAAATCTAAAAAATGCATATTTACACCACTTAGTCTTTTATTTAAATTGTTGTATATCATTTATTTATCATAATTTTCTGTTTACTTGATTATTCTGTTTACGTCTAAATCCAAGGGAAAAACGATTAAATTTGTTGACTTCATGTCCTCAAGTCCAATCACGCGAATATTTTTCATCTCATTAAAACTTAGGACAATTTTTTCCTCGAATATTCAACCTTTTCAAAATTCATACCTTTTAAGCCAAAACTTCGACATTAGGTCGTCGTATCTTCAAAAACTCGTCCGTACCCCTTTTCGGCCAAAACAATTTATTTTTTTTAATCAAACGAACGTTTCTATAAACAGATATTTCAAAAGGTTCCTATAGAGTACTATAGATACATTGGGTGCTAATACCTTCCCATTGTATAACCAACCCCCGAACCATAGATCTCTTTTCAAAAACGCCTTGTATTTTTATTACTTTTAAAAGTATTATTTTACATTGCATATTTAGGGTTTTATTTCGCTCTTTCCCCTTTTCCCTTGGAAATAATAAAGCGCGGTGGCGACTCTTGCTTTTGTGAGACGAATTAATCAATAATTTAATCTCCGATTTACCCCGCTACATTTTTTATCGCTACAGAATTGGCGACTCTGCTGGGGACAAATTGACCTCTTGCTGGTCCATCCATAAGTGGGTTAAGCCTAATTTGTTTTATCTGTTTTATTATTATTTGATTTGTTTGATTATGTGTTTAAATTGGGGTGTTTGGGTTTTTTGCAAAGGACGAATCCTATACCCGGATTAAGTTACACTTAAGAATAGGACGGGCGGTACAGTCATGTTAACTTTGAGGGAGTAATCCCGAAGAAGGAGGCATGAGATCCCCCACTCAATGGAAGGCCCTCTTGAACTTAATATTTGTTTACCGAGTAATCGGGAAGACATTATTATTTTCGACCTAGGAGCCCGAGAAGTTGAGGACCGTAAAACCCTAACCCATCTTGGCCTTTTTAGGTGTAGTGCGGAGACTATAACGGAGTAATTCGGAAGTAGTTGTTACGCGATGCTACGCTCGGACGAGTTTCTCTTGAGAATGTTGCTAATTATTGAGTAATCAAGACGTTGGTAATATCCGAAGGAGGAACGTAGACTCTTGGAACTCTTAGAACCTTGTCTTACAGGTGTGATTGAACCATTAGTACATACCTTGGGGTGGGCTTTACCCTCGACTCCATGCTGAACGTTGAACCTTTGAACCCCATGTTTGCAAACTTGTGTGTAACTGTTGCATTATCATTCATTCATGCATTCACCAGCATTTTTGTAAAAAAAACTTGTTTTTCAAGGAACTTGGGAATGGTTTTTGCAAGACATATCAGGTTATTATGGAATTTGGAAGGAGAAACACTCGAAGCTTTAGTTTTAAGGAGCCCGAGATTGAAGAACTGAAGAGTTTGATTCCTAAGGTCGAGAACCCGACGGATTTTCAGAAGAAGTATGGGTCCATTATACCTCTCATAAAGCGCAAGATGAAGGAAGGCATTCTTAATACGTTGGTTCAATTCTACGATCCTTTGTACCGATGTTTCACCTTTCCGGATTACCAGTTGATGCCCACCTTAGAAGAGTATTCCTACATACTTGGTTTGCCGATCACCGACTGTGTTCCTTTTTCTGGATTAGAAGAGGAACCCAAATCTCACGAGATAGCGACCATCACCCACTTGAAGAAGTCATAGATAGAGGAGAACATGACTACAAAAGGGGGAATTCGAGGTTTGTCTGTGCAGTTTTTGTTGAGGAAAGCTCGTCATTTCGCTGAGATAAAAGATACTATTGCCTTTGAAGACGTCTTTGCTTTGCTCGCTTAAGGTCTATTCTTGTTCCCTAACGTTGATAAGTTTATGGATATCAACGCCATCAGAATTTTCTCGATTGGAAATCCGGTCCCTACGCTGCTAGGGGATACCTACTACTCCATCCATTTACAGAACTTTTATCAAGGAGGAATGATTATTTGTTGTGCACCGTTGTTGTATCAGTGGTATGTTTCTCATCTACCTTGGTCTGATGTTTTCTGGGATCTCGAGAAGGAGCCGCGTTGGGCGCCCAAGATTATGGCTCTCACTCATTTCGACATTGATTGGTATAATCGAGTTTACTATGACGTGAAGATTATCGATAGCTGTGGTGCTTTTCCTAACGTGCCTCTTCTTGGTACGAGAGGTGGAATCAACTATAACCATGTTCTCGTGCGCCGTCAGTTTGGGTACCCAAAGAGAGATAAGCCAAACAACATCCATGTGAGTGGTTTCTTTCTACATGAAGGACAAGATCATCAGGCAGCTAAGAGGGAGATCGAAGGAGCTTGGCGCCACATCCATAGGAAAGGGAGAGATATGTTAGGACATAGAGGTGTCGTTTCTTTGGAGCCTTACCTACAGTGGGTCCGTGCTAGGGCTTGTGCTCTCAAGATGCCCTATAAACTTGAGAAACCTTTATTCCCTACCGTTGCATCATCATCTGTTGTTATCCCTATCGCGAATATAGGAGAATACCAAGGAAATCTGGCTAGGATGAAGTCCGAGAGAGATGCTTGGAAAGAAAAGTATAATATGTCTGAATATGAGAATCGGGTCCTGACTCGACAGCTAAAGGAAAAGGAGGATTTACTCTTTATTCAAGACGGCTGGTTTATTGATCATGATGAGAAGCTTCGTCAAAAGGATGCTTTGCTGAAGAAGTATGCTAGTGAAAGGAAGAGAAAGAGGGAAGGGTCGGTAAGCGTTGCTCTTGTTCCTATTCCGCAGAAGGAAATCATTGATCGACTGGTAACTGAGAAGAAAGAGATGGAAGACTTTTATGAAGAGAAGATCAAGAAGCTCCGGTTACAGTTGGCATTTGGTCCTTCATCTGATGATTCTGAGTGATCTTTAGCTTTTAGTTTTATTTTATTGATGTCATTTTGTAAAACTATGTAAAAGGGCTTCATGTTCCAAAGTTGTAATTTACTGCTTTTATTATGGACTTCATGTTCCTAAGTTGTAATTTATTGCTTTATTATGGGCTTCATGTTCCAAAGTTGTAATTTACTGCTTTTATTATGGACTTCATGTTCCTAAGTTGTAATTTATTGCTTTATTATGGGCTTCATGTTCCAAAGTTGTAGTTTACTGCTTTTATTATTGGGTTGTTATCCCAAAGTTGTAATTTATTATTTTGTTGTTTCAAAGTTGTAAGTTGTAATTTATCGCTTTGGATTAATGGATTGAGTTTTTGTTGTTCCAAATTCCTTTACCATTGATGCGTGCAAAATTATTGAAGTTCCTTGAAAAAACTATTAAAATGAATCATCATTTGCATCGCACATCATGCATCATTCAACATTTCACTTCACACTTTTTTAGAGTCTTATCCTTGTTTCTTTTTCCACTCCAAAGGTTGTCAAGCTGTCTCACCGATACGACACTCGAGCCAATCGTCAGAGGAAGATGGAAGATCTGGAACAGGAAAACCATGAGCTTCGTGGGGAAGTTGCTACCCTTCGTATCGAGATGGAAAAGTTAATTGCGTTAGTGGAAAGTTTGGTGGCTGTTCAGAATCAGCCATCAACCACAGTTGCTGAGAGTCAGACTTCAACTCCTGTGGTTTCCGAGATTGTGACCGTTCCAACCTCTGTGACTCAAATCAACTCTCCGCTTCAACATCAGATGCCGAAAGGTTTTCCGTGGGGAATGCCTTACAACTTTGTGCCAGAGGGGTATCAGCCTGCCGTACAGCCTTTGTTTCAACCTGCTTTGTCTCTTCCTCAACCAGAGACAACTGCCTTGCCGCCGGTAATCCCGTCTGTAACACCTTTTCCGCAACCGGTAATGACAACTGTCGCTCCTGTGGTTCACTTTGTGCCATACTTGAATGAACCTACTTATCCTGCCGAGCCTGCTGAAAGTTTGGGTCTTTTTGATAGAATGGAAGAATTTCAAGATCAGTTCCAAGAAATGCAGAAGGAGCTTAGAGCGTTAAAGGGGAAGGATTTGTTTGGGAAGAACACGCATGACCTTTGTTTAGTTCCGAATGTCAAGATTCCAGCAAAATTCAAAGTGCCAGACTTTGAGAGATATAAGGGTGATTCGTGTCCTAGAAGTCATTTGACTATGTACGTGAGAAAGATGTTTATGTATTCCGATGATCATGACTTGTTGATTCACTATTTTCAGGACAGTTTGACGGGTGCTGCTCTAAAGTGGTATATGGGTTTAGACAGTATTCGGATCCGCAACTTCAACGATCTTAGCGAAGCTTTTGTCCACCAGTATAAGTATAACGTTGACATGGCACCGGACAGGGATCAACTCCGGGCGATGTCGCAGAGAGACAGAGAATCTTTTAAGGAATACGCCCAGAGGTGGCGTGAAATTGCTGCTCAAATCTATCCACCTCTTGAGGAGAAAGAGATGACGAAGATATTCTTGAAGACTTTAGGTTCCTTTTACTATGAAAGAATGATCGCCAGCGCACCCAGTGACTTCACCGAAATGGTAAGCATGGGTATGCGGTTAGAGGAAGGGATTCGTGAAGGGCGTTTGGTTAAAGAAGGAAGTCCGTCTAGCAGTACTAAGAAGTTTGGAAGTGTTTTCCCGAAAATAAAAGAGCAGGATGTCAGCGCATTGTTCCCAAGGAGACCAAGGAGAGGTTACTCTCACGTTGCGGCAGTCACTCCGGCTGTCCGCCCAGCTTTGATGACCCCAGCTCATCAAACCCCACCAACTCAACAAAGACCATTTCAGCAGCAGCCTCGACAACAGGCTTATCCATTCAACAATCAGAACCGTTCACCAAGAAAACCGCAGTTCGATGCCTTTCCTATGACTTATACTGAATTGTTCCCTGCTCTTATCAGAAAGAACCTCATAACGACAAAACCTCCTCCTGTCGCACCAAATAGTACTTCTCTGTGGTACAAGGCGGATCAGTTTTGTGAATATCATCAAGGGTCGCCGGGGCACAACCTTGAGAATTGCTTTGCTCTGAAGGCAGACGTGCAGAGGTTGATTAAGAATGGTATCTTGTCTTTCAAGGATGTTAATCCAAATGTTAGAGATAATCCTTTGCCTCGACATGGGGCCGCATCAGTGAATATGGTGGAAGGTTGTCCGGGAAAGTTTCGAGTTTTTCAAGTTGAACACATAAGAGAGTCGTTGATCAGGTTACATCAAAGTTTGAGAAGACTTGCCTTTGTTAAGCATCAGCATGATTATGATGTTTGTGAATTTTGTTCAAGAGAGGTTGATTACCCTTTTGTGAAGGAGGATATTCAAAATTTGTTAGACCAGAGAGTTATCACTATTACATATGACAGAGATCCGGAGGATGAAGTGAATGTTATAATTCCACAATTCAATTTGCCTGAATCAGTAGAGATCGTTTACGACAGTCAGACTGCACCTGTTGATCCTTTGATTATTTACCCACCTGTTCATGTGCCTTACAAATCAGACCAAGCTGTACCGTATAAGTATAATGCCACGATGATTGAGAATGGGGTAGAAGTCCCTATACCGACAAGACTGTCTTTTGTTAACATTGCTGATGTGAGTAGAGTTACGAGAAGTGGACGTGTCTTTGCAGCAGTACCTTTGAAGAGACCAGAAGTTCAAGTCAGGAGGCCCATACCGGCTGAAGCTCCAGCGAGAAATGTTGAACCAAGGGTTGAGATAGGCCGATCCAGTGAACCTATCCCTCGCCCTGAGGATGATGAGATTCTGAAGCTTATCAAGAGAAGTGAATATAAGATTGTGGACCAACTTTTGCAAACTCCTTCCAAGATTTCTTTGCTTGCTTTACTGAGAGATTCTGGTGCCCATAGAGAAGCTTTGATGAAGGTCTTGGACCAGGCGTTCATGGATCATGATGTGACGGTTGACCAATTTGATGGAATTGTGGGAAATATTACTTCGTGTAACAATCTTGGTTTCAGTGATGAAGAACTCCCGGAGGAGGGGAGGAACCATAATATGGCTTTGCATATCTCAGTAAGTTGTGGAAATGATACTTTGTCAAGCGTGTTGGTAGATACAGGTTCGTCGTTAAATGTGATGCCCAAGACTACATTATCTCGGCTCTCATATCCAGGTACTCCTATGAGACCCAGTGGGGTAATCGTTAAAGCGTTTGATGGTTCTAGGAAGACTGTCATTGGTGAAGTAGATCTTCCTATAGTAATTGGTCCTCATACTTTTCAAATCACTTTCCAAGTAATGGATATTCGTGCTGCCTACAGTTGCTTATTGGGTCGTCCATGGATCCATGATGCAGGGGCAGTCACTTCCACGCTCCATCAGAGACTGAAGTTTGTGAGGCATGGGAAGCTAGTAATGATCGGTGGAGATCAGGCTATGGTGGTAAGCCATTTGTCATCCTTCTCTTTTATTGATGCTGATGAGGATGTTGGAACCCAGTTCCAAGGTCTATCTGTTGCTAAGAATGAAGTGAAGAAGCAAGGGGCATCCATTTCTTCTTTTGAGGATGCGCGACGAGTGGTGGAAAGTGGTTCGGCCGAAGGATGGGGCCAGGTGTTGACTTTGCTCGAGAACAAGTCTGGAGAAGGTCTTGGTTTTCGTCCCGTGTCTGCGAGAGTCAAGCAGGAGGTGGTTGCTCATCCGATTCAAGAGGTTTTCTGAAGCGCTGGTTTTATCCATCCGACTCCTCCTGAGGTTGATGCTATCATAGAGGACGATTCCGAGGAGGATTTACCCGATTTTGTGACGCATGGATTGGCTTGCCAAAACTGGATAGTTGTTGATGTTCCTATTGTTATGCACATTTCTGAGTAATGTTTTGTTTTGTTTTTCTTTGAAAAAAATCGCTCTGCCCAAGGCGAAAAGTATTTTGTGTCGGGCTATGATAAAAATAAATCCTTTTGCTCTGCCCAAGGCAAAAGAGAAATGTCGGGGCCCTTTGTTTCAAGTATTTCCCTTCAATGAATAAAAATGTTATTTTGTCCACTACTGTTTTATTTTTCACTTTTTCTGGGAAATAATAATGAAAATTAATTGGTAGTAATAGGAAAATATAACAATATTTTGTTTCATTTGTACAACATTCATATTAATCGATTTCTAAAATAAAGCATAATCATATGTGCAGATTAATCCATGACTTAACCATCAAAAACAATGATCCTATGCCCTCTCCCAACTTTGAATTCCCTGTGTTCAGAGCCGAAGAAGAGGATAGTGAAGAGATTCCTGTTGAAATTTCCCGTTTGCTTGAGCATGATGAAAAGATTATCCAGCCATTTGAAGAACCTGTAGAGTTGGTCAATTTGGGTGATGAAGAAGATAAGATGGAAGTCAAAGTCGGAGCATTGCTTATCCCAGAGGTCAAAGAGAAAATGTTGGAGCTTCTCAAAGAGTATGTTGATGTGTTTTCTTGGTCCTACCAAGATATGCCAGGTTTGGACAACGATATTGTGGAGCATCGTTTACCGTTGAGACCTGAATGTCCGCCGATTAAGCAGAAGTTAAGAAGGACTCGTCCCGATATGGCTGACAAGATCAAAGAAGAAGTTCAGAAGCAGATTAATGCAGGTTTCCTTGTTACATCGGTCTATCCTCAATGGTTAGCCAATATAGTGCCTGTTGCTAAGAAAGATGGCAAGGTTCGGATGTGTGTAGACTATAGAGATCTGAATAGAGCTAGCCCAAAGGATGACTTCCCATTACCGCACATTGATGTACTGGTCGACAGTACCGCCAAGTTCAAAGTCTTTTCTTTCATGGATGGCTTCTCTGGTTACAATCAAATCAAGATGGCACCAGAAGATATGGATAAGACAGCTTTCATTACACCTTGGGGAACATTTTGCTATCAGGTTATGCCGTTTGGTTTGAGGAATGCTGGTGCGACATACCAAAGGGCCATGACTGCTTTGTTCCATGACATGATGCATAAAGAGATCGAAGTGTATGTGGATGACATGATTGCCAAATCACAGACTGAGGAAGATCATTTGGAACACTTGTTGAAGTTATTCCAGCGCTTGAGAAAGTATAAACTCCGTCTGAATCCCAACAAGTGCACTTTTGGTGTTCGTTCTGGAAGACTTCTGGGTTTCATTGTCAGTCAGAAAGGTATTGAGGTAGATCCTGATAAAGTCAAAGCTATTCGAGAAATGCCCGCACCCAAGACGGAAAAACAAGTAAGAGGATTCCTTGGGAGACTGAACTATATTTCCAGATTTATATCTCATATGACTGCTACCTGTGGGCCGATTTTCAAGCTTCTCCGAAAGAACCAAGGATGTGTGTGGACAGAAGATTGTCAGAGAGCTTTTGATAGCATCAAAGAATATTTGCTTGAACCTCCCATTTTGATTCCTCCGGTGGAAGGAAGACCTTTGATTATGTACCTGACTATATTGGAAGACTCTATGGGATGTGTGCTTGGTCAACAAGATGAGACTGGAAGAAAGGAACATGCCGTATATTATCTGAGTAAGAAATTCACAGACTGTGAGTCTCGATACTCATTGCTTGAGAAAACCTGTTGTGCTTTAGCTTGGGCTGCTCGCCGTCTGCGCCAGTATATGATTAACCACACCACTTGGTTGATCTCCAAAATGGATCTGGTCAAGTATATCTTTGAGAAGCCCGCCTTATCTGGAAGAATAGCCCGTTGGCAGATGTTATTATCTGAATATGACATTGAGTATCACACTCAGAAAGCAATCAAAGGGAGTATTTTAGCCGATCATTTGGCTCACCAACCAATTGACGATTATCAATCCATCAAGTTTGATTTCCCAGATGAAGATGTTATGTACCTGAAAGCTAAAGATTGTGAAGAGCTGTTACCCGAAGAAGGACCTGATCCCGAATCGCGTTGGGGTTTGATATTTGACGGAGCTGTGAATTCCTATGGAAATGGGATTGGGGCAATCATTGTCACTCCCCGAGGTACTCATATCCCGTTCACGGCGAGATTGAAGTTTGACTGCACGAACAACATGGCTGAGTATGAGGCGTGTATTATGGGTCTCGAAGAAGCAGTGGATCTAAGGATTAAGATTCTTGATATTTATGGAGATTAGGCATTGGTAATTAATCAAATCAAAGGAGAATGGGAGACTCGTCATCCTGGTTTGATCCCTTACAGAGACTATGCTAGAAGATTGTTAACCTTCTTCAACAAAGTGGAATTACATCATATCCCTAGAGATGAGAACCAAATGGCTGATGCTTTAGCTACTTTGTCTTCAATGTTTCAAGTGAATGGTTGGAACGATGTGCCTACAATCAGAGTTATGCGCCTTGACAGACCTGCTCATGTGTTCTCAGTAGCAGAGGTCCCCGACGACAAACCGTGGTTCTATGACATTAAACGTGTTCTTCAAACTGAAGAGTATCCGCCTGGGGCATCCAATAAAGATAGGAAGACGTTGAGAAGATTAGCTAGCAGTTTCTTCCTCAATGAAGAAGTTTTGTATAAAAGGAATTATGACATGGTCTTGCTCAGATGTGTAGACAGACGTGAAGCAGACATGCTGATGCAAGAAGTACATGAAGGGTCCTTTGGCACTCATGCCAATGGACATGCAATGGCTAGAAAGATGTTGAGAGCTGGTTACTATTGGATGACCATGGAATCTGATTGCTGCAAATATGTGAAGAAATGTCATAAATGCCAGATTTATACGGACAAGATGCACGTCCCACCGACCCTCCTCAATGTTATCTCTTCACCTTGGCCTTTCTCTATGTGGGGCATTGATATGATTGGAATGATTGAACCCAAAGCTTCAAATGGTCATCGTTTCGTCTTGGTAGCGATCGATTATTTTACTAAATGGGTGGAAGCAGCATCTTTTGCTAATGTAACCAGACAGGTGGTAGTCAGATTTATCAAGAATCAGATCATTTGTCGATACGGTATCCCGAGCAAGATCATCACTAATAATGGTTCGAATTTGAATAACAAGATGATGAGAGAGCTTTGTGAAGAGTTCAAAATCGAACATCATAATTCTTCTCCTTACAGACCGAAGATGAATGGAGCTGTTGAAGTTGCTAACAAGAATATTAAGAAGATTGTCCAGAAGATGGTGGTAACTTATAAAGATTGGCATGAAATGCTTCCGTTTGCTCTGCATGGATACCGTACTTCAGTTCGAACTTCAACAGGCGCAACCCCATTTTCCCTAGTTTATGGTATGGAAGCAGTACTCCCCGTGGAGGTTGAGATTCCGTCTCTGAGAGTGTTGATGGAAGCTAAACTTTCTGAGGCTGAGTGGTGTCAGAGTAGATATGATCAGTTGAATTTAATCGAAGAGAAGAGATTGACAGCATTGTGTCACGTTCAATTGTATCAGCAGAGAATGAAGAAGGCTTTTGATAAGAAGGTTCGACCACGCGAGTTCAGAGAAGGTGACCTTGTGCTCAAGAAGATATTATCTTTCCAACTTGATTCTAGGGGCAAGTGGGCTCCGAATTATGAAGGATCGTATGTCGTTAAGAGAGTTTTCTCTGGAGGTGCTTTGATTCTCACCAATATGGACGGTGAAGAACTCCCGCGTCCCATGAACGCCGATGCAGTCAAGAAGTATTTCGCTTAGGCGAGCTTTTGGTCAGACCAGTCCTGGCACTTGAGCACATTTTGGAATTCGAAGTTGTTAGGGAGAATAGTGATCATTGTTTTTGTGTAACCTTTTCCTTTCATGTACTATTTCCCAAGCTCTTGTAGACCGTTGGAGTCGCGTTGTTAGCGAACCACCATCTTATTAATGAAATTTGAGCATTTACCTTTTGTGGGCAAAATTTTAATTTTTTCGGAAATATTTGAAACAAAGTATTTAAAATATTCTTATTTTTAAAATGTGTCATGAATAATGAAAGGAATATTAACAGTTGTTCCGAAAGATGGTCAAGCCATGAAATGCAAAAGAACACGGTGATTTATCCTTGCATGATGAACATGTTTTATTTCAAAATCGTCATGAGGTGTTGGTTGTGTAAGCTTGTGTTTCTGGTGGTACTAAGTTTGGTGACTCCCCAACTGTTCCAGTTAAGATTTGTTTCCGTTATCTTTATTTGGGAAATTTCTGAAGTGCAGTACGCTTTGTCTCTTGCCAGTGGTCTATTGGTATTGTAAGATTGGATTTGAATGCTTTTCTCCTCAGAAGACTTGAACCTTGTGGCGTGTTACGCTCCGACGTTGCTTTGGGGGTTCCAGTTCCAGTTATTTTCCGTCTTTTTTAAGATTGGCCGAGTATCTATCTTTTCGTGACATCTTATCGTCTTCAGGATATTTCATCTGTTCATTTTGTCATCATAACATTCATGTATTCATTTACACTCATATCACGCATACATACTCACATTTGCCGTTGATTTTGGGTTGTACTTTGTTTATTCAAATAACATACATGTTTCTTTCCAAGTAGAAGGTTAGCTTAGGCAGAAAATGTGCTTCCTTTCTAAATTCGCCAACTGAGCTAATCCTCATGGATGATTTTTGATTTAGCTCACCTTGTCCATTTCTGGATAGGATGAATTCCCCAATCGAGTTGCTTTCTCATTGGGTGGAGTCTTGTTTGACTGTTTTCTCTCTAGTTATTCCTGGATGAAGTTGTTGTCTCTTGCATAGGCTATCTCATTGATTTTCTCCAGTGAAGTCGCGACCTAGACATATGGTGCATTTATTTTGCACATTTAAGTATGTGATCTCCTCGGGAAGGATTGATTCATGTTTTTCTTTGACGAAGATTTTATTCTCTGCCAGTGTCATCGCAACTTCTTTCTGAATTACATCGTTGGAAAACGACAAGCGGCAGCTCTTCACGAGCAACTTGTACGTATATTATTTTTTTGGAAAACGACAAGCGGCAACTCTTCACGAGCAACTTGTGCGTTATTATTATTGGAAGACGACAAGCGGCAGCTCTTCATGAGAAACTTGTACGTTATAGACATCGTTAGAAAACGACAAGCGGTAGCTCTTCACGAGCAACTTGTGCGTTATTATTATTTTTGGAAAACGACAAGCGGCGGTCTCTTCATGAGCAACTTGTACGTTATAGACATCGTTGGAAAACGACAAGCGGCAGCTCTTCACGAGCAACTTGTGCGTTATTATTATTGGAAGACGACAAGCGGCAGCTCTTCATGAGCAACTTGTACGTTATAGACATCGTTAGAAAACGACAATCGTAGCTCTTCACGAGCAACTTGTGCATTATTATTATTTTCGGAAAACGACAAGTGGCAGCTCTTCACGAGCAACTTGTACGTTATTATTTTTCCGGAATACAGCAAGCGGCAGCTTCTTTATTTGAGCAACTTGTATGTTATTGGTATTTTCTTTGGACGACAGCAAGTGGCAGCCTCTTTATTTCAGCAGCTTGTATGTTATTGGTATTTTCTTTGGACGACAGCAAGTGGCAGCCTCTTTATTTGAGCAGCTTGTATGTCATAATGTTTTTTGGACGACAGCAAGTGGCAGCCTCTTTATTTGAGTAGCTTGTATGTCATAATATTTTGGGAAGACGGCAAGTGGCAGCTTCTTTATTTGAGCAGCTTGTGTATCTACAATCTTATTATTATCTCAGCATTAATGAGTATATCTCCGGAAATCTCGCGGAGAAAGTTTGTTATGAATCTTTACCTTCAGAAGTCGGTAATCTGTTATCAGCAAAATTAATACATCTTTTGCCTATCTTTGACCTTAGGTTGCGAACTCACTGTTATTTTGGGTCAATAATCTGTTTTATGGCCTATGTAAGATGCCTTCTTTGTTAGGGTCAGAGGTCGTATTCCCTCAATTTTATTCGCTGTCAAGAGTCTGTCGTTTGAAGTCGATAGCTCGTTTCCCCAGTAGTGTATAATCTATGTCTCTGTGTTTTGTTGGTGTTTGATTCCTCCAGCATCGTCTTGTCTCATACAAATCTTTCTCTGTGAATTCAATCATTACATTCATATCAAACATAATGGCGGTATCTTAGGGTAAAAATTTGCGTGTTATGTATTTAAGTACCTTCAATCTCGTCGAGACGAAGATTTTAATCTTCATATCTTCGGATAGAAGAAACTTAAATAGGGGCAGCTGTTGTACCCCAAATTTTGACCTAAGATACCATCTCCCGTCTGCATCATCGCATTGCAAGTGTTTTGACCTATTTTTATCAATTTTCAAAGCAGTTTAAAAATTCATAACTTTTCCAAGTCGAGAGCTGTTTATTTTTTAACGCTAAATTTAGTAATTGATCAATGCTAAAACAATGTTTATTTATTATTTATTATCTTAAATTTAAGTAATTGGAATTTATTTTCAATTATTATATAATTTAAAGATTTATAAATAATATCATAAATATTTGAAGGGAAGTTCACTAATTGATCAACAATGTTATTTAATTATTTATTATCCTAAGTTTAATAGTTGAAATTTACTTTTTTCAATTATTATAATTTAGAGAATTATAAATAATGGAATAGATTGAAGAGAAGTTAATTGATCAATGATGTTTATTTAATTATCTATCATTCTAAGTTAAATAATTGAAATTCTATTTTTTTTCAATTATTATAATTTAGAGAATTATGAATAATGAATTAAATAATTGAAGAAAAGTTTATTGATCAAATGGTGTTTATTTAATTGTTTATCATTCTGAATTTAAGTAATTGAAATTTATTTTCAGTTATTATATAATTTAAAGAATTATAAACGATAAAATAAATAACTAGAGAGAAGAAAGAATTAATTGATAAAATATTGGAGTTTTATTCATTTTATTCTAATTGTACAATTGTTGTGTAAATACTGTATTTATTTACAACGTATTTACTATAATAATTTTTACAAAGTTTAAAATGAAATAAAAACTATTCTAATTTTTCCTAAATTCTAAATCTTCTATCCAATGCTTCTCTGTTTGTTCATTTAATTTTACCTGCAAAACAATTAAAAGAGAAAAAGTCAGAGATAAAGAAATAATTAAAAGCAGAAAATTATTTTTAGTGTTCATCATTAAAAGCAAACGGCTGGAATCAGTTTTACCCTTTTTGCAAATCACGGGATTTCTCCCGGTTCACAAAAGGGGTGAATTTTTTATTTTTTAAAATAGAATGCACAAGTTAAATATGCACAAATTCTTTGTCAAAACTGCATTTTTAAAATAAACTGCATAATTCAAAGTCCATTGCACATTTTCAAAAGCCAACTGCATATTTCAAATATGCATAATTTCTTTTTGTCAAAAAACTGCATATTTCAAAAATATACACAGCATACAAAAATCAACAGCATATGCAAGTTTCCCATAAAAGCCAACGTAAACATGCAAATATAGGAAGAGGCCAAAAATCAAAGGCTCCCATGCAGTAGACAAAGAGGATATGCAATTTTAAAACCAATTTGCAAGCAAAGCATATTTTCCATTTTTCATCATTTTCCAGCATTTTTACTTTTTCAGAACAGTTAAAGTACACAACATTTTAGTGTTTCATTGTACTAAGAGAGAGAAGAGAGATAGAAGTATGGTTTTACAGGTTTGGCTTAGGCAGAAAGAGTTACAAAACAAACTACAGCAGCATCTCATAAGAAAAAAGAAAGCATGAAATAAGAATACCAACAAACTGATGGAGCAGTAATGTGCAGAGGTCAAAGGCAGAATATATTAAAATATACCATAAACCTATAACGTAAACCAAGCCAGCAATTGTTATATACAACATTACAAACCCCTTCAATTTTCTTCAAGAGTTCATAACCTGCAAAAAAGCCTTCCACACTAAAAACTGTCAAATATACAAACCATTTCTCTCAAAGCCTCAAGAAACCTGATATAACATAACAACAAACCCTCTTCAAAAAATCAAGAGTCCATAACCTGTAAAAGGCCTCAAACCAAAACTGATTTCAAAACTGAAACTACAACATAAGCCATACACGCCTAACCTGCATAAAACTAACCTTGGCCAAACCAAAAACCAGTAAGAACCTACTGTCCTAAACCATTTCAAAACCTTGGCCTAAATATCAAAAACCAATTCAAATTCCAAACCAACATAACATAAACCATAAAACCTGCATAAACCAGTAAGACCCTTAGCCATTTCAAAATACCATCAACTATAATCAAAAGCAAACGCCAACAAAAGCATCCGAACGAAGGTAATGTTCAAGGCAACCAAGCCTCAGAATACATCATCATAGGCAAAATAAAAGGCAACTGAAGGCAACAGAAGTCAGAAATAAGAAGAGGGCAAGCTAATCAAAATAAACATTTCAACAATAGCATCAAGGCAGTTGTTCAAAGCATACAACGAAGGCAACCCAGCATCAAGCATACGGAAGCAAGCAAGAAGAGAAAAGACAAACCAGGATCTCCAAGCGCGCCGTTCCTTCCTTCCCCTCACCTTGACCTCCTAGCTCGCCTCAACCCCTCCTCCGTCTCCAAAGGTAGCTCTTCTCTTTTCTTTTTTTTTCAAAAAATGCCTCAAATCAACACAATAATAGAGAATCAGAATCAAATAGTTGAAAATCATGAACATGCGATTATAATGAAAACCTAACGAATAGAACACAATTTACCGTGAATTCATCGTCCCTGACATTTTCGTTGGAGGGAAGAGAAGGTTGAGAAGCTGGTGGCCTTGGGCTTGGAAAACGCATAAGCAAGCATGAGGAAGACGAAGAGAGATCGAGGAAGACGAAGAAAGGATGAGCGCCGCTCTGTACATCGTATTAACCCTAAGCGTTTTGCTAACCCCACAAACTGAATAAACATGTTTAACCCTAAAAACAAATTATGGATATTGGACTAAACTTGTTTCTCTTTTACACCTAAGCCCAACGAAACTGCTTATACACCCCCCTTCCCTGTCTCTTTGTCTTGGGCCCCTCAGAACCCTTTGGCCCATATAAATTGCTCCCCTAACCTTTTTCTAATACACTTTTTTTTCTATTTATTCTTTTTTAGTTTTTAGAACTATTACTAATTTAGTTTAATTAATTAGTAACTTAATCAAATAGGATAATTTAATTAAACAATTTTAATAAGGTGACCAATTTTATTAACTTTAGGATTAATTTGGTAATTTTGGTATTCCCCTTTTTTATTAGACTTAAAATTAATAATTTTAAAGTTTTAATTTAGTTTAACTATTTAAGAATTCTTAAAGCAATATCTTATATTAATATTAAGAAAAAACATATAAAAAACAAAAACACATAAAAAATAAAAAACTCTAAGAACATATAAAAAAATAGAAAACTTAAAAATATTTTATTTCCCTTAATTAATTCTCTTGCGTTATTAATATTAAACAAAAATCTAAAAAATGCATATTTACACCACTTAGTCTTTTATTTAAATTGTTGTATATCATTTATTTATCATAATTTTCTGTTTACTTGATTATTCTGTTTACGTCTAAATCCAAGGGAAAAACGATTAAATTTGTTGACTTCATGTCCTCAAGTCCAATCACGCGAATATTTTTCATCTCATTAAAACTTAGGACAATTTTTTCCTCGAATATTCAACCTTTTCAAAATTCATACCTTTTAAGCCAAAACTTCGACATTAGGTCGTCGTATCTTCAAAAACTCGTCCGTACCCCTTTTCGGCCAAAACAATTTATTTTTTTTAATCAAACGAACGTTTCTATAAACAGATATTTCAAAAGGTCCCTATAGAGTACTATAGATACATTTGGTGCTAATACCTTCCCATTGTATAACCAACCCCCGAACCATAGATCTCTTTTCAAAAACGCCTTGTATTTTTATTACTTTTAAAAGTATTATTTTACATTGCATATTTAGGGTTTTATTTCGCTCTTTCCCCTTTTCCCTTGGAAATAATAAAGCGCGATGGCGACTCTTGCTTTTGTGAGACGAATTAATCAATAATTCAATCTCCGATTTACCCCGCTACATTTTTTATCGCTACAGTCATGGGGAGAGGATCAAACCTTCTTGGAGGCCTTTTGAACCTGTTCTGTTGTTGTTGTTCTCACGGAATCACCAACGATTGTTGTGTTCTTGGATGTGATGCTACATCATTGATTTCTCCTTCCTTCTTTTTCAATAAGTTAGGAACATGTCTTTTTTTATTATAAGGGGTACTAGATGATGCCCCTTGTATCTTGCTGCTCTTTATACCTGCTTCAATCCTTTTACCAATAGTCACCAAATAAGAGAATCCGGAGGAGACACTTCCTACCATCTTATCATAGTATAACCCTTGCAAAGTTCCCATGAACATATTGACTAGTTCTTTCTCCAAGAGTGGTGGTTGCACACGGGCTGCCATTTCCCTCCATCTTTGAGCATACTCCTTGAAAGACTCCTCCTTTTTCTGAGACAAGTTTTGGAGTTGCATACAATTGGTGCCATGTCCAAGTTGTACTTGTACTGTCTCAAGAAAGCATTGGCAAGATCTTCCCATGTCTGAATATGAATTCGTTCTAATTGCATGTACCAGTCTAAGGATGCCCCACTCAAACTGTCTTAGAAGCAATGGATCATTAACTTTTTATCTTCAACATACACATGCATCTTTCTGCATTACATGTATAGATGGTTCCTCGGACATGTGAGCCCCTTATATTTTCCAAATTCAGGTACTTTGAATTTTGGAGGGATCACCACATCAGGAACCAGACCCGTTTCGAGAGCGTTGACATTGAAAGCATCGTAACCCTCTACAACCTTTAAATTTTCTTCAAGAGCTTTGTACTGGTCGAGTGCCAAGGGATTTTCAGTGACATGGGTGTGGGTTGTCCTTTTAGGTGCTTGATTGACATCTTCTAAGTCGTGGTCTCCATACTGTAGGTCTATGTAGTTGTCTGTGTTATTTATTGGAATTTGAAAAGTATGGGACGCCCCTACCTTTGGTGGAGGTGAGACAAATCCTTCAGTATCAGCTTGTCTGACCTCTTGTTAAGCCATAGCGTACTTTTGAGGTCCTGACTCCAGTTCTCTTCTTGGTTGGTGACCACTCGATGCACCAATAGTCTGGGCTACTTCCTCAAAGGCTACCCTAGGAATCTGTTCTTTCCTCTCGATGATGTTCTTCAAGGCTAGAAGAACTTGACTCATATTTCCTTATTTTGAGTCGATGTTGCCTTTTACTTGCTTCAAATCTTCCCTGAATGCGACTTGGTTCTCTTCGATTTGTTCCATCACTTTTTTTTAGTGGGCCCTTGTTTGATATGGTGGTCGGAGAGGTGGCGCTTTTCTACCAATGGTTTAACTGGAAATGATTTTGAAAATTAATGAGTTTTTTTTGTTATGAAATGTGAAATGATGCGATGTTTGCGAATGCATGGATGCGTATGAATATTCTAAGAGTCTATTTTTGAATGTCTTACTCACTTGGATTTTCCATATGTATATCCCTTCCCATATATATATATATATATATATATATATATATATATATATATATATATATATATATATATATATATATATATATATATATATATATATATATATATATATATATATATATATATATATATATAATTTTTTGTTTTATTTTTTTATTGGTGAGCATCTTAAAAATAAATACACAATAGAGATATGAAAACAAAATACTTTTATTGAAATAACATTTGTCTTTTAAAAAGGAGAATACAATTTAGATATTGAAAAATATTTAAACTAAAACATCAAAACTTGCTGAAAGAAATAATAAGGGGAAACAAAATCTTCTAAGCGCGCCTGCGGATTTATGCTCTGAAGCCATTAACTATAGTCATGCAAATCTTGAGAAAGTCTTCAACATCTTTTGGGAGTGGGACCATCACATTTTCTGCGTCTCTCAAACTTCTAGAGATGTCCTCAATGAGATTGTTGGTTAAGAAGGCGAGTTTTGCATGCTTGTCTTTATAGAATCGATACTCTTGGTAGAGTTCCAAAATTATCTTATGATTATGCTTTCCTACTTTGGCGATCTTTGCATACTTCTTTTCCCAATATAATTTTCCAGCCCTCATCTCCGTATAGAGTTTTCGTTGTATTAGGAAATTCTTTCAGAGGTCTTATAACTCAAGACATACTTGCTCGTATTCATCAGTATTTTGGGCGAGAAATCTTTCTGCCATCATCCTCTTGAGGCATTCCCCTACATCTGATTCTTGGCTATCTTGGCTATCTTTGAGCCCTCGAATCTTCTTCCATCTCCTTTTTGTCTTGTAACGCCTTTTCGTACCAGCTACTTAGTTTCCTGATTTCACTAGCAGCATCTTCCAAATGTTGGTTGTGGGAATCCAAGTTGAAAGTAGCACTCAACAACCCTTCAGTCGAATGTTTCCGCTTAAGACTCTCCTTTTCGAGCGCTTCAAGGTCTTTCTGAATCTGCTGATCTTTGGACTCAAGCTCGCGTTGCATTTGTCTTTTCTCCTTAGCTAAGGTATGAAGGGTAAGCTCCAATTAGTATTTCTCTTTTTGAGCTTGATTTAAAGCTTTCTTCAAGTTGCCTTTTTCTTCTAAGGACATAGGCAGAGGATATGGGACATCTGGCTTGTACTCAAGATTAATGTCAAATGATAACTTAACAATTTACACCCAGTCTAAAACCTATCGAGTGTAAGGTTCTTTTGCCACGTATTCTTCCTTTCATCTTTTCTCTTGTTAACCTTATTCCTAGCTCGGATGATCTTGTTGAGCAACTCTCGTTCGTTTTTTTCCATGTCGTGAATGATTAATTGTTGAAGTTATTCATCGGAGGGTTTATCCTCCAAAGGGTATCCAAGTTGTCGTAAACCAAGGTAGGGTTACAGTTGATGTAACCACGTAATCCAATCAACAAAATATTCGAAAAATCTCGGCAATTGTAAATGATATCTGCAATGTCTAGCTTCCTCGCATACCACAATGCAGAGATAGCAGTAAGAGACCTTAACTTTTGAGGCCACTCGTATCTTATCAGATTTGGGAACATGTAGTCTTTCTTATAGAGACGAGTCATAAACCAAGAATATAAGAGTGGGATACAACAGTTTAGAGTACCCCTCCTCTTTTTGTAACGAGTATGAAGAGAATAATAAATATCAGCAAGTAAAGTAGGAGTTGAGTCTGCATTCAAAGCTTTTTTGCCCCAAATTACACTAATAGTTGCAGGGTCAATATAGTCCAAAGTCTGCAGAAATAAAATTATACCAAATACAAGTAACCCTAAACAATTAACACAAGACTCCCATTCTTTCTTATTGGCAAAAGAAAGGGCTTTATCTTCCAAATAGTATTTCTTAATCCCTTGTACATGACCTTCTTTCTTGTAATTAAGTGAAAATTCAGAATAAGAGATCCCTAAACCATTTTCTAAGTCTTTAATGTCAATAGTTTTTCCAATTCCAACATATGCTTTCCCCTTAGAAATATTCAAAAGTCTATCAAATTCTTCCAAAGTCGGTGCTAGCTGAAAATCTTGGAAGGTAAAACACCTCAATGCAGGATCGTAGAACTGAACCAAGGCAGAAATAGCATCCAATTGTACATCCATATTTTTCAATTTGAGGGTATCCCCATAACAGCGAGTGAACATCTTCAAATCTATTCAATACAGTTTTCCTTTGATGGTCTTGATCTTCGTCATATCTGGCTTGATAGCAATAACACAGACAAGTTATTTCCCTCTGGCATTCATTTTTAAGACACTTCACCAAAAAAACCTTTGATTATTTTAATCCTAAGAATAAGAAAGACAAAAATAATGGAGGGTAATGAATATGTGAAATGCAAGATGTATGAATGCATGATTGTGTGGCATAGTAAAGGGATTTCATAAAAGATATCCTTAGTTGGTAGGCTCTTAGTTTTGGCCTACGTATATTCTACCCTCTCCAAAAGGTGGTTTCCTTAAGGGTATCATGGATGACACTAGAGGGAAAGACACAAGGACCTCCCTTAAGTGGAGCCTCTTTGCAGACCGAAACTTTCGTCTCTAAGGTCATGAAAGGTCTCACCATGAGTCTTTAGTTTAGGGTTTATACAAAAAGTCATAGATTTTGTTCCAAAGTCCTACCCCCCAAGAGGATATCTCTTGAGACATATTTCTTTTTTGGAATTCCACCAAATCTAGACGAAGTTGTCAAAAAACTCATAGGGATGATGTATCCCCTTGGCCAATAGACAAACCTTCTTTCTAAGGTTTTTTTTGAAAATAATTTATTTAAAATAAAATCCCGCCAACAAATGATAAAAAATAATATAATAATAAACAAAAGTAAATAAATAAAGCAAATATTGAAAACACCAAAAATCCAAACAAAAACCCTAAACCAAAGAGGAAGGCTTCTAAATCTTAGGGTTGATTCCCCAGCAGAGTCGCTAGTTGTTATAACCGGTTTTAAAATAAGAGTCTCCACCATTAATTTTTATCCTAGGGAAGGGAATATAACAGATAACCCTAATTTGGTCAGAGATTTTAAGTTGTTGACTCTTTCTTAGATGAAGGGAAGGTGTTAGGAACCCCTGATCTACCTTGTTCACAAGGATACTAGGGTTTAGATTTACAGTTTAGGAAATAAGATTTTGATTTTTATTAGGGGAACTCGCCATGATTTTAGTCGTATGCCTACATATCCTCTTATGAGGAATCAGAGTCTCAATTTGTAGTCTGCAGTTGTTGGTTGGTGTTTTTTTATGGATTACCGAGATATCTCAAATTAATCCTTGAGCCAAGTCTGAGTTTGTAAATTGTGGAGTTGTTAGACGAAGTTCGCAGTTAATGAGAAATATCCCCATAATCCTTTTCGAAAATAATATGAGATTTTAATTAGGTTAGTGGAAAATTATTAATATTTGATTGGTTATATGTTTTTTAAATATCTTAATATATGGAAAAAAAATTCTTTTTAATGCATGAGGAAAAAATGATTTTAATGCAATTAAAAAAGATATTTGATTGGGTCAGTAAAAAAATGTTTTGAATTAATAAATAAATTAAGAATTTATTATAAAAACAAATTTTAGTTATGAAAATATAAATAAATAAATTAATAAATAAAAGAAAATGTAAAAGATATAATTTTAATTAATTTACGCAAGGGGTGTATTTTTAGTTTGGCTAGAAATTATGGGAGGTGTGAATAACAGGGCCCTAAATTCAGATATTGGATTTAGGCCCAAAACACGGGGGGTGTCATTTTACAATGGCTTAGCAAAATTAGGGGTGCAGGGATTAAGGAGGCCAATGTTCAGATATTGGACTTGGCCCATTAGTGCAGGAAGTGCAAGTTTGTATGTAGTAGCAAAATTGGGGGGTTGGTTTAGCAAGGCCCAAGTTCATATATTGAACTGGGCCCAATAGCATAGAGGGGTACGGTTTTTTGTTGAGGGGGTAATTTAAGGGTGCTAAAAGAAAAGAGCCTGGCCCAAAACAAGTTATCAGATCTGTTGGACAATTTGCGAGTGATCCAAGGGTTTATGGTATGCCAGAGGAATCTGTAACGCATGATCTTGATCAAATGATTTCAGGAGATTGATCTTGGAGCGTTGATTCAGGGTAAGAAATAAAAATTGCTTGAATTGAGAGTTGACTGAAGGAGTATGTTAAGACACACGCATGTAGTACATAGAGTATTATATAAGCAAGTTTCTGGGCTAAAGGCCCATTTTTCTCTTCTTTCTCTCTCTCTCTCTCTCTCTCTCTCTCGCTCTATCTATCTATCTATCTATCTATATATCCATCTCTCTCTCTCTCTCCCTCTCTTCACCAGAACAAAGAAACAACCTTTGGAGGTTAAAGAGAGAAGCTTCAGCTTCTCTCTAGATTTCCGTTATCGGAAATTGCCTCCAGCTTGGGCGCCACCGGCCGGAAATTGCTTTCGCTGGTGGTTGCGCCAAGGCGCCACCATATTGAAACCTAACCACCGTCTGGGTTCATATGAACCCTAAGGGTTTGTGAGGAACCCTAATCAAACCAAAACCCAAAAGCCACAAATGTTAGAACCCTAACTCTAAACCTGATGAACCCTAACCCTAAACATGAACCCTAATGAACCCTAACCCTTAGAAATCTAGAATTTCAAAACCAAACATAGATCATAGATTCAAAAACAACCCTAAGCTAAGTGAATCGACTTACCTCCCCTACAATGATTCTTCTTGTATTCGTCCCTTTCTGGTATTCCTTAAACTAAAACACCTAAGACTCAAAAGCTTCAAAGACCCTGATGACTTCTATGACCCCTTTATGGTGCCCTTCCACCACGATCCATGGAGTTACGTGTTTCTTGATAGAACTATATGGAATCCTCATGATTTTGAATGCTCATGGTCATCATGCTATTAATCCTTGTCCCCATAGTAGCATCCATGGTACCTATTTCACTTTGGATTATAGAAAACTGCTCAGTAGAAAAGGAGACAAACACATCAAAATTTGTATCCTGAGTAGTCAAGTGATCTTGAACCAACTGAACACACTCTTCTTTGCAGCCTGAAAATTAGACCTCCAACGAATTTCTTCCTCATGTGGATCATCTTGCTTTACTTGCATGTTTTAAAGCATGGCAATTATAGCTGACTCATTTCCAGCAACCCCAAAATCATTACCATATGAACCATAACCATAATCTTGAGAACCTCCATCAAACCCTTTATAGCCATCACCTTGTTGTGTCCAAGCATTTTGTTACCATTGTTCCAATCCTTTATTTGTTGTAGCATTCACCCATGCTTCATATTCCTCATAGTCAACATCAAACATGTGAACATCGTCTTGATGAGCACCACCAATTGGTTGCTCATCAAGCCCAGGAACATCATAATTATCCTCAAATTCAACAGGGTAATCAAAGTTGTAGATCTCGTTGTTTGATTCGTTCGGCTAAAAGTAGTACACATTCAATCTTTTATCCCAAAAGTACCTCATGTTGGTTAAGGTGCATTAGGTGAACTCTTGATTTTGACCCAGTGAAATGTACAAGAGATTAAAAACTCCAATGTTGAAAAAGTTGAGGATTTTTGCTATCATAGAAACATATCAAGAAGAAGTTCCTTTGTTACATTTTTTGATGGAGAACATTCGAGATACAAAATAATTCACCCAACTGATCTTGATACTATAAAGGAGAATATAGACAAGATGAACTTCAGCTTGGTCAACCCGAGAATTCCCACCATTCTTTGGGTGCAGTATATGTGAAACAATCCAATGTAAGATACGAGGAACTTGCTTCAAGTGTCCGGTAGACAAGGCGTCACAATTATCATCAGCTTAGGGAGCTTTTAACAATTCATTCATATGCATTATCCAACGAAAGTCTTGATGATCATTGGTATCCGTTACGAAAGGCTCAACATCAGCACCTACTGTAGTAAGTGAAAACAATGATTTCCATATATCATTGGTAAAAGTATAGTCATTACCTCCCATACAGAATCTAAACTCAGCTCCTCGATGTTTATGCAATCCGGCATAAAACACTCGAATAAGATCCTCATTGTAGTCTTGTGAAAGTTGCAGAAAGTAGTTAATCTTTTGATGCTCATAGCGACTCACAATTTCAGGAACGTGAAGCTATTCAATCACTTTAGGGTTATAAACATGTTGCTTGGCCACATGCCTATGTTGGAATTTATCATCAAAGAACTCAAGAATTTCTTTGTCAACCAAAGAGAAAGGAGTTTCTGGAGCATTTGAGGGCGTACCAACCTTGTCCTTTCCATTAGCGGCACTTTTGCCTCTAGCGGTCTTTGCGGCCGTAGTTAAAATATCAAGAAGAGCACACACACAAAGTGTTTGATGCAATGTGTGAATGAATAAACTTTATGTTTGAGGAAAGTATGGTTGCCCACAAACCCAACTATGATATGAATGTGCAAAAACACAGACAAGTAACATTTCAGACACCAAATCTATTCAAATTTAAAGTATGAATGATTTGGATGAGATATGAAATCGTGACTGTCAAGGTTTTATAGGGAGAAATATCTTTGTGGAGGTTTAATTAAATGTTGGAAATAGGAAGTATTAATGATAGGTACGTAGTAAAGAAGATTGAAATTATTTAATGGAGAATTCAAAGTGATGAAGTGTATGAAGACATAATTTTTAATTTGAAAAGTGAATTAAAATAGGTGTATGAATGTAGAAGAGATTGGGATAAGAAAAGACATGCCAAAATCTGATATGGAAGACTCAACTAAGAAAATGTGTCGACCTGTATAGGTCATGAATCGACGCGTCCGACTTATGTGCCGACACATACTGAGTTGAAATTGAAAAGGTTCAAAATTTGAATTAATAAGTCGACACATTATACCATTGTGTCGACACATACTGAACCAAAACTCAAGATTTTGAAATTTTGAATTGACGAGTCGACACATTCGACATATGTGTCGACACATACTGAATTAAAATTCAAAATTTCTAAAACATTTAAAGTATGGGTCAACCTATACGTATCATGTGTCGACACATGAAGCACAAATAATGAAAAGTAGGATCTTTGGTAGATTTTGGTTGACACAAATTGGGTTATACACGAATGCTTAAGAGAAACATATTAAAAATAAAGATCTTTCATGATTTGACACTAATGAACTTGCATACACAAATATGCAAATATTAAATATAAATAGCATAAAATGCTTGTGAGGATAGTATGATGTGATCACTATAAGCATATGAATTGAAACATATTATAGTTATTAATTAAGATTTTTGAAAATGAACACTCATAACACATATCACAAACCAAGTACATCATATACCTTAAATAAATAAACATGTAAAACAAACAACTTACTCACAAATGAAAAATTGAAATGATATAACCTAACATAATGAAGGACGAAGGATGCAATTAGCATTTCACAAGGAACTCTCGAACGAAATTTGAAACAAATGCAAAATAGTGCCACAAAAGCTTTAGACATCAAAGTTTTCTCAATTGTTCTCTTTGACAAAGTACCATATGCCTTTTACCAAACTTAAAGAATGTTTGTTGTTGCTTTCAAGATCACAATACTCCTTCTTCATTTCCACATAGTCAACAAAGTTTGGAGATGTCACCCATAATATGCCTTGAGCTACCACAAAAGAGAACCCATATTCTCTTCATAGAGCCAAGAAATCTTTCTTGCAAAATCAACAAGATGTACTAGGTACCCAATCTTCATTGGGTCCTTGAGGGTAAGTGAAACCTTGGTTGTATTTAGTCAACCATTGATAAAATCCTTTAGGAACTAAAAACTTCCTAATCTTGCATTTTGCAATGGTATGACCTTTTACACAACAATAGTGACAAATAAAGTTTTGATGAGACGGGCTTTTGCCCTTTGATTCCTTTTCTACAAATTTATATCTTCTATAAGCATTATGAGAATATATTTTTTATTTAGACGTATCAATAGAAAAATTTACCTTTGGTTCTAGAGCTTTGTCTAATTTGACTTTTAGATACTTAACCTCTCGTTGCCAAATATGACAAGAATCACAACCAAAGTCAAACCATGAAGGTATTTCATTCTCATATTGTACTTTTTGAACATCTATCATATATTTCTTTATAGCTTCGATTTCCTTTTTTGGTTTTTAAAATATTAGCTTCCAAGTATGAAAAGATCTTTTTATTTGAAGCTAACTTTTTAAAAGCCTTTATTGTTTCTCTATGTAGATTTTCAAAAGCATCTCGTAATTCAGAATGAGACAATCTATCAATATGTTCATATTTAGAATGACTTACAATCTTTTTCTTCCTTTCATGATATGAGTTGAGAGACAAATATCATCATATTTTGATGGTTTGATATCCTTTTTCTTCTCTTCAATATAGTATCTCGAGAGACAAACCTCATCATATTTTGATGGTTTGACATCCTTTTTTTCTTTTTTCATTATAATGGGCCGAGAGACAAACGACTGCACATTCTTCATTATCACTTTAGTATTCATCACTGGAAGAATCTCTATCGCTTCCCAAATAAACATATGCTCTTCTATCCTTGCTAGATTTCTTGCGTTGACCTTTCTCATTATCTTTTTCAAGGTGTGGACAATCCGTCTTATAATGGCTAGATTTTTCATAATTGTAACATGAAAGTCTTGATTTTCCTTTCTTATAATCATCTTCCTTTGATGATGTAGATTATCTTCTAAACTTAGTGAGATTTTTGTCGGAGTGCTTTTCTCCATTCTTTCTAATGTACTTATTGTACCTTTTTACAAATAATCCCATTTCTTTTTCATTTGAATTTTCTCCATCATTAAAATCACTATCCCTTTGCTCATTTGTTGAGGACCTCGAACTAGAAGCCTTTAGAGCAATAAAATTCCTTTCTACCTCCTTATCCATGCATGTCTCCTTCTTTAACTTCTTCTCATGTTTATTCTCATGTTTTTCCAAGAGAGTGAGTTCTTGCTCATGTTATTCAATATTACCAAACAATGTAGTGAGCTCTAGTGTTGTAAGATCATTAGCTTCCTTGATCGCAGTGACCTTTGGTTGCTAATTCATAGTAAGATAACTCAACTTTATTATTAGCAATTTCATTGGAAACCAGTTTCGCAAGTGAATTTAAACGATTAATGAGATGAGAGAACCTCGTTTGCATTTTGGAAATGGTTTCACCATGCTTCATGCGAAATAGTTAGAACTCTTGATTTAGTGTATTAATTCTAGCTTGTTTGATTTCATTAGTTCCCTCATAGGCAAATTGCAATGTGTCCCATATATCCTTAACAGTTTGACAATGGGAAACAGGATAAAATTTATCAACACCTAGAGCGGATGTGAGAATATTTTGTGCTTTCTAATGTAACCCCATTTTTTATTATCATCATCTCATTGTGCTTCTAGTTTAGGTGTGACAACACCATTAGCATCAGTCATAGTAACTTTAGTTGGACCGTTGATAATGGCGTACCATACACCCTTATCATATGAGTTTATATGAATACACATACAAGCCTTTTAATAGCCCTAGTTTTCACCGGTTGATACAGGCCCTCTATTGTACGCCCCTTTAGATTTGGTGGAAATTATCTAATAAGCATTTTTGAAGCACAAAATGAACTGGAGCTCTTGATACCACTTGTTAGATGATGGAAACTTATCTAGAGGGGGGTAAATATATCCCCAAACAAAACTAATTTTTAAAATTATTTTTTGAAAGTAAACAAAAAACTATGGCAAGCGGAAGAATAAGCCTAGATCGAACAAGTCGTCTAAATCGAACCGACTATTAGAAACTTGAATATGCGTAAACCATATAATGAAATCTAAAATGATGATAAGCCTCAATACAATAATTTCAATCAATCGTTTTATAATGATCACAATTGGTAATCAATTTCCAATGAAATTATTGATAGAGCTAAAACAGGAAAATTATCAAACACTTGGCGCGCAATCGATTTTTTCATAAATTCCCTTTGACTTTGTTGATATGAAACACCACTTAAAATCTAATTGATTGTAATGTAATAAACAAAATAATGTTTAAAAATCAAAGGATATGTATTTATGAATTGATTACATAATCAATGAATTGAATAATTTTCTATACAAAGTAAATGAGATATAAAGAGAGAGAGAGAGAGAGAGAGAGAGAGAGAGAGAGAGAGAGAGAGAGAGAGAGAGAGAGAGAGAGAGAGAGAGAGAACACAAGGATTTGTTTAGTCAGTTCACCAATCATCCTTGCTATGTCTACGTCTGCCCCCAATTTCGTTTGGAATTGAGGTAAGAATTCTTACTATGCAATAAAATGTTTACAAGAGAAATATAGCAATCCAACCATACAAAACCTATGTTTGATGTTTATTTTAGAACTTTCTCTTCCTTTGATATGAGTTTGATCAAGTCACCCAATGATACCAATTTGATCCATCATCTCCTGCTACTCCTTTGCAAAAACCACCGTTCTTCAAAGCCTTCATTCAGCCGAATCCAAATTGCGAATTACTGTCACCCAAGATTTCCAATCGATTCACCGTCTCACGCTACTCCTTTGCAAGAACCTCCCATTATTTAAAGCTCTTCACTCAATAGAATCTAAATTATGAAACATTTTCAAAACCCTAAATCAACACTATGATCTTAGAGGAAAACCCTCACAGTTTTTCTGATGAAATCCCCAAACATTCTCAACCCAATCTTAGGTTACACTAGCCTAAATTGAACATTATCAACATAAGTCTAGATGACACCCAAAAAATGAATGATTATGTGTACTTTGTTTGTGTGTATGCATAGATGAGAGGTTGAAGATGATGAGAAATTTATGTATGTGTTTATAGTTTCATTAAGTTGGAAATGATGCATGTATGAAGTATTTATATGTGTGCAAGTTGAAGGCAAAAAGGAAGGCTTATAAATTAAAAAAATACAATTTTTCTGAAAAATTACCCTATGCGTCGACACATATAAGTCATGTGTCGACACATCTAATGACACGTGTTAACTTATTCAAGATCATGTGTCGACACAACGAAGCAGAAGCTTACATGCTTTAAAAATAAAGTACACGTGTCAACTTGAAACACGTATGTATCAACACATAGATGAAAAATTTCAGCACGTGTCGACCTGAAAGGCTGTATGTGTCGACACATAGTTAGAGAAGCTACAAGCTTCATTATTGATCTACATCTGTCGACTCATACATTGTATGTGTCGACACATAGACCTATTTTTCATGTAAAAACTCATTTTTAATTCATTGTACCTTTTCCAAACATGTTCTAAATGCATTCTAAGATCCCTAATGCAAATGTGCACATAAAAACTCAGATATACCATTTAATATACATATATGCTAAGGTTATTCTAGTTTTGACATCATACAAATATCTAATGGGTAAGTGCACTCACAGAAAGTGCATGGTAAGAGGTTTCCCAAAGTTCCGACCATGATAGATCACCACTAATATTAAAATCCAAATACAAATTAGTATACACTCACTCCTTAAAATTATTAGTGAAAAAATCCCCCAGATTCAAATTAACCATATTAGTCTAAATTGAAAAATCCAAAGGACAATCACGTAAGACATGTATAATAGATTCCACATCTGTTCCATAATGACTACAAAAAGGCTCTCCTAGTTGCATTTTATTTTTCCTCTAATTGGTCATTACCTTACCATGACACACCAACCAAATAAAGGACCTTATTCATTCAGGGACTTTAAGCTTCCATATCAACCTCCAATTATCCTCTCAATTTTGCGTACCAAAATTACATTTTAATTTGTAACTTGATGAACATTATACTCACCTTTTTTGTCGCTTTCACTATTACCATCGGGAGGGAGAATAGCTAGAATTTTAGTCACCACATTTTGAGGAAACCTATGCTTTAAAATATTCACATTACATTGACCATGTTGATCCAATAAATCCTCTAATTTTGATAAGAAGTCATATTAATGCTATTTGTATTAATATCAATTAAATCCATGCATGGTTTAACCCACCAATGATACCAAACATCTATATGGGCACCATCTCCTATAGACCAATCCATAAACTAAACGAAATTCTTCCATAAGTTACCAAGATTCTTCCACAATCTGGAATCATTTTCCGTAACAATCACATCCTCATAACCAACTTCGTTCCTCATATATTTTCCACACATAACTTCATAGAAACGAGATTGTTCATTATTGCAAATGGCCCAACCAAGCTTCAAAAATAAAACATTATTCATAACACCCAACCATCTAATACCCAATCCTCCTAAGAACTTTGGAAGTGTAATCACACCCCCCTTTACCAAATGAACTCTTATACGCTTCTAGCTATCACCCCAAATAAAAGAATGTCGTAACTTTTGAATCTCATTCAAAAAAGCATTATAAGTTCTAGTATTCATCATAGTATAGATAGGAAGGGATTTAATAACAACTTTAGATATAGTTACCATACCTGGAAATGAAAGGTGTCGAGCTTTCCAAGAGGCCAACTTTGACTTAACTTACTACATGATATAATTAAAATCAGGTATTCTTAGTGCTCTACCAAGGAGAGGAACACCTAGATAATTACCAAGATATTGTGTTTCACGAAATCCAGGAATAACAACCAATCTATGTCGCACAAACACATAAGTGTTTCTAGAGAAAAGAATATTAATTGAAGATTAATATTACATTGTTTACCCATAATATTCGTTAAAACTATAAAATTTAATAAATTAATTGTTTACCCATAATATTACATTATTTACACATAATATTTGTGTATATATATATATATATATATATATATATATATATATATATATATATATATATATATATATATATATATATATATATATATATATATATATATATATATATATATATATATATATATATATATATATATATATATATATATATATATATAACAAATTTGGAAGCCGATTCATCGTCATAATTGTTGGTGAAGATCAGATGTTGGATCCTCGTTTCATTGAAATATCAGGCAAGAGAAATTGTTGGGTGCAATATATTCCAGATCCATTTTACCTTTATTTGTTTCTGATTTAAAAAAAGAAAGGTTTAGTTAAATGAATGAATATATGATTATAAATAACACCGTAAAAAATTGATTATTGAAGAAAATAAATCTTAACCCAATTTATTTTATGCTCTTGCAATCCATTACAGAGAAGTTTACCAAGTTTTTTACGCTTCAAAGTTTTCATGTTATGGTTCATTAACAATTATTGATATTCAGAATACTTTTATAAGGGATGTCTATTAGGTTTCACGTGGATCACTAATGGAAGTGTCTTGAGTGCTGATACTCATAAAATGGACGACACAGATATGTTTAAGGGCAATGATAAATATCCTCAATAATCACGCCAAAATTATTCCCTCGGTTTCTATTAAAAACTGAGGTAAAAGGTGTATAAGCTTTATTTATTTATTTTTAACATTACATTATTTACACAGAATATTAAACTACATTAATACAACAAATGCAGTGTTATCATAGTTGTTGTTGTTCTTGGAGAACAACAAATCTTTGCTCTAATCCAGATCACGTTGAATACATTTTGTGTTTATTATTTTAAAGTTCAATGGACTCCATGCAATCAACTTCTAAGGATCTATCTGCTCCAAGTAAGGAGTTATCAGTTCCAAACATTGGAAATGTTTTTTTAGCACTTGAAATCCATTATAGAGAACATTTCCGAGTTTTTTAAGTTCCAAAATTTCATTATCTTGAGCAAATGTTATCAAGGCCAATACTTTCACAAGAAAGATATATAGTGGTGGATGTATATATTTTGTTGTGGATTGATTTCTTAGAAATATCTTAAGCGTTGTTCCTTTAAGAATGTAGGGCAGAGATTTGTTGTTGTAGCTATGTAACATGTTACCTTTTTTTTTAAACCGAGGGGAAACATATTTTATATTTTAAATAGAAAACTAAAATAAAATAAGAAAGCACCTCGGCTTTAGAATAAAATCGAGGTGAATAATATCTTATTTAAAAAAAATTATTACATTATTTACACATATGATAACACACAAATATATGATATTTTTAGCTTGATTTACATAAATTATTTCCCTTATTTTATTTTAAATTGTATTATTTTATAGGTATTACGCGGGTATTCATCTATTTTGCAGATAAATGTTAAGTTAAAGACTTTGGAAGAAATGAAGAAAAAAAGGTGCAGAGATAGCAAAAGCGCCAAGGAAGAATAGAAGAAGAAAGCATAAGCCCATCACAAGGTGTGTGAGCACGTGGCCCACTAGCAAGGACCTTGACGATCGTCAAGGCACGCTGCCGGTCGTCACGGGCGTAATGGACCAAGTGACCATCGTCACTTGGACTTGACGAACGTCACAAGCCCACCTTTTCCTTCTTTGACCGCGTATTGCCAAATCCTACGAAAGAAAACCAATTCAAATGCAAATCCAACGGCCATCCTATTTCTCCGATCCACTCAGTCAATGCATGGAAACGTAACCGACTTAGTATTCCTATTATTTCTCAAAGGAACACAAAGTGTTCCTACATTTTCGAAAACCAATGTATCGCACAGAGGGCTATAAATAGGACCCTGGACACAACGAACAAGGGTCGGAATTTTGATATATTTTGAGAATTCATTTTCCTAAAGCAATTTTGTTTAAGCATTATTCTTTTTCCTGAAATTTTATATTTCCTCTAGCATTTATTTTTCTGTACGATTGTTTCTATTCCCAATTGAAGCAAAGCCTACAGCTTGTGGAGGAGTGCTTCTAGTCAAGAGTTAGAAGTAATTGTACCTGTATCCAAAATTATTATCCTCAGGTTTATTTTTATGAATTGTTATTGCTTTTAATTAATATAATCATGTTTATTTTGTTTTTTCTTTGGAATTGTTCTGTGATTTGGTCTGATATTATGCTAGGCTAGAATTAGTATACCGGTATGTAAGGTCACATAACCAAGGGATCGAGTGACTCAGTTGGGGTAATTTTTACTACAAAACCTTTTTCTGGTCTAAGTTACTATTTTTAATCGATAAATTGTTTTGTTACGAAAGTAAAGAATGGATAGAGGTTAGGGTCAACAAAGCGGAAGTTTGAGATCTTTCAACTGGACAGTTAATTAAGATTATATTCCGTTTTCAGAAAGTGTTTTTAACTCCTGTGGGATGGAGGAAGCGTACGTTAGGACTTAACTGCATAGCCTAGATCAATAAAACGACAGTATGAGACGATGGCTTTTAAACTAAATAGATTTTACTGAAAGTTGTTTTGAACATACAAAGACACCCAACTGGTTGCTAGTTCCCGAGGGTCGACTATTACATACTGGTAGTTCCGCTTACTGATAGTTAAAATTAAAATTAATTTAGTATTTAGTTTCCCTACAACCCAATCAAACATTCATTAGCTTTAGATTTGCAAAGTAACAATAGAAGACGGTAGTTCGATTCATCAGTCTTTGTGGTTCGATATCTTTTAAAACTACACGATAAGACTGTGCACTTGCAGTTCGAATCATTAGATACCTCAGTGTAATCCGATCAAGTGATTGGCGCCGTTGTCGGGGACTGATTTAAGTCGATATCGCTACTCTTTTGTTACGCAGTAGAGATTAGAGCAAAACCTCTTTATTTCTTTTCTTTTTCTTTTCTTATTTGTATGCCAAACACTCGTTCGCAAGGCGAGCCGTTATACATACAAATCAATGATATCGAGCGGTATCTCAGACTTAGACGCCGCATTCAAGAGTATCATCTCTTGCATAATACTCCACCTCGTGAATCACTCGAATCTCCTGTTCCTCAACCAACCGAAGAAATGGCCGCACAACCTGCTCCACGCCTGCTCAAATCCTATGCTATTCCCTCGCAAGATGAACCGCATAATAGCATTGTTGCTCCTCCAATTGAGGCTAACAACTTTGAACTGAAACCTTCTTTGTTGTCTGTTGTACAACAGAACCAGTTTTCTGGTGGGTCAATGGAAGACCCCAATCTTCATTTATCAATATTTTTGCAGTACGCAGATACGATTAAGAATAATGGGGTCAGTCAAGAGGCAATAAGACTTCGTCTTTTCCCTTTTTCTCTAAGAGACAGAGCCCGAGCTTGGCTCCAATCTCTACCCGCAAACTCTGTTACCACATGGGATGAGCTGAAGAAAGTTTTTCTTGCAAGGTATTTCCCGCCAAGCAAAACAGCTATGCTAAGATCTCAAATAAGTGATTTTAGACAAAAGGATAATGAGTCCCTTTTCGATGCTTGGGAACGATACAAGGATCTGATGAGACTATGCCCACATCATGGCTTAGAAGAATGGTTAATTATCCATACCTTCTATAATGGTCTCCTTTACAATACAAGATTAACGATAGACGCCTCCGCAGGAGGCGCACTTATGGATAAATCTTACACCGCTGCTTACGCTCTCATAGAAAGTATGGCCCAAAACCACTATCAGTGGGGAAGTGAAAGAGGACAAGTAGACAAAGTTACCGCAGAGAAAATACCGACGAAAGGAGGCATGTACGAGATAAGCGATCAAGACAGCGTCCATGCTAAGGTAGACGCCATCACCCTTAAGATAGATAACTTGACCGCAATACCTCCAGCCACCGTGGCTGCTATAAATCCAAATTACGAGATATGCGGAATGCTTGGACATGCAGTTACTGAATGTAAGATCTTGGCAGGAAATCCAACCGACCAAGTAAGTTATGCTCAAGGAAACCCTTACTCGAACACATACAACCCTGGATGGAAGAATCATCCAAATTTCTCATATAAAACCCCAATGCGTTGTATGCTCCAAACCAAACACCTGCTGTGCCACCTGGATATCAGAAACCTCCTGCAAACGCTCCTAATGTGCCTATAAAATCAAACTTAGAATTGATTATGGAAAACTTCATAGCTACCCAAGCGCAAACAAACAAAGACGTCCAAAATCAAAACATACACACTAACGAGCAGATAAAACAATTAGCGAACAAAATAGATGCTTTGGCCATCCACAATAAAATGTTAGAAACCCAAATCTCTCAAGTGGCTCAACAACAAGCACCTACAGCTGCACCGGCTGATACATTTCCTGGTCAACCATAACCTAACCCAAAAGGGCATGCTCATGCCATCATATTAAGAAGTGGAACTGAGTTAGACGGACCGACTGACCCAAGACTTTCAAATCCAGGTATGTACCAAAGATCTGAAAAACCAGCTGAGAAGGAGAATCAACCTGAGAAACCAGAGGAGGATAAATAAGATAAAGGAGGGGAGGCTAAAGAAAAAGAAAAACCGTATGTGCCTCCACCGCCTTATAAACCCCAAATCCCATTTCCTTGAAGACTAGCTAAACCTAAGAACATAGGGAAATTTAAAAAATTCGTTGAACTTCTGAAAAAACTTAATATAACAATTCCTTTCCTAGAAGCCATAACTCAAATGCCCTCTTATGCCAAATTCCTCAAGGAAATCTTATCTAACAAGAAAAATCTAGAAGATAACGAAACAGTCACACTTACGGAAGAGTGTAGTGCAATTATCCAAAGCAAGATGCCTCCTAAGCTGAAAGATCCTGGAAGCTTCTCTATACCCTGTCATATAGGAAAGTTTGTCATAGACAAAGCCCTGTGTGATTTAGGAGCTAGTATTAGTGTTATGCCTTTGTCCATATGCAACAGACTTGAAATGGGAGAACTAGGACCAACAAAGATGTCCATTCAATTGGCAGACCGCTCTGTTAAATACCCAGTAGGAATCTTAGAAAACGTTCCCGTACGAATAGGTCAGTTCTACATCCCTACAGATTTCATAATCATGGACATTAGAGAAGACGAAAGTACACCTATTATTTTAGGAAGACGATTCTTAGCTACCGCTGGAGCCATCATAGATGTAAAAAAGGGCAAACTAACTTTTAAAGTAGGTGAAGAGAAAGTCGAATTTATTCTGACACAATTCCTACAAGTGCCTGCCATAGATGACACATGTTATCTGGTAGACATCGTGGACGAATGTGTGAGGGAAATTGAATGGGAACCGATACCTTGTTCTGAAACCATGAAGATTCCCACACCTCTTATATTTGAAGATAACGAATGGTGTCTCGAATACCGAGACGATAATCTAAGCGAATGCTTAGCTCTGACACCTGACCACATGCCTTATCCGAGAAAACTAGCCTTGGATCTTAAACAATTACTTAAGACCCTTAGATAGGAATTCCTCGACACCGAGCTTAAACGACCTGTAATTGTCAATGCAGACTTAGGACAACAAGAAACAAACAAATTATTACAAGTCTTAAGAAAATACCCATCTGCCTTGGGATATAACATTACGGATCTCAAAGGAATAAGTCCTTCCATTTGTATGCATCGTATTATGTTGGAAAACGACAGCAAATCTTCTAGAGAACATCAACAGAGAATTAACCCAATATGGAGTACCGTAGTTAAAGACGAAGTAAAAAACTTTTGAATGCATGAATTATATACCCAATTTCTGATAGTCAATGGGTAAGCCCAGTGCACTGTGTACCAATAAAAGGAGGTATAACAGTCACGACAAATAAAGCAGGCGAAGCTGTAGCAGAACGAACTATAAGCGGAGCTAGAATGTGCATTGACTATAGGAAGCTAAACAAAGCCACTCGTAAAGACCATTTTCCTCTACGGTTCATCGATCAAATGCTTGAGCGATTGGCTAAGAACTCTCATTACTGTTACCTAGACGGTTACTCGGGATTTTTCCAAATTCCTATTCATCCCGATGACCAAGAGAAAACAACATTTACATGTCCTTATGGAACTTTCTCCTACAGACGAATGCCGTTTGGATTATGTAACGCTCCCGCCACATTTCAAAGATGTATGATGGCAAATTTTGCTGATTTCATAGACAATATCATGGAGGTCTTTATGGACGACTTCTCTGTATGTGGAGAGAGTTTTGAAGATTGTCTAATAAATTTAGAGAAAGTTTTGGAGAGATGCGTAAAAGTGAACCTCGTTCTGAATTGGGAAAAATGCCACTTTATGGTCAAATAAGGAATTGTGCTAGGACACATCGTGTTTGAGAGGGGGATTGAAGTCGATAAAGCAAAGATCGAAGTCATAGAAAACTTACAACCCCCTAAAACAGTAAGAGAAATACGCAGTTTCTTAGGACACGCCGGTTTCTACCGACGATTCATAAAAGATTTCTCGCAAATTTCCAAACCTCTAACTACCCTCCTTATGAAAGAGGTTGAATTCGATTTTGATGACAAATGCTTATGGGAACTTAACCAATTAAAAACAGCTCTTATATCTGCACCAATCATGCAACCACCCGATTGGAGACTACCTTTTGAAATCATGTGCAACGCAAGTGGTTACGTCGTAGGTGCAGTCCTGGGACAAAGAAGAGATAAGAAGCTTCATGTGATATACTATATAAGTAGAACCCTGGACCCTGCACAGATGAATTACGCGACCACAGAAAAGGAACTTTTAGCTGTAGTCTTTTCACTGGACAAATTTTGCTCCTACCTCGTGGGCGCGAAAATAATCATTTATACAGACCATGCAGCTATCAGATACCTGCTAACCAAGCAAGATTGAAAACCAAGACTATTGAGATGGATTCTACTTCTACATGAGTTCGATTTAGAGATTAAAGACAAGAAAGGTACTGAGAACGTAGTAGCCGACCATTTATCTTGAATGGAGAGGCTGAAACCAGAAGAGGTGCCCATTAACGATGACTTCCCGTATGAATGTCTGTTAGCCCATATGGACTTAGGAGGTGCCAACGTAGAAAACCCTGAATTAAATCCAAATAAATTGCTTTTATAACTTGACACACATGTCGTTAGCCGTGATTTACAAGAAAGCTGATGGGCTTTTACTGTATAGTCTAAATTATAACTGCAAGTGCACAGCCTATCGAAGTAATATATAAGATTATCGAACCACAGAGACCAATTGTCAATCTATCAACTTTATTTTTAAGGTGTTTATCTAAGGAAAATCGGTAAGGGATTGAGTTCAGTACAGGGAAATAAAAGCGAATAAAATTATAGAGATAAAACAAACGGGGTCAAATGTAAATCACGAGATCAGACAGTGTCCTAGCATGCATGTATAGTATTTACTTTTGGGCAATATTTTCCATTTATAGCAAAGAAAAGTTTAACAGGAACTTTTAGCTTTCGCATACTAAGAACCGAGTTTACTCTTTAAATTAAATTCCTTTATTGTCACTTATAAAGGGTGCCTAACGCGTTAAAGAGGTAAACCTATTTTTAAGAAACAAGTTATTTTGACTTAGTGAAAAAGTGTTTTAATTTGGAAAACTTAACTTAAAGAGATCCTTGGCTTTTGACCAAGAATCAGATTTTAATCCCACAAACGCGTCCACAAATAGTTTCAAAATCGTTTTCTAAAATTATATCAAATAATCCTACTTAACCAAACAAACTGCTTTCGCTCTTTTCGTTTGGTCAAGAACTAATCTGGCTTAATCTCAAGTATGGACGGCTTTCGATCTTACCCATAAACTTTTAAACACATTTAAACCAGTATTAAAAACTAAAACATCCCAAAGGTATTTCTATTAGCATGGCATGCAGAACATAGTTATGATTAGATCCTTACATTCTAACCCTAATAAATTTAGCTAGACATGGTAAGCATTTAAAGTCTATAAAACATGTAGACTATGATAAGAGCGTTTAAAGTCTATAAAACGTGTAGACTATGGTAAAAGCATTTAGAGTCTATAAAACATGTAGACTACGGTAAGAGCGTTTAGAGTCTATAAAACGTGTAGACTATGGTAAGAGCGTTTAGAGTCTATAAAACGTGTAGACTATGGTAAGAGCATTTAGAGTCTATAAAACATGTAGACTATGGTAAGAGCATTTAGAGTCTATAAAAAGTGTAGACTATGGTAAGAGCATTTAGAGTCTATAAAACATGTAGACTATGGTAAGAGAGTTTAGAGTCTATAAAATGTGTAGACTATGGTAAGAGCATTTAGAGTCTATAAAACGTGTAGACTATGTTAAGAGCATTTAGAGTCTATAAAACATGTAGACTATGGTAAGAGCATTTAGAGTCTATAAAACATGTAGACTATGGTAAGAGCATAAAATAAATGAAAGCAATTAAATTAGAACCTTGCTCCAATCGGAGGCTTGAATATGATACAAGTCATGGAAATGTAAAAGATAGTATGATAAACTTCAACCAAAGTGCTCCAAACTTGAATACAAACTCGCACACTCAAGTGTGATAACTTCCCGATGTGAGAAGATTATCACTTTACAAAGTAGTAATATATTCCTAAGCAGTAACTTGACTGGATCTAAGTTTGCATCTAAGTTTGGATGAAAACGAAAATGAAATGAACTTGCTATTTATAGAAGATCCTGAAACTCTGTAAAGAAGAGCATGCCCCTCAACTCCTTCTGAGCGGGAAATGGTTTGTGAAGGCCGCGGGCGCGGCCACCCTCCCTGCAGGCGCGGTTAGTGAAAATGGAGAGATCGTGGGAACATGGCAGTTGGCCTCTGGGTGAAAGTGCGCCATGTCAGCGCATTCCTTGTAGCCGGTGCGGAGCTGGACGCCATGTGTGTATTTTCTTGGAAAAACCCTATTTTTCTGGCGTTTTCGCTCGTTTCTTCTCTGAAGGCTCTGAAAGGACATGTGACCTGAAAACAAAGGAAACAAGGGCATAATACTAGAAAAACAATAATAAAACTAAGGAAAACATGTGATATTCGAGTCAGAAACATAGTACGGTTCAGTGTTATCAAATTCTCCCACACTTAAACCTTTGCTTGTCCTCAAGCAAAACTCTCAGAAGTAGTCAAAGGGATACAAGTTTTTTCTAGTTATAGAGCTAAAGAAGTAAGGTTCAAGTGAGAGTGTGTTCGACAGGTACCAACTATTTGAACTAAGAACATCGAAGTGACACTTTACTGCAGAATGCGGACATAAACCTTATTCCTACACAAGTCAACTCTTATTACTCCCACTATGCTAAGACTTCTCTTCTAGGTAAGGTCCTTTTCATTCAGTTGTAATCACATTAAGCCCGTTATCCGTACATACTCATAGTGTAGTGACCGGTTAGTGATTCTGATCTTTTCAATGGGATTCTGGTACAAGAATTGGTGTAATCCTGTTATTACACAATTATAGCTGTGGGGGATCAGATTGTAATCTGCCCTACCGAGTTCAGCACCAGATACCTCTGAACCAACCATAATGGGTAATGCCTTTTATTATTATTTTTCACTTTTTATTTTTTGTGGATGTTCGCGACCAGTGGAATTAAATGATCGTGTGAGGATCACCCAATTCATGGTCGTAACCATACATTTTTGCTTATATATATATATATATATATATATATATATATATATATATATATATATATATATATATATATATATATATATATATATATATATATATATATATATATATATATATATATATATATATATATATATATATATATATATATATATATATATATATATATATATATATATATATATATATATATATATTTTCAAGGCAAAAAGATCATTCACTTATTTTCATCGATCCTACACGTAGCGCATGCTTAGGCCGGAGCCGACTACGAGAATAAACTACTTAGGACCCGTTTTGTAAAATTAAAATCATAGCATGGGGAGAAGACGAAATTAACTCTAATATTTACAAGGTCTATGGTGTAAAAGACGATGTTGATTTTTCAAAAAGGGTACCTAAGACTAATCACACTCTATCCTAAACCTAAAAACTTTACTTATGGCTCAAAAAACTAAAAACATGTTGTATTCATTTTTAGCAAAAAAAATTTCTCAAGGCTAGGAAGTGGTGGAGAACTTAAGGATACACTGTGCAAAATGACTCGTCAATCACATGTATTTTATTTAACGGCTAAACTACTAAAAGGGAAATAACTAAAAGATACTGAAAAATAAAGTACTGAAAAGGGAAATAACGGAAAAAGAAATAACGGAAAGGAAATAAAAGCGATAAAATGCTCCTCTCACACTTGAATTGGACATTGTCCCCAATGTTCCAAAACAAGTCTAGGTAGGAGATACCTGGTAAAACTAGTGAGGTCCACTAGTACCCTCGCCATCCTGAGGTGAACGTCCGGAACGGCGGCTACGACTACAGCGGCGGCGATCTCTATCAAGGATAAACTGTGCCATGCGCTCAGTGAGAGCAGCATTTGCACTTTTGTGGCCTCCATTAATTGGAAGTGAGTAGCGAAGCTAGTCTGCTGATGGTGCTGCTGGTTCTGGAAAGCCAATTGACTTTACATGATGGTAGTCAGAGAGCGGGCATTTTGAATTTGAGACGCCTGCATGAAAGCCATGTTGTCGGCAACCTGTTGCTGGATCGTAGAAAGGAGGGCATCATGCCTCTCCTCTCTAGCCATATGCTCTCTCCACATGTCCTCAGTGACATGGAAGCTCGGGACGGTACCTACAGGAGGGTTAGAAGAAGATGGTGCAGTGTGTGATGGTGTAAATCGAGGAGGTGACTCTGTTTGAAATCCATACTCGTCATCAGTGTTGTTCCCCTCCTCTAAAGGAACATTCGGAGGTAACAAACCAGTGAAAGCAGGAGCACTTAAATCATAGGTCCAGTTACGCTCCAATCTAACGTCAGTGCGATGGGTACAGGGGAGGACAACACTTGGTACAGCAGCATTATATTTTTTTTTGTAAAATATATGTGTATATCATACACGTACATTTTATTTTCTAATTTTTGCAAAATAAAATAAAACAAGTTAAGAGAAAATAAAATAAACACACAATATATATGTAAATATAAGTGAGTACGAAGTGCAACTGAACTGAAAAACAGAAAAAGTAAGTCTGAGAAATAAAATAAAAATAGTATAATAATAATAGCAATGGTGGACGTCTCATGATTAGATATCAGCAAAGTCACGTCCTCGCAGCTCAGCCACCTGGCGTCTAAGCTCAACAATCTCGTGTGTCAAATCATCGATCTCGCCAGCATATGTGGCACTATCTAGCTCTACCTATAGGGTGAGATCATCCACCTCCTGGCGAAGTGTAGCCATCTCAGCTCTCATGGTTGCCATCTGCGCTCTCATGTCGGGCTCCTGTAAGGTCAAGTTATTAGTATAAACAACGATATGCTCAACCTCAGGTGCAGGCATGTACTATGGAGTAGGATTCTCTGTAACCGGATCCTCAGTGATCGGGTCGTCTGACTCTGGTGAATACTCTGGCAAGTCAGTGATGTCTATAACTGTCTCGCCCCAACCCTCTAAAGTGTAGTTCCAGTTTTCCCGATTGGAGACGCAGGTCATCTGTGGATCAGGTAGGGTGAAATAGTAGACAGTCTTATCGTCAATAAGGAGCCTGTACTGATATAGATGAAAAGAAGCTCGGCGCATAAGGCGATGGTCTAAGCAGAAGTCAATGTCGATGCGTGTACTACCACAGTATGGTGTCAGGCAGAGTAACTGGCTATCCAAGCCCAGAGAAGATGCAATCAGCGTCACATTCCCACCAGCGTGCAAGTATCCCTCATAGGATGATGCAGCCATATCTATACTTTCTATCAAGAAAGCTCCACTCGCAATGGGACGCGACTGACTAGTGCAGTATAAAAATAGTATCTCCTCTGCAGTCACTAAATGATCGCAATAGCTCCTCCCGAAGAAGGTATGACAAAGAATCATCTCAACGTACCTGAAACCTGGGTTATGAATCCGCTTAGACAGTTGCTCAGATGGGTCGAGGCTTCCCCTGTCAGTAATAGCTCTCCAGAATCTGTCTATATCACTGCTCATGAAATACCCTAGAGGAAGCTCATGGATGGCAGTAAGTGCAGTCTCGAATCCAAGCAGATCTCCAAATTGTCTCAAAGTAAAAGCATACTCTGCTTCGAACATGCGAAAACTAATCTGCCCACGGTCCTCTCTGGTGCCAACATAGGGCTCATACTCCAGTGAGCTGAGGAACTCCAAGGTGAGGTTCCTGTAGGTCACGTGGATCTCGTCAGCATATGCATCCCAACTGACCTGATGGCACAGATAACGGATACTGGCCTCAATTCCTAGTGCATCCATGCAAGCAGAATCAGGGTATCTAGTCGGAAGCATCGGTCTTGCAGACAATGTAGCAAATCTCTCCCTCTGAGCGTTGTCTCTGAAGATGACATCGAGTCCATCAATGAAATCCATCTGAAAAAGGTGATATAAGAGCACTTGGTCCTGAAAAAGATAGATGAGTCAGTCCAAAATTACAAATTTAATTAAAATTTAAAAATTAAAAATAAATAAAAAAGATCGTGGGTTGCCTCCCACGCAGCGCTTTGTTTAACATCGTTAGCTTGAAGATAAGATCTCAGTTTTCACGTTGGGATTTGTGGGTCTATTAGAGTCTGACTAGAGTAGTCAATAGGCAGGTTACCTCCTCTATACAACTTCAGTCGTTGTCCATTTACCACGAAAGGAGCGCTTGAGTTATTCTTGATTTCTACAGCTCCTGATACTAACACTTTTGATACATCGAATGGACCTGTCCATCTTGAATAGCTTTCCAGGAAAAAGTCGTAATCTGGAATTAAACAGAAGAACAGGATCGCCTACATTGAATTCTTTCTTAGTAATTTTCTTGTCATGCCATATCTTTGTTCTTTCTTTATAGATGATGGCATTCTCATAAGCATTTAGGCGGAGTTCTTCCAACTTATGTATGACCAGAATTCGTTTCTCTCCAGCTCTTAAGTAGTCTAAATTCAAGGATTTTATAGCCCAAATGGCTTTGTGTTCTAACTCGAAAGGTAAGTGGCAGGATTTTCCATAGACCAATTGATATGGGGTAGTTCCAATAGGGGTTTTGTAAGTTGTTCTATAGGCCCAAAGTGCATCTTTCAGCTTTCCGGACCAATCCTTTATGGATATTGACACGGTTTTTTCTAGGATTTGCTTGATTTCCCTATTCGATACCTCCACTTGGCCACTGGTTTGAGGGTGATATGGTGTTGCTACTCTATGTTTGACTCCGTATTTGTTTAAAAGTTCATTGAATATCTTGGATATAAAGTGCGATCCTCCATCACTTATGACTAGACGGGGTGTTCCAAATCTAGGGAATATGATGTTCTTGAACAATTTGATCACTACTCTCGTGTCGTTTGTGGGGGCCGCTATTACTTCTATCCACTTGGACACATAGTCAACTGCCACAAGAATATATTTATTTCCCATTGATGATGGAAAAGGCCCCATTAAATCTATACCCCATACATCAAAGAGTTCTACCTCTTGAATATTTCTTAATGGCATTTCGTCACGCCTTGAAATGTTCCCAGTGCGTTGACACCGGTCACACTTGGTGATGTAAGTGTGGACATCTCGCCATAAAGTTGGCCAGAAAAGGCCTGCTTGAAAGATTTTGGCACATGTCTTTGATGTGCTTGCGTGTCCACCATAAGGCGCAACATGATAATGTTTGATTACGCTTTCCACTTCCTCCTCTGGAACACATCGTCTAAAGATGTTGTTTATTCCTCTTTTGAACAAGAGTGATTCGTCCCAATAAAAGCTTTTTATGTCATTGAAGAACTTTTTCTTTTGTTGAAAACTTAAGTCTGGGGGTATGATGTCAGCAGCTAGATAGTTCACAATGTCTGCGTACCAATGTATGTTTCTTATCATTGAGACTTTTTCCGGTTTAAATTCTTTATAGGTTTCAGAGTCATCCTCGCTCATTGTGTTTATCCTAGCTATCAGTCCGTCGTAAGTGAAGTGATCTTCTATTGGTATTAGATCTTGTTTGAAATGTTCTAGCCTAGATAGATGATCGACTACTAAATTCTCAGTGCCTCTCTTATCCTTAATGTCTAAGTCAAATTCTTGGAGTAAGAGAATCCACCTGAGCAATCTCGGCTTAGCGTCTTTTTTATTTAACAGATATCGGATTGCTGCGTGATCAGTATAAACTACAATCTTAGCTCCTACTAAATAAGATCGGAACTTATCGATTGCGAAAACTACAACTAGCAATTCCTTATATGTAGTTGTGTAGTTAAGTTGGGCAGTATCTAGGGTTCTACTGGCATAGTAAATGACATGTAATTTCTTGTCTTTTCTTTGCCCTAAGACAGCCCCAACTGCATAGTCACTAGCATCGCACATGATTTCAAATGGTTTCTCCCAGTCAGGGGGTTGAATGACAGGAGCTGAAATCAGCGCTTGTTTTAGAATGTTGAAGGCTTCAAGACACTTCTCATTAAAGTCAAATTCAGCATCTTTCATAAGAAGGTTAGTTAAGGGTTTTGTTATTTTGGAGAAGTCTTTTATAAAGCGTCGGTAGAATCCAGCATGTCCTAGAAAACTTCGTACTCCCCTAACGGTTTTAGGTGGGTTGAGGTTCTCTATAACTTCTATTTTGGCTTTGTCAACTTCTATCCCTCTCTCGGAGATTATATGCCCTAAAACTATTCCTTCGTTGACCATAAAGTGACACTTCTCCCAATTCAACACAAGGTTCACTTCCACACATCTTTCTAAGATTTTCTCAATGTTCGAGAGACAATTTTTGAAATCGAATCCACATACAGAAAAATCATCCATGAATACTTCCATAATTCCATCGAGATAGTCCGCGAAAATGGACATCATACAACGTTGGAAGGTGGCAGGTGCATTACAGAGTTCAAAGGGCATCCGCCTATAGGCAAACGTTCCTAAGGACAGGTGAATGTAGTTTTTTCTTGGTCCTCTGGGTGAATAGGGATTTGGAAAAATCCCGAATATCCATCTAGATAACAGAAATACGAATGCCTAGCTAGACGTTCGAGCATCTGATGTATAAATGGAAGTGGGAATGATCTTTCCTAGTCGCCTTATTTAGCTTTCTGTAATCGATGTACATACGCTATCCTCCTTCTGTTCTTTTTGCTACTATGTCTCCCTTATCATTTTCAACAACCGTGATGCCCCCTTTCTTCGACACCACATGTACAGGACTTACCCACTCACTATCCGATATCTGATATATTATACCAGCTTCCAGTAACTTAAGAACTTCTTTCTTAACTACATCACTCATAATAGGATTTATTCTTCTCTGATGCTCTCTAGAGGGTTTCGAATTTTCTTCTAGCATGATCCGATGCATGCATACAGACGGGCTTATCCCTTTTAAGTCAGAGATTTTATATCCTAATGCTGAAGGGTATCTTCGCAAGGTATCTAAGAGTTGATTTGTTTCGTTTTAGCCTAGAGTGGCGTTAATTATAATTGGGCGATTCATCTCTTCATCCAAAAACTCATATCTTAGATTCTTGGGTAGTTCTTTGAGTTCTAGAGATGGCTTTTTAAGACACGGCATAGGATCGGGTGTAAGAGCTAAACATTCAAAGAGGTTGTCATCAATGTAAGGTTCTTTATATCCATCATCCTCTAGAATGGGTGTTGGTGGTAGTTTAATTAAGGATTCATCTTCCTCAAGTTCGTTTACGCATTCATCAATGATGTCGATTGCATAACATGCATCTCCTATCACAGGTGCCATAAGGAATTTAGAGAGGATAAATTCTATCTTTTCATCTCCTACTTTGAAGGTAAGTTTTCCTTTCTTAACTTCGATTATAGCTCCGACGGTTGACAAGAATGGTCTTCCTAAGAGAATCGGGATTTCGTCATCTTCTTTAATATCCATTACCACAAAATCGGTTCGGATATACAACTGTCCTATTCTAACTTGTATATCCTCTAATATCCCTGTGGGGTACTTGACAGATCTATCAGCTAGTTGTAAAGACATTTTGGTTGGTTGTAGTTCTCCTAAGTTTAACCTCTTGCAGACTTCCAAAGGCATTAAGCTTACGCTTGCTCCTAGGTCTAAGAAAGCTTTATCGACCATATGATTTCCTAGGATGCAAGGAATAGAAAAACTTCTAGGATCTTTGTCCTTTTTTGCAAGTTTATTTTCAGAGATGGAATGACATTCTAGGGGTTTAGGATCGTCGAGTCTGTGTTTGTTTGACAGGATGTCTTTTAAGAATTTAGCATATGATGGTATTTGGGTAATCGCTTCGGTAAAGGGAATCTCTACATGGAGTTTCTCTATTACTTTGATGAATTTTTGGTATTGGCTTTCTATCTTGGTTTGTTTAAGTCTTTGTGGGTATGGTATTGGAGGTTTATAGGGTGGAGGTGGTGTATAAGTTTTATCTTTCGATTCTTCCACCTGGTTCTATTGGGTTCTTGGTTCCTCTGGTTTCTCTACTTGGTCCTCAGGTATGCTATCTTTTTTTGGTTTTTCGGGTACACACATCGTTGGAAGTTTCGGTCCATCGTAAGCGGTTCCACTTCTTAGAGTGATAGCATTCGCTTGTCCTTTAAGATTAGGTTGAGTTTGTCCAGGGAATTGTCCTCCAGGTGTGGTTTGTGTGGCTTGTGTTTGAGCTACTTGCGAGATCTGAGTCTCGAGCATCTTATGATGGGTCATTATTTGGTCAAACTTAGTTGCTAGTTGTGTTACTAGTTCGTTTGTATAGGCGTTTTGGTTCATAAATTCTTTGTTTTGCTGAGTCTGGGTTGCGATAAAAGTATCTAGGGTTTCCCTAAGATTTGGTCTTGGTGGCACAACTTGCATAGGTTGGTTTGATTTTTGAGGTTGAAAACCTTGAGGTCTGGGTGTTCCAGGATGTTGGATTGGATTGTTGTTTTTATAGGAAAAATTCGGGTGATTCCTCCATCCAGAGTTATAGGTGTTCGAGAACGGGTTTCCTTGGGTGTAATTGACTTGTTCTGAGCTGGACTCATTCAACAGGTAACAATCTGAAGTTGGATGTCCTTGGGTTCCACAGAGTTCGCATTCTGAGTGGAGTGCAGCTACTGTGGCAGGGTTTTGGGATATGTTATCTACTCTTAAGGCTAGGGAGTCCATTTTAGCTTGCATCATGTTCATGCTACTTATCTCATGCACCCCTCCTTGGGTCTCCTTCTTCTCCACTGTCGCTCGTTCTGCCCCCTATTGGTAATGGTTTTGGGCCATATCTTCGATCAGGGCACAAGCTTCAGGGTAAGGTTTGTTAATCAGCGCACCACCTGCGGCAGCGTCGATATACATTTTGGTATTATAATGGATTCCATTATAGAAGGTGTGAATGATCAACCATTGCTCTAGGCCATGGTGTGGACAAGCTCTTAAAATGTCTTTATATCTTTCCCAAGCTTCAAATAGAGATTCTCCCTGGTTTTGGGTGAATCTAGTGATCATGTTTCTAAGAATAACGATTTTTCTAGGGGGAAAATACCTGGCAAGGAACACTCTTCTAAGGTCCTCCCAAGTTGTTATCAAATTGGTAGGGAGGGAATCTAACCAATCGTGAGCTTTCCCTCTTAGAGAGAATGGAAACAATCTTAGGCGTATTGCTTCAGATGTGGCACCATTTTCTTTGAGGGTGTTGGCTAATTGGATAAATGCCTTCAAGTGTTGATTTGGGTTCTCGGTAGTGAGACCAGCGAATTGGTTTTTTTGAACTAATTGTAATAGCGAGGGTTTTATTTCGAAGTTGTTAGTTGTTATAGCTGGATTTACTATACTAGAACTAGGTTCCTCGTTAGATGGTTGGGCAAATTCCTTAAGCGGTCTTTGATTACGGTCCTCGGCCACAACTTTCTTCAACTTTCGTATAAAGAGACGGGCTCGAGCGAAACGTTCAGGTTCTATTAAAGGATCTATTAGGTTACCGGTGCTACGATTTCTACACATCTACCGGCTAAATAAGTAGCCTTAGTCTAAACGGGATAACAAAAAGGGTACGAAATTTGGCAAAATTGGTCCCCGACAACGGCGCCAAAAACTTGATGGGCTTTTACTGTATAGTCTAAATTATAACTGCAAGTGCACAGCCTATCGAAGTAATATATAAGATTATCGAACCACAGAGACCAATTGTCAATCTATCGACTTTATTGTTAAGGTGTTTATCTAAGGCAGATCAGTAAGGGATTGAGTTCAGTACAGGGAAATAAAAGTGAATAAAACAAACGGGATCGAATGTAAATCACGAGATCAGACAATGTCCTAGCATGCATGTATAGTATTTACTTTTGGGCAATATTTTCCATTTATAGCAAAGAACTGTTTAACAGGAACTTGTAGCTTTCGCATACTGAGAACCGAGTTTACTCTTTAAATTAAATTCCTTTATTGTCACTTATAAAGGGTGCCTAACGCGTTAAAGAGGTAAACCTATTTTTAAGAAACAAGTTATTTTGACTTAGTGAAAAAGTGTTTTAATTTGGAAAACTTAACTTAAAGAGATCCTTGGCTTTTGACCAAGTATCAGATTTTAATCCCACAAACGCGTCCGCAAATAGTTTCAAAATTGTTTTCTAAAATTATATCAAGTAATCCTACTTAACCAAACGAACTGCTTTCGCTCTTTTCGTTTGGTCAAGAACTAATCTGGCTTAATCTCAAGTAAGGACGGCTTTCGATCTTACCCATAAACTTTTAAACACATTTAAACCAGTATTAAAAACTAAAACATCCCAAAGGTATTTCTATTAGCATGGCATGTAGAACATAGTTATGATTTGATCCTTACATTCTAACCCTAATAAATTTAGCTAGACATGGTAAGCATTTAAAGTCTATAAAACATGTAGACTATGATAAGAGCGTTTAAAGTCTATAAAACGTGTAGACTATGGTAAGAGCGTTTAGAGTCTATAAAATGTGTAGACTATGGTAAGAGCGTTTAGAGTCTATAAAACGTGTAGACTATGGTAAGAGCGTTTAGAGTCTATAAAACGTGTAGACTATAGTAAGAGCATTTAGAGTCTATAAAACATGTAGACTATGGTAAGAGCGTTTAAAGTCTATAAAACGTGTAGACTATGGTAAGAGCATTTAGAGTCTATAAAACATGTAGACTATGGTAAGAGCGTTTAAAGTCTATAAAACGTGTAGACTATGGTAAGAGCGTTTAGAGTCTATAAAACGTGTAGACTATGGTAAGAGCATAGAGTCTATAAAAAATGTAGACTATGGTAAGAGCATTTAGAGTCTATAAAACATGTAGACTATGGTAAGAGCATAAAATAAATGAAAGCAATTAAATTAGAACCTTGCTCTAATCGGAGGCTTGAATATGATACAAGTCATGGAAATGTAAAAGATAGTATGATAAACTTCAACCAAAGTGCTCCAAACTTGAATACAAACTGGCACACTCAAGTGTGATAACTTCCCGATGTGAGAAGATTATCACTTTACAAAGTAGTAATATATGCCTAAGCAGTAACTTGACTAGATCTATGTTTGCATCTAAGTTTGGATGAAAACGAAAATGAAATGAACTTGCTATTTATAGAAGATCCTGAAACTCTATAAAGACGAGCATGCCCCTCAACTCCTTCTGAGCGGGAAATGGTTTGTGAAGGCCGCGGGCGCGGCCACCCTCCCCGCGGGTGCGGTTAGTGAAAATGGAGAAATCGTGGGAATGTGGCAGTTGGCCCCTGGGTGAAAGTGCGCCATGTCAGCGCGTTCCCTGTAGCCGGCACGGAGCTGGATGCCATGTGTGTATTTTCTTGGAAAAACCCTATTTTTCTGGCGTTTTTGCTTGTTTCTTCTCTGAAGGCTCTGAAAGGACATGCGACCTGAAAACAAAGGAAACAAGGGCATAATACTAGAAAAACAATAATAAAACTAAGGAAAACATGTGATATTCGAGTCAGAAACATAGTGAGATTCGGTGTTATCAAAAGCCAAGACGCAATAGATAATGATATAAACGAAATTGTGAATACTGTCCGAACTAATCAGACCTTACCATGGTATGCATATATAGCAAATTACTTAGCCGCTAAAGTCCTACCCCCTGATCTGACCTATCAACAAAAGAAAAAATTCTTTCACGATCTGAAACATTACTTTTGGGATGAACCTTTACTGCTCAAGAGAAGTGTCGACGATATTTTCCGAAGATGCGTCCCAGAGAGAGAAATTGAAAACATTATTTCTCATTGTCATGACGCCCCTTGTGGAGGCCATGCGAGCACATCTAAGACATGCGCTAAAATTCCGCAGTATGGTTTCTATTGGCCAAATCTATGGAAATATGTGCACATAGCCATTCTTAACTGCGATCGATGCCAACACACTGGAAACATATCCAGACGCGATGATATGTCTCAGACTGGCATTCTACAAGTCTTAGTCTTTGATGTGTGGGCAATAGACTTCATGGGACCATTTTCGTCATTGTTCGGAAACAAATACACACTCGTGGCTGTAGATTACGTTTCAAAATGGATCAAAGCAATAGCTTCTCCAACAAACGACACTCGAGTCGTGATTAAACTCTTTAAGAATATTATCTTCCCAAGATTTGGTGTACCCAAACAAGTCATAAGCGATGGTGGATCCCACTTCATATCCAAAATCTTCGATAAACTCCTAACCAAATATGGGGTAAAACACCGCGTAACAACACCATACCACCCCCAAACAAGCAGACAGATGGAAGTCTCAAATCGAGAAATAAAACAAATATTGGAAAAAACTATCGCCACGTCAAGGAAGGACTGGTCGGCCAAGTTACCTGAAGCACTATGGGCTTATAGGACAGCATTCAAGATGCCAATAGGAATAACACCCTTTAAACTCGTCTATGGTAAGTCATGTCACCTGCCAGTGGAAATAGAACACAAAGCTTATTGGGAAATTAAAACCCTAAACCTAAGCTACACCGTGGCAGGTGAGAAAAGGATCCTCGACATAAATGAACTGGAAGAGCTAAGGTTAGACGCATATGAAAATGCGAGGATCTACAAAGAAAGGACGAAAAAGTGGCATGACAAACGAATCTCTAGGAAGGAGTTCAATGAAGGAGATGTAGTTCTATTATTCAACTCCCGTTTAAAACTCTTTCCCAGGAAACTCCGTTCAAGATGGTCTGGACCCTTCGAAGTGACCAAAGTCTTTCCAAGTGGCGCCATCGAGATCAAAGGAAAGTCCACAAACCCATTTATAGTAAATGGCCAACATTTAAAACATTATCACAGCATTGAAAACAAAGACTACACTGTGAGTTTAACGCTTATAGAGCTACCGCCCGAAATAGGAGACTAATTCACGTCTAAAATGATGTTGAGCTAACGATATTAAACAAGCGTTGTGTGGGAGGCAACCCACAAGTTTTTCATTTATTATTTAATTTCTTTTTTATTTTGATTATTATTATGATTCCTAGATTATTATCATTGCATATTTTATTTATTTTCTTTTCTTTATTTACTAATTTTAGTACCGACTCACAGGCACTAACTAGCTAGACTAACTTATGGATATTATCACCTTCGCTATTGGGGCCCAGCAGAGGCGTTATGAGATACTAGCTCAGCGCCAGATGAATTGGACGACTTATGTGCATGATCCCACGTTAACAGTTCTAGGTATTAGAGAGAGTGTTTATTTTTTGTTTAACCAGATAGGTTGGGAAGGATTCCTTGCCCATAAGTACCCCACCTATCGAAACCTTACCCTAGAGTTCCTGAGCTCACTCCATTATAAACCTACCCAAGGATTAGGGTGTAGTAAAGGACAAATGTCCTTCAGACTATTCGGATTTACCCACCATTTCACCGTTTGTCGTCTTGCTGAGCTGCTAGGATTTCCTAGTTCCATGGATGCTTACATGGAGACCCAGGAAGACGACTACCTTGATTTCGAGCTAAACCATTTTTGGAGGGATATAGCTGGCCAATACCCTGAGGACCCTGACCGCCTGAATGTGACTGATATCCATAACCCAGCAATTAGGTATTTCCACCACATCTTAGCTTTTACCCTGTTCGGAAAACCTATAAACCGACACTCAGTTTCTAGGGATGAGATATTTATTATATACTGTGCTTTCCAGTCTAGACTCGTAGTTGTTGCATCATTTATGATCGCCAATATGTTTTCCATAGCCCAGTGTACCTATGTACCTATCTGTGTTGGCGGGCTAGTCACCATGATAGCCGAGGCATTATCCCTGAGATCATTATTATCACGCCTTCCGCCATATGGCAGATACTATACCATGGACATACCATTCTGTTTTAACATTACTCTCATAGGTAACCTCGACCCACCTCACTTTCAGCTTCTAGTGTGAAATGATCATGTCTACTACTTCCTCTTGCCTAGCCCAGAGAACACGAGCGTCCATAACAAGAAAAACTGGTTGTATAACCTCGAGAAGAAAGATGAGCATGACCCTGAGAGAGAGGAGAGCGACCCTTCCACACCTCCTGGTTACCATGAGTATACTCTACTAGACGACCTTACACTTCTCTCTGTTACCGAAGTTGTCGACGTTCCTATGGTAGATCATGCACATACTATTGAGACACTCCATTCTGATGTTACTACGCTCCGAGGAGAGCTCACCGCTATTAGAGACAACATCGGTACACTTTGCTGTAACTTCTTTTATTTCATGGATGTCGTCACTGAGCAGTTCGACCATATCTATCAGCATTTGCACTCTATTGCTCCACCTCCAGAAGGCCCACGTGATCGCTAGTTTTGTTCTTGTGCCTCCCCAGTGAGGACACTGTTTGTTCTCAGTATGGGGGGGGGGGGTTACATTATTATTTTGATGCTCATATTTTTCAGATTATTTTGATGCTTATATTTTTCGAATATTTTGTTATAATCGATTCTAAATTTTTTTGAATATTTACTTTATTCAATAGTATTTATTTATTTCATTTCGTATTTCATATTCCTATTTTTTGTTTTTGGTTAATTTCTATCTTTAGTTAAAAAAAATTCTTTTTCTATTCGATTATCATTCCTCCAATTCTACTCGAAGCATCATATTGATACGCTTACACTAATTCCACAAAATATTGATTACAATACTAACACTCGATTGTATGCACTAAATATCATCGAATAGACGTATTATCTATATTTTTCTTTGTATCAATAATGACTCCTATCATATACCCTACAGATTATGTGCCACTAACTATTCATATAAATATATATCCCATGTAACATCATTTAAACTATATGAATAAAAAAATAAAAGTAAAAAGCAAATTTAAAAAAATTTGCATTAACATTGCACGCGGTCAAACAGAGGTCAGACAATCCAGCACGTGCCATTTGACCCCGACGAACGTCAGGAAGCATGTGACGAGCGTCAAAAGCTTGTCCCTTTGACCCTGACGAACGTCGGGAAACGCGTGACGACCGTCAGTGCCTGTCTCCCACGATTCCTTCCCGTGACCGTTGAACCATTGAATAAAAATTTGTCTTAAAAACCCCCCCATTACCCCATTACTCCATTCATCCATAACTTCTATAACCTCCCATATCCAAAATTTCTCATAAACCTCATTCATTTCCCACTCATAAAATCCATCTATTTAAACCCTTTTTCCATTCTTTAGTTTTCACCACTACCACCCACCTTCCTTCCATTTCTTCATCACCATTACATTTTCCTCTTTGTCAAAATCAAAATCATGGCCGCCCGAAGGAATCCACCCCGCGGAAGAAACCCACCAAACCAAGAAGAACCCGACATGCTCCATCTCGTGTTCCGACAAGGAGAAATAGGCGAACTTCAAAAAGAACGATACATAAAATTCTATCATCGTGGTTTGACATCCACAAGATTTATCGACAACAACTACTTGCAAGAATTGGGGTTACGAAATAATATGCAAGGCTTGCTCGACAAAGTCGGCCTGAGCTTTATAAGCACGTTGAACACACCAACCTACGAGGCTCTAACGTTGGAATTCTTGAGTTCTACGCCTACCACACTCGCGACGATGCTGATGAACACCTAACTGGAGCCGCTCAATTTCAGATGTTCAACCAAGAATACATGCTTAGCCATGAAAATTTGAGTGAAATGTTTCGTTTTCCCCGTGGAAATGATGTGCAATATCGTATCCCCCCAAAGATAGATGTGAATGGAAGTGCATATGCACTATGGTAAAGAATAATCAGTGAACCCAATGTTATTCCTGAAGCACGCTACGCCTCTCACATTCATAACCCAAACATTCTCTTTTTTACACCGTATTATGGCCAACACGGTGTTTGGAAGGGCAAACAACAACAAAGTCAACACTAAAGAGTTGTATGCTCTTCACTATTCCTTTTCACAAGATCTCCGTCTTAATCCCGTTACATTAATTATGGCCCATATTCAAAACCTTGTCATGAGAGATGGGACTACACCTTTTTGTATCGGAGGCATTGTCACCACCATCGTAGTTCACCTGAACTGGGGGGAAAGGATTCAACTCCTACCTCTGCTGCCAGCAGTTTATATGGACATTGATAACTGTAGAGCTGGCCGCCTGATCAAGGTAAGAGAAGTTGGAGGTTACTATCTGATGGTGAAGAATGCAAAAGTTCATAGCATCATCTTGCCAAATCACAATCGTACAAATTTGGGCAATCCTGATAATTGGCTTTACAACCTGAATGCACCAGAACCTGGAGTAAATGAGCAAGGAAATCAAGGTGAGGCCAACAATGCTGTTGTTGATGAAATTGAAGAAGAATTAGAGCAACAAGAGCCCCAACCACAGCACGCCAACAATCCTACCACCATTGATGCAATTTATACCTCAATAATGCAGCAGAACCAGTTGTCCACTCAACGCTACCAAAGCCTTGAGACACGCCAAATTGAGATGTTGAATCTTATGCAACAAATGCAGAGAGACCAAAGCGACTATGCTCACAGGCACGATCAAAGTATGCTGGAATTCACCGCAGGAATGCCGGAAGATATGTGAGCTTTAACACTTCGTGTTGAAGACTTGCATAACGTTATTTCTCATGGTAATGGATCCGAATCTTCCAGAAGCGGTGAGCAAGCACGTAGAAGAGCAAGAACACATGGCAGATTTCGAAGGCAAGAAGAGGAAGAATAACTGTCTAGTTTCCACTTCCCATTTTCATCTTCGGTCAATACATTGAGGACAATGTATGATCCAAGTATAGGGGAGGAAGTATTTCCCTTTCCTAGTAATTTTTATTTTCTTTGTAATTTCTCTTCTGTCATTTCTAATTCAATAAAAAAATTTGTTATCAAGTTATCTATTAAAGCATTTTGTGTTGTTTTTCCGATTCCCCTATCTTTTTGAGCCCTATCAAAAAAAAGTTTATGCATAACTTGACTCACTTAACAAGTACATAGGCTGCAAGATCTTTAATAGTTAGGAATTGTAGCAAGATTAAGAGAAATTACTACCGTCTAGACATTCTACGACCCCAGAGTATGATAGACTAGTGCAAGTACCTGTTCTTCCAAAACCCTGAGTTTTAGTTTTTGTAGTAACCCTGAGTAGTTTATATTAGCAGTCAGCACCGTCTTAAACACAAACTACGCAGGAAGTCGATGAATATAAGTGGATGATCTAATTTATTATTTCAGAAAAATGTTACAAGCTTTAAGAAGATAGGTAATACACCAATTAAATTGGGCAATCCTTAGCCGATCGTTTAATCCAAAGGATGTAAGCCTTACAAAGTAACATTAAAAATCCTTTGGAAGATGTTTCAGGAGCGTCTGGTACTGAACTTGGTAAGGAAGATTACGGTCAAATCCCCCGTATCTTGCCATGGATAGAAAAAGGTTGCCACATTACTGTGCTAGAGACCTAAGCGCTAAAAAAGGGATCATAACCACTAACCGGATGTTCTGCTATGTGCGTGCAAGGATAAAGGGCTTAATGTGATTGCGCTAGAATGAAAGGGACGAAACAAGACAAGTACTCGAGGTAGGCTATGATAGCATCTGTAACTAGTTTACGTAAAATGGGACTATCTAGTGTCATTACCATAGTAATGGAGCATGAATCAAGCTTTCAATTTTCTGACAAAAACATAACGCAACCATATATGAGTTGATTCGAGTCATGTTTGTGCATCTGACCATGTTTAGAAAAACACCATACTGAGCATTTGCTTGAGGACAAGCAAAGTTCAAGTATGGGGGAGTTTGATAACACACAAATATATGATATTTTTATCTTGATTTACATAAATTATTTCCCTTATTTTATTTTAAATTGTATTATTTTATAGGCATTACGCGGGTATTCATCTATTTTGCAGATAAATGTTAAGTTAAAGACTTTGGAAGAAATGAAGAAAAAAAGGTGCAGAGATAGCAAAAGGGCCAAGGAAGAATAGAAGAAGAAAGCATAAGCCCATCACAAGGCGTGTGAGCACGTGGCCCACTAGCAAGGACCTTGACGATCGTCAAGGCACGCTGCCGGTCGTCAAGAGCGTAATGGACCAAGTGACCATCGTCACTTGGACTTGACGAATGTCACAAGCCCACCTTTTCCTTCTTTGACCACGTACTGCAAAATCCAACAGAAGAAAACTAATTCAAACGCAAATCCAACGACCATCCTATTTCTCCGATCCACTCAGTCAATGCATGGAAACGTAATCGACTCAGTAGTCCTATTATTTCTCAAAGGAACACAAAGTGTTCCTACATTTTCGAAAACCAACGTATCACACAGAGGGCTATAAATAGGACCCTGGACACAACGAACAAGGGTCGGACTTTTGATATATTTTGAGAATTCATTTTCCTAAAGCAATTTTCTTTAAGCATTATTCTTTTTCCTACAATTTTATATTTCCTCTAGCATTTATTTTTCTGTACGATTGTTTCTATTCCTGATCGAAGCAAAGCCTACAGCTTGTGGAGGAGTGCTTCTAGTCAAGAGTTAGAAGTAATTGTACCCATATCCAGAATTATTATCCTCAGGTTTATTTTTATGAATTGTTATTGCTTTTAATTAATATAATCATGTTTATTTTGTTTTGTCTTTGGAATTGTTTTGTGATTTGGTCTGATATCATGCTAGGCTAGAATTAGTATACCGGTATGTTAGGTCACATAACCAAGGGATCGAGTGACTCAGTTGGGGTAATTTTTACTACAAAACCTTTTTCTGGTCTAAGTTACTATTTTTAATCGATAAATTGTTTTGTTACGAAAGTAAAGAATGGATTGAGGTTAGGGTCAACAAAGCGGAAGTTTGAGATCTTTCAACTGGACAGTAGTAATTAGACATTGGCTTAAAATACAGTGGAAGCACTTTAAAGTTAATTAAGATTTTATTCCATTTTCAAAAAGTGTTTTTAACTCCCGCGGGATGGCGGAAGCGTACGTTAGGACTTAACTACATAGCCTAGATCAATAAAACGACAGTGTGAGACGAGGGCTTTTAAACTAAATAGATTTTACTGAAAGTTGTTTTGAAAATACAACGACACCCAACTAGTTGCTAGTTCCCGAGGGTTGACTATTACATACTGGTAGTTCCGCTTACTGATAATTAAAATTAAACTTAATTTAGTATTTAGTTTCCCTACAACCCAATCAAACATTCATTAGCTTTAGATTTGCAAGTAACAATAAAAGACGTAGTTCGATTCATCAGTCTCTATGGTTCGATATCTTTTAAAACTACATGATAAGACTGTGCATTGCAGTCTGAATCATTAGATACCTCAGTGTAATCCGATCAACATAATATTAAAAAAATCCAGATTCACCATCATCGCTGCAAAATTCCAGATTTTGTTGCATATATATTTTCAAGGGTTGAACAACCTTCTTTGTTTAACCTGGAAGAAGGAATATTTTTTTACACTTGCAATCTATCATATGGAAATTTTCCAACATTCTTTAACATAGAGTTATTCCAAAAATACGACATCAGCACCATTATGTGAGATAGATTACAAGGGCAGAAAAATATTTTGTTCAAGGATAGAAGAATGTTGAAGATTTTTTCTGTCTTGTAATCTATTCCAAATAATGATGCATACTAGTTTGGGGAGGCTTCATAAACATAAGGATTATGGTGAAATTTGTTTAATAAGTGTTTTTATAGTAAAATCTGATTATTTTATCCCTCAATTTTTAACGAAACTGAAGGGATAAATCATTTAGTATTAACTTATAAGAAAATAAAAAGATAAACTACAATAGCTGAGATTCGAAGCGTGTCCTAATTTTTTTCCCCTCAGTTCTATTAAAAATCGAAGAAATATGTTGTTTTATTTTTATAAAAAAAATAAAACATGCGTGTCTTGGCATAATACCTCATATTTTTCTGGATGAGGCGAAAGTCTAGTCATGAAATGTATTATTTGTAGTAGTGGGTGATGTAGTTGATTATGTTGTCAGATGAAATAGACTTTTCTCCTAGGAAGTCGACTTTGAAGACTCTTAGGATGGTTGTGATCATTGCTCTATATGGTACATTTTTTCTTCTTTTGATTTGGTCATGTGAGAAAACACTTTTTCTACTCAATTTGTTGGTATGTTTTGTGTCAAAATCCATAGGGGAGTAATGTCATCTTTGATGACATGGTTGTTGTTTGTGTTTCTTGGGAGTAAGATCCTTGTTAGGAAGTAATGAAAGATTCTTACTTTAGGTTTTAGGATGTATGTCTTGAACGAAAGTTTTCTTTCCTCCACAAGATTTTTTAGTAGAGAGTTTAGGGCTACACTTCGTTTGAAGTTTTTGAGTCACGTAGGCTTGTCTGCTTTGTAAGAGGCTCCTAGGAAGGGTATTTCAAATATTTTTCTGAAGCGTTCTTTTTGAATCACTATTTTCACACTCTTAATTGATTATATTAGGGTTTTTCCTACAATGAGTAGGTTGGTGTAGAATTCTCTTACTAGATCTAGGTATATTCTATTGGGTGTTTTTGTGAAGAACTCTGTTAAGGATACTTGAAAATTGTGGGAGTAGAGGTTTGAACCCTCTCATGAAGGCTCTTACATGAACCATGGTTCTAAGATTCTCTTTTCTAGGATCATATTTCTATCTTCTTCATGATTGTCTCTTATAGAGGCTAGAATGTTATCTCTCTTTTGTTGGGGGTATTTTAGGCCTTTGGTTATAGGATTTCATGATAAACTTTATTGCCAAAAGACTAACACAAGAAGTATTTATAGAAGGAGATAAGAGTGAGATGCAAGAGAAGGTAAGAATACAATACTTATTTATAGCTTGGGTTTTGATGGATTTGGGCTTGTATTTGGAGCAAGAATTGAATGAGGATTATGTTGTCCAAAAATCGTATCCAAATTTGCCATATTTAGGTCTTCTAGTTGGTTGTATTTTTCTTTAACCGATTAGATTTCTCAATCTTTCAGTTATTGATGAGATTTTCATTAATGTTGAGATTTGATCTTCTAGTCGCATCAGGCTGATTTGGATTTGATTTGAAATTGTGTGTTTTAAACATTTATAATTGGTTAGCAACTTGTGCTAATCGATTATAATTTCTCATCCAAGCCTCCTTGGTGATTTGTTTGGTTTGTTGGAATTTGTTGCTTCTTTAACATCTCAAGTTGATGCTTTTAATACCACTAAGCTTAAAATACTTGAACAAACTCATTTTTTATGGGTTAGAAATAATTAATTTTAAATGATTTACTTAAAGCAAGAGAAAAATAATTAAAATAGTTATTTTAAGGATTTTAATCAAATTTAACTGATTATTTTAACCTTAAAATGATTTTACTTATTTTATCAAGAAAATTCTTGATGAAAGTCCCTTCGGGAAAAACACCACAATGGTGTGTCTTTCTCCACACATTGTTGGATGCGAAAGTTGGTAAAATCACAACAATGAATAAGTCCATAACAAGCTTATTCATTCTATCGATCATCTTAGATCATTAATTTTGAGAAACACTCAAAGTGTGTTGCTTTGATAATAATGGTTGAGATTCGTCTTCATCATTCATCTTCAGGATCAAATGACTAGCTTCTTCAAATGACCTTTTTCTAGAACTTTTAAGCTGAAAAGCATATCCTGAAAAACACTTAAGGTTTCACCTTTAGTGGCCATATAATTTTCTTGGACCCAAGTGCATTAGTCACAAAATATCTAAGGTTTTTTTTACCTTTAGATCCTTTAAAACAAAAATATTTTAAGTGTACAACTTTCTTACAGTAGATACATTTGCATGCTGGATGCTTTTTGTTTTCTATACATCTTGAAAATATATCTTCCTTATAGGGTGCCTTTGAGTATATTTTGTTCTCTTCATTGGAAGATGATTCTTTCATGTTTCTTCCTAAGGTTAATGTCTTTCTTCCTCTTTGTTCAACTGTTGAAGAAACTTCTTCATCTTCTTTGTTGTTCTTTAAACGGGAGAATACTTCTCTGATTTTGATCGTCCAAAGATATAGTATGTTATTTCAAAGGATTAAACTGGAGTTGTATGATATGAACAAGATCAGGATGATGATTCTTTGGTTTGGATTTGTTCATCTTTGAGTAGTTAAATCAGCTCGTCAATCTTCTTTGTGATTTCCTTATTTCTTGATTTTTTCTGAAGTTCATGAAGGTTTATATCTATAGATTTAAGAGTTGGATAAATTTTCCAATTCTTAATTCTAAGATATTTGCTAGCAAAATAATTTCTAATAAAGTTTCCTATGTGTGTAGTGCTAGGAAAACATTTAAAGTAAACATCAACAACTTATTCGCCTTGTGTGTTCATCTTCTCTAGCTTGATACTTGGAGGAGCTCCATATATATTTTTCAGAGTATCCCACATTTCCTTAGAGGTTTTACAATAACCAACATAAAATAGGTTGATATCATATAAATACATTATTATGAAATTTTTGGATTTGAGATCTATATCTATCTTTGTCTTTTCTTTTCAGTCCAAAGAGAATAAGGTTTTTCCACTTTTTCATCATTTATTTAATGTGTAGGTTAAACCAGAATATTGATTATGATTTTCCCATAAATCATGATTTATATTTTGAAAAAAAAAATTTTAATTAGGTTTTCCAAATATCAAAACTATCTTTTTCAAAAGATGGTGGTAAGTTTAAAAACGATCTTATGTTGGAAGTCATCTTCCTTCTGAGACGATTAGTCCTTAAAAAGAAGTTAGACTATGATGCCACTTGTTGGACTTGAGACTTCATACACAATAGGGGGGGGGGGGTGAATTGTGTAGTTTGGAAAAACTAGATTTTGAAAACTTTTGCATGGTATATTCAGAGTTTAAAACCATTTTTCAAATAGTTGAGCAATGGAAAGTAAAGTACTGAATTTAAATGCGGAAAATAAAAATATAAAGGGAAGAAAGAGAACACCAAGAATTATAGAGGTTCAGTAAAAAGAAAAAAGGACTTACTCCTCTCCCCAAGACTTGGTCTTGAGAGTTTCCAATAGTACTTAAGAGCTTTTAGTAGGAAAGACTCATGAACCCCCTTATACAAGGAAATAGTGGTTGTCATACAACCAAATGATACAAGACAATATATATGGGAATTTACGTCTTTTCTCTAATAACTTGTTGAGATTGAAGTGGCCAAGCGTCCTTCTCATCTGTAGATTGAAGCAATTAGTCTTCTCTCCATGAACACGGAGCTTGTAGTGGTTAGTCTTCAACTTCCAAAATATCTAAGCTCCCTTTTGGTTTAACAGGATAACAAAATAACCTTTGATATTTTAGCCATGCTGATCTCAAACCAATGAAGATTTTGGGACAAGGCTTATCTTTAACCTATCTTAGTTTTATCTAGGCTAACCAAGAACCAATGAAGATTTTGGGACAAGCCTAATCTTCAACCTATAACTAGGACTGATTACACAATCCCTTAAAGTAAGCTTTTAACAGGTTTAGCTTAGAATCACATACATAATCCCTATTTGGACATTATTCAAAAAAGATTTATAAACATGATTATCTTGGTGAATTTTTCCATTTCTACCCTTCCAGAATTACAATGGCGACCTCACTCACAAATGGTACTTTCCTCACAAAAGCATTTGGCTATAAGAACTAGTGAGAGAAAGTTAAAATAAAAATTAGAGAGAGAGCGAGTGAGTGTCAATACACAAATTCATATTCTGGATGATTTGAAATGATAAAATGAGCCTCTATTTATATGATTGAGGTTTCCCAAAAAAGGAAATAACATTTAAGCAAAAAAATCGTTATCTAATTGATTGGAACTTTTTTCTAATCGGTTGATTTTTGAAAACAATCGTATATAAGTTCCCGATTTGGAAAAATAAGATATATAATCATCGTATAGAATCTGAGTGAATTCAGCTTGCCTTGCGCCTCAAGTTCACACCAATCTATTTGGTTAGCATTTTTCTCCAACAGATTAAATAGAGTAAAAACAATTCTTTTATGTCTTTTTGACTGCTCCAATCCCCTTCTATACAACTTCTCCATGTTTTTCAAAGTGTTTTCTTTTGGTAAATCATCATTTGAGAAAGAGGTTTTAGTGTGTGTGTATGTGTGTGTGTGTGTGTGTGTGTGTGTGTGTGTGTGTTGTGTGTGTGTGTGTGTGTGTGTGTGTATGCGCGCGCACGCTTATAGCCATGTACTTCAATGAAAAAGTCCCTTTGCTTTTTCATGATTTCACTCACTTACTAATTCAGGATATTTTCTGTAAGCCTTTGTCGGTTGTAATCTTTTGCATTGACACTTGCTTGAGATATATTTGAGGCTTTTGATAGAATCCATTTTCTTTTCCTTTATCTTTATATTCATGGTGAGATATCTTTGAAGCTTTTGATAGAATCCAGTTTGTTTGCCTTTATGTGATAGTCAAGTTGATCAAACCTTTATATTCATGTTTGTATCTTTAACTACTTAACTGCATTATTTGACTTATCATTGGTTTCATCTTTATCATGATGGATGTCTTTGTTCTTTTCAATATAGTTGTCATCATCAAAATATGATGTCTTGATTAAAAGTTGGTTAGCTGCAAAACAAGGTTCAACAATCTGGAGAGAAGAACCTCATTCTTTTTAGTGGAATTTCTCAGCACCAATGACAACAACCCCAGTCTTACAAGAATCCAAGAAAACTTTACCTAATATTCAAGAATAATTAGTATCTAGATGGCGTCTCCCTTAATCAATTACAAATCTCTCATTATAAAGACCTGAAATCAAAACAGAGGTTGAAGAAGAAAAAATTTGATTGCAAGAGTTTTGAACTTTTCAAATGTGAGAGTTGTTGATTTCACAGAAAACCACAATTTTGATTATGAAATTCACACATGAAAAATGATGACCAAATGGTTTTATATGTTCTTGATATTAATCATAAAAATGGGTGGAAAATTTAGTTAGATTTGAGTTAAGAACATTTCATGATTTGAGTCAAATGAGCAAGTCGAGTGAAATAATATCTCATAAAAAAAGTGACCCGTTTTCTTTTTATTAGACTGGGATCCGAGTCACATGGTTTCATGATTCGAATCATATGTTAAGCCTGATTTGAATCAGATAAGTCATTGTCTACCAAGAATTATGTGATTCGAGTCATGCACAAATTTTGATTTGAATCACAAGGTTGCATGATTCAAACCAGGTGTAATATGTGATTCGATTCACAAACACCAAAATTATCCTATTTTTCCTATCTTTTTCTTGATTCAAGTCATGGATTATGAGTGATTCAAATCACACACAAAGAAATCTCAAATTTTTTAAGTTTTTCAAAATAGTTTGAGATTCCACTTCCCACATGACTTGAATTGATATCATCTAAAGTTCTTGTTTCATTAACTCAGAAAAATGACTTACACCATCATGGTCAAATCTCAAATATAATAATTGATTTATGCATGCTAAAAATGAATAAAAAAATTGATTCAAACTTGATTCAAAGATGTGCAATCATGAAGGAGACTTAATAAATGATAATAAATGAAAGCGAAAAGACAAGCAACAAAATAACTGTATTGGGGGGTGCTCCCCTTGAATGAGTCAGGGACATGCAACAGTCTCCCCCTAGGGATATGAAGCATCATGAAACCCCCACAATCTTACTATATTTTGAAACTCCACATTGCTTCATAAACTGTGGCAGTTTAAAACCGTTGCAATTTTACTATTTTCTAAAACAACACACTGGTTAGTAAACCGAGGTTGTTTGAAACCCTGGAGTTTTATTGTTTTTTCTTTCAAAACAACATATGTTTTATTGAAAAATATTAACCAATGTGATTCCTAAACATTTTCCAATAATCAAGAAACTCTTCCAAAACATTGTATCAAATTAAAGAGGCATGAAGAGAGGTATTTAAGTCAAAATACTTCATTTTTTCAATTACCTCTTTCATACATCATTTTTCATATAATCAAACGACTTTTTTTCAAGTGTTCATATATCCATTACAATGAAACTTTGCACATGAACTTTTATATCATTGAATAAGTTTCATTCAAATTTCTGAGCACTTAAGGTTCATATATATATTTGAATTATACATTGAAAGGGAAGATTATTTTTATCTTGGAATTCAATTCAAGAAACAAGTTTATTCATTTCTATAGTGTGTTGGTGAAATATGTTTTCAAATAGGAAGTGTAATACTTTCTATTTGATGAAAAGGTCTTTTGAATTGATTTGATTCAAAGTCTACCATAGTTGTTGGTGTTTTTGTGAAATCAAGAAAGTAGTGTGCTTCTTTAATGTTGTTAAAAGATTGTAGGAGAAGTCTTGGTGTGAGGCTTGTACAAAGATCTAACAATAGTAAAAATCTCTTACAGGGTGTGAGGGAACTAGATGCACTCTTGGTTGATAAGAGAGACCAGTATACATCTTTATGTTCTTTATTTTTCTGCATTTAAATTATGCACTTTACTTCATAAGTTCATCAATATATTTCCATAAAAATAATAACATAAGAACCATCACTTAAAAACTCTAAAAATCTGAAAAATCTAATTCATCCCCCTCTTAGATTGTGCTTTATACTCACACAGGACACCATCTCCCTCCTTAGCTACCTGAATTAATTTCTCTCCACAACCTTCCATATAGTGACCATACTCTCCATAGTTGAGGAATAACAAATGCAACCCTTCATATTCCATCTTATAGACTCTATCTCTAATCATGAACATAGCAAGTAGTGCTTTTGATAAATCAATCTCGCATACTTGCCCATGTTCCTAAGGAAGAGTTTTCTTGTCCAACTTCAATGTTATATCGATTCTATTACCAATGAATGTAAGAACTTTTGTATCATAATATTCAATTGGTAACCCTATATATCTCACCAAAACCGCCACCTTCTCAATTTGATCACTATCTAGATGAAAATTAGGGCTTTATTCTCTAACAGTGAGATAATGGTCATATATTAACTAATGCTCATCCATTAAAGCATGATATATTGATCATCTTTATCGAAAAAGTCACAAGAAAATAGTTGTTGCCCAGATCTATAATATTGATAATGTCATTCCTCACCCATATCTATTTCAAACGAGTTTCCAAGGCCTTGTATTCAATCTTCCTACCAAGAAGTTTAACAATAACTCCAGATTTCCATGTTTTGGAAATCTTTTCCTCTTTGCTCGAAAGTATGAAAGCTGGACAATCCTATTAAGCCATCTTTCTTTCTTCTAACAACATACACTTTTCCTCATCATCTCTTGAGAGATTCTCTATTTCTTCATTAGTCAAAATAATAGTTATAATACCATTATTCTGCTCGTCTCTATTAATTCCTCATCATTGAATCATTATAGGACTTCTTATGTGCAGGAAATTCTTGACCATTCTTCTCCATTGCAACCATATCCTCATACATCAAATGGATGATTGAGTCTTGCTTGAAATTTTGATCACCTCATTTGACATTTTTAGAGCTGTGCTCCAAAAGATCTTGTTCATCTTGTGAGATTCCATGTTTCTCAGCCACAAACCCTGGCAGAGGATTTTCAGCCATAAATATAACATTATTTTTTCATAAATGTTTACAGGTGAATCGATTATTTTTAATATCTGTATTATTTTTTATATGTGATAAATGTGCATATGATATTAAATTTGTTTTCTGGATGCATGTTTATATCCTAGAATTTAATTTTTTAAATAAAATTGCATTTTTTTCAAAAACAATTTTAAAAGCAACACTTTTTTTATATAAAGCGTTGTTAATTTCTGTGCAGAAACAATAAAATGAAAAGTTAAGAACATCATTTTTTTAAAACGCCTCCTTTTCAACTAATTAATAACACTTTAAGAGCCCTTTAAAGTGATTTGAAAGGCAAAAAAGATACCCTTAAAGACCTTATCCAGCGTGTTAGATAAATAAATATACAACAATCCATAACCCTGACCTGTAAGGCGAGTTCTTAAAATAAATTATTGTTCTTGATCAAACACTAGTGTTTTTCAATTATATGAATATGTTAAGCTCATTCAGAAATAACATGTAATTTAACGATATTGAAGTCTTTTATTTATAATTGATCGATCTTTAGCATCGATAAGGGGTGTGAAAAAATATGAGTAACGAAATCTTTTTTTTAAATTGAATTGCATTACACCATAAAAAAACTGAACCACTTAAATGGTTAATGAACTGAACTATTTAATTTAAACAATTCTAATTCAGTTTAAAAACAATTCAAAATCTGTTTGTTTTTATAAACTGGTTTAATGATATAAAGTAGTTTCCCATAAAAAGAAGGAAAACAAGTGAAAATGAAAGAAAAAAATTTTTTTTTGCTAAAACTAAAAGTAATTTAAAAATTAAAATAATTTTTTGGGAAATAAAATCTTTTTAATTCTGAAAACAAAAAATATATTTCATTCCGAAAATTAAAAAATGTAATTTTTTCAAAAGAAAATCAGAAATTGAAAATTAAATTTCCCAAAAATAAAAAAAAATAACTTTTTTTTAAAATTAAAAAATTTAGAAAAAAATATTTTTTATTTATTTGGAAAAATAATTCTGAAATTATATATTTTTCAATTTAAAAAAATAAATAAAATTTTTTTTGAGATTAAAATTTTTTTTTAAAGTTAAAAAATAAAATTGATTATAATTGCCAACTAATTTAAACTAGTTTATGAATACAAACCGATTCTAAACAATATTTAAATTAAATTAAAATCATTTTAACAGTTAATTGTATTTTTGTCGAAATAATTATTGTAAATTGGATTGAATCATAAATATGATTTAATTTAGTTAAATTCATAAATCATGAACACCCTTAACATTGATTAACACCAATGGTTAAACGTTCATCTCATGAGGATTGTTTTTAGACTAAGTTAACAATTTAAATTTTTATGAGATGAAATTATTTTTAACGCTGATCTTTAATTCAACACAGAAGGTATCATCATTCTCAAGTGAAAAAGGTTCTTTATTTTCGAGATATTTGTGTTTGTGGGTATCTGATTATTAGTTCAAAATTGAAGGTACAACTTTCTCACTTAAAATATCTTTCGTTTATTTTGAAAGAGTTTTTATGTTCTAAAAGAGTTTCAACTCACATTATATTTTTATATCGTAGTTTGACATTTTGTTCAACACTCCCGTTATTTTCAAAAATGTGCAAAATTTAAAAAGAATATCTAAAATGAGAGATGGAAGAGTATCATATACTATCCATTGCATCAAACAATTTGGTTATTTATTTCCTAACAAAGAAAAATCACAATCACATGGTTAGACTAGTGGTGATAAAACGGGTCCAGACAGTTAGGCATGTTCGTTTAACTCGTACTTTAGTGCGGAGTGAATCAAGAATTTAGATTTTCATTCTCTAATGTGACCGTTCCACTCTGTTCCGTTTTCTTCGCGGACTTTTGCGGACATGATTATTAACATAAAATTTTATATTTTTAAATCTAAAAGATGTCATGTCCGCAGACTTTCTCCACCCTGAACTCATTTTTTGACGAGATAGATCTAGATTTTAGACACTCATCATCAACTATATTCGTTCCGTTCTGTCCTATTCCACTCTATTTTTTTTTTATAAACTTTTACAAGACATACTTAAACAGGACGGACCGCTCGTTTACCACCCCTAACTTAGACCATAAAACAACAAAACAACAAGCTCAACGACTAAAAGTCAATAGCATCATATTATTATAGTATATACCAAAAGAAGAATAGTACCCCCTCAAAAACAATATGTCAATGATACCCAAATTTGTCCGAAGACTAAAAAAAAAATCAAAGAAGATTAATTCAGCATCATAAACTTTACAAATTCTTCATAGCTAACTCTACCATCTCCATCAAAATCTGCCTCTCTAATCATTTGTTCAACCTCTTCATCTGTTAGTCTCTCTCCCAATTTCATCATCACGTATCTCAGCTATAAAATCATCAAAAAAATTCAAATTAGTTTTACTCATATCATCATGTTATGTTACATTGATCATTCTTGTTTACCTCAGTAGCTGATATGTATCCATCATTATTGCTATCAAATACTTTGAATGCATCTTTTAGCTCCTCACTCAAATATTCCTATTAAAATTTAATAATTATTAATATAAATAAAATACAGACACGAACATCAGACATAATATTGATACTGATATATGATATGTTATTACGAATAATTTTTTTAATAAATAAATAAATAAAATATAATTACAAATATTATGTAAGTGTTTGACACATACACATATTTTTTAGAAGTGTTCGTGTTACAGAATTAAAAAAAAAAAGAGTATTTTATAGTAGAATGTTTTACCTTCATTTTAATTTCTATAATATGTAAGAACTCTTCAAAGTTTACTCTTCCATTTCCATTAATATTAGCCTTACTAATAATTTCTTGAATTTCTTCTTTTGTTAGATTTCCCTCTAATGATTTTATAATTGTTATGAATTCATCCACAGTTATGAATCCTAGAAATAACAACAACAAAAAATCAGAGACTAAAAATCAACTAAGGAACAGTGGTGGGTATTGAACAATAAATGGACATTTATGTTTCTAAATTAAGGTTCAAAATATCAGACCGTTAGAATCCTTGTCAATGAGGCAGAATGCTTCATAGAATTCTGCAATCTGATCTTTTGTCAATGTGTTTGTCATTATTTGCTGCTTATTATCCAATGGTGGGGTGTGAAAAGAAATTTTATGTGTTGAGATATTGTCTTTTGTGTGATGCTTCATATTTTGGTTTTTATAGATGTGTGTTGGGGTATTAGTTGGAATAGTCAATACACGTTTTATGGGGGGGTTTCTAATTCAAAAGGGAACATTTTTTCGAGAAGAAAGCACTATTGAAAGTTAGAACTTTTCAATTTGGATTTTCTTTTTTAATAGCAATGTCACACACTCTTCAGTCTATATATAATCTTTACAAATGAGGAAAGTTGAATGGAACTGTTCACATATGCTTTTATTTGCTTTGTGGGATCCCATCATTAATTAAGTTCATTAAGTTTGATGGAGTAATATTTAATTAGTTGGGTGACTCTTGAATAGTGATCACATGTTTTGGCAGTCCAATTAGGAAATTGCTATTCTCATCAAAAGTGAGGTTCACAAATCTAAAAATTTAAAATTGGGTTCAGGTGTTTTCGAAGATGTATTTTTGGTCGTATTTTAAATTAGAAATGTTTGTGGTTCGATTTGAATTGATTTTGAGATGAAAATTCATCTAATTCAAAGATAAATTTACTCGCGATTCAATTTTGAAGAATTAATTAAAAAAAATTGATCTGATTCAATTCCATATAATTTAATTTGAATCGATTTTTGGATATCCAAATTACAAATTACATTTATATTAAGTTTAACTATAATATATAATATATAGAATATTAAAAATAAATATTACAAAATGAGGATGATTGATTATAGTTGAAACAAATGAAATAATAAAAATAAATAGATTAAATTAAACTAATAAATAGTATTAAAAAAATAAGTATAATCAAATAATAAATTAACATAATCTATCATAGAAACGTCGACTTTAGATCTTTTAACTTTGTCTTCTTAAAACGTGTTGTCTTTTTAGAAATTAAGTTTTTAGCATCTGGACTTCAGTAGAAATGTTGTCTTCAGATCTTCTAACTTTGTTTCTTTGGAACATACTGTCTTTAGAAACTTGAGTCTTTAACATCTACACTTAAGTTAAAACTTTTGCCTTCAGATCTTCTGACTGTTTCTTTAGAATCTGTTATCTTCAGAAACATGAGTCTTCAGCATCTGGACTTAAGTAGCAACTTCTATCTTGAGATCTTTTGAATGGTTTCTTTAGACAAACATCAGAGCCTACACTTCAGAGTCTTCTGGAGTGTCTTGCTACTGTTCAACAGAACTTGTGTAGCACAAAAGCAGAACTAATTCTCTTCTAATGTCTTGGCCACACCATCCATCAGAAGCAAAACCTGTTTGTTAAGTACTCAACAATAACAAACATTAGAGTATCAAAATTGTTCATACAAACTGATAACGCGAAATTTCATTGTATTTTCGACTCGACTCGCATAAATTATTTTACCGTTTTTAGTCATTTATGTCATTTTATGTTGGTTGTGTTACTGTATTTCAGGTGTTTTTCCTCCAAGAAGCTTGCATGAAAAAAGAAGAGGAATTGACAAAGAAAAAAAGCAAGAAAACATGAAGTAACAAAAGAAATAAAGAAAATATACGCACATAAGGTTGTGATCCTCACCACACCTTCTGTGGCCCTCGCCACGCATATCCAAGTTGTGGCTCTCACCACGCTTCCTGTGGCCACCGCCACAGACTTCTTTATAACAGAACCACGTTCCTTCCCACGTCAGAGCCACGAGACCATCACTTATCATGTTTTCTCTCTGCAAGATCAGGGCTGACGAAAATCTCTTCACGAACGAAGTTATTTCGGATTTTTCTCGAGGGAGTTACGTGAATGAAGCAATCTATAAAAAAGGCGAGGATCGATAGTTATAGGGGCCGAAGATTTTCATTGTTCATAGCACTTTTTATTATAGATTCTAAGCACAAAAATCATCATTTTAAAGTGATAGTTTTCCACATCGGGGAGCTATTGCAACATTAGTTTTAGATTTACATTTTAGTTTTTTTTTAAAATTTTGTACTTTTGGAAGCGAATCCTGCCGACATTTGTGGAGGATCGTGAAGTTAATTTTCATTCAAGTTGCAGTCAAGTTCTTTATGTACTAGAGATTATTTTCAGGTTTTTAATTCAAGCTTTATTTATATTTACGTTGTAGAAATCATGTTTTGTTTTACGACTACCTACTGTTATAGCATGTTTCTATTCAAAACTATGTCTGACTAATTTCCTTAGATACATGTATGTAAAATAATCTAACTGAAGGGATTCGAAAATCTATTGGTATAAATATTTACAAATTACTTTTCTGATTTTCGTTTCTAATTAAATTATTAAAACCTTTTTGTTACGAGACTAAAAGACAACAAAGGTTAAAATCAATACAACGGGAGTTTGAGATTTTTAATTGGATAGTAGTAACTGAATATTGATTCTAAATATAGCGAGAACGCTTTAGAATTAATTAAATTTTATTGATTTCCAAAAAGTATTTTTAAATATAAATGAGACGGCGAGAGCAAACATTTAGATTTAAGAAAACAGTCTAAGTCAATAAACACGAGAAGGAGATAAGGATTTTTAAACTAATATTTTCTACTGAAAAATATTTTTAAGAAAAACAAAACCTATGGTTAGTCGGATCCCTGAAGTCTAACAAATTATATACTGGTATCATTTATTCCGAATATTTTATTAAACTTGAATTTACTTCCTATTTTTCTTAAAAAAAACTTAAGATTAATCTTCAGCCTTAGATTACATAGTAACATTAGATAACATTAGTTTAATTATCAGCCCACGTGGGTTCGATATCTTTTAAAATTACGCGATTAAACTGTGCACTTACAGTTAATAATTTCGAAAGACTCTTAAAGTCGCGATCACAAACATACTCATTTATTATCATAAAAATTCAGAAATAATATTACAGAACCAAATTTTGTGAACCAAACTGAACCGCCGAATTGAATTAAAATTAAAATAATCGAACCATTATATTTGATTAATGAATCAAATTGATATTTATTAACAGTTCTAAAACCAAACGCAATTAACTAAACATAAACCAAAACAGAACTATTATTTTTAAAACATAAAACTGAAAAATATATTAGCAGCGAAAGTATGTTATAATGTATTAGTACTGCAACTTCAATACACCAAACAAACTTTTAGTAGCTTTGGTCTAGAATAATTCTTTTACAAAGTGTTTTATTTTTTGTTAATGACTACATGTATTACTTGGTAATATAATTATTCAATTATTGTTGGTATTTATATAGTTAATTGCAAAAAATATAATTGGTTATTCTATTTTAAAGATTCTACAAACATAATTAAATAGTTTATATGAGTGGTTTGTGATTTTTTAAATGGGTTTGTGATTTTGATTTGAAGAGATTTGTGATTTTGGTTTTACACGAATTATTATCATTATAATATTTTTTTTATTTTAATTAATAAAATATTTATAAATATTTATAGTTATTAGTGATATTTTAAATATTCATAGTGATTAAATATATTGGATTTATCATGTTAGTGATTTACTACATATTTATTCTTAAATATTTACAGTTATTAAAGATTTTATAATAACAATTATATATTAACAACAACCAAGTCTTATCGAATGATCTAAAATATGAATGAACTTACTCGTGTGCTTGCGAGTTTCTGTGAATTTTATCACTAAAATTCACGATTTTCACGGATCACTATCATCATAATACTTTTTATATTTTAATCAACAAAGTATTTGTATATATTCATAATTATCAGCGATATTCGTAAATACTTATAGTTATTAATAATATTTGTAGTTATTAACATATTAGATTTATTATGTTAGTGATTTGCTACATATTTCTTTTTAAATATTTTTATGTTTTGTTAATCTTAAATTAACATTCCTCATTTGAATATTTATATATTTTTTTGTGTTTGTAATACATTATTCATTTTAAGATTTAATCTACCTGTCCGGACGCACGTGTCTTCTACTGATTTTTATTATAAAATTAGCTAAAAATTATTCCATAAATAATATTTCTTAAAATGAAATAACTTTCATAACATTAATAATTTGTATGGTTTTATTCCTATGAAAAAAGCAGGCAATGTTTACTACAATGAAATTTCACATTGTTTTTTGAAAAAAATATTTAGCTATCCACTTTTCTAGGAGTATGAGTATCAAATAATATATTAAATATATTTTTAAAAAAATACCTAAGAATTATATCTTCATATTTTTATTCTTAGATAATTTATTCATAAGAATAATTTATGAATCTCTAAAACAAACACCCCCTTACAAATTCAAACTTACAAAACCACATGTATGCATATTCACATCACTTTGATTTTGTCAAATTTGTATGTATTTTTCTATTTTATGCTATTAACTTTCACAATTTAAATTTGTTCGCAGATTCGTTCCTTTCGGTTTTAACGAAGTTGAATTGTGTTTTGTTTGATAAATTCTACCAATTTGAATGAATGATTATATTTTTAAAAGGAAAAAAAAACTAGTGTTATATTTTTAACAAAAAACTTATCACAAAATAAATGTTATATTTTGGATCAAGATAATTACTTCTTAAGCATCTCTTTCTTACATCATGCTTGGGTGGCTGTAGACTGAGATAAATATCACGTGAAATTATTTCTTCAATCCATCTCATAAGCCCCTTGATAATTCGAAATTTCGCTATAAATATTAAGATCACAAGTGTATTTTTGAAGTGTCTGAATTCAATAATCTGAACATGGATAACCCGACAAACAAATATGTACTTGCTAAAAATTACAATATCTGACAACTCCTTAGGATTAAAGGATGTCAGAATTTTTAAGGTATATTGTAGGATTGAGAGATAGCTCACGTAAGGGTGAGAAGCTCTGTGTATATTGTTATATGTATCACAATCAAATTCCCCTTCTCAACTTTAGTGTTGAGGTCTTTATAGCGGTCTTGGGCCTGGATCCTAGGCCCTTTAAGAATAATAACTGCCAATGAGAGGATACAAGAGTGGATGGTTAATCCATCACTAATTCGGTGTACACGGTCAAATGACCCCTTCTATACTACAACGAAATTCGGACACGTCATTTCCCCACTTTCCCAAGTTGTCGACTATTCCCATAGGAAGGCGACTTGCACGATAAAAGGGGCGACATATCTAATAAAGGATGCCCGAACTAAAAGAAGGGCAACCAGGAAGGTGATGTGGACTCACATAAAGTCTCCAGTCTCTTCCTTACCCCCTGTGGGCCCCTATTTAGAATATACCAATACGCAGTCTCTCAAGCACGAGGACTTGTAAAGGGCGGAGTATTTTAGTATTTCTTTCACTCGGATCCCTAGAGGGGCCCTTAAATGAAGCACTTTAAATATGGCTTAAGTTTAGTTCCTCTAACGAGGCTCTAGTTGAGTTCCTAAGACTCTAATTGAGTCTCTTAGGCGAGACTTTAATTGAGTCTCTCAGACGGGACTTTAATTGAGTCACTTAGGTGAGCCTTTAATTGAGTTATCATATGAAGACAATGTTTATGCTATCCCTTTTCTAGGGAAGCAAGTATCACTTTATGGAATATCAAGATTCACATTTCCCTTTTTCATGGCGGCAATAATCTCGGTGGAAGTCTATCATTTGTATTGCCCTTTTTCAAGGCAACGTGGATCTTCTAGTGGAAGTCCATAATTTATATTGCCCCTTTCAAGGTGACGGGGATCTTCCAATGGAAGTCCAATATTAATATTGCCCTTTTTCAAGGAGACAAGGATCTTTCAATGGAAGTTCAACATTTATATTATCCTTATTCAAGGAAGAGAGGATCTTCTAGTGGAAGCCCAACATTTTTATTTCCCTTTATTCAAGATGGTAAGGATCTTCTAGTGGAAGTCCAATATTTTTACTGCCCATTTTTCAAGGCGGTAAGGATATTCTAGTGGAAGTCTAACATTTATATTGTCAACAAAGCCAATATAACTTTTTGCAAATGATAAAAAATTTCTCAAAGAGATTCATGCATTGATAGGCACTCTCCATCCTAACAATAAACTATATTAATATCAATCTAAGATTGATTAAATTTCTAGTTCAAAGAATGAGTCGTCCATCTAATTCCTCAAGCTTGTAGGCTCCATGAGGTAGCTTTTGATAGATGTGATATTCCATTTCCCAATTGGGTAGTAGTTTTTTGTGTTGGGTGGGAACGACGACTTGTCTTAACACAAGGTCTCCCTCCTGCATCTCCCTTCAAACCACTTTTGAGTTATATATTTTGGTCGCCCTTAACTTAGAGTGAACCTTCGAATGTGGGAAACATCTCTTATTTCGTCGACCAGGTCAGGGATACATCTTAACCCAATCTCATTCTCTTTTGCATTGAACAAGGAGCATCGCTAGGAAGGTATGTCAATTTCGACTAGAAACATGGTGTATGCCCCATATATCATAGTGAAGGGAGTCTCCTTGGAGTTGTGTTACATTCAAAAGATGTCACATGCAAGTATACATGTGTGTTTGAAATGTAGCAAGTGATAAAAGTAAAAATATCGTACCCACAGGGAGTGAAATTGTTATTTAGATTGATTTTGCAAGAAGATATCTTTTGTGACTAAGTATGAGCAAGGAGAGGAATAATAATTTATTGTCATAAGTTTAGTTTCACTTAAAATAGATCTAAATTATGTAAGATGAGAGTGGTGATGTATCAAGAGTGAATGTGTTGAGCTATGATCCATTAATATTATAGAAGAAAGTATGTGTTTATGATGTGTTATGTCATGCCAGACAAGGTCAGATTGATCTTAAGGTGTATTTCTATAACATCAAAGATTGCATAATAGGGAAAGGGAACAAATCTCTAAGTCACATTTATAACCATAAAATATGTGTGGTTGTATTATGAATTCGTTAATAGTTGTAGTTCCTTATCTTTAACTGAACTAAGTGATTGAATATCTCTATCCTACTCATTCAACCATTTCATCATGAAATCTACTTGTTGTTGGATCTCTCACAACAACAATTTATTATCTTTTCATAAGTTGATCATTCAAATGAGAAGATTTGTAAACAAGTTAACAGATAATAAAGCATGGCACTAAACAAAACATCATTTAACATAAAAATAACTTAATATTAACTTCACAAAGCTTAACTATAAGAGGTTTAATTCACAATGAATTAAGTACAAACTACAAGCATGGTTCTTAGAAGCAACATCCTTAAACAAATAATGAAAAGAGATCTAAACCTAAGAGAAACTTGAAGACTTCTTGAGATGGATAATTTACAAGAAATGACTTTATTCACGCTAGGACTCAACAACTGGTACAGGTTTGGGTGAGAAGAAGAAAACTCTCTCTACTCTCTACTATCCTTACACTAATATCATATGTATTTATTTTGGTATTGTTGAAATACTTTTTCATTCTCATCAAGGTTCTATATATATAAGCCTCCACTAGGGTTTCTTGTGATGTCTTGGATCATGAGTCCAATATGAAGAAATCACATCAAGCTCATTCATGAATCAATTCCATCACCTTATTTCTTCTACTTAGCCAATAAGGAATCAGGTACGAGGGAACATTAGTGGGGGACAAGGCGTCTTGTGGCAGACTGCCACAACAGGACGCAGACGACGCTGTAGAGTGCACATAGTACTATTATACTATCTTTTATCTTCTAGTGCCTCCAAGCCTTATCCATTTGGCTCAAATGAATTTTATTTCAAGCACAACAAAGATTTCCTCCCATGCAACATGTCTTCCACATTTCCCTAGAATCCTAGTTGACTTTATCCTTTTTCTCCTTTAGCTAAGTCTAGCTCTTACTTTAGTTTAAACTCCCAGTTACTGACGACTGCAGTCTTATCTCAGCTCGACATAGTTAACCTTTAATCAAGCACAAAACATATTAAAACAAATAAAGGGAGCACCTATTATGCTCCAAGCAAATTACTATAAAACAACTAGAATTCAACAAAACAACGACTAAAAAACAAATTAACTAATAATAAGAAAAATAATAAAGTATGTATTAACTCACAAAATGTGGCTTAACGAGTTGAATATTGGGTGATGTGATATAACCATAATACTTCGTGCAACTACTTTGCCCATAGTCCTTTGGAGTTTGATAACTCACTATTTGTGAGATATTTAAACCCTTATTACTTGATTTTATGTTATGTTAAAAAGCTTTATTAGGTTAATTTAAATAGGTTTTGTTGTTTTTAGATTAATTAACATGGAGCATAATAGATTCTCTCTTTTATAAATTTTATGTGTTTGTTTTCTTGTCTAAGACTACTCCCAGTTGCAGAGCCAAAAAATTTCTTTAGTGGGGTAAATAGTATAGATATTTTGTCTTAGTTTGCTAAAACAATTAATTAAATATTTAATATTTTTTACTAAAACACTTTATATGAAAATTATAGTTACAAATTTGTAGTTATTGAAGAGAAATAGGAGACAAAAATGAAATTATTTAAATAAAAAACTATACATTCAAATATTACTAATTGTGAGTTTTTAAAATTATTTTTGTGACAAATATTAGTTGTTAATGAATGCATTAATAAATAAAAACTAGTTAATATTTAATTTGAAATAAAAAATATATAAATTTGAGATATTAAAAGAAATGATGATGCATATATGAAGTAAAGAGAGAAGGATATCAAATTAAAGAAAATATGTGTAAATGAATAATTTATAGTAAAGTGAATAAGTATTTTTTTAATAAGTAAAAATATTACACTAAACCTTACCCAACAATACAATCATCATAGAATAAACACTACAAGATAACATACAAAAATTTTATGTAGCAAAAATGTAGATGGATAAAGTCATGCCCTGGGGCTGAAAAATTATTTAATAGTACTATTAAAATAAATTGTTTCTTTCTTATGGGGGTTTGAGCCCTCAAGTTATTACATGTGTATCCTCCACTGAATACTATGGCGATAAGTTATGGCATGACAATAAGGTAGTTTCAACCTAACCTTATTTCCTAGTAGGCCTTAGAGCTAGAAGATGTTGTAAGGAGTGAATGATCTCAACACTAGGGCAAATGTGGCATGAGCGTGAAGTTGGAAGTATTATTGAGTTGGAAAATTAAATGGATAAGAATAAACACTATAAGACAAAATCTACAAAAGCTACCTAGCACTGAAATTTTCACGTTGCATGTCCGTCTTCGTAGAAGGCCTGCCACAAGACGTATTGTCCCCTACACGTTGATACATACTACCTAGTTCTAATATGAGAGGATAAAAAGAAGGAATATGTTGGTTTTAATGGGCCAAATCAATGGAATATCACAAGGCCCGTGATGCAATGACAAAATCAAATTCTAAAATCTTGGAGGATATAAAAGGACCATCTTGAAGAAATTAAGAGAGGCTTAGAAGTTGAGAGACTTGAGAAATAACTTTGAAAAATATCTCGTTTGGAGAAGAAGAAGTGTGAAGTAGAAGTTAAGAGACCCTTTCATCTTTCCTTTCTTGAAGAAGTGCTGAGCTACCAGGAATGACAAAAGTCCCCTCTTGTTGGTTGAAAGATCGAAAGGAGTAGTAGTGTTACACTTACGTTTTATTTTTATTTTCAATTGTGCTTAGAAATGTTAACTTTCAAATCTTATGTTGCGGTATTTATTTTGCTCACCATGAGTTAAGCCTCTTTATGTTGAGCGATGTGAAGTTTAATGAAAAGTATTATTTTATGTTAGATGGTGTGATTTGAAGTTATGTTTTTATCATGTGAAATAATGATATATATATATATATATATATATATATATATATATATATATATATATATATATATATATATATATATATATATATATATATATATATATATATATATATATATATATATATATATATATATATATATATATATATATATATATATATATATATATATATATATATATATATATATATATATATATGTGTGTGTGTGTGTGTGTGTGTGTGTGTGTGTGTGTGTGTGTGTGTGTGTGTGTGTGTGTGTGTTTCTTTGCATGACCACCTTAGAAATAGGTAAAAGCTGGTTAATGATTGACAAATCTATTAACTAGTAAAATTCATGGTAAATATGGTTGGAAATAATAGGATAGACATATTCACTAGATTAGTCACTTTTGAGATAAAAGATTACAACCAAAGGAGAAATCATAAATCATATAAAACATACTTTAATGTTATTGTGAGAGCTAGAGGTTTGTTCCCCTAACTTAATGCATATGATTTGATATTATAGACATACACCACTAGATCATTTTATGCCTCAATTATCACAACATATCTCATCAGACACACACAAAATGTGAAAAAAATTAAATGGATCAGTGCCCAAAATGTCTCTCATTATTGATTTAACTTCTTTTCTCTTGCCTATTACTACTAAATTTGAATTTGTGACAACCAACTATTATTTTTATATCTTGCTCATCTCTAATCACAAACTTTTATATTGATAATCAACTCAAGTTATTACAATATCTATGGGACCATTGCTCTTAATTTTACATCATTTGCTATTGTTTGACTGTGTATACTTGCACATATAAATACCACAACAAGTTTTTGAATTGTTGTCGAGGATTGTGTCAATAACACTTTGATTTTCTAGATATTTTATGAAAAGCAAATTTGAGCTCTTGACATTGTATGTCTTCCAGTGACACAACATATGTGTGGTTTTCACAAGTTGCTGACTCTAGTATACAGAGGAGACCCTGAACCTGAGAGAAAATTTAGATTACTAAGAAGATTTCAAATCACTGGTCACTTACAAAAATCCTTCTTCCTACTCATTTGTTTGAAGCCTTTGAAGAACACTTTGTAGAGCTGCAACTAGAGCAAGAAAATGTCATGGTAGAAATGATGAAATTCTGGTACAGGAAAAATACACACATCCCAACATTAGAACATGATGTTAAGACAAATGTTATAACATCTGGTAGAAGACTAGATCAATTAAGCTATAAGTGATAAAACTGTAAAATGATAAACAACACAAAGAGTCGTTAACCCAGTTCGGTGCAACATCACCTACTCTGAGGGCTACCAAGCCAAGAAAGAAGTCCACTATCAACAATATTAGTTCAAAGCTAAACTCTCTCGTTTATAACTTCTCGCCTAATCCCTACCCAATACAACTTCTTCCTAGATCCTCCCTAAATATTAGAAATCAACATCTCACTTCCTAAATCACCTCAGTGATATCTAGCAACCCCAATCCCAGTTACTAGAAGATTACACTTCAAATACAAAAACTTTTGCTTAAAAGCTTCGAGTGAGAACAAAACTCAACTCATTACCTAAATGTTTCTTAGTGAGAATAATAACTTGACTAACAGTCAAGTAACAATCAGTCGATCACATAATATCAAAAGATACATGGGTGACTTAAAAATTACACAAGAGACTCTCAAAACATAAGACTTATGATTACCCTAATTTTACAATTGTTGAAAACTTTTTAAATTACATTAGGTTAGGATTGCCCTATAAATACAACTTTGCAATCCATGGGCTTTGATATTCTGAGTCCAGAAGTTTCTTGATCCATAAGCTGAGTGATACACCAATTGTGTAGCAAATCTCCTTCAATTTTGGAACAACCAATACAAAGTTTCCTAAATTGTCTCAAGGCCAAATTTAGTAACAAATGTACAGCTGGAGATACAAATATGTTCCAAAATAAATCTTCTTGACCGGCGAGAATATCTGAAATATATCCAAAGGAAATATAACATAATCAAATCAAATTTGTCTAGATTTAAAACACAGCAGTGCAAGCCTACTGTATAACAAAACTAGATGTTATGACTTCTTATTCGACATCTGGTCAGAACCATGTTTTAGCAAAATGTTGTCAATCCACAAAACCATCATACTAACAATCTCCCTCTTTGGAAATTTTTGGCTAAAACAACCAAAGACCAAATAATAATTGGAAGAGGAATAAAACCACAAAACACCAACACAAGCTACATGCTAAACATGTAAACTTTGTAAAATAACACAGCTCAGAAAGCTTGTACACACAGATAAGTTAGTACTCCCTTTGTCACACCTAATTAGTTCTTCCCTCAAGAGAAGAACCTACACACCAAAGCACTTACAACAGAAGCAGTATTAGTAGCTACTCCCTCTGAATAGTTGCATAAGCAACCACAAACAATTATTTTCCCATAAGCAGTAGCACATAGTCCTATCACAATACTAGATCAACATGTCAAGACATGTGATGTAACATCAGGACACAACACTTTACTCCCCCTTTTTAGCTAAAATATTGACAAAAAGAAACAGAGAAAATGTACACAACCAGTGGGAACACAGAGATTTGGAACATATTACACTCAGGTAATACAACAAATGGAAGCACATATCACAAATGGAACCACACAAGTTAAACACAAATCACCTATCAGATATGTAGACTTTATACATGAGTAACAAGATAAATGTGTCTCCTCCTCAGACACAATCCCAATTTATCACCCTGAACTTCCTAGGTGAAGACTGACAGGACCAGACCTCAACTCCGGATAACTTAGAGCACATGACACAACCATGATCTTAACTCATATCACAGGACATAATAAAAAGACTCAAAACAAGGAAGAACAGACTCATATATGATATTAGAACATCCTATGAAACATACTTGCAAAACAATTACAAGATCATACTAAAGACTCACACGAACAATCATGCTCCCACTAAAGTGTTGCATAAAACAAGCAACAACACTTGACTAAGACCTAGACCTACAAGTCAATACAAAATAAACTGACACAAAGAATCAATACAGGCGAGAATTGATTCAAGACACAAAAAGAAACACCAAAAGAATCTGGAAAAAAATACCACGGAAATAAAGAGTAAGTCTAAGTTTCTCTCAAAACAAACAAAACTTGATGCTGGACTAGAAGCATCAAACTGACTTAAGGGAAACCAACTCCCCCAAGCAAGACTGACTCAAAACTCAAAAACATACTTTTTTTTAATATATACAAGATAGAAATCACCAGCTATCCAATTCTCCCTCCTGAGTAAATTAAATTAACCCAATGTTCATCAACATATGAATCATGTAAATGAATCTGATTGTTCTTCAAGGATTTCATCTCTATCACAGATGTTCTCCATGTCCAGGATGCTCCAATTGATGTTCCAACATTTGTTTAAATGTTGAACCCAACCTTCTTTGGATCACTGCCCTTATCCTTGTTGGATTCCAGCAAATGAACCTTCTTGAGACCAGTATCTTTGGAAGATTTACTCATGTTGAAACACAATATATGAGAAATGTGAGGAAGTAAAGCATATAAATACAAGGGTAGTTACTTTGATTGTAACGATAAATCAGTAAATAAAAGCAATATTGGAAGGAGATAAAATCTTCTTTAGTAATAGTGTACCACTCAATGAGAGAGAAAGACACGCCCTTGTTCAAACTTTTCTCTTTTCAAAACTTTGATTGATGGAAATGTTACAACATTTGAAATGAAATTCTCCATGCCATTGAAAATGCTTCTTCTGAGATTGCACACAACACAAGAAGGAATATAGTTGGCAACGCCGATCAAACAGTTACTACCATAAATTCTCCCTTAGTGCAATTGCAAAAATACCCCTTGCATACTCAAAATAACTTGCACCTCAAGTTATGATAAAATCCTTCCCAAAGCTCCTTATCCATACCAAGCTTGGGAGTGCCAATATTCTGTAGCAAGATCCATGACATAATGATGACAGAACTAATGACTTTGTTCTACAAGCAGAATAAAATCCTCGTACCTTAATTGCAGTAGAAGGTTACACTACAATGCCATGACATCCGGTTAGACATTGTACCCTTTTAGTAACCAACCCAATATAGAAAACACATTTCTTCAGCAAAGTTCCTAATCTTTAAGATATACCAGGACTCAATTAATTGTAATCTCATAGATCAGAATATCCCCCAATGATACAATCTTCTTCATATTTGGCCAAGCTTTTTACTCCAAACATCACCATCATATCTACTTAATTTTTGAAACACCTAATGATCATATACTAAAGTAACCTCTAAATGATGAGCTCCCTCTTAAACAACTTTTTTTAGAACTTTCTTATTTAGTTCCATATAGCCTTTGAAATATTCTGCAATCTCTAGAGTATCAAACTGCTAAAATGATGTTCTAACATCTAGTTGAACATCAATTCCTTTCAATGAACACATCACTGATTCTGGTCATGAAAACATTACCAAAAGTACCTCTCTCAAAAGAGTAACTCAGGAACATACCTTGTTCTAATCCAAGGAGTAGATAAGACCCTTTGAAGATATTACAGATAATAGATTCATAAAAGAAAACCAAATATATCCTTCTATCCACTAGGACTTTTACCTTGCATTGAACCAAAACAAAACCATAGAACAAGTTCTAGAGTTTTTGAAACTATTTGATGTTAGACCTTTTGGTGTGACATCTTGACTTGTTCTTTCTTGAACACCAAGTAAAAGTATAATCAACTAAATACTTATGAAATTAACAAATATAAATTGTTCTTAGACCCTCAGAGGAACTTCATACACCCATTAGTTACATACAATTCATCCTTGATGACATATACCTTTAGACCTTGATCACACAGTCACCAGTCTTTAAGTAAGAAGAAAAACTAATTACTAAAACTTAGAGAATCCATCCTGAATTCTTTTAGTTATCCAATGGCCTTAAAACTTCCTTTTTAGCATCACCCACAAAGTAACATTTGATTAGAATGAGACTTAAATAAACCACCAGGAACACTTTTACTACAATTAAGTGTTTGGAACAATTAAAGCCAAAATACCAATCATCTTAGTTGAAGATCTAAGAAAGGTATGAGAGATAAGGCAATAATAACCTTCCCTGAGTATTAAACACTACTTGGTTAAACAACACTGAACTTCACCTTTGAGAAAATAACTAAAACTGTTAAAATCAACTCAACACAGAAGAGATATCTTCAGTGCAAGTAAATCCCTTTTAGCATGAGTAAGCAGAATGTCCAGCATAATGTTATGACATCCTTGACTCAGCTTGCCTTTTGATAAAAACAACCTTTTGTCACTTTGAGTTTTCTCTTTTCTAATTAGCCTAGAAGAAAACTTATCCTTCTTAAACTTCCAATCATCTTCCCTCTTGAAGAAATTCTTCCAACTGATCTGGATTAACCTTACAAACCCAATCAAGACATCAAGATCTAGGATTAAATATAGACACTTCACCTTGCAAAAAATAGATAGTAGATACTTTTTCATTCTCTTAAGACATAAGATCAGAAATAAATCACCTCTTATTTCTTCACAATTGAAAACTCCCTTCATTCTAGATACAAATCATAGAATAAATAAAACTTCTAGCTCATAATGAGATAAATCTTCATAAGAAGTCCATCTTCCGTAACACCCTTCTAAACCCCACAAAATATTCAGAATTATTTAAAATAATATCAAAGTAATACAACAAAAGGGTGTCACATTTTATTCGTGAAATAATCATATGTGCTAGTCTTACTCCGTAACACGGGTTTTCAATATTATTCATGACATATCCATTATCAAGGTTTCACATACTTGCAGCGGAATCATAGTTCAAACAAGTTCATTAAAACACTTCATAGTGCCCCATGATTCATGGTTCACAATTCAACATAATTTAAACTCCATGGAAACAATTTAAATGTCATAACAAAACAAGAACAAAATAGTTTTCAAAACAAAGCATTCCCGTCCCCAATGTTACATATCATAGCAATACCTTCTAGACTCAACGAAAATAAAACACAAGCTCCAAGCTATTCTTCTAAGCCTTTAGGGACTACTCCTGATTACCTGCACGTTACCCACGTAGAGGCAACATTCAAGCAGAAAGGGTGAGTTCATCACAATCATTATATAAGATATAAGTAATAGACATAGAAGAATAAACAAAAGTATCATAAAATAAACTCAATATTGTTATATTCCAAGTACCTCAACAATCATACAAATTCAACAACACAATGCAACATCATCAATTTAAGAACCATGCAATGCCACATAAGATGTAGTACAAGGACATAGACTCATGCATGTGGTACCAATTCATTTGATGGACACTGGGCCATTACCCTCCAAAGACCCCAATCATAGACATCCTAATTCCATACAAGAGGATTTAGACCAAATCACCGGATCAACGTCCTAAATCATCAAAATGGACCAAAGTTGTCCAATGAATGCATGTTGTGCAATAATAATATAAACGATCAACAAGCAACATCATGTCATCAAAGAAATCAAAGAAACATCATATCATCATCATATAAATCAATATATCATCATATATATCACATAATCATCATTATTAACTAGTATTATCATAAGATCGTCATATCAGAGTAATAGACATCCCAATCATAGACATCCCAAATCCATACAATGGGATTGAGACTAAATCACTGGACTAACATCCTAAATCATCAAAACAGACCAAAGCTGTCCAATGAATGCATGATGCGCAACAACAAACATAATGACCACAACTAGTCATATGCATCATCATTCATGTATTCACCAACAACATCATATAAACATCATCATATGTACTCATATAAGCAAAACATCATCATCATCATATCATCATAATAATATCATTATAACATCATAATCAACAAACATCATCATATATATATATATATATATATATATATATATATATATATATATATATATATATATATATATATATATATATATATATATATATATATATATATATATATATATATATATATATATATATATATATATATATATATATATATATATATATATATATATATATATATATATATATATATATCACCACAAAACATCATAGTGATCCAACACGGGGAAACTAACTCTATTTTAACTTGGATACTAGAATTATCTTTCTTATCCTTCATTTTACTCCTTATAAATATAGTTCATCACATTAGCTATGCAATGCTTCGAACGGCGCATCAAACAGAGTTAAGGTTCAAAAGTTAGGGCCGTTACAAAAGTATCAAAAATTGGGCTTCCCTCGGGTTAGCTCGCGTCGACTGCTCGCTGGCAGTTTGCGTCGACCGCCCCTTGTTTGCATTGATCGCTGCATCGAAGACAACACTTCTCCTTCCTGCGATTTTCCACCGTTGGAGGGCTTCCGAAACTCTGAATTCGATTCCGTAAAAAGTCCCAGTTTTAGAATTTGAAATCCTATGATTATAGAATATTTATACCAGCCTATGACACTCATCTAGAGATCCTATCCTCATACACTCATCAAAGGTTCATTCATTTATTCATTAACCAACACCAATTTCTCACTAACCAAAACCTAAGGTAAATCCTACAATTATCTACCACTTAAATCAAATATAATAATAATCAGATAAACACCCCTTACCTTATTGTTTTGAGTGATTGATTCTTCTCTTCTTGACTCTTACAGTGATTCTCCAAACTTTTGAGCCCTAGCCTCTTCTCTTGCTCTTCTCCCAATATCTCGATCGTACAAAATGATCGTATAACTTTCTCTACTTCTCTGTTATAACAAAGGACCCCTAATTTCTTCCTCAATTACCCTCACTTAGTATTATACTATTTACCATCACGCCCTCACTCTTTCTATTAATTACCATCTTGTCCTTATTTTCTCTATAATTCTATTATTCTAATTATTTAAATCCAAATAATTCTAATAAATTATTATTAAATCTAAATAATTCCAAACTAATTATTTAAATTCTAAACCTTCTTACTATCTAATCCTACACCACACAACTCATCATCTTAAACATCTTATTCATCAAGTCATCGCTATTTATATCATAGTTGCATCACAAATACACATCATATACCGTCACAAGGACTCACACAAGACACCAAAACATCATAAATAAGCATCAAAATATCAAAACACCATCTACTTCCCATAGAGTCATATAATCATACTAAATTAATTAATTAAATAAATAATCTAAAATTTGGGGTGTTACAACTCTCCTCCACTTAAAAGAATTTTCGCCCTCGAAAAAGAATTTTCGCCCTCGAAAATTAACTGACGGAAACAACATTGGATAAGACTCTCTCATCTGATCCTCACGTTCCCAAGTCCAACTCTCACCTGTACCTTATTAATCTGAATCACATGCAATGAATCTGGTATATGCTTCCTCGATTTCAACGTTATACCAACACCAATTATTGCAGTAACTCTCAAAAACACATGATCATCTTTCTTGAACTCGATGTCCTTTCTCCTCTTATCATGGTGACTCTTCTGACGACCTTGAGAAGCCTTCGTATTCTCTCAGATTATCTTTATCTTCTTAGTTGTTTCTTGCATAACCTCAGGTCCGAGCACAACACTCTCGCCTGACTCATTCCAATACGATGGAGTTCTACACCTCCTACCATATAAGGCTTCATACGGTGCCATCTCAATACTAGAATGGAAACTATTATTATTGGTAAACTCAATCAATGACAAGTGTATGTCCCAAGCACCTCCTTGTTCCAACACACAAGCCCTCAACAAATCTTCCAAAGATTGGATAGCCCTCTCTGTCTGACCGTCAGTTTGCGGATGATATGCATAACTCAACCCCAACATAGTACCAAAAGCATTCTGCAAACCCGTCTAAAATTTTGAAGTAAACCTCAGATCTCTATCTGACACGATACTCGAAGGTATCCCATGCAATCTCATAATCCATTCAATATATATCTCAGCTAACTTCTCCATAGGATGATTTATCTTCATCAGTAAGAAATGAGCTGACTTAGTCAACCTATCCATAATCACCCAAATCAAATCATTGCCTTTAGCAGTCTTCGCTAAACCCGACACAAAATCCATAGAAACACTGTCCCACTTCCATTCTGGAATACTCAAAGGTTGCATAAGAACTGTAGGCTTCTGATGTTCAATCTTCGACTTCTGGCAAGTCAAGCAAGCATACACAAACTTAGCAATTTCTTTCTTCATACCTGGCCACCAAAACATTTTCTTCAAATCCTGATACATTTTCGTAGCACCTGGATGAATACTCAAATTGATTTGATGCCCTTCCTCAAGAATGCTCTTCTTAAGTTATGGAATATCAGGAACACATACTCTATCACCAAGTCTCACCATACCATTCTTATGCACTCGGAATTCACCTCTATTTCCTTGGTTAATCAACGTTAGTCGATCTACCAAACTCAAATCAGACTTATGACCTTCTCAGATCTCTTAAAGAATCCCACTGTTGTACCCCAAAATTTTCCCTCCCATTTCATCAACATTTTCTCATCACAAGACTCTTGGAACTGAAGATCAAGCTAGGGTTTGCTCTGCTCAAGACACTTCCTTGCACTGTTGACCTAAATTAGGGTTTGAGTTTGCACAGGGATATTTTGACCCACAATGCCCAAAGTAACTTTCATACTTCATGTTGGACTCACAAGTTTATCCATACCAAGTTTCAAGCCTTGATTCAAATTTTTGCCCAGTCAATTGGACAGTTGACCTAGAAATCAACTGTATTGCGGAAAAAGTCAATTGTGGCCAATTGACAGTCAAACCTCATGATTTTTTACCCACATCAACATAATGAAATCATATAGGTCATTTGATCAAGTTTGGATCACAATTCCACAAGAAATTTGATCAGATCACCAAAAGGGCAAAATGGTCATTTTTAGGGTTTTGACTATACAAAGGCAATTTTTGACTGTTTGACCTAACCAATGGCAAATCAAGATCAACCATGGACACAAGGACTCAATGAAATTGTCTTGACCCATTCAAAAAGTTCAAAAGATCTCAAAAAGCATTGGATTGACAGATGAATTTTTCAGTCAACTGATCAAAATTTGACTGTATACTGAAAAGTCAAACTTTGAATTTTTGGTCAAAATCAAGTGCCAAGAGTTATTTTTCATCAAGACATGTCAAAATATGAAACTTGTTCATCAAGAAACTTAAAAATGCAAATTAGGGTTTAAAATGGAAAAATTTCATAACTTAGAAATTTTCTAAGTTATGAAGTTTTCTTATTTTTTTTCCTAATTTTGTCCCATTTTTTCACCAAGATGAAAATGGATTCAAACAAAACTTGAAACATGAAAGTTGTAGTCCATCACAAATTCTACATCTTTTATTCACAAAGTTTTCTAAAAATAAGCTTGTATCTCAAGTTATGATTTTTGGAACAAGGGTACCTAAAACTTTTAACTTAGAGAAAATTTACCCTAATCTAGGCAGGGTTTTGACCCATCTTCTTGGCCATTTTTCACATAGTTCCACTTAGAATTTCAAGTTGCATTTCAAAGATGGATTGTATTACATGTTCTAAGCTTTCCAAATTGTCAAAGAACTCCTCAAACACCCTTGTGGTTAAGGAGAATCGAATGCTTGAAGTTGGCAAAAACTCACTTTTGTCCATGACCAATACATGTTCATACAAACTTGCATTTTCAAATCAACATGTTTGGTGCTAGCTTGCAGGCCTCAAAACCAACTTGAACTTCATAATTTAATGTATAACCATTGAATTAAGGTGTTATCTTGACCATTTGGACATTACATACAAGATTAACCCTTATTTGGAAAAAGGTAAAATGCCATTTTTGTAAAAGTGCACTTTATGTCAAACCAAAATCCTTGAGGTATGGGACCATATCTCTGAAGCAAGACTGAAGCTATAAATTCCAATAACCAAGAGCAAAAGATGCAGCATGATAGGAGGGCCTGTACCAAGCTATAACATCACTTTCACATGCTTGCTTGAAAAGGAAGAAAAGTGGCAAAACATATACAATCTCACATATCTGTTAAGAGAAGCTTAGACAAACCTTGTAGACAAGTTCCATACCTCCCAACAAGCTTGAAACACGACCCTTTCATCACTCAAACATCCTCATACTCAAAATCCATGTTTTGCTGCAAAACAGGGCAAGTTTTGCATTTTGAAAGCCATAACCAAATTCCATCGTGCGTTTTGTCCAAAGATAGTTCAAACACCTTCCAATCAATTCACCTGAATTATCCCAGGCCCCCATTGCAAACTGTAACACCTCTAACACACTTTGCCATTTTTGTTTCAAAGCTCTGCAGGTTGAGTTCTACAGCACGATTCAAGCTGTTTCAAAACAAGCCAAGCGTTGGAAAAGGTTCCTTGGACTTCAGGCAAGCTCAACAAAAGCTCAAACACCATTGGAGGTTGCTACATTGCCCAGCTCGAAGTCAACTGAAACAGCTATTTCATGGACTTCTATCTCTCTATTTAGGAATGGTTAGGCTTAGGTTTGTGAATGAAATATGTTGTACTCATAGCCCTGAAGCCATACATATGCTTAGTTTTCATTTACATTAATCGTGCTAAGAGAATTTCACTCATGAACTTTCTGAAAAAACTAGGTTAGAAATTAGGGCCAGAGAAATTCTCTCTGGTCTTTGAGAGTTAATCCAAGTTTTTTATATGGTTGGATTCGTTGTTTAATTCTCTACAATGTTCATGTTATGAGTTTTGTCAAAAAATCAAAGAATCAGGAGATAGCCATGGATGTACAGAAGCGCGTGTTTTGTGAATAAGAGGAAGAAGAAGAAGTCTGTTTGGGCTGGGCCTGTGTGTTTTCACTTTTGACACCCCACTTTTCTGTTTACACCCCCTGGCCCATTTATTTGAATATTTGTCATTTTGTTATTTTTATATTTTATTCTGACTTTATTATTTTTTATCTAAATATAAAAAATGCAAAAAAATTATTTTTCTATATTTTTCATATTTATTTGATATTTATTTTTATCTTACTAATATAAATAAGTAAATAAATTATTTTCTTTTTTAAAAAAAAAACACAAAATAATACAAAAAATGTACCTATTTTTATTACACTTAAAAACATTTTCTAGAATATACACATTTTTTTGTAAATAATTAATTTTTATTTTTGTATATTTAATATGTTTAATATATATATATATATATATATATATATATATATATATATATATATATATATATATATATATATATATATATATATATATATATATATATATATATATATATATATATATATATATATATATATATATATATATATATATATATATATATATATATATATATATATATATATATATATATATATATATATATATATATATATATATATATATATATATATATATATATATATATATATATATATATATATATATATATATACTCATATATTTGCTTTATTAAATAATTAGGTCAAAAAAATACAAAAATACTACACTTTTATTTTTATTAATATTTTTGCACTAAAAATACCATTTTTTACAATATACTTCTATTTTTTGTACAAATTAATATATTATTGTATATAATTAATAAATAATATTGTTTATTTAAGAATTAGGGTTTTTGCCCTAAATGACAAAGATAATAAAAATTGACTTTTTTTTATTTACTTACATTTCACATTAAAAAATATACTTTTTACATATATAAAAAAACCTTTTCTTTGCATAATACATTTCATTTGACTTTTATTTATTTGTATACTATTCAGTTATTGTACATTTAAATAGCGCCTATACATTCGATTTGGTTGTAATAACTTAGAATTTATTTTCTTGTCAAATACCCCCCTATATCATGTTGTAATAGTGTAGCATTTAAATTCTCGCACATTTAAAAGCTTTCAATTATGCCATGCTTAGACCTAGGGTTTGTATGCAAATAAAATCAACAATTAGTTTGACCTAATCCAAGATAAACATGCATGAAAAACAAACACAATTCACACTTGCACCCCTAGGGTTACAATCCACTTGTTGCCTTCAAAAATGGGCCATGGTTGCATGTCAAGTACTTTGGCAAAACAAAAATAAACAAAAAGATCATAGTCCCTCGATGACGCTATCTGAGTTGCCTAAACAAAATGATCAAGTCCCTTAAGAAAAATTGCCAAAAATACTTGACACCATTGCTATCATGGTCTATACGAAGACCCGCGCCTGTCCCGTTAACATCTTAACACAAGGTTGTTCACCAAATACAATGGTGAAACAACACTGTTAAAAGGGTTAAAAACATAAGAAAGATCTTTGAGTAAAATAGGGTAGATATCTCTTAGTTACTTGATCAAACTTGCAAAAATATCCTTGCTATTTTCAAAACACACTTCACCACACAATTTCAAAATCCTACTTTCAAACATTGAAAACTTCTCAAAAGACAAAAACACCTTTGTATACATTCAAACGATAATCATTACAAAGGTTGCAACAACAAATGGCCTCTTTTCAAAAACATCTTTCAAAATCACACACAAAGCACCATTTCAAACAATTGAAAAGCAAAGCAAGTGATCTAAGCAAATAACTAAGAGCCCATGGATAACCATGGATAGAAAGGGTGCTAATACCTTCCCTTTCTATAATCTACTCCCAGAACCCAAGAAAACATCTCAAAGGTCTTTCCTGTGCTTTTTGACCTTTCCTTAGGATAAAATAAAAAGTCGGTGGCGACTCTTGCTAAACCGAAACATTTGCGAATACAAACGCAAAACTTCAAGTCAGTTCTCCCACCGTATCACAGAACTGGAGACTCTGCTGGGGAATTGAGAAAAGTGGAGTAACCTTAGGGCTTAGATCACCCTTTGTATGATTATTGTTTGCTTTGTTTGCTTTACATTTGGTTCTATTGTTTGGGCTTGAAATCCTCTACCCGGATTTGGGAAACATTCATAGGTAAATAGCAATACGTTGTGGAAATTGTTCGGGGTATACCGACATGGTTGAAGCAATAGCTATATTAGTGCGACATATTTGTGAGTACCGGTAGCCTTTGAGTCAATCAAAGAGAATACAGGGCCGCTGAGTGATGTCATGAAGAACTAATAAACTAGAACCTTACTTGACCATCTTGGCCTTTTATTAGGGGTAGTGAGATGACCGACTTTGGTACAGTCTGAAGTTGGTAGATACTCGATACTACACTCATTGAGGATTGTTTTCTTGGAATATTTTGGTCGCTAGTTAAGTGGCTAAACCAAAACAATGAACATAGAAAACAATCCAATGATATTGAGCTCCTTAGAACTCGGTTACTATTTATAGGACAGGTTTTGAGCCAACTAAACTCAAGAGGGTATTTACCTATGAAACCTCATGCAAGCCTGAAACTAGGGTTTTGTGTGACTTGCTTGTACATGTGCTTGTGCATACATCATGAACATCATAAAGCATCATATGCATCCACTAACCATTTCAAGGGTTTGGATCTTCATCTTTGTTCTTGTTTTGAAGGTCATGGAATCTCTTCGCAGGAAAATAATTCAAGTCAACCTTGTGAGGATCCCTCCTCAACTCAAGGAGCTTACATCCAGGATTCCAGAGAATTCCCTCTTCAGTGAAAGACATGGTAGACTCCTCAGCTTAGTCAACACCAACATTGAAGAAGACATGGTTAAAGTTCTCTTCCAGTTCTTTGACCCCCTACACCACTGTTTCACATTCCCTAACTACCAATTGGTACCTACTTTGGAGGAATTTTCTCAACTCTTGAGAATTCCTATTCTTAATCAACTACCCTACAACGGTACGGAAAAAGAACCAAAGCCTGAAGATGTTGCTCAAGAATTACACTTGCAACCATCTGATATCAAGGGGCATTGGGAGACCAGAAGTGGTGTCAAGGGTTTCTTGGCAAAGTTTCTATTGGAGAAGGCACAAGACTGCTGGAATTCTCTTGATCTACAAGCCTATGAAGAGATTGTGACACTCCTCATCTATGGGTTGGTCTTGTTCCCAAACCCTGATCAGCTAATAGATGTGAATGCTATCAAGATTTTCATATCCAGGAATCCTATACCTACATTGCTTGGGGACATCATACACTCATTTTACACACGAACAATGAGGAAAAGAGTTGTTCTCATGTGCTGTACTCCTCTCCTAGAAAGGTGGTTTATTTCTCACCTTCCAAAATCAGTTCTGAAGAATGAGTAGGGTTTAAGGTGGTCACAACGATTGATGACCCTCACACATTCTAATGTACATTGGTGTTCTCGGTCCAGAGAAAATGTCATCCTCATTGATCGTTGTGGGGAATTCCCTAATGTCCCACTACTTGGAATTAGGGGAGGCATCACCTACAACCCCTATCTAGCTTTGAGACAATTTGGATATGCTCGGAGGGATGGCCCTCATGACATGCTGATTCCTGACCTAGTTTTTGACTTCGACAATGATGCGCAAGGACTTCGACAAAGGTTCATCAGAGCTTGGAGGATGCCTAACAAGGTGGATAGTAAGACACTGGGGCATAAAAATTCCATCCCCCTTGAGCCTTATCTCAAGTGGGTACAAACCCGTTCCCAGAATCTTATGATGCCGTACCCTCACATTCTCCCCTTGATCAAAGAGCCTGTTACGGAAGGAGAGGTTCCATACACCATCCTACATCCTGACATGCCAACATCATGGGAAGAAATGCAAAAGAGTTGAATCCAACTCAAGGAAGAACATGATACTTTTGAAGCCAGCTTCTACGCCAGTGAGAAGAAGGTTTTGGAGCTTACCCGCCGACTTCACGAGGAGGAAACTCTCAACACTTACATCGCACCAAAAAGGATGCGCAATGTCTTTTTACATTAAGAATTTTGTAATATTTCGCCCATGGGGCACTTATGTACTAACAAATTTCTTCTTAATATGACGTGCGTTCTTTTTGTTTGTGACAAATTTGAATTTTTGAACCCTTGAATGCATTACATGAATAACATACCATTCATCATATGCATAAACAAGTCTTCGCGCCAGGTTTCCTTATCTTTCTGCCGTTTATTTCAGCAAGATGGATTTGGAGCAAACGGTAAAGGATCCGCAGGCACAAAATTCACAATTTCAGCAACTCCTCATGACCTTGGAAAAGGGTCAGGAGGACCTCAAAGTTTTGTTGGAGAAGAATAAAGAGAAAAAGAAAAAAAAGACCTGGAGTGGCTACTTTCGGAAGAAGGTTTGAGAGCTATGCTAGGAAGGTTCTTGAGTTCCCCTCAACGTATGACGAAGGGGCCGGTAAAGGGAAAGGGACTGCTGTGCCTTCTGAATCTGAAGTGGAAGAGGAGGAAGAGGAAGAAGACGAAGACTATTACGAACAACAGTATCCACCAGCGGATGATAAGTACAAAAATCTTGAAGATAGACTGGCAGCCATGGAGTTGCAGAGGGTTCCCGGTTTGGATTTCTAAGAACTGGGGCTGGTAGCTGGGATTGTTATCCCTCCCAAATTCAAGGTGCCAACATTCGCCAAGTATGACGGTCTGTCGTGCCAAAAAATGCATCTGAGATCTTATGTCCGAAAAATCCAACCCCATTCATTTGATAAAGACCTCTGGGTACACTTTTTCCAAGATAGCTTGTCTGGCACACAGTTAGATTGGTTTTATCAGCTCGAAAGATTGGAGGTTCACAATTGGGAAGACTTGGCAGCTGCTTTTTATCGTCAGTATCAATACAATGCTGATTTGGCGCCCACTCGTACTCAGTTACAAAGTATGGGGATGGCTTCCAATGAAGGGTTTAAAGAGTACACGCAGAAGTGGCGTGATCTGGCGGGAAGGGTGCAACCACCGCTATCAGACAGAGAATTAGTTGACATGTTTCTGGGGACCCTATCTGGTCCTTTCTTCAATCATCTAATTGGGAGTTCCTCCACGGGATTTACTGAATTAATTTTGACCGGCGAAAGGGTGGAGGACGGTATTAAAAGTGGAAAGGTTCAAAAGGATGCTTCCGCATCCACAGCTGTTAAGAAACCTTTTCCCGCCAAAAAGGAAGCATCTGCTGTGTATTCTCAGAAGGGATTGGGAAGAATTGAGCGCCGACCGACTGTAGGGGCCATGATGATTCAAAATTCATCAAATGATCAACCTCGTAGCAATCAGTCGAGACCTAATCAACAACGGGTAGAACGGCCACAATGGCAGTTCACCCGCATCAACATGACGCCCGCTCAGGTCCTTCCCCATTTGTTGAAGCTGAATCTGACCGGTTTGAAAGAGGCGCCAAAAAACCCTAACACCTCCTCTCCATACTATCACTCTAACGCCAAGTGTGCTTACCATTCTGACAGTGCTGGGCACAATACTAATAATTGCTGGGCACTCAAGAACAAAATTCATGACTTAATTGACGCCAAAGAGGTTGAATTTGATGCTCCTGATAAACCCAATGTTATATCTGCTCCGATGCCCAAGCACGGCCACAATGTGCATGCCATTTTGGAAAACCTCCATATTACTGATGTTGCCAATCTGTTGACTCCATTGCTTGTGATTAAAGAAAATTTGTTGAGGGCCGGGATCTTTCCTGGTTGTGGTAAAGACTGTTATTTTTGTTTGAACATTCAAGGTGATTGTCCAATGTTGAAGTCGGGTGTCCAACGCCTGATGGATACTCAAGATACTTTTCCAGAAAACCCCTGTTAACACTTTCAATCCGATTACTCTTGATACTTGTGATACTTCAACCAACGATATTGCTATCATAACCATTTCCGACAATCCTCCCAAGGCTTGCAAAAGGCCTGTCAGGATTACACCCAACTCTGAATGTGTACCTTTAAAGATCACCATGCGGGACCTGTCCCGTACCAATCAAGCAAAATGATACCGTGGAACTATGGGGGAGAAATCTTCTACCACGACATCAAACAAATCGAAACAGTCCACGAGATTTCTGAAGAAGTACCTGATATAGGGAACATCGCGGGTACAAGCAAGATAACCCGCAGTGGTCGGATCTTTTCTCCGGAAATTGCTCCCCCTCGAGCAGTTTTCGGACCCTTGAAAGCTTCTGCACCTGTTGGACCGTCTGTGCAAGGCCCATTGGTTGAAGAATTGGATACTCCTAAAGTTAGACAATCTGCTGATATTACCGACAAGGGTAAGGGGATACTGGAAGGGCCTGTCAGGACAAAGGCTCATGTTGTGGTTATCCCCGAAACCACTCAGAAAGAAATGGACGAAATCCTGAAAATAATCAGAAAAAACGACTACGACGTTGTGGAACAATTAGGGAAAACCCCTTCTAAAATTTCAATGTTGGCTCTTCTGCTCTGTTCTGAGGCCCATGCCAAGGCCCTGATCAAATTCTTGAAAGCGGCACATGTTCCCCAAGAGACTTCAGCTGACCAGTTTCAGGAATGTGTGGCCAGTCTTACTACTGATAATGGCCTTGGCTTTTCCGATGCTGACTTAACTCCCAAAGGAAGGAAACATAACGACGCGTTACATGTTTCATTTGAATGTCGGGGAACCACTCTCGCCCTTGTCTTAGTGGATACTGGTTCTTCCTTGAACGTGCTGCCAAAGAAAGCCTTAGACCGCTTGGACTGCGAAGGATTAACTCTCAAACCTAGTAACATCGTGGTTAGGGCTTTTGATGGGTCCAAGAGAATGGTTCATGGAGAGGTTGATATTCCTATCAAGGTAGGCACAGAGGTCTTCAACTCAACCTTTTATGTGATGGACATCCGCCCGTCGTATTCGTGCTTGTTAGGGAGACCGTGGATCCATTATGCCGGGGCAGTTACCTCCTCCTTGCACCAGATGCTAAAATATCCTGTTAAGGGTAAAATTATAACGGTGCACGGCGAGGAAGAGTACATGATAAGTCATCTCAATTCCTTCCGTTATGTGGAGCTGGATGGCGAGATCATCGAAACTCCTTTCCAGCATTTTGAGGAAGTTTCTCCCGAGGTAGCAGTTGCGAAGATAATGGTTGAGGTACCCATCATTCCCAAACTTGTGCCTAGGATGGCATCTCTCAAGGACGCAGAGGTAGTGATCAAAGAAGGGAAGAGTACAACATGGGGGCAATTGCCAGATTTTCCCCATAAGACGGACAAATTTGGACTAGGGTTTACAGCTGTAGGACAGAAGGCTATGTGTAGTTCCAAGACTGGAGGGCCACCTATAAGGATCACTCATCACGGAATCAATGCTGTTGAAGATGAAGGTGAAGAGAACGACTTCGAAGATTGGATATTTCCGACCGTCGAAGGGGGTCTAAGCAACTGGGAAGCAAAGGATTTTGTTCCCATCACCTTTATCAACCAGTAATTTTATCTTTAAACAATTTCCCATTTTTATGGTCTGTAATAACTAAAACTATTCGCACACTATTTTCACCTCATGCCTTGACCGGGGCATGCAAGTCCATTTGTAAGGGCTTGATTTTTCTTCATTATCATATGCCATGTTTTAATGAATCATTGGACGTTTTTCATCTATAAACTACTATGTTCATTTTCCTTTCCTCTTTTCATTTTTTTTTGTTTAAGGATGGCTATCCCTTACACACACCCACACTCATAAATGCAGGTACCCATCCATTCCGGATTCCATGGGCAACTATTCTGTTTCAGCCTTTGATAACTCTGAAGATTTGGTCAATCACACTGAGTACGAAGTTGACGAAGATTGTGAAGTGCCGGGAGAGTTAGTCAGACTTTTGCAACAAGAAGAGCGGGCTATTCTGCCTCATGAGGAGTTTATAGAAACCATCAACTTAGGGACAGAGGAGGACAGGAAAGAAGTAAAATTGGGTACCAACCTGGAACCAGGTGTCAAGGAGCGCTTAGTGCAGTTGTTGAACGAATACGTTGAAATCTTCGCCTGGTCTTATGAAGACATGCCAGGGCTAGACACAGATATCGTGGTTCACCATCTCCCTACAAGAGAGGATTGTCCACTGGTCAAGAAAAAGGTCCGCCGAATGAGGCCTGACATGTTTGAGAAGATTAAAGCTGAAGTAATGAAGCAATTCAACGCTGGTTTTCTGGCTGTTACAACCTATCCACAATGGGTTGCTAACATTGTGCCCGTGCCCAAAAAGGACGGCAAGGTCAGAATGTGCGTGGACTATCGGGATTTGAATAGGGCCAGTCCTAAAAATGATTTTCCACTACCGCATATCGACATCTTGATTGACAACACAGCTCAACACAAGGTTTTTTCCTTCATGAACGGATTCTCGGGCTACAACCAGATTAAAATGGCCCCCGAGGACATGGAGAAAACTACCTTTGTCACACAATGGGGTACCTTCTGCTACAAAGTGATGTCGTTCGGACTGAAGAACGCAGGGGTAACCTATCAATGTGCCATGGTAGCTTTATTTCATGATATGAACCATCATGAGATCGAATTTTACGTAGACGACATGATAGCTCGATCACAGACAAAAGAAGAACACCTCAATCATTTGCAAAAGCTGTTTGCCAGGTTGAAGGAGTATAAACTCAGACTGAATCCAAGCAAGTGCACTTTTGGAGTTAGGTCTGGTAAACTTCTGGGATTTATTGTCAGCAATAAGGGCATTGAGGTTGATCCAGCTAAAGTAAAGGCTATACAAGAAATGCATGTCCCCCGTACTGAAAAGGAGGTTAGAGGATTCTTGGAATGCTTGAACTATATTGCGAGGTTCATCTCTCACCTGACATCTACCTGCGAGCCAATTTTCAAACTGCTGAAGAAAGATTGGGTAGTTGAATGGAACGATGATTGTCAAGTTGCTTTTGATAAGATCAAGGAGTATTTACTAGAACCTCCTATTCTGATGCCACCCGTCGAAGGAAGGCCGTTGATCATGTATCTGACTGTTTTGGACAACTCAATGGGGTGCGTACTGGGCCAACATGACGAGTCTGGCCGAAAAGAGCATGCCATTTATTACCTTAGCAAAAAGTTTACCGACTATGAGACCTGCTACTCACTTCTCGAGAAAACTTGCTGCGCTTTGGTATGGGCTGCTCGCCGACTAAGGCAATATATGTTGACTCATACCACTTTGCTGATTTCCAAGATGGATCCGATCAAGTATATCTTCGAGAAGCCGGCTTTATCTGGGAGAATTGCTAGATGGCAAATGATCCTGACTGAGTATGATATCCAATATACTACCCAAAAAGCTATAAATGGGAGTATACTAGCTGACCATCTAGCTCATCAAGTCGTCGAAGATTATCAGTCTATGAGATTCGACTTCCCTGATGAGGACATCATGACATTGGACAACATTAAAGGAAACGGACCGTATGACGGACTGAAAAAGGATCCCGATGGACCCTATACTTTGATGATGCTTCAAATGCACTTGGTAACGGTATCAGTGTAATACTCATTTCTCCAGATGGTTGTCATAAACCCTTCACTGCCCGACTCTGCTTCAGCTGTACCAACAACATGGCTGAATATGAAGCTTGCATCTTTGGTCTCAAGGCTGCTTTAGACTTGGGAATCAAATCTTTGGTCGTATTTGGGGACTCGACTTTGGTTATCAGTCAAGTCAAAGGAGAGTGAGATACCAAACATCCTAATCTTATCCCATACAAAGAACATGTCCTGACGTTGTTGCCTCATTTCGAGCAGATTACTTTCGAGCATTTCCCGCGAGAAGAAAATCAGTTAGCCGATGCTCTGGCTACAATGTCTTCCATGTTTAAACTCAACTGGGATAACGAGGCTCCCCAAATTACCATCGAGCGAATGGACGAACCTGCACACTGTCATGAGATTAATACCGAAGAAGTAGTGGAACAACCCTGGTTTCATGAAATCAAAAGGTATCTCCAGACTAGAGAATATCCTGAAGGAGCTTCCGTCAATGACAAGAAGTTCTTAAGGAGATTTGCTGCCAAATTCTTCCTGAGCAATGGCATCCTTTATAAGCACAGTCATGATTGTGTTCTACTTCGTTGTGTGGACAAGGTTAAAGCAGAGTTGATCATGACCGATATACACAGTGGCACATTTGGCACCCACTTGAGCGGACATACAATGGCAAAGAAGATTCTAAGGGCAGGCTACTACTGGTCTACCATGGAAGCTGATTGTCATCAACATTCTCGCACCTACCACAAATGCCAAGTCTATACCGACAAGGTACATATTCCTCCTGTTCCTCTCAATGTTCTGACAGTTCCTTGGCCATTCGTAATGTGGGGCATTGACATGATTGGAGAGATCAAGCCCACGACATCCAATGGACATCGCTTCATCTTAGTGGCTATTGATTACTTCACTAAATGGGTCGAGGAAGCTTCCTATGCCTCAGTTACGAAGAATGTGGTTGCCCGCTTCATCAAGCAGAACCTCATATGCCGGTATGGTATCCCCGACAGGATCATCACAGACAACAGTACAAATTTGAACAATACTATGATCACCGCTCTATGCGAGCAGTTCAAGATTTATCATCACAATTCATCTCCCTACCGGCCAAAGATGAACGGTGCTGTTGAAGCCGCGAACAAGAATATTAAGAAGATCATTCAAAAGATGACAGTCACCTATAAGGACTGGCATGAGATGTTACCGTTTGCTCTGCATGGATATCGTACCACGACACGTACTTCAATAGGGGAAACTCCATTTTCTTTGGTATATGGCATGGAAGCTGTTCTGCCTATGGAAGTTCAGATTCCTTCCTTAAGGATTATGAAGGATGCCAGTTTGAGTGAAGACGATTGGATTCAGACCCGACTTGATCAACTTAACTTGATCGACGAGAAGAGACTTACCGCTGTTTGTCATGGCCAAACGTATCAAAAGCGGATGATCAAGGCTTTCAACAAAAAGGTTAGGCGTCAAGTATATCAAGTCGGAGATCTTGAAATCAAGCGGATCATCTTACCACAAAGTGATCCCAGGGGCAAGTGGACTCCTACTTATGAAGGACCATTTGTAATCAAGAGCATCTTTTCTGGTGGGGCAATGATTTTGACCACCATGGACGGCGACGACTTGCCGCACCCTGCGAACGCAGACATAGTCAAAAGATACTACGCATAAAACGACCCAACAAGTTGAAAACCCGAAAGGGCGACTTGGGCAAAAAGTGGGCATCCCGGTGGACCGAAAACCCGAAAGGGCGGTTCAGGAAAAAATTAGGGATAAAACAAAAAAAAAAACGGTACACCCGGCAAGTTGAAAACCCGAAAGGGCGACTTGGGAAAAAAGGGTTTCCCGGTGGACTGAAAACCCGAAAGGACGGTCTAGGAAAAAGTTAGGGAATTAAAGCGTATGACTATGTCTCATCAAATCACTTTAAGAACAATCTCTTCACCAACAAGCTCCAAGCTTCTGATCAATCCAATCATCTACGGACGAAGCAACAAACGAACAGATACTCAGAGTTATGAAGGCTATAGCAGAATGAGAACCCCATGGAATTATTACACATAGCCATCTTTCCTTTTGTATAAATTTTTTCTCAATTTTACGGCAACATTCTCTTACTAGGATGACTGTCTCCCTTGTACAAAAATACTTAAATTAATACAAATATACTTCAAAGTGCAGAAATTTGTTTGCCTTTCCTTTTCCCTTTTTACACTTATGTTTTATTTGAAAACGTCCAATGTTTTGTTAAATAGGAATATGCATTTGAATATAATCGTTACTTGCAAGGAAGGCGAAATTGAAGAAGGATAATTACTGATAGGTTGAGGGTGTAGGAAGATATCTTTGTGCCATTCTAGAAGAAGTCCTTTACAATACATCATTCAGATCCACAAAAACCTCAGAATACATGTCCCCAGTGGAGTTAAGCTTCAGGATCCCCCGACGAAGCCAGTACATTTCAAACTGGATTCCCCAGCCGATTTAAGTTTCAACGATCCCATCAGAGTTCAAACTCCCGATTCCCAGCGGAGCCAGAATAATCTAAACCTCCTTCCCCAGCGAAGTCAAATTTCCAACCGATCAAATTCCCTCAATTTCCCCTACTGTTAGGATGATTCCCCAGTAGAATGGCGCACAACCCAGGCTCCTGATTTCCCCGGATGAGTAAACTTTCTCCCCACAGGGTCACTTCCCAGCAGATTGAAGATTCTCAGTCTCATTTCTCCAACAGAAGTCTCCCAGGTTTTAATTCCCCAGTAGAGGTCGTCAGAGTAAACCTTATTCCCCAAGGAAGTCATGAAGAATTCTCATACTCCGCAGAAGTTGGTAAAGCTCTTGTTAAATTCCCGCAAGTCACCAAAGATTTTCAATCCCCAAACAGTCAACAAAGATTTCTCGTCTACAGTAATCAAAGTTTTTTTTAGAATCCCCAGCTTCGGTCAAGGATTTATTTTCCCCGGCAACAGTCAAAGATTTCATTATCTCCAGCTATCCAGGATTTATCTTCCTCAGCAAGACAACTACTCAGCTTACATGCATAACCATTACATCCATATATCATAAACATGGATTACAATTCATTGCATCATACATATCATGCAATATAACTTTGTGTTTTAGCTAACATTTTACCCTTTTTTAGGATAAGATTAAAAGGCTATCTTTAACAATTATTCAGATACAGTATGGATACACCCCAGACACGGCGGTCATTCTATTACTCATTCAGAACTTCAAGTCAAAATACAGTATGGATACACCCTAGACACGGCGGTCATTCTATTACTCCTTCATACCTCAGCAATCAGATACATACTAGATACGCTCCAGACACGACAACCATTCTATCTCTCATTCAGATTTAACTATCAACCACAAGTTCAGATACACTCCAAACACGGATGCCATTCTGGCCTTTACACCAGCAGTATGTTTTTCCCCAATGCATTCGCCACGGAAATCATTCTGTCACTTATTCAGATCCCAGTTACAATACGGATACACCCCAGACACGGCAGTCATTCTACTACTCATACAGATCTCAACTTCAGATACAGTCCAGATACACTCCAGACACGGTTTCCATTCTGTCACACATTCATAGTTTATCCCCAGCACACAGTTGCTCCATACGCAGATGTTTCTCTATTACCTAGATACAATACAGATACACTCCAAACACGGCAGTCATTCTGATATTCATTCAAAATTCAAATACAGTTACAGCTCAGATACGCGCCAGACACGAACGCCATTCTTTTGCTCATACAAACTCAGTCTCCAGATATAGTTCAATGCATTCCAAACACGGATACCATTTTGACGTTCATTCTTCTGACCTTCAGCATTACAATTCAACAAACATTCTTGGATGGAATCTTTAAGCCCATCTCCAGCAAGATTCTACCATCTCCAAATGGCATCTTTAAGCCCATTTCTTCAGCCATGTTCTGACGAGTGCAAATTTACGGGCACTCTAGTGTCCAATCCTCTTTTACCTTCGAGTCACGAAAGGCAAACTTGCCAATCTAACTCTTCAGGTTCAAGAAGATTGAACATGGGCAACTGTTGTACCCCAAAATTTTCCCTCCCATTTCATCAACATTTTCTCATCACAAGACTCTTGGAACTGAAGATCAAGCTAGGGTTTGCTCTGCTCAAGACACTTCCTTGCACTGTTGACCTAAATTAGGGTTTGAGTTTGCACAGGGATATTTTGACCCACAATTCCCAAAGTAACTTTCATACTTCATGTTGGACTCACAAGTTTATCCATACCAAGTTTCAAGCCTTGATTCAAATTTTTTCCCAGTCAATTGGACAGTTGACCTAGAAATCAACTGTATTGGGGAAAAAGTCAATTGTAGCCAATTGACAGTCAAACCTCATGATTTTTGACCCACATCAACATAATGAACTCATATAGGTCATTTGATCAAGTTTGGATCACAATTCCACAAGAAATTTGATCAGATCACCAAAAGGGCAAAATGGTCATTTTTAGGGTTTTGACTATACAAAGGCAATTTTTGACTGTTTGACCTAACCAATGGCAAATCAAGCTCAACCATGGACACAAGGACTCAAGGACATTTTCTTTACCCATTCAACAAGTTCAAAAGATCTCAAAAAGCATTGGATTGACAGATGAATTTTTCAATCAACTGATCAAAATTTGACTGTACACTGAAAAGTCAAACTTTGACTTTTTGGTCAAAATCATGTGCCAAGAGTTATTTTTCATCAAGACATGTCAAAATATGAAACTTGTTCATCAAGAAACTCAAAAATGCAAATTAGGGTTTAAAATGGAAAAATTTCATAACTTAGATATTTTCTAAGTTATGAAATTTTCTTATTTTTTCCTAACTTTGTCCCATTTTTTCACCAAGATGCAAATGGATTCAAACAAAACTTGCAACATGAAAGTTGTAGTCCATCACAAAGTCTACAACTTTGATTCACAAAGTTTTCTCAAAAGAAGCTTGTATCTCAAGTTATGAGTTTTGGAACAAGGGTACCTAAAACTTTTAACTTAGAAAATTTGCCCTAATCTAGGCAAGGTTTTGACCCATCTTCTTGGCCATTTTCACATAGTTACACTTGGAATTTCAAGTTACATTTCAAAGATGGATTGTAGTACATATTCCAAGATTCCCAAATTGCACAAGAACTCCTCAAACACCCTTGTGGTTAGGGAGAATCGAATGCTTGAAGTTGGCAAAAACTCACTTTTGTCCATGCCCAATACATGTTCATACAAACTTGCATTTTCAAATCAGCATGTTTGGTGCTAGCTTACAGGCCTCAAAATCAACTTGCACTTCATAATTTAATGCATAACCATTGAATTAAGGTGTTATCTTGGCCATTTGGACATTACATACAAGATTAACCCTTATTTGGAAAAAGGTAAAATGCCATTTTTGTAAAAGTGCACTTTATGTCAAACCAAAATCCTTGAGGTATGGGGCCATATCTCTGAAGCAAGACTGAAGCTATCAATTCCAAGAACCAAGAGCAAAAGATGCAGCATGATAGGAGGGCATGTACCAAGCTATAACATCACTTCCACATGCTTGCTTGAAAAGGAAGAAAAGTGGCAAAACATATACAATCTCACATATCTGTTAAGAGAAGCTTAGACAAACCTTGTAGACAAGTTCCATACCTCCCAACAAGCCTGAAACACGACCCTTTCATCACTCAAACATCCTCATACTCAAAATCCCTATTTTGCTGCAAAACAGGGCAAGTTCTGCATTTTGAAAGCCATAACCAAATTCCATCGTGCGTTTTGTCCAAAGATAGTTCAAACACCTTCCAATCAATTCACCTGAACTATCCTGGGCCCCCATTGCAAGCTGTAACACCTCTAACACACTTTGTAATTTTTGTTTCAAAGCTCTGCAGGTTGAGTTCTACAGCACGATTCAAGCTGTTTCAAAACAAGCCAAGCGTTGGAAAAGGTTCCTTGGACTCCAGGCAAGCTCAACAGAAGCTCAAACACCATTGGAGGTTGCTACATTGCCCATCTCGAAGTCAACTGAAACAGGTATTTCATGGACTTCTATCTCTCTATTTAGGAATGGTTAGGCTTAGGTTTGTGAATGAAATATGTTGTACTCATAGCCCTGAAGCCATACATATGCTTAGTTTTCATTTACATTAATCGTGCTAAGAGAATTTCACTCATGAACTTTCTGAAAAAACTAGGTTAGAAATTAGGGCCAGAGAAATTCTCTCTGGTCTTTGAGAGTTAATCCAAGTTATTTATATGGTTGAATTCGTTGTTTAATTCTCTACAATGTTCATGTTATGAGTTTTGCCAAAAAATCAAAGAATCAGGAGATAGCCATGGATGTACAGAAGCGCGTGTTTTGTGAACAAGAGGAAGAAGAAGAAGTATGTTTGGGCTGGGCCTGTGTGTTTTCACTTTTGACACCCCACTTTTCTGTTTGTCATTTTGTTATATTTATTTTTTATTCTGACTTTATTATTTTTTATCTAAATATAAAAAATGCAAAAAAATTATTTTTCCTATATTTTTCATATTTATTTGATATTTATTTTTATCTTACTAATATAAATAGGTAAATAAATTATTTTCTTTTAAAAAAAAAACACAAAATAATACAAAAAATGTACCTATTTTTATTTATTATTTTTATACACTTAAAAACATTTTCTAGAATATACACTTTTTTTTTTAAATAATTAATTTTTATTTTTGTATATTTAATATGTTTAATATATATATATATATATATATATATATATATATATATATATATATATATATATATATATATATATATATATATATATATATATATATATATATATATATATATATATATATATATATATATATATATATATATATATATATATATATATATATATATATATATATATATATATATATATATATATATATATATATATATATATATATATATATATATATATATATATATATATATATATATATATATATATATATATATATATATATATATATATATATATATATATATATATATATATATATATATATATATATATATATACTCATATATTTGCTTTATTAAATAATTAGGTCAAAAAAATACAAAAATACTACACTTTTATTTTTATTAATATTTTTGCACTAAAAATACCCTTTTTTACAATATACTTCAATTTTTTTGTACAAATTAATATATTATTGTATATAATTAATAAATAATATTGTTTATTTAAGAATTAGGGTTTTTGCCCTAAATGACAAAGATAATAAAAATTGACTTTTTTTATTTACTTATATTTCACATTAAAAAATATACTTTTTACATATATAAAAAAACCTTTTCTTTGCATAATACATTTCATTTGACTTTTATTTATTTGTATACTATTCAGTTATTGTACATTTAAATATCGCCTATACATTCGATTTGGTTGTAATAACTTAGAATTTATTTTCTTGTCAAATACCCCCAATTCAAATTTGTACCCCCTCCCTATATCATGTTGTAATAGTGTAGCATTTAAATTCTCGCACATTTAAAAGCTTTCAATTATGCCATGCTTAGACTTAGGTTTTGTATGCAAATAAAATCAACAATTAGTTTGACCTAATCCAAGATAAACATGCATGAAAAACAAACACAATGCACACTTGCACCCCTAGGGTTACAATCCACTTGTTGCCTTCAAAAATGGGCCATGGTTGCATGTCAAGTACTTTGGCAAAACAAAAACAAACAAAAAGATCATAGTCCCTCGATGACGCTATCTGAGTTGCCTAAACAAAATGATCAAGTCCCTTAAGAAAAATTGCCAAAAATACTTGACACCATTGCTATCATGGTCTATACGATGACCCGCGCCTGTCCCGTTAACATCCTAACACAAGGTTGTTCACCAAATACAATGGTGAAACAACACTGTTAAAAGGGTTAAAAACATAAGAAAGATCTTTGAGTAAAATAGGGTAGATAGCTCTTAGTTACTTGATCAAACTTGCAAAAACATCCTTGCTATTTTCAAAACATACTTCACCACACAATTTCAAAACCCTACTTTCAAACATTGAAAACTTCTCAAAAGACAAAAACACCTTTGTATACATTCAAACGAGAATCATTACAAAGGTTGCCACAACAAATGGCCTCTTTTCAAAAACATCTTTCAAAATCACACACAAAGCACCATTTCAAACAATTGAAAAGCAAAGCAAGTGATCTAAGCAAATAACTAAGAGCCCATGGATAACCATGGATAGAAAGGGTGCTAATACCTTCCCTTTCTATAATCTACTCCCCGAACCCAAGAAAACATCTCAAAGGTCTTTCCTGTGCTTTTTGACCTTTCCTTAGGATAAAATAAAAAGTTGGTGGCGACTCTTGCTAAACCGAAACATTTGCGAACACAAACGCAAAACCTCAAGTCAGTTCTCCCACCGTATCACACCCACTAATCAATTTTAACATTCCCATCTTCACACTGTTGGATGTCTCTTTGCATACCAAGCTCATATCTCTAAATTGTTCGATCATCTCTAACTCTCGAACCATAAGCATTGACATATGCAAATATTTCCTACTCAAAGCATCAGCTACTACATTTTCTTTACCAAGATGGTAACTCAAATCTAAATCATAATCCTTCAACAATTCGAGCCATCTTCTCTGCCTCATGTTTAACTCCTTATGATCAAATAAGTATTTTAAACTCGTATGATCACTGAACACTTCAAATTTAGAGCCAAAAAGATAATGTCTCCAAATTTTTATCACGAACACCATAACCGCCAATTCTAAGTCATGAGTAGTATAGTTCCTCTCATGAACTTTTAACTGTCTAGAAGCATAAGAAACAACTTGTCTGTTTTGCATTAGCACACCACCAAGACCCATCTTAGAAACATCCCAATAAATTATAAAGAATTCATTCGGATTTTGGAAAATCAACACCGTAGCAGTCGTCAACTTCTTTTTCAGCTCTATGAAACTTTCTTCACATGCAACATCCCACACATAAGCTTGACCCTTTTGAGTCAACTGAGTCAATGGTAATTCCAATTTAGAAAATCCCTCAATGAATCTTTAGTAGTAACCTGCTAAACCAAGAAAACTTCGAATCTCAGTTGCAGACTTCGGAGTCTCCCACTGTAACATTTCATCAACTTTAGAAGGATCTACCGCAATTCCACCACTAGAAATCACATGGCCAAGAGAACTCACTTCCTTCAACCAAAATTCACACTTCGACAGTTTCACATACAACCTCAAGTATCCAAAATGTTCAATAAGTCTCAACTCTCTCACAGTCACTTATCCATTAGGTTCACCCAAAATGATGAACGGATATTCCCTTGATGGAACGTTAAACACTTAACACACCATTAAGCTAGTAAGACAAGTCTATCACATCTAACATGATCGCGTCTACTATCAACAAGAGATCAAGGGTGATCAATTACTCAATTTTACAACAGGTATCCGACAACCATGATAGCGCATAATCCATCATTACTAAACTAGAATAGTGTTTCTTTAAAACTTATACTCAAAGTTACCTAAAGCACCATGTTCCAATTAATATTCGTCATTCTAATTATTCTTACTCGGCATAAGTTATATCTCCATGCGCTTCTCTAATATCTCCATATTCTCCCTTATACCAAACATCTCATTCCTTTAATTTATTCATTTACAACATGCATACTTAACCGCATCATAAACAAGCTGCGATAATAACTAGTTAAGCCTAAGAAGCTTCTAGTCTCTGTAACCGACTTTAGAGTCTATCAATGTAGAACCATACATGCTTTGGATGGATCCATATATACCATCATTCAAAATAATATGCTCAATAAAATTCTCCTCCTCATACCATGATCTACACCTTGACAACTTAGCATAAAGTTTCTTCTCTTTCAACATTGAAATTCACAACATTCGACATTCCCTTATTCTGACTTAGATGAACTCATATTGTCCTAAACAAACACCGCAACAAACTAATCCAAATATTCATAATGCCTACACAAGTTCTAAAATCTGTCCTCTAACTATCCTCACCCTTCATTTAAATCTGAAGGCAACCCTTCTCAATTCGATTATACTGTAGACATAGTCGCCTAACAGTTGGTCCATCAAATCGTCAATCCCTTGAAGTGGATAATTAATCTCACCCATTACCTTACTCAATTATCGGTAATCCACACACGATCTCATTCAAGTGTTGTCACAAACATGAAAAACTCTAAGCCTTATATCCTAAGGGTTATCCTACTTTCTTAGAAGATAAGAACATTACTTCTCTATTGTCACCAAACTCAGATCCACGCTCTGGAGGAAAGTCGCGAATATCTTTAGGAAAAACTTCAGGAATCACACAACACTGACATATCACTAGCCGTCACATTGCTCTCTATTATTCGAGAAGAAGACATCAACAATACCTGATAGTTCTCTCTGAAGACATCCCAACTTGACTTGCAGACAAAATCACGAATCTGTACTCTCTTCAGTTTCCAGAAATAACATAGCTCAAACAACACTTGAACTCTTGCAATTCAGCAATATATTGCACCAACTCACACACCTGAAACATATCAGAGAAGCAAAAGCTTCTCCCACACTTTTTTCAAACCAAGCCTTGTAGACAAACAGTTAGAAAAACAAGCAAGTACCAACAGTGTTTCACACACATGTCGCATACTAAGGAACAAACAACATTAGACAACCTGGAAGGATGGACCGACCTGCTCCGATACCACTAATGTAACACCCTTCTAAACCCCACATTATATTCATAATTATTTAAAATAATATCAGAGTAATACAACAAAAGGGCGTCACATTTTATTCGTGAAACAATCATATGTGCTACTCTTACTCCGTAACATGGGTTTTCAAAATTATTCACGACATATCCATTATCAAGGTTTCACATACTTGCAGTAGAATCATAGTTCAAACAAGTTTATTAAAACACTTCATAGTGCCCCATGATTCATGGTTCACAATTCAACATAATTTAAACTCCATGGAAACAATTTAAATTTCATAACAAAACAAGAACAAAATAGTTTTCAAAACAAAGCATTCCCATCCCCGATGTTACATATCAGAGCAAGACCTTCTAGACTCAACGGAAATAAAACGCACACTCCAGGCTATTCTTCTAAGCCTTTATGGACTACTCCTGATTACCTGCATGTTACCCACGTAAAGGCAACATTCAAGCAGAAAGGCTGAGTTCATCACAATTATTATATAAGATATAAGTAATAGACATAGCAGAATAAACCAAAAGTATCACAACATAAACTCAGCATTGTAATATTCCAAGTACCTCAAAAATCATACAAATTCAATAACACAATACAACATCATCAATTTAAGAACCATGAAATGCCACATAAGATGTAGTGCAATGACATAGACTCATGCATGTGGTACCAATTCATTTTATGGAGACTGGGCCATCACCCTCCAAAGACCCCAATCATAGGATGGATTCCTACTTGGAACCGGAGCAAATCATAGACATCCTAAATCCATACAATAGGATTGAGACCAAATCACTAGAACAACATCCTAAATCATCAAAATGGACCAAAGATGTCGAATGAGTGCATGATGTGCAACAATAATATAAACGATCCACAAGCAACATCATGTCATTAAATAAATCAAAGCAACATCATAACATCATCATATAATCAATATATCATCGTATATATCACATAATCATCATTATTAACCAGCATTATCATAAGATCATCATATCAGAGTAATAGACATCCCAATCATAGACATCCCAAATCCACACAATGGGATTGAGACCAAATCACTGACCAACATCCTAAATCATCAAAATGGACCAAAGTTGTCCAATGAATGCATGATGCGCAACAACAAACATAATGACCACAACTAGTCATGCACATCATCATTCATGTATTCACCAACATCATCATATAAACCTCATCATATGTACTCATATAATAAAAACATCATCATAATAATATCATCATAACATCATAATCAACAAGTGTTGTACCCCAAAATTTGCCCTCTACTTTCATCAATATTTTCTCACCACAAGACCCTTGGAGCTCAAGATCAAGTTAGGGTTTGCTCTGCTTAAGACTCCTCCTTGCACTATTGACCCAAATTAGGGTTTGAGTTTGCACAAAGATGTTTTGACCTAAAATGCCCAACGTGACTTTAATGCTTCATGTTGGACTCACAAGTTTATCCATACCAAGTTTCAAGCCTTGATTCCAATCTTTGCCCAGTCAATTGGACAGTTGACCTAGAAATCAGCTGTATTGGGGAAAAGTCAACTGTGGCTAATTGACAGTCAAACCTCATGAAATTTGACCCACATCAACATAATGAACTCATATGGACCATTTGATCAAGTTTGGATCACAATTCCACAAGAAATTTGATCAGATCACCAAAAGGGCAAAATGGTCATTTTTAGGGTTTTGACTGCACAAAGGCAATTTTTGACTGTGTGACCTAACCAATGGCAAACCTAGCTCATATATGGACTCAAGGAATCAATGGCATTGTCTTGACATATTCAACAAGTTCAAAAGATCTCAAATGCACAAGATTGACAGATGAATTTTCCAGTCAACTGATCAAAATTTGACTGTATACTGAAAAGTCAAACTTTGACTTTTTGGTCAAAATCAAGTGCCAAGATTCATTTTTCATCAAGACATGTCAAATTATAAAACTTGTTCATCAAGAAACCCAAAATTGCAAATTAGGGTTTAGAATGAGAAAATTTCATAACTTAGAATTTTTCTAAGTTATGAAACTTCCTTATTTTTTCCTAAATTTGTCCCATTTTTTCATTAAGATACAATTGGATTCAAGCAAAACTCAAAACATGAAAGTTGTAGTCCATTTCAAAATCTACAACTTTGATTCACAAAGTTTCCTCAAAAGAAGCTTGTAGCTCAAGTTATGATTTTTGGAACAAGGGTGCAAAACATTCTTAACTTAGAAATTTTTTGACCTATTCTAGGCAGGATTTTTGTCCAACTTCATGGCCACTTTTCACATAGTTCCAATTGGAATTTCAATTTTCATTACAAAGATGGATTGTAGTACACATTCCAAGCTTTCCAAATTGTCCAAGAACTCCTCAAACACCCTTGTGGTTAGGGAGAATCGAATTGGCAAAGTTAGGCAAAAGTCACTTTTGATCATAACCAAATGCATGTTCATACATTGGCATTTTTCAAGTCAGCTTGTACAAGCTAGATTACAGGCCTCTAATCCTCTTCACACTCAATAATTAAATGCCAAACCATTGTGTTCAAGCATTATTTTGTTCATTTGGTCATTACATGCAAGATTAATCTTTAAATGGAAAAAACATATTTACCATTTTTGAAAAGGTGCACTTTATGTCAAATTCAAAATCCAAGAAGTACAAGCAAAATCTTTGAGGCACAAGTTTGTAGACAAATCCCAATGATCAAGAGAGAGTGCTGCAGCATGCTTGAGGGACATGTGTTGGCCTATAACCCAACTTGACTATCCTTGCTTACCTTAGAAGAAACTTGGCAAAAAGAGATCAAACTCTCACTTCCTGCAAACAGAAGCTCAAGCAAACTTTGTAGACACTTTTCATACACCAAAACAAGCCAAAAGCACAACTCATCCACCCCTAAGACCTGCTCATACTCAGAATCCCTGTTTTGTTGCAAAACAGGGCAAGTTCTGCAACTTGACCTCCATAACCATATCCATTCGTGCGTTTTTGCTCAAGCCTGTCCAAACACATTCTATATCATCCACACAAACTATCCCAAGCCCTAAACACAGACTGTAACACCCCTAACCAAGTTTGCCATTTTCACTTTTCAACTGTGCAGGTTGACTTCCATAGCTCGATACAGGTAGATTCAAAGCAAGCTAGGTGTTGGAGAAGGTTCCTTGGACCTCAGGCAAGCTGTACAAATCCTCAAACACCATTGAAGTTGGCCATATTACGCTGTTCAAGTCAAGCTGAAACAGGTAAAAATGTGAACTTCTATCTCTCTATCCAGGCATGATTAGGCTTAGGTTTGTGAAGAAAACATGTTCTAGTCATAGCCCTGAAACCATCCCTGTATTTACTTTTCATTTATATTATGCGTGCTGTGAGAATTTTGGCCATGAACATTGAAAAAAACTTAGGTCAGAAATTGGGGATGAAGAAATTCTCCCTCATTTCTGAGAGTTAGCTCAAGATTTTTATATGTATGAATTCGTCTCTTCATGCTCTATAATGTTTGTGTTATGAGTTTTTGTTGAAAGTCAAAGAATCAGGAGTTTGGATGAAGCATGGAACACGCGCGTTTTTCTGTTTGAACGTGGCTGAAGGTTGAAGACAGAGTTGGCTTGGGCTGGGCCTGAGTCAACTTGCTGTTTGCACCTTTTTTTTTAGTTTTACACCCCCCTAGCCCATTGGGTGATATTTTATTCATTTTTGATTTTTTCTTTTTGATTCTGACTTATTATTTTTTGCTCAAATATAAAAAATATTTAAAATATTTTTCCACCCATTTTTGCATTTTATTTGGAATTTATTTGTTTTATTTGAACTTATACATGTAAAATAAATATAAATGCCTTTTTATTTAAAAACATTAAAAATAACACAAAAATATATTTTTCAGCCATTATTTTTATTTACCTTTTGAAAACATTTTCTAAAAAATATATACTTTATTGTAAATAATTAATATTTTCATTTTTGTACATATTTAGTATATTTAAATATATATAATATAAATACTTGTACATTTATTAGAATATTTAGGATAAAATATAAAAATAATACATTTTTTATTTTATTAATATATGACATAAAAAAATACTTTTTTTTACAATATACTTCCTTTTTTTATTTTTGTATAAATTAATATATAAATATTGTATATAATTAATAAATAATTGCTATTTATTCAAAATTAGGGTTTTGCCCTAAAACCACAAATACTCCAAAATTGACCTTTTTATTTTTGTTTATATTTTACATTGAAAAATACTTTTACATATATAAAAAACCATTTTTGTGCATAATATATTTTGCATATTTATTGTATTTATTTAATTATTGTACAATTAAATAATTTGTATATTCAATATGGATGTAATAGTTTTAGATTTAATTTCTTGCTAAATATCCCCCATTCAAACATTTGTACCCCCACCCCCATAATTATGTTGTAATAATTTAGGACTTTAAATTTCCGCATTTAAAAGCTTTTAAATTATGCCATGATAGACCTAGGGTTTATATGCAAAAATCAAATAACAAATAGCTTGACCTAATTCAAAGACAAAAAAGCATGAAAATGGACAACACCAATCACACTTGCACCCTTAGGGTTACTCCACTTGTTGCCTTCAAAATGGGCCATGTTTGCATGTCAAGTACTTTGGCAAAACAAAACAAATCAAATGATCATAGTCCCTCGTTGACGCTTTCTCAAGTTGCCTAAAAAATGATCAAGTCCCTCAAGCAAATTGCCAAAGATACTTGACACTATTGCATTCATGGTCTAAATGATGACCCGCGCCCGTCCCGTTAACATCCTAACACAAGATTGTCCACCAAATACAATGGTGGAATAATACTGTTAAAAGGGTTAAAACATGAGAAAAATCTTTGAGTAAATTTAGGGGTAGACAACTCTTAGTTACTTGATCAAACTTGCAAAACACACTTGCCTACTTTCAAAACACACTCCACAAACACAACTTTCAAAACACACTCCACAAACACAACTTTCAAAACAACTTTCAAAACAACTTTCAAAACCATGAAAACATCTTTTCAAAAAGACAAACACCTTTTGTAAAACATTCGAGTAAAGAATTGTTACAAGGGTTTCCTAGACAAGGCATCTTTTTCAAAACATTTTCAAAACCACACACACAAAGCACCATTTCAAACAATAGAAAGCACCATTTCAAACAATTGAAAATGCAAGGTAAGTGATCTAAGCAAGTAACTAAGAGCCCATGGATAACCATGGATAGAAAGGGTGCTAATACCTTCCCTTTCTATAATCTACTCCCCGAACCCAAGGAAACATCTCAAAGGTTTTTGCTGTGCTTTTTAACCTTTCCTTAGGATAAAATAAAAAATCGGTGGCGACTCTTGCTAAACCGAAACATTTACGAAAACAAACGCAAAACCCAAGTTAGTTCTCCCACCGTATCACAGAACTGGCGACTCTGCTGGGGATAATTTAAAAGTGGAGTAACCTTAGGGCTTAGATCACCCTTTTGCATGACTAAATTGTTTGCTTTGATTGCTTTACATTTTGGTTCTCTTGTTTGGGCTTGAAATCCTACTATCGGATTTGGGGAAATATTCATAGATAGCAATACGTTGTGGAAACTGTGTGGGGTATACCGACACAGTTGAAGCAATAGCTATATTAGTGCGACATATTTGTGAGTACCGGTAACCCTTGAGTTCAATCAAGGAGAGTACGGGGCCGCTGAGTGATGTCACCAAGCACTAATGACCTAGAATCTTACTTGACCATCTTGGCCTTTTATTAGGGTTAGTGAGATGACCGGCTTTGGTGCAGTCCGAAGTTGGTAGATACTCGATGCTACACTCATTGAGGGTTGTTTTCTTGGAATATTTTGGTCGCTAGTTAAGTGGCTAAACCAAAACAATGAACATGGAAAACAATCCAATGATATTGAGCTCCTTAGAACCCGGTTACTATTTATAGGACAAGTTTTTAAGCCAACTACACTCAAGAGGGTACTTACCTATGAAACCTCATGCAAGCCTGAAACTAGGGTTTTTTTGGTGTGACTTGCTTGTACATATGTTTGTGCATACATCATGAACATCATAAAGCATCATATGCATCCACTAACCATTTCAAGGGTTTGGATCTTCATCTTTGTTCTTGTTTTGTAGGTCATGGAAATTCTTCGCAGGAAAACTATCCAAGTCAACCTTGTAAGAATCCCTCCTCAACTCAAGGAGCTCACATCCAGAATTCCAGAAAGCTCTCTCTTCAGTGAAAGACATGGTAGACTTCTCAACCTAGTCAACACCAGCATTGAAGAATACACGGTGAAAGTGTTGTTCCAGTTCTTTGACCCCCTTCACCACTGTTTCACATTCCCCGACTACCAATTGGTGCCTACTTTGGAGGAATTTTCTCAACTCCTGAGAATTCCTATTCTTAATCAACTACCCTACAATGGTACGGAAAAAGAACCAAAGCCTGAAGATGTTGCTCAAGCACTACACTTGCAACCATCTGACATCAAGGGGCATTGGGAAACTAGAAGTGGTGTCAAAGGCTTCTTGGCAAAATTCTTGTTTGAGAAGGCACAAGAGTGTTGGAACTCCTTGGATCTACAAGCCTTTGAAGAGATTGTGGCACTCCTTATTTATGGGTCGGTCTTGTTCCCAAATCCTGACCAACTTATAGATGTCAATGCTGTCAAGCTTTTCCTATCCAGGAATCCCATACCTACATTGCTTGGGGACATCCTCCATTCATTTTACACACGAACAATGTGAAAGAGAGGTGTTCTCATGTGCTGTACTCCTCTCCTTGCTAGGTGGTTTATTTCTCACCTTCCACAATCTGTTTTGAAGAATAAACAAGGCTTAAGGTGGTCACAACGGTTGATGACCCTCACACATTCTGATGTACATTGGTGTTCTCGGTCCAGAGAAAATGTCATCATCGTCGGTCGTTGTGGTGAGTTCCCTAATGTTCCATTACTTGGCATTAGAGGGGGAATTACCTACAACCCTTGTCTAGCTTTGAGACAATTTGGATATGCACGGAGGGATGGCCCTCATGACATGCTGATTCCTGACCTAGTTTTTGACTTCGACAACGATGCGCAAGGACTTCGCCAAAGATTCATAAGAGCTTGGGGGATGCCTAACAAGGTAGATAGCAAGACACTGGGACACAAGAACTCCATCCCTCTTGAGCCTTATCTCAAGTGGGTAAGGACCCGAGCCCAGAGTCTTATGATGCCTTACCCTAATATTCTCCCGTTGATTAAAGAGCCTGATAAGGAAGGAGAGGTTCCCTACACCATCCTACATCCTGACATGCCAACATCATGGGAGGAAATGCAGAAGAGTTGGATCCAACTCAAGGAAGAGCGGAATACTTTTGAAGCCAGCTTCTATGCCAGTGAGAAGAAGGTTTTGGAGCTTACCCGCCGACTTCACGAGGAGGAGACCCTCAACACTTACATCGCACCAAAGAGGATGCGCAACGTCTTTTTACCTTAAGAAGTTTTTGTAATATTTGGCCCATGGGGCATTTATGTACTGACAAAATTTCTTCTTATTAATATGACGTGTGTTCTTTTTGTCTGCAACAAATTTTGAATTTCTAAATCCTTGAACGCATTGCATGAATAAACATATCATTCATCATATGCATAAGCAGGTCTCCACACCAGGTTTCCATATCTTTCTGCTGTTTATTTCAGTAAGATGGATCTCGAATAGACGGTCAAAGATCTGCAGTCACAAAACTCACAGTTTCAACAGCTCCGAATGACCTTGGCAAAGGGTCAGGAGGATCTAAAAGCACTGCTTGGGAACAAAGAGCAAGAAAAAGTGAAAAAGAAGAAGAAAAGAGTCGGGGTAGCTACACTGGGAAGAAGGTTTGAGAATGAAGCTAGAAGAGTTCTTGAATTTCCCTCCGCATCTGATGAGGGAACCAATAAGGGAAAAGGAGCTGCATTACCTTCTGAGTCCGAGGCTGAAGAGGAAGAGGTTGAGGGAGATGAAGACTACTCAGAGCAATAATACCCGCCAGTGGACGACAAATACAAAAACCTGGAGGATAGACTGGCAGCTATGGAGCTGCAAAGGGTTCCTGGGTTAGATTTTGAAGAATTAGGTTTGATTGCTGGAATTGTGATACCTCCAAAGTTTAAGGTGCCAATTTTTGCAAAATACGACGGGCTGTCCTGCCCAAAAATGCACCTAAGGTCATATGTCAGAAGAATTCAACCTCATACATCCGACAGAAATCTTTGGGTACACTTCTTTCAGGACAGTTTGTCCGGTACACAGCTAGACTGGTTTTACCAGCTTGAGAGGTCAGAAGTGCATAACTGGGAAGACTTGGCAGCTGCCTTTTATCGCCAATATCAATATAATGCTGACTTGGCGCCAACCCGTACTCAGCTACAAAGTATGGGGATGGCCTCAAATGAAGGATTCAAAGAATACGCCCAGAAATGGCGTGACTTGGCCGGAAGAGTACAACCACCTCTTTCAGATAGGGAGCTAGTTGATATGTTCTTGGGGACCCTATCTGGACCGTTCTTCAACCATTTGACCGGGAGCTCTTCCGCAGGGTTTACTGAATTGATTCTGACTGGAGAACGAGTGGAAGCTGGTATTAAGAATGGGAAGATTCAAAGGGATGCCTCTGCATCTACAACTGTTAAGAAGTCATTTCCTGCCAAGAAGGAGGAAGCTGTTATATACTCTCAGAAAAGATCGGGAAGAACTGAGCGCCGGCTGACTGTGGGGGCCGTGATGATCCAGAGCTCATCAAATGATCAGCCTCGTAACAATCAGTCCAGACCAAATCAGCAACGGGTGGAGCGGCCACAACGGCAGTTCACCCGCATCAATATGACACCTGCACAAGTTCTTCCCCATTTTTTGAATCTAAATCTCACCACTATCAAAGAGGCACCAAAGAATGTGAACACATCTTCCCCATATTATCATCCTAATGCTAAATGTGCCTATCATTCTGACAGCATCGGGCATGACACCAACGATTATTGGGCGCTTAAACATAAAATTCAAGACTTGATAGATGCAAAATAGGTTGAGTTCGATGCTCCAGAGAAACCAAACGTAATATCTGCTCCAATGCCGAAACATGGTCGCAATGTCCATGCTATTGAAGAAGATCTGTATGTTTCTGCTGTTGATGATCTGATGACTCCACTATTGACAATCAGGTTGAATCTGTTGAAGGCTGGGATTTTCCCAGGATGTAAAGAAGACTGCTACTGTTGTTCCTCCCTATAATCGACTGTCCATTGCTGAAGATAGGCATCCAAGGCCTGATGGACAGTCAACAAATTCTTTTCGAAAAGGTTCCTGCTACTCCAACTTCTATCAAAGATGTTTCAATAATCACCATTTCCACCAATCTTTCCAAGGCCCCTAAAAAGCCTGTTAAGATTACATCCGCTACGAAGTTTGTTCCTCTGAAAATAACCATGCCTTGGCCTATCCCCTACATTTCTGACAAATCAATACCATGGAATTATGGTGGAGAAATCTACTACCATGGTGTTAAACAAGTTGAGATAACTGAGGAAAGCTCTGACGAAGAAGATGCCGACATTGGAAACATTGCCGGTACGAGCAAGATTACCCGAAGTGGGAGAATATTTTCTCCAGAGATTGCCCCTCCAAAGGCAATCTTTGGACCCTCAGCTGTTGCCAAAGTTACTCCTGCACTGATAAAACTTTCTGCAAGAATTCCATTGATTGAAGAAGCTGTCACTCCTGTGGTTGTTCCTCCTATTTCTGCTGATAAGGGGAAAGGGATCCAAGATGATCTCGTCAGGACGAGGGCTCAGCCATTGGTTATCCCCGAAACCTCTAAGAAAGAAATGGAGGAGATTCTGAAAATAATTAAGAAGAGTGATTATGACGTTGTAGAGCAACTAGGGCAAACCCCCTCGAAGATATCCATGCTAGATTTGCTGCTTTGTTCGGAGGCTCATGCCAAAGCTTTGATAAGGTTTTTGAAGACAGCCCATGTACCCCAGGAAACCTCAGCCGATCAATTCCAGGATTGTGTAACCATCCTTACCGCAGACAACGGCATGGGTTTCTCTGATGCTGACCTGACTCCGAAAGGAAGAAAGCATAATGACGCATTGCATGTGTCAGTCGAATGCCGAGGAACTACTCTTGCCCATGTTTTGGTCGACACTGGTTCTTCTCTGAACGTGCTGCCTAAGAAAGCTCTGGATCGATTGGATTGTGAAGGCTTGGAGCTGAAACTAAGTAATATCATTGTCAGGGCCTTTGACAGGTCTAAAAGAATGGTACATGGGGAGGTCGACATCCCTATCAAGGTGGGCACTGAAGTATTCCACTCAACTTTCTATGTGATGGACATCCGTCCGTCATACTCTTGCTTGCTAGGGAGACCATGGATACATAATGCTGGTGCGGTCACTTCCTCCCTACATCAGATGCTGAAATACCCTGTCAAGGGAAAGATTATAACTGTACACAGTGAAGAGGAATATATAATCAGTCACCTGAACTCCTTTCGGTATGTGGAAGTGGAGGGAGAATTCATTGAGACACCGTTCCAACACTTCGAGGAAATTGCTCCCGAGGTTGCTGTAGCAAAGGCAGTAGCTGAGGTACCCAAGCAGGTGGCCAGGATGGCATCTCTGAAAGACGCAAAGGCTGCAATGAAGGAGGGGAAGAGCTCAACATGGGGTCAGTTACCTGACTTTCCCCATAAAACAGACAAGTTTGGGTTGGGATTTACCGCTGCGGGGCAAAAAGCTATGCGTCGCTCAAAAATTGAAAGAACACCCATCAAGATTTCTCCTCATGGAATCAATGCTTTGGAAGACGAAGACGAAGAGGGCAACATTGAAGACTGGATCTTCCCAACCATCGAAGGGGGACTGCACAACTGGGAGGCGAAAGACTTCGTCCCCATTACTTTCATTAATCAGTAACTTATCTTTCGAACATTTCCTGTTGGTCTGTAATAATTACTTTTGAACAATCTGCACACTACTTTTTCACCTCATGCCTTGCCCGGGGCATGTAGGTCCATTTGTAAGGGTTTTGATTCTCTTCATATTCATATGCCATGTTTAATGAATCATTGGACTTTTTCATTTATAAATTGCTGTGTTCATTTTCTTTCCTTTTGCATTTTTGTTTGTTTAAGGATGGCTATCCCTTACACACACCCACACTCACAAATGCAGGTACCCATCCACTCTGGATTCTATGGGTGACTATTCTGCTATATCCTTCAATAACTCTGAAGATTTGGTCAATCAGGCTGAGTATGAAGATGACGAAGATTGTGAAGTACCAGGAGAGCTAGCCAGACTTCTACAACAAGAAGAGAGGGCCATCTTGCCTCATGAAGAGTTGTTGGAAACAGTCAACTTAGGAACAGAGGAAGACAGGAAAGAAGTACAAGTGGGCGCCAATCTGGAACTAAGTGTCAAAGAGCGTTTGGTACAGCTGTTGAATGAGTACGTTGAAATCTTCGCCTGGTCTTATGAAGACATGCCGGGTTTAGACACAGATATCGTGGTTCACCGTCTCCCTACAAGAGAGGATTGTCCACCGATCAAGCAAAAAGTCCGCCGAATGAGACCCGACATGTCTGAGAAGATTAAAGCTGAAGTAATGAAGCAATTCAATGCTGGCTTCCTGGCTGTTACATCCTATCCACAAGGGGTTGCTAACATCGTGCCAGTTCCTAAAAAAGATGGCAAGGTCAGAATGTGTGTGGACTACCGGGATTTGAACAGGGCTAGCCCTAAAGATGATTTTCCGCTGCCGCATATCGACATTTTGATTGACAACACAGCTCAGCACAAAGTGTTTTCCTTCATGGATGGCTTCTCGGGCTACAACCAGATCAAAATGGCCCCCGAGGACATGGAGAAAACAACCTTTGTTACACAGTGGGGTACCTTCTGCTACAAGGTGACGCCGTTCGGACTGAAGAACGCAGGGGCAACTTATCAACGCGCCATGGTAGCTTTATTTCATGATATGATACATCATGAGATCGAAGTTTACGTAGACGATATGATAGCTCGATCATAAATAGAGGAGGAACACCTTGAACATTTGCAGAAGTTGTTTGCCAGGTTGAAAGAATACAAACTCAGGCTGAATCCAAGTAAGTGTACTTTTGGAGTTAGGTCTGGTAAACTTCTAGGGTTTATTGTCAGCAACAAGGGCATTGAGGTCGATCCAGCGAAAGTGAAAGCAATACAAGAAATGCCTGCTCCCCGTACTAAAAAGGAGGTTAGAGGATTCTTGGGGCGCTTGAACTATATTGCCAAATTCATCTCTCATCTGACGTCTACCTGTGAGCCAATTTTCAAACTATTGAAGAAAGATCAGGTAGTCAAATGGAACGACGATTGCCAAGCTACTTTTGATAAGATCAAGGAGTATTTGCTAGAAACTCCTATTCTGATGCCACCCGTCGAAGGAAGGCCGCTGATCATGTATCTGACCGTTTTGGATAACTCAATGGGGTGCGTATTGGGCCAGCATGACGAGTCTGTTCGAAAAGAGCATGCCATTTATTACCTTAGCAAAAAGTTTACCGACTGTGATACTCGCTACTCATTGCTCGAGAAAACTTGTTGCGCTTTGGTATGGGCTACTCGCCGACTAAGGCAGTATATGTTGACTCATACCACTTTGTTGATTTCCAAAATGGATCCTATCAAGTATATCTTCGAGAAGCCTGCTTTATCTGGAAGAATTGCTAGATGGCAAATAATCCTAACTGAGTATGACATCCAGTATACTACCCAAAAGGCTATAAAGGGGAGTGTACTAGCTGACCATCTAGCTCATCAAGCTATCGAAGATTATCAATCCATGAGATTCGACTTCCCGGACGAGGACATCATGAATTTGGACAACATTGAAGGTAACAGACCGTATGACGGACCTGAAGATGGATCCCGAAGGACCCTGTACTTTGATGGTGCTTCAAATGCGCTTGGAAACAGTATCGGTGCGATACTCATTTCCCCGGAAGGTTGCCACACACCTTTCACGGCCCGACTTTGCTTCAGCTGTACCAACAACATGGCTGAATATGAAGCCTGCATTTTTGGTCTCAAGGCTGCTATAGACCCGGGGATCAAATCTCTGATCGTATTTGGGGACTCGGCTTTGGTTATCAGTCAAATCAAAGGAGAGTGGGATACCAAACATCCTAATCTTATCCCATACAAAGAACATGTCCTGACATTGTTGCCTCATTTCGAGCAAATCACCTTCGAGCATTTCCCGCGAGAAGAGAATCAGCTAGCAGATGCTCTGGCTATAATGTCTTCTATGTTTAAACTCAACTGCGATAACGAGGCTCCCCAAATCACCATCGAGCGAATGGATGAACCTGCGCATTATCATGAGATTAATACCGAAGAAGTAGTGGAACAACCTTGGTTTCACGAAATCAAAAGGTATCTCCAGACTAGAGAATATCCCGAAGGAGCTTCCGTAAATGACAAGAAGTTCCTAAGGAAATTTGCTGCCAAGTTCTTCCTGAGCAATGGCATCCTCTATAAACGCAGCCATGATTGTGTTTTACTCGGATGTGTAGACAAATTTGAGGCAGAGTTGATCATGACTGAGATGCACAGTGGCACATTTGGCACCCATTTGAGCGGGCATATGATGGCTAAGAAGATTCTAAGGGCAGGCTATTACTGGTCTACCATGGAAGCTGATTGCCATCAACATTCCCGTACTTGCCACAAATGTCAAGTCTACGCTGACAAGATTCATATTCCAATTGTTCCTCTCAACGTTCTGACAGCTCCTTGGCCATTCGCAATGTGGGGCATTGACATGATTGGAGAGATCAAGCCCACAGCGTCCAATGGACATCGCTTCATCCTGGTCGCCATTGACTATTTCACCAAGTGGGTCGAAGCAGCTTCTTTTGCCTCCGTCACAAAAAATGTGGTTGCCCACTTCATCAAGCAAAATCTCATATGCCGCTATGGTGTACCCGACAGGATCATCACAGACAACGGTACAAATCTGAATAATACTATGATCACCGCTCTATGCGAACAGTTCAAGATTTATCATCACAATTCATCTCCCTATCGGCCGAAGATGAACGGTGTTGTTGAAGCTGCAAACAAAAACATTAAGAAGATCATTCAGAAAATGACAGTCACCTACAAAGACTGGCATGAGATGTTACCATTTGCTCTGCATGGATACCGTACCACGGCACGTAATTCAATCGGGGCAACCCTATTTTCTTTGCTATATGGCATGGAAGCTGTCCTGCCCATGGAAGTTCAGATTCCTTCTTTAAGGATTATGAAGGACGTTGGTTTGAGCGAAGACGATTGGATTCAGACCCGACTTGATCAACTCAATCTGATCGAAGAGAAGCGACTCGCTGCTGTTTTCCATGGTCAAACGTATCAAAAACGGATGATCAAGGCTTTCAACAAGAAAGTCAGACGTCAAGTATATCAAGTCGGAGATCTCGTAATCAAGCGGATTATCTTACCGCAAAGTGATCCCAGTGGCAAATGGACTCCTACTTACGAAGGACCATTTGTGATCAAGAGCATATTTTCTGGTGGTACAATGATTCCGACCACCATGGACGGCAACGATTTGCCGCACCCTGTGAACGCAAACATAGTCAAAAGATACTACGCATAGAATAACCCTACAAGTCGAAAACCCGAAAGGGCGGCTTGGGCAAAAATGGGCATCCCGGTGAACCGAAAACCCGAAAGGGAGGTTCAGGCAAAAATTAGGGATAAAACAAAAAAATGTACACCCGGCAAGTCGAAAACCCGAAAGGGCGGCTTGGGCAAAAAAGGGTTTCCCGGTGGATCGAAAACCCGAAAGGGCGATCCAGGCAAAAGTTAGGGAATTAAAGCGTATGACTATGTCTCGTCGGATCACTTTAAGGATAATCTCTTCCTTAACCAGCTCCAAGCTTCTGATCAATCCAGTCATCTACGGACGAAGCAGTGAATGGACAGATATTCATAGTTATGAAGGCTATAGCAGAATGGGAATCCCATGGAATTGTTTCACATAGCCATTTTCCTTTTGTATAAATTTTTCAATTTTTACGACAATATCCTCTTACTAGGATGTCTGTCTCCCATGTACAAAGATACTCATAAAAAGTTAATACAAATACTTTTCCAAGTACAAAAATTTGCTTTGTCTTCCTTTTTCTCTTTTGCACTTATGTTTTATTTGAGAAACGTCCAATGTTTTGTTAAATAGGCATATGCATTGGAACATAATCATTTTCTTACAAATCAGGAAAGATGATTACTGATAGGTTGAAGGTACAAATAGATATCTTGATGCCCTTTCAAAAGGAATCCCTAGCAGATTTAAACTCCAAATTCCTCAATCCAGAACTTAATTCCCCAAACAGAGTTAAACTTCAGGATCTTCAGCAGAACAAAAGCTTTCTCAAAATTGATTTCCCTAGCCAGAGAGCCATCCAGAGCTTAATTCCCCTCAGAGTTAATATCCCCAGTGGAGCCTTAAAAATCTGGAAATCCTATCCCCAACGGAGCTAAAACTTCCAACTATCAATCCCCAGCGGAACCAAACTAGTGAACTTTCTCCCCACGGAGATACTTCCCACCAGACTGAAGATTCTCAGTCTAACTTCTCCAGCATAAGTCTACCAGGTTCTGAACTCCCCATTAGAGATCATCAGAATTCTAATTCCCTACAGGTCACCAAGGAGTTCCAATCCCCAGCAGTGGTCCTAAGCTCCCTCAACAATTGAAGATCTTGTTCCCCAAGCAGTCAATAGCCAACAAGGATGTCTCATCCTCTGCAATCAAAATTCTTGCAATCCCCTGCAGCAGTCAAGGACTCACTTTCCCCGGCAGCAGTCAAGATTCTATTATCCCCGACTATCCGGGATTCATCTATCCTCAGCAAGACAGCTCATCGACTTACATGCGCATTCATCATATTCATATCATAAACATGGATGTAACATATATTTCATCATACATTTCATCATACATTTCATGCAACATAACTTTGTGTTTAGCTAACATTTTGTCCTTTTCAGGATAAGAATAAAAGGCTGTCATTAACAATTTCAGATGCAGTTTTACACGGACTCATCGTCAGGAAACCCTACCCCGATGCCGTCTCCATTTCAAGACTTCTGAAAACAGTTTACGGATTCTCCAAACATGGATGTTAATCTATCGCTTGTTCAGAATCAATTTTTTAAAACAGTTTACGGGCGCTTCCCAACATGGATGCTGCTCTATTGCTTATTCAACTTCAAGACTTCTGAAAACAGTTTACGGGTTCTCTAGACACGGATGTCAACCTATCGCTTGTTCAGATTCTTCAACTTCTGAAAACAGTGTACGGGTTCTCCAGACACGGATGTCAACCTATCGCTTGTTCAGATTCTTCAACTTTTGAAAACAGTTTACGGACGCTTCCCAACATGGATGCTGATCTATTGCTTATTCAATTTCAAGACTTCTGAAAACAGTTTACGGGTTCTCCAGACACGGATGTCAACCTATCGCTTGTTCAGATTCTTCAACTTCTGAAAACAGTTTACGGATTCTCCAAACACGGATGTTAATCTATCGCTTGTTCAGACCCAACTTTTGAAAATAGTTTACGGACGCTTCCCAACATGGATGCTGCTCTATCGCTTATTCAACTCAAGACTTCTGAAAAAAGCTTACGGGTTCTCCAGACACGGATGTTAACCTATCGCTTGTTCAGATTCTTCAACCTCTGAAAACAGTTTACGGATGAGTCCAAACACGAATGTCAATCTATTGCTTATTCAAGCCCCCCCCCCCAGTTCAGAGATATTCCAAAGCATGGACACCTTTCTGATACTCATTCCAGATCGCATCTTTAAGCCCATCCCCGACAAGATTCTGTCACCCCTCCAGATGGCATCTTTAAGCCCATCTCCAAATGGCATCTCTAAGCCCATTCCCGCATCCATTGTTTCGACGAGTGCAAATTTAAGGGCACTCTAGTGTCCAATCTCCTTTTACCTTCGAGACGCGAAAGGCAAACTTGCCAATCTAACTCTTCAGGTGAAAGAAGATTGAACAGGGGAAACTGTTGTACCCCAAAATTTGACCTCTCATTTCATCAATATTTTCTCACCACAAGACCCTTGGAGCTCAAGATCAAGTTAGGGTTTGCTCTGCTCAAGACTCCTCCTTGCACTGTTGACCCAAATTAGGGTTTGAGTTTGCACAAAGATGTTTTGACCTAAAATGCCCAAAGTGACTTTCATGCTTCATGTTGGACTCACAAGTTTATCCATACCAAGTTTCAAGCCTTGATTCCAATCTTTGCCCAATCAATTGGACAGTTGACCTAGAAATCAGCTGTATTGGGGAAAAGTCAACTGTGGCCAATTGACAGTCAAACCTCATGAAATTTGACCCACATCAACATAATGAACTCATATGGACAATTTGATCAAGTTTGGATCACAATTCCACAAGAAATTTGATCAGATCACCAAAAGGGCAAAATGGTCATTTTTAGGGTTTTGACTGCACAAAGGCAATTTTTGACTGTTTGACCTAACCAATGGAAAACCTAGCTCATATATGGACTCAAGGACTCAATGGCATTGTCTTGACATATTCAACAAGTTCAAAAGATCTCAAATGCATAAGATTGACAGATGAATTTTCCAGTCAACTGATCAAAATTTGACTGTATACTGAAAAGTCAAACTTTGACTTTTTGGTCAAAATCAAGTGCCAAGATTCATTTTTCATCAAGACATGTCAAATTATAAAACTTGTTCATCAAGAAACCCAAAATTGCAAATTAGGGTTTAGAATGAGAAAATTTCATAACTTAGAATTTTTCTAAGTTATGAAACTTCCTTACTTTTTCCTAAATTTGTCCCATTTTTTCATCAAGATACAATTGGATTCAAGCAAAACTCAAAACATGAAAGTTATAGTCCATTTCAAAATCTACAACTTTGATTCACAAAGTTTCCTCAAAAGAAGCTTGTAGCTCGTTATGATTTTTGGAACAAGGGTGCAAAACATTCTTAACTTAGAAAATTTTTGACCTATTCTAGGCAGGATTTTTGTCCAACTTCATGGCCACTTTTCACATAGTTCCACTTGGAATTTCAATTTTCATTACCAAGATGGATTGTAGTACACATTCCAAGCTTTCCAAATTGTCCAAGAACTCCTCAAACACCCTTGTGGTTATGGAGAATCGAATTGGAAAAGTTGGGCAAAAGTCACTTTTGTTCATAACCAAATGCATGTTCATACATTGGCATTTTTCAAGTCAGCTTGTACAAGCTAGATTATAGGCCTCTAATCCTCTTCACACTCAATAATTAAATGCCAAACCATTGTGTTCAAGCATTATTTTGTTCATTTGGTCATTACATGCAAGATTAATCTTTAAATGGAAAAAGCATATTTGCCATTTTTGAAAAGGTGCACTTTATGTAAAATTCAAAATCCAAGAAGTACAAGCAAAATATTTGAGGCACAAGTTTGTAGACAAATCCCACTGATCAAGAGAGAGTGCTGCAGCATGCTTGAGGGACCTGTGCTGGCCTATAACCCAACTTGACTATCCTTGCTTACCTTAGAAGAAACTTGGCAAAAAGAGATCAAACTCTCACATCCTGCAAACAGAAGCTCAAGCAAACTTTGTAGACACTTTTCATACACCAAAACAAGCCAAAAGCAAAGCTCATCCACCCCTAAGACCTGCTCATACTCAGAATCCCTGTTTTGTTGCAAAACATGGCAAGTTCTGCAACTTGACCTCCATAACCATATCCATTCGTGCGTTTTTGCTCAAGCCTGTCCAAACACATTCTATATCATCCATACAAACTATCTCAAGCCCTAAACACAGACTGTAACACCCCTAACCAAGTTTTCCATGTTTACTTTTCAGCTGTGCAGGTTGATTTCCATAGCTCGATACAGGTAGATTCAAAGCAAGCTAGGTGTTGGAGAAGGTTCCTTGGACCTCAGGAAAGCTGTACAAATCCTCAAACACCATTGAAGTTGGCCATATTACTCTGTTCAAGTCAAGCTGAAATAGGTAAAAATGTGAACTTCTATCTCTCTATCCAGGCATGATTAGGCTTAGGTTTGTGAAGAAAACATGTTCTACTCATAGCCCTGAAACCATCCATGTATTTACTTTTCATTTATATTATGCGTGTTGTGAGAATTTTGGCCATGAACATTGAAAAAAACTTAGGTCAGAAATTGGGGATGAAGAAATTCTCCCTCATTTCTGAGAGTTAGCTCAAGATTTTTATATGTATGAATTCGTCTCTTCATGCTCTATAATGTTTGTGTTATGAGTTTTTGTTGAAAGTCAAAGAATCAGGAGTTTGGATGAAGCATGGAACACGCGCGTTTTTCTGTTTGAACGTGGCTGAAGGTTGAAGACAGAGTTGACTTGGGCTGGGCCTGAGTCAACTTGCTGTTTGCACCCCTTTTTTTAGTTTTACACCCCCCTGGCCCATTGTGTGATATTTTATTCATTTTTGATTTTTTCTTTTTGATTCTGACTTATTATTTTTTGCTCAAATATAAAAAATATTTAAAATATTTTTCCACCCATTTTTGCATTTTATTTGGAATTTATTTGTTTTATTTGAACTTATACATGTAAAATAAATATAAATGCCTTTTTATTTAAAAACATTAAAAATAACACAAAAATATATTTTCAGCCATTATTTTTATTTACCTTTTGAAAACATTTTCTAAAAAATATATACTTTATTGTAAATAATTAATATTTTCATTTTTGTACATATTTAGTATATTTAAATATATATAATATAAATACTTGTACATTTATTAGAATATTTAGGATAAAATATAAAAATAATACATTTTTTATTTTATTAATATATGACATAAAAAAATACTTTTTTTTACAATATACTTCCTATTTTTATTTTTGTATAAATTAATATATAAATATTGTATATAATTAATAAATAATTGCTATTTATTCAAAATTAGGGTTTTGCCCTAAAACCACAAATACTCCAAAATTGACCTTTTTATTTTTGTTTATATTTTACATTGAAAAATACTTTTACATATATAAAAAACCATTTTTGTGCATAATACATTTTGCATATTTATTGTATTTATTTAATTATTATACAATTAAATAATTTGTATATTCAATATGGATGTAATAGTTTTAGATTTAATTTCTTGCTAAATATCCCCCATTCAAACATTTGTACCCCCATCCCCATAATTATGTTGTAATAATTTAGGACTTTAAATTTCCGCATTTAAAAGCTTTCAAATTATTCCATGATAGACCTAGGGTTTATATGCAAAAATCAAATAACAAATAGCTTGACCTAATTCAAAGACAAAAAAAGCATGAAAATGGACAACACCAATCACACTTGCACCCTTAGGGTTACTCCACTTGTTGCCTTCAAAATGGGCCATGTTTGCATGTCAAGTACTTTGGCAAAACAAAACAAATCAAATGATCATAGTCCCTCGATGACGCTTTCTCAAGTTGCCTAAAAAATGATCAAGTCCCTCAAGCAAATTGCCAAAGATACTTGACACTATTGCATTCATGGTCTAAACGATGACCCGTGCCCGTCCCGTTAACATCCTAACACAAGATTGTCCACCAAATACAATGGTGGAACAATACTGTTAAAAGGGTTAAAACATGAGAAAAATCTTTGAGTAAATTTAGGGGTAGACAACTCTTAGTTACTTGATCAAACTTGCAAAATACACTTGCCTACTTTCAAAACACACTCCACAAACATAACTTTCAAAACACACTCCACAAACACAACTTTCAAAACAACTTTCAAAACCTTGAAAACATCTTTTCAAAAAGACAAACACCTTTTGTAAAACATTCAAGTAAAGAATTGTTACAAGGGTTGCCTAGACAAGGCATCTTTTTCAAAACATTTTCAAAACCACACACACAAAGCACCATTTCAAACAATTGAAAGAACCATTTCAAACAATTGAAAATGCAAGGCAAGTGATCTAAGCAAGTAACTAAGAGCCCATGGATAACCATGGATAGAAAGGGTGCTAATACCTTCCCTTTCTATAATCTACTCCCCGAACCCAAGAAAACATCTCAAAGGTTTTTGCTGTGCTTTTTAACCTTTCCTTAGGATAAAATAAAAAGTCGATGGCGACTCTTGCTAAACCGAAACATTTGCGAAAACAAACGCAAAACCCAAGTCAGTTCTCCCACCGTATCACAGAACTGGCGACTCTGCTGGGGATAATTTAAAAGTGGAGTAACCTTAGGGCTTAGATCACCCTTTTGCATGACTTAATTGTTTGCTTTGATTGCTTTAAATTTTGGTTCTCTTGTTTGGGCTTGAAATCCTACACCCGGATTTGGGGAAACATTCATAGATAGCAATACATTGTGGAAACTGTGCGGGGTATACCGACACGGTTGAAGCAATAGCTATATTAGTGCGACATATCTGTGAGTATCGGTAACCCTTGAGTTCAATCAAGAAGAGTACGGGGCCGCTGAGTGATGTCACTAAGCACTAATGACCTAGAACCTTACTTGACCATCTTGGCCTTTTATTAGGGGTAGTGAGATGACCGGATTTGGTGGAGTCCGAAGTTGGTAGATACTCGATGCTACACTCATTGAGGGTTGTTTTCTTGGAATATTTTGGTCGCTAGTTAAGTGGCTAAACCAAAACAATGAACATGGAAAACAATCCAATGATATTGAGCTCCTTAGAACCCGGTTACTATTTATAGGACAGGTTTTTAAGCCAACTACACTCAAGAGGGTACTTACCTATGAAACCTCATGCAAGCCTGAAACTAGGGTTTTTTTGGTGTGACTTGCTTGTACATATGTTTGTGCATACATCATGAACATCATAAAGCATCATATGCATCCACTAACCATTTCAAGGGTTTGGATCTTCATCTTTGTTCTTGTTTTGTAGGTCATGGAAATTCTTCGCAGGAAAACTATCCAAGTCAACCTTGTAAGAATCCCTCCTCAACTCAAGGAGCTCACATCCAGAATTCTAGAAAGCTCTCTCTTCAGTGAAAGACATGGTAGACTTCTCAACCTAGTCAACACCAGCATTGAAGAAGACACGGTGAAAGTGTTGTTCTAGTTCTTTGACCCCCTTCACCACTGTTTCACATTCCCCAACTACCAATTGGTGCCTACTTTGGAGGAATTTTCTCAACTCCTGAGAATTCCTATTCTTAATCAACTACCCTACAACGGTATGGAAAAAGAACCAAAGCCTGAAGATGTTGCTCAAGCACTACACTTGCAACCATCTGACATCAAGGGGCATTGGGAAACTAGAAGTGGTGTCAAAGGCTTCTTGGCAAAATTCTTGTTTGAGAAGGCACAAAAGTGTTGGAACTCCTTGGATCTACAAGCCTTTGAAGAGATTGTGGCACTCCTCATTTATGGGTTGGTATTGTTCCCAAATCCTGACCAACTTATAGATGTCAATGCTGTCAAGATTTTCCTATCCAGGAATCCCATACCTACATTGCTTGGGGACATCCTCCACTCATTTTACACACGAACAATGAGAAAGAGAGGTGTTCTCATGTGCTGTACTCCTCTCCTTGCTAGGTGGTTTATTTCTAACCTTCCACAATCTGTTTTGAAGAATGACCAAGGCTTAAGGTGGTCACAACGGTTGATGACCCTCACACATTCTGATGTACATTGGTGTTCTCGGTCCAGAGAAAATGTCATCATCGTCGGTCGTTGTGGTGAGTTCCCTAATGTTCCATTACTTGGCATTAGAGGGGGTATTACCTACAACCCTTGTCTAGCTTTGAGACAATTTGGATATGCACGGAGGGATGGCCTTCATGACATGCTGATTCCTGACCTAGTTTTTGACTTCGACAACGATGCGCAAGGACTTCGCCAAAGATTCATCAGAGCTTTGGGGATGCCTAACAAGGTAGATAGCAAGACACTGGGACACAAGAACTCCATCCCTCTTGAGCCTTATCCCAAGTGGGTAAGGACCCGAGCCCAGAGTCTTATGATGCCTTACCCTCATATTCTCCCGTTGATTAAAGAGCCTGTTAAGGAAGGAGAGGTTCCCTACACCATCCTACATCCTGACATGCCAACATCATGGGAGGAAATGCAGAAGAGTTGGATCCAACTCAAGGAAGAGCGGAATACTTTTGAAGCCAGCTTCTATGCCAGTGAGAAGAAGGTTTTGGAGCTTACCCTCCGACTTCACGAGGAGGAGACCCTCAACACTTACATTGCACCAAAGAGGATGCGCAACATCTTTTTACCTTAAGAAGTTTTTGTAATATTTGGCCCATGGGGCATTTATGTACTGACAAAATTTCTTCTTATTAATATGACATGTGTTCTTTTTGTCTGCAACAAATTTTGAATTTCTAAATCCTTGAACGCATTGCATGAATAAACATATCATTCATCATATGCATAAGCAGGTCTCCACACCAGGTTTCCATATCTTTCTGCTGTTTATTTCAGTAAGATGGATCTCGAACAGATGGTCAAAGATCTGCAGTCACAAAACTCATAGTTTCAACAGCTCCTAATGACCTTGGCAAAGGGTCAGGAGGATCTAAAAGCACTGCTTGGGAACAAAGAGTAAGAAAAAGTGAAAAAGAAGAAGAAAAGAGTCGGGGTAGCTACACTGGGAAGAAGGTTTGAGAATGAAGCTAGAAGAGTTCTTGAATTTCCCTCCGCATCTGATGAGGGAACCGGTAAGGGAAAAGGAGTTGCATTACCTTCTGAGTCCGAGGCTGAAGAGGAAGAGGTTGAGGAAGATGAAGACTACTCAGAGCAATAATACCTGCCAGTGGACGACAAATACAAAAACCTGGAGGATAGACTGGCAGCTATGGAGCTGCAAAGGGTTCCTGGGTTAGATTTTGAAGAATTAGGTTTGATTGCTGGAATTGTGATCCCTCCAAAGTTTAAGGTGCCAATTTTTGCAAAATATGACGGGCTGTCCTGCCAAAAAATGCACCTAAGGTCATATGTCAGAAGAATTCAACCTCATACATCCGACAGAAATCTTTGGGTACACTTCTTTCAGGACAGTTTGTCCGGTACATAGCTAGACTGGTTTTACCAGCTTGAGAGGTCAGAAGTGCATAACTGGGAAGACTTGGCAGCTGCCTTTTATCGCCAATATCAATATAATGCTGACTTGGCGCCAACCCGTACTCAGCTACAAAGTATGGGGATGGCCTCAAATGAAGGATTCAAAGAATACGCCCAGAAATGGCGCGACTTGGCCGGAAGAGTACAGCCACCTCTTTCAGATAGGGAGCTAGTTGATATGTTCTTGGGGACCCTATCTGGCCCGTTCTTAAACCATTTGATCGGGAGCTCTTCCGCAGGGTTTACTGAATTGATCCTGACTGGCGAACGAGTGGAAGCTGGTATTAAGAATGGGAAGATTCAAAGGGATGCCTCTGCATCTACAACTGTTAAGAAGTCATTGTCGGCCAAGAAGGAGGAAGCTGTTATATACTCTCAGAAAAGATCGGGAAGAACTGAGCACCGGCCGACTGTGGGGGCCGTGATGATCCAGAGCTCATCAAATGATCAGCCTCGTAACAATCAGTCTAGACCAAATCAGCAACGGGTGGAGCGGCCACAACGGCAGTTCACCCGCATCAATATGACACCTGCACAAGTTCTTCCCCATTTGTTGAAGCTAAATCTCACCACTATCAAAGAGGCACCAAAGAATGTGAACACATCTTCCCCACATTATCATCCTAATGCTAAATGTGCCTATCATTCTGACAGCATCGGGCATGACACCAACGATTGTTGGGCGCTTAAACATAAAATTCAAGACTTGATAGATGCAAAAGAGGTTGAGTTCGATGCTCCAGAGAAACCAAACGTAATATCCGCTCCAATGCCGAAACATGGTCGCAATGTCCATGCTATTGAAGAAGATCTGTATGTTTCTGCTGTTGATGATTTGATGACTCCGCTGTTGACAATCAAGTTGAATCTGTTGAAGGCTGGGATTTTCCCAGGATGTAAAGAAGACTGCTACTGTTGTTCCTCCCTACCAATCGATTGTCCATTGCTGAAGATAGGCATCCAAGGCCTGATGGACAGTCAACAAATTCTTTTCGAAAAGGTTCCTGCTACTCCAACTTCTATCAAAGATGTTTCAATAATCACCATTTCCACCAATCTTTCCAAGGCCCCTAAAAAGCCTGTTAAGATTACATCTGCTACGAAGTTTGTTCCTCTGAAAATAACCATGCCTGGGCCTGTCCCATACATTTCTGACAAATTAATACCATGGAATTATGGTGGAGAAATCTACTACCATGGTGTTAAACAAGTTGAGATAACTGAGGAAAGCTCTGACGAAGAAGATGCCGACATTGGAAACATTGCCGGTACGGGCAAGATTACCCGAAGTGGGAGAATATTTTCTCCAGAGATTGCCCCTCCAAAGGCAATCTTTGGACCCTCAGCTGCTGCCAAAGTTACTCCTGCACTGATAAAACTTTCTGCAAGAATTTCGTTGATTGAAGAAGCCGTCACTCCTGTGGTTGTTCCTCCTATTTCTGCTGATAAGGGGAAAGGGATCCAAGATGAGCTCGTCAGGACGAGGGCTCAGCCATTGGTTATCCCCGAAACCTCTAAGAAAGAAATGGAAGAGATTCTGAAAATAATTAAGAAGAGTGATTATGACGTTATAGAGCAACTGGGGCAAACCCCCTCGAAGATATCTATGCTAGCTTTGCTGCTTTGTTCGGAGGCTCATGCCAAAGCTTTGATAAGGTTTTTGAAGACAGCCCATGTACCCCAGGAAACCTCAGCCGATCAATTCCAGGATTGTGTAGCCAGCCTTACCGCAGACAACGACCTGGGTTTCTCTGATGCTGACCTGACTCCGAAAGGAAGAAAGCACAATGACGCATTGCATGTGTCGGTCGAATGCCGAGGAACTACTCTTGCCCATGTTTTGGTCGACACTGGTTTTTCTCTGAACGTGTTGCCTAAGAAAGCTCTGGATCGATTGGATTGTGAAGGCTTGGAGCTGAAACCAAGTAATATCATTGTCAGGGCCTTTGATGGGTCTAAAAGAATGGTACATGGGGAGGTCGACATCCCTATCAAGGTGGGCACTGAAGTATTCCACTCAACTTTCTATGTGATGGACATCCGTCCGTTATACTCTTGCTTGCTAGGGAGACCATGGATACATAATGATGGTGCAGTCACTTCCTCCCTACATCAGATGCTGAAATACCCTGTCAAGGGAAAGATTATAATTGTACACGGTGAAGAGGAATATATGATCAGTCACCTGAACTCCTTTCGGTATGTGGAAGTGGAGGGCGAATTCATTGAGACACCGTTCCAACACTTCGAGGAAATTGCTCCCGAGGTTGCTGTAGCAAAGGCAGTAGCTGAGGTACCCAAGAAGGTGGCCAGGATGGCATCTCTGTAAGACGCAAAGGCTGTAATGAAGGAGGGGAAGAGCTCAACATAGGGTCAGTTACCTGACTTTCCCCACAAAACAGACAAGTTTGGGTTGGGATTTACCGCTACGGGGCAAAAAGCTATGCGTCGCTCAAAAATTGAAAGAACACCCATCAAGATTTCTCCTCATGGAATCAATGCTTTGGAAGATGAAGACGAAGAGGGCAACATTGAAGACTGGATCTTCCCAACCATCGAAGGGGGACTGCACAACTGGGAGGCGAAAGACTTCGTCCCCATTACTTTCATTAATCAGTAACTTATCTTTCGAACATTTCCTGTTGGTCTGTAATAATTACTTTTGAACAATCTGCACACTACTTTTTCACCTTATGCCTTGCCCGGGGCATGTAGGTCCATTTGTAAGGGTTTTGATTCTCTTCATATTCATATGCCATGTTTAATGAATCATTGGACGTTTTTCATTTATAAACTGCTGTGTTCATTTTCTTTCCTTTTGCATTTTTGTTTGTTTAAGGATGGCTATCCCTTACACACACCCACACTCACAAATGCAGGTACCCATCCACTCTGGATTCTATGGGTGACTATTCTGCTATGTCCTTCAATAACTCTGAAGATTTGGTCAATCAGGCTGAGTATGAAGATGACGAAGATTGTGAAGTACCAGGAGAGCTAGCCAGACTTCTACAACAAGAAGAGAGGGCCATCTTGCCTCATGAAGAGTTGTTGGAAACAGTCAACTTAGGAACAGAGGAAGACAGGAAAGAAGTACAAGTGGGCGCCAATCTGGAACCAAGTGTCAAAGAGCGTTTGGTACAGCTGTTGAATGAGTACGTTGAAATCTTCGCCTGGTCTTATGAAGACATGCCGGGTTTAGACATAGATATCGTGGTTCACCGTCTTCCTACAAGAGAGGATTGTCTACCGATCAAGCAAAACGTCCGCCGAATGAGACCCGACATGTCTGAGAAGATTAAAGCTGAAGTAATAAAGCAATTCAATGCTGGCTTCCTGGCTGTTACATCCTATCCACAATGGGTTGCTAACATCGTGCCAGTTCCTAAAAAAGATGGCAAGGTCAGAATGTGTGTGGACTACCGGGATTTGAACAGGGCTAGCCCTAAAGATGATTTTCCGCTGCCGCATATCGATATTTTGATTGACAACACAGCTCAGCACAAAGTGTTTTCCTTCATGGATGGCTTCTCGGGCTACAACCAGATCAAAATGGCCCCCGAGGACATGGAGAAAACAACCTTTATTACACAGTGGGGTACCTTCTGCTACAAGGTGATGTCGTTCGGACTGAAGAACGCATGGGCAACTTATCAACGCGCCATGGTAGCTTTATTTCATGATATGATACATCATGATATCGAAGTTTACATAGACGATATGATAGCTCGATCACAAACAGAGGAGGAACACCTTGAACATTTGCAGAAGCTGTTTGCCAGGTTGAAAGAATACAAACTCAGGCTGAATCCAAGTAAGTGTACTTTTGGAGTTAGGTCTGGTAAACTTCTAGGGTTTATTGTCAGCAACAAGGGCATTGAGGTCGATCCAGCGAAAGTGAAAGCAATACAAGAAATGCCTGCTCCCCGTACTGAAAAGGAGGTTAAAGGATTCTTGGGGCGCTTGAACTATATTGCCAGATTCATCTGTCATCTGACGTCTACATGTGAGCCAATTTTCAAACTATTGAAGAAAGATCAGGTAGTCGAATGGAACGAAGATTGCCAAGCTGCTTTTGATAAGATCAAGGAGTATTTGCTAGAAACTCCTATTCTGATGCCACCCGTCGAAGGAAGGCCGCTGATCATGTATCTGACCGTTTTGGATAACTCAATGGGGTGCGTATTGGGCAAACATGACGAGTCTGGTCGAAAAGAGCATGCCATTTATTACCTTAGCAAAAAGTTTACCGACAGTGAGACTCGCTACTCACTGCTCGAGAAAACTTGCTGCGCTTTGGTATGGGCTGCTCGCCGACTAAGGCAGTATATGCTGACTCATACCACTTTGTTGATTTCCAAAATGGATCCTATCAAGTATATCTTCGAGAAGCCTGCTTTATCTGGAAGAATCGCTAGATGGCAAATGATCCTAACTGAGTATGACATCCAGTATACTACCCAAAAGGCTATAAAGGGGAGTGTACTAGCTAACCATCTAGCTCATCAAGCTATCGAAGATTATCAATCCATGAGATTCGACTTCCCGGACGAGGACATCATGAATTTGGACAACATTGAAGGTAACAGACCGTATGACGGACCTGAAGATGGATCCCGAAGGACCCTGTACTTTGATGGTGCTTCAAATGCGCTTGGAAACGGTATCGGTGCGATACTAATTTCCCCGGAAGGTTGCCACACACCTTTCAAGGCCCGACTTTGCTTCAGCTGTACCAACAACATGGCTGAATATGAAGCCTGCATTTTTGGTCTCAAGGCTGCTATAGACCTGGGGATCAAATCTCTGATCGTATTTGGGGACTCGACTTTGGTTATCAGTCAAATCAAAGGAGAGTGGGATACCAAACATCCTAATCTTATCCCATACAAAGAACATGTCCTGACATTGTTGCCTCATTTCGAGCAAATCACCTTCGAGCATTTCCCGCGAGAAGAGAATCAGCTAGCAGATGCTCTGGCTATAGTGTCTTCCATGTTTAAACTCAACTGGGATAACGAGGCTCCCCAAATCACCATCGAGCAAATGGATGAACCTGCGCATTGTCATGAGATTAATACCGAAGAAGTAGTGGAACAATCTTGGTTTCACGAAATCAAAAGGTATCTCCAGACTAGAGAATATCCCGAAGGAGCTTCCGTAAATGACAAGAAGTTCCTAAGGAAATTTGCTGCCAAGTTCTTCCTGAGCAATGGCATCCTCTATAAACGCATCCATGATTGTGTTTTACTCCGATGTGTAGACAAAGCTGAGGCAGAGTTGATCATGACTGAGATGCACAGTGGCACATTTGGCACCCATTTGAGCGGGCATACGATGGCTAAGAAGATTCTAAGGGCAGGCTATTACTGGTCTACCATGGAAGCTGGTTGCCATCAACATTCTCGTACTTGCCATAAATGCCAAGTCTACGCTGACAAGATTCATATTCCTCCTGTTCCTCTCAACATTCTGACAGCTCCTTGGCCATTCGCAATGTGGGGCTGTGATCGGTGGATCTGGAACTGACTGTTTAACACTGGTTCGTGAAATGTCGCGGAAGCAAGAGTCGCCACCGTCTTTTATTTTCTCCAAATGGAAAGGACAAAAGCACAGAAAAATTCCTTATAGAGATTGCTCTCGGTTCGGGAGGTAGGTTATAGAAAGGGAAGGTGTTAGCACCCTTTCTATCCATGGTTATCCATGGGCTCTTAGATACTTGCTCATTTGTGTTTTCAAAATGGTTTGTTTGCTTTTCAATGTGGGTTTTAAAAAGTTTCTTTGAAAATTCCAGTTCGACTCTTGTATCAGTCCTCAAGAGTGTTTGAAAAATTGCTTTCGAAAGCTTTTTGAAAATGTGTTGGTGTGAAAAGTATTTTGTTTTGTTTTGAAATTTAGAGCAAGTATCTAGAGTCTTCTACCTACCCTAAGGAATTCGTCTGTGTAAATGTCCTTTAAAGTAGTGCCATCCCACCATTGAGAGGTAGGTAGCACCACCGTTGGAGGTGTTCGGGTCAATTCGAGGGACGTGGTGATCACCAGAGCAATGGGAAGACACCTTAGAAGCTACCCTCATGCCAGGTTCCCGGATCATGAGGACTTACTAAGACATCCTCTACTCGACGACCACCTTTCGAGGCAACAGTGAGGCGTACCCTAGGGGTGGTGTGTGCGATTCGTGTGTCGTTTTCAGATATTTGTCTTGTCATGTTTATTAGTGATCTACGCTTGATTTTATTTTAAGTCCATACATTCTTTCATGCTTTTGTTAACAGTTAAGATATTTGCGGGAAAGTAAATCTAAGGCTATTACAAATGGCGCGGGTCCACATCGCCAAAATTAAACCGGACCCGATTTGACGGAAAGTAAAGAAAGCAAATAAAAGTGCGAGAAGTTAAGGGTTACATGGCTTCGGGAGAGATACAGAATTAATTAAGCGAAATAAAGTAAATGCGCGAAATAAAAGAATTATCGAAGCGAGGGCGTTGGACCCTTTTGCAAAAATTAATTTAACATTAAAAGAGAATGTTTTTTTGGTATTTTTGTGTTTTTTATGTTTAATAGAAAAAGAGAATTAATCAAAATTAAAATAAAATGCAAACCCTAATTCTATTTATTTTTAAGAAAAATATTGAATTTTTACCCTAATTTAAACCTAAGTTATTTATGCAATTTAATTATAAAAATAAGTAAATAAATATATTATGGTAAAGGAAAAAAATTTAAAAGGAATAAAAATTATCAATTTAACCTAATTCTATATTTTTGGATTTTTTATAAAAAGAATTTAAATCAAACCTAATTTAAAACTAAATTCATTTATATGCATTATTTACAAGAAAATATCAAAGTAAATATTATTTATTATATTTTTTATCTCCTCTGAATTTTTATGATGTTTTTATATTTTGTAAAAAAGAAAATTAATTAATTTGATTAAAACAATAAAGCAAAAATAAAACAATAAATTAAAAAAAATAAAATGTAATGAAATTGCAAACCAGGGGGTTTCAGTCCTAATTGTGAGGTATAGGCCTTGGAATGCTGGCCCATTAAGCTTTGGTCCATCTTTGACTTTTTTGCTAGCATGCTGGTACGTTGACTGGAGTGTAACGTGTTCCTTAATCCATAGCCATTGATCTGATGAGCCTGGACAGGTGGCTGGCTTGATGATGGTGGTGTATCATGCGCTCCACCTTTGAAATTGCATAGGAACGTGTTTTGCAAAATATTATAGAAATAAACGTAGACCTGGGACTCGAACCCAGGTCACTAACGTCATCAACCAACGCCTGTACCACTAAACCATGTTAACGCATTTGATATATAATTAACGAATAAATAATATAAGAGGAAAAAGAGTTAGTGGGTGGGAACGCGCGAAAGTTCAAACCAACGAATCACAGTCTGCCATGTCTTCATCTTCCTCGCGTGCCTGAAAAACAAAATACAATAGCAACGGTTTTGGATGCGTTTCAGAAGAGGTCCTTTGAGAAAATAGCGATTGGCCCCTCAACGCTCATAAATTGAGCGCGAGGGTTCCATCATCTTCGTCTTCATGCGCTGAGTGGAGTGGCATTAGTCTGGAGTTCTGATTTTGCCTCGTTACCAAAGCCCTAAATTGACACCCTGCAAACCCTAGAAAATAAACATGGTGGAAACGCGTATGCAGCATGAAAATTCAATTAAACATAATGGTTAGTCTCAGAACATCATGAGGAACACAAATCCATGATTAGAATGCCATGAGAGTGCCTAGAATTGAAAATACGATCATCACTTTTTTGCTGTACAGGTTGAATTCGTTTTACCAATTCTCTGCGTTTGAGTTGATGTTAGGGATTAGAATCGCTTCTAGGAACCTTGAGGAAGCTATTGGAAAAGGAATTAAGCTTTGAATCGCCCTCTATCACTGATTTCAGTTTTGAGTTTTCAAGGAGTTTTTCCAAGTTTGTCTATGGCCTTTTAGCGCAGCATTCAGTCTCCTTGCATTAGGTTTTGATTCAAGCATATGTAGTGAACATTTTAGGTCAACAAAAGTGCTCAAAATCTCTTGATTTAATGAATTGAAGATTTGATTTTCTTTCATTATGTTTCATATCTTTTCCATGTCCTTTTGTGCAAATCATGACCAAATCAAACCAAATCTTTCCCAATTGGCATATGCACGAAATATTGAGTCTAGAATGTGTACAAAAAGATTTGTTAAGGCAAGTTTGATATTTTTCATGTATTTAAATAATTTAAATGAATTAATATAAATAATAATTCAAATAAATAAATAAAAAATGAGAAAATACTTCCCTTTGGGCCAAGTGGTCGTGCACATGCTTGGAATGATGAATCATGGAAGAAAAATGGGCCCATTAGCATTTTTAGGTCTTTTGAAGTAGTGTTGACTTTTCAAAATATCCAAAAATTTCCCAACTTCCACAAGGCATAACTTGATCCATTTTTAAGCTTTTATCATGTTTTTGGACATTTTGGAAAGGTCTTTGAGTCCTCTAACCAATGCCTTTGGTCCCATGTCATTTTGATTTACCAATCTCAAGTTATGGCCTTTGACTTAAAGTCCCTTTTTGTTGACTTTTGAAAATGACCTATAATGTTGAAATTGATAACTTTTTGTGAGAGCATTTCTTGGACTTTAAGTATGAAGATGAGTTGTAGGAAATGTCTTTCTCTTCAAAATGAGCTTTGGATGGAATTTTTCTGATAATCCATGTGAAAGTTATGCCCTAGTCAATTTCAGTTGACTTTTTCAGCTGTCCAAATAAGGAAACTTTTGCATCTTTATGATTTTCTGAGCCAAACTTTGAGAATCATGATAAAGCATTGATCAAATGATGTTTGTGGCTTCAAAATGATATATTGACCAAAAATTTGAACTTTTGACTGTCAAATGACCATTTTACCCCTACAGTTGACTGTAGTGCAATTTAGGGTTTTGACTGTGCAATTTTGAGCTGAATGCCTTGAAACTTGATATGAGGATGCTTGACCATATTTGTAGGCATGTGAGACTTGATTGGGCCTTTGAAAACTTCCTTTTCTTGATCAGAACACAAGCCCTAGTTTTGACTGTATATGAGACCTTTGCACTGGGCAACCCTTGGGGAATTTTGTGACTTGGCTTGGCAATTTCTTGAAGAATATGGGAGGGCAAATTTTGGGGTGCAACAGTTGCCCCTGTTCAATCTTCTTAGACCCGAGGATGCAGATTGGCGGACATGCCTTTCGTAATCCGAGGGTAGAAGATGATTGGACACTAGAGTGCCCAGAAATTTGCGCTCACATAGTAGCAGTGCGGTGGAATGGGCTTATAGATGCCATTTAGAGGTTGCCGGATAGGGTGATGGGCTTATAGATGCCATCTGGATGTTGATTGCGTAGGAGATTCCTTAGCGAGTACCTGCATACCTGCAAAAGAACAAATGAGTACCTGACACGTTGCAGGAGTTGGTTTTCAGACGCTTGGTATAGATATGTCCTGACTGGCTACAGGAGCTGGATCTGGAGCTTCAAAAGATGATGAATGGACCAGATATGGTTGCTGCCTTAGCATGAATAGTAAGAGAACCTTGGGTGATTTTAACTTCAACAGCGCTCGTTGAGAAAAATCTTAGCGGGAATTACCATCTTTGCAGTATCAGGAAGAGAGCCAATAGACCATTATAATCTGAAAGGGAATCACCTCACTCGCCGTCGGAGAGGGAATCATAAGAAAAGGAATTGTCACCTCACACACCGTCGGAGAGGGAACCATAAGAGACTATCACCTCACACTCATCGTCGGAGAGGGGAATCATCGGGAAAGGAAATGTCACCTCACACACCGTCGGAGAGGGAACCATAGGAGACTATCACCTCACACTCATCGTCGGAGAGGGAAACATCTGAAAAGGACTTACCACCTCACACACCGTCGGAGAGGGAACCATAGGAGACTATCACCTCACACTCATCGTCGGAGAGGGAAACATCTGAAAAGGACTTACCACCTCACACACCGTCGGAGAGGGAACCATAAGAGACTATCACCTCACACTCATCGTCGGAGAGGGAAACATCTGAAAAGGAAATCTGGAAGCAGCATCAGAACGTCACCATATCTGGTTTACATCTGAAACTATATCTAGAAGGAAATCTGGAAGCAGCATCAGAACGTCACCATATCTGGATCATATCTGAAACTATATCTAGAAGGAAATCTGGAAGCAGCACCAGAACGTCACCATCTCTGGTTCACATCTGAACTATATCTAGAAAGAATATCTGGAAGCAGCATCAGAATGTCACCATATCTGGATCATATCTGAAACTATATCTAGAAGGAAATCTGGAAGCAGCATCAGAACGTCACCATCTCTGGGTCATATCTGAAACTATATCTAGAAGGAAATCTGGAAGCAGCACCAGAACGTCACCATCTCTGGTTCACATCTGAACTATATCTAGAAAGAATATCTGGAAGCAGCATCAGAACGTCACCATATCTGGGTTACATCTGAAACTATATCTAGAAGGAAATCTGGAAGGAGTATCAGAACGTCACCATCTCTGGGTCATATCTGAAACTATATCTAGAAAGCATTGCGATAGTTGGTAGTAGTCATTTTTGTATTGATCTTTTTCCTGAAAAGGCAAAACATAATTGTATGCAAAATCATGATGCATGAACTGTATGTCTTCAAAATTAATGAGATTCGTGTAGTATGATGCATATGCATGCTATAATGTACGAAGATATGATGTTTATGAACATATGTTTTCGTCTCAGGAAAATAAATCCTTGACGGGTGCCGGGAAGTCGTATCCTGGGCTGATGTTGAAGAATAGCTTTTGCTTCCGCTGGGGATGATAGTTGCAAGTATACCGGTAGGAGAAGATGACTCCGTTGAGGAATAAACTTGGCAAATGGAAGATTCTGCGGGGAGAAAAGTACTCTAGTGACCATGCCGGGGAGTGATACTCTGTGGGAAGAGGGATGCCTTGCTGAGTGTAGATAATAACTTGCTGAGGATGTCTTGTTGTTGGAAGTGTTGATGGACTTCGCTGGGGTAAGAAGACTTCGTCGAGGACGCTCTTTCCGTGGCTTTTGGCTGAGGATAACCCAGTTATATCCTGTTAAGGAAATAACTCTTTAAATCAAGCCGGACGACGCGTTCGTGCTCTGCGAGGGGGTCAGCTTCCAGAATTTTACTGGGGATAAGCTTACTGCTTGGGGAGATGGATTCCAATTTTCCTGGGGAAGCCGGATTGGACTCTCCTGGGGAAGTATTGAACTGTATTGGTTATGTTCTTCAACAGAACCTTCCCAGATACTTTGGAGGATAGAACAACCAGATTGCTTAGACCACTCTTTATTGCCCCTGTTTCTATGGGGGAGGCACTTGTGGGGTACTGATAGCTGTTGAAGGTCAAACCTTCTTCTGGTAGGCAGATGGCAGGACATAGTCGTACGCTTTAATCCCTAACTTTTGCCTGGACCGCCCTTTTGGGTTTTCAGTCCACCGGGATACCCTTTTTTGCCCAAGCCGCCTTTTCAGGTTTTCGACTTGCCAGGTGTACAGATTTTTTTCATTTCATCCCTTCATTTTGCCCGAACCCTTTTGGTTCGCCGGGAAGCCCTTATTTTTGCCTAGGTATGTCAACCTAGCGGGTCTTTGATTACGCGTAGTATTTTTTCAACTATGTCCACGCTCTTAGAATGCAGGGAGATGCCCCTGGCTGCTTGTGTTGCCATATTACTAGAAGATGTCTGATTGTGCAAGATTCGTTGCTGGAGTGCCCCAAGTGACTCAGGCAGAGATTTGCCCCAGGCTTTTTGGCTTTTGCGGGATTCTCCGAATCTTGATTGGACTGCCCCAGATAAGGGACCATGATCATGTCTGCCCCTGGATTGGAAGTACTTCTGTTCATTAGGCATTCTTCGTGCGAAATTCCCTGCTGCTCAAACAAAAAGTCATACGCGAACAAAGTTATGTTAAAAATGCAAAGCTTATGTCTGTCTCGAAGATTTTGAAAATGTATTCTTTTCATAGAACAAGTGAATGTTTGTAAAAACATGATGTCAACTCCGTATTTACCGTAGGCCTTAAGGAGTCAGGATACCTTTCATGACAGTATGCTTTCGAACTAACCCATGCTTCAGCTAGGACTTTTAAGGGTTATAACGTGGCCTGGTTCACGGTTTAAGAAACAAAGGATAAAGGCTCAAATTTTATTTGTACCCACCCGCTCTTCGTGATGTTCTCCAAACCTAAACTCGGTTGATCGTGCGTTAGACCTTACTTGAGTCTTTGCTTTGATGTTCCAATAATGGTTCAGATGTTGATGATTTCTTTTGAATGGGCAGTCATTTTTTTGCTTTGGTTGAGGGTTTGTGAGACCTCTTTCTTTTTTTTTGTTATCCCTTTCTTTTTTGCCTGAACTGTTTCCTTTTTTGGAATCACAGTCAGCGGGATGCCCCAGTTTTGTAAGTCTCCTTCATGGATTTTGACTTAATGGTTTTTTTATTTTTTGAGATAATGACTGCCTTTCTTTATTGATTATTCGGAACCATCACTGTCTTTCTTCGTTTTGTAAGGACCTCTTTTTGGTGCCATTTGTTATGCACTTGGATCAACTGAGAGAACTACCCTGCCCCAGGTTATGATTAAGGGTTTTAAATTTCGAAAAGAAAAACTCCTATTTCTTTGGCTCAGAGGGGTTGACGAGGGATTATCATCCTTATTACTCCAGTGTTTAGGAATTGAAACAATGCATGTACCTCATCAGCGGGGTCTGTTCAAAAGCATACTGTAAAGATCGTGGTATCGTTTTCGTCATCCTTCCTCAAGAGGCTTAGAATTATTATTTAAGAATTGATCATCAGAAAAAATATGAAAAGAATTTTGAATATAATGAAAACAATTGTATTAATTCCCAAAACAGACATATGCGATGCATTAATAGAATAAAAGAGTTTGCTATGACATTAATTGTTTATATAAGCAAAGAAAAACACAACTCAGAAATTCAAATAAACAAAAGGTCTTCAACGATTGAGTAACGGAGCAGTGATTATGTTCGGAGTCTCAGGCACTTCAAACTGAATCTCCCCAGCGTCGATCATGTCTTGAATTTTGTTCTTGAGAGGCCAGCAGTTGTCCGTAGTATGCCCCGGGCTATCAGAATGATACGCGCACCTATCGTTGGGATGATAGTTGGGAGCAGAAGTGTTCGGATTTCGAAGGGGAGCCCTTAAAGTGATCAGCCCTGCCTTCAACATTTGTTGTAGTGCTTGATCCAGCGACATATTGATTTTGGTGTACTGTCGTTTCTCCTTTCGCTGCTGCCCCTGTCCTTGTTGAGCAGGCCCAGGATTGGAGATCTGGATTGCCCCTACCTCATGACGGCTCTTTTTACCGTGCACAGCATTGGATTCTTTCTTTCCATGATGAGGCTTTTTATCAGAGGGTGCGGCCTCTTGAATTTTCCCAGACCGGATGCCAGCTTCTATTCGCTCCCCAGTCAAGATAAGATCTGTGAATCCAGCAGACGAATTCCCAATTAGGTGGTTGTAGAACGGACCAGACAGGGTCCCCAAGAACATATCGACAAGTTCCCGATCAGTCAGAGGTGGTTGTACCCTTCCAGCAAGATCCCTCCATTTCTGCGCATATTCTTTAAAACCTTCACTTGATCCTAACGACATACCCTGGAGTTGGGTACGCGTAGGAGCAAGGTTGGCATTATATTGATACTGCTTGTAGAAAGCAGTAGCCAACTCCTCCCAGTTACGAACCTTGGTCCCATCCAGCTGATAGAACCATTCGAGATGAGTCCCTGAAAGACTCTCCTGGAAGAAGTGGATCCATAAATTCTTGTCCGCAGAGTACGGCTGAATTTTCCGAACATAGGACCTTAGATGCAGCTTGGGACAAGACGCCCCGTCATACTTATAGAAGGATGGTGCTTTGAACTTCCGAGGAATAATCACACCAGTTGACAAACCCAGATCTCCAAAATCCAGCCCAGGTACCTGTTGGATCTCCATAGCATTCAGCCTATCCTCCAACTGTTTGTACTTGTCCTCAGCAGGAGGGTACTGTTCGTCGTTGAAATCTGTCTCATTGTCGGAGACCACTGGACTAGGCACCTCTCTCTCATGGTGACTGCTTTCCCTCACAGATGGGATTGTCCTCTCAGTTTCAGTCTGCGGTGTATTCCCAGATCTGCGCCTAGGGCTGAACAAGACAGTCCTCTTCTTCTTCTTGTCCTTCTTCAAGAGCAGAGCCTTCAGATCTTGTTGCCCCTGGGTCAAATTCATGATCAGCTCTTGGAACTGGGCGTTCTGAGCCTGGAGGTCCTTGATAGTCTGCTCGGCTGATGATTCAGGATTCATGACGATCGGCTGAAATAAACAGCGGAGAAGGGTAAGCAACCTGTCAAAGGGATACCTGCAATGCAATGAGATGTATGACATGTATGTAATGTTTTCAAGGACCTCGCGGGGTAAACAGAGAAATTGTTAGAGTTGAGAACCGGTAACTTGATTGAAGGAACTTCATGTTGTTGAGAGTCCTTCTTCAAGGGTCAAAGGCTCACCATATCCAGTGGGTCATAGCCCCTGACAACCTTGGCTAGAGGAAAATAAATCCTCTTTGCCCCTGGCTAGACAGTTGGTTCATCATGACCTGCATCACAAGCCCTTGAGATCCTTGAAATGGGTTAGGATGTATGCAATGGTATGATGTCATGCTATGCATGGGGTGATGTAGGTAAACCCTGTTATGAGTCCCAATTAAGGACTATAAACAAAACCTGCAAGAAATTTGGTAAACCCTGTCATGAGTCCTAGTTAAGGACTATAAACAAAACCTGCAAGTAGTTCATGTGTCAGCTAACAAGCATGCAAGTAGGCAAGTACAAAGGCACACAAGTCACACAAGAGAAACCCTTAGGGTTTAGGCCAGCATGAGGTCTGGGTATTACCCTCTTGAAGTTGGTGGGTTAAACCTGTCCTAATCAAAGTAACCGGGTTCTAAGGTTCCCAATATCACGGGATTGCTTTCATTGTTCATCGTTTCGATTTAGCCACTGAACTGGCGACCGAAATATTCCAGGAAAGCAACCCTCAATTGAGTGTAGTATCGAGTATCAACCAACCTCGGACTGCACCAAAGTCAGTTATCTCACTACCCTAAAGAGGCCAAGATAGTTCAATTAAGGTTCCTAAGGTCTGTTGATGCTTCACGACACCACGCGGAGGCCCTGTACTCTCCTTTACTGAACTCAAGGGTTACCGGTACACACCAAAGTGCCACATCAACGTAGCAGACTGCTTCAACCATGTCGGTATACCCCGCACAGTTCCCTCACAGCCTTGTTGCTACTTTCTAAGAAGGTATCCCCCAGATCCGGGTTAGGATCTATAGAACTCCCAAGCAACCCACAATAATAAAGCAAGCAAAGAAGACAATTGAAAACATAGTTATGACCTAGCCCTAAGGTATACCTCACTTTAAGTTTAGTCCCCAGCAGAGTCGCCAGTTCTGTGATCGGTGGATCTGGAACTGACTGTTTAACACTGGTTCGCGAAATGTCGCGGAAGCAAGAGTCGCCACCGTCTTTTATTTTCTCCAAATGGAATGGACAAAAGCACAGAAAAATTCCTTATAGAGATTGCTCTCGGTTCGGGAGGTAGGTTATAGAAAGGGAAGGTGTTAGCACCCTTTCTATCCATGGTTATCCATGGGCTCTTAGATACTTGCTCATTTGTGTTTTCAAAATGGTTTGTTTGCTTTTCAATGTGGGTTTTAAAAAGTTTCTTTGAAAATTCCAGTTCGACTCTTGTATCAGTCCTCAAGAGTGTTTGAAAAATTGCTTTCGAAAGCTTTTTGAAAATGTGTTGGTGTGAAAAGTATTTTGTTTTGTTTTGAAATTTAGAGCAAGTATCTAGAGTCGTCTACCTACCCTAAGGAATTCGTCTGTGTAAATGTCCTTTAAAGTAGTGCCATCCCACCATTGAGAGGTAGGTAGCACCACCGTTGGAGGTGTTCGGGTCAATTCGAGGGACGTGGTGATCACCAGAGCAATGGGAAGACACCTTAGAAGCTACCCTCATGCCAGGTTCCCGGATCATGAGGACTTACTAAGACATCCTCTACTCGACGACCACCTTTCGAGGCAACAGTGAGGCGTACCCTAGGGGTGGTGTGTGCGATTCGTGTGTCGTTTTCAGATATTTGTCTTGTCATGTTTATTAGTGATCTACGCTTGATTTTATTTTAAGTCCATACATTCTTTCATGCTTTTGTTAACAGTTAAGATATTTGCGGGAAAGTAAATCTAAGGCTATTACAAATGGCGCGGGTCCACATCGCCAAAATTAAACCGGACCCGATTTGACGGAAAGTAAAGAAAGCAAATAAAAGTGCGAGAAGTTAAGGGTTACATGGCTTCGGGAGAGATACAGAATTAATTAAGCGAAATAAAGTAAATGCGCGAAATAAAAGAATTATCGAAGCGAGGGCGTTGGACCCTTTTGCAAAAATTAATTTAACATTAAAAGAGAATGTTTTTTTGGTATTTTTGTGTTTTTTATGTTTAATAGAAAAAGAGAATTAATCAAAATTAAAATAAAATGCAAACCCTAATTCTATTTATTTTTAAGAAAAATATTGAATTTTTACCCTAATTTAAACCTAAGTTATTTATGCAATTTAATTATAAAAATAAGTAAATAAATATATTATGGTAAAGGAAAAAAATTTAAAAGGAATAAAAATTATCAATTTAACCTAATTCTATATTTTTGGATTTTTTATAAAAAGAATTTAAATCAAACCTAATTTAAAACTAAATTCATTTATATGCATTATTTACAAGAAAATATCAAAGTAAATATTATTTATTATATTTTTTATCTCCTCTGAATTTTTATGATGTTTTTATATTTTGTAAAAAAGAAAATTAATTAATTTGATTAAAACAATAAAGCAAAAATAAAACAATAAATTAAAAAAAATAAAATGTAATGAAATTGCAAACCAGGGGGTTTCAGTCCTAATTGTGAGGTATAGGCCTTGGAATGCTGGCCCATTAAGCTTTGGTCCATCTTTGACTTTTTTGCTAGCATGCTGGTACGTTGACTGGAGTGTAACGTGTTCCTTAATCCATAGCCATTGATCTGATGAGCCTGGACAGGTGGCTGGCTTGATGATGGTGGTGTATCATGCGCTCCACCTTTGAAATTGCATAGGAACGTGTTTTGCAAAATATTATAGAAATAAACGTAGACCTGGGACTCGAACCCAGGTCACTAACGTCATCAACCAACGCCTGTACCACTAAACCATGTTAACGCATTTGATATATAATTAACGAATAAATAATATAAGAGGAAAAAGAGTTAGTGGGTGGGAACGCGCGAAAGTTCAAACCAACGAATCACAGTCTGCCATGTCTTCATCTTCCTCGCGTGCCTGAAAAACAAAATACAATAGCAACGGTTTTGGATGCGTTTCAGAAGAGGTCCTTTGAGAAAATAGCGATTGGCCCCTCAACGCTCATAAATTGAGCGCGAGGGTTCCATCATCTTCGTCTTCATGCGCTGAGTGGAGTGGCATTAGTCTGGAGTTCTGATTTTGCCTCGTTACCAAAGCCCTAAATTGACACCCTGCAAACCCTAGAAAATAAACATGGTGGAAACGCGTATGCAGCATGAAAATTCAATTAAACATAATGGTTAGTCTCAGAACATCATGAGGAACACAAATCTATGATTAGAATGCCATGAGAGTGCCTAGAATTGAAAATACGATCATCACTTTTTTGCTGTACAGGTTGAATTCGTTTTACCAATTCTCTGCGTTTGAGTTGATGTTAGGGATTAGAATCGCTTCTAGGAACCTTGAGGAAGCTATTGGAAAAGGAATTAAGCTTTGAATCGCCCTCTATCACTGATTTCAGTTTTGAGTTTTCAAGGAGTTTTTCCAAGTTTGTCTATGGCCTTTTAGCGCAGCATTCAGTCTCCTTGCATTAGGTTTTGATTCAAGCATATGTAGTGAACATTTTAGGTCAACAAAAGTGCTCAAAATCTCTTGATTTAATGAATTGAAGATTTGATTTTCTTTCATTATGTTTCATATCTTTTCCATGTCCTTTTGTGCAAATCATGACCAAATCAAACCAAATCTTTCCCAATTGGCATATGCACGAAATATTGAGTCTAGAATGTGTACAAAAAGATTTGTTAAGGCAAGTTTGATATTTTTCATGTATTTAAATAATTTAAATGAATTAATATAAATAATAATTCAAATAAATAAATAAAAAATGAGAAAATACTTCCCTTTGGGCCAAGTGGTCGTGCACATGCTTGGAATGATGAATCATGGAAGAAAAATGGGCCCATTAGCATTTTTAGGTCTTTTGAAGTAGTGTTGACTTTTCAAAATATCCAAAAATTTCCCAACTTCCACAAGGCATAACTTGCTCAATTTTTAAGCTTTTCTCATGTTTTTGGACATTTTGGAAAGGTCTTTGAGTCCTATAACCAATGCCTTTGGTCCCATGTCATTTTGATTTACCAATCTCAAGTTATGGCCTTTGACTTAAAGTCCCTTTTTGTTGACTTTTGAAAATGACCTATAATGTTGAAATTGATAACTTTTTGTGAGAGCATTTCTTGGACTTGAAGTATGAAGATGAGTTGTAGGAAATGTCTTTCTCTTCAAAATGAGCTTTGGATGGAATTTTTCTGATAATCCATGTGAAAGTTATGCCCTGGTCAATTTCAGTTGACTTTTTCAGCTGTCCAAATAAGGAAACTTTTGCATCTTGATGATTTTCTGAGCCAAACTTTGAGAATCATGATCAAGCATTGATCAAATGATGTTTGTGGCTTCAAAATGATATATTGACCAAAAATTTGAACTTTTGACTGTCAAATGACCATTTTACCCCTACAGTTGACTGTAGTGCAATTTAGGGTTTTGACTGTGCAATTTTGAGCTGAATGCCTTGAAACTTGATATGAGGATGCTTGACCATATTTGTAGGCATGTGAGACTTGATTGGGCCTTTGAAAACTTCCTTTTCTTGATCAGAACACAAGCCCTAGTTTTGACTGTATAGGAGACCTTTGCACTGGGCAACCCTTGGGGAATTTTGTGACTTGGCTTGGCAATTTCTTGAAGAATATGGGAGGGCAAATTTTGGGGTGCAACAGTTGCCCCTGTTCAATCTTCTTAGACCCGAGGATGCAGATTGGCGGACATGCCTTTCGTAATCCAAGGGTAGAAGATGATTGGACACTAGAGTGCCCAGAAATTTGCGCTCACATAGTAGCAGTGCGGTGGAATGGGCTTATAGATGCCATTTAGAGGTTGCCGGATAGGGTGATGGGCTTATAGATGCCATCTGGATGTTGATTGCGTAGGAGATTCCTTAGCGAGTACCTGCATACCTGCAAAAGAACAAATGAGTACCTGACACGTTGCAGGAGTTGGTTTTCAGACGCTTGGTATAGATATGTCCTGACTGGCTACAGGAGCTGGATCTGGAGCTTCAAAAGATGATGAATGGACCAGATATGGTTGCTGCCTTAGCATGAATAGTAAGAGAACCTTGGGTGATTTTAACTTCAACAGCGCTCGTTGAGAAAAATCTTAGCGGGAATTACCATCTTTGCAGTATCAAGAAGAGAGCCAATAGACCATTATAATCTGAAAGGGAATCACCTCACTCGCCGTCGGAGAGGGAATCATAAGAAAAGGAATTGTCACCTCACACACCGTCGGAGAGGGAACCATAAGAGACTATCACCTCACACTCATCGTCGGAGAGGGGAATCATCGGGAAAGGAAATGTCACCTCACACACCGTCGGAGAGGGAACCATAGGAGACTATCACCTCACACTCATCGTCGGAGAGGGAAACATCTGAAAAGGACTTACCACCTCACACACCGTCGGAGAGGGAACCATAGGAGACTATCACCTCACACTCATCGTCGGAGAGGGAAACATCTGAAAAGGACTTACCACCTCACACACTGTCAGAGAGGGAACCATAAGAGACTATCACCTCACACTCATCGTCGGAGAGGGAAACATCTGAAAAGGAAATCTGGAAGCAGCATCAGAACGTCACCATATCTGGTTTACATCTGAAACTATATCTAGAAGGAAATCTGGAAGCAGCATCAGAACGTCACCATATCTGGATCATATCTGAAACTATATCTAGAAGGAAATCTGGAAGCAGCACCAGAACGTCACCATCTCTGGTTCACATCTGAACTATATCTAGAAAGAATATCTGGAAGCAGCATCAGAACGTCACCATATCTGGATCATATCTGAAACTATATCTAGAAGGAAATCTGGAAGCAGCATCAGAACGTCACCATCTCTGGGTCATATCTGAAACTATATCTAGAAGGAAATCTGGAAGCAGCACCAGAACGTCACCATCTCTGGTTCACATCTGAACTATATCTAGAAAGAATATCTGGAAGCAGCATCAGAACGTCACCATATCTGGGTTACATCTGAAACTATATCTAGAAGGAAATCTGGAAGGAGTATCAGAACGTCACCATCTCTGGGTCATATCTGAAACTATATCTAGAAAGCATTGCGATAGTTGGTAGTAGTCATTTTTGTATTGATCTTTTTCCTGAAAAGGCAAAACATAATTGTATGCAAAATCATGATGCATGAACTGTATGTCTTCAAAATTAATGAGATTCGTGTAGTATGATGCATATGCATGCTATAATGTACGAAGATATGATGTTTATGAACATATGTTTTCGTCTTAGGAAAATAAATCCTTGACGGGTGCCGGGAAGTCGTATCCTGGGCTGATGTTGAAGAATAGCTTTTGCTTCCGCTGGGGATGATAGTTGCAAGTATACCGGTAGGAGAAGATGACTCCGTTGAGGAATAAACTTGGCAAATGGAAGATTCTGCGGGGAGAAAAGTACTCTAGTGACCATGCCGGGGAGTGATACTCTGTGGGAAGAGGGATGCCTTGCTGAGTGTAGATAATAACTTGCTGAGGATGTCTTGTTGTTGGAAGTGTTGATGGACTTCGCTGGGGTAAGAAGACTTCGTCGAGGACGCTCTTTCCGTGGCTTTTGGCTGAGGATAACCCAGTTATATCCTGTTAAGGAAATAACTCTTTAAATCAAGCCGGACGACGCGTTCGTGCTCTGCGAGGGGGTCAGCTTCCAGAATTTTACTGGGGATAAGCTTACTGCTTGGGGAGATGGATTCCAATTTTCCTGGGGAAGCCGGATTGGACTCTCCTGGGGAAGTATTGAACTGTATTGGTTATGTTCTTCAACGGAACCTTCCCAGATACTTTGGAGGATAGAACAACCAGATTGCTTAGACCACTCTTTATTGCCCCTGTTTCTATGGGGGAGGCACTTGTGGGGTACTGATAGTTGTTGAAGGTCAAACCTTCTTCTGGTAGGCAGATGGCAGGACATAGTCGTACGCTTTAATCCCTAACTTTTGCCTGGACCGCCCTTTTGGGTTTTCAGTCCACCGGGATACCCTTTTTTGCCCAAGCCGCCTTTTCAGGTTTTCGACTTGCCAGGTGTACAGATTTTTTTCATTTCATCCCTTCATTTTGCCCGAACCCTTTTGGTTCGCCGGGAAGCCCTTATTTTTGCCTAGGTATGTCAACCTAGCGGGTCTTTGATTACGCGTAGTATTTTTTCAACTATGTCCACGCTCTTAGAATGCAGGGAGATGCCCCTGGCTGCTTGTGTTGCCATATTACCAGAAGATGTCTGATTGTGCAAGATTCGTTGCTGGAGTGCCCCAAGTGACTCAGGCAGAGATTTGCCCCAGGCTTTTTGGCTTTTGCGGGATTCTCCGAATCTTGATTGGACTGCCCCAGATAAGGGACCATGATCATGTCTTCCCCTGGAATTGAAGTACTTCTGTTCATTAGGCATTCTTCGTGCGAAATTCCCTGTTGCTCAAACAAAAAGTCATACGCGAACAAAGTTATGTTAAAAATGCAAAGCTTATGTCTGTCTCGAAGATTTTGAAAATGTATTCTTTTCATAGAACAAGTGAATGTTTGTAAAAACATGATGTCAACTCCGTATTTACCGTAGGCCTTAAGGAGTCAGGATACCTTTCGTGACAGTATGCTTTCGAACTAACCCATGCTTCAGCTAGGACTTTTAAGGGTTATAACGTGGCCTGGTTCACGGTTTAAGAAACAAAGGATAAAGGCTCAAATTTTATTTGTACCCACCCGCTCTTCGTGATGTTCTCCAAACCTAAACTCGGTTGATCGTGCGTTAGACCTTACTTGAGTCTTTGCTTTGATGTTCCAATAATGGTTCAGATGTTGATGATTTCTTTTGAATGGGCAGTCATTTTTTTGCTTTGGTTGAGGGTTTGTGAGACCTCTTTCTTTTTTTTTGTTATCCCTTTCTTTTTTGCCTGAACTGTTTCCTTTTTTGGAATCACAGTCAGCGGGATGCCCCAGTTTTGTAAGTCTCCTTCATGGATTTTGACTTAATGGTTTTTTTTATTTTTTGAGATAATGACTGCCTTTCTTTATTGATTATTCGGAACCATCACTGTCTTTCTTCGTTTTGTAAGGACCTCTTTTTGGTGCCATTTGTTATGCACTTGGATCAACTGAGAGAACTACCCTGCCCCAGGTTATGATTAAGGGTTTTAAATTTCGAAAAGAAAAACTCCTATTTCTTTGGCTCAGAGGGGTTGACGAGGGATTATCATCCTTATTACTCCAGTGTTTAGGAATTGAAACAATGCCTGTACCTCATCAGCGGGGTCTGTTCAAAAGCATACTGTAAAGATCGTGGTATCGTTTTCGTCATCCTTCCTCAAGAGGCTTAGAATTATTATTTAAGAATTGATCATCAGAAAAAATATGAAAAGAATTTTGAATATAATGAAAACAATTGTATTAATTCCCAAAACAGACATATGCGATGCATTAATAGAATAAAAGAGTTTGCTATGACATTAATTGTTTATATAAGCAAAGAAAAACACAACTCAGAAATTCAAATAAACAAAAGGTCTTCAACGATTGAGTAACGGAGCAGTGATTATGTTCGGAGTCTCAGGCACTTCAAACTGAATCTCCCCAGCGTCGATCATGTCTTGAATTTTGTTCTTGAGAGGCCAGCAGTTGTCCGTAGTATGCCCCGGGCTATCAGAATGATACGCGCACCTATCGTTGGGATGATAGTTGGGAGCAGAAGTGTTCGGATTTTGAAGGGGAGCCCTTAAAGTGATCAGCCCTGCCTTCAACATTTGTTGTAGTGCTTGATCCAGCGACATATTGATTTTGGTGTACTGTCGTTTCTCCTTTCGCTGCTGCCCCTGTCCTTGTTGAGCAGGCCCAGGATTGGAGATCTGGATTGCCCCTACCTCATGACAGCTCTTTTTACCGTGCACAACATTGGATTCTTTCTTTCCATGATGAGGCTTTTTATCAGAGGGTGCGGCCTCTTGAATTTTCCCAGACCGGATGCCAGCTTCTATTCGCTCCCCAGTCAAGATAAGATCTGTGAATCCAGCAGACGAATTCCCAATTAGGTGGTTGTAGAACGGACCAGACAGGGTCCCCAAGAACATATCGACAAGTTCCCGATCAGTCAGAGGTGGTTGTACCCTTCCAGCAAGATCCCTCCATTTCTGCGCATATTCTTTAAAACCTTCACTTGATCCTAACGACATACCCTGGAGTTGGGTACGCGTAGGAGCAAGGTTGGCATTATATTGATACTGCTTGTAGAAAGCAGTAGCCAACTCCTCCCAGTTACGAACCTTGGTCCCATCCAGCTGATAGAACCATTCGAGATGAGTCCCTGAAAGACTCTCCTGGAAGAAGTGGATCCATAAATTCTTGTCCGCAGAGTACGGCTGAATTTTCCGAACATAGGACCTTAGATGCAGCTTGGGACAAGACGCCCCGTCATACTTATAGAAGGATGGTGCTTTGAACTTCCGAGGAATAATCACACCAGTTGACAAACCCAGATCTCCAAAATCCAGCCCAGGTACCTGTTGGATCTCCATAGCATTCAGCCTATCCTCCAACTGTTTGTACTTGTCCTCAGCAGGAGGGTACTGTTCGTCGTTGAAATCTGTCTCGTTGTCGGAGACCACTGGACTAGGCACCTCTCTCTCATGGTGACTGCTTTCCCTCACAGATGGGATTGTCCTCTCAGTTTCAGTCTGCGGTGTATTCCCAGATCTGCGCCTAGGGCTGAACAAGACAGTCCTCTTCTTCTTCTTGTCCTTCTTCAAGAGCAGAGCCTTCAGATCTTGTTGCCCCTGGGTCAAATTCATGATCAGCTCTTGGAACTGGGCGTTCTGAGCCTGGAGGTCCTTGATAGTCTGCTCGGCTGATGATTCAGGATTCATGACGATCGGCTGAAATAAACAGCGGAGAAGGGTAAGCAACCTGTCAAAGGGATACCTGCAATGCAATGAGATGTATGACATGTATGTAATGTTTTCAAGGACCTCGCGGGGTAAACAGAGAAATTGTTAGAGTTGAGAACCGGTAACTTGATTGAAGGAACTTCATGTTGTTGAGAGTCCTTCTTCAAGGGTCAAAGGCTCACCATATCCAGTGGGTCATAGCCCCTGACAACCTTGGCTAGAGGAAAATAAATCCTCTTTGCCCCTGGCTAGACAGTTGGTTCATCATGACCTGCATCACAAGCCCTTGAGATCCTTGAAATGGGTTAGGATGTATGCAATGGTATGATGTCATGCTATGCATGGGGTGATGTAGGTAAACCCTGTTATGAGTCCCAATTAAGGACTATAAACAAAACCTGCAAGAAATTTGGTAAACCCTGTCATGAGTCCTAGTTAAGGACTATAAACAAAACCTGCAAGTAGTTCATGTGTCAGCTAACAAGCATGCAAGTAGGCAAGTACAAAGGCACACAAGTCACACAAGAGAAACCCTTAGGGTTTAGGCCAGCATGAGGTCTGGGTATTACCCTCTTGAAGTTGGTGGGTTCAACCTGTCCTAATCAAAGTAACCGGGTTCTAAGGTTCCCAATATCACGGGATTGCTTTCATTGTTCATCGTTTCGATTTAGCCACTGAACTGGCGACCGAAATATTCCAGGAAAGCAACCCTCAATTGAGTGTAGTATCGAGTATCAACCAACCTCGGACTGCACCAAAGTCAGTTATCTCACTACCCTAAAGAGGCCAAGATAGTTCAATTAAGGTTCCTAAGGTCTGTTGATGCTTCACGACACCACGCGGAGGCCCCGTACTCTCCTTGACTGAACTCAAGGGTTACCGGTACACACCAAAGTGCCACATCAACGTAGCAGACTGCTTCAACCATGTCAGTATACCCCGCACAGTTCCCTCACAGCCTTGTTGCTACTTTCTAAGAAGGTATCCCCCAGATCCGGGTTAGGATCTATAGAACTCCCAAGCAACCCACAATAATAAAGCAAGCAAAGAAGACAATTGAAAACATAGTTATGACCTAGCCCTAAGGTATACCTCACTTTAAGTTTAGTCCCCAGCAGAGTCGCCAGTTCTGTGATCGGTGGATCTGGAACTGACTGTTTAACACTGGTTCGCGAAATGTCGCGGAAGCAAGAGTCGCCACCGTCTTTTATTTTCTCCAAATGGAATGGACAAAAGCACAGAAAAATTCCTTATAGAGATTGCTCTCGGTTCGGGAGGTAGGTTATAGAAAGGGAAGGTGTTAGCACCCTTTCTATCCATGGTTATCCATGGGCTCTTAGATACTTGCTCATTTGTGTTTTCAAAATGGTTTGTTTGCTTTTCAATGTGGGTTTTAAAAAGTTTCTTTGAAAATTCCAGTTCGACTCTTGTATCAGTCCTCAAGAGTGTTTGAAAAATTGCTTTCGAAAGCTTTTTGAAAATGTGTTGGTGTGAAAAGTATTTTGTTTTGTTTTGAAATTTAGAGCAAGTATCTAGAGTCGTCTACCTACCCTAAGGAATTCGTCTGTGTAAATGTCCTTTAAAGTAGTGCCATCCCACCATTGAGAGGTAGGTAGCACCACCGTTGGAGGTGTTCGGGTCAATTCGAGGGACGTGGTGATCACCAGAGCAATGGGAAGACACCTTAGAAGCTACCCTCATGCCAGGTTCCCGGATCATGAGGACTTACTAAGACATCCTCTACTCGACGACCACCTTTCGAGGCAACAGTGAGGCGTACCCTAGGGGTGGTGTGTGCGATTCGTGTGTCGTTTTCAGATATTTGTCTTGTCATGTTTATTAGTGATCTACGCTTGATTTTATTTTAAGTCCATACATTCTTTCATGCTTTTGTTAACAGTTAAGATATTTGCGGGAAAGTAAATCTAAGGCTATTACAAATGGCGCGGGTCCACATCGCCAAAATTAAACCGGACCCGATTTGACGGAAAGTAAAGAAAGCAAATAAAAGTGCGAGAAGTTAAGGGTTACATGGCTTCGGGAGAGATACAGAATTAATTAAGCGAAATAAAGTAAATGCGCGAAATAAAAGAATTATCGAAGCGAGGGCGTTGGACCCTTTTGCAAAAATTAATTTAACATTAAAAGAGAATGTTTTTTTGGTATTTTTGTGTTTTTTATGTTTAATAGAAAAAGAGAATTAATCAAAATTAAAATAAAATGCAAACCCTAATTCTATTTATTTTTAAGAAAAATATTGAATTTTTACCCTAATTTAAACCTAAGTTATTTATGCAATTTAATTATAAAAATAAGTAAATAAATATATTATGGTAAAGGAAAAAAATTTAAAAGGAATAAAAATTATCAATTTAACCTAATTCTATATTTTTGGATTTTTTATAAAAAGAATTTAAATCAAACCTAATTTAAAACTAAATTCATTTATATGCATTATTTACAAGAAAATATCAAAGTAAATATTATTTATTATATTTTTTATCTCCTCTGAATTTTTATGATGTTTTTATATTTTGTAAAAAAGAAAATTAATTAATTTGATTAAAACAATAAAGCAAAAATAAAACAATAAATTAAAAAAAATAAAATGTAATGAAATTGCAAACCAGGGGGTTTCAGTCCTAATTGTGAGGTATAGGCCTTGGAATGCTGGCCCATTAAGCTTTGGTCCATCTTTGACTTTTTTGCTAGCATGCTGGTACGTTGACTGGAGTGTAACGTGTTCCTTAATCCATAGCCATTGATCTGATGAGCCTGGACAGGTGGCTGGCTTGATGATGGTGGTGTATCATGCGCTCCACCTTTGAAATTGCATAGGAACGTGTTTTGCAAAATATTATAGAAATAAACGTAGACCTGGGACTCGAACCCAGGTCACTAACGTCATCAACCAACGCCTGTACCACTAAACCATGTTAACGCATTTGATATATAATTAACGAATAAATAATATAAGAGGAAAAAGAGTTAGTGGGTGGGAACGCGCGAAAGTTCAAACCAACGAATCACAGTCTGCCATGTCTTCATCTTCCTCGCGTGCCTGAAAAACAAAATACAATAGCAACGGTTTTGGATGCGTTTCAGAAGAGGTCCTTTGAGAAAATAGCGATTGGCCCCTCAACGCTCATAAATTGAGCGCGAGGGTTCCATCATCTTCGTCTTCATGCGCTGAGTGGAGTGGCATTAGTCTGGAGTTCTGATTTTGCCTCGTTACCAAAGCCCTAAATTGACACCCTGCAAACCCTAGAAAATAAACATGGTGGAAACGCGTATGCAGCATGAAAATTCAATTAAACATAATGGTTAGTCTCAGAACATCATGAGGAACACAAATCTATGATTAGAATGCCATGAGAGTGCCTAGAATTGAAAATACGATCATCACTTTTTTGCTGTACAGGTTGAATTCGTTTTACCAATTCTCTGCGTTTGAGTTGATGTTAGGGATTAGAATCGCTTCTAGGAACCTTGAGGAAGCTATTGGAAAAGGAATTAAGCTTTGAATCGCCCTCTATCACTGATTTCAGTTTTGAGTTTTCAAGGAGTTTTTCCAAGTTTGTCTATGGCCTTTTAGCGCAGCATTCAGTCTCCTTGCATTAGGTTTTGATTCAAGCATATGTAGTGAACATTTTAGGTCAACAAAAGTGCTCAAAATCTCTTGATTTAATGAATTGAAGATTTGATTTTCTTTCATTATGTTTCATATCTTTTCCATGTCCTTTTGTGCAAATCATGACCAAATCAAACCAAATCTTTCCCAATTGGCATATGCACGAAATATTGAGTCTAGAATGTGTACAAAAAGATTTGTTAAGGCAAGTTTGATATTTTTCATGTATTTAAATAATTTAAATGAATTAATATAAATAATAATTCAAATAAATAAATAAAAAATGAGAAAATACTTCCCTTTGGGCCAAGTGGTCGTGCACATGCTTGGAATGATGAATCATGGAAGAAAAATGGGCCCATTAGCATTTTTAGGTCTTTTGAAGTAGTGTTGACTTTTCAAAATATCCAAAAATTTCCCAACTTCCACAAGGCATAACTTGCTCAATTTTTAAGCTTTTCTCATGTTTTTGGACATTTTGGAAAGGTCTTTGAGTCCTATAACCAATGCCTTTGGTCCCATGTCATTTTGATTTACCAATCTCAAGTTATGGCCTTTGACTTAAAGTCCCTTTTTGTTGACTTTTGAAAATGACCTATAATGTTGAAATTGATAACTTTTTGTGAGAGCATTTCTTGGACTTGAAGTATGAAGATGAGTTGTAGGAAATGTCTTTCTCTTCAAAATGAGCTTTGGATGGAATTTTTCTGATAATCCATGTGAAAGTTATGCCCTGGTCAATTTCAGTTGACTTTTTCAGCTGTCCAAATAAGGAAACTTTTGCATCTTGATGATTTTCTGAGCCAAACTTTGAGAATCATGATCAAGCATTGATCAAATGATGTTTGTGGCTTCAAAATGATATATTGACCAAAAATTTGAACTTTTGACTGTCAAATGACCATTTTACCCCTACAGTTGACTGTAGTGCAATTTAGGGTTTTGACTGTGCAATTTTGAGCTGAATGCCTTGAAACTTGATATGAGGATGCTTGACCATATTTGTAGGCATGTGAGACTTGATTGGGCCTTTGAAAACTTCCTTTTCTTGATCAGAACACAAGCCCTAGTTTTGACTGTATAGGAGACCTTTGCACTGGGCAACCCTTGGGGAATTTTGTGACTTGGCTTGGCAATTTCTTGAAGAATATGGGAGGGCAAATTTTGGGGTGCAACAGTTGCCCCTGTTCAATCTTCTTAGACCCGAGGATGCAGATTGGCGGACATGCCTTTCGTAATCCGAGGGTAGAAGATGATTGGACACTAGAGTGCCCAGAAATTTGCGCTCACATAGTAGCAGTGCGGTGGAATGGGCTTATAGATGCCATTTAGAGGTTGCCGGATAGGGTGATGGGCTTATAGATGCCATCTGGATGTTGATTGCGTAGGAGATTCCTTAGCGAGTACCTGCATACCTGCAAAAGAACAAATGAGTACCTGACACGTTGCAGGAGTTGGTTTTCAGACGCTTGGTATAGATATGTCCTGACTGGCTACAGGAGCTGGATCTGGAGCTTCAAAAGATGATGAATGGACCAGATATGGTTGCTGCCTTAGCATGAATAGTAAGAGAACCTTGGGTGATTTTAACTTCAACAGCGCTCGTTGAGAAAAATCTTAGCGGGAATTACCATCTTTGCAGTATCAAGAAGAGAGCCAATAGACCATTATAATCTGAAAGGGAATCACCTCACTCGCCGTCGGAGAGGGAATCATAAGAAAAGGAATTGTCACCTCACACACCGTCGGAGAGGGAACCATAAGAGACTATCACCTCACACTCATCGTCGGAGAGGGGAATCATCGGGAAAGGAAATGTCACCTCACACACCGTCGGAGAGGGAACCATAGGAGACTATCACCTCACACTCATCGTCGGAGAGGGAAACATCTGAAAAGGACTTACCACCTCACACACCGTCGGAGAGGGAACCATAGGAGACTATCACCTCACACTCATCGTCGGAGAGGGAAACATCTGAAAAGGACTTACCACCTCACACACTGTCAGAGAGGGAACCATAAGAGACTATCACCTCACACTCATCGTCGGAGAGGGAAACATCTGAAAAGGAAATCTGGAAGCAGCATCAGAACGTCACCATATCTGGTTTACATCTGAAACTATATCTAGAAGGAAATCTGGAAGCAGCATCAGAACGTCACCATATCTGGATCATATCTGAAACTATATCTAGAAGGAAATCTGGAAGCAGCACCAGAACGTCACCATCTCTGGTTCACATCTGAACTATATCTAGAAAGAATATCTGGAAGCAGCATCAGAACGTCACCATATCTGGATCATATCTGAAACTATATCTAGAAGGAAATCTGGAAGCAGCATCAGAACGTCACCATCTCTGGGTCATATCTGAAACTATATCTAGAAGGAAATCTGGAAGCAGCACCAGAACGTCACCATCTCTGGTTCACATCTGAACTATATCTAGAAAGAATATCTGGAAGCAGCATCAGAACGTCACCATATCTGGGTTACATCTGAAACTATATCTAGAAGGAAATCTGGAAGGAGTATCAGAACGTCACCATCTCTGGGTCATATCTGAAACTATATCTAGAAAGCATTGCGATAGTTGGTAGTAGTCATTTTTGTATTGATCTTTTTCCTGAAAAGGCAAAACATAATTGTATGCAAAATCATGATGCATGAACTGTATGTCTTCAAAATTAATGAGATTCGTGTAGTATGATGCATATGCATGCTATAATGTACGAAGATATGATGTTTATGAACATATGTTTTCGTCTTAGGAAAATAAATCCTTGACGGGTGCCGGGAAGTCGTATCCTGGGCTGATGTTGAAGAATAGCTTTTGCTTCCGCTGGGGATGATAGTTGCAAGTATACCGGTAGGAGAAGATGACTCCGTTGAGGAATAAACTTGGCAAATGGAAGATTCTGCGGGGAGAAAAGTACTCTAGTGACCATGCCGGGGAGTGATACTCTGTGGGAAGAGGGATGCCTTGCTGAGTGTAGATAATAACTTGCTGAGGATGTCTTGTTGTTGGAAGTGTTGATGGACTTCGCTGGGGTAAGAAGACTTCGTCGAGGACGCTCTTTCCGTGGCTTTTGGCTGAGGATAACCCAGTTATATCCTGTTAAGGAAATAACTCTTTAAATCAAGCCGGACGACGCGTTCGTGCTCTGCGAGGGGGTCAGCTTCCAGAATTTTACTGGGGATAAGCTTACTGCTTGGGGAGATGGATTCCAATTTTCCTGGGGAAGCCGGATTGGACTCTCCTGGGGAAGTATTGAACTGTATTGGTTATGTTCTTCAACGGAACCTTCCCAGATACTTTGGAGGATAGAACAACCAGATTGCTTAGACCACTCTTTATTGCCCCTGTTTCTATGGGGGAGGCACTTGTGGGGTACTGATAGTTGTTGAAGGTCAAACCTTCTTCTGGTAGGCAGATGGCAGGACATAGTCGTACGCTTTAATCCCTAACTTTTGCCTGGACCGCCCTTTTGGGTTTTCAGTCCACCGGGATACCCTTTTTTGCCCAAGCCGCCTTTTCAGGTTTTCGACTTGCCAGGTGTACAGATTTTTTTCATTTCATCCCTTCATTTTGCCCGAACCCTTTTGGTTCGCCGGGAAGCCCTTATTTTTGCCTAGGTATGTCAACCTAGCGGGTCTTTGATTACGCGTAGTATTTTTTCAACTATGTCCACGCTCTTAGAATGCAGGGAGATGCCCCTGGCTGCTTGTGTTGCCATATTACCAGAAGATGTCTGATTGTGCAAGATTCGTTGCTGGAGTGCCCCAAGTGACTCAGGCAGAGATTTGCCCCAGGCTTTTTGGCTTTTGCGGGATTCTCCGAATCTTGATTGGACTGCCCCAGATAAGGGACCATGATCATGTCTTCCCCTGGAATTGAAGTACTTCTGTTCATTAGGCATTCTTCGTGCGAAATTCCCTGTTGCTCAAACAAAAAGTCATACGCGAACAAAGTTATGTTAAAAATGCAAAGCTTATGTCTGTCTCGAAGATTTTGAAAATGTATTCTTTTCATAGAACAAGTGAATGTTTGTAAAAACATGATGTCAACTCCGTATTTACCGTAGGCCTTAAGGAGTCAGGATACCTTTCGTGACAGTATGCTTTCGAACTAACCCATGCTTCAGCTAGGACTTTTAAGGGTTATAACGTGGCCTGGTTCACGGTTTAAGAAACAAAGGATAAAGGCTCAAATTTTATTTGTACCCACCCGCTCTTCGTGATGTTCTCCAAACCTAAACTCGGTTGATCGTGCGTTAGACCTTACTTGAGTCTTTGCTTTGATGTTCCAATAATGGTTCAGATGTTGATGATTTCTTTTGAATGGGCAGTCATTTTTTTGCTTTGGTTGAGGGTTTGTGAGACCTCTTTCTTTTTTTTTGTTATCCCTTTCTTTTTTGCCTGAACTGTTTCCTTTTTTGGAATCACAGTCAGCGGGATGCCCCAGTTTTGTAAGTCTCCTTCATGGATTTTGACTTAATGGTTTTTTTTATTTTTTGAGATAATGACTGCCTTTCTTTATTGATTATTCGGAACCATCACTGTCTTTCTTCGTTTTGTAAGGACCTCTTTTTGGTGCCATTTGTTATGCACTTGGATCAACTGAGAGAACTACCCTGCCCCAGGTTATGATTAAGGGTTTTAAATTTCGAAAAGAAAAACTCCTATTTCTTTGGCTCAGAGGGGTTGACGAGGGATTATCATCCTTATTACTCCAGTGTTTAGGAATTGAAACAATGCCTGTACCTCATCAGCGGGGTCTGTTCAAAAGCATACTGTAAAGATCGTGGTATCGTTTTCGTCATCCTTCCTCAAGAGGCTTAGAATTATTATTTAAGAATTGATCATCAGAAAAAATATGAAAAGAATTTTGAATATAATGAAAACAATTGTATTAATTCCCAAAACAGACATATGCGATGCATTAATAGAATAAAAGAGTTTGCTATGACATTAATTGTTTATATAAGCAAAGAAAAACACAACTCAGAAATTCAAATAAACAAAAGGTCTTCAACGATTGAGTAACGGAGCAGTGATTATGTTCGGAGTCTCAGGCACTTCAAACTGAATCTCCCCAGCGTCGATCATGTCTTGAATTTTGTTCTTGAGAGGCCAGCAGTTGTCCGTAGTATGCCCCGGGCTATCAGAATGATACGCGCACCTATCGTTGGGATGATAGTTGGGAGCAGAAGTGTTCGGATTTTGAAGGGGAGCCCTTAAAGTGATCAGCCCTGCCTTCAACATTTGTTGTAGTGCTTGATCCAGCGACATATTGATTTTGGTGTACTGTCGTTTCTCCTTTCGCTGCTGCCCCTGTCCTTGTTGAGCAGGCCCAGGATTGGAGATCTGGATTGCCCCTACCTCATGACAGCTCTTTTTACCGTGCACAACATTGGATTCTTTCTTTCCATGATGAGGCTTTTTATCAGAGGGTGCGGCCTCTTGAATTTTCCCAGACCGGATGCCAGCTTCTATTCGCTCCCCAGTCAAGATAAGATCTGTGAATCCAGCAGACGAATTCCCAATTAGGTGGTTGTAGAACGGACCAGACAGGGTCCCCAAGAACATATCGACAAGTTCCCGATCAGTCAGAGGTGGTTGTACCCTTCCAGCAAGATCCCTCCATTTCTGCGCATATTCTTTAAAACCTTCACTTGATCCTAACGACATACCCTGGAGTTGGGTACGCGTAGGAGCAAGGTTGGCATTATATTGATACTGCTTGTAGAAAGCAGTAGCCAACTCCTCCCAGTTACGAACCTTGGTCCCATCCAGCTGATAGAACCATTCGAGATGAGTCCCTGAAAGACTCTCCTGGAAGAAGTGGATCCATAAATTCTTGTCCGCAGAGTACGGCTGAATTTTCCGAACATAGGACCTTAGATGCAGCTTGGGACAAGACGCCCCGTCATACTTATAGAAGGATGGTGCTTTGAACTTCCGAGGAATAATCACACCAGTTGACAAACCCAGATCTCCAAAATCCAGCCCAGGTACCTGTTGGATCTCCATAGCATTCAGCCTATCCTCCAACTGTTTGTACTTGTCCTCAGCAGGAGGGTACTGTTCGTCGTTGAAATCTGTCTCGTTGTCGGAGACCACTGGACTAGGCACCTCTCTCTCATGGTGACTGCTTTCCCTCACAGATGGGATTGTCCTCTCAGTTTCAGTCTGCGGTGTATTCCCAGATCTGCGCCTAGGGCTGAACAAGACAGTCCTCTTCTTCTTCTTGTCCTTCTTCAAGAGCAGAGCCTTCAGATCTTGTTGCCCCTGGGTCAAATTCATGATCAGCTCTTGGAACTGGGCGTTCTGAGCCTGGAGGTCCTTGATAGTCTGCTCGGCTGATGATTCAGGATTCATGACGATCGGCTGAAATAAACAGCGGAGAAGGGTAAGCAACCTGTCAAAGGGATACCTGCAATGCAATGAGATGTATGACATGTATGTAATGTTTTCAAGGACCTCGCGGGGTAAACAGAGAAATTGTTAGAGTTGAGAACCGGTAACTTGATTGAAGGAACTTCATGTTGTTGAGAGTCCTTCTTCAAGGGTCAAAGGCTCACCATATCCAGTGGGTCATAGCCCCTGACAACCTTGGCTAGAGGAAAATAAATCCTCTTTGCCCCTGGCTAGACAGTTGGTTCATCATGACCTGCATCACAAGCCCTTGAGATCCTTGAAATGGGTTAGGATGTATGCAATGGTATGATGTCATGCTATGCATGGGGTGATGTAGGTAAACCCTGTTATGAGTCCCAATTAAGGACTATAAACAAAACCTGCAAGAAATTTGGTAAACCCTGTCATGAGTCCTAGTTAAGGACTATAAACAAAACCTGCAAGTAGTTCATGTGTCAGCTAACAAGCATGCAAGTAGGCAAGTACAAAGGCACACAAGTCACACAAGAGAAACCCTTAGGGTTTAGGCCAGCATGAGGTCTGGGTATTACCCTCTTGAAGTTGGTGGGTTCAACCTGTCCTAATCAAAGTAACCGGGTTCTAAGGTTCCCAATATCACGGGATTGCTTTCATTGTTCATCGTTTCGATTTAGCCACTGAACTGGCGACCGAAATATTCCAGGAAAGCAACCCTCAATTGAGTGTAGTATCGAGTATCAACCAACCTCGGACTGCACCAAAGTCAGTTATCTCACTACCCTAAAGAGGCCAAGATAGTTCAATTAAGGTTCCTAAGGTCTGTTGATGCTTCACGACACCACGCGGAGGCCCCGTACTCTCCTTGACTGAACTCAAGGGTTACCGGTACACACCAAAGTGCCACATCAACGTAGCAGACTGCTTCAACCATGTCAGTATACCCCGCACAGTTCCCTCACAGCCTTGTTGCTACTTTCTAAGAAGGTATCCCCCAGATCCGGGTTAGGATCTATAGAACTCCCAAGCAACCCACAATAATAAAGCAAGCAAAGAAGACAATTGAAAACATAGTTATGACCTAGCCCTAAGGTATACCTCACTTTAAGTTTAGTCCCCAGCAGAGTCGCCAGTTCTGTGATCGGTGGATCTGGAACTGACTGTTTAACACTGGTTCGCGAAATGTCGCGGAAGCAAGAGTCGCCACCGTCTTTTATTTTCTCCAAATGGAATGGACAAAAGCACAGAAAAATTCCTTATAGAGATTGCTCTCGGTTCGGGAGGTAGGTTATAGAAAGGGAAGGTGTTAGCACCCTTTCTATCCATGGTTATCCATGGGCTCTTAGATACTTGCTCATTTGTGTTTTCAAAATGGTTTGTTTGCTTTTCAATGTGGGTTTTAAAAAGTTTCTTTGAAAATTCCAGTTCGACTCTTGTATCAGTCCTCAAGAGTGTTTGAAAAATTGCTTTCGAAAGCTTTTTGAAAATGTGTTGGTGTGAAAAGTATTTTGTTTTGTTTTGAAATTTAGAGCAAGTATCTAGAGTCGTCTACCTACCCTAAGGAATTCGTCTGTGTAAATGTCCTTTAAAGTAGTGCCATCCCACCATTGAGAGGTAGGTAGCACCACCGTTGGAGGTGTTCGGGTCAATTCGAGGGACGTGGTGATCACCAGAGCAATGGGAAGACACCTTAGAAGCTACCCTCATGCCAGGTTCCCGGATCATGAGGACTTACTAAGACATCCTCTACTCGACGACCACCTTTCGAGGCAACAGTGAGGCGTACCCTAGGGGTGGTGTGTGCGATTCGTGTGTCGTTTTCAGATATTTGTCTTGTCATGTTTATTAGTGATCTACGCTTGATTTTATTTTAAGTCCATACATTCTTTCATGCTTTTGTTAACAGTTAAGATATTTGCGGGAAAGTAAATCTAAGGCTATTACAAATGGCGCGGGTCCACATCGCCAAAATTAAACCGGACCCGATTTGACGGAAAGTAAAGAAAGCAAATAAAAGTGCGAGAAGTTAAGGGTTACATGGCTTCGGGAGAGATACAGAATTAATTAAGCGAAATAAAGTAAATGCGCGAAATAAAAGAATTATCGAAGCGAGGGCGTTGGACCCTTTTGCAAAAATTAATTTAACATTAAAAGAGAATGTTTTTTTGGTATTTTTGTGTTTTTTATGTTTAATAGAAAAAGAGAATTAATCAAAATTAAAATAAAATGCAAACCCTAATTCTATTTATTTTTAAGAAAAATATTGAATTTTTACCCTAATTTAAACCTAAGTTATTTATGCAATTTAATTATAAAAATAAGTAAATAAATATATTATGGTAAAGGAAAAAAATTTAAAAGGAATAAAAATTATCAATTTAACCTAATTCTATATTTTTGGATTTTTTATAAAAAGAATTTAAATCAAACCTAATTTAAAACTAAATTCATTTATATGCATTATTTACAAGAAAATATCAAAGTAAATATTATTTATTATATTTTTTATCTCCGCTGAATTTTTATGATGTTTTTATATTTTGTAAAAAAGAAAATTAATTAATTTGATTAAAACAATAAAGCAAAAATAAAACAATAAATTAAAAAAAATAAAATGTAATGAAATTGCAAACCAGGGGGTTTCAGTCCCAATTGTGAGGTATAGGCCTTGGAATGCTGGCCCATTAAGCTTTGGTCCATCTTTGACTTTTTTGCTAGCATGCTGGTACGTTGACTGGAGTGTAACGTGTTCCTTAATCCATAGCCATTGATCTGATGAGCCTGGACAGGTGGCTGGCTTGATGATGGTGGTGTATCATGCGCTCCACCTTTGAAATTGCATAGGAATTTTGCAAAATATTATAGAAATAAACGTAGACCTGGGACTCGAACCCAGGTCACTAACGTCATCAACCAACGCCTGTACCACTAAACCATGTTAACGCATTTGATATATAATTAACGAATAAATAATATAAGAGGAAAAAGAGTTAGTGGGTGGGAACGCGCGAAAGTTCAAACCAACGAATCACAGTCTGCCATGTCTTCATCTTCCTCGCGTGCCTGAAAAACAAAATACAATAGCAACGGTTTTGGATGCGTTTCAGAAGAGGTCCTTTGAGAAAATAGCGATTGGCCCCTCAACGCTCATAAATTGAGCGCGAGGGTTCCATCATCTTCGTCTTCATGCGCTGAGTGGAGTGGCATTAGTCTGGAGTTCTGATTTTGCCTCGTTACCAAAGCCCTAAATTGACACCCTGCAAACCCTAGAAAATAAACATGGTGGAAACGCGTATGCAGCATGAAAGTTCAATTAAACATAATGGTTAGTCTCAGAACATCATGAGGAACACAAATCCATGATTAGAATGCCATGAGAGTGCCTAGAATTGAAAATACGATCATCACTTTTTTGCTGTACAGGTTGAATTCGTTTTACCAATTCTCTGCGTTTGAGTTGATGTTAGGGATTAGAATCGCTTCTAGGAACCTTGAGGAAGCTATTGGAAAAGGAATTAAGCTTTGAATCGCCCTCTATCACTGATTTCAGTTTTGAGTTTTCAAGGAGTTTTTCCAAGTTTGTCTATGGCCTTTTAGCGCAGCATTCAGTCTCCTTGCATTAGGTTTTGATTCAAGCATATGTAGTGAACATTTTAGGTCAACAAAAGTGCTCAAAATCTCTTGATTTAATGAATTGAAGATTTGATTTTCTTTCATTATGTTTCATATCTTTTCCATGTCCTTTTGTGCAAATCATGACCAAATCAAACCAAATCTTTCCCAATTGGTATATGCACGAAATATTGAGTCTAGAATGTGTACAAAAAGATTTGTTAAGGCAAGTTTGATATTTTTCATGTATTTAAATAATTTAAATGAATTAATATAAATAATAATTCAAATAAATAAATAAAAAATGAGAAAATACTTCCCTTTGGGCCAAGTGGTCGTGCACGTGCTTGGAATGATGAATCATGGAAGAAAAATGGGCCCATTAGCATTTTTAGGTCTTTTGAAGTAGTGTTGACTTTTCAAAATATCCAAAAATTTCCCAACTTCCACAAGGCATAACTTGCTCAATTTTTAAGCTTTTCTCATGTTTTTGGACATTTTGGAAAGGTCTTTGAGTCCTCTAACCAATGCCTTTGGTCCCATGTCATTTTGATTTACCAATCTCAAGTTATGGCCTTTGACTTAAAGTCCCTTTTTGTTGACTTTTGAAAATGACCTATAATGTTGAAATTGATAACTTTTTGTGAGAGAATTTCTTGGACTTGAAGTATGAAGATGAGTTGTAGGAAATGTCTTTCGCTTCAAAATGAGCTTTGGATGGAATTTTTCTGATAATCCATGTGAAAGTTATGCCCTGGTCAATTTCAGTTGACTTTTTCAGCTGTCCAAATAAGGAAACTTTTGCATCTTGATGATTTTCTGAGCCAAACTTTGAGAATCATGATCAAGCATTGATCAAATGATGTTTGTGGCTTCAAAATGATATATTGACCAAAAATTTGAACTTTTGACTGTCAAATGACCATTTTACCCCTACAGTTGACTGTAGTGCAATTTAGGGTTTTGACTGTGCAATTTTGAGCTGAATGCCTTGAAACTTGATATGAGGATGCTTGACCATATTTGTAGGCATGTGAGACTTGATTGGGCCTTTGAAAACTTCCTTTTCTTGATCAGAACACAAGCCCTAGTTTTGACTGTATAGGAGACCTTTGCACTGGGCAACCCTTGGGGAATTTTGTGACTTGGCTTGGCAATTTCTTGAAGAATATGGGAGGGCAAATTTTGGGGTGCAACAGGGGCATTGAAATGATTAGAGAGATCAAGCCCACAGCGTCCAATGGACATCGCTTCATCCTGGTCGCCATTGACTATTTCACCAAGTGGGTCGAAGCAACTTCTTTTGCCTCCGTCACAAAAAATGTGGTTGCCCGCTTCATCAAGCAAAATCTCATATGCCGGTATGTGTACCCGACAGGATCATCACAGACAACGGTACAAATCTGAATAATACTATGATCACCGCTCTATGCGAACAGTTCAAGATTTATCATCACAATTCATCTCCCTATCGACCGAAGATGAACGGTGCTGTTGAAGCTGCGAACAAAAACATTAAGAAGATCATTCAGAAAATGACAGTCACCTACAAAGACTGGCATGAGATGTTACCGTTTGCTCTGCACGGATACCGTACCACGACACGTACTTCAATCGGGGCAACCCCATTTTCTTTGGTATATGGCATGGAAGCTGTCCTGCCCATGGAAGTTCAGATTCCTTCTTTAAGGATTATGAAGGACGCTGGTTTGAGCGAAGACGATTGGATTCAGACCCGACTTGATCAACTCAATCTGATCTACGAGAAGCGACTCGCTGCTATTTGCCATGGTCAAACGTATCAAAAACGGATGATCAAGGCTTTCAACAAGAAAGTCAGATGTCAAGTATATCAAGTCGGAGATCTCGTAATCAAGCGGATTATCTTACCGCAAAGTGATCCCAGGGGCAAATGGACTCCTACTTACGAAGGACCATTTGTGATCAAGAGCATATTTTCTGGTGGTGCAATGATTCCGACCACCATGGACGGCGACGATTTGCCGTACCCTGTGAACGCAGACATAGTCAAAAGATACTACGCATAAAATAACCTGACAAGTCGAAAACCCGAAAGGGCGGCTTGGGCAAAAATGGGCATCCCGGTGAACCGAAAACCCGAAAGGGAGGTTCAGGAAAAAATTAGGGATAAAACAAAAAAAAATGTACACCCGGCAAGTCGAAAACCCGAAAGGGCGGCTTGGGCAAAAAAGGGTTTCCCGGTGGATCGAAAACCCGAAAGGGCGATCCAGGCAAAAGTTAGGGAATTAAAGCGTATGACTATGTCTCGTCGGATCACTTTAAGGATAATCTCTTCCTTAACCAGCTCCAAGCTTCTGATCAATCCAGTCATCGGCGGACGAAGCAGTGAATGGACAGATATTCAGAGTTATGAAGGCTATAGCAGAATGGGAATCCCATGGAATTGTTTCACATAGCCATTTTCCTTTTGTATAAATTTTCAATTTTTACGACAATATCCTCTTACTAGGATGTCTGTCTCCCATGTACAAAGATACTCATAAAAAGTTAATACAAATACTTTTCCAAGTACAGAAATTTGCTTTGTCTTCCTTTTTCTCTTTTGCACTTATGTTTTATTTGAGAAACGTCCAATGTTTTGTTAAATAGGCATATGCATTTGAACATAATCATTTTCTTACAAATCAGGAAAGATGATTACTGATAGGTTGAAGGTTCAAATAGATATCTTGATGCCTTTTCAAAAGGAATCCCCAGCAGATTTAAACTCCAAATTCCTCAATCCAGAACTTAATTCCCCAAACAGAGTTAAACTTCAGGATCTTCAACAGAACAAAAGCTTTCTCAAAACTGATTTCCCCAGCCAGAGAGCCGTCCAGAGCTTAATTCCCCTCAGAGTTAATATCCCCAGTGGAGCCTTAAAAATCTGGAAATCCTATCCCCAACGGAGCTAAAACTTCCAACTATCAATCCCCAGCGGAACCAAACTAGTGAACCTTCTCCCCACGGAGATACTTCCCGCCAGACTGAAGATTCTCAGTCTTACTTCTCCAGCATAAGTCTACCAGGTTCTGAACTCCCCAGTAGAGATCATCAAAATTCTAATTCCCTACAGGTCACCAAGGAGTTCCAATCCCCAGCAGTGGTCCTAAGCTCCCTCAACAATTGAAGATCTTGTTCCCCAAGCAGTCAGTAGCCAACAAGGATGTCTCATCCTCTACAATCAAAATTCTTGCAATCCCCTGCAGCAGTCAAGGACTTACTTTCCCCGGCAGCAGTCAAGATTCTATTATCCCTGGCTATCCGGGATTCATCTATCCTCAGCAAGACAGCTCATCGGCTTAGATGCGCATTCATCACATTCATATCATAAACATGGATGTAACATATATTGCATCATACATTTCATGCAACATACCTTTGTGTTTAGCTAACATTTTGTCCTTTTCAGGATAAGAATAAAAGGCTGTCATTAACAATTTTAGATGTAGTTTTACACGAACTCATCGTCAGGAAACCCTACCCCGATTCCGTCTCCACTTCAAGACTTCTGAAAACAGTTTACGGATTCTCCAAACACGGATGTTAATCTATCGCTTGTTCAGACTCAATTTTTGAAAACAGTTTACAGACGCTTCCCAACATGGATGCTGCTCTATTGCTTATTCAACTTCAAGACTTCTGAAAACAGTTTACGGGTTCTCCAGACACGGATGTCAACCTATCGCTTGTTCAGATTCTTCAACTTCTGAAAACAGTTTACGGGTTCTCCAGACACGGATGTCAACCTATCTCTTGTTCAGATTCTTCAACTTTTGAAAACAGTTTACGGACGATTCCCAACATGGATGCTGATCTATTGCTTATTCAATTTCAAGACTTCTGAAAACAGTTTACGGGTTCTCCAGACACGGATGTCAACCTATCGCTTGTTCAGATTCTTCAACTTCTGAAAACAGTTTACGGATTCTCCAAACACGGATGTTAATCTATCGCTTGTTCAGACCCAACTTTTGAAAACAGTTTACGAACGCTTCCCAACATGGATGCTGCTCTATTGCTTATTCAACTCAAGACTTCTGAAAACAGCTTACGGGTGCTCCAGACACGGATGTTAACCTATCCCTTGTTCAGATTCTTCAACCTCTGAAAACAGTTTACAGATGAGTCCAAACATGGATGTTAATCTATTGCTTATTCAAGCCCCCCCCCCCCCCCAGTTCAGAGATATTCCAAAGCATGGATACCTTTCTGATACTCATTCCAGATCGCATCTTTAAGCCCATCCCCGACAAGATTTTGTCACCCCTCCAGATGGCATCTTTAAGCCCATCTCCAAATGGCATCTCTAAGCCCATTCCCGCATCCATTGTTTCGACGAGTGCAAATTTAAGGGCACTCTAGTGTCCAATCTCCTTTTACCTTCGAGACGCGAAAGGCAAACTTGCCAATCTAACTCTTCAGGTGCAAGAAGATTGAACAGGGGCAACTGTTGTACCCAAAAATTTTCCCTCTCATTTCATCAATATTTTCTCACTACAAGACCTTGGAGCTCAAGATCAAGTTAGGGTTTGCTCTGCTCAAGACTCCTCCTTGCACTGTTGACCCAAATTAGGGTTTGAGTTTGCACAAAGATGTTTTGACCTAAAATGCCCAAAGTTACTTTCATGCTTCATGTTGGACTCACAAGTTTATCCATACCAAGTTTCAAGCCTTGATTCCAATCTTTGCCCAGTCATTTGGACAGTTGACCTAAAAATCAGCTGTATTGGGGAAAAGTCAACTGTGGCCAATTGACAGTCAAACCTCATGAAATTTGACCCACATCAACATAATGAACTCATATGGACCATTTGATCAAGTTTGGATCACAATTCCACAAGAAATTTGATCAGATCACCAAAAGGGCAAAATGGTCATTTTTAGGGTTTTGACTGCACAAAGGCAATTTTTGACTGTTTGACCTAACCAATGGCAAACCTATCTCATATATGGACTCAAGGACTCAATGGCATTTTCTTGACATATTCAACAAGTTCAAAAGATCTCAAATGCACAAGATTGACAGATGAATTTTCCAGTCAACTGATCAAAATTTGACTGTATACTGAAAAGTCAAACTTTGACTTTTTGGTCAAAATCAAGTGCCAATATTCATTTTTCATCAAGACATGTTAAATTATAAAACTTGTTCATCAAGAAACCCAAAATTGCAAATTAGGGTTTAGAATGAGAAAATTTCATAACTTAGAATTTTTCTAAGTTATGAAACTTCCTTATTTTTTCCTAAATTTGTCCCATTTTTTCATCAAGATACAATTGGATTCAAGAAAAACTCAAAACATGAAAGTTGTAGTCCATTGCAAAATATACAACTTTGATTCACAAAGTTTCCTCAAAAGAAGCTTGTAGCTCAAATTATGATTTTTGGAACAAGGGTGCAAAACATTCTTAACTTAGAAAATTTTTGACCTATTATAGGCAGGATTTTTGTCCAACTTCATGGCCACTTTTCACATAGTTCCACTTGGAATTTCAATTTTCATTACAAAGATTGATTGTAGTACACATTCCAAGATTTCCAAATTGTCCAAGAACTCCTCAAACACCCTTGTGGTTAGGGAGAATCGAATTGGCAAAGTTGGGCAAAAGTCACTTTTGTTCATAACCAAATGCATGTTCATACATTGGCATTTTTCAAGTCAGCTTGTACAAGCTAGATTACAGGCCTCTAATCCTCTTCACACTCAATAATTAAATGCCAAACCATTGTGTTCAACCATTATTTTGTTCATTTGGTCATTACATGCAAGATTAATCTTTAAATGGAAAAAGCATATTTGCCATTTTTGAAAAGGTGCACTTTATGTCAAATTCAAAATCCAAGAAGTACAAGCAAAATCTTTGAGGCACAAGTTTGTAGACAAATCCCACTGATCAAGAGAGAGTGATGCAGCATGCTTGAGGGACCTGTGCTGGCCTATAACCCAACTTGACTATCCTTGCTTACCTTAGAAGAAACTTGGCAAAAAGAGATCAAACTCTCACTTCCTGCAAACAGAAGCTCAAGAAAACTTTGTAGACACTTTTCATACACCAAAACAAGCCAAAAGCACAGCTCATCCACCCCTAAGACTTGCTCATACTCAGAATCCCTGTTTTGTTGCAAAACAGGGCAAGTTCTGTAACTTGACCTCCATAACCATATCCATTCGTGCGTTTTTGCTCAAGCCTGTCCAAACACATTCTATATCATCCACACAAACTATCCCAAGCCCTAAACACAGACTGTAACACCCCTAACCAAGTTTTCCATTTTCACTTTTCAACTGTGCAGGTTGACTTCCATAGCTTGATACAGGTAGATTCAAAGCAAGCTAGGTGTTGGAGAAGGTTCCTTGGACCTCAGGCAAGCTGTACAAATCCTCAAACACCATTGAAGTTGGCCATATTACTCTGTTCAAGTCAAGCTGAAACAGGTAAAAATGTGAACTTCTATCTCTCTATCCAGGCATGATTAGGCTTAGGTTTGTGAAGAAAACATGTTATACTCATAGCCCTGAAACCATCCATGTATTTACTTTTCATTTATATTATGCGTGCTGTGAGAATTTTGGCCATGAACATTGAAAAAAACTTAGGTCAGAAATTGGGGATGAAGAAATTCTCCCTCATTTCTGAGAGTTAGCTCAAGATTTTTATATGTATGAATTCGTCTCTTTATGCTCTATAATGTTTGTGTTATGAGTTTTTGTTGAAAGTCAAAGAATCAGGAGTTTGGATGAAGCATGGAACACACGCGTTTTTCTGTTTGAACGTGGCTGAAGGTTGAAGACAGAGTTGACTTGGGCTGGGCTTGAGTCAACTTGCTGTTTGCACCCTTTTTTTAGTTTTACACCCCCCTGGCCCATTGTGTGATATTTTATTCATTTTTGATTTTTTCTTTTTGATTCTGACTTATTATTTTTTGCTCAAATATAAAAAATATTTAAAATATTTTTCCACCCATTTTTGCATTTTATTTGGAATTTATTTGTTTAATTTGAACTTATACATGTAAAATAAATATAAATACCTTTTTATTTAAAAACATTAAAAATAACACAAAAATATATTTTCAGCCATTATTTTTATTTACCTTTTGAAAACATTTTCTAAAAAATATATACTTTATTGTAAATAATTAATATTTTCATTTTTGTACATATTTAGTATATTTAAATATATATAATATAAATACTTGTACATTTATTAGAATATTTAGGATAAAATATAAAAATAATACATTTTTTATTTTATTAATATATGACATAAAAAAATACTTTTTTTTACAATATACTTCCTTTTTTTATTTTTGTATAAATTAATATATAAATATTGTATATAATTAATAAATAATTGCTATTTATTCAAAATTAGGGTTTTGCCCTAAAACCACAAATACTCCAAAATTGACCTTTTTATTTTTGTTTATATTTTACATTGAAAAATACTTTTACATATATAAAAAACCATTTTTGTGCATAATACATTTTGCATATTTATTGTATTTATTTAATTATTGTACAATTAAATAATTTGTATATTCAATATGGATGTAATAGTTTTAGATTTAATTTCTTGCTAAATATCCCCCATTCAAACATTTGTACCCCCATCCCCATGATTATGTTGTAATAATTTAGAACTTTAAATTTCCGCATTTAAAAGCTTTCAAATTATGCCATGATAGACCTAGGGTTTATATGCAAAAATCAAATAACAAATAGCTTGACCTAATTCAAAGACAAAAAATCATGAAAATGGACAACACCAATCACACTTGCACCCTTAGGGTTACTCCACTTGTTGCCTTCAAAATGGGCCATGTTTGCATGTCAAGTACTTTGGCAAAACAAAACAAATCAAATGATCATAGTCCCTCGATGACGCTTTCTCAAGTTGCCTAAAAAATGATCAAGTCCCTCAAGCAAATTGCCAAAGATACTTGACACTATTGCATTCATGGTCTAAACAATGACCCGCGCCCGTCCCGTTAACATCCTAACACAAGATTGTCCACCAAATACAATGGTGGAACAATACTGTTAAAAGGGTTAAAACATGAGAAAAATCTTTGAGTAAACTTAGGGGTAGACAACTCTTAGTTACTTGATCAAACTTGCAAAACACACTTGCCTACTTTCAAAACACACTCCACAAACACAACTTTCAAAACACACTCCACAAACACAACTTTCAAAACAACTTTCAAAACCTTGAAAACATCTTTTCAAAAAGACAAACACCTTTTGTAAAACATCCGAGTAAAGAATTGTTACAAGGGTTGCCTAGACAAGGCATCTTTTTCAAAACATTTTCAAAACCACACACACAAAGCACCATTTCAAACAATTGAAAGCACCATTTCAAACAATTGAAAATGCAAGGCAAGTGATCTAAGCAAGTAACTAAGAGCCCATGGATAACCATGGATATAAATGGTGATAATACCTTCCCTTTCTATAATCTACTCCCCGAACCCAAGAAAACATCTCAAATGTTTTTGCTGTGCTTTTTAACCTTTCCTTAGGATAAAATAAAAAGTCGGTGGCGACTCTTGCTAAACCGAAACATTTGCGAAAACAAACGCAAAACCCAAGTCAGTTCTCCCACCGTATCACAACAAGCATTATATATATCACCACAAAACATCATAGCGATCCAACGCGGGGAAAATAACTCTATCTTAACTTGGGTACTAGAATTATCTTTCTTGTCCTTCATTTTACTCCTTATAAATATAGTTCATCGCATTAGCTATGCAACGCTTCGAACGGCACATCAAACAGAGTTACAGTTCAAAAGTTATGACCGTTAAAAAAGTGTAAAGAATTGGGCTTCCCTCGGGTTAGCTCGCGTCGACCCTTGCATCGATCGCTCGCTGGCAGTTTGCGTCGACCTCCCCTTGTTTGCATCAACCACTGCGTCGAAGACAACACTTCTCCTTCCTGTGATTTTCCACTGTTGGAGGCCTTCTGGAACTCCGAATTCGACTCCCTAAAAAGTCTCAGTTTCAGAATTTGAAATCCTATGATTATAAAATATTTATACCATCCTATGACACTTATCTAGAGGTCCTATCCTCGTACACTCATTAAAGATTCATTCATTTATTCATCAACCAACACCAATTTCTCGCTAACCAAAACCTAAGGTAAATCCTACAATTATCTACCACTTAAATCAAATATAATAATCAGATAAACACCTCTTACCTTATTGTTTTGAGTGATTGATTCTTCTCTTCTTGCCTCTTGCATTGATTCTCCAAACTTCTGTGCCCTAGCCTCTTCTCTTGCTCTTCTCCCAATATCTCGATCGTACAGAATGATTGTATAACTTTCTCTATTTCTGTGTTATAACAAAGGACCCCTAACTTCTTCCTCAATTGCCATCGCTTAACATTATACCATTTACCATCATGCCCTCACTCTTTCTATTAGTTATCATCTTGTCCTTATTTTCTCTACACTTCTATTATTTTATTATTCTAATTATTTAAATCCAAATAATTCTAATAAATAATTTATTAAATCTAAATAATTCCAAAATAATTATTTAAATTCTAAACCTTCTTACTATCTCATCCTATACCACAAAACTCATCATCTTAAACATCTTATTCATCAAGTCATCGTTATTTGCATCACAGTTGCGTCACGTATATATATTGTCATACCCCAATTTTTGACCTAAGATCTCACCATCCATTTGCATCATTGCATAACAAGTGTTCATGAGTGGTTTGACCTATTTTTTTTGCCAATTCTTGAGTTAGATTTCAAAAATTTATAACTTCTTCAAATTTTGACATTTTTGAGCGGTTCTTTTTGTATATGATTCTCCTTAACATCATATACAATTTCTCTTTACAAGTCAAGAGCTGATTATGCTTTGAAAAGTCACGAAAAAATAAAAACGTTAGAAGTCGTTTATGAATTTAGTGAAATTTGATTTTTATTGTGTTTTATTCATGATTTTTTTTCTATTTAAAAAAATCATAAAAGAAAAAGTATTTAGCACCATGTTATTTTTTTTTATTTACTATTTTTACCTCTTTAGTAAAAAATTATCAAAAATATGTTCTTTTATTAATTTAAATTTATATATTGGTATCATTTATTTTAAAAAAAATCTAGAAAAATTTATATAAGTCATTTTACTTTCTTATATGTATTTTATTTTTTTTATCTTTTAATTTGCACTTATATTTTCATTTATTTTAATTCAAGAAAAAAAATCATAAATAGTTAATTTAATGTCTCTTTTATTTTCTATTTTTGTATTTATTATTATCACTAACATTTTTAGTTATTATTATTATTATTATTATTATTATTATTATTATTATTATTATTATTATTATTATTATTATTATTATTATTATTATTATTATTATTATTATTATTACATTGTCCTTTTGTTTTTTGTGTCAATAAAGAAAAGTTGAGACCACTATAATATAGTACAAACACTTCATATGGATTGCCAACTTGTACTTATCAATGACCAAAAATCATTCTCACACTTCACATGGATTGCCAACTTGGACTTATCAATGGCCAAGAACCATTCTCATAAAGTCACATGGATTGTCTCATCAATACACCTACCTTATTTACCCTATAAATAAAACCTTTCTTTCTTTCATTTGGAGAAACAATACCACACATTATTCATTAAACTAAGTCAAAACTCTCTTCTTTTTTTCTCTTCATTTTCTTTCAAGTCATTTCTGCATTTCATTGAATAGGTATGCTATTATACTTGTTCTTTATTTAATTCTATTGCATTTTTACTCTTTATTTATTTATTTATTTATTTAGTATCATAATTATCACTATTTTGCAAGGAAACTCCATTGATTCAAAATCAAGAGTTGAAAAATATTCTTGAACCTCCAAAAGCAAAAGTGATTTATTATTGTTTAATTTTCATTTTTTTCTGTAATTTTTTGTTGTTTATTTACTTATTTTGAGCATGGATCCTTGGTCGTGAGATTGAGTAGATAAACTTTTATTATTCATTTGTTTAATTTCATGAAAAATTGAGAAAGTTATGACATTTATCTATTTTTATTATAGACTTCATCTTATTCTTCTTTATCTATTTCATTTTAATTTTTATTTGGATCAATTTGGAAGCATTTGAGTTTTTTTAGTTCATATAAGCTTGTCAGATATTTAATGAACTTTCATCATTTCCAATCAACCTCTAAATGGTGCTTTGATTATTCAAGGTTACTTGGGATTGATGATAAGTTTGCCATAATTTATCATCCTTGACTTTGTTTTGATCCCCCATGTTTGTTAATTGTGCTACATGTATAAGAGAATGGACTTCAAAGTATCATTTCTTTAACATGTAGGGGTACATACATTCTATGCTCCATATGAAGTTACACTTATCTCAAATCAGATTATTAACTTTATATTGTACTAACTTTACTTTAATATCATTTATATTTTCGCACTTTATATTTTCTTCTCTTTACTTTTATGCCATTTATCATCCATTGCATTTTATTTTCTTTACTTTATACATTTTTGCTTTGCTCACTTGAGCATTTATCTTCTCTTTGCTCACTCGAACTTCTTATTTTATTTTGCTTGTTATAAGCCACTTAATAAAGAAAAAACCTAAAATTGGTTCTTTAATCCTTGGGCTATGGTTACTATCCATTTTTATCTGACACATGGTTCTTGTCCGGTCTTCATCTGATTATTATCTTTGTGTTTGAATCCAAGAGAAAGGATCATATCATTGACTTTATATTATTGTGATTCTTTATATTTTGTCTCTCATATTTTTTTCTCATTAGTTAAAACCTTTAAAACCCTATTTTCAAATTTACACCCTCTTAAGCCAAAATCTCGACAATAGGTCGTTGCATTTTCAAAATTTCTCATCTCCCCGATCCTTTTTGCAAACAAACTTTTTAACCAAAAATACAGATATTTCAAAAGGTTCCTAGAGGATACAATAGATACATAGGGTGCTAGTACCTTCCCTTTGTATAACCACCCCCCGAAACCTTCGATCTTCTCAAGTGCATTGTATTTTTCTTTACTTTTAGTATTGCACTTACTTTGCATATTTATGGGTTTTATTTCTCACTTTCCCTTTTACTTGGAAATAATAAAGTGCAATGACGACTCTTGCTTATTTGCGAGTCAAGTTAATTAATAGCTTAATCTCCAATTTTCAGCGCTACAAAATTGGCGACTCTGCTGGGGATTTTTATTATAATACTCTAAGTGGGTTAAACCTAATTTGTTATATATGTTTTCATTATAATTGCTTGTGTGCTTATATGTATTATTTTGTGGTTTCTTTGGGTGTTAAGGACAAGTCCTATACCCGGACCAAGATACACTTAGGATAGGACAGGCGGTATAGTCATGTTAACTTTGAGGGAGTAATCCCAAAGAAGGAGACATGAAATCCCCCACTCAGTGGAGGTCCCCTTGAATGTAGCATTGTTTACCAAGTAATTGGGAAGACATGTTGCTTTCGACCTGGGAGCCAGAGAAGCTGAGAGCCGTAGAACCCCTAACCTATCATGGATTTTTAGATGTAGTGCGAAGACTATGACGGAGTAATATGGAAATAGTCATCACACGATGCTGCACTCAGACGAGTTTTTCCTACGCATATTACTAATTACCAAGTAATTAGGACGTTGGTAATATCCGAAGGAAATATGTAGACTATGGGAACCTTTTATAACCTTGTTCGGCAGGTGATAAACCCTTAGTACATACCTTGCGGGTTGATTCTCACATTTTGATTCCATGCTCGTGACGTCGAAGCTTTCAACTTTGTTTGTGACCTTGCTTGTGATTGTTGCATAACCATACCTTCATGCATTCATGTAACTATTTTTCACTTGATTTTCAAGGAATTTTGGGGTCTTTCTTTGTAAACATCATAAGTTTCGTCAAACTCGATGGATCTTGGGTGTTGATGGGGTGAAAACCCTAACCACCAAAATAGATGATTGATCTTGATGATAACTTGATCAACGTTTGGATCCAATTTAGAATTCATTTTTCTATCTTCATACTTTGATGTTTACAACTTAATATCTCGAGTTCCTTGAAAAGTCAAATAAAAACTCTCTTTTGTATTTACATATCATGCATCAGTCTACATTTTTTGTTTCATTTTAAAAAGTAATTTATAAGCCCTGTTTGTTCTTTAGTCTCACCAGTACAACACTCGCGCTAAGAGAAAGATGGGAAATATCAAAAAAGAGATTTTAGAACTCCGCAAAGAGGTAATACTTTGAAGGCTGGTATGGAGTATCTAACTGCTTTGGTTGAAACTTTGGTTGCTGCCTAAGTCAATCCTTCTAGGAAGGAATAAGATATGGAAAATGTCTTCACAAACATTTTGAAATCATTCTTTCATAAGAAGGTGATAGTCAATGCACCTAGTGATTTCCCTGAAAAAGTGAATGTGGGAGTGCTTCTAGAAGAGGATGTCAGAAATGGGTGTTTATCTGAAGATGGTGGCTCAGCTAGTGGTGTGAAGAAGTTTGATAATAATGTTTCAAAAAAGAGAACCAGAGGAGGAAATAATCATCGTCGGAATCAACATGTTTCTCCTTTCATCCCTATTTTCAATTTACCTCATGTTGCTCCAATTTGTGAATAGAACCAGCAAGCTCTTGATCAGAAAAAAAAAACTCAGTTTGATCCAATTCCAACTACCTATATAGAGTTGTTTCCTGTCCTGATGCAGAGGAATTTGGTTCATACCCGATCTCCACCGAAGATTCTTGAGAAGATGCCTTGGTACTACAAAGCTGATTTGACTTGTGCCTTTCATCAATGAGCCCCTGGCCATAGGATCGAACATTGTTATTCATTGAAATCCGAAGTCCAAAAATTGGTCAAAAGTGGTATCTTGTCATTTAAGGATATTGGTCTTGAGGTTCAAGTTAAGCCTTTGCTGAAGATTGAAAGATACCTTGGAGTTTAAAGAAGAGAGTCTTCTCAGCTTAATTAGAATTTTTACTGCTTTTTTCATTTTTCATTTTTCTTGTTTATCGATGCATTGTTTGCATGTAAGAATTTGTTTGCATTTGAATGATTATCTTAATACAACGAATATGTTTATTTTGAAGAAACACATTCATTTCACTCATATTTGTTTTCAATTTTAAATTTCTTTTTGCATTATGATACCAACTTGTTACCCATTATCTTTCCTAGGAAGAGATTGGAGGGAGGATGGTGATTTTAAGATGCAAAATTCCTGGTTGTATGCTTTTGGATAAAACCTTGTTGACAATGTACAGGCATTGTTTAAAATTCCCAAACACCGGAGATATAAGGGAGTGAAACCCTCGTTAACCCCTTTGAATCTTGTGAAGTAGGAGTTTCTTTTTTTGTTAAAAAAACCCTCATTTTTTAACCCGGGGCAAGGTAGTGTTCAATTAATATGATTGAGTATTCAAATCTGATCAAGAGAGTGCGTCTAAGGATACAACAATGGTTATCCTTCAAAAGGATGAGAAAAGTCAAAATCATAATGGTCAATCTTCACCTATCAGTAGTGTGCATCAAAATAAAATGATATCCCAATGATTATCTCTCGCACATCAGGAGATCAATAAGATGATGATACCACAACGATTATCCCTCATCCGTCAAGAAACAAGGTAGTCATAATCCTCTCAACAAGTAAAGACAAGCTAAAGTCACACGTTTTATTCAAAAATCAAGAAAAAAAGAAAAAATCCCGCTAAGTCGAAAACTAGAAAACGAGCGACTTAGGCAAAAATTAGGGTATCCCGCTGGGCTATCAATTCAAAAGAATTAGTTCAGGCAAAAGATAGGGGAAAAAATTGCAAAGAAAGGATTACAGATAAAAATCCTCAACAAAGAAAAAAGTCATGTGATAAAAGTGAGTGATTATCGTGTCCAAAGATTGTCAGTAGTTCACCAACCATCAACTAATTCCTTTTGAGAGATGAGTGCTCTATCAAATTAACTGAATATAGCACTGAATAACATCATGAAGGGGGTGGGCACCAAATATTTTGAGCCTTAAAATCTTTTTTCTGAATCCGTGAATCAGGCCACGTTACAACCCTCAAAAGTCCTAATTGAAACAGAGTTTCTTTTAAAAGCATACTCCAACGAGATGGTGTTTCCTGACTCCCATAAGTTTTTCTAAAATTTTTGTGTTGGTATCATATGCTTTCGTTATCTTTCATACAAAAATAAATGATGCACTAATTCGCAAGCTTCGCGGCATTTTTTCAAAAAAAATCTTCAAGACTTACATAATTGTTGCATTAGAATTTTCATTCTCGGAATAAACTTTTCCAGCTTGTAAAACATTTGTTTAATGTCAAGGAAGCTTACATATAAGCACCAATGGAGATTTTAATCTTTTGAGGTCTAAAACTTTGTTAATTAATTGGAGAATCATTTCTAAAAATGATCACAGCCAGGGGCATGTCTCCTGGAGACCTTCAGCATGAACAGGTTGTTTCCTTCATAGTTTGTTTACCGTCATAGGGAAAATTTGAAAACTTTGTTGTTCCAAATATAGTCAATATAGGGTAGTCACGTCAAGATTCGACGAATCTCTCAAAGAGTTTGAAGACACTAAAGCATTTTGGATGCCAGGTCTTTAGTAAAATCCTCTTGAGATGATTTCTTATCATCAACCATATAACTTGGGGCATTTTAGAAGTGAAGTTATTCGCAATAATTGCCGTGCGTCACACAACTTATCAACAGTAAACTTGGGGCATCCAAAATTAGTTCCAAGGGTAATCCAGATTTTCCAAGATATGTGATCTGCTTCGCACACATTATCAGATGGTGGAGTTCCCAAGTATCTCCAGCTAAGCAATATTTTTCTCCAGCTGAAGCGGAGTTCGTCTTGTTATCCTTTAAATGGATTATTTATGTTAGAAGATTGGAATTTGGGTTTTCTCCCAAAAAATATCTTCCTTCACAGAGATATTAGAGCCTTATAGCAGAAATATGCTCTGTCGATGGCTTTTATTCTATCTCCAGTAATGTTCTCATCTTGTTGAGGTTAGCCGAGTATCTGGTTGTACTGTGATGTCTTATCATCTCCAGTTTATCTTTTTTATCTGTTTTGTCAAACATATACATGACATTCATTTATTCATTCACACTTGCATCATGCACGCACATTTGTATTTACTGATGTTATTGGGTTCGTATACCTTGGTTATGTCTATTCAAATAGCGTATTTTCTCTTTCCAAATAGAGTGTCAACTTAAGCAGAAAGTGAGCCTCCTTTCTAATTCCCCACTGAGTTAACTCTCATGGAAGAATCTTACTTTAGCTTTCCTTTTTCATCTCTGGATAGGATAAATCCCCAATTGAGTTGTTTCCTTATTGGGTGGAGTCTTGTTTGACTGTTTTCTATCCAGTTTATTCCTGGATTGAGCTTTGTCTCTTGCGGACGCTATCCCGTGGATCTCTCTAGGCTGTGAAACCTAGATGGAGAGTGCATTTATTTTTCATATTTAAATACTTGGTCTCCTCAGGAAGAATCTATTCATGGTTTCCCATTGAAGATGAACTTTGTTTCCCAATAGTGTTGTTGCAACACTCTTTTGGAATCTCAACATGACAACAGGTGGTGGCCTCTTCATGAGAAACTTGTGTATTATTGATATCTTTGGAAAGAAGCAAGTGGCGGACACTTCATGAGAAACTTATGTATTATTGATATCTTTGGAAAGAAGCAAGTGGCAGACTCTTCATGAGAAGCTTGTGTATTATTGATATCTTTGGAAGATAGTGTTGTACCCCAAAATTTTCTCTCTCATGTTTTCTAAGGTTTTCTCTTATATGGGTGATTACAAACACTTGCTTAAAAAATAATAATTTTGAAGATAAACAAGGTATCTTCGATTAGTGTTGAAACAAGGTATCTTCGATTGGCATTGAGACAAGGTGTTTTCGATTGGCCTTGGGATAAGGTGTCTTCGTTTAGCATCTGAGCAAGTTTTCCTTCGATTGGCATCTAGACAAGGAGCTTCGATCGGATGTCCAAAATCCTTTGACACAAGCTTGGTTCACAAGACTTCGATTGAGCATGGGCTAGTTCATTCCTGATTCGATTGACAAGGAAATGACTTTCCCTGTGCATGCCTTCAGTACAAGGTCAAGACTTCTTTAGATTTGCCTTCAATCCACTAGGCAAAAATCTTCCTTTGACCCACAAGGCAAATACCTCCTTCATGCCTGATTCGATTCACTAGGAAATGGCCTCTTTTGAGCTTGCTTTGGCTTCCCTCATGCTAGCATCCACAAGGCATTGGCTTCCTTTGTGCTAGTTTCGACTGGGCAATAGCTCCCTTTGAAACGGTTTTGATTCCACATCTAAAATCCCTAACACACAGTTCTTCATCTTTTGACACCTAGTAAGGCCTATTCGAAGGACACACAAGTGATGCCTTCGAAGGACATGCACTTGGTCCAGTCGAAAGACATACAATGGTTGGAGACAATTTTTGCTTGATGGCCAAAGTCTTGCATACTGCCATACCCAAGCCTCATGCACAAGCACATTCATGCCAAAGGAAGCTTCGACTGGCCAGAATGAGGTCTTTCGATTGGGTTAGTTGGGTAGTGTCAGAGCCAATCGAAGAGTAAAGATCTAAGGGGCTTTCAAAGAATCCCTGATAAGGGAAGATCTGAGCAATTCAAACTGATGTAGATGGGCTCAATTGAAGGAGATATAAGAATGAAACTAGAGCCATTCGAAGGAGGCAACTCAAAGATAATCGAAGGGCATGGCTTGAAGGTATTCGAATGAATGAAGTATGTTCAGGTTCATCCCAAAGCTCAAAGAGGCATGAATATTTCAAAAATGGAAGTCTTTTAATGTGTCTGATTTTTGCCTTCAAAGCCTAATTAATGGCTGTCCCTTACCATTTCTATGCACAACAAATCCCTATAAATATAGGCCTAAAGCACATTATAAAGGGGGGGGGGATACCAGGTACATACACACACACACACACACACACACACACACACACACACACACACACACACACACACACACACACACACACACACACACACACATTGGAGACATAAGCCCAGGAACCACACACATATATTGCCTTACACCTACACGCTACCTCACAAGCCACACCAAAGTTATCAAAAATCTCCTGAGTAATCCAAATCGAAGGAATCTTCAACAACACTCCACTCACTCCTTGAAGTTTGCAGGAGGCGTGTCCAAGTACCTGGCAAGACATTTCCATCTAAAACAAAGCATTCCATTGGTAACAAACCTTTGATCCTAAGTTAATTTTGATATTTGCATGGCATATTAACATTTATAGTTCGATTTGTATTTAGGACTAAGGACCTGGGTTTGACACACAGGTTTGTATTTATTTCTTTTTCTAACGCTTGTACTGCAGATCAAGTCTGAGCAGACCAACACGCACAAGATCAAAGGACCTGGGTTCGACACCCAGGTCCTGCATCTTTATTTTTCTAATGCTTGTCTTAAAGATATGGATCAAAAAGCAGCTTGCCTCTGGGATCTAAAGACAATCCCCATTCATTGGATCGAAAACCGTCACTTCATTGGATCGAAAACTGCCTCTTCATTCGATCGAAAGCTACCTTTTCCTCTGGATCGAAAGACTTGTTTTCTTGCATTTCTATTTTTTGTATTACTTACTCCTTTCTTGATTTCTTTTTTAAATTAACAATAAACAAAATCACAAAAAAACATTAGGCTAGTGTTTTATTAACAAAATTAATTTTGTTAATTAATTAATAAATTATTTTAACCTTTTTTAATTAAAATTAAGTAGACTTAGGCTTTTCTTTCTTTTATAAATAAAAACAAACAAGAAGATTTCCTTTTCCTAAGGATTTTTAGACGTTCTTTTTCAATTCGCACGGATTTATTTATTTTCGCACTTTCCATATTATCGTAACTGCTCATGGGTTATAATAGAATCATTAGGATATTTACTGCTTTTATCTCTTCATTCTTGGACATGTAATTAATCCCCAAATCCATGTAATAACGTAGGATTTATGTTCCCACATTTTATTTCCTGTACATATTAACTGCTAGATACATGATAATAGGATTGTATGGCAAGACTAATAATCAAACACTAGCAAACTTAACACAAAAGACAAAAATAACTGAAAACCAACACACCTTGCATATATACACCTCTAGGGTACGCCCACTTTGGTTGCCTTCAGAAATGAAATAGTCATGTACCTCGAAAGTAGGGACGCTTTAGCAAAGACCCTAACAAAATATCATACTCCCTCGATGACCCTACAGTGTTGCCTTTCAGTAAATGATCTAGTCCCTTAAACAAGATTTCTAAAGCGTCTCTATGTGTTACCTTCATGACTGTACGTCCCTTCGAATATCCCTTAAACATCCAACGATATGGCTACCTGCTCACTAATAGTAGGATAGCACTGTCTAAAGGATATGAGGAAAATAATGAACCTTTTCGAGTATAAGTAGATAGTTCTTAAATGCTTGCTCAAAACAAACTTTTGCACTTACACAAGACATTTCAAAAACACTTTCAAAAAATGCTTTATCAACACTCTTGAGGACTGATACAAGAGTTATCATAAAGCGAATTGTCGCACCAAGGCATTTTCAAACTACTTTTTTCAAAACACACAAAAGCATAAGGTATTTCAAAAAAATGAGCTAAGCATCTAAGAGCCCGTAGAAAACTACGGATGGATAGGGTGCTAACACCTTCCCTTTCCATAATATAACCCCCTTACTCAGAAAAATCTCGAAAATGTATTTTTCTTGTCTTTTCAACCTTTCCTTAATTTGGATAAAAGAAAAGTCGGTGGTGACTCTTGCTTACCGCAACATTTGTGAACACAAACGCAAAACCAATACAACATACGGTTCTGCCACCGTATCACAGAACTGGAGACTCTGTTGGGGACTTAATAAAAGATGGGGTTACCTTAGATCTTAGGTCATATTTAACTTGTGTTATACCCCAAAATTGTCCCTCTCATTTATCAAGACTTTTCTCACAAGATCTCTTTGACTCAAGACTGGATTAGGGTTTGATCAGCTCAAGACATCTCATCATGCACTAATAATCCAAAATTAGGGTTTGGGATTGCACAAGGATTTTTGGACTATCAATGCTTCATATGGCTTTCAAGTATCATCATGGACCCCCTAATATTACGCATGTCAAGTTTCAAGCCTTGAATCACATTTTTGATCAGTCAAATTGACAGTTGACCTAAAAATCAGCTGTATTGGGGGAAAAGTCAACCATAACCAATTTACAATCAAAATTCATAATTTTTTATCCACATCAACATTTTAGACTCATATGTATCATTTGATCAAGTTTGGACCACAATTCCTCAAGAAAATTTGATTAAATCATCAAAAGGGCAAAATGGTCAAAATTAGGGTTTTGACTGAGAAAGAGAAATTTCTGATTTTTGACCTAGAAAATGACCAATTGGTTTGAAGCATGATTTCAAGGTTTCAATTGTATTATCTTGACCTAATGAAATGGTTCAAAACATTGAAATTCCATTGGATTGACAGATAAATTTTGCAGTCAACTGATCAAAAGTCAACTGTATACTAAAAAGTCAAACTTTGACTTTTTGGTCAAAATCAAATGCCAAGGATCACAATTCATCAAAACATGTCAAAATTTGAAACTTGTTCATCAAGAAATCAAAGATTGAAGATTTTGTTTTGAAATTTGAAATTTTCTTAACTTAGAAATTTTTCTAAGTATAGAAAATTTCTTATTTTTTCTCAACTTTAAGCCAAATTTTCACAATGATACAAGATGATTCAAAGAAAGTTCCCAAAACGAAAGTTGTATATCTCCATGAAATCTACAACTTTTATTCACACATTTTCTCCTAAATATGCTTGGATCTCAAGATATAATTTTGTGAATACATGCTCATGAACGAAAATAACTTAGTGAAATTTTGCCCTAATTTAGGCAGGTTTTTGACCTAACTTTATGGCAACTTTTCACCTAGTTCCAAGAGGAATCTTGAAAAGAATTTCAAATATTAGTTATATAGAACATTGCAAGCTTTCAAAAATGTCCAATAACTCCTTGAGATCATTCTTGAGTAGGGAGAATCGAAGAGATGAAGTTGGCAATTTCTCACTTTGATTTCAAGCCATTTCATGAAGAACAAAATTCAAATCCAAACCTAGGCTGCATAATCCTTGCTTTACAGGTCTCAAACTTGTTTCTCACTCCATAATTTAATGCTTACACAATTGATAAAGCTTTAATCCAAGCATAAGAGCCTTAGTCCAAGCTTTAATTCCATAAATGGCACAAAGTTGCCATTTCCATTTTAGAAAAGCACAACTCTTGCATCTATCAACTTCTTGAGCTTTACACCTATTTTCTCTGCACACATAAGCCCTATAAACCAAAAGCAAAGTTTCTAAGACTTGTAAAAACTCAACATAGGCCTGTACAAGCATGTAGAGAGTTGTCTCCTCACTTTTCTTAAAAGGCAAGCAATAGAGCTAAAAGCCTATAACTCAAAAACCTGTTGTGGAATTGATTTGAAACCATCTCTATACCTATACACAAACACATTACAACCTAACACACGATTTCTAAAGGCCAGAAACTCTCACAAACTCTCTATCACCAAAAACTGCCATAACTTGCAGTTTTGCATCAAGCATAGCAATCCAAAAATCTACTCGTGCGTTTCAAGTTCTAATCACCTAAACACTTAACCTACATCATATCTAAGTGTTCCAGACCATCATCCCTTCACCTTAACTCGTCCTTCTCCATCTTCCATTTTTGAATTTCAAGCTTGCAGGTTGACTTTATAGGGAGATTCAGACACTTTCAAGGCAAGGCAAGGATTGGAACATACTCAGGGAGGTCCAGGCAAGCTAAAGGGATCTTCAGACCTTATCAAAACTCACTCAAACTCCATTCACAATCTCAGCTGAAAGAGGTAAGAACTCGAAGTTTTATCTCTTCATACAGGCATCCTTTGGTCTCGATTTGTGAAGATAAAATGTAGATATCCTTGTGGTAAAACCAACTATGTTCATAGATTTCATTTATATTCATTGTGTATAGAGAATTTTAGATTTCAAATTTATGTAAAAATTAGGTTTGAAATTAGGGCCATTGAAATTAGCTTTGATCTTTGACTGATAGTTTACATGAGTTACATGGTTGAAATCTTGGGAAAGAGTACTACCATTTTCATGTTTGAAGTTTCCATTTTTATGGAGAAATGAGAGAGATACAGGGGGTCAGGCTGGCTAGAGGAAGAAGATGAAGTACATGGCAAGGAAGCGTTTTGTTTTATCTATTTTTAGTTTCATTTGAACTAACGGATGTACAGCCACCCCAGTGGAAGCCTTTTGCATATTTTCTCACTTTTTTTTGCCATTTTTTCTCATTATGCAGCGCTGGGCTTTTGTTCATTTGGGCTTATGTTTTTTTTCTAATGCCCACCTCCTGATTACTCAGGACACCCCTGGCCCAATTTATTTTCATTTATTTATTTTATTTTTGTTTATTTCATTAAATATTTTTCATAAATATTATAAAATCATAAAAAATATCAAAATGTTAAATATTTCATTTTTTTTGTTTATTTTATCTTATTTCCTCATAAAAAATATTTTTATTTAGTTATATATTAATTATTTTCCTTAATAAACTTATAAAATAGAATAGATTTAGGTCAATATTTATTTCTTTTCTCTCACACTTGTAAATATTTATTCTAATGTATAAAAAGACTAGATATTTCATAAAATACTATTTATTATTTTCAAGACAAAAATACACAAAAAATAATATTTAAAGAACTTTATTTTCTTTTACAAACTAAAATTAGGGTTAAGCAATTTATAAAAATAATTTCCTTTTCTTAAATTATTAGGTTTAGTTTAAAACTCTTTTTCACATGAAAACAAAACAAAATCTTTTTTCTTGCATATACATACCATTGCATATTTAATTTATATTACTTATTCAAATATTCGTCCAAATTCGATTTGGTTGTAATAGATTAAATTAGGTTTACATTATTGCTAATCCCCATTTATAATTTGTATACCCTCTCCCATAAAATGTTATAATAGCGTAGTGACCTTTAAATTACGCAATTTACCGCTTTTTACATAACATGCTAGTAATTAGGGTTTGAATGACAAGATAAAAACAATCAAATAGAAAACCCTAATCCAAGACAAAATCAAGAATGAAAATAACACACTTGCACACAAGCACCCTTAGGGTCACTCCACTTGGTTGCCTTACACAAAAAATGGCCATATTACGCATGCGAAGTATCTTAGCAAAACAAACAAGTATAAGATCATAGTCCCTCGATGACGCTATTCAAAGTTGCCTTACAAAATGATATTGGTCCCTAAAAAATGCTAAGATACTTTGTAACATTGCTAATCATGGCTATACGATGACCCACGCCCGTCCCGTTTACATTCGAAGATAGGGTTGCTTACCAGATCAATGGTAAGACAACAATATCAAAGGAAAAAGAAATAAACAAGAAAGACATTTGAGTAGGTAGATTACTTCTAGTTACTTGCTCTATTTCAAAACAACTATCCTTGCTATTTTCAAAACAAACACAGACATCTCCAAACATCTTACAAACATTGAAAACATTTTCAAAAAAGACAAACATCTTTGTATACATTCTTACGAACGAGAATCATTACAAAGATTGCCTAAACAATGACCTCTTTTACAAAATACTTTCAAAACCACACAAAGAACAATTTCAAAACAAAAGCAAGTGATCTAGAAAGTAACTAAGAATCCATGGAAAACCATGGATGAAAAGGGTGCTAATACCTTCCCTTTTCATAATTTACCCCCCGAACTCAAGAAACAATCTCAAAGGCCTTTCATGTGATTTTTCACCTTTCCTTTTGGATAAAAGAAAAGTCGGTGGTGACTCTTGGTAACCGCGACATTTGCGATAAAACACAAAACCCTCAAGTCAGTTCTCCCACCGTATCACAAAGCTGGCGACTCTGTTGGGGAAAATTATAAAAATGGGGTTACCTTAGGGCTAGATCACATTTATTTGCTTACATTGTTTGACTTGTGTGATTTACATTATGGTTCTTTGTTTGGGTGTGAAATCCTCTACCCGGATTTGGGATACATTATAGGTAAATAGTAATACGTTGTGGAAACTGTGCGGGGTATACTGACAAGTCTAAGCAATAGCTATGTTAGTGCAACATATTTGTGGGTACCGGTAGCCTTTGAGTCAATCAAAGAGAATACGGGGCCACTGAGTGATATCATGAAGCACTAATGAACTTCTAGAATCCCTTTACTTGACCAACTTGGCCTTTTAGGATGTAGTGAGATGACCGGCTTTGGTGCAGTCTGAAGTTGGTAGATACTCGATACTACACTCATTGAGGTTTGGTTTCTTGGGATATTTTGGTCGCCATTAAAGAGGCTTGAGCTCAAACAATGACCAAGGAAACAATCCAGTGATATTGAGCTCCTTAGAACCCGATTACCATTACTAGGACAAGTTTAAGCCAACTAAACTTCAAGAGGGTACTTACCTATAAAACCCCATGCAAGCCTAAACTAAGAACTTGTTTGCTTTGCTTGTATATGCATACTTGTACATAACATCATGGACATCATGAAAATCATATACATCTACTAACCATTTCAAGGATTTTGGAGATTCATCTTTGTTCTTGTTTTGTAGGATATGGATTCACTTCGCGGGAAAACTATCCAAGTCAACCTTGTAAGAATTCCTCCACAACTTAAGGAGCTAGCTTCAAGGATCCCTGAGAACTCTCCATTCACCGAGAGACATGGTCGTCTACTCAACTTGGTCACCTCCAACACAGATAAGGATATGATGAAGGTGCTCTTTCAGTTCTTTGATCCTTTGCACCATTGCTTCACATTTCCCGACTATCAGCTTGTGCCTACTTTGGAAGAATTCTCCCAATTCTTGAGGATTCCCATTCTTAATCAACTACCTTTCAACGGTACGAAAAGAGACCCAAAGCCAAAAGAGATTGCTCAAGCTCTGCACTTGCACTCATCTGATGTCATAACTCGTTGGGAAACTAGAAGTGGTGTTAAAGGCTTCTTAGCAAAGTTCCTGTTTGAGAAGGCCCAAAGCTGTTGGAATTCCTTAGACTTGCAAGCCTTTGAGGAAATTGTGGCTCTTCTTTTCTATGGGATGGTCTTATTTCCCAATCCTGACCAACTCATAGATGTGAGCACCGTCAAAATCTTCATGTCACGCAACCCGATACCTACATTGCTAGGGGATATCCTACACTCTTTTCACACTCGCACAATGAGGAAAATAGGTGTCCTTATGTGTTGCACTCCTCTCTTGGCAAGATAGTTTATTTCTCATCTTCCCCAATCAGTCTTAAGGAATGAGCAAGGTTCAAGGTGGTCACAAAGGTTAATGACACTCAAACATTCAGATATTCATTGGTGCTCCCGATCCAAAGAGAATTTTATCATTGTTGACCGTTGTGGGGAATTCCCTAATGTCCCTCTACTTGGCATTAAGGGAGGCATCACCTATAACCCATGTTTAGCTCTAAGACAGCTTGGTTATGCTCGAAGGGATGGCCCGCACGAGATGCTGATTCAAGGTTTGGTATTCGACTACGACAACAACGATCAAGGTCTTCGCCAAAGATTCATACGAGCTTGGAGGATGCTAAACAAGGTGGATAGCAAGACTTGGGGGCACAATAATTACATCCCTCTTGAGCCTTACCTCAAATGAGTATGAACCCGCGCTCAAAGTCTTATGACGCCTTATCCTTCCATTCTTCCGGTAATTATTGAGCCTGTTAAGGAGGGAGATGTTCCATACACTATCCTACATCCTGACATGCCCACATCTCTTGAAGACCTACAAAGGGATTGGATACAGCTCAAGGGAGAGCGAGATACTTTCAAAGCCCCATTCTGCGCAAGCGAGAAGAAGGTTTTGGAACTCACTAGGCTAGTTCAAGAGGAGCAGACTCTAAATGCCTACATTGCATCAAAGAGGATGCACACTACTTTTTCATCTTAGAGTTTTGTATTATTTTGTCCAAGGGGCATTGATGTACTTAAACTTTATCTTATTAATATAACGTGTGTTTTCTTTTTGTCTAAAACGAACTTGAATCTTTGAAATCCTTGAAAACATTGCATGTGCACATATCATTCATCATAACATAAACATGTATTTTGCAACAAGTTTCCTCATCTCTCTGCTGTTTATTTCAGTAAGATGGATCTCTAACAAACAGTCAAAGATCTTCAAGCTCAGAACATGCAACTTCAACAGTTGCTCATGACCTTAGCCAAGGGGCAAGAAGAATTGAAGACTCTTCTAGCTGAAGAGAGGAAAAAGAAAACAAAGAAAGTAATTGGAGTCTTAAACATGGGGAGAAGGTTTCAGGGACAGACAAGAAGGACTTTGAACTTTGCAACAACTTCCGGTGAAGGAGAGGGGAAAGGAAAGGAAACAACGGTCCCGTCAGAATCTGAAGAGGAGGAAGAAGAGGAAGACTACTCTGAGGAACAGTATCCTCCAGCTGATGATAAGTACAGACATCTCAAAGAGCGTTTGAGCGTGATAGAAATACAAAAGGTGCCAGGTTTAGACTTTGAAGAATTGGGACTAGTGCCAGGGATTGTGAATCCTCCGATATTCAAAGTTCCTTTGTTCGCAAAATATGATGGGGTGTCATGTCCTAAGATGCACCTCCGATCATATGTGAGAAAGATCCAACCACACTCCGCTGATGAAGACTTGTGGGTGAATTTTTTCCAAGATAGTCTATCTGGAACACAACTCGACTGGTTTTACCAACTAGAAAGAGCCAACGTCCACAATTGGGAAGATCCTGCCGCAACTTTCTACAAGCAATATCAATATAATGCTGATTTGGCGCCTACCCGTACTCAACTTCAGAGTATGGCTATGGCTTCCAATGAGGGTTTCAAGGATTACGCGCAGAAATGGAGAGATCTGGCTGGAAGATTTCAACCCCCTCTGTCTGAAAGGGAATTGGTGGACATGTTCTTAGGCACTTTATCGGGCCCTTTCTTCAACCATTTAATTGGAAGCTCATATGCTGGATTTACTGAACTAATATTAACCAGATAGAGGGTGGAAGTTGGCATAAGAAGTGGAAAGATTCAGAAGGATTCATCTTCTTCTACAGCTGCGAGGAAGCCTTTTATTGGGAAGAAAGAAGTAGCTGTTGTATATCCACAAAGGAACCAAGAGAGAACCGAACGCCGACCAATGGTAGGGGCTGTTATGATTCCAAAGCCTACGTCTGATCAACAAAGAAGTAATCAACCAAGGGTGGAAAGGCTAGTCAGGCAATTCACCAGAATCAATATGACTCTGTCTCAAGTATTAACGCATCTTCTGAAATCTAATTTGGCAACTTTGAAAGAAGCTCCAAAAAACCCCAACACAGCGTCCCCTCATTATCACCCCAATGCCCGTTGTGCATATCACTCTGAAAGTCCTGGTCACGATACTAATAACTGTTGGGCCTTGAAAAAAAAATACAAGACCTCATTGAAGCAAAAGAAATTGAGCTTGATGCACCCGAGAAGCCAAATGTCATTTCTGCTCCTATGCCCAGACATGGTCACAACACCAATTCTGTTGAAGAGGATTTGTTTGTTATCACAGTTGATAAACTCGTGACTTCACTCCCTACCATTAAGATAAACTTTTTGAAAGCCGGTGTATTCATGGGTTATAATGAAGACTGTCACCTCTGCTTATCCTCACCAACTGACTTCCCTTTATTGAAAACAGGCATTCAGCGCTTGATAGATAACAAAGAGATTCTGTTTGAAAGTACTCCTGTTTCACCTGTTCCTGTTGAAGATGTTTCAATCATTACCATCTCCGCCAATTCTTCCAGGGTCCCCAAAAGACCTGTTAGAATTACATTGGTTCTGAAAACTACTCCTCTAATAATCACAATGCCTGGGCCAGTTCCATATGAATTAGACAAAACTGTGTCGTGGAATTACGGTGGGGACATTTACTACCATGGCATCAAACAAGATGGGCCAGCTGCCAAAGAGATAAACTCCGAAGAAGAAGACTCTGACATTAGCAATATTTCCGGAACTAGTAAAATTACCCGAAGCGGTAGGATCTTTTCTCCAGAATTTTCCCCCCAAAGGCAGTTTTTGGATCCGTGGCTGCTCCAAAGGTTACTTCCGTACCCGTAATCATCTCCGCAAGTGCTCCTATTGACGAAGCCGTTACAACCCCTGTTGCCATTCCTACCAACACTCCTGCTGCTGAAACTCAAGGAAAAAGTATTCAAGTGGAGCCTGTCCGGACGAAGGCTCAATACTGACTATCCCCAAAACTTCCAAGAAAGAAATGAAGGAGATCCTAAGAATTATAAAGAGGAGCGACTACGACGTAGTTGAACAATTGGGGAAAACTCCCTCCAAAATATCCATGCTAGCATTACTACTGTGTTCTGAGGCACATGCGAAAGCCTTGGTGAAGTTCCTAAAGACAACCCATGTGCCTCAAGAGACGCCTGCTGATCAATTTCAAGACTGCATGGCCAGTTTGACAACAGATAACGGCCTAGGCTTCTCGGATGCTGATCTGACACCAAGGGGAAGAAAACACAACGAGGCATTACATGTCTCTGTGGAATATAAAGGCATAACTCTGGCCCATGTTTTAGTGGACACTGGCTCATCTTTGAATGTCTTACCGAAAAAATCTCTTGACAGACTTGACTGCGAAGGACTGACGTTAAAGCCAAGTAACATAGTAGTGAGGGCATTTAATGGCTCGAAGAGGATGGTACACGGGGAGCTGGATATCCCCATAAAGGTTGGGACTAAAACTTTCAATTCAACCTTTTATATAATGGACATCTGCCCTTCGTACTCTTGCCTGCTAGGACGGCCATGGATCCATAATGCTGGCGCTGTCACCTCTACATTGCACTAGATGTTGAAGTATCTGGTTCAAGGAAAGATTATCAATGTCCATGGAGAGGAAGAATACATGATTAGCCATCTCAATTCCTTCAGGTATGTGGAATTGGACAGCGAGTTCATTGAAACTCCTTTTCAACACTTCGAAGAGGTCCCCCAAGAGGTAGCAGTGACCAAAGCCGTGTCCCAAATTCCCAAGATTACAAGACCTCCACTCCGGATGTCATCTCTGAAGGATGCCAAAGCAGTAGTAGAGGAGGGTGGATGCACCATCTGGGGGAAACTTCTGGATATCCCGTATAAGTCAGACAAGTTTGGCTTAGGTTTCACTTCAAGTGCTCAAAAGGCTGTACGCCGTGCCCGTGCTGGAGGGCCACCCTTGAAGATTAGCAACCGAGAGGTCAACACGGTATAAGATGGTGAAGAGGATTCAACTTGGAGGATTGGATCTTCCTGACTATCAATTGAGGACTCCGTAATTGGGAGGCCAGAGACTTCATTCCAATAACTTTCATCCCTCAGTAATTTATCTTTACATTTTGTTGGACCTGTAATATTCAAAAACAATTCACACTTTTAAAACCTTGTGTCTTTCCCGAGGCACAATGGTCCATTTGTAAGGGTTATTATTTCATCTTCATATGACATTCAATGAATCATGGATGTTTTTCGCATACAAACTTTTGTGCTCATTGTTTTTTTCTTTTACATTTTATTTTCAAGGATGGCTATACCCTTACACACACCCACACTTACAAATGCAGGTACCCCTCCATTCTGGATCCCATGGGTAACGATACTGCTATGGCCTTTTGTGACTCTGAGGATCTAATCTACCAAGCCAAAGACGAAGGTGAGGAAGAATGTGAAGTACCAGGGGAACTTGCCAGACTACTACAACAATAGGAAAGAACCATTCAGCCTCACGAAGAACCCATGGATACAATCAACCTGGGTACCGAGGAGGATAAAAAAGAGGTCATGGTGGGTGCTAATCTGGAACCCAGTGTCAAGGAGCGTCTGATTCAGCTGTTGCATGACTATGTTGAAATCTTTGCCTGGTCATATGAAGACATGCCAGGACTTGATACAGACATCGTGGTACATCGTCTGCCTACAAGAGAAAATTGTCCGCCAGTAAAACAAAAAGTCCGCCACATGAGACCTGATATGTCAGAAAAGATCAAAGCGGGGGTCATGAAGCAATTAAATGCGGGATTCTTGGCTGTCACTTCCTACCCTCAATGGGTTGCCAACATTGTTCCCGTACCTAAAAAGTACGGAAAAGTATGAATGTGTGTGGACTATAGAGATTTGAATAGGGCAAGCCCTAAAGGTGATTTTCCACTCCCCCATATTGACATCCTGGCTGACAATACGGCCCAACACAAAGTGTTTTCCTTCATGGACGGATTCTCAGGTTATAACCAAATCAAAATGGCACCTGAGGACATGGAGAAAACAACATTTGTCACACAGTGGGGCACATTCTGCTATAAGGTGATGCCGTTCGGATTGAATAATGTTGGGGCAACCTATCAACGCGCCATGGTAGCTTTATTTCATGACATGATACATCATGAAATAGAGGTCTACATAGACGATATGATATCCAGATCACAAACATAAGAAGATCACCTTGACCACTTACAAATGCTGTTTGAGAGACTGAAGAAGTACAAGTTGAGGTTGAATCCAAACAAGTGCACATTTGGAGTACGGTCCGGTAAACTCCTAGGCTTTGTAGTTAGTGACAAAGGTATTGAGGTTGATCCTTCCAAAGTTAAAGCAATACAAGAGATGCCTGCTCCTCGTACTGAGAAGGAAGTCAGAGGATTCTTAGGACGCTTGAACTATATTGCCAGATTCATTTCTCACCTAACAGCTACTTGTGAGCCAATCTTCAAACTATTGAAGAAAGATCAAGTAGTCAAATGGAATGATGAATGCCAAGTTGCTTTTGACAAAATCAAAGAATACTTACAAGAACCTCCTATATTGATGCCACCAGTCGAGGGAAGACAATTGATCATGTATCTGACTGTTTTAGAAAACTCAATGGGGTGTGTATTGGGGCAGCATGACGAGTCTGGCCGAAAAGAGTACGCTATTTATTACCTGAGCAAAAAGTTTACCGACTGTGAAACCAGATATTCACTGCTCGAGAAAACTTGCTGCGCTCTGGCATGGGCTGCTCACCGGCTAAGACAGTATATGTTGACTCATACTACCTTATTGACATCTAAGATGGATCCGATAAAATACATCTTCGAGAAGCCTGCTCTTTCTAGGAGAATAGCGAGATGGCAGATGATCTTAACCGAGTACGACATACAGTATACTACCCAGAAATCTATAAAGGGCAGTGTATTAGCTTATCATCTTGCTCAGCAAGCTGTAGAAGACTATCAGTCCATGAAGTTTGAATTCCCAGATGAAGACATCATGACATTAGACAACTGTGAAGAAATCAGGCCATATGACGGACCTGAACAAGGATCCCGATGGACCCTGTTCTTTGATGGAGCATCCAATGCACTTGGTAATGGCATCGGCGCTGTAATCATATCTCCAGAAGGGTGTCATACTCCCTTTACTTCCAGACTTTGCTTCAACTGTACAAACAACATGGTGGAATACGAAGCAAGCATCTTCGGTCTCAGTGCTGCCATAGACTTGGGGATCAAATCTTTAGATGTATTCAGAGACCCAACTTTGGTCATCAGTCAGATCAAAGGGGAATGGGACACCAAACACCCAAACCTTATCCCTTACAAAGAACATGTTTTGACATTGCTACCACATTTTGAGAAGATTACCTTCGAGCATTTCCCGTGAGAAGAAAATCAGCTAGCAGATGCTCTAGCCACAATGTCATCTATGTTTAAACTTAATTGGGATAACAAGGCTCCCGTACCACCATCGAACGAATGGACGAACCAGTGCACTGTCACGAGATTAATACTGAAGAGGTAGTGGACCAACCTTGGTTTCATGAAGTCAAGAGGTATCTCGAGGCTCAAGAATATCCAGAATGAGCTTCAATCAATGATAAGAAGTTCTTAAGGAGATTCTTTGCTAAATTCTTCCTTAGTAATGGCATCCTGTACAAACGTAATCATGACTCCATTTTGCTTCGGTGTGTGGATAAGGTTGAAGCTTAAAAAATCATGGCTGAATTGCATGAAGGTACTTTTGGCACCCACTCCAGTGGGCATACAATGGCGAAGAAAATCCTACGGGCAGGCTATTATTGGTCTACCATGGAAGCAGATTTCTATCAACATTATCAAACCTGTCATAAGTGTCAAATTTATGCTGACAAGGTGCATGTACCTCTGGTTCCTCTGAATGTCTTGACGGCTCCTTGGCTCTTTGATATGTGGGGAATTGATATGATTGGAGAGATCAAACCTATAACCTCCAATGGACACCGCTTCATCCTAGTGGCCATTGACTATTTTACAAAATGGGTTGAAGCAGCTTCCTTCGCTTCCGTTACTAAGAATGTTGTTTCCCACTTCATCAAGAAAAATCTCATTTGCCGGTATGGTATCCCGAAAAGGATCATCACTGACAACGGTACAAATCTCAATAACACTATGATCACCACTTTATGCGAGCAATTCAAGATCCAACATCATAATTCTTCTCCCTATCGGCCAAAGATGAATGGTGATGTCGAAGCTGCAAATAAAAACATTAAGAAGATCATACAGAAAATGACAGTTACATACAAAGACTGGCATGAGATGTTACAGTTCGCTCTCCACGGTTACCGTACCATGGCTCGCACGTCAACAGGGACAACAACCTATTCTTTGGTTTACGACATGGAGGCTGTCCTACCTATTGATGTTCAGATCCCCTCTCTGAGAATTATGAAGGATGCAGGGTTGAATGAAGACGATTGGATCCAGACTCGACTTGATAAACTGAATTTGATTGATGAAAAGAGACTTACTGCTGTTTGCCATGGTCAAATGTATCAAAAATGGATGATCAAGGCTTTCAACAAGAAAGTCAGGCGCCAAGTATATCAAGTTGGGGATCTAGTGATCAAACGTATCATCTTGCCACAAAGTGATACCAGGGGCAAATGGACTCCTACCTATGAAGGACCATTTGTAATCAAAAATCTATTCTCCGATGGGGCAATGATCTTGACCACCATGGGTGGCGACGACCTGCCACACCCTGCAAACGTGGACATAGTCAAAAGATACTACGCATAAGAGACCCACTAGGTTGACATATCTAGGCAAAACAAGGGCATCCCGGTGAACCAAAAGGTTTGGCAGAAATTAGGGATAAAATGAAAAATCTGTACACCCGGCAAGTTGAAAACTCGAAAGGGAGACTTGGGCAAAAAAGGGTTTCCCGGTGGACTGAAAACCCGAAAGGGCGGTCTAGGCAAAAGTTAGGGAATTAAAGCGTATGACTATGTCCCGTCGGATCACTTTAAGGAAAACCTTTGACTTCCACTGACAAACTCAGAGTTTCTAATTAATTCAATCATCTTCGGACAAGGCACAAATAGACAAGATACTCGGAGATGCGAAGGCCATAACAGAATGGAAACCCCGTGGAATTTTTTATACACGTAGCTATCTTTCCTCTGTATCAGAATTTTCTACGACGACATTCTCTTACTAGAATGTTTGTCCCCTTTGTACAAAATGTTTATTCAAAGTCAATACAAAAATATCCCTTTGAAAGTGCAAAAAAAACTATTTTTCTTTTTCTTTACGTTTGTGTTTTGTTTACAAAAAACGGCCAATGATTCATTGTTGAAACTATGCATTTGAACATAATTACTGTTTACAAATAAATAAAAATGAGGAAGACAATTACTGATAGGTTGAAAGAATAGGAAAACGTCTCTAGGATATTCCATAAGTAATCCCCTACAGTACGTCATTTAAATCCCCAGCGGAACGAAGCTCCCAGTTTACCAATCCCCGGTAGAAATCATCCAATTTCTCTAGATTCCCCAAGCAGATCTTACAAGCAGTACATGGCATTGCCCCCACAATATAATTTACTTCTCTCAACAAAAGTTCATCAGTACTTCAACTTCAAGACATAAAACCTCAACATATCCTCAGCGGCAGTCAGGGATTTATTTTCCTCAAACAAACAGCAACACAACAAATTAGTTCACATACACATACATTGCATCCATATATCATAAACATTGATAAAGCAAATACATTGCATCATACATTTCATGCAACATAACTTTTTATTTTAGCTAACATTTTACCCTTTTCAGGATAAGATTAACAGTTACCATTGACAATATGCAATCACAATACAGTTCATATATGCTCTAGACACGGATTCCATTCTGATACTCATTCAGATACAACTTATAGATACAATACATATATGCTCCAGACACAAATTCCATTCTGATACTCATTCAGATTCAACTTACAGATACAGTTCAGATACGCTCCAGATACAAATGCCATTCTGATATTCATTCAGATACAACTTACAGATACAGTACATATACGCTCCAGACATAGATGCCATTATGATACTCATTCAAACTCAACTTACAGATATAGTTCAGATACGCTCTAGACACGGATGCCATTTTGATACTCATTCAGATACAACCTTTCAGACACAGTTTAGATACGCTCCAGACACAGACACCATTCTGATACTTATTCTTTCAGATTACAACTTACAATTCAACAAACATTCTTGGATGGCATCTACAAGCCCATCTCCAACAAGATTATATCACCTCTCCAAATGGCATCTTTAAGCCCTTTCCCTCAACCACACGTCGTCGAGTGCAAATTTCTGGGCACTCTAGTGTCCAATCATCTTTCACCTTCGAGTCACGAATGGCAAAAATCGCCAATCTAACTCTTCAGGTTTAAGAAGATTGAACAGGGGCAGCTGTTGTACCCCCAAAATTTGGCCTCTCATTTATCAAGACTTTTCTCACAAGATCTCTTTGACTCAAGACTGGATTAGGGTTTGATCAGCTCAAGACATCTCATCATGCACTGATGATCCAAAATTAGGGTTTGGGATTGCACAAGGATTTTTGGACTATCAATTCTTCATATGGCTTTCAAGTACCATCATGGACCCCTAAGATTACTCATGTCAAGTTTCAAGCCTTGAATCACATTTTTGATTAGTCAAAATGACAGTTAACCTAAAAATCAACTGTATTGGGGAGAAAGTCAACCATGGCCAATTTACAGTCAAACTTCATAATTTTTTATCCACATCAACATTTTAGACTCATATGTATCATTTAATCAAGTTTGGACCATAATTCCTCAAGAGAATTTGATCAAATCATCAAAAGGGCAAAATGGTCAAAATTAGGGTTTTGACTGGGAAAGGGCAATTTCTGATTTTTGACCTAGAAAATGACCAATTGGTTTGAAGAATAATTTCAAGGTTTCAATTGTATTATCTTGACCTAATGAAATGGTTCAAAACATTGCAATTCCATTGGATTGACAGATAAATTTTGCAGTCAACTGATCAAAAGTCAACTGTATATTGAAAAGTCAAACTTTGACTTTTTGGTCAAAATCAAATGCCAAGGATCACAATTCATCAAAACATGTCAAAATGTGAAACTTGTTCATCAAGAAATCAAATATTGAAGATTTTGTTTTGAAATTTGAAATTTTCTTAACTTTGAAATTTTTCCAAGTATAGAAAATTTCTTATTTTTTCTTAACTTTAAGCCAAATTTTCACCATGATACAAGATGATTCAAAGAAAGTTCCCAACATGAAAGTTGTAGATCTCCATGAAATCTACAAATTTTCTTCACACATTTTCTCCTAAATATGCTTGGATCTCAAGATATAATTTTGTGAATACATGCTCATGAACTAAAATAACTTAGTGAAATTTTGCCCTAATTTAGGCAGGTTTTTGACCTAACTTCATGGCAATTTTTCACCTAGTTCCAAGAGGAATCTTGAAAAGAATTTCAAATATGAGTTATATAGAACATTGCAATATTTCAAAAATGTCCAAGAACTCCTTGAGATCATTCTTGAGTAGGGAGAATCGAAGAGATGAAGTTGGCAATTTCTCACTTTGATTTCAAGCCATTTCATGAAGAACAAAATTCAAATCCAAACCTAGGCTGCATAATCCTTGCTTTACAGGTCTCAAACTTGTTTCTTACTCCATAATTTAATGCTTACACAATTGATAAAGCTTTAATTCAAGCATAAGAGCCTTTGTCCAAGCTTTAATTCCATAAATGGCACAAAGTTGTCATTTCTATTTTAGAAAAGCACAACTTTTGCATTTATCAACTTCTTGAGCTTTGCACCTATTTTCTCTGCAAACACAAGCCCAATAAACCAAAATCAAAGTGTCTAAGACTTGTACCAACTTAACACAGGCCTGTACAAGCATGTAGAGAGTTGTCTCCTTACTTTTCTTAAAAGGCAAGCAATAGAGCAAAAAGCCTATAACTCAGAAACCTGTTGTGGAATTGATTTGAAACCTTCTCTATACTTATACACAAACACATTACAACCTAACACACGATTGCTAAAGGCCATAAACTCTCCCAAACTCTTTATCACCAAAAACCTGCCATAACTTGCAGTTTTGCATCAAGCATAGCAATCCAAAAATCTACTCGTGCGTTTCAAGTTCTAATCACCTAAACACTTAACCTACATCATATCTAAGTGTTCCAGACCATCATCCCTTCACTGTAACTCCTCCTTCTCCATCTGCCATTTTAGAATTTCAAGCTTGCAGGTTGACTTGGATAGGGAGATTCAGACACTTTCAAGGCAAGGATTGGAACATACTCAGGGAGATCCAGGAAAGCTAAAGGGATCTTCAGGCCTTCTCAAAACTCACTCAAACTCCATTCACGATCTCAGCTGAAAGAGGTAAGAACTCTAACTTCTATCTATTCATACAGGCATCCTTTGGTCTCGATTTGTGAAGATAAAATATAGATATCCTTGTGTTAAAACCAACCATGTTCATAGATTTCATTTATATTCATTGTGTATAGAGAATTTTAGATTTCAAATTTCTATAAAAATTAGGTTTGAAATTAGGGCCATTGAAATTAGCTTTGATCTTTGACTGATAGTTTACATGAGTTACATGGTTGAAATCGTGGGAAAGAGTACTACCATTTTCATGTTTGAAGTTTCCATTTTTATGGATAAATGAGAGAGATACAGGGGGTCAGGATGGCTAGAGGAAGAAGATGAAGTACAAGGCAAGAAAGCGTTTTGTTTTATCTATTTTTAGTTTCATTTGAACTAACGGATGTACAGCCACCCCAGTGGCAAGGCAGCGTGCTGAAATTGCTAAGGTCATGGGTTCGAGCCTTGGTGCCTGCCTTTTGCATATTTTCTCACTTGTTTTGCCATTTTTTCTCATTATGCAGCGCTGGGCTTTTGTTCATTTGGGCTTATGTTTTTTTCTTCTAATGCCTACCTCCTGATTACTCAAGACACCCCTGGCCCAATTTATTTATTTTATTTTTGTTTATTTCATTAAAAAAATTTCTTAAATATTATAAAATCATAAAAAATATCAAAATGTTAAATATTTCATTTTTTTTGTTTATTTTATCTTATTTCCTCATAAAAAATATTTTTATTTAGTTATATATTAATTATTTTCCTTAATAAACTTATAAAATAAAATAGATTTAGGTCAATATTTATTTCTTTTCTCTCACACTTGTAAATATTTATTCTAATGTATAAAAAGACTAGATATTTCATAAAATACTATTTATTATTTTCAAGACAAAAATACACAAAAAATAATATTTAAAGAACTTTATTTTCTTTTACAAACTAGAATTAGGGTTAAGCAATTTATAAAAATAATTTCCTTTTCTTAAATTATTAGGTTTAGTTTAAAACTCTTTTTCACATAAAAACAAAACAAAATCTTTTTTCTTGCATATACATACCATTGCATATTTAATTTATATTACTTATTCAAATATTCGTACAAATTCGATTTGGTTGTAATAGATTAAATTAGGTTTACATTATTGCAAATCCCCATTTATAATTTGTATACCCCCCTCCCATAAAATGTTGTAATAGCGTAGTAACCTTTAAATTACGCAATTTACCGCTTTTTACATAACATGCTAGTAATTAGGGTTTGAATGACAAGATAAAAACAATCAAATAGAAAACCCTAATCCAAGACAAAATCAAGCATGAAAATAACACACTTGCACACAAGCACCCTTAGGGTCACTCCACTTGGTTTCCTTACACAAAAAATGGCCATATTACGCATGCGAAGTATCTTAGCAAAACAAACAAGTATAAGATCTTAGTCCCTCGATGACGCTATTCAAAGTTGCCTTACAAAATGATCTTGGTCCTTAAAAAATGCTAAGATACTTTGCAACATTGCTAATCATGGCTATACGATGACCCACGCCTGTCCCGTTTACATCCAAAGATAGGGTTGCTTACCAAATCAATGGTAAGACAACAATATCAAAGGAAAAAGAAATAAACAAGAAAGACATTTGAGTAGGTAGATTACTTCTAGTTACTTGCTCTATTTCAAAACAACTATCCTTGCTATTTTCAAAACAAACACAGACATCTCCAAACATCTTACAAACATTGAAAACATTTTCAAAAAAGACAAACATCTTTCTATACATTCTTACGAACGAGAATCATTATAAATATTTCCTAAACAATGGCCTCTTTTAAAAAATACTTTCAAAACCACACAAAGCACAATATCAAAACAAAAGCAAGTGATCTAGCAAGTAACTAAGAGCCCATGGAAAACTATGGATGAAAAGGGTGCTAATACGTTCCCTTTTCATAATCTACCCCCCAAACTCAAGAAACAATCTCAAAGATCTTTCCTGTGCTTTTTCAACTTTCCTTTTGGATAAAAGAAAAGTCGGTGGCGACTCTTGCTAACCGCGACATTTGCGATAAAACGCAAAAACCTCAAGTTAGTTCTCCCACCGTATCATAACTTGCTATCCTTGTATGCTTTGTTTGGTTTATCTTTAAGGGTTTTGCTTGAGTTTACTTGTAAAGATCCTACACCCGGATCTGGGGCACCTTTTAGGTAAGTGGCAATAGATCGTGGGGACTGTGCGGGGTATACCGACACGGTTGAAATGATAGATATGTTGATGTGACACATTTGTTGGTATTGGTAGCCCTTGAGTAGTCAAGGAGAATACGAGGCCATTGTGTGGTGTCATGAAGCATCAACTGACCTTAGAACCTTTAATTGAACCAACTTGGCAATTAGGAAGTAGTGAGATAGCCGGCTTTGGTGCAGTCCGAAGTTGGTTGATACTCGATACTACACTCATTGAGATATGACTTCCGGATATTTCGCTTGCCAATAAAGAGGCTTGCACTAAAACAATACCCGGTGAAGAAAGATCAGTGATATTGAGATCCCTTAGAACCCGGTTACTATTACTAGGACAGGTTGAGCCAACTACACTTCAAGAGGGTACTTACCTACGAACCCCATGCAAGCCTGAACCTAAGGCTTCTTATGTGACTTGTCTGCTTTCATTATCTAATAACTTGAATTCCTTGCAGGATTTTGTTTATAATCTGATGATATAAGTCATTATCCAATAACCTGGATTTCTAGCAATACATACTTGTCTTCATCATCCTGCATTTTTGCTTGATGCATCGCATACACATCATATCATCATACCATAACATCTCCTTAACCATTTCAAGGATCTCAAGGGCTTGTGATGCTGGTTATGATAAAGCAGATGTCTAGAAAGGGGTAAGCGGATTTATTTTCCTCTAGCCAATGTCGTTAAAAGACCAAAACGCAACAACTTGAGTCAGGGCTATGACCCACTCGATATGGTGAGCTTAATTCTCGTAGAAGGACCTTCAACGATATGAAGTTCTTCAAGGAAAGATGAAGTCAACTCCTAACATCTTCTTGTGTTTACCCCGCAAGATCCTTGAAAACATCGCATAAGCATATCATACATGTCATTGCATAACATGTATTTCAAGACAAGTTTCTTATCTTTTTGTTGTTTATTTCAGCAAAAGAAATGGCTCTTGAACAGATAGTAAAAGACCTTCAAGCCCAAAACACTCAGTTCCAACAAATGTTCCTAGCTCTGGCTAAGGGGCAGGAAGAACTGAAAGCCCTCGTCCTCAAAAAGAAGAAGAAGAAGGCAAAGAAACCGGTCGGCGTCTTCAATATGGGAGGAAGACTTAGAGGACCAGCCAAGAGAGCTATAGATCTTTCAACTCCATCAAATTAGGGGGATAATCATGAAGAAGATAACAACCCGGGGATTAATGAAGATGAAGCTGACTACTCTGAGGAATAATATCTTCCCGCTGATGATAAATACAAACAGCTGGAGGATCGCCTCAATGCTATGGAGATTCAGCAGATACCTGGCTTGGATTTTGAAGAGTTAGGGTTGGTTTCCGGAGTGGTCATACCACCAAAATTAAAAATCCCCACATTTTCTAAATATGAAGGGGTCTCTTGTCCTAAACTTCACTTGAGATCATACGTCAGAAAAATCCAGCCTCACACTGCTGACCGAAAGTTATGGGTCCATTTCTTCCAAGAAAGTTTGGATGGCACTCAACTGGAGTGGTTCTATCAGTTAGAAGGAACTGACATTCATACCTGGGAAGACTTGCCTACTTCTTTCTACAGGCAGTACCAATATAATGCTGACCTCGCTCCAACCCGCACACAATTGCAAAGCATGTCTATGGGTTCCGACGAGGGTTTCAAAGATTACGCCCAGAAATGGAGGGATCTTGCAGGAGAGTCCAGCCTCCTCTGTCTGATAGGGAGCTAGTAGACATGTTTTTGGGCACTTTGTCTGGTCCATTCTTCAACCACTTGATTAGAAGTTCTTCGGTTGGGTTCACCGAGCTGATACTGACAGGTGAAAGAGTCGAAAGCAGTATTAAGAGTGGGAAGATTCCAATGGTTGTACCTTCTAATGCTGAGAAGAAGCCATTCGGTGGAAAGAAGGAAGCTAATGCTGTATATGTCCAGGAGGGATGTGCTAGAGGTAACCACAACCCATCTGTGGGGGTAGTACTGGTCTCTAATCCTACGCCTGTGCAATGACATCAACAAGGGAATCAACGTAAAGAGGTCGCACCTAAGAGACAATTCACCAAAATCAACATGTCACTAGCTCAAGCGTTATAACACATTTTCAAAGTAGGATTGATTACGTTAAAGGCTCCTCTACGGAATCCCAATACCCCTGCTCCTAGCTACCACCCAAATGAAAGGTGTGCATAACATTCTGATAGTCCTGGATATGATACGAATGGCTGTTTGGCTTTGAAGAACAAAATTCAGGATATGATTGATGCCAAGGAGATTGAATTCGACTCTCCAGAGACTCACCATGTGATCACTGCTCCTAGGCCAAATCATTGAGAGCATCTAGTTCATTTGTGCTTTTTCAATTTTAATTTCCTTTGCTCGTTCAAACAATTACTGTCATGTCAAACTTTGGTTTTCCCATTAATGCATTACATATGTTTGTCTTGAATTATGTTGTTTTTATATTTCATTATATCTAAACTGCTTTCTTGCTTCCTTTTTGTGATATTCAACTCTCGGTTAAAAGTTGTAAGCCTTTAGAGGGAGGACGACGAAAATAACGCCATGATCTCTACAATATGCTTTTGAACAGACCCCACTGACGATGTACATGCGTTGTTTCAAATCCTAAGCAGTGGAGTTATAAGGAAGATAATCCCTACTCAACCCCTTTGAGCCTAAGAAGTAGGAGTTTTTATTTTCACATAAATTAAAACCCTTAATCATAACCTGGGACATGGTAGTTCTCTCAGTTAATTCAGAAATGCATTCAGTCGCAAGCTCTACCTTCATACACGACAAATAGTGTAGAAGGTGCTCTACAAAATACGGTGATGGTTGCACATAATCATCAAGACAGGCAGTCATTATTTTTCAAAAGAAAAGCCTGCTAAGCCAAAAACTATGAAGGAAACTTAAGAGAAAACTGAGGCATCCCGTTGACTGTAAACACATAAGAAACAGTTTAGGCAAAAGTAGGGATAACAAAAAAAAGAGAGGTCCTATAAATCCTCAACAAAAAAAGAAAAGGTTACAAAAATGACCGCCTTCTCAAACGAACGTTCAATTTCTGAACCATCACCCAGTATCAGAGCAAAGATTCCATACTCAATTAGGATCTAAACGCACAATTATCTGGGCATAGTATTGAAGAACATCACGAAGAACGGGGTGGGTACAAATAAATTTTGAGCCTTTATCATTTATTTCTTAAACCGTGAACCAGGCCACGCTACAACCCTTAAAAGTCCTAACTGAAGCATGGGTTAGTTCAAAAGCATATTGTTATAAAAGGTATCCTGACTCCTGTAGGACTTGGTACAAATCCTGAGTTGATATCACACTCTTACAAAATTTGTTTATTTTACTAAAAAAAATGAATTTTCAAACTTCAAGACAAACACAAGCTTTGTATTTTTAAAATACCATTATTTACATATAACTATTTGTTCAACAGCAGAGAAATTCGCACGACAGATATTCGATGAACGAGAATACTCTCAATGGACAGAATCACCTCAGATGGAAAAACATTTCTAGTAACAGGCCTTCCAGAATCAGGGGGCATGATGTGGTGCCTAACACATCTGGGGAAGTCAAGTCAAAATTCCAAGAAATCTCTCATAAAGTCCTTCATAGCCGGGGCAAATCTCCATCACTTGGGGCATCAAATGTGATTTCCATCAAAAGAGCACGTACAATCAAACAAGATCAATGTTCCCCAATGGATCTCTCCTCAAAACAACAAAACAGGAATTCCCAGCGGAAACATTCTAAATAAAGAAGATCATCTTCTAGAAATGGTTCAGATACGATCCAGAGACGGATGTCATCCTGATATTTATTCCAGATTTTCCTCTAGAAACGGTGTAGATACGATCCAGAGATAGATGTCATTCTGACACTTATTCCAGATTCTCTTCTAGAAACGGTTCAGGTACGATCCAGAGACGGATGTCATCCTAACACTTATTCCAGATTATCCTCTAGAAACGGTTCAGGTACGATCCAGATACGGATTTCATCCTGATACTTATTCTAGATTTTCTTCTAGAAACAGTTCAGATGCGATCCAGAGACGGATGTCATTCTAACACTTATTCCAGATTTTCTTCTAGAAACGGTTCAGGTACGATCCAGATACGGATGTCATCATGATACTTATTCCAGATTCTCCTCTAGAAACGATTCAGGTACGATCTAGAGACGGGTGTCATCTTGATACTTATTCCAGATTTTCTTCTAGAAACAGTTCAGGTACGATCCAGAGACGGATGTCATCCTGATACTTATTTCAGATTCTCTTCTAGAAACAGTTCAGGTACGATCCAGAGACGGATGTCATCCTGATACTTATTCCAGATTCTCCTCTAGAAACGGTTCAGGTACGACCCAGAGACGGACGTCATCCAGATGCTTATTCCAGATTTTCTTCTAGAAACAGTTTAGATGTGATCCCGATATGGCTGACATTCTGATACTTATTCCAGATTCTCCTCTAGAAACGGTGCAGATATGATCCAGAGACGAATGTCATTCTGACACTTATTCCAGATTTTCTTCTAGAAATAGTTCAGGTACGATCCAGAGATGGATGTCATCCTTATACTTATTCCATATTATCTTCTAGGAACGGTTCAGATACGATCCCAGAGACGGACGCCATTCTGACACTTATTTGAAAAAATCTTCAAGTACAATAACGACATAGATCCATCCACAAAATCCCCACAGGTACTTTCTCTAGTAGGTACAGAGACATGGGCATCCTCCTACAAGGTCACTGCCATGTTCTCAACATGCAACCTAATGATGTTAGGTTCTCATATCCCTGGCAGAGCAAGAATCTCCAACTAATGCTCCAACAAAAAAAATTCCCAAGTGAAGTTGTCAAGCTTCTCAGGATTCCCCAATAGGATTTCAACAAAATCCCCAAACAGTTTATGGAGTTTCCATTCCCCAACATAGTTTATTTCTCTAATAACGGGAATCCGTCTCCCAGCATTTCAACTTCAACAAATCTGAAGACCTACATTCTTCATCCCCAGCTACAATCAGGGATTTATTTTCCCTAATTCCGAAACACTATAATAGAACAGCTGATAAGTTCATACATTGCATTCATACATCATTTTACAAACATCATAGCATATGCAGCACAAATGTATATATCACAATCTCATTTATTTTGAGAACATCATGCAATTCATACATCATGACATTGCATGAAACTGACTTTACCTTTCCAGGTTGAGTTCAGAGACAGACAAACACTATCAACTTATGCAACATGTCAAAGATTAATTCCGGAAACCAGACGGGGAAACTATCTACACGACCAAGTAGTATGAACTCTCGAAGCAAGACGGGTTTACAAACAAATATAGCAGGCCACTGATTAATGCCCGAAACCAGACGGTGAACTATCTGTGTGACCAATGTTGCCAAGTCCCAGATTAATACCTGTAACAAGCCAGGAAAACTATCTGTGGACGACCGATTGTAGATTAATACCTGTAACAAGCCAGGAAAACTATCTACATGAGAAAATTGAAGATTAATACCTGTAACAAGCCAGGAAAATTATCTTTCTTTCTCAGGCCAGAGATGAATACCTGAAACCAGACAGGACATCTATCTCAATGACCGACAGTTTTCAAGTTCTAGATTAATACCTGTAACAAGCCAGGACAACTATCTGTGGACGACCGATTGTAGATTAATACTTGTAACAAGCCAGAGAAACTATCTACATGAGGATATTGAAGATTAATACATGTAACAAGCCAACAAAACTATCTTTCTTTCTCAGGTCAAAGATTAATACCTGAAACCAGACAAGACAACTATCTCAATGACCGACAGCTTTCAAGTTCCAGATTAATACCTGTAACAAGCCAGGACAACTATCTGTAGACGACCGACTGTAGGTTAATACCTGTAACAAGTCAGAAAAACTTTCTACATGAAGGGATTGAAGATCAACACCCAAAACCAGACGGGAAAACTATCTTTCTTTCTCGGGCCAGAGATTAATACCTGAAACAAGCTAGGACAACTATCTCAACGACCGACAATTTCCAAGTTCCAGATTAATGCATGAACCAGACATGACAACTATCTATGAACAGCCGATTTGTAGATTAACACCTGAAACCAGACGTGAAAACTATCTACATGACCAAATGAAGCAATATCACACGAGTTCCTTCTCATTATCTGCAGATGCAGTCTAACATGGACTCATTCTGAAACAGCCCTACACAGACTCTTTCTAATACATTTTCAGGTAACAGTTAATTCCATTATCCCAACAAGTTACTCTGAAGCCTGGATTTCAACCAGAAAGCAGCAAACTCTCATCTCTCCAGTACAGAGATAACTCCTCAGTAGAGTCTTGGACAACTGAAGCTCCTAGACTTTATTCCCCATAGAGTTTTCCTCAAGCCGGAGAACAATAGAAACCCACATTTCCCAGCGGAGTCCTCCTCAGACAACAGGAGCAAGAATTCCCCACAAAGGGACCATTTATGAAATCAACATCTACTTTGGATGGCATCTTTAAGCCCATCTCCGACAACTCTCAGTCATCTTCTCCAAATGGCATCTGTAAGCCCACTCCCGACATCAGCAACCATCAGTGTTACTTCATGCGAGTGCAAATTTCTGGACACTCTAGTGTTCAATCATCTTCCACCTTCAGATCACGAAAGGCATACAAGCCAATCTAAATCCTCAGGTTTAAGAAGATTGAGCAGGGACAACTGTTGTACTCTAAAATTTTCCCTCTCATTTTTTCTAAGGTTTTCTCTTATATGGGTGATTACAAACACTTGCTTAAAGAAAATAAGAATTTTGAAGATAAACAAGGTGTCTTCGATTGACGTTGAAATAAGGAATCTTCAATTGGCATTGAGACAAGGTGTTTTCTATTGGCCTTGGGATAAGGTGTCTTCGTTTGGAATCTGAGTGGGTTTTCCTTCGATTGGCATCTAAATAAGGAGCTTCAATCGGATGTCAAAAATCCTTTGAAACAAGCTTAGTTCATAAGACTTCGATTGAGCATGGACTGTTTCATGCCAGATTTGATTGACAAGGAAATGATTTTCCCTGTGTGTGCCTTCAGCACAAGGCCAAGACTTCTTCATATTTGCCATCAATCCACTAGGAAAAAATCTTCCTTCGACCCACAAGGAAAATACCTTCTTCATGCCTGATTTGATTCACTAGGAAATGGCCTCTTTTACGCTTGTTTTGGCCTCCCTCAAGCTAGCATCCATAAGGCATTGGCTTCCTTTGTGATAGTTTCGACTAGGCATTAGCTCCCTTTGATACAATTTCGATTCCACATCTAAAATCCTTAACACACAGTTCTTCACCTTTTGACACCTAGTAAGGCATATTCTAAGGAAACACAAGTGATGCCTTCGAAGGACATGCACTTGGTCTATTCGAAATACATACAATGGTTAGAGACAATTTTTGCTTGCTGGCTAAAGTATTGCATACTGTCAGGCCCAAGCCTCATGCACAAGCACATTCATGCCAAAGGAAGCTTCGACTGGCCAAAATAAGGTCTTTCAATTGGGTTAGTTGGGTAGTTCCAGAGCCAATCAAAGAGCAAAGATATGAGGGGCTTTCGAAGAAGCCTTGATAAGGGAAGATCTAAGCAATTTGAATTGATGTAGATGGGCTCAATCGAAGGAGCTATAAGAATGAAACCAGAGCCATTCGAAAGAGGAAACTTAAGGTCAATCGAAGGGCATGGCTTGAAGGTATTCAAAGGAATGAAGTATGTCCAGGTTCATCCCAAAGCTCAAAGAGGCATGAATATTTCAAAAATGGAAGTCTTTTAATGTGTCTGATTTTTGCCTTAAAAGCTTAGTTAATGGTTGTCCCTTACATTTCCATGCACATCACATCCCTATAAATACAGGCCTAAAACACATTGCAAAGGGGGGGGGGGATACCACATACACACACACACACACACACACACACTAGAGACATAAGCCCAGGAACCACACACATATATTCCCTTACACGTACACGCTGCCTCATAAGCCACACCAAAGTTATCAAAAATCTCCTGAGTAATCCAAATCGAAGGAATCTTCAACAACACTCCACTCACTCCTTGAAGTTTGCAGGAGGCGTGCCCAAGCACCTGGAAAGCCATTTCCATCTAAAGTAAAGCATTCCATTGGTAACAAACCTTTGATCTTAAGTTAATTTTGATTGTATTCAGGACTAAGGACCTGGGTTCGACACCCAGGTTTGTATTTGTTTCTTTTCTAACGCTTATACTACAGATCAAGCCTGAGCAGACCAACGCACACAAGATCGAAGGACCTGGGTTCGACACCCAGGTCCTGCATCTTTATTTTTCTAATGCTTTTCTTGAAGATATGGATCGAAAAGCAGCTTGCCTCCTGAATTGAAAGACAATCACCATTCATTGGATTGAAAACTACCTCTTCATTGGATCGAAAGACAATCACCATTCATTGGATCGAAAACTGCCTCTTCATTGGATCGAAAGCTACCATTTCCTTTTGATCGAAAGACTTGTTTTCTTGAATTTCTATTTTTTGTGTTACTTACTCCTTTCTTAATTTATTTTTTAAATTAACAATAAACAAAATTACAAAAAAAACATTAGGCTAGTGTTTTATTAACCAAATTAATTTTGTTAATTAATTAATAAATTATTTTGACCTTTTTTAATTAAAATCATGTAGAATTAGGCTTTGCTTTCTTTTATAAATAAAAACAAACAAGAAGATTTCCTTTTCCTCTGGATTTTTAGACGTTCTTTTCAATTCGCACGCATTTATTTATTTTCGCACTTTTCATATTATTGTAACTGCTCATGGGTTGTAATAGAATCATTACGATATTTACCGCTTTTATCTCTTCATTCTTGGACATGTAATTAATCCCCAAAGCCATGTAATAACGTAGGATTTACGTTCCCGCATTTTATTTCCTGTACATATTAACTGCTAGATGCATGATAACAGGATTGTATGGCAAGACTAATAATCAAACGCTAGCAAACTTAACACAAAAGACAAAAATAACTGAAAACCAACACACCTTACACATATACACCTCTAGGATACGCCCACTTTGGTTGCCTTCAGAAATGAAACAGTCATGTCCCTCGAATGTAGGGACGCTTTAGCAAAGACCCTAAAAAAGATCATAGTCCCTCGATGACCCTACAGTGTTGCCTTTCAGTAAATGATCTAGTCCCTTAAACAAGATTGCTAAAGCGTCTCTATGTGTTGCCTTTATAACTGTACATCCCTTCGAATGTCCCTCAAACATCCAACGATAGGGCTACCTACTCACTAATAGTAGGATAACAGTATCTAAAGGATAGGAGGAAAAGAATGAACCTTTTTCGAGTATAAGTAGATAGTTCTTAAATGCTTGCTCAAACTTTTGCACTTACACAAGACATTTCAAAAACACTTTCAAAAAACGCTTTATCAACACTCTTGAGGACTGATACAAGAGTTATCATAAAGCGAATCACCGCACCAAGGCATTTTCAAACTACTTTTTTCAAAACACACAAAAGCATAAGGTATTTCAAAAAAATGAGCTAAGCATCTAAGAGCCCGTAGAAAACTACAGATGGAAAGGGTGCTAACACCTTCCCTTTCTATAATCTACCCCCTTACTCAGAAAATTATCGAAAAGGTCTTTTTCTGTTATTTTCACTCTTTCCTTAATTTGGATAAAAGAAAAGTCGGTGACGACTCTTGCTTACCACAACATTTACGAACACAAACCAAAACCAGTATAACAGTCGGTTTTGTCACCGTATCACATATAGAAAGTGGCAGACTCTTCATGAGCAGCTTATGTATTATTGATATATTTGGAAGATAGAAAGTGGCGGACTCTTCATGAGAAGCTTGTGTATTATTGATATCTTTGGAAGATAGAAAGTGGCAGACTCTTCATGAGCAGCTTGTGTATTATTGATATCTTTGGAAAGTAGCAAGTGGCAGACTCTTCATGAGCAGCTTGTGTATTATTGATATCTTTCAAAAGCAAAAAGTGACAAACTCTTTATGGGCAGCTTGTGTATTATTGATATCTTTGGAAGATAGCAAGTGGCTGACTCTTCATGAGCAGCTTGTGTATTATTGATATCTTTGGAATATAGCAAATGGTGGACTCTTCATGAGCAGCTTGTGTATCCCCAACAATATGTTATTTCAACGACAAATGGCGTCTCTTTTGAGAAGTTTGCTCATCGACAGGAAACGACATCTCTATAGAAAAGTCTCATGGGGAAGTTTTTACATTATCCTTATCAGGTAGAAGACTTGATAAAGAAGAAACTGGAGCCCATTCATCGTCGAAAGGTTTATTACCTTTTCTACCTTCAACTATTGAGTTGGTAGTTTACCGTCATCTGTGAGTCGGTATCTTATTGATCCTCTACCTTCAACCATTGAGTTGGTAGTTTACCTTCATCTGTGTGTTGGTATCTTATTGATCCTCTACCCTTAACCATTGAGTTGGTAGTTTACCATCATCTGTGAGTCAGTATCTTTTTGATCTTCTACCTTCAACCATTGAGTTGGTAGTTCACTGTTATCTGTGAGTCAGCATCTCTTACTTTTCTACCTGTAACTATTGAGTTGGTAGTTTACCGTCATCTGTAAGTCAGTATCTTATTGATCTTCTACTTTTAACTATTGAGTTGGTAGTTTGTCGTCATCTGTGAGTCGGTATCTTACTTTTCTACCTTCATCTATTGAGTTGGTAGTATACCGTCATCTATGAGTCGGTATCTTATCAATCTTCTACCTTTAACTATTGAGTTAGTAGTTTATCATTATATGTGAGTCTGTATCCTTTTTGATTTTTCTGCCTTTGACACTGACTTGGAAATTTACCATCATCTTGAGTCAGTAATTTTTTCTTCTCTCGAAGTTGTTCCCCAATAAGAGTCTCTCAATCGAAGTCTGTGGCTTTGTTTCCTAGTGGAGTTATAATCTCTTCCCCTGTGGGATTACTTTATTATGTGCTTAGTTTCTCGAGTAGTAGTTTGTCTCATGTGGCATCATTTCCTATAAAATTCAGAGCATTGCATCCATATCATATCATAAACATCATTGTGGTATCTTAGGACCAAAAATTGTGTATTCTATATTTAAGTATCTTCAATCTCGTCGAAACAAAAATTTCAATCTTCATATCTCTAATTAGAAGAAACTTAAATAGGGGCAACTTTCATACCCCAATTTTTGACCTAAGATCCCACCCTCCATTTGCATCATTGCATAACAAGTGTTCATGAGTGGTTTGACCTATTTTTTTTTTCAATTCTTGAGTTAGATTTCAAAAATTTATAACTTCTTCATATTTTGGTATTTTTGAGTGGTTCTTTTTTCATATGATTCTTCTTGACATCATCTACAATTTCTCTTTACAAGTCAAGAGTTAATTATGCTTTGAAAAGCTACGAAAAAATAGAAACGTTAGAAGTCGCTTATGAATTTAGTGAAATTTGATTTTTATTGTGTTTTATTCATGATTTATTTTCCATTTAAGAAAAATCATAAAAAAATGTACTTAGTATCATGCTATTTTTTTATTTACTATTTTTACCTATTTACTAAAAAAATATCAAAAATATGTTCTTTTATTAATGTCTCTTTTATTTTTTATTTTTGTGTTTATTATTATCACTAACACTTTTAGTTTTTATTATTATTATTATTATTATTATTATTATTATTATTATTATTATTATTATTATTATTAATTTGTCCTTTTGTTTTTGTGTCAATAAAAAAAGTTGGGACCACTATAATGTAGTACAAACACTTCACATGAATTGCCAACTTGTACTTATCAATGGCCAAGAATCATTCTCACACTTCACATGGATTGACAACTTGGACTTATCAATAGCCAAGAACCATTCTCATAAAGTCACATGGATTGCCACATCAACACTCCTACCTTATTCACCATATAAATAAGACCTTTCTTTCTTTTGTTTGGAGAAACAATACCAAAAATTATTTATTAAACTAAGTTAAAACTCTCTTCTTTTTTTTTCTCTCCATTATCTTTCAAGTCATTTCTTCATTTTATTGAATAGGTAGGTTATTATACTTGTTCTTTACTTAATTCTATTGTATTTTTCCTCTTTATTTATTTATTTACTACCATAATTATCACCATTTGCAAGGAAACTCCATTGATTCAAAACCAAGAGTTGAAAAGTGTTCTTGAACCTCCAAAAGCAAAAATGATTTATTGTTGTTTAATTTTCATTTTTTTTCTGTAATTTTTTGTTGTTTATTTACTTATTTTAAGCATGGATCCTTGGTCGTGAGATTGAGTAGATAAACTTTTATTATTCATTTGTTTAATTTTATGAAAAATTGAGAAAATTATGACATTTATACTATTTTTATTGTAGACTTCATCTTATTTTTCTTTATCTATTTTATTTTTATTTTTATTTGAATTAATTTGGAAAGCATTTGAGTTTTTTTAGTTCATATAAGCTTGTTGGGTATTTAATGAACTTTCATCATTTCCAATCTATCTCTAAATGGTTCTTTGATCATTCAAGGTACTTGGAATTGATGATAAGTTTGTCATAATGTATCTTCCTTGACTTTGTCTTGATCCTCCATGTTTATTAATTGTACTACATGTATAACAGAATAAACTTCAAAGTGTCATTTCTCTAACATGTATGGGTATATACATTCTATGTTCCATATGAAGTTACACTTATCCCAAATCAGATTAACTTTATATCGTACTAACTTTACTTTAATATCCTTTATATTTCCGCATTTTATATTTTCTTCTCTTTACTTTTATGCCATTTATCATCCATAGCATTTTATTTTCTTTACTTTATGCATTATTTCTTTGCTCACTTGAGCATTTATCTTATCTTTGCTCACTTGAGCTTTTTATTTTCTTTTGCTTTTTATAAGCCACTTAATAAATAAATAAAATCTAAAATTGGTTCTTTAATCCCTGGACTATGGTTACTATCCATTTTTATCTGATGCATAGTTCTTGTTCGGTCTTCATCTGATTATTATCTTTGTGTTTGAATTTAAGAGAAATGATCGTCTCTTTGACTTTATGTTATTGTGAGTCTTTATATTTTGTCCCTCATATTTATTTCCCATTAGTTAAAACTTTTAAAACCCTATTTTCAAATTTACATCCTTTTAAGCCAAAATCTCGACATTAGGTCGTTGCATTTTCAAAATTTCTCATCTCCCCGATTCTTTTTGCAAACAAACTTTTTAACCAAAAATAGAAATATTTCAAAAGGTTCCTATAGGATACTATAGATACATAGGGTGCTAGTACCTTCCCTTTGTATAACCAACCCCCGAACCTTCGATCTTTTCAAGTGCATTGTATTTTTCTTTACTTTTAGTATTGTACTTACTTTGCATATTTATGGGTTTTATTTCACACTTTTCTCTATTTTCTTGCAAATAATAAAGTGCGATGGCGACTCTTGCTTATTTGTTAGTCACGTTAATTAATAGTTTGATCTCCAATTTTCACCGCTACACACATCATATACCATCACAAGGACTCACACAAGACACCAAAACCTCATAAATAAGCATCAAAACATCAAAACACCATCTACTTCATATAGACTCATATAATCATGCTAAATTAATTAATTAAATAATTAATCTAAAATTCTGGGTATTACATCTTCCAGTCAAACCAGTAATAACCTTGGAAATCATAATCAGGATCACTTTCCTAATTAAGCCAAGACAATGAAAACCTGCACATTTGTCCTTGAGATAAGCAGTGCATTCTGCTTCATAAATATCCAAGATCTCCATATTCATATAATTGCTTTGACATTGATTGATCTTTACTCCAGTTCCAACGTTCTTTTTAGCATCACAAACATGCTGAATTCAGTATAGATGCCTTTGACATTGGTGGTCAACATTCTATCAAATCTCCTTAACTCCTTATTGGATCACTTCCCAAGGAACACAATGGAAAAAGAAAACCTTTATTAGAGACCATAAACCAAGCTCCTGTAGAGTTGAAATAAAAAATAAGTTGGTCTTGTCTTTATTCAAAGGCTTGTCACTTTCATTTCAAACCTCCAGAGAAGAGACATGGGAATCTTCTTCTTGATCAGCCTCATATATCTTGAACATTTTCTTCCAAACACACTTAGATATACCTTTATGAGTGGAGTTGAGAAATTTCCCAAGTATCTTTGACCACAATACTAGTTATGTAGTCTGAAAAAAACATATCGATTCCAGAGATTATGGTATTAATAGTGTTGTACCCCAAAATTTGCCCTCTCATTTTCATTCAACACATGCCCATTGAGATCCCCAACTTGCCCTAGGATTACTAAGAATTGACCAGACAATTCTCCTCATAAGGTAATGAACCCCTAACTAGGGTTTTAATTTTCATCAAGATGGTTGAGCTCCAAGGATCCCAAATGTTCTTCATTGTCCTAATATGTCCTCAAGATCATCCATGCCAAATCTCATGCCTTGAATAACAAGTTTTCTCAGTCAATTGCTCAAGTATTGGAAAATCAACTGTGTTAGGTCAAAAGTCAACTGTGGTCCATGTACAGTCAAACTTTAAGATTTTTGGTCAACACCAACATTTTGAAGTGATATCCATCATTTGATCAAGGTTTGATCATGATTCCTCAAGAAATGCTCCTAATCCATCAAATGTTAAAAGTGGAAAATTAGGGTTTCTATAGGAAAAGTCAATTCAACTTTGACCAAGCATAACTTTCTCATACTTTATCAGCAATTTTCCAACCAAATCTCATTTTGAAGAGAATCCAATTCCCTACAACTTCTCTTCATCCCTCAAGTTCAAGAAATGCACCATTTGAAAGATACAAGTTCATACATTACAGGTCATTTTTAGAAAGTCAATAAAAGCCACTTTTTTCCAAGATCTTTAACATCAAGATAACTTCTTCAAATGCAAAATTGATCAAACGAGGGATTGAATTAGACATCCTAGGATTTCCAAAAAGTAAAATATCATCATCATGAGATAAAAATTGAGCAAGTTATGGTTTGCCCAAGTTGGGAAAATTTGGGAAATTTCAAGAAATATGCATTGAGAAAATTTGAGTTTTTAAGGAAATGGCTCAAATTCTTGAACTTCAAACATCTTCCTAAGATCATAGAGGACCCCTAAAACCATTTTTGCATAGTATTGATTTTATTTGCATTTTATATTAATTTTATTTAATTAAAAATCATATAAATCAAGATTATTGCAAAATATATGGGCCATTATCATTTGGGCTTGGTTTGATACATGGAGAGGCCCTAAATTTCATGTGAAGCAAGGCCAGCATGTCTACATTCATGCAAAATTAAAAAATGGACAAAATCCCTTAACTTTGGCCAAGGTTACATATTAGTATTCATGGCATTCAAATGTTTGTCCATGGTTGTTACAAACATTATTTCTCATGTATCCTCACTCCTCTCTATATAAAGAAGGCATTGGCAAGCATCAAAGACGGATACGAAGCCTAGAGAACCCCTATCCATTTTGCAAAAAGTATCAAATTGTAAAATTCGAATTTCATGTTTTAGCTTGCTTCAGCCCAAACTAAAGATCAAAACACACTCCTGGAGGTCCCCTGAAGCATTTGCAACCATTACTAAGCTTTGAAACATTGCCAAATACATCAACCAATTCGCACAGTTTGTATTTTTTTTCAATTTCATTCTGCTTGATTCATGTAATATAAATGCGTTTTGATCATACATTACTGATTATTGAAGTGTTTGCAAGCTTTTTGTATAGTTGGATTGAAGTTTGAGTGCAGGTATAACAGGTTTCCATAGCTAGGGTTTGAACCTCCAAATTGGGGTTTTTTGTATTGGCCAAAATAAGCCCAAACCAAGGGCACCATCTTGTTTAGGAGGTTGAGAGAAATCAACCCATGGTCTCAAAATTCATTTTCGTTGCGTATTGTGAGTTTTACAAATTGCAGGTGCTATAGTGACAAGTGAAAAATGGTCACTATAGGTGTTTGATCTAAGACGACGGAGGGCAAAGAAGACGAAGCGTGGCATTGACCCATTGGCCCATCCAAATAGAGCGCACATTTTTATATTATAATATATCTGACCATTTTCTTATATTATATTATTATTCTATTTTATGTAACGAATGGCAAGGCAACTCAGATGGTGGGGAGACGTGTGTATAAGGGAAAGGACCTGGGTTCGAGTCCCAGGTCCAACATTTTATTTTTCTAACAATTGTTTCATACAGATTCAGTACTTGTTAGCCACGCCAGTTCATCATATGCCTCCAGACCACCACCATTGGATCTTGATTGATCTAAATCAAATGGTTCTCACATGCAGGTGCACCATGAGCTATCACAAGCGTTCCTCACTGAATTCCAGCATAATTTCTGACTTGGGCCTAGCATTTTTTTACAACACCCCCATTTTAGCTTTTTTATGACCATGCCTAATTTGTTTTTTTCTTTGTATTGTTTTATCTTTTTTTATTTTGTTTTTCTTAATTATTTATTTAATTAGCCAAATAATGGAAAAAATCACAAAAAATTAGTATTAAATTTTTTTATTAAATAATTAATTTCTTGAATTAATTAATAACTATTTTAATCATTTTTTCTCTTTAATTAAAATTGAATTAGAACTTAGGATTTAATTTAGATTTAATCATTTCTTTTTTTTTTCATAATAAAAACTAAACAAAAAAAGCTTAGACTATTTTTCTTAATTAACTTTCATTTTTCTAAATAGACTTTAGGATGTTTAATTTAATTTAATTTTTTTTTAAAACAAAAACAACCAAAAAAGACTTTTTCTCTAGGTTTTAGAACGTGTTTTCATTTATTGTGCGTTTATTTCCTTTTGCATTTTATATTCATGTAACTGTTATACGGGATGTAATAGTTAATAAGAATTTACTTTATTGCTTTATTTTATTTTCCCCATTTGCTTGGAATGTAAATCCCCTCCCCGAGGCCATATAACAGTCTAGATTTATAATTTCCGCATTTTATTTTTCTGTATATATAATTGCTAGTAACTTAGGCGTGCATGACAAGATAAAGTCAATTAATCGTCAGATCACTAACCTCAAGATAATATAACTGGAAAAAACACACTTCTCACACTTGCATCCTTAGGGTACTCCTCACTTGGTTACCTCGGAAATGGCCATGTCCCTCGAACGTAGTGATATCTTAGCAATGACCCTCAATTCTAAAGTCATCATAAAGATCATGGTCCCTTAACGTTCCTCGAGTTACCTACGAGAAAAATGATCTTGTCCCTTGATGTTGCCTATATGATGACAGTCCCTTTGAATGCTAAGATATCCTTACCTGTTGCTTTCAATGACCACATCGTCCCTTTCGATAGTCCCTCAACATTCGACGATAGGGATACCTACTCACTAATAGTAGGGTAGCACTATCTAAAGGAAAGGAGGTAAAGAATATCCATTTTCAAGTAGGTAGACTGTTCTTAAGTACTTGCTCAAATCTGAAATTTTCACACTTACAAACTTTTCAAAAATCTTTTCAAAAACGCTTTATCACACTCTTGAGAACTGATACAAGAGTTACCATAAAGAAAACAAAAATCTTTCAAAACACACAAGCACAAACAGTTTTCAAAAATGAGCAAGTACTTAAGAGCCCGTAGATAACTACAGATGGAAAGGGTACTAACACCTTCCCTTTTCATAATCTACCCTACTTACTTAGAATAATCTCGAAAAATGTCTTTTTCTGTTCTTTTCACCCTTTCTTTTGTTAGATAAAATAAAAGTCGGCGGCGACTCTTGCTTACCGCATATTTGCGAATACAAAATGCAAAACCAGTATTTAACAGTCGGTTCTGCCACCGTATCATAGAACTGGCGACTCTGCTGGGGATTTTATAAAGCGGGGTTTACCTTAGGGTCTAAATCATTTCTAAATTGTTTGCTTGTTTTTTATTTACTTTTAAGGGATTTTTTGGGTTACTATAGATCCTACACCCGAATCTGAGGAAATCTGTTAGGTAAGTAGCAATAGATCGTGGAAATTGTGCGGGGTATACCGACATGGTTGAAGCGATTGCTACGTTGATGCGACACTTTGGTTGGTACCGGTAGCCCTTGAGTTAATCAAGGAGAATACGAGGCCGCTGGATGGTGTCATAAAGTGTCAACTAACCTTAGAACCTTTAAATGAACAACTTGGCCATTAGGACATAGCGAGATGGCCATCTTTGGTGTATTCCCAAAGCCGGCAGATACTCGATGCTACACTAATTGAGACTTGACTCCTGAGTTTTGTTTGGTTACGAGTCAGTTGCTTATCGAACGAAGCTTGTGGGAAAGGTCAGTGATATTGAGATCCCTTAGAACCCGATTACTATTTATAGGGCAGGTTGAACCAATCCAACTTCAAGAGGGTACTACCTTAAAAACCACGCAAGCCTTAAACCTAAGGTCTCTTGTGTGATTTTCTTGTGCTTGCTATATCTGTGATTTCTTAGAATAATCATGACATCATGACATGGCATATCATACTAACCATTTCAAGGATTTTCTAGCTTATCTTTGTCTTGTTTTGTAGGACATGACATCCGCCCGTAGGAACACTATCCAAATCAACCTTGTGAAAGTGCACCCTCAACTCAAGGAGTTAGCATCAAGGATTCCTGAAAGCTCTCCCTTCACTGAAAAACATGGTCGACTTCTCAACTTGGTCACTGCAACCCTTGATGAAGAAATGTTAAAGGTGCTCTTTCAGTACTTTGACCCGTTGCACCATTGCTTCACTTTTTTTGATTACCAGTTAGTGCCTACTATGGAGGATTTTTTTCCAGGTATTAGGGGTACCTATTCTTAATCATTTACCATTCAACGGTACAGAAAGAGACCCAAAGCCCGAAGAGATTGCTCAAGCTCTGTATTTACAATGGTATGATGTAGTGGTAAATTGGGAAACCAGAAGAAGTGTCCAAGGATTTCCAACTAAGTTTCTATTTGAGAAAGCTCACTATTTTTGGGATAATCTGGATTTACAAGATTTTGAAGAGGTGTTGGCCCTTCTCATCTATGGGATGGTACTATTCCCTAACACGGACCAACTCATAGATGTGAATACGGTCAAGATTTTTCTGTCTCACAATCCGGTACCTACCTTACTTAGGGATATTTTATACTCTCTGCATACTCGCACTCTAAAGAGAAGAGGGACCCTTCTGTGTTGCATTCCTCTATTGGCTAGGTGGTTTATTTCGTACCTACCCCGGTCTATTCTGAGAAATGAGCAGGATATAAGATGGTCTCATAGGCTGATGTCCCTTTACACATTCATATATTCATTGGTGTTCTCGATCCTCGGAGAATGTTACCATCACTGATCACTATGGGGAATTCCCTAATGTCCCTCTCTTAGGCATTAGGGGAGGAATCACCTATAATCCTTGTTTGGCGTTGCGACAGTTTGGTTATGCTATAAGGGATGGTCCTCATGATGCACTCGTCCAAGGAATCATCTTTTTTCTATGAGAATGATGTTCAGGGTTATCGCAAGAGGTTCATTTGAGCTCGGGGCATGACAAACAGAGTTGATAGTAAGACACTGGGGCACAAGAATTCCATCCCTCTTGAACCTTACCTCAAATGGGTGCAAGCTCGTGCTCAATGTCTTATGATTCCTTACCCTGCCATATTACCTATGATTGTGTAGCCCATTTCTGAAGGAGACACTCCTTACGTTGTTCTTCATCCTGACATGCCAACTGATTTTGAGGAGCTATAGAAATCCTGGATCCAACTTAAAGAAGAACGAGATAATTTTGAAGCCCAATTCTACGCCAACGAGAAGAAGGTTATAGAGCTCACTCGGTTACTTCACGAGGAGAGAAATGTAAATGCCTACATTGCACCAAAGAGGATGTGCCCGTGGGAAGCTTGGGTCTCTTTTCTTTGGGAGTTTACTTTTGCTTTGTTACCTCCTTTGTAAGCCCCAAGAGGCATCGTTGTGACCAATAAAACTTCTTAATGCAATTAACATTCGCTATTTTTCTGTGTAAGCAAATTTGAGTCTTAGAAATCCTTGAAAAAATTGCATACATATATCATACATATCACTGCATAAGCAGATTTCAAAGCAGGTTTCTCATCCTTTTCGCTGTTTATTTCAGCAATGGCTCTAGAATAAACAGTGAAGGATCTTCAGACTCAGAATGCCCAGTTTCAATAGATGATCATGGCTCTGACCAAGGAGCAAGAAGAATTGAAAGCCCTGCTTGTTAAAGAAAAGAAGAAGCCAAGGAAGCCAACTGGTTTAGTGAATCTGGGAAGAAGGATCAAAGGACCAGTGCAACGAGCCTCTGAACTGGTAACTTCATCAAAGGAAGGAGACAATCAAGAGGAGGAAACAAGAGAGGAAGACTACAGTCCAAAAGAATCTGATGATGAATCTGACTATGATGAGGAACAATATCCTCTTGCTGATGAAAAATACAAACAACTGGATGATCATTTGAATGTAATGGAGGTCCGAAAGGTACCAGGTCTGGATTTTGAAGAGCTAGGTTTGGTCTCTAGGGTTGTCATCTTGCAAAAGTTCAAGGTGCCAGTGTTCTCCAAATATGACGGGGTTTCATGTCCCAAGATGCACCTCTGATCTTATGTGAGGAAGATACAACCTCACACTGATGACAAGAACTTATGGGTCCACTTCTTTCGGGATAGTCTGTCCGGAACTCAACTAGAATGGTTCTACCAGCTGGAAGGGGCCAACATCCGTAATTGGGAAGACCTGGCTGCTGCTTTCTACAAGCAGTATCAGTATAATGCAGACCTTGCTCCCACCCGTACACAACTCCAAAATATGTCTATGGGTTCGAGCGGGGGCTTTAAGGACTATGCTCAAAAGTGGAGGGACTTAGCAGGAAGAGTCCAGCCTCCCCTGTCTGATAGGGAGCTAGTGGATATGTTTCTCAGTACCCTGTCTGGTCCATTTTTTAATCACCTGACTGGAAGCTCCTCAGTCGGCTTTACCGAATTGATTTTGATAGGAGAAATGGTGGAAGCTGGAATTAGGAGTGGTAAGATCCAAAAGGATGAATCCTCCAGTGCAGCAAGGAAGCCATTTGCTAGAAAGAAAGAAGTTAGTGCTATGTACCATCAAAGGAATCAGGACAGAACTGAACACCGTCCAGCAGTAGGGGCTGCCATGATCTCTAAGCCTGCACCTACTCAACAAAGGAATAATCAACCGAGAACAGAAAGGCCTGTAAGACAGTTCACCCGGATAAATATAACTTTATCTCAAGTCTTGCCTCAATTACTGAAATCCAATCTGGTAACTCTGAGGGAAGCTCCGAAGAATCCTAATACTGCCTCTCCCCGCTACAATCCAAACGCTCAATGTGCCTACCACTCTGAGACTCCGGGGCATGACACGAACGACTGATGAACTTTGAAAAATAAGGTGCAAGACCTTATTGAATTTGATGCTCCGGAAACTCCCAACGTCATAACTGCTCCCATGCCCAAGAATTGCTTGGAATCAATGCTATTGATGTTATCTCCGCCACAGAAGATGATGATAATAACTATGATATGGATAGCTGGATCTTCCCTACTACCAACGGTGGACCCAGTAACTGGATGGTAAAGGACTTTGTACCAATTACTTTTGTTCTGAAGTAATTGTATTTCTTGTTTTTTGGATATGTAACAAACAATATAAACTCTATGACCATGTGTCTTACCCGGGGCACAATGGTTTATTTGTGAGGGTTATCATGTTTCAACTTCATATGGCATTAATAAAGAATTAGACATTTATGCATACAAATTTTGCGCTCTCTATTTTTCTTTTCTGTTTTTACTTTGTCTATACAGTTATTCTCTTACACACTATTGTACCCCAAAATTTGCCCTCCCATATTTCTCAACACATGGCAAGTGAGGTCCCCAAATTGCTCAAGGAAGTTCAAAGGTTGACCATACAAACTCTCCCCTAAAGCAGTCTACCTCAAATTAGGGTTTCATTTTTCATCAAGATGATTGAGTACAAAGGATCCCAAATGCTCACCATTGTCCTAATATGTTCCCAAGATCATCCATGTCAAGTTTCAAGCCTTGCAGAAGAAGTTAGCTCAGTCAATTGCTCAAATGCCTGAAAATCAATTGTGATAGGTCAAACGTCAACTGTGGCCCACATACAGTCAAACTTCAATATTTTTGATCAACATCCTCATTTTGAAGTATTATTCATCATTTGATCAAGGGTTTATCATGATTCCTCAAGGATTGCTCACAATTCATCAAGACCCAAAAGTTGCTAAATTAGGGTTTTACAGGAAAAGTCAACTCAATTTTGACCAAGCATAACTTTCTCATATTTTCTCAGAAATGACCCATCCAAAGCTCATTTTGAATAGGATTCAATTACCTACAATGCATATTCATCTCCCAAGTTCAGAATATGCACTCACAAAAAGATATGAATTTTGGCATTATAGGTCCTTTTGAAAAGTCAACAAAAATACCTTTTGGGTCAAAGCTTCATACATGAACATGGAAGACTCAATTGATATGAGACCAAAAGGGTTGCTTAGGGGACATCCTAAGATTTCTAAAAAGTCCAAGAATACCTCTCTAGAGTCAAAATTGAGAGAGTTATGAATTGGCCAAGTTGACCTTTTTTGCAAAATTGCCAAAAGTCAATATTGATCAAATTTGCATTTTTTCCAAAGGGGCCCATGTTTTCTCGTTTGAAACATGTTTCTAATAGGACCCACGACCCCTAAGCTTTTTCATCTTTTATTTTGATATTTTTAAATTTATTTTGATTTTTTTATTCATTTAAATCAAAATAAATCAAATTAAATGGTAAAATAATAAAATCAAATCAAATTTTGGATTTTTTATGCATCTTTTGAGTCTATGTACAGCTAGTAGGACAACCAATTCGTGCGAGATTGATTTGGGTGGAAAAATATTGGATTGAAGCAAATTTGGAAAGATATCATATGCCATGAAAGACCAAATCAAATCTTCATAATGGGCAAGATTCAATTCGTTTTTGTTGACCTAATGTGTTGCACTACATATACAGAAGGAATCCAAGGCAAGAGAAGGGATTGAGCAGTCGTGAAAGAGGCAGAACAAACTTCAAAATTTCAAAGAAAAAGTGCAGATCAAATTCCAAGCTACAGGCCATCTCAAGCCATCCTAACCTTACCAATCGGTTGTTGGACGTCTCAGGAACATGTTCCAATCACTAGCAAGCCTCACCACGTCCTGAAACACTTTGTAGGAGCATCATGATTTACACATCATTTGCACGTTTTGATTATATATTCTTGTTCCTTATTGAGTTTGCAAGCTAATCATTCTATTCAATTGCATTTTTGATGACTGTATGTAAAACTGCCATGGCTAGGGTTTCTTATTTAGTTTTAGGGCTTTACAATACAGGTTAAATTGGATGTTGATTCTGGTACTATGATAATCGTGAAGATGAGACGAGTTGATTGGTACCAGCCATGGTCATTTATCTTGCTTGTGGACAATTTTTTAGATACACAGGTTTGTAGCTACAATGCAGCGTCCGTAGTTAAAAATATCTTGGGCTAAAACGACGGTTGGGAGGAAGAAGATGATGTGTGGCACTCCCTGGTTGGGTGGTTTGAATCTTAGCGCGTTTTTCCAATAACCATTATTTTTCATATATTATAGTTTGTTTTCATTATATGTACAAACAAGTTAGGTATCTCATTTGGCAAGCGTGTATGGGAAATATGCCTAAAGACCTGAGTTCGATCCCCAGGTCCCAACCTTTCTTTGCATTATTTTGTTTCATGTGATCAGGTGCACTGCTTGTCAGGATGCCCACCATATACCATTAATATCTGGCCATCAAACACGTCTCTAGCCCAGATCCAAGGCTTCTCCCCTGAAGGACTACCATGCGCCCCAGGTCAACATGGACACCAAATCCAACAAAGTCAAATGGACTTGGATCATTTGAGCTAAGAATTTCAGCAATACACCCCCTAATTGCTAAGCACAGGCCCATCATCATTTTCTTATTTCTTTTATTCTATTTGTTTCTTTTAATATTTATTTTATTTACTCTTAATTCACAAATTAATCTTTTTTCATAAAAACCCATAAAATCAATAATTCATAAAAAAAAAATTTAGGATTAGTTTTTATTATTATTATTATTATCAAAATTAATTTAATTTAGTTTAACTTAGGGAAATTGTAATTTATTTTCATAAATAAAATCAAATAGAAATTAGGTTAAAACTCTTGATTTAATTTTATTTTCTCTTTTCCTCAAATAAATAAAAATATAAAAATAGGTTTTTAGAATAATTAATTTATTTTTTCTTAAATTTAAATCTATTAGAATTAGGATTTTCTTTTTTAATCTAATAATTTCTTTGTCTCCTTAAATAAAAAAACATGACAAAAACATTTTCTTAATCAATCACAATTAGGTTTAGTCAAGGGTCAAAACCCTAGTTGTCTCGTATTTAATTCATCGCGCGCGTGTTAATTATTTTTGCCAATATTTCTGTAACTGTTCATGGTTTGTAATAGTTTAATCTAGGGCTTTTTTACTTATCACTTTTTCTCGGGTTTTTGGCTATGTAATTAATCCCCCTCCCCGAAGCCTTGTAATAGCGTAGATTTACTTTCTCGCACTTTTAATTTCTGCAAATATTCAAACCGTTTAGATGTATGCTAATAGGATTGTATGGCAAGAATGCATGACAAATTAACACCATTAGAAAACCCTAATGTGCAAAGGTTAAATAACTGAAAATAGATCACTCGCACATATCACTCTTAGGGTATACTCTCACTTCGGTTGCCTTCGATAAATGATCATTAAGCATAGGGTGTCTTAGTTGTTGCCCTCCTGTCTAAAAAAGATCAAATGTCCTATTCGAATGTTGCCTCGGAAACGTTGCCTCGGAAATGTTGCCTCGAATATGATCTTAAGACTCTAGGGTTATTACTAAGGTGTCCTAACATTGCTTTAGTGATCGTACGTCCCTTTCGAATTGACCCTTACAACTTCAACGATGGTGCTACCTATTTCTCAATAGTAGGATAGCACTGTCTAAAGGAAACAAGAATAGAAACAATCTTTTTTCGAGTAAGTAGATGCTAGTAGGTGCTTGCTCAAATCCAAACTTTCCACACAAACACCTTTCAAAATAATTTTCAAAACCACTTCGTCACACCTTTGAGGACCAATACAAGGGTTATCACGAAGTAAAAATTTTCAAAACAAAGCACATACACAAGCAATTTAAAAAGACGAGCAAGTACCTAAGAGCCCATGGAAAACCATGGATAGAAAGGGTGCTAACACATTCCCTTTCTATAATCTACCGCCCGTACTCAGAATATCTCGAAAAAGGATTTTTTTTCTATACTTTTTTCCTTTTCCTGATTGGATAAAATAAAAGTTGGTGGCGACTCTTACTTACCGCGACATTTTGCAAACACAAAACGCAAAACGCACACCAGTGTCAAACAGTCGGTTCTGCCACCATATCACAGAACTGGCGACTCTGCTGGGGATAAATAAGTGGGGTATACCTTAGGATCTAGTTCATCATAATTGCTTCTCTTGATTGCTTTGTTTTCTTTACTTTTAAGGGTTTTTGTTTGGGGTTACTATAGATCCTAACTCGGATCTGGGGATACCTTTTAGGTAAGTAGCAATAGACTGTGAGGGAACTGTACGGTGTAGACCAATACAGTTGAAGCAGTAGCTACATTGGTTTGGCACATTGGTTGGTACAGGTATCCCTTATGGAGAAACAAGGAGAATACGGGGCCGCTGCGTGGTGTCATTAAGCATCAACTGGCCTTAGAACCTTTAATCGCCCAACTTGGCCATTAGAAAGTAGTGATATAGCCGGCCTCAGTGTAGAGTTGAGAACTGGTTGATACTCGATGCTACACTCATTGAGACCATACTCTCAGAATGGTTCTGGCTGCAAGAAAAGATTACGTGAGCTGAAACCATGACCGATGGAGGATGGTCAGTGATATTGAGATCCTCTAGAACCCGGTTACTTTTTTATAGGACAGGTTGAAACTAACTTAACTTCAAGAGGGTACTACCTTTGACCTCATGCAAGCCTTAAACCTAAGAGGTTTTGTATGGTTTGACTGTGTTTGCAATACTTGTTGTTTGCTATACCTGTGGTTTATCATGACATCATGCATCATAACATGGCATTCATGCTTCATTAACTAACCATTTCAAAGACCAAGGGAATTTATATTTGTTCTGTTTTGCAGATTATGGTTTCCGTGCGCAGAAATACCATCCGAGTCAACTTTGTGCAGATACCTGCCCAACTTAAAGAGCTAGCTTCAAGAGTTTCTGAGACTTATATGTTCATTAAGAGACACGGTCAACTTCTCAGCCTGGTTACTTCAAACCTTGATGAACAGATGATGAATGTACTATTTTAGTTCTTCGATTTCGTGCATCATTGCTTCACCTTTCCAGATTACCAACTGGTACCCACCTTGGAAGAGTTCTCTCATCTATTGGGCATATCCATTCTTGAACAAGTACCATTCACAGGTATAGAAGAAGTTCCTAGGCCATAAGACATTGCCTCAGCTTTGCATTTAAAACGGGCAGATGTGGTATCCAATTGGGAAACTCGAAGCGGGGTCAAAGGTTTTCTAGCCAAATTTCTGATAGACCAGGCTCAGCTACTCTGGGATGATTTGGATTTTCAGGCTTTTAAAGATGTTTTGGCTTTTCTTATCTATGGTTTGGTTCTCTTCCCTAACCCACACTCCTTTATAGATGTGAATGCTGTCAAGATTTTCCTTTCTCGCAACCCTGTGCCTACCTTGCTTGGAGATATCTTGCATGCCCTCTATACTCGTACTATGAGGAGAAGAGGGACTCTTATGTGTTGCATTCCATTGCTGTCGAGGTGGTTTATTTCACACCTCCCTAAGTTTGTGCTGAAGAACGAAGAAGGTTTGGGTTGGTCCTATAGAATAATGTCACTTGCTCATACATATATTCTTTGGTGTTCCCGGGCTATGGAAGACACCGCTGTTATTGACTGTTGTGGGGGGGTACCCTAATGTCCCATTACTTGGTATCAGAGGGGGTATAACTTACAATCCTTGTATAGCTTTACGATAATTTGTTCGTGCTCGAAGAGATGGTCCCCATGAGTTACTTCTTGAGGACATTGTATTCGACTATAAGGAGGATGTTAAGGAGCACCACCGGAGGTTCATACGAGCTTGGGGTATGGTGAATAGATCTGACCCCCAAGAGTTGGGACCAAAGACTTCCCTTCCTATGCAGCCTTATCTCCAATAGGTCCAAGCTCGTTCCCAGAAGCTTGGGATTCCTTATGAGGTCGTATTACCAGTGATTGTGGAACCCACTAATGAAGAAGGCATTCCTTACACGGTTCTCTATCCTTACATGCCCACCGATCCTGGGGAGTTGCAGAGGTCTTGGATTCAGCTAAGGAATGAGCGGGATACTTACCGGGAACAGTACCATGAGCAAGAAAGGAAGATTTTGAAGCTCACCAGGCAGCTCGAGGAGGAAAGAGTGATCAATGACTACATCAGCACAAAGAGGAAGCGTCCATGGGATTTTTGATTCCTACTAGTTTTAGTTTTGTTTTATTTACTTCTTTGTAATGCCTTAAAGGCATTGTTGAACCTTTCAAATTTAAAGCTAATAAAGTTTTTGTTCATTTTTGGTTTGCAAATTTAAATCTCCCAAAGTCTTTGAAATCATTACATGCGCATCCCATTATCATGCACACCATTACAGGTACCATTACAGGTTTCTCATCTTCTTCGCTGTTTATTTCAGCAGAAATGTCTTCCGATCAAGCCATCAAAGATCTTCAGGCACAGAACGCCCAATTCCAACAGATGCTCATAAGTCTGGCTAAAGGGCAAGAGGATTTGAAGACCCTTATTCTGAAAGATAAGAATAAGAAGAAGGTCGGTATTCTGAACATGGGTAGAAGATTCGGAGAAAGGTTGAAGCATCAAACTGATCTGACCTCTTCATCCAAGGACGGGGAGAACCAAGAAAGGGAAAAGGACCCTAGTCCTGCAGTTTCTGACAACGATACTAATTACGATGATGAGTAATATCCTCCTGCTGAGGATAGGTACAAACAGCTAGAAGACCGTCTGAGTGCTATGGAAGTTTAGAAGATACCTGGTTTGGATTTCAGAGAATTGGGACTGGTATCAGGAGTGGTCATCCCTCATAAGTTCAAAGCTCCGATTTTTGCCAAGTACGATGGAGTATCATGTCCAAAACTCCATCTCCGCTCGTATGTCAGCAAAATCCAACCCCACACTGCTGATAGAAATCTGTGGGTGCATTTCTTTCAAGATAGTCTGTCAGGGACTCAACTTGAATGGTTCTATCAGTTAGAGGGGTCCAGTGTCCGAAACTGGGAAGATCTTGATGCTGCTTTCTACAAGCAGTATCAGTATAACGCCGACCTTGCTCCCACTCGTACTCAGCTCCAGGGTATGTCCGTGGGTTCAGGTGAGGGTTTCAAAGATTATGCTCAGAAGTGGAGAGACTTGGCTGGAAGAGTTCAACCCCCTTTGTCTGATATGGAGTTGGTTGATATGTTTCTGGGGACGCTATCTGGTCCGTTTTTCAATCACTTGATCGGCAGCTCATCATCTGGTTTCACTGAGTTGATTTTGACTGGAGAAAGAGTGTAAGATGGCATTCGAAGTGGTAAAATACAGAAGGATGCCTCTTCGAGTTCGGTAAAGAAGCCTTTCACCGGTAAGAAGGAAGCTAGTGCAGTCTATAGCCCAAGGGGCCAGAGCAGATCTGAACACCGTCAAACGGTAAATGCTGTAGTGATACCAAGACCCACAGTTTCTCCACAATGCAACAATCAACAAAGGGTGGAAAGACCGCAATGGCAGTTTACCCGCATCAATATGACTTTGGATGAAGTTCTGCCTCTTCTGTTAAAATCTAACTTGGCGACCTTGAGAGAGGCTCCCAAGAATCTAAACACTACTTCTCCTAGATACAATCCCAACGTGCGGTGCGCCTACCATTCTGAGAGTCCAGGCCATGATACAAACGGTTGCTGGGCCCTGAGGAATAAAGCACAAGATTTTCTCAAAGCCAAGGAGATAGAGTTTGATGCTCCAGAAAAGCCAAATGTTATAACTGCTCCCATGCCCAAACATGGTCGTGGAGTTAATGCTGTTGACATTGATTTGTTTGTGACCTCTATTGAAGATATTTCTACTCCTCTGATGACTGTTAAGAAGAATTTGTTATTGGCCGGTTTATTTCCGGGTTATGGTGAAGGTTGCCACACGTGTTCAATTATGCCTACTGGTTGCCGTTTGTTGAAGTCAGGTGTTCAGCGCCTGATGGATAATAAAGAGATTTTGTTCGAGAAGACTATGATTCCTGCTGAAGACGTTGCCATTATAACCATTTCCGCCAATCCTTCCAAGGTTTCCTCGAGAAGACCTGTTAGGATTATACCTGTTCAAAGAATCTCTCCATTAATAATCGATGTTCCTGGTCTCATCCCGTACACCTCAGATAAGGCTATCCCATGGCATTACGGTGCTGATGTGTATTACCATGGTGTTAAGCAAGAGCTGAAGAATGAAGAAGTTGATACTGATGTTAGTAATATTGTCGGAATTAGTAAGGTTACCCGAAGTGGAAGGGTATTCTCTCCCGAGATTTCCTTGAAGACTGCCATCAAGCCTATTGTTACTCAAACTGCTGCTCCAACCAGCACACCTGCAACTATTCCTATTCTTACTCCAGTTATCACCCCTGCTGCTGAGCCATCTGGGACTCGGGGCAAAGAAATTATAGGTGAGCCTTCCCGGACGGAGGCACCTAAGGAAACCGTTGTGGAAGCCTCTAAACAAGAAATAGAGGAAATCCTGAAAATTATCAAGAAGAGCGACTACAATGTGGTCGAGAAGCTGGGGCAGACCCCGTCAAAGATCTCCATGTTATCTCTGCTATTATGTTCTGAAGCCCATGCAAAGGCTTTGATTGCATTTCTCAAGATTGCGCATGTACGGCGGGAAACTTCAGCAGATCAGTTCAAAGATTGTGTGGCCAACCTGACTGCTGACAATGGGCTAGGTTTTTTAGATGCGGATCTGACACCGAAAGGAAGGAATCATAATGATGCTCTGCATGTCTTGATCGAGTGCAGGGGCACCACTATGGCCCATGTGCTGGTAGATACCAGATCTTCGCTAAATGTTCTACCAAAGAAAGTGTTGGACCGTTTGGATTGTGAAGGTTTGACTCTAAAGCCTAGTAACATTATGGTAAGGGCTTTCGACGGATCAAAAAGATTGGTGCACGGGGAGGTGGACATCCTTGTCAAAGTGGGTTCTCAGACTTTTGGGTCCACCTTCTACGTAATGGATATCAAGCCATCGTATTCTTGCTTGTTGGGTCGTCCTTGGATCCATAAGGCTGGGGCAGTTACTTCCACACTCCATCAAATGCTGAAATACCCAGTGAAGGGGAAGATTGTCACAGTGCGAGGTGAAGAAGAGTATATGGTGAGTCATCTCAATTCGTTCCGCTACGTGGAGATGGACGGGGATTTCATAGAAACGCCTTGTCAAAACTTTGAAGAGGTCCCTCAGATCTTAGCATCGACTGAAACAACTACCAGCAGCAAACCTCCTCTGGAGATGGATTCCCTCAAGGACGCCAGGGCCGTGGTTGAAGAAGGTAGGTGTTCCAATTGGAGTCAGCTCCCTGATTTCACTCACAAAATTGACAAATTTGGTTTGGGCTTTACTACAGGGGCTCAAAGGGTTGTTCGACACGCTCGGGTTGGAAGACCTCCGCTACACATCAGCAATCGGAGAGTTAATGCAATTGATGACAGTGAAGAGGATTCAGACATCGACAACTGGATCTACCCAACTACCAACGGTGGACTGAATAACTGGACAACGAAGGACTTCATACCTGTTTCTTTTATTTCGCAGTAATTGACTTTTGTTTTAAGATTTGTAATAAACAATTTAAAACTTTACGGCCCGGTTCCTTGCCCGAGGCACCTTGGTTTTATTTGTGAGGGCTATATTTGTCATTTCATATATCATTAATAAAGCATTGGACGTTTCTTGCATTACAAATTTTGCGCTCCTTGTTTATCTTTTTTGTCTCTCACTTTATCAAAACAATGATTCTCTTACACACACTCACGTATCATAATGCAGATCCATATCCATTCCAGATCCCATTGATAACAACTCTGCTACTGCCAGTTATGACTTCAAAAATCCAATCAACCAAGCCGAGGACGAAGTTGAGGATGATTGTGAGGTTCCTGGATAACTTGCTGGACTGTTACAGCAGGAAGAAAGGGCCATACAACCTCGTGAAGAGCCAGTTGAGATAGTGAATTTGGGTACTGAGGAAGACAGGAAAGAGGTTAAGATAGGTGCAAATCTGGAGCCTAGCGTGAAACAACGGTTAATACAGATGCTACACGACTATGTTGAGATCTCCATTTGGTCCTATGAAGACATGCCTGGTTTGGATGCTGATATTGTGGTTCATCGCTTGCCGACTAAAGAAGACTGCCCTCCGGTAAAGAAAAAGGTCTGCCGTATGTGCCCCAAAATGTTAGAGAAAATCAAAGCAGAGGTCATGAAACAGTTCGACGCAGGATTCTTAGCTGTCACTTATAATCCACAGTGGGTTGCCAATGTTGTTCCGGTACCTAAGAAGGACGGTAAGGTACATATGTGTGTGGACTATAGAGATCTGAACAGGGCAAGCCCCAAGGATGACTTCCCACTTCCTCACATTGATGTTCTAGTCGACAACACCGCGCAACACAAGATCTTCTCTTTCATGGATGGTTTTTATGGCTACAACCAGATCAAGATGGCTCTTGAGGACATGGAGAAGACTACCTTCGTTACGCAGTAGGGCACCTTCTATTACAAGGTAATTCCTTTTGGGTTGAAGAATGCTGGGGCAACTTATCAGCGTGCCATGGTCGCTTTGTTCCATGATATGATTCACCATGAGGTCGAGGTTTATGTTGATGACATGATAGCCAGGTCCCAGACTGAGGAAGAGCACCTTGATCATCTCCAGAAACTGTTCGACAGGTTGAAGACGTACAAGCTGAGGTTGAATCCGAACAAGTGCACCTTTGGGGTAAGGTCTGGTAAGCTTCTGGGTTTTGTTGTCAGTGACAAAGGTATTCAGGTGGACCCTGAAAAGGTAAAATCCATACAAGAGATGCCGGCTCCCTGCACAGAAAAGGAAGTTAGAGGTTTCTTGGGACGTCTAAATTACATCGCCAGGTTCATTTCACATCTGACTGCTACTTGTGAGCCAATCTTCAAGCTGCTGAAGAAAGATCAAGTGGTAAAGTGGAATGATGAATGCCAGACCGCTTTTAAAAGAATCAAGGAATACCTTCAAGAACCACAAATTCTGATGCCTCCAGTTGAAGGAAGACCTTTGATATTATACTTGACAGTGCTAGACAATTCAATGGGGTGTGTGCTAGGGAAGCATGACGAGTCTGGTTGAAAAGAGAATGCAATATACTTCCTTAGCAAAACGTTTACTGACTGAGACACGATACTCATTTCTCGAGAAAACTTGATGCGCTTTGGCATGGGCTGTCGTCGACTGAGACAGTATATGCTGACTCATACTACCTTGTTGATATCAAAGATGGATCCGATCAAGTACATTTTTGAGAAGCCCTCTCTCTCCAGAAGAATAGCGATATGGCATATGATCTTAACGGAGTACTACATCCAATACACAACCCAAAAAGCAATCAAGGGAAGTGTATTGGCTGATCATTTGGCTCATCAGGCCGTGGATGACTACCAGTCCATGAATTTTGAGTTCCCAGATGAGAATATCATGTTGGTAACTGACTACGAAGAACCTGGACCGGATGAAGGACCTAAGGAAGGATCCCGATGGCTATGTATTTTTATGGAGCCTCGAACGCACTAGGTAACGGTATTGGCGCTGTAATCATATCTCTTGAGGGCTGTCATACTCCATTCACTGCCCGATTATGTTTCAACTGTACCAACAACATGGCGGAGTATGAAGCATGTATCATGGGTCTTAGAGCTTCTATTAACCTAAGAATCAAGTTCTTGAGTGTATTCTGGGATTCTTCTTTGGTGATAAGTCAGATCAAAGGCGAGTGGGATACGAAGCACCCGAATCTCATTCCTTACAAAGAGCATGTACTGACATTGCTCCCACACTTTGATGAGGTAACCTTTGAACATTTCCCACGAGAGGAGAACCAGTTAGCAGACGCGTTAGCTACCATGTCTTCTATGTTCAAGGTTAGGTGGGACAATGAGGCTCCCCAAATCACCATTGAGAGGTTGGATGGACCAGCACACTGCTGTGAAATCGATACCGAAGAAGTGGCAAACAAACCCTGGTTTCACGAAGTCAAAAGGTATCTCGAGGCTCAAGAGTATCCCGAAGGGGCATCTGTAAAGATAAGAAGTTTCTGAGAAGGTTCGCTGCAAAGTTCTTCCTTAGTAATAGAATCCTCTATAAACGCAACCATGACTCCACACTACTACGGTGTGTAGACAAGAGCGAAGCGGAGAGGATTATGATAGATCTACATGAAGGCACCTTCGGAACCCATTCCAGTGGACACACCATGGATAACAAGATCCTACGGGCATGATATTACTGGTCCACTGTGGAAGCCGATTGTTATCAACACTCTCGAACTTGTCATAAATTCCAAATCTACGCTGATAAGGTGCATGTGCCTCCGGTCCCCTTAAATGTCTTGATAGCTCTGTGGCCCTTTGCAATGCGGGGCATCGACATGATCAGAGAAATCAAACCCACCGCTTCTAATGGGCATCGCTTCATCCTAGTAGCCATTGATTACTTCACGAAGTGGGTTGAGGCATCCTCTTTTGCTACAGTAACCAATAACATCGTTGTGCGGTTTATCCAACACAATCTGATTTGTCGATATGGTGTGCCAGAGAGAATCATTATTGATAATGGTACGAATCTCAACAACGCAATGATCACCGAGCTCTGTAAACAGTTCAAGATACAACATCATAATTCTTCTCCCTACTGGCCGAAGATGAATGGCAATGTTGAAGTAGCTAACAAGAACATCAAGAAGATTGTATAGAAGATGATGGTAACATATAAAGACTGGCATGAGATGTTACCATTTGCTATTCATGGGTACCGTACCTCAGCCCGGACGTCGACAAGGGCAACACCCTACTCTCTGGTATATGGCATGGAGGAAGTCCTACCCATCAAAGTCCAGATACCTTCTCTCAGGATTATGAAGGATGTAGGGTTAAACGAAGACGACTGGATCTGAACTCGACATGATCAGTTAAATCTAATCGATGAAAAGAGACTTACTGCTATCTGCCATGGTCAGACGTATCCAAAGCGAATGATCAAGGCTTTTAACAAGAAAGTCAAACGCCAAGAATATCAAGTTGGGGATCTAGTGATCAAACGCATTATACTGCCGCAAAGTGATCCCAGGGGCAAATGGACCCCCACGTACAAAGGGCTATTTGTAGTTAAGAGCATTTTCTCCGGAGGAGCTATGATTCTAACCACCATGGACGGTGACGACCTTCCTCACCCTATCAATGCAGACATAGTGAAAAGATACTACGCCTAATCAAAGACCCGCTAGGTTGACTGGCCTAGGCAAAAATAAGGACTTCCCGACAAACCAAAAGGGTTCGGGCAAAAGTAAGGGATGAAAATGAAAAAAATATGTACACCCGGAAAGTCGAAAACCCGAAAGGGCGGTTTGGGCAAAAAAGGGTATCTCGGTGGACCGAAAACCCAAAAGGGCGGTCCAGGAAAAAGTTAGGGATATAAAGCGTACCACTATGTCTCATTGGATCATCTTGAGACCAGACTTCGGTATCGACTATTAAGCTCGGACGACACCAATCAAGCTGATCAACTTTCGGCCAAGAAGCAAAGTGATGTGACGCTTGAAGATATAAAGGCAATAGCAGAGTTGGGACCCAATGGGGTTGTTTCACATATCTGTTTTTCTTTCTTTTAAATAAATTATATAGTGTCTATTTTTCGGCGGCGTTCTCTTACTAGAGCGTTAGCCTTCATACACAAAAACGCCTATTACTGGCCAATTTCAAAGATCAATACAAATCATTTTCACAAGAGGCTTTGATCTGTTTTCCTTTTTCTATTTTGTTTCGCAAGAACGTCAAATGACTTATTTTTGATATATGAATTTGAAAATGATTGTTGCTTCTAAATATTTACATAAGAAACAAAAGACAATTACTCGTAATTCCAGAAATAGGGGAAAAACAAGAAGTGCCAAACCCGATGGTCACTCCGCCCATCAGGTATCGGGATAGAGTTAGCTTTGGAACACAATCACGGGTACATACACTCCCCACAGAGTAAAAGTAGCCAAAAGTATTGATGTCAGATTTCTCGAAACAGGAAGTAACCTCCCCAGCCAGGGTCATTCTAAAACCTGACAGCTATATACCCCAGCCGAACTTCATAATCACGGGCGAGTCAGTAAAGTTCATCCCCCTAGCAGAGTTTATTTCTCCGGATGCAGAGGCTCAATCCCCGACAGAATTCATCACTTCAGCTACAAGAATTCACTTCCTAAGTTTGTTCCCTATAGCGTTTATTCTCAAGCAGCATCTCTTCCCGACAGAATATTTACAAATCTCCAGCGAGCGTCAGGGATTTATTTTCCCAGACGCGGGCATACCCCGATAGCATTCAGTGAACATACATCATGACATACGTGTACATATCATATACGGCATAATCTCATTTATTTTGAGAACATCATCTCACCCTGCATTTCATGCATCGCATATAATTAAACCTGATATCTTTGCAGGAAAAGACAATTAGCTTCAAAAAATCTAGCGATTATACAGGTCACGTCTGCAGACAACTAATGGAAACCCAGTTCCCAAAACCAAACGGGTCAACTAATCCAGGATTTCATTTCGAAGTAACCCTACTATCCAAGTTCCTTCTCACAGCCCTACTATCCAGGCTTTCATTTCGAAGTAACCCTACTATCCAGGTTCCTTCTCACAGCCCTACTATCCAGGCTTTCATTTCGAAGTAACCCTACTAATCCAGGTTCCTTCTCACATCCCTACTATCCAGGCTTTCATTTCGAAGTAACCTTACTATCCAGGTTCCTTCTCACAGCCCTACTATCCAGGCTTTCATTTCGAAGTAACCCTACTAATCCAGGTTCCTTCTCACAGCCCTACCATCCAGGCTTTCATTTCGAAGTAACCCTACTATCCAGGTTCCTTCTCACAACCCTACTATCTAGGATTTCATTTCGAAGTAACCCTACTATCCAGGTTCCTTCTCACAGCCCTACTATCCAGGCTTTCATCTCGAAGTAACCCTACTATCTAGGTTCCTTCTTACAACCCTACTATCCAGGCTTTCATTTCGTAGTAACCCTATTATCCAGGTTCCTTCTCACAGCCCTATTATCCAGGCTTTCATTTCGAAGTAATCCTACTATCCAGGTTCCTTCTCACAGCCCTACTATCCAGGCTTTCATTTCGAAGTAACCCTACTATCCAGGTTCCTTCTCACAACCCTACTATCCAGGCTTTCATTTCGAAGTAACCCTACTAATCCAGGTTCCTTCTCACAGCCTTACTATCCAGGCTTTCATTTCGAAGTAACCCTAATCTAGGTTCCTTCTCACAGTACTACTGTCCAGGCTTTCATTTTGAAGTAACCCTACTATCCAGCCTTTCATTTCGAAGTAACCCTACTAATCCAGGTTCCTTCTCACATCCCTACTATCCAGGCTTTCATTTCGAAGTAACACTACTATCCAGGTTTCTTCCCACAAGCCCTACTATCCAGGCTTTCATCTCAAAGTAACCCTACTATCCAGGTTCCTTCTCACAACCCTACTATCAAAGATTCCAGTTCGAAGTAACCCTACTATCCAGGTTCCTTATCATAACCTTACCATTCAAGCTTCTTTTCTCTTATCTCCAGACAACAGTCCACAACACTATAAGACCTGGACATGATCAAACACAATCGGTTTCGCATTTCCCCAGTAAGTCGCGGTGCAGCCTATACCCTGACCCGATATGCAGTTCACTTCTGCTGCCTCAAGCATGAGTTATTTCCCCAGTAGAGTAACGGACAACTGAAGCTCCTAAAATTCTATTTCTCCCAAGACAGACACCAACATTCCTCAACAGATTCCTCCCCAACGACAGGAACATGAATTCTCATCAAAGAATATCTCAGGAAATCAACACCCTCTAGATGGAATCTTTAAGCCCATCCCCGACGATCCTCTATCAACTTCCAAATGGAATCTGTAAGCCCATTCCCGATACCACTGATTGATACTCACTTCACACGAGTGCAAATTTTTGGGCACTTTAGTGTTCAATCATCCTCCACCTTCAGATCACGAAAGGCAGACAGGCCAATCTACATCCTCAAGTTTAAGAAGATTGAACAGGGGAAGCTGTTATACCCCAAAATTGTCCCTCTCATTTTACTCAAAAATACTCCTAGAGATCCTCAATTTGTTCAAGGTTACCCAAGAGTTGACCAAACAAACTCTCCCCTAAGGCAATGTATCTTAAACTAGGGTTTCCATGTTCACAAAGATTGGTGAACTCCAAAGACTTCATATGCTCTCAATGGTCCTAATATGTTCTCAAGACCTTCCATTTCAAATTTCAAGCCTTGCACAAGAAGTTTGCTCAATCAACTGCTCAGATGCTTGAGAATCGACTGTATTAGGTCAAAAGTCAATTGTGGCCCACATACAGTCAAACTTCAAGATTTTTGGTCAACATCAACATTTTTAAGTTATATCCATCATTTGATCAAGGGTTGATCATGATTCCTCAAGTAATTCCCTGAATTCATCAAAACCCAAAAGTTGCTAAATTAGGGTTTCTTAGGAAAAGTCAACCAAACTTTGACCAAGCATAACTTCTTCATACTTTATCAGATATTTCCCATACAAGGCTCATTTTTAAGAGAATGAAATTCCCTACAATTCATCTTCAGCCCTCAAGCTTAAAATGTGAACTCACAAAAAGATATGGATTTCCATATTATAGGTCCTTTTGAAAAGTCAACAAAAACACTTTGTGGGTCAAAGCTTCTAACATGAACATGAAATACTCAATTGAGATGAGACCAAAGGTATTGCTTAGGGGACATCCTAAGCTTTCTAAAAAGTCCAAGAACACCTCTCTAGGGTTAAAATTGGAAGAGATATGCCTTGTCAAAATTGACCTTTTGTGCAAAATTGCCAAAAGTCAAATATGCTCAAAAATGCATTTTTTGCCAAATGGGCCTAACTTTTTATGTTTGCACCTTACTCTGATATGGTCCACGACCCAAATGTTCACTCACATGTTATTTGCTTAATTATTTATTTTATTTTTATTTTTTATTTATTAAAAATTGAATTAAATCAAATAAATGGTAAATAATAGCAAATATTTGTTTTAATTGGATTTTTGGATAGAATCACAAGCTCATTATGCTGGCATAGTAGAATCAAATCAAATCAAAGCTAATTGGCATAAGAATGGCATGATTAGGCCAAATTTGGAAGGAGATCATACCACATGAAAACCAAATCAAATCTCCATAAATTTCAAGATACAAGTTGTTTTTTGTTGACCTAATACACTCCAGTACATATACATAACGCAGCCAAGGCAAAAGAGAGGGGTTGCAGTCGTGAGAAAGAAAGAACAAAAACTCAAAAATTGACAAAAAAAATAGTGACTCGGTTTCAAGTTTGGAGGCCAGTTCAAGCCATTCTAGCGTTGCCAATAGATTGTTGGACATCTCAGGAACATAACTAGATCAATTGCAAGCCTGTTCACACCCAGAAACGCACGTTACAGACCCACAGTTTGCTTTCCCTAACTTGAATCGTATTTTGCAATTTATGCATGATTAACCATTATTGAATGTAGCATTGTGTTTGTATGAGCCTTTAGAACGTTTTTGCTTACTTGATTTTGCGTTTTGATGCTTATATCTAGAGTTGCCATTATTAGGGTTTTAGGTCACGTTTTAGGGTTTCTTGATACAGGTAAAATTGGCCTACATAAAGGGTATCATCGTACTCCTGAGGTCAAAACGATTTGATTGGTATAACCATAATTCATTTATCATGCATGTACTGGATTTTGGAAATTTGCAGGTTTGTAGCTATGGAATATGTCTGTAAGTAAAAGTATTATACCTAAAACGACAGACTGAGGAAGAAGGTGATAATGTGGCAGCCAACCACTGGACCATTCAAACTGGCACACTTTTTTTTTATTTTGTCCACTAACTCACGTTTTGACATATATTATGGATTGTTGTTATTTAATTAACAAATAAGTCACGCAGCTCAGTTGGCCAAGGCGCACATGGTTTGAGTGGGAGAACCTGGGTTCGATCCCAGGTCCTAGCAAGTTTCTTATTTTATTTTCCTTTAACAGATCTTGTACATCACCCACTCAAGCGCTCATCATGCATCTCCATCATCCAACCACATGATCTAAGCACGTTCATGATCAACCAGATCCAATGACTCCGCCTGCCATGGACCATGGTGTACCATCAGGAAGCCTCCCCACTGGATTACGTGCTGATTTGGCTTCAACTTGGTGGGCCTAACAATTCAGCCATACACCCCCTGATTTCTTCAGCAAACATGCCCAATTTAATTTTATTTATTTATTTTATTTATTTCGCTTGATTAATTATTTGTTTTTACAAATTAATTCCTTTTTTAATTAACTACAAAAACCATAAAATCAGAAAAAACACCAAAAATCATCTTTTTCATAAAAATATTTTATTTTCTTTAATTAATTAATTTTATTCAAATTAGGTTAATTTAACTCCTCTTCATAATTAAAATCAATTAGAAATTAGGGTTTTGTAAATAATTAATTTTTCTTCAAAAATAACTTAAATTTTTTTTTCAAATTAGATTTTCTAGGTTTTTTCTAATCGTCTTTGCATTTAATTCGTCGCGCGTATTTTAGTTACCTTCTTGATTATTATTTATGTAACTGTTTCGAGATTGTAATGATTTTAAATAGGGTTTTAAATTTCTGCATTTTATTTTCAGTTAAATAGTTCTGTATCTGCGAAAGCCATGTAATAGTTAGGATTTCTATTTCCGCACTTTAAATTTCCGCAATTATTAACTGTTAGATGTATGCTAATAGGATTGTATGGCAAGAATATTTGAAAATTAAAACGGTAGATAACCTAAATGTGCAAAGACAAATTAACTTAAAAAGCTCACTCGCACATGCTCACTCCTAGGGTTTACTCCACTTCAGTTGCCTTCAGTTAAACGGTCATGAAGTATAGGGTTTGTTAGTGGTCGTCCTCTAGCCCCAAAAGATCTCAAATGACCCATTCGGATGTTGCCTTGGAAAAAGATATTTAAGGCTTTAGGATGATTACTAACACCTCCTAACATTGATTTTGTGACCGTATCTGTCTCTTCGAACGTCCCTTAAAACTCCAACGACGGTGCTACCTATTCCTTAATAATGGGATAACGTTGTCTAAAGGAAAATGAACAGTCTTTTTCGAGTAGGTAGATTAACTTTTAAGTACTTTCTCAGACAAATAAACTTTTCACACCAACACCTTTCAAAACAATTTTCAAAACAACTTCGTCACATCCTTGAGGACTGATACAAGGGTTATCACGAAGTAAACTTTTTTTCAAAACAAGTACACACACATGCAATTTTTAAAATGAGCAAGTACCTAAGAGCCCATGGAAAACCATGGATAGAAAGAGTGCTAACACCTTCCCTTTCTATAATCTACCCCCCGTACTCAAATATTCTCGAAAAAGGTTTTTTCTGTTCTTTTTCCTTTTCCTGATTGGATAAAATAAAAGCCGGTGGCGACTCTTGCTTACCGCAACATTTGCGAATACAAAATGAAAACCAGTATAAACAGACGGTTCTGCCACCGTATCACAGATACTAAGATTCTTCTGATTTTCATTCCAATCAAAGTTAATCCAAGACCTTCTCTGGTTCAGTCAGATCGACACTAAGATCTCTCTGATTTCTATTCCAATTGAAGATATTCCAAGACTTTGTCTGGTTCATTCGAATCGATACTAAGATTCTTCTGATTTCCATTCAAGTCAAAGTTAATTAAAGACCTTCTCTGGTTCAGTCAGATCGACACTAAGATCTCTCTGATTCCTGTTCCAATTGAAGATGACCCAAGACTTCTGTCTGGTTCAGCTGAATAGATCCTAAGATTCTTCTGATTTCCATTCCAGTCAAATTTAATTAAAGACCTTATCTGGTTCAGTCAGATCGACACTAAGATCTCTCTGATTCCTGTTCCAGTTGAAGATGACCCAAGACTTCTGTCTGGTTCAGCTGAATCAATCCTGAGATTCTTCTGATGTCCATTCTAGTCAAAGTTAATCCAAGACCTTCTCTGGTTCATTCATATCGGTACTAAAATCTCTCTGATTTCTATTTCAGTTAAAGATATTCCAAGACTTTTGTCTGGTTCAGTTGAATAGATGCTAAGATTATTCTGATTTCCATTCCAGTCAAAGTTAATCCAAGACCTTCTCTGGTTCAGACAGATCGACACTAAGATGTCTCTGATTTCTATTCCAATTCGAAGATATTCCAAGACTTTTGTCTGGTTCAATTGAATCGATGCTAAGATTCTTCTGATTTCCATTCCAGTCAAAGTTAATCCAAGACCTTCTCTGGTTCAGTCAGATCGACACTAAGATCTCTCTGATTTCTATTCTAGTTGAAGATATTCCAAGACTTTTATCTGGTTTAGTTGAATTGATGCTAAGATTCTTCTGATTTCCATTCCAGTCAAAGTTAATCCAAGACCTTTTTCTGGTTCACTTAAATCGGCACTAAGATTTTTCTGATTCTTATCCAGTCAAAGATAAATCAAGACCTCTGTTGATTCAGTTTGAATCGATCATTGATTTGTTATTGATTCTTTTTCGGTAGATCTTTTCTCTGGGTCAGTTAAATCGACACTAAAATTTTTCTGATTCTTATCCAGTCAAAGATAAATCAAAATTTATGTTGGTTCAGTTCGAATCAACCATTTATTTGTTACTGATTCTTTTCTGGTAGATCCTTTCTTTAGTTCAGTTAAATCGACATTAAGATTTCTCTGATTTCTATTCCAGTTTGAGAAACTGCAAAGCCTAGAGTATGACCAGACAACAGTTTAATCTCATTTCCCCAGTAAGTCACTGTGAAGCCTAGAATAAGATTAGATAGCAGTCAGCCTTATCATCCTCAGCAAGTCATTGTGAAGCCTGGATCCTGACTAGATAGTAATTCACTTCCATCTTTTCAGTTGAAAAATGACCCCCCAGTAGAGTAATGGACAATCAAAGCTCCTAGACTCTATTCCCCTAAAAAACATTCCCCAGCAGAATCCTCCTCAGATAGCAGGAACAGGAATCCCCATAAAAAGACTCCTTACGAGGTTAACATCTATTTTGGATGGCATCTTTAAGCCCATCTCTGACGAATCTCCGTCATATTCCTTGGATGGCATCTTTAAGCCCATCTCCGACGGTCTTCCATCATTTTTTCCAAATGGCATCTGTAAGCCCATTTCCGATATTATTCACCAGCAGTCTCACTTCGGGCAAGTGCAAATTTATGGGCACTCTAGTGTTCAACCATCTTCCACCTTCAGATCACGAAAGGCAAACAAGCCAATCTACATACCCAGCTCTAAGAAGATTGAATAGGGGCAGCTGTTGTACCCCAAAATTTTCCCTCTCATTTTCATTCAACACATGCCCATTGAGATCCCCAACTTTCCCTAGGATGACTAAGAATTGACCAGACAATTCTCCTCCTAAGGCAATGAACCCCTAACTAGGGTTTCAATTTTCATTAATATGGTTGAGCTCCAATTATCCCAAATGTTCTTCATTGGCCTAATATGTCCTCAAGATCATCCATGCCAAATCTCATGCCTTGAACAACAAGTTTGCTCAGTCAATTGCTCAAGTATTGGAAAATCAACTGTGCTAGGTCAAAAGTCAATTGTGGCCCATGTACAGTCAAACTTCAAGATTTTTGGTCAACACAAACATTTTGAAGTGATATCCATCGTTTGATCAAGGGTTGATCATGATTCCTCAAGAAATGCTCCTAACCCATCAAAAGTCAAAAGTGGCAAATTAGGGTTTCTATAGGAAAAGTCAATTGAACTTTGACCAAGCATAACTTTCTCATACTTTATCATAAATTTTCCAACCAAAGCTCATTTTGAATAGAATCTAATTCACTATAACTTCTCTTCATTCCTTAAGTTCAAGAAAGGAACCATTTGAAAGATACAAGTTCATACATTACAGGCCATTTTTAGAAAGTCAATAAAAGCCACTTTTTTCCAAGACCTTTAACATCAAGATAACTTTTTCAAATACAAAGTTGATCAAAAGAGGGATTGAGTTAGACACCTTGGGATTTCCAAAAAGTCCAAGATCAGCATCATGAGATAACAATTGAGCAAGTTATGGCTTGCCCAAGCTGGGAAAATTTGGGAAATTTCAAGAAATATGCATTGAGCAAATTTGAGTTTTTATGGAAATGACTCAAATTATTGAACTTCAAACATCTTCCTAAGATCACATAGGACCCCTAAAACCATTTTTTCATAGTCTTGATTTTATTTACATTGTATATTAATTTTATTTAATTAAAAATCAAATAAATTAAGATTATTGCAAAATATATGGGCCATTATCATTTGGGCTTGGTTTGATACATGGAGAGGACCCAAATTTCGTGTGAAGTAAGGCCAGCATGTCTACATTCATGAAAAATTCAAAAATGGACAAAATTCCTTAACTTTGGCCAAGGTTACATATTGGTATTCATGGCATTCAAATGTTTGTCTATGGCTGTGACAAACATTATTTCTCATGTCTCCTCACTACTCTCTATATAAAGAAGGAATTGGAAAGCATCAAATACGGATAGGAAGCCTAGAGAACCCCTGCCTATTTTGCAAAAATGTATTAAATTGTAAAATTCGAATTTCATGTTCTAGCTTGCTTCAGCCCAAATAGAGCGCGCGTTTTTTTTAATTATAATATATCTGATCATTTTTCTTATATTATATTATTATTCTATTTTGTGTAACGAATGGCAAGGCAGCTCAGATGGTGAGGAGGAGTGTGTATAAAGGAAAGGACTTGGGTTCGAGTCTCAGGTCTAGCATTTTATTTTTCTAACAATTGTTTCATACAAATTCAGTACTTGTTAGCCACGTAAGTGCATCATATGCCTCCAGACCACCACCATTGGATCTTGATTGATCTAAATTAAATGGTTCTCACATGCAGGTGCACCATGAGCTATCACAAGTGTTCCTCACTGAATTCCAGCGTAATTTCTGACTTAGGCCTAGCATTTTTTGACAACACCACCCCCATTTTTGCTTTTTGATGACCAGACCCAATTTGTTTTTTTTCTTTGTATTGTTTTATCTTTTTTTATTTTGTTTTTCTTAATTATTTATTTAATTAGACAAATAATGAAAAAATCACAAAAAATTAGTATTAGATTTTTTAATTAAATAATTAATTTCTTGAGTTAATTAATAATTATTTTAAATAATTTTTCTTAAAAACGAAACAAAAAAAGCTTAGACTATTTTTCTTAATTAATTTTCATTTTTCTAAATAGACTTTAGGATGTTTAATTTAATTATTTCTTTTTTTTTTAAAACAAAAACAACCAAAAAAGATTTTTTTTCTCTAGGTTTTAGAACGTGTTTTCATTAACGCATGTTTATTTCCTTTTGCATTTTATATTCATGTAACTGTTATACGGGATGTAATAGTTAATAGGAATTTACTTTATTGCTTTATTTTCTTTTCCCCATTTGCTTTGGAATGTAAATTCCCCTCCCCGAGGCCATGTAATAGTCTAGATTTATAATTTCCACATTTTATTTTTCTGTATATATAATTGCTAGTAACTTAGGCGTGCATGACAAGATAAAGTCAATTAATCGTTAGATCACTAACCTCAAGATAATATAACTGGAAAAAAAACACTTCTCACACTTGCATCCTTAGGGTACTCCTCACTTGGTTACCTCGGAAATGGCCATGTCCCTCGAACATAGTGATATCTTAGCAATGACTCTCAATTCTAAAGTCATCATAAAGATCATGGTCCCTTAACGTCCCTCGAGTTACCTACGAGAAAAATGATCTTGTCCATTATAAGATATCCTTACCTGTTGCTTTCAATGACCATAGCGTCCCTTTCGATAGTCCCTCAACATCCGACGATAGGGCTACCTACTCACTAATAGTAGGGTATCACTATCTAAAGGAAAGGAGGAAAAGAACATCCTTTTTCGAGTAGGTAGACTGTTCTTAAGTACTTGCTCAAATCTGAATTTTTCACACTTACACACTTTTCAAAAATCTTTTCAATAACGCTTTATCACACACCTGAGGACTAATACAAGAGTTACCATAAAGAAAACAAAAATATTTCAAAACTCACAAACACAAACTGTTTTAAAAAATGAGCAAGTACCTAAGAGCCCGTGGAAAACCATGGATAGAAAGGGTGCTAACACCCTCCCTTTCTATAATCTACCCCCCGTACTCAGAAACATCTCGAAAAAGGTCTTTTCTGTTCTTTTCACCCTTTCCTTTGTTGGATAAAAGAAAAGTCGGTGGCGACTCTTGCTTACCGCATATTTGCGAATACAAAATGCAAAACCAGTATTTAACAGTCGGTTCTGCCACCGTATCACAGATAACTTCAAAACATGCTTTTTTCTTCTGTCTTCTAAATCTCTATGATTCTTCCAACCTGATAAACTTCATTATTCTATAGTCCATTGATTACCAAAATGGTATCATTCTAGCTTTCCCAAAAGACACATAGTACTAAAAATATATCTCCCTGAAAACTCACCCAATAGTACAGGGTGCCTACTCTGATACCAATTGAAATTCTGGTACAAGCAATATACATACATCCCAACATCAAAACGTGATGTTAAGATAATTTTTACAACATATGGTAGCAAACCAAATCAATTAAGCTATAAGTGATAAAGAAATAAAACTGCAGAATGATAAATAACACAATGGGTTGTTAACCCAGTTCAGTGCAAAATTACCTACTCTGGGGGCTACCAAGCGAGGAAGGAAGTCCACTATCAGTAGTATTAGTTTAAAGCTAAACTCCCATGTTTATAACTTCTTGCCTAATCCCTACCTAATGCAACTTCTACCTAGGTCCTCCTTAAATATGGGAAATCACCATCTCACTTCCTAAACCACCTCAGAGATATCTAACAGTCCCAATCCCAATGACTGCAACAAATACAACCCAATTTATAAGATTACACTTCAAATACAAAAAATCAAACTCTTGCTTAAAAGCTTCGAGTGAGAACACTACTTAACTAATTACCTAAATGTTTTTGAGTGAGAATAATAAATTGACTAATAGACAAGTAACAATCAGTTGACCATATAGTATCATAAGATACATGAGTGACTTACAAACTACACAAGAGACTCTCAAAACCTAATACTTATGCTTCACCTAATTTTATAATTGTTGAAAACTTTTTAAATTACATTAGGTTAGGATTCCCCTATAAATACAACTCTGCGGTCCATGGGCTTTGATATTCTGAGTCTAGAAGTTTATTGATCCATAAGCTGAGTGATGCACCAATTGTGTAGCAAACCTCCTTCAATCTTGGAACAACCAATAAAAAGTTTCCTAAGTTGTCTCAAGGCCCAATTTACTAACAAATGTACAGTTGGAGATACAAATATGTTCCAAAACAAATCTTCTTGACCTGCGAGAATATCTGAAATATATCCACAAATGTACAGTTGTCTCAGAACCATGTTTTAGAAATATGTTGTCAATCCACAAAACCATGCTACTAACAAATGATATAGCAAGAAACATTAGGGATTATGTTATGTTTGATCTTAATACCCTAAACACAGGAATCATATGACCAAAGGTCATAAAGGCATAGTTTAAGTTCAAGATTATGATGTTCAAAATGTTACTTGCTATTGGACAATACTCAGGAGTTGCTATTGAATATCCACATCTACATTTGAGGCAATTTCTGGAAGTAGCTAGTAATTTCAAAATTATTGGGATTATGGATGATGCTTTTAGATTGAGTATGTTTCCATATTCTCTAAAGGATAGAGAAAAAAGTTGGCTCAATTCCTTAGAACCTAATTACATCGCCACATGGAATTCCTTGGATGAAAAATAATTAGCTAAGTGTTTTCCTCATGTCAAGAATGAAAAATTGAGAAATAAAATCATTTCATTTAGGAAAGGAGAGGATGAGTCTCTGTTTGATTCCTGGGAAAGATGCAAGGAATTGTTGAGGCAACGTCCACACCATGGGATCCCAATATGTATACAGATGGACACATTTAATAATGGATTAGTACCATCATCGAGAAACATAATGGATGCATCTTCTGGTGGAGCATTGTCATCTAAGTCCTATGAATAAGGGTACAAGTTGATTGAGAGCATTACTGCCAACACCTACCAATGGACAATTACTAGAGCATACACTATAGATGTCCCAAAGAATCCATTTGGTGTCCATTAAGTCACTAAGACCATAATATTATCTACTTAAGTGGCCCAAATACACCAAATGATTAAGAACATGATGACAAGTTCTAACGCGCCAACTGTCGAGCCAGTCTAAGTTGTAGCTGATGCCAGTGAAGTTTCTTGTGTTTATTGTGTGAGCTCACTTGTTTGAAGAATGTTCAACAAATCTTATTTTTGTGAGTTTATCAAAAACAACAAATACAATAACCCTTATAATAACACATACAACCCTAGATGGCATAATTATTTAAACTTCTCATGGAGTAACATCCAAAATCAACTAAAGCCTCAAGCACCACCAATTCCCCTAGTTTTTCTACACAAAATCATGTAGTGGCTACATAAGAAACCAACCAAATGGAGATTATTCTGAAGTCATTTATACAAAAACAAAGAATTAGTTTCAAGCTCAAGGTGTAAGCTTCAAAAACTTGGAAAACTCAGTTTGGCAGATTGCTTCTGCATTTAGTTCAAGACCTATGGTAGCACTCCCAAGTTCCATTGAAATACAACCATCTATGTTTGGTACCAAAAGCATTGAAACCTGCAAAGTCATTTCATTAAGGAGTGGAATGGAGTATGAAGGACCAAGTTAATAAACTACTGAATAACCAAGGGAAGATCTGAAAACTTCAAACACATCAGAAGAAGAAAATTAAACGCCTAAAATAACAACTCCTTTGGTTTAAGCAAGAACAAATGGTGTACAAGCTACATAACCCAATTTGAAAACTTCAAGCATGTCATGTGCAACAACATAAATTCCTCCTAGTATTCCAGAAGTCAACATAATACTTCGATTTGTGAAAGAGAGACCACCTTCCCCTTTTCCCCAAAGAATAAAAAAGACAAAAGAAGAAAAATAACTTATAAAATTCTTGGAAATTTTGAAGTAGCTTCACATAAACATACCTATGATTGAGGCAATTCAACAAATACCAAATTACTCTAAGTTCATGAAAGATATGTTGACAAAGAGGAAAGAGTATGAGAATCTTCTACTCTGGTATTAACCCTAGAATATCGTCAATTTGGTCAAAGAAAGCTACCACCCAAGTTGAAAGATCCATGAATTTTCACCATACCTTGTAACATATGAGATTCCTTTTGTGGCAGGGCACTATGTGATCTTAGAGCAAGTATTAATCTCATACCCTATTTATCTTCAATACGTTGGGAATTGGAGTTGCATGGCAAATAATTATTACACTTCAATTGGTTGATCGAAGCATTTGTTACCCTTAAGGAAAGATTAAAGACGTGCTAATGAGTTGATAAATTTGTATTTCCTGCTGATTTTATAATCACTAATTTTAGTGTTTATAAAAACACCCTCATTATCTTGGGAAAACCATTCCTTACAACAGGAATAACTTTTATAGATGTTGAAAAAGGATAAATCACTATAAGGGTAAATGGGAAGCAAGTGGTATCCAATATCCTCAATGCCTTGAAATACCCTAAAAAAGATATAGATGATTCTGCATTAATCTTTAGTTGGGATTCTCTTGTTAACAAGCAGGTCAAAAAGAGTAATGACGAGTTGGAAAAATAATTAGGCGAAGAAGAAAAATATGCATCAATAAGGAAATGTATCATAAGTGGACCTCCCATCCCAATTGATGGAAGGATGGAACACTTTGAGACCCTAGAAAATACAACATAATTGGTGGAAACCAATGTATCACTGTAATACGGTGGCAGAACTGACTGTTAATACTAGTTTTGCATTTGCATTCGCAAATGTGAGGTAAGTAAGAGTCGCCACCGTCTTTTATTTTATCCAACAAAGGAAAGGTCAAAAAAGAACAAAAAAAAAACCTTTTTCAAGAGTTTTCTGACTAAGGGGGTAGATTATAGAAAGGGAAGGTATTAGAACCCTTTCTATCTGTGGTTTTCCACGGGCTCTTAAGCACTTTGCTCATTTTTAAATTTCTTTGTGTGTGTGTTGTGGAAAAAAAATTTGTTTTACTTCGTGATAACTCTTGTTTATGTCCTCAAGAGTGTGACGAAGTTGTTTTTGAAAGTGTTTTTGTGAAAATATTTTGAGATTTTTGAGCAAGTAACTAGGAACTATCTACCTACTCGAAAAAGAGGTTGTTCATTTCTTCCCATTTCCTTTAGACAGCACTATCCTACTATTAAGGAGTAGGTAGCCCCATCGTTGGAGTTTAAGGGACAATCGAAAGGGACGCTTTTACAGTCACAAAAGCAATGGTTAGGAAACTTTAGTAATTATCCTAAATCCCTAAAGATCTTTCCGAGGCAACATTTGAATGGGTCATTTTGATCTTTTTTGGACTGGAGGGTGACCACTAAAACTCCCTATGCTTCATGACCGTTTACCGAATGCAACCAAAGTGGTGATACCCTAGGGGTGCGTATGTGCGAGTTTATTTGATTTAAGATATATTAGTCTTTGTGTTTATTTTTCTAGCGATTGCTTTTATCTTGTTCATGCAATCCTGTTAGTCATACATCTAACAGTTAATATATGTGCAAAAATATAAAGTGCGGAAACGTAAATTCCTACGCTATTACATGGCTTCGGGGAGAAGGATTTAATTACAAGTCCAGAACCGGGAGAAATATAAAGGAAAACAACAAAAATGCCTTATAGTTTGGCTACATTGATATGTACAGGAATATAAAAGTACGAAAGAAAAAAATGCGCGCAAAATAAGAAAATGCGTAAAGGAAACTTTTTGATGTTTTTTGAATTAGTTTTAAGAAAAGAAAAGGCATGTTTTTTTGTTTGGTTTTTAATTTACGAAAATATTAAATTAAAGTCTAATTAATAACATAAAATAAACCTAATTAATATTTTTTGATTTTTGAATATTAAAGAAAATAAGAATTATGAAATATAAAACCTAGTTCTACTTAATCACTACTTTAGGAAAATATTAACTAATTAATTAATGATCTATTTAAAAAAAATTTAATTATTATTCTTGTGATTTTTTGGTTTTAAGGTTAATTAGTAAAAATAAAATCAAAAGAAGAAATAGAACATAAAGAATAGAACAAAAAAACAAAACAAACGGGCCTGTATCCTGCGCTATGAGCATGAAATGCAGATCGTGTCCTAGCTATGGCACGACTGGATTTCAGGCTCAAACCTTGTGATCCTCACGCCCAAACCTCATAGTTTTAGGTCCTGTGCAACATTCAAACAAACCAAGGCATTAAAATGTACAGATAAATGAAATTCGAATTAAATTTTTTACCAAATACACAAGTTCGGATATGTAGTGTTCTTGGTCGTGCAAGGGCCTAGGGATGGCCTGGATCAATTCCTGGGAATGCTAGGAGAATGACTATAGTGTTAGTTTTCCACGAAACAGCTTGTAAGTGCGGTTGCAAATTTTTGACAAATTTATGAAAATGGAGAGTTTGAGAGAGAGCTTCTGTAGCATGGTAAGTGTCTTTCTTTTTTTTTTTTCAATGCTTTAAAATGGTCCAATATATATAGGAAGGAAGGAATGAATTGTCTTGAATGCAAAATCCATTCCATAATGCCTTGTAATAAAGTATTGATATAATATTCAAAAACTTGGCAAATTGATGTTTTAAAGAACCATAATGTAAAATTTGAAAACTTGCCCAAAATGACTTTTGCGCCATTTATATAAGGGGATGAACCTGGAAATCATTTGTTGCATGGCTTGGGCCCTTGTGTAAGATAATTCCAAACTCATTTGTGCTATACACCTCCCTTTGTTATTTAAACCACTTATTTCATGCTTTATTGAAAATAAATCCAAATAAATGGAAAATAAATGGATAAAAAGTAATACCACAAGGGGAAGATCTTATGGGTCATATAATATGCCATGTAGAAGTTTAAAACTCAAAGAAATGAGTTAATGCCTTGAAAACTCAACTTTGCTCGATGTAGGATTTTTGAATTTTCCAACTTGGGAAAACCATTAATTGCTCAATTTTTATCCCAAGGAGATGATCTTTGATTTTTTGGAAAGCTAAAGATGTATAATTCAATCCCTCTTTTGATCATTTTTGCATTTGAAGATGTTATCTTGATGTAAAAGGTCTGGACAAAAAGTGTCTTTTGTTGACTTTCTGAAAATGACATGTAATGTATGAGCTTGAATATTTCAAATTGTGAACTTATTGAACTTAAATATAAAATATTAATTGTAGGGAATTAGATTCTCTTCAATATGGGCTTTGGTTGGGGCCAAATGGATAAAGTATGAGAAAGTTATGCCCAGTCAAAGTTCAGTTGACTTTTCCTATAGAAACCATAATTTTGCAAATTTGACTTTTGATGAATTAGGAGCATTTATTGAGGAATCATGGTCAACCCTTGATCAAATGATGATTATCACTTCAAAACGATATTGTTGACAAAAAATATTGAAGTTTGACTTTATATAGGCCACAGTTGACTTTTGACCTAGTATAGTTGATTTTCAGGCATTTGGGCAATTGACTGTGCAAACTTGTTCTACAAGGCATGAAATTTGTCAATGACATTCTTGGAGGCATAATAGGACCATGGAAATCAAAGTCTTTGGAGTTGACACATCCTGATTCAAACGGAAACCCTAGTTGGGGTTCATTGCCTTAGGAGGAGAATTTGTCTGATCAATTCTTGGGCATCCTTGGGCAAGTTGAGGACCTCAATAGGCATGTGTTGAGTAAAATTAGAGGGAAATTTTTGGGGTACAATAGCTGCCCCTATTCAATCTTCTTAAACCTGAGGATGTAGATTGGCTTGTCTGCCTTTCATGATCTGAAGGTGGAAGATGATTGAACACTAGAGTGCCCAGAAATTTGCACTCGCATGAAGTGAATGTCGATCGATAATATCGGGAATGAGCTTACAAATTCCATTTGGAAGGAGACAGAGAATCTTCGGAGATGGGCTTAAAGATGCCATCCGGAAAAGATATCGGTTGCATAAGAGATTCCTTTTAAGAGAATTCCTGTACCTTCCATTGAGGAGGACTTCGCCAGTGAATGTTGATTTATGTCCTGGGGAATAGAGTCTAGGAGCTTCGGTTGTACATTACTCTAATGGGGAATTAAATCTTGATTGATGAGACAAAAGTGAGCTATTATATGGTCGATTCCGGGTTTTATAGAGACTTACTAGGGAATATGAAATCAACTGTATCTGGTCGGGTCTAGGTTTTACAGTGTTATAAACTGTTGTCCGGAGATAAAAGAGAAGGAACTTGTATAGGGCTTTCTCGGGACACGTCCATGTAAAACTGCGTCAGGTAATTCATGAAAAGGAGCCTGGATAGTAGGGCTATAAGAAGGAACCCGGGTAGTAGGGTTACTTCGAAATAAATCCTGGGTAGTAGGGCTGCTTCAGAATAAAGCCTGGGTGGTAGGGCTGTGAGAAGGAACCTGGGTAGTAGGGTTACTTCAAAATAAAGCATGGGTAGTAGGGTTACTTCAAAATAAAGCCTGGGTGGTAGGGCTGCGAGAAGGAACCTGGGTAGTAGGGTTACTTCGAAATAAAGCCTGGGTAGTAGGGCTGCTTCAGAATAAAGCCTGGGTGGTAGGGTTGTGAGAAGGAACCTGGGTAGTAAGGTTACTTCGAAATAAAGCCTGGGTAGTAGAGCTGCTTCGGAATAAAGCCTGGGTGGTAGGGCTATGAGAAGGAACCTGGGTAGTAGGGTTACTTCGAAATAAAGCATGGGTAGTAGGGCTGCTTCAGAATAAAGCCTGGGTGGTAGGGCTGTGAGAAGGAACCTGGGTAGTAGGGTTACTTCGAAATAAAGCCTGGGTAGTAGGGCTGCATCATTTGATCACGTAGATTAGTTGACCCGTTTGGTTTCGGGAACTGATTTTCCATTAGTTGTCTGCAGATATGACATGTATAGCTTCATGGATTTAACCTTGAATTGTTGGAATTGTTGATGATAACCATCTTTCCTGAAAAGGTACAGGATTAATTATATGTGATGCATGAAATGCATTGTGTGATGATGTTCTCAAAATAAATGATATTATGTTGTATGCAATATGTATGCGCACGTCATGATGTATGAACATGAAATGCTATTGTGACATATCCGAGTCTGGGAAAATAAATCCCTGACTGCTGCTGGAGAGTACTGGAAATTGAATTCCTGACTGTTGTAGAAAAAGTGGTTCTTCTACTTCTGCTGGGGATGATGAGTAGAGATGATTTGTCGAGAATTTCCTCTTTTTGTTTGAGAATACTCGGCTGGGATTTTTTTGTCTTCTGTTTAAGAATGAATCTATGGGGAGACAAGTACTTCTGCTTGTGAATATTCCACTGGGGAGAAGATGCTCTATTTGGGGAGTGCTCCGCTGAGGGAGAATAATTCTTCTGTTGGAATATTCCATAGTGAGAAAAAAATTGTTGGAGACTCTACTGGGGAATATTCAGTAGCTAGGGAAGAGGAACTCTGTTGAGGATGATCTTCTGTTGCCAGAGAAATAAACTCTAATAGGGATGAAGATTTGAAAGTTGCCGAAGATTATAAAGCTTTGTGGGGAATGAGAGGTCAAACTTCAGTAATTTTACTCTACAGGGACGAGGCTTCATAAGCTGTTGGGGACAAAAATATACTCAGCTGGAAAACATGGATTTCAAATCTCTGAGAAATTCTGCTAGAGAAGGTAATTCCTGTTTGGGAAAAAAACTGTAGAGACTAGGACTAGCTTTCAAACATTGCTTCATTCCTTAAGCCATTAGCAATTGTCTTTCTTTTCTTTATGTAAATATTTGCAAACAATAATCATATTCAATATGCATATGCCATAAATAATCACTGGACGTTTTTGCAAAACAAAACAGAAAAATAGAAAACAAGTAGTTTTGAACTTTCAAAAACTGATTTGTATTGATATTTTGAAGTTTGCCTATAAAAGGTGTTTATGTACAAGGAGACAGACATTCTAGTAAGAAAATGTCGTCATAAAAAGAATTTATACAAAGTTATATACAAAGAGAAAATGGCTATGTATAATGATCCCATTGAGTTTCAATTCTTCTATTTCTCTTATGCCTTCGAGCATCTCATTACTTCACTGCTTGTCCGAAGTTGACTGGGTTGATCGGTACCACTTGAGTTTGATAGTCTGATACTGAAGTCTGATTACAAGTTAATCCAACGGGATATGGTTATACGCCTTAAATCCCTAATTTTTTCCTGTACCTCCCTTTCGGGTTTTCAGTCCACCGGGATACCCTTTTTTCCCAAGTCGCCTTTTCAGGTTTTCGACTCCCCGGGTGTACAGATTTTTTTTGTTTTTATCCCTAATTTTTTCCCGAGCCCTTTTGGTTCGTCGGGATGCCCCTATTTTTTCCTAGGCTAGTCGACCTAGCAGGTATTTATTTATGCGTAGTATCTTTTCACTATGTCCGCGTTCACAGGGTGGGGAAGGTCGTCACCATCCATGGTGGTTAGAATCATGGCTCCACCAGAAAATATGTTCTTGATTACAAATGGCCCTTCATATGTGGGGGTCCATTTGCCCCTGGGATCACCTTGCGGAAGGATGATGCTCTTAATTACTAGATCACCCACTTGATATACCTGACGTCTGACCTTTTTAATGAAAGCCTTGATCATCAATTTTTTGGTACATCTGACCATGACAGACAACAATAAGCCTTTTCTCATCAATCAGATTCAGTTGATCAAGTCGAGTCTGGATCCAATCGTCTTCGTTGAAACCTGCATCCTTCATGATCCTCAAAGAAGGGATCTGGACCTCAATAGGTAGGACAACCTCCATACCATATACCAAAGAATAAGGTGTTGCCCCTGTTGACGTACGCGCTGAGGTACGGTAACCATGAAGAGCAAATGGTAACATCTCATGCCAGTCTTTGTATGTCACTGTCATCTTCTGTATGTGATCTTCTTAATGTTCTTGTTAGCAGCCTCCACAATGCCATTCATCTTCGGCTAGTAAGGGGAAGAATTATGGTGATGGATCTTGAACTGTTTACATAGTCCGACGATCATTATGTTGTTGAGATTCGTACCATTGTCAGTGATGATTCTCTCTGGCACACCGTACCGAAAGACCAGGTTATGCTTGATAAACCATGCCACAATGTTCTTGGTAACAGTAGCACAAGAGGCAGCTTTGACCCACTTCGTGAAATAATCAATGGCCACCAGAATGAAGTGATGCCCATTGGAAGAGGTAGGTCTAATCCCTCCGATCATGTCAAATCCCCACATTGCAAAGGGCCAAGGAGCCGTCAAGAAGTTCAAAGGAACCGGAGGTACATGCACCTTATCAGCATAGATCTGGCATTTGTAACAAGTTCGTGAAATCATATAGCAGTCTGCTTCCATAGTGGACCAATAGTATCCTGCCCGTAGGATCTTTTTAGACATAGTATGTCCACTCGAATGGTTTCCGAAGGTACCTTCATGTAATTGTTCCATAATCCTCTCAGCTTCGCTCTTGTCTATGCACCAAAGTAAAGTAGAGTCATGGTTACGCTTATAGAGGATTCCATTACTGAGGAAGAACTTTGCGGAGAACCTTCTCAGAAACTTCTTATCATTGACAGACCCCCCTCGGGATATTCTTGAGCCTCGAGATACTTATTTACTTCATGAAACCAAGGTTTGTATCCTACTTCTTCAGTGTCAATCTCATAGCAATATGCTGGTTCATCCAACCTATCAATAGTGATCCGAGGATCCTCGTTATCCCATCTGACCTTGAACATGGACGACATAGTAGCTAGCGCGTTCACTAATTGATTCTCTTCTCGTGGGAAATGTTCACATGTGACCTCTTCAAAGTGTGGAAGCAATGTCAGCACATGTTCTTTGTAAGGGATGAGATTCGGGTGCTTCGTGTCCCACTCGCCTTTGATTTGACTTATTACCAAAGCTGAATCCCCGAATGCACTCAAGAACTTGATCCTTAGGTCAATAGAAGCTTTGACACCCATGATTCATGCTTCATACTCCGCCATGTTATTGGTACAATTGAAACATAGTCTGGAAGTGAAAGGAGTATGACAGCCTTCTAGAAAGATGATCACAACACCAACACCATTGCCAAGCGTGTTAGAAGCCCCGTCAAAAACCATAGTCCATCAGGATCCTTTCTCAGGTCCTTCATCCAGTCCAGGTTCTTCATAATATGTTACTAACATAATATTCTCATCCGGGAAATCAAAGTTCATGGATTGGTATTCGTCCGTAGCCTGATGAGCCAAATGATCAGCCAATACACTTCCCTTGATTTCTTTCTGGGTTGTGTATTGAATGTCGTATTCAGTTAGGATCATTTGCCATCTTGCTATTCTTCCGGATAGAGCGGTCTTCTCAAAGATGTATTTTATTGGATCCATCTTAGATATCAACAAAGTAGTGTGGGTCAACATATACTATCTCAGTCGGTGAGCTGCCCATGCCAAAGCGCAACAAGTTTCTCGAGCAGTGAATATCATGTTTCACAGTCGGTAAACTTTTTGCTAAGGCAGTATATTTCATGCTCTTTTCGACCAGACTCGTCATGCTGCCCCAGCACACACCCCATTGAATTATCCAATACTGTTAAGTACATTATCAAAGGTCTTCCTTCAACTAGAGGCATCATAATTGGAGGCTCTTGAAGGTAATCGTTGATTCTTTCAAAGGAAGCTTGGCATTCGTCATTCCACTTTACCACTTGATCTTTCTTCAGAAGCTTGAAGATTGACTCACAAGTAGAAGTCAGATGTGAAATGAACCTGGAAATGTAGTACAAACGTCCCAAGAAACCCCTAACTTACTTCTCAGTATGAGGCTTGGGCATCTCTTGTATAGCTTTTACATTTTCATGGTCTACTTGAATACCCTTGACACTGACGATGAAGCCTATGAGTTTACCAGACCTTACCCCGAAGGTGCACTTGTTCAGATTCATTCTTAACTTATATGTCTTTAACCTATGAAACAGCTTTTGCGGATGATCGAGGTGCTCTTCTTCATTTTGAGATCTGGCTATCATGTCGTCAACATATACCTCTATCTTGTGATGTATCATGTCGTGTGTGATCGGTGGATCTGGAACTGACTGTTTAACGCTGGTTCGCGAAATGTCGCGGAAGCAAGAGTCGCCACCGTCTTTTATTTTCTCCAAATGGAAAGGACAAAAGCACAGAAAAATTCCTTAAAGAGATTGCTCTCGGTTCGGGAGGTAGGTTATAGAAAGGGAAGGTGTTGGCACCCTTTCTATCCATGGTTATCCATGGGCTCTTAGATACTTGCTCATTTGTGTTTTCAAAAATGGTTTGTTTGCTTTTCAACTGTGGGTTTAAAAAGTTTCTTTGAAAATTCCAGTTCGACTCTTGTATCGGTCCTCAAGAGTGTTTGAAAAATTTGCTTTCGAAAGCTTTTTGAAAATGTGTTGGTGTGAAAAGTATTTTTGATTTGTTTTTGAAATTAGAGCAAGTATCTACGAGTCGTCTACCTACCCTAAGGAATTCGTCTGTGTAAATGTCCTTTAAAGTAGTGCCATCCCACCATTGAGAGGTAGGTAGCACCACCATTGGAGGTGTTCGGGTCAATTCGAGGTTCGGGACATGGTGATCACCAGAGCAATGGGAAGACACCTTAGAAGCTACCCTCATGCCAGGTTCCCGGATCATGAGGACTTACTAAGACATCCTCTACTCGACGATCACCTTTCGAGGCAAGGCAACAGTGAGGCGTACCCAATGGGTGGTGTGTGATTTGTGTGTCGTTTTCATTTGCATTTATCTTGTCATGTTATTGGTGTTCTACGCTTGTTTTTATTTTTGTCCATACATTCTTTCATGCCATTATTAACAGTTAAAAAAGTGCGGAAAGATAAAATTCCTAAGCTATTACAAAGGCGCGGGTCCACATCGCCAAAATTTCCAGAACCCGATTTGACAGAAAATAGAGAAATAAAGGTAAAGTGCGAGAAATAAAATGTCCGAGTTTACAAGGCTTTGGGAGAATTACATTAATATTATAAGAAATAAAATAAAATGCGCGAATTGGAATTAAAATTGGAAGCGAGGGCGTTGGACCCTTTTTAATGAAATTAAATTAAATGATTATTTATTGAAATAAAAGAAGTGTTTTTTAGGTTTTTTTGTATTTATGAAATAAGAAAATTAAAATTAAAATTAAAAGAAACCCTAATTCTAAGTTATTTTTAATTATTTGAGAAAAATGTTAAAGTTTAACTTAATTTACTAAAGAATTTATGTACATGTTTATTTACAAAATAAATTAGTAATTAATAATAATAATAATGATGAGAAAATTATTTATTAAAAAAAATGATGAAAAAGTTAAAAAAACCTAATTTCTACATATTTAATTTATTAAGAAAAATATTAAAGTTTTGAAACCTAAATTAATCTAATTAATTGTTTAGAGTTTATTTACAAAAATAATAATAGTGAAATTAATAAAAATAAACATTTTGATTTTTATGATTTTCCTGTTTTTTACTATTTTTTATATTTTATGAAAATAAGTTAAATTAAAGGAATTAATTAAAAAAAGAAATAATTGAAATAAATAAAATAAGGAAAAGAAAGAAAATACAATACCTTGGGGGATTTCTGTCCCTTTTTGGAGGTGAATTAGAGTGGTTTGGCCATTTGTGTTCTGGCCTCATCATGCATAAGTTGTTCTACTTTGGCCATTTGGCTTTTGGCTTTTGGCCATTTGCGTTTTGGCTTTTGGCCATTTGTGTTCTGGCTTCAACGTTCCTTAATGTCTGGCTTAATGTCTGTCTCGCCATGTATTGGTGTCATGCATAAAATGTTCTACTTTGGCCATTTGGCTTTTGGCTTTTGGCCATTTGGCTTTTGGCCTCAAAGTTCCTTAATGAACCTGAGATCCTGTCTAAATCTGCAGTTGAATCTCACGAACACATTAAATAAAATCATAAAATGCAAATAAAGTCAATATATGAAAAAATTTAATGTTTAGGCACAATATGGCATGTATGAATGATTATACCCTTTTGATCATGGAGATCAAATCAACCTTACCCTTACTGGAAAAGTAGTGACATGAATGCTTTTATGCCCTTTGGATCATGGAGATCAAGCCAGCCTTACCCTTACTGAAGAAGTAATAAGAGGTTGGTTTGTAACTGAGATGGCTTGTTTGTAGTGAGAGAGGGATTTGTAATAAGGATTTCAAGGTTTTAGGGTTCTTGAAAGAGTTTGATATTCTAACAGTATTGTGGCAAGGTTTTTTCTCTCTTTTTTCTCTTCTTTTTTCTTTCTCCTGGTTTGTGTGAAAAGAAGGTGATTATATAATGGAAATTAGGGTAAAGCAAATGGGTTTTGAATGTGCAATTGGGCCTCCAATATTCACTTGAATTCGTCACTTTCCAGGCTAAATCGCAGGGACTTAAGTGCATTTTTTGAAGTTGAAATGTGAAAACAAAATGTAGCCGGCATCGAGAACTAACTCCTGTCCGAAAATCGACTCAATCGGATAAACGGTGAATTAGTTATGAATTTTTGAAGTTTCAGCTCAGACAAACTTATTTTGGGCTTCAGTGTCGACTCTGACACGTTCTTCAATAAAAAACTGGTATTGATCGGAGCATAATCCGGTCTCGACTTTTGAAGCAAAGTTGTAGATCTACGAGTCAGGGACCTTGTGTAAAAATATGAGCCCAATCCGATAAAAATTGACCGAGTTATGAATTTTCGAAGTTTCGGCCCAGATGAAATAATATTCAGCATTCAGGATTTTCAGCGTGTCACGCACTCTGAGCAAAAAACAAAGGCCTTTTGAATACCGTTTGAACTCAATACCTTCTGTGAAAATGTAGCCAACTCAATTTGTGAAATTTTGGCACCGGAACCAGCTCGATACGATGAAAATCGACCAAGTTATGATTTTTTGAACATGACGCAAATAAACTTTTGTCACAAATTTCTGCACGAAAATACTTGATAAATCCACATTTTTGAAGACCTTATGATCGAAATTGGTTTCCAGCCGTGAGAGATGAAAACGTAGATAATGTCAAGACGGAATTTTGGCCACCGGAACGAGTTCAAAACGAGTCACGATCTTCAAGTTATGAATTTTTTAGCGCGTAAAAACTGCACTTTCAGCACACTTTTTCACTATATTTCTTCAAGAAAACTCACACATTCGGATACCTTCTTTAAAGAATTGACTCTTGAGCCGAACCTGAATTTGAGAATACGTTATCAGAGATATCTTGGCGAAAGAATACCTGAATATGACGCGCCGGGTTGGACTTGTGAATTTTTCTTGAAATGTTTTGAGAAATATGGGAGGGCAAATTTTGGGGTACAACAGTTGCCCCTGTTCAATCTTCTTAAACCTGAGGATGCAGATTGGCTGACGTGCCTTTCGTAATCCGAAGGTGGAAGATGATTGAACACTAGAGTGCCCAGAAATTTGCGCTCACATAGTAGTGTGACGGGGGAATGGGCTTATAGATGTCATTTGGAGATGATGGATAGGATGATGGGCTTATAGATGCCATGCTAAGAGATGATGGAAGGTGGATGGGCTTATAGATGCCATTTGGATGTCGATCGCGTAAGAGATTCCTTAGCGAGAACCTGCGTACTTGCAAAAGAAAGATGAATACCTGACACATTGCAGGAACTGGTCTTCAGATGCTTTGTATAAATGTGTCCTGACTGGTTACAGGAGCTGAATCTGGAGCTTCAAACGGCGATGAATGAACCAGGGATGGTTACTATCTCAACAGGAACGGTGAGAGAACCTTGGACGATTACTACCTCAACAGGAACGCTGAGAGAATCTTGGATAACTTCAACCTCAACAGCAATCGTTGAGAGAATCCTGGGATGATTACTACCGAGTCTTTATCAGGAAAATCTGCTTGGGGTCGATTTAGCTGGACTAGAAAAGGCCTTTGACTGGATGAGAAATCTTTGGAGTCGATTAACTGAACCGGTCTAGGTCTTGAAAGGTCTTCAACAGATACACCCTGGCAAGATACATGAATCGGATCTGGTAATGTTTAGGTTGGTGAGTTGTCTCTACTGACAGGTTATCCTCATGGACGGGTGGTCTTTAACGACGAGTGTCTATAACGACGAGTGTCTATGACGACGGGTGTTTATAACGACGAGTGTCTATAACGACGAGTGTCTATGACGACGAGTGTCTATAACGACGAGTGTCTATAATGACGAGTGTCTATAACGACGAGTGTCTATAACGACGAGTGTCTATAACGACGAGTGTCTATAACGACGAGTGTCTATAACGACGAGTGTCTATAACGACGAGTGTCTATGACGACGAGTGTCTATAACAACGAGTGTCTATGACGACGAGTGTCTATAACGACGGGTGTATAACGACGAGTGTCTATAACGACGAGTGTCTATAACGACGAGTGTCTATGACGACGAGTGTCTATAACGACGAGTGTCTATAACGACAGGTGTCTATAACGACGAGTGTCTATAACGACGAGTGTCTATGACGACGAGTGTCTATAACGACGAGTGTCTATAACGACGAGTGTCTATAACGACGGGTGTCTATAACGACGAGTGTCTATAACGACGAGTGTCTATAACGACGAGTGTCTATAACGACGAGTGTCTATAACGACGAGTGTCTATAACGACGAGTGTCTATAACGACGAGTGTCTATAACGACAAGTGTCTATAACGACGAGTGTCTATAACGACGAGTGTCTATGACGACGAGTGTCTATGACGACGAGTGTCTATGACGACGAGTGTCTATGACGACGAGTGTCTATAACGACGAGTGTCTATAACGACGAGTGTCTATAACGACGAGTGTCTATGACGACGAGTGTCTATGACGACGAGTGTCTATGACGACGAGTGTCTATAACGACGAGTGTCTATAACGACGAGTGTCTATAACGACGAGTGTCTATAACGACGAGTGTCTATAACGACGAGTGTCTATAACGACGAGTGTCTATGACGACGAGTGTCTATAACGACGAGTGTCTATAACGACGAGTGTCTATAACGACGAGTGTCTATGACGACGAGTGTCTATGACGACGAGTGTCTATAACGACGAGCGGAAGTAATTTTAACTGGACTTGTCTTCTTTTGACTGGATTTTTCTACTTTGACTGAATTCGTCTACATAGCTAATCTTTTAACTGTATCCTTCCTGAAAGGTAAAGGTCAGTCATATGCAATGCATGATATGGATCAAGCAATAATATTTTTCAACACATGAGATTGTATGATATGATGCATATGTGCATGTATCATGATGTATAACAATGTGACGTTTATGAATGTATCTTCGTCTAGGAAAATAGATCCTTGACGGATGCCGGGAAGTCAAATCCTGGGCTGATGTTGAAGAGTGAGATTCTTCGTTTCCGTTGGGGATGATGATTGCAAGAATACCGGTAGGAGAAGATAACTCCGTTGGGAAATAAACTTGGCGAATAGATTATTCTGCGGGGAGAAAAGTACTCTAACGATCTTGCTGGGAAACAAAACACTGTGGGGAAAGAGGTACTTTGTTGAGGTTGATGAGGATAACTCCGCTGGGGATATCTTTGTTGTGTTGGAAGTGTTAATAGACTTCGCTGGGGATAAGAAGACTGTGTCGACGACGATCTCTCCGTAGCTCTTGGCTGAGGATAACCCAGTTATATCCTGGTAGGGAAATAACTCTTTGAATAAAGTCGGGCGACGCGTTCGTGCTCTGCGAGGATAAGCTTCCAGAATCTACTGGGAATAAGCTTACTGCCTGGGGAGGTGAATTCCAACTTTCCTGGGGAAACTGGAATGGACTCTCTTGGGGAAATTTTGAACTGCACTGGAAGTAACTCTGTTGAATGTTTGATATACCGCCGGGGAACAATCTTTAGGTCAAGACTGCCGGGGATGCTTGTTAAGAATACATGTATACTGCGGGGAATGTTGAGCTCTGCGGGAGGATACCCAGCTTCCTTAAGTTTGAAAATAGCTTTACTTGGGGAGAGCGTATTGACTTGCTGGCTCACTCTCTGGGGAATTGAGATATCTGGTTATGTTCTCCAGCTGAACCTACCTTGGTACCTTGGAGGATAGAACAATTAGATTGCTTGGGCAACTCATTATTGCCCCTGTTTCTGAGGTGGGAGAGGACGACCTATGAGGTGCTGATAGTTGTTGATGGACAAACCTTCTTCTGGTAGACAGGTGACAAGATGATAGGACATAGTCGTACGCTTTGATCCCTAAATTTTGCCTAGACCGCCCTTTCGGGTTTTCAGTCCACCGGGATACCCATTTTTGCCCAAGCCGCCTTTTCAGGTTTTCGACTTGCCGGGTGTACAGATTTTTTTCATTTCATCCCTTCATTTTGCCCGAACCCTTTTGGTTCGTCGGGAAGCCCTTATTTTTGCCTAGGTATGTCAACCTAGCGGGTCTTTGATTTTGCGTAGTATTCTTTTCGACTATGTCCGTTCTCTTAGAATGTAGGGAGTTGCCCCTGGCTGTTTGTGTTGCCATATTACCAGAAGATGTCTGATCGTGCAAAATTTGTTGCTGGAATGCCCCAAGTGACTCAGGCGGAGATTTGCCCCAGGCTATTTGGCCTTTGAGAGATTCTCCGAATCTTGATTGGATTGCCCCAGATGGTAGACCATGATCATGTCATGCCCCTTGATTGGAGGTGCTTCTGTTCATTAGGCTTTCATTGTGCGAATTTCCCTGCTGTTCAAACAAAAATTCATATGCAAACAAAGTTATGTTAAAAATGCAAAGCCTATGTCTGTCTTGAAGATTTTGAAAAATGCATTCTTTTTTCATAAAACAAGTGAATGTTTGTAAAACGTGATGTCAACTCTGTATTTACCGTAGGCCTTAAGGAGTCAGGATACCTTTCGTAACAGTATGCTTTCGAACTAACCCATGCTTCAGCTAGGACTTTTAAGGGTTGTAGCCTGGCCTGGTTCCCGGTTTAAGAAACAAAGGATAAAGGCTTAAATTATTTGTACCCACCCGTTCTTCGTGATGTTCTCCAAACCTAAACTCAGTTGGTCATACGTTAGACCTTGTTTGAGTCTTTGCTTTGATATACTAGTGATGATTCGGATATTGAACGTTTATTTGAATAGGCAGTCATCTCCTTTTTTTTGCTGAGGGTTTGTAGGACCTCTTTCTTTTTTGATTTTTGTTATCCCTTTCTTTTTTTTTTTGCCTGAATTGTTTCCTTTTTTGGAATTACAGTCAGCGGGATGCCCCAATTTTGTAAGTCTCCTTCACGGGTTTTGACTTAATGGTTTTTTTGTTTTTTTTGAGATATAATGACTGCCTTTCTTCATTAGTTATTCGGAACCATCATTGTCTTTCTTTGTTTTGTAAGGACCTTTTTGGTAAGGACCTTTTTGGTGCCATTCGTTATGCACTTGGATCAACTGAGAGACTACCCTGCCCCAGGTTATGATTAAGGGTTTTAAATTTCGAAAAGAAAAACTCCTACTTCTTTGGCTCAGAGGGGTTGACGAGGGATTATCATCCTTATAACTCCAGTGTTTAGGGATTGAAACAATGCATGTACCTTATCAGCAGGGTCTGTTCAAAAGCATACTGTAAGTGTTGTGGTATCGTTTTCGTCATCCTCCCTCAAGAGGCTTAGAATCAAGTGCTGACATCAGAAAAAATATGAAAATAATTTGCATTTAATGAATACGAATATATTGTTTCAGAACAGACATATGCGATGCATTAATGAAATAACAATGTTTAACATGAGTAAATGTTTGAACAAAAGAAAATTGCAACTTGAACATTCGAATGAACAAAAATTTCTCAATCCTAGCCATGATTTGGCAAGGGAGCAGTGATTATGTTCAGAGTCTCAGGTACTTCAAACTGAATCTCTCCAGCGTCGATCATGTCTTGAATCTTGTTTTTGAGAAGCCAGCAGTTGTCCGTAGTATGCCCCGGGCTACCAGAATGGTATACGCACCTATCGTTGGGATGATAGTTAGGAGCAGAAGTGTTTGGATTCCGGAGAGGAGCCCTTAAGGTGATCAGCCCTGCCTCCAACATTTGTTGTAGTGCTTGATCCAGCGACATGTTGATCTTGGTGAACTGCCTTTTAGGCTTGTCTGGTTGAAGCTGCTGCTGAGTTTGTGACCTTAAAGCTTTTTGAGGAGCTCTCCCCTTACCTCCTTGGCTCAAAGGTGGTTGGACGATGACTGGCTCTTTTCCCTTAGACGTTTGCCCCAGTTGGTTACCCCGCAGCAGTTGGTTGACGAGAATTCCGAGCTCTTCTTGTCTTTGAGCTAAGCCTTGAATGATAGTCACCTGCCCCAGCATTTGGGCTTTCACTATATCCACTTCAGCTTGCAGGTGTTTCAGCCGTTCATCCTCAGCACTGTTCCTGACCAAAGTCCCCATGAGAAGTGTCCTTAGCTCCTCCTGCCCCTTGGATAGACTCAGGAGGATTTCCCCGAACCGAGTCTCTTGAGTAAGAAGGTCCTGGTTATCTGGTTAGGAAGCCATTGTGGAAATAAACAGCGGGAAAGGTAAGTGACCTGCAACAAGGGTACCTGCTATGCAATGATATGTATGATATGCATGCAATGTTTTCAAGGACCTCGCGGGATAAACAAGAGAATATTGTTAGAACTTGGTAGCTTGATTGAAGGAACTGCATAGTATTGAGAGTCCTTCTTCAAAGGGTCAAAGGCTCACCATATCCAGTGGGTCATAGCCCCTGACTTTAGTCATCATGTCTGGTTTTGATTTCCAAACAACCTTGGTTAAGGGAACCTTCTTCAAGAGTCAGAGCTCACCATATCAAGTGGGTCATAGCCTCTGACAACTTTGGCTAGAGGAAATAAATCCTCTTTGCCCCTTGCTAGATGTTTGATTTATCATGACCTGCATCACAAGCCCTTGAGATCCTTGAAATGGGTTAGGATGTATGCAATGGTATGATGTCATGATGCATGGGGTAATATGAATAATCCCCGTTATGAGTCCTTATTAAGGACTATACACAGAAACCTGCAAGAAAATCAAGTAAAACCTGTCATTAGTCCCAGTTGAGGACTATAAACAAAACCTGCGAGAAACTTGGTAAACTTTGTTATGAGTCCTAATTAAGGACTATGACAAAAAACTGCAAGAAGCTTAGTAAGCCCTGTCATGGGTCCCAGTTAAGGACTAAAACAAAACCTGCAAGAAATTCGGTAAACCCTGTTATGAGTCCTAATTAAGGACTTATGGACCAAACCTGCAAGTAGTTCATGTGTCAGTTTAACAAGCATTCAAATAGGCAAGTACGAAGGCACACAAGTCACACAAAAGAGCCCTTAGATTTAAGGCCGGCATGGGGTCTGGGTAGTACCCTCTTGAAGTTGGTGGGTTCAACCTGTCCTATCAAAGTAACCGGGTTCTAAGGGTCCCAATATCACGGGATTGCTTTCATTGTTCATCGTTTCGATTTAGCCACTGAACTGGCGACCGAAATATTCCAGGAAAGCAACCCTCAATTGAGTGTAGTATCGAGTATCAACCAACCTCGGACTGCACCAAAGTCAGTTATCTCACTACCCTAAAGAGGCCAAGATAGTTCAATTAAGGTTCCTAAGGTCTGTTGATGCTTCCTGACACCACGCGGAGGCCCCGTACTCTCCTTGACTGAACTCAAGGGTTACCGGTACACACCAAAGTGCCACATCAACGTAGCAGACTGTTTCAACCATGTCAGTATACCCCGCACAGTTCCCTCACAGCCTTGTTGCTACTTTCTAAGAAGGTATCCCCAGATCCGGGTTAGGATCTATAGAACTCCCAAGACAGTCCCACAATTTAAAGCAAGCAAAGAAAGCAATTGAAAACACAGTTATGAACTAGCCCTAAGGTACACCTCACTTTATAAAGTATCCCCAGCAGAGTCGCCAGTTCTGTGATCGGTGGATCTGGAACTGACTGTTTAACGCTGGTTCACGAAATGTCGCGGAAGCAAGAGTCGCCACCATCTTTTATTTTCTCCAAATGGAAAGGACAAAAGCACAGAAAAATTCCTTAAAGAGATTGCTCTCGGTTCGGGAGGTAGGTTATAGAAAGGGAAGGTGTTGGCACCCTTTCTATCCATGGTTATCCATGGGCTCTTAGATACTTGCTCATTTGTGTTTTCAAAAATGGTTTGTTTGCTTTTCAACTGTGGGTTTAAAAAGTTTCTTTGAAAATTCCAGTTCGACTCTTGTATCGGTCCTCAAGAGTGTTTGAAAAATTTGCTTTCGAAAGCTTTTTGAAAATGTGTTGGTGTGAAAAGTATTTTTGATTTGTTTTTGAAATTAGAGCAAGTATCTACGAGTCGTCTACCTACCCTAAGGAATTCGTCTGTGTAAATGTCCTTTAAAGTAGTGCCATCCCACCATTGAGAGGTAGGTAGCACCACCATTGGAGGTGTTCGGGTCAATTCGAGGTTCGGGACATGGTGATCACCAGAGCAATGGGAAGACACCTTAGAAGCTACCCTCATGCCAGGTTCCCGGATCATGAGGACTTACTAAGACATCCTCTACTCGACGATCACCTTTCGAGGCAAGGCAACAGTGAGGCGTACCCTAGGGGTGGTGTGTGATTTGTGTGTCGTTTTCATTTGCATTTATCTTGTCATGTTATTGGTGTTCTACGCTTGTTTTTATTTTTGTCCATACATTCTTTCATGCCATTATTAACAGTTAAAAAAGTGCGGAAAGATAAAATTCCTAAGCTATTACAAAGGCGCGGGTCCACATCGCCAAAATTTCCAGAACCCGATTTGACAGAAAATAGAGAAATAAAGGTAAAGTGCGAGAAATAAAATGTCTGAGTTTACAAGGCTTTGGGAGAATTACATTAATATTATAAGAAATAAAATAAAATGCGCGAATTGGAATTAAAATTGGAAGCGAGGGCGTTGGACCCTTTTTAATGAAATTAAATTAAATGATTATTTATTGAAATAAAAGAAGTGTTTTTTAGGTTTTTTTGTATTTATGAAATAAGAAAATTAAAATTAAAATTAAAAGAAACCCTAATTCTAAGTTATTTTTAATTATTTGAGAAAAATGTTAAAGTTTAACTTAATTTACTAAAGAATTTATGTACATGTTTATTTACAAAATAAATTAGTAATTAATAATAATAATAATGATGAGAAAATTATTTATTAAAAAAAATGATGAAAAAGTTAAAAAAACCTAATTTCTACATATCTAATTTATTAAGAAAAATATTAAAGTTTTGAAACCTAAATTAATCTAATTAATTGTTTAGAGTTTATTTACAAAAATAATAATAGTGAAATTAATAAAAATAAACATTTTGATTTTTATGATTTTCCTGTTTTTTACTATTTTTTATATTTTATGAAAATAAGTTAAATTAAAGGAATTAATTAAAAAAAGAAATAATTGAAATAAATAAAATAAGGAAAAGAAAGAAAATACAATACCTTGGGGGATTTCTGTCCCTTTTTGGAGGTGAATTAGAGTGGTTTGGCCATTTGTGTTCTGGCCTCATCATGCATAAGTTGTTCTACTTTGGCCATTTGGCTTTTGGCTTTTGGCCATTTGCGTTTTGGCTTTTGGCCATTTGTGTTCTGGCTTCAACGTTCCTTAATGTCTGGCTTAATGTCTGTCTCGCCATGTATTGGTGTCATGCATAAAATGTTCTACTTTGGCCATTTGGCTTTTGGCTTTTGGCCATTTGGCTTTTGGCCTCAACGTTCCTTAATGAACCTGGGATCCTGTCTAAATCTGCAGTTGAATCTCACGAACACATTAAATAAAATCATAAAATGCAAATAAAGGCAATATATGAAAAAATTTAATGTTTAGGCACAATATGGCATGTATGAATGATTATACCCTTTTGATCATGGAGATCAAATCAACCTTACCCTTACTGGAAAAGTAGTGTCATGAATGCTTTTATGCCCTTTGGATCATGGAGATCAAGCCAGCCTTACCCTTACTGAAGAAGTAATAAGAGGTTGGTTTGTAACTGAGATGACTTGTTTGTAGTGAGAGAGGGATTTGTAATAAGGATTTCAAGGTTTTAGGGTTCTTGAAAGAGTTTGATATTCTAACAGTATTGTGGCAAGGTTTTTTCTCTCTTTTTTCTCTTCTTTTTTCTTTCTCCTGGTTTGTGTGAAAAGAAGGTGATTATATAATGGAAATTAGGGTAAAGCAAATGGGCTTTGAATGTGCAATTGGGCCTCCAATATTCACTTGAATTCGTCACTTTCCAGGCTAAATCGCAGGGACTTAAGTGCATTTTTTGAAGTTGAAATGTGAAAACAAAATGTAGCCGGCATCGAGAACTAACTCCTGTCCGAAAATCGACTCAATCGGATAAACGGTGAATTAGTTATGAATTTTTGAAGTTTCAGCTCAGACAAACTTATTTTGGGCTTCAGTGTCGACTCTGACACGTTCTTCAATAAAAAACTGGTATTGATCGGAGCATAATCCGGTCTCGACTTTTGAAGCAAAGTTGTAGATCTACGAGTCAGGGACCTTGTGTAAAAATATGAGCCCAATCCGATAAAAATTGACCGAGTTATGAATTTTCGAAGTTTCGGCCCAGATGAAATAATATTCAGCATTCAGGATTTTCAGCGTGTCACGCACTCTGAGCAAAAAACAAAGGCCTTTTGAATACCGTTTGAACTCAATACCTTCTGTGAAAATGTAGCCAACTCAATTTGTGAAATTTTGGCACCGGAACCAGCTCGATACGATGAAAATCGACCAAGTTATGATTTTTTGAACATGACGCAAATAAACTTTTGTCACAAATTTCTGCACGAAAATACTTGATAAATCCACATTTTTGAAGACCTTATGATCGAAATTGGCTTCCAGCCGTGAGAGATGAAAACGTAGATAATGTCAAGACGGAATTTTGGCCACCGGAACAGGTTCAAAACGAGTCACGATCTTCAAGTTATGAATTTTTTAGCGCGTAAAAACTGCACTTTCAGCACACTTTTTCACTATATTTCTTCAAGAAAACTCACACATTCGGATACCTTCTTTAAAGAATTGACTCTTGAGCCGAACCTGAATTTGAGAATACGTTATCAGAGATATCTTGGCGAAAGAATACCTGAATATGACGCGCCGGGTTGGACTTGTGAATTTTTCTTGAAATGTTTTGAGAAATATGGGAGGGCAAATTTTGGGGTACAACATCGTGGAACAAAGCTACCATATCTTGCTAATAGGTTTCCCTAGAATTCTTCAACCCAAATGGCATCACCTTGTAACAGAAAGTGCCCCACTGCGTGACAAAGGTTGTCTTCTCCATGTCTTCAGGAGCCAAGCCATCTTGATCTGTTTATACCCAGAGAAATAGTCCATGAAGGAAAAGATCTTGTGTTGTGCGGTGTTGTCAACCAGAACATCAATGTGGGGAAGCGAGAAGTCATCCTTGGGGCTTGCCCTTTTCAAGTCTCTGTAGTCCACGCACATACGTACATTTCTGTCCTTCTTAGGTACCGGAATGAAATTGGCAACCCATTATGGATAGGAGGTGATAACTAAGAATCCGACATTGAACTATTTCATTACTTCAGCCTTGATCTTTTCTGACATCTCAGGATGCATACGACGGACCTTCTGTTTAACCAGAGGACAATCTTCTTTGGTTGGCAGACGATGTACCACAATATCAGTGTCTAAACCAGGCATGTCTTTATATGACCAGGCGAAGATCTCGACATAATCATGTAACATCTGTATCAACCGTTGTTTAACATTAAGCTCCAAATTTGCACCTATCTTGACTTCTTTCATGTCTTCCTTTGAACCCAAGTTTACTGTCTCAACTGGCTCTTCATGAGGCTGTATGGCCCTTTCTTCCTGTTGTGATAGTCTAGCAAGTTCTCCGGGTACCTCACAATCTTCCTCACATTCGCCCTCGACTTGGTTGATCGAACTTTCAAAGTCATAACTGGCAATAGTAGAACAGTTATCAATGGGATCCAGAGTGAATATGGATATGTAGTTGATACGTGAGTGTGTGTAAAAGCATAGCTGTATAAATAAAGTAAAAGGCAGAAAGGAAAAACAGAGAGCGCAAAATTTGTATGCAAAAATGTCCAATGTTTTATTGATGACATATGATAATGACATATAATAACCCTCACAAATAAACCATTGTGCCTCGGGTAAGACACAAGTCCATAGAGTTTATTTTGTTTATTACAAATCCGAAAAACAAGCAAGACAATTACTACTAAACAAAAGTAATCGGCACAAAATCTTTGGTCGTCCAGTTACTAGGTCCGCCTTTGGTAGTAGGGTAGATCCAACTGTCAATATCAGAATCCTCATCATTGTCTTCTATAGAATTGACCCCATGATTGCTAATGCGTAGGGGAGGTCCTCTAGCCCGAACACATCGAATATCCCTTTGATCTCCTTCTTCAACTACTGCTCTGGCGTCCTTGAGAAAAGCCATCTTCAAAGGAGCTCTGGTGATCTTTGGCACACTGGTAATAGTCTCGGTTGATGCCATAGTCTGGGGAACCTCTTCAAAATTTTGACAAGGGGTCTCTATGAACTCATCGTCCATTTACACATACTTGAAAGAGTTCAGATGGATTACCATGTACTCCTCTTCACCATGCACAGTGACAATCTTTCCCTTCACCGGATACTTCAACATTTGGTGCAGTGTATAAGTAACGGCTCCAGCTTCATGGATCCAAGGACGACACAACAAACAAGAATAAGATGGCCTGATATCCATCATGTAGAAGGTGGATTCAAAGGTATAAGAACCCACTTTAACAGGGATGTCCACCTCCCCGTGCACCATTATTTTTGAACCGTCGAAAGCCCTCACCATAATGTTACTGGGCTTTAAGGTCAAACCTTCACAATCTAGCCTATCAAGAGCCTTCTTGGGCAGAACATTCAGTGACGATCCAATATCCACTAGCACATGGGCCATAGTAATGCCCCTGCATTCGATTGAGACATGCAAAGCATCATTATGCTTTCTCCCCTTGGGTGTCAAATCAGCATCAGAAAAACTAATCCATTATCAGCAGTCATACTGGCCACACAGTCCTCGAATTGGTCAGTGGAGGTTTCTTGCGGCACATGCGCAATATTAAGAAATGTAACTAAAGCCTTTGCATGGGCCTCAGAACACAATAGTAGATCCAGCATTGATATCTTCGAGGGGTCTGCCCCAGCTGTTCGACCACATTGTAGTCGCTCTTCTTGATTATCTTTAAAATCTCCTCCATTTCTTGTTTAGAGGATTCCAAAATAACTTCTCTAGGTGCCTCCGTCTGGGCAGGCTCACATACGACTCTTTTCCCCGAGTCCCCGATGACTCATCGAGTGGGGTAACAACTGGAGTAAGGATATGAGTAGTAGCAGGAGTACTAGCCGGAACAACAGATGGAATAACAACAGGCTTAATAACAGTCTTCGGGGAGATCTCCGGAGAGAAAACCCTTCCACTTTGAGTAATTTTGCTGGTCCCGACAATGTTATTGATATCGGGATCAGCCTCTTCAGTTTTTTTGTCTTTAATGGTTAACAAATCCTACTTTATGCCATGGTAGTAAACGTCAGCACCATAATTCCAAGGAACAACTTTGTCCGACGAGTATGGTACAGGGCCAGAAAAAGTGATTATTAATGGAGCAATTCTTGGAGAAGATGTAATCCTAACAGGTCTTTTGGAGGAGACCTTGGGAGGATTGGCGGAAATGGTTATGATAGCAACATCTTCATGTAGAACAGTTGGAACCAGAATCTTTTCGAACAAAATCTCTTTGTTATCCATCAGGCTTTGAACACCTGCCTTCAGCAAATAACAACCAGGAGGCAAAGATAAACACATGTGGCAACCTTCACCACAGCCCGAAAATAAATTGGCTAGCAACAAATTCTTCTTGACGGTCATGAGAGGAGTAGAAACTTCATCAACAGAAGTTACAAATAGATCAGTATCAACGACATTAACACCACGGTTGTGCTTGGGCATGGGAGCAGTTATGACATTAGGCATCTCTGGAGCATCAAACTCAACTCCTTTACTTCGATCAGATCCTGTATCTTATTCTTCATGGCCCAACAGTCGTTTGTATCATGGCCTGGACTCTCAGAATGGTAAGCACACCGAGCATTTGGATTGTAATAAGGAGATGTGGTGTTTGGATTCTTGGGAGCCTCCCTGAAGGTTGCCAAATTAGATTTTAACAGATGGGGTAAAACCTCAAACAACGTCATATTGATCCGAGTGAACTTCCTTTGAGATCTTTCTACCCTTGGATGATTGTTTCATTGTTGAGTAGCCATAGGCCTAGGTATCATCACAGCCCCTATCATTGGACGGTGCTCAGTTCTATTCTGACTTCTAGGATTGTAAATAGCATTGACCTCCTTATTACCCATGAATGGATTTTTCACTGTACTTGAAGAGGTGTCTTTTTGGATCTTGCCACTTCGGATCCCAGCTTCTACCCTTTCTCTAGTCAATATCATCTTAGTAAAACCAGCTGAGGAGCTACCAATCAAGTGATTAAAAAATGGACTAGATGGCGTTCCAAGAAACATGTCCACTAACTCCCTATCTGACAAAGGGGGTTGGACTCTCCCTGCCAAATCTCTCCACTTCTTAGCATAGTCCTTAAAACCTTCGCTTGCACCCATAGACATACTCTAGAGTTGAGTACGGGTAGGAGCAAGGTCAGCGTTATATTGATACTGCTTATAAAAAGAAGCAGCCAGATCTTCCCAGTTGCGGACATTGATTCCCTCTAGCTGATAGAACCACTCAAGCTGAGTCCCAGATAGACTGTCTTGAAAGAAATGGATCCACAAGTTCCTATCAGTAGTGTGAGGCTGAATCTTCCTCACATAAGAACGGAGATGAAGCTTGGGACAAGAAACCCCATCATACTTTGCAAATACCGGAACCTTGAACTTCTGTGGGATGACAACCCCAGATACCAAACCCAACTCTTCAAAATCCAGCCCTGGTACTCTTTGGATCTCCATTGCATTCAGACGATTCTATAATTGTTTGTATCTATCCTCAGTGGGAGGATATTGTTCATCATTGTAATCAAATTCATCCTCAGAAACCCTTGGACTGAGTTCTTCCTCTCTTGGTTCACCTTCTTGATTCTCCCCCCTTTGGAAGAAGTTACCAGCTTTGACACTCGCTTAACCGGTCATTTAAACCTTCTTCCCAGATTCAGGACACCAACGGTCTTCTTCGCCTCCTTCTTTCTATCTTTCAGAATAAGGGCCTTAAGATCTTCCTGCCCTTTAGCCAAAGCTACGAACATTTGCTGAAATTGGGCACTTTGTGCCTGGAGATCCTTAATACTTTGTTCAGAAGCCATTATTGCTGAATAAACAGCGAAGAAGATGAGAATCCTACTTTGAAACCTGTTTATGCAATGTCATGGATGATATGCGTATGCAATGATTTCAAGGATTATTAAAGACTCAAATTTTCTTAAACAAAAGAAACACACGTTAATTGTATTAATAAGTTCGAATTGTTACAAAGAGTGCCCTTTAGGCTTACAATCAAACAAAATAAAACTTAAAGCAAAAAGAAAATTAGGTTTCCCATAAGTGCATCCTCTTTGGTGAAATGTAGGCGTTTATATTCCTCTCTTCATGAAGTAGCCTAGTGAGTTCCAGGACTTTCTTGTCGCTGGAGTAGAATTGAGCTTCAAACGTATCCCGCTCCTCCTTAAGTTTAGCCCAGGATTTTTGTAACTCCTCATGATCAGTTGGCATGTCAGGATGAAGAACAAGATAAGGAGTGTCTCCTTCAGCAACCGATTCCATAATCATAGGTAGGATGGCAGGGGTAAGGCATCATAAGACTTTGAGCACGGGCTCATACCCATTTGAGATAAGGCTCAAGAGGGATGCAATTCTTGTGCCCCAGTGTCTTACTATCAATTCTATGTACCATGCCCCAAGCTCGTATGAACCTTTTACAGTAACCCTGAGCATCATTCTCATAGTCGAAGGCGATTCCTTGGATAAATGTATCATGAGGACCATCCCTTCTTGCATATCTAAACTATCGCAGTACCAAACAAGGATTGTAAGTGATTCCTCCCCTAATGCCTAAGAGAAGGACATTAGGGAATTCTCTGCATCGATCAATGTGGTAACATTCTCCGAGGATCGAGGACACCAATGAATACCTGAATGTGTAAGAGTCATTAACCTATGAGACCATCTCAAACCCTGTTCATTCTTCAAGACGGATCGGGGTAGGTGCGAAATAAACCACCTAGCCAAAATAGGAGTGCAACATAGAAGGGTCCCTCTTTTCTTTATAGTGAGAGTATGCAGAGAATGTATGATATCTCCAATCAGAGTAGGTACCGGATTGTGTGACAGGAAAACCTTAACCGCATTCACGTCTATGAGCTGGTCCGAATTAGGAAATAGTACCAACCCATAAATGAGAAGGGATAACACCTATTCAAAAGCTTGTAAGTCCAGGGTATCCCAAAAATGATGAGATTTCTCAAACAAGAACTTAGCCAAAAAACCCTTGACACCTCTCCTGGTTTCCCAATTTCCTACTACGTCAGACCGTTGTAAGGACAGAGCTTTATGAATATCTTCATGTTTAGGGTCTCTTTCCATACCATTAAAAGGTACCTTGTTAAGGATAGGCACCCCCAGTAATAGAGAAAACTCCTGCATAGTAGGCACTAATTGGTAATCTGGAAAAGTGAAGCAGTGATGTAGAGGGTCAAAAAATTGAAAGAGCACTTTTAACATTTCTTCATCAGGGTTTGAGGTGACCAAGCTGAGAAGTCGACCATGTCTTTCAGTGAAGGGAGAGCTTTCAGGAACCCTTGATACTAACTCCTTAAGCTGAGGAGGTACCTTTACCAGACTGACTTAGATAGTGAATCTGCGAGCGAGGGCCATATCCTACAAAACAAGACAAAAATAAACCCTAAGAATCCTTGAAATGGTTAGTGTGATATGCTATGTTATTATGCCATGATTATGCTCAGATATAGCATATATAGAAAACACAAGCAAATCACACAAAGAACTTAGGTTTAAGGCTTGCATGGGTTTTAAGGTAATACCCTCTTGAAGTTGGGTTGGTTCAACCTGTCCTAAATATAGTAACCGAGTTCTAAGGGATCTCAATATCACCGATCTTTCCCCCCAAATTTCATTCCGATAGACAATTGACTTGCCACCAAACAAAACTCAAGAGTCAAACCTCAATGAGTGTAGCATCGAGTATCAAACGACTTTGGGTTTACACCAAAGACGGCTATCTCACTACGTCCTAAAAAGCCAAGTTGTTCAATTAAGGTGCTAAGGTCAGTTGACGCTTTATGATACCACGCAACGGCCCCGTATTCTCCTTGATTACTCAAGGGCTACCGGTACACACCAAACTATCGCATCAACATAGCTACTGTTTCAACCGTGTCGGTATACCCCGCACAACTCCCTCACAATTTATTGCTACTTACCTAAAAGGAATTCCCCGATCCGGGTTTAGGATCCAAACAACCCAAACAGATACCCTTAAAAGTAAATCAAACAAGACAAGCCAAAGAAGCAATTAAAATGACCTAGATCCTAAGGTAAACCCCACTTTATAAATCATGTTCCCCAGCAGAGTCGCCAGTTTTGTAATGCGGTGGTAGAACCGACTGTTAATACTGGTTTTGTGTTTGCATTCATAAATGTGCGGTAAGCAAGAGTCGCCACCATCTTTTATTTTATCCAACAAAGGAAAGGTAAAACAGGAATAGAAAAAAAACCTTTTTCGAGAGTTTTCTGAGTAAGGGGGCTAGATTATAGAAAGAGAAGGTATTAGCATCCTTTCTATCTGTGGTTTTCCACGGGCTCTTAAGCACTTTGCTCATTTTAAAATTGCTTTGTGCGCGTGTTTTGAAAAAAAAATTGTTTTACTTCGTGATAACTCTTGTTTCTGTCCTCAAGATTGTGTCGAAGTTGTTTTTGAAAACTGTTTTGAAAGTGTTTGTGTGAAAATATTTTGAGATTTTTGAGAAAGTACCTAGGAACTATCTACCTACTCGAAAAAAGGCTGTTTGTTTCTTCTCATTTCCTTTAGATAGCGTTATCCTACTATTAAGGAGTAGGTAGCCCCATCATTGGAGTTTAAGGGACAATCAAAAGGGACATTTTTACGGTCACAAAAGCAACAGTTAAGAAACTTTAGTAATTACCCTAAAGCCCTAAAGATCTTTCTGAGGCAACATTCGAATGGGTCATTTTGATCTTTTTTGGACTGGAGGGTGACCACTAAAACTCCCTATGCTTCATGACCGTTTACCGAAGGCAACCGAAGTGGTGATACCATAGGGGTGCGTATGTGCGAGTGTATTTGATTTCAGATATATTAGTCTTTGTGTTTAGTTTTCTAGCGATTGGTTTTATCTTGTTCATGCAATCCTATTAGCCATACATCTAACAGTTAATACATGTACAAAAATATAAAGTGCGGAAACGTAAATTCCTACGCTATTACATGGCTTCGTGGAGAGGGATTTAATTACAAGTCCAAAACCGGGAGAAATATAAAGGAAAACAATTAAAATGCCTTATAGTTTGGCTGCATTGATATGTACAAGAATATAAAAGCGCGAAAGAAAAAAATGCGCGCGAAATAGTAAAATGCGTAAAGGAAACTTTTTGATGTTCTTTGAATTAGTTTTAAGAAAAGAAAAGGCATGTTTTTTTGTTTGGTTTTTAATTTACAAAAATATTAAATTAAAGTCTAATTAATAACAAAAAATAAACCTAATTAATATTTTTTGAATTTTGAATATTAAAGAAAATAAGAATTATGAAATATAAAACCTAGTTCTACTTAATCATTACTTTAGGAAAATATTAACTAATTAATTAATTAAATAATTAATGATCTATTTAAAAAAATTAATTATTATTTTTGTGATTTTTTGGTTTTAAGGTTAATTAATAAAAATAAAATCAAAAGAAGAAATAAAACATAAAGAATAGAGAAAAAAACAAAATAAATTAGCTTGTATCCTGCGCTATGAGCACGAAATGTAGATCGTGTCCTAGCTATGGCACAATTGGATTTCAGGCTCAAACCTTGTGATTCTCACGCCCAAACCTCATAGTTTTAGGTCTTGTGCAACATTCAAACAAACCAAGGCATTAAAATGTACAAATAAATGAAATTCAAATTAAATTTTTTACCAAATACACAGTGTTGTACCCCAAAATTTTCCCTCTCATTTATCGAGTATTTTCCCACAAGATTTCCTTTGGTTCAAGACTGCACTAGGGTTGATCAACTCAAGACATCTCCTTAAGCACTGATGACTGAAACTAGGGTTTGAGATTGCACAAGGATAATTGAACTTTAAATGCTTCATATGACTTTCATGGATCATTATGGACCCTCAAGATTGCTCATGTCAAGTTTCAAGTCTTGGATCTCATTTTTGCTCAGTCAATTGAGTAGACAACCTAAAAATCAGTTGTGTTGGGGAAAAAGTCAACTGTGGCCAATTTACAGTCAAACTTCATAATTTTTGATCCACATCAACATTATAAACTCATATGTATCATTTGATCAAGTTTGGACCATAATTCCTCAAGAAATTTGATCAAATCATCAAAAGGGCAAAATGGTTAAAATTAGGGTTTTGATTGAGAAAGGGCAATTTCTGAGTTTTCTGACCTAGCAAATGGTTAATTAGGTTGAGGCATAATCTAAATAGTTCAATTGCATCATTTTGATCTAATGGCATGACTCAAAACATTGCTCAAAATCAATTGGATTGATAGTGAATTTTCAGTCAACTAATCAAAAGTCAATTGTACACTGAAAAGTCAAACTTTGACTTTTTGGTCAAAATCAAGTGTCAAAGATCACAATTCATCAAAACATGTAAAATATGAAACTTATTCATCATGAAATCAAAAATTCAAGATTTCATTTTGAAAAGTCAAAGTTTTCAAACTTAGAAATTTTTCTAAGTGTTGAAAACTTCATGTTTCTTCACAACTTTGAGCAAATTTTTCACCATGATGAAAGATGATTCAAAAGAAACTTTCAAAATGAAAGTTGTATATATCCAGGATATTTACAACATTTCTTTACACAACTCCTTATAAAAGTGTTTGGATCTCAAGTTATTTATTCATGAAGTCATGGTCTTAAAATTAAACACTTAGTGAAATTTTGCCCTAGTTTAGGCAGGATTTTGACCTAACTTCATGGCACTTTTTCATATAGTTCCAAGGGGAGTTTTCGAAAGTGATTCAAGAGGGGTTGTATAGCATATTAAAATCTTTATAAAATTTCCAAGAACTCCTTGAGATCATTCTTGAGCAGGGAGAATCGAAGAGAGGAAGTTAGGGTTTCAAACTAAATTTATAGGTCATTTTGTGATGAACAAAGATTCAAATTTCAAACCTATGCTACATAATCTCTACTTTACATTCCTTAAACTTGTTAGGAACTCCATAATTAATTTCTTGCACATCTGTTAGAGGTCTCAACTCAAGCATTTAATGCAGTGCCATGCTCTATATCCATTTTAGGAAGAAAGACCACAATGCCATTTTGAAAAAGTAGCTTTATGCACAAAACTTGTTCTTGAGCCTTGAAATGGTTTTCTTCTGATCATACACGTCCTATAACTCAAGAGAAGTTTGTCTCAAGCCTTACAAACACTCAGCCCATGCTTGTACTTCATCTTGGAACCATGCTCCCACTTTTCTTCAAAATCAAGTAACATAGCAATCAGTCTAGAACTTGTACTTCTGACCCTCCCAAGCATAAAAAACCTTTTGCTTATATATATATATACAAGTCCTTGGCAAGAAAACACACACATGCTTAAGCCCTAAAAACTCCGAGAACTCAGAACTACATCACATACTCCCATTCTTGCATAACCTGACCAAAAGTTGTAAACTCACATCTCCCTCGCGCGTTTTCAAGATTTTTTTGTTCCTAAAGCTTCTAAACATCATTTAGAACTCATCCCTCACCCTGTTACAAGACTGTAACACCATTAACACCATCCTCCATTTTCAAAAACAGAGCTTTGCACTTGGACTTCTCCAGAACTCCTTAGGAACTTTCAGCTCAAGCTAGGCATCACATTAGCTTCCTGGGAACTTGAGGAAGCTAATCCAATCATTGGAACTCACTAAAAGCCGCTCAAACTCAAAACACGATACCCTCTTGCAAGGTGAGTTTTATGACTTTTTAACTCTTCATACAAGCATCATTAATATTTAGTTTGTGGATGAAAAATGTAGACATCATTGTTCTGAAGCTAACCGTGTCTTTAGATTTCATTTATATTGCTTAAGTAGTTCGAATTTTGAATTTGAACATCCTGGAAAAATTAGGTCATAGTTTAGTACCATTTAAAATTCATGCATATTTTTGAGAATTAGTTTAAGTTGTTTACATTTCTAGAATCGTGGTAAAATTTTACACAACTTTCATGTTTACATTGTTGCAAATGGTTGAGAAATGAACAAGTTGCAGGGCTTCTGGCTGGAGGTTGAAGATGAAGTACATTTAGGGCAAGACTTAGATTATATATTTATTGTTTTACATAAGTTAATGGATGTATCACCACCCTAGTGGTTAAAGCGCGCGCCTATCACCATGAGGTCCTGGGTTCAAGCCCCAGCGTGACCTTTTGCAAAAAAAATTACATTTTTCTCATTTTCTGAATTTTTGCAGTGTTTGGGCCTTCCTCCATTGGGCTTACGATTTTTGCTACACTTGCACACTCCTGATTATTTCTTAACCCCCCTGACTTTATTTTTATTTTATTTTATTTTTACTTTTTTTATCTTTTATTTATTATTATTATTATTATTACTATTATTAATTTTATCATTATTATTACTATTTTCATTAATAAGAAAAAATCCAAAAATATTTATGTTTTATTATTTATATTCATTTAGTTTATTTTTTTCTTTGCAAAAATAAAAGAACTAAAACCTTTTCTTTAATTAATTTCCTTTTTTACTTAGATAATTTAATTTTAATTATTATTATATTATATTATTATATTATTTTTGTAAATTAAAATCAATTTAGAACTTAGCATTTTTATTTAATTATTTTTATTTACTAGTTTAATTAAGTTCACGAAAAACCCTAAAAAATACTTTTCTTTAAATTAATCATTTTTACTAACTTAACCTTAATTTTCATTCTCTTAATTAATTATTTTATTTTAGTTAATTAGGTTAAAAAACCCTTTTCATGAAAAGCCAAACAAAAATCATATTTCTTTTCACATTTACATTCTTGTATTTTACTTGTTCATTTTGTACATTTATTCAAAAATTCAATATGGTTGTAATATTTATTTAGATTTAAATTCTTAAAATATTCCCCATTTGTAATTTGTGTATTCCCTCCCCTAAATGATGTATTAGCATAGTAATTTTAAATTCCGCAATCTATCGCTTTATATACAAATGCTAGTAATTAGGGTTTTGTATGGAAAGACTAAAACCAACAAATAGCAAACCCTAATCAAAGATAAATCAAGCATGAAAATAAATCCACTTGCACACAAACACCCCTAGGATAAATTCACTTGGTTGCCTTACAAAAATTTCCATATTATGCATGTGAGTTATCTTAGCAAAAACAAGAAAAATACAAGATCATAGTCCCTCGATGACGCTATCTATGTTGCCTTTCAAAATGATCTTAGTCCCTAAAAGAGAATGCTAAGATATCTTGCAACATTGCTAATCATGGTTATACGATGACCCACGCCCGTCCCATTTACATCCAAAGATAGGGTTACTTACCAAATCAATGGTAAGATAACAATGTCAAAGGAAAAAGGAAATGGACATGAAAGACTTTTGAGTAGGTAGAATGTTCCTAGTTACTTTCTTAATTTCAAAACAAAAACATCCTTGCTATTTTCAAAACAAACACCAACACTTTCAAAAACATCTTTCAAACTTGAAAACATTTTCAAAAGATCAAACACTTTGTATACATTCTTACGAACGAGAATCATTACAAAGTTTGCCTAAACAATGGCCTCTTGACAAAATACTTTCAAAAACCACACAAAGCACAATTTCAAACAAAAGCAAGTGATCTAACAAGTAACTAAGAGCCCATAGAAAACCATGGATGAAAAGGGTGCTAATACCTTCCCTTTTCATAATCTACCCTCCGAACTCAAGAAAACATCTCAAAGATCTTTCCTGTGCTTTTTCACCTTTCCTTTTGGATAAAATAAAATTCGGTGGTGACTCTTGATAACCGCAACATTTGCAATCAAACGAAAAACATCCAAGTCAGTTCTCCCACCGTATCACACACAGGTTCGGATATGTAGTGTTCTTGGTCGTGCAAGGGCCTAGGGATGGCCTGGATCAATTCCTAGGAATGCTAGGAGAATGACTATAGTGTTAGTTTGCCACGAAATAGATTGTAAGTACGGTTACAAATTTTTGACGAATTTATGAAAATGGAGAGTTTGAGAGAGAGCTTTTGTAGCATGGTGTAGCGGTAGAAATGTTAAGACTAAGCCATTGGATTGACTAGACTTGTTCAGGTCAAGAATAAAAATCGCCACCACGCTTTATTGTTTCCAAAGGAATAGGAAAAGAGCGAGTAACCCAAAAATAGGGAGAAAGATTCAAGGTAAGGGGGTTGGTTATGCAAAGGGAAGGTATTAGCACCCTAAACATCTACGGTACTCCGCAGGAACCTCTTTGTAAAATCTGTATATTTTGGCTATAAAAATGTGTTGTATAAAAAATAGATGTTGGAGGTGAGAAAAGAAATATATTATTTATGATTTTTGCACCCGCCGCGGTTGCGAACCTTTAGTGCCTACGTACCTGTTTACCTTGGTATTTGGTAAACAACCGCTGATCCTCCAAATGGTTACTTATTTGGTTACTCGCAGGATCAATCAGATTGATCCTAGGACATAGGTTGATTTTGAAGTTTGATTAAATTGGATATTGGTTAAATGACAATAAAATAAAGAGGCTTTAAGTAAATTGCATGAAGAAAGGACTTGGTAAAATAAATAAGGCTTTAAATGAAAGGGTTCGACAGGAAAGTAAAGAAGAAAGCAAATAAATTTCTGGGAAAGTAAATGACTTTGATTAATAAAGTTGGTGTTTCACACATACATTTCTCAACAATTCTTTCTCACACGCTGGGTACTCGAATCTATATGAGTGACTTTGTATAGAATTGTGAACACACGCGAGAAACTACATGACTACTACTATTTATACTAAAACATCCCAAGTAACCGTCGGGAGTTTACACTGCTTCGAGATGATTCCACTTGGCACGTTCTCAACGTTTGACGCTCCAGATCTTTGCACGTTGCACTTGGTAACCGTTGCAAACCGTTTTCCCTCCAAACGCTTGAATTTCAAACTGTTCCACTCTGAACCATCGAACACCTTCGTCGAGAAGCATCTTCGACGAGAAACTCCTTCGACGTCGAAGGCAACCAACTTCTCCCTTGGAAGAAATCTTTCAAGTACCTTGCCATCTTTCGATGGGCATTTCGGCGGACCTAGCTAGTCGAAAACATCCTTCAGCTTTAATGGCTGACATTAATAAAACAAGGGTGTCAAATTTAGGAGCCAACAAATTGCCCCCCAAGAATGCCTTATTTCGACTCTGAAAGAAAAAGGCATTCTTTGAAACGCCATTCGACACCTGTCTTTTCACGCTTAGTCACAAATTAACTTGTGCACTTTTTGTTGTCTTCTACCAACCACTGGCAATCCCAAGAAAACCATCATTTATCCGTACCTAAGACGTCACTTCAGTACGGCGTGCAGTGCCAAACGTCATTTCAGAATTTGTCATTATGACAATTCCCAAAACGAGGACGCACGCTGCGTCCCTCTATTTCTGCAGAACGGCTAAAACAACAGGGGGATGCCACGTGTCCCACTATCTCCTGCAACATTAAATGGCATTTAATGTCCTCGGTTTTGGGGATTTTCCCCCACTACTATAAATAGCAGTAAGTACCCCATTGTGGGACTTTTTACGCCATCTAGCTTTCAGACTTCTCTATTTTCATACAAACTTGTCATCTTTGCAAAAACCTTTCCTCCTTCACTTCGTCTTCAACCTCACCATTAACAATGGCATCTGGCTCCAATGCTCCTAGCGCTACCGTACCATCTGGAAATGTCAAACCTAAGGTTTTCGTCACCGCTCCAGTAGTAACTTCTACGGGCCAACGAAGGGTCCCTGAACCCTTGGACATCGCTGTACGTGATGCTTACTCACACCACCTTATGATCTCGGTTGGATATTCCAACCAGATCTTTGCTATGTCTGGCCCCTTGTATCCAAGTATTGCTGAGGCCATGAAGATCAAGAGTTATTTTCCGGTAGTTGAGAGACTCAAACCGGTTGCATGCGCCAAGAAAGATGCAGAGGATAATGAAGACCCTGCTAAAGAGAAAATCGACCTTCGTTTCTTCAACAAAGGTGTTAGGGCTTTCAGGTCTGGCCCTAGCCTTACTCCTGATTACGTTGCTTGGCTGGAAAAAATGGAGAAACGCCAAGCTTCGATCTGGAAAGATATGGGGATTTTCGACCTGGTGATGCTGTCGAAGACAGGTTTGAACTATTCTCCGGAGATGTTGATAGCTTCTCTATTTTTCTGGGACTACTCCCACTTTACTTTCCATCTTCCCTGTGGGATGCTGACTCCCACACTCTTCGATGTGGCCGCTATCACTGGCCTTCGCCCCACCGGGGACTACTTCGATCCGGAGGAGATGTCGGAGGATCAAATTGGATTCTCTGCCACCAAACCAACCTATACCACCTTCATCAATCACTACCACGACAGGTCGACAGATGCTGTGTCGGATGTCGAACACATAGCGTTTCTAGCCTTATGGCTGACTCGCTTTGTATTTTGCTCGAAGTCCTTACAGGTGACCAAGAAGATGGTCACTCTCGCCACTCAACTCCATCATGGCCAAAATATCTGTTTGGCAGAATTGATTTTGGCCAGCCTCTATGATTCGATTAGTAATGGGGCAACTCTTCTAAAAATTATCGAGAACAGGGCCATTTTGCTGCTTGCTGGGCCTTTTCGGCTGCTCCAACTGTGGCTCAATGCCACCTTCGAATCTTTCTTGCCTAAGAAAGTTCAAATAAATGAGCAGGCTCCAGAGATAGCGAACAAACGCGTCGAAGGAACCAGACTGGCTCTGTTGACGCCTATGGAAGATGGACTGGAGCTTCAGCAAACTTTCACCAACTTCGTTCTGATGTTTGCTCGAAGGAAAGAGTTTGTTTCGACTATGGCTCCGTTTGCTCGACGGAAGGTAGGCCCATCATGGTTCACAAGGCCACATCCAAGGACGTCGAGTGGTCCTCAAGTTGACGAACATACAACAATGTGGGAGGCGTTCCTCACACCAAGGATCATGCCTCTTCGATTCAGGAGCTCTAAGACTCACTTGAGTCTGATTGCATACCAACCAAACCTGGTATCTCGCCAGTTTGGTATTATTCAAACCCTACCTTCTCCAATTTTTCCAAGAGAGAAGTCTATGTTGTACTTCTGCAATGACTACACCGAAGAAGCTGCCACTAAACATATCGGAAGATATGCTGGTCGAACAGTTCTCTCGTTGTTTGACTACCAGCTCAACTTTCTTTGCTCACCATCCTTCGAGGAGTGGTGGAAAAGTTATTACGCTGAGGAGTTTTTCGACGAGAAGGACTTCGTGGATGAGCTTCAGAAATCTTTTGTCCTTGTGTTGGACAAAATAAAGAAATGTAAGTTCATCCTTTCACATTACTTTGTCTTTCTTTTTCGACTGCTAGCCTGTTAACTATTTAGTTGATTTCAGTTGTTCGAAAGCCTGTAGCCAAGAAGGCTGCAGAAGGCCAACAGGGAGGAGGCCCTTCAACAAAACCTCCACCGCCGGCGAAGACTACAACCAACCAACAGGGGGAAGGTCCTTCGAAGAAGCCTTCTGTATCGGTAACCAGAATTTCATTATTTTCTTCTGGCTTTCGATTTTTGACTTTCGATGCAATTGCTAAATCGAATTCCCATTGGTTTTTTAGGCACCTTCGCCCAAGAAACGGCCAGCACTGGTGGTCGAATCTGGGAGCGACGAAGAAGGTGATTCTCCCCCTGCTCCTCTAAAAAGGCGAAAGCTGACGAAGGACGCTCCTGCTCCTGCTCCTGAGGGTCGAACAATTAGAATAAAGGTTGCTTGGAGAAAGCCCAGGCCACCTCCAGTGATCATTGAGGAGCCAACGGAGGAGGAACTAAACGTTCTTCTCAATAAGCCTGTCGAAAGCGACAATTCCAGCCCTGGGGCTGAAGCTAATTTACAGGTAATCTCTTAGACCCTTTTTGTACCTTAGGTGTAGATACCTACATTCGACTATGTCTCTTTCGATTTCTGAAGATTCTTCTTCTTTCCTTTCTCAGGACACCACTGAAAGCTCACCGCCAAGGACCTCTGAAACACTGGAGTCTGCTGAACTCAGCAGGCCACAAGAAAAAGGCTTGGAAAATGACGAAGCCCATACTGAAATAAATGAGGCCAATGCTGAGACGGTAGAAAAACCAGTAGAAGAACCTCAAACGGAAGAACAACAGCCAAAAGAGGTTCAGGTGGTGGATCTGTCAGAAGAGAATCGTGACGAAGGGGACCATGGCAATGCTGGCGAAGAGAACCAAGGTGCCGCTGGCAAAGAGAACCAAGGTGACACTGGCGAAGGGCACCAAGGTGACGCTGGCGAAGGGCACCAAGATGACGCTGGTCTTGCCCCAGTCCGAGTCGAAGGGAAACAAGTCGAGGCACCTAACACTCAACAGCCTCAAACCCAAGACAATGCTGTTGCAAGGGCTGTTACCTCAACGAAGCACAGGTCGAAAGAGGACTTAGAACTCTTGAAACAAACTGACCCTGTTAGCTATCTCAACGCAATCATCGAGAGCAAGAGTTCGTCCGATGCTAGTCAGGAGGTTCCTACCCTGTCGGGGAAGTCCACTGAAACCTCTCCTCTTGATGAAGCTTTAGCGAAGGTTAAGGCCCAGTTTTTCAAGAAGGACTTGATGAAGGCTTTGGAGGGGGACCCCACTGCTCCATCATACTTGAGGGATGTTTTAAATGCTGTCGACTTGTTAGCTGTAGCTCCAGAAGTTTCAGGCTTGATCATGGAGTTACACTCCATTATTGATCAAGTCTCAGCAGATTATAGGCGCCAAAGGGGCTTTAATAGTCAGCTTGAGGTGTTATATGGCAAAAGCTCTTCTGCATGGACTGCTGTTTCGGAGACGACTTCTCGAATTGCGGAGTTGTCGAAGCAAAAAGCATCTACATAGGAAGAAGTCGATGCCATCGATCGAGAGAATGCTTCCTTCAAGGCACAAATCGAAGAAATAGAGGCTAAGATAAATGCCAACACTAAACGCAAGGAGGAACTTCTTTCGACCGTCCCAGACACCGAGAGTCAAACTGAAATCAAACAGGGCCTGGAATTTGCTGAGAAGGCCCAAGGCTTCGACGATCAGATTGCCAAGCTTGTGCAGGCGAATGCCTGGTGCAAGAAAAGATTGGAGCTGCAGCAAGTCAAATACCTTCGACTCAAGGACTCTGTTCCCTTCTGATTGATTCAGCTTTTGTAACCATATTTTGTAATCTATATTCGACAACATTGCCATCTTGGCTAAAATTTATAAAAAATTTCCATTTTGGCTTTTTATGGTTAATTTAGTCTTGTTATTTTATTATTTTATTTTTATCTCTTGGAGTGTAGGTTTGTATTTTTTCAAATATTTACCATTTACTCTCAAGAGCCTTTTATCTTCACCTAACTCTTCGACTTCATAGGCTCCACCAGAAAAAGTTTGGATAACTCTGAATGGTCCTTCCCATTTGGGTGACCATTTCCCCATGCTTTGATCCCTTCGATCCATGGGAAGAATTACCTTCCAAACTAGTTCTTCAGGCAAAAATACCTTAGGTTTTACCTTTTTATTATAAGAGTCTTCTACTCTTTTCTTCTGAAGCCTGAGTAGGTCAAGAGCGCGCAATCTCTCTTCGTCTAAATCCACCAGTTCGTCTAACATCATGTTCCAATAAATTTCAGAGGGAATATCATAATGCCTCTGAACCCTTGCAGATTGAAGACAAATTTCTGCTGGCAACACTGCATCATGGCCAAAAGTTAGCCTATATGGTGTTGTACCTGTGGCTTCTTTTGGGGACGTTCGACAAGCCCACAGAATCTGGTCTAACGTCTTATGCCAATTCTTTGGTTTCTTCCCAACATGCTTTTTTATCAAGCCAATCACTACTTTGTTTGCTGCTTCGACTTGACCATTTGCCTGTGCATAATAAGGCGTTGATGTTAGGAGTTTGAAACCTGTTTCCTGAGCAAATTCCTGCATCTTTCGACCAGTGAAAACTGATCCTTGATCAGTTGTTATCGTCTCAGGGATTCCATACCTAAAGATAATGTTCTTTTGAATAAATTCAATGACATTTTCTTGGTCTACATTGACTAAAGGGATAGCTTCGATCCACTTAGTAAAATAATCAATGCCTACCAGTATGTATTTCTGACTCTTTGATGATGCTGGTCGAATCTCTCCAATGAGGTCCAACGCCCATCCTCTAAAGGGCCAAGGCTTCACTATCGAGTGAAGTTCGCTTGCTGGTACATGTTGGATGCCTGTATGGACTTGACACTCTTGACAACCTTTGGCGAACTCAACACAATCTTTCAGCATAGTGGGCCAATATAGTCCTTGTCAAAACAACAACCATTTCATCTTATGGCCTGCTTGGTGAGCCCCACATGTTCCAGCGTGCATAGTCGAAAGGGCTATGTATGCCTCAGTTTCACTTAAGCATTTTAGCAATACCCCTTCAGGCGTTTTCTTGAATAACTCATTACCCATGAGTACATAACTCAACGCCCTGTACTTTGTTTTTCGTTCTGTCAAAGCTCCTGGATTTTGAAGATAGTCCACAATGGGTTTCCTCCAATCTTGCTCTGACAAATTATCTATGAACGAAATCTCGAAGTTACTTTGATCAGCATATCCTAGTCTCGTCGATTCCAAGTCTGTTGGTGATAGACAAGTTGCTTTTATCTTTTCTCGAACTTCGATTGCTCTTTGCAATCTCGTTTTTGAAATCTTATACCCAGATGCAATCTGTGCCAAGTCGTTGGCTATTTGATTTTCGACTCTGGGTATGTGTCGAATATTGACTGTTTCAAATTTTTTCAATAAACGATTTGCTATCACAAAGTACATAATGAGATTCTCTCTTATGCATTTATATTCCTTTGTGACTTGCTTAATGACTAACTCTGAGTCTCCCATTATTTCGACTCGAGTTGCCCCCAATTCCAACAATATCTCAAGGCCAATAATTAGAGCTTCATACTCAGCCTCATTGTTCGAACAAGAACCTGATATTTTGTACTTGAATGTTGTTGGAATTTTATCTGGAGAAATAATCAAGACTCCTACCCCTGTTCCATCTTTATGGCTGGAACCATCGAAGTAGAATTTCCAAGGCTCTATCTCCACATAATTAATATCCTCAACTTGAATTGAGTGGTCGACTATGAAGTCTGCAACCACTTGTCCTTTTACTGCCTTAAGAGGCATAAAGGTCAAGGAGTATTCAGTTAATGCTAATGCCCACTTGCCAATTCGACTGTGCAAGATAGGTTTCGACAACATATACTTGAAGACATCAAAATGAGACGAAACATACACATCAACTGGTTTTATATATTGCTTGAGTTTTGTACAAGAGAAATACAGACATAGACACAATTTTTCAACTTCACTATATCTAGTTTCTGCATCGTTCAAAACTCTACTGAGATAGTAAATGGGTCTTTCGACTCCATTCTCATCCTCTTGGGCTAACATGCTTCCCAAAGTTTTGTCGGATGCAGCTATGTACAATCTCATACTCCTATTGCTACAAGGAGGCACCAAAATAGGTGGCTTAGTGAGGTACCCTTTGATTTTGTCGAAGGCTTCTTGTTGCTCTTGCCCCCATTCGAACCCTTCTTTATTCAGTCGAAGTAAGGGTGAAAAGGCCTGAGCTTTCCCACTTAGATTAGATATGAATCTCCTTAAGAAATTTATCTTGCCTAACAGAGATTGCAGTTCCTTCTTATTCGATGGCGCTTTCGCTTCCAGAATTGCCTTCGTCTTGTTCTGGTTGATTTCGATTCCTTTCTTGTGGACAACGAAGCCCAAGAAATCTCCAGCTTTCACACAGAATGCACACTTCAAAGGGTTCATCTTCAGACCATGTTCTCTCATTCTTTCGAATGATTGTCGAAGGTGGTCAATATGATTCTTCCTGGAAACAGATTTTATAACAATGTCATCAATATATACTTGCATAAAAGTGTTAATAAAATCATGGAAGATAGTATTCATTGCTCGCTGGTACGTTGCCCCAGCGTTCTTTAGGCCAAAAGGCATCACTACCCATTCGTAAGTGCCTAAGGCCCCAGGGCATTGAAAAGCTGTTTTCGACACATCCTCTTCAGCAATGAATATTTGATTATATCCTGAATAACCATCGAGCATACTCAGGTATTCATAGCCAGCGGCAGAATCGACTAGCATTTCCGCCACAGGCATAGGATATTCATCTTTGGGTGTAGCAGCATTCAAATCTCTGAAATCTATGCACACCCTTAACGTACCATTTTTCTTAATTACTGGCACAATGTTTGCAATCCATTCGACATACCTTGTAACACGTATGAATTTGCATTTCAGCAGTCTTTCGACTTCCGTTTTGATCTTCGACAGTATTTCTGGAGCGAAGCGCCTTGGATTTTGCTTGATTGGCTTCTTCCCAGGTTTGATTGGCAACTGAAGTTCTACCAATCCTCTGTCGAGACTAGGCATTTCGTCATAATCCCATGCAAAACAGTCTTCGAACTCTTTCAACAACTGGATTACTTCCAACCTAAGTTCTGGGTCAATTTTGGCGCTGATGTAAGTTGGCCTTTTCTCTGACCCTTCGCCTAAGTTGATTTCTTCTAAAGGATCCTGCGCTAACATTTCAATGTTGTTCGCCAAGGGGTCCTTTTCGAAGCCCAAAGGCTCATCGTCATAGATGGCGTCGAGCCTCTGTTCCTGCATTTCTTCTGGCATGATATCAGGGGGTTTCGGATCGAAATCCTTTCCTGGACCTGCAGCAGATAACTGTTGATCATTGACCTGTGTGGCCATGTACTTTACTTCGGCTTCGAGAGTCGTTATCATCTTAGTTTCGGCTACATAAGCCGAAATTCGCTTCAAAGATTCTGACTCAGTCATTATCACTGAATTCACTTCCCCAACCAGTTGGTTGGATATCAGTCAACCCACTGAAGTCTATGTGGGACAAGTCTTCTCTGTCCCATTGGAAACCATGCTCAGGATGCAGGTATAGGGAACAAAAAGTGTTTGGCGCTGGCGCCATGTCGAAGTCAGGTGTTGGACATGGCCCTATGTGAGCCAAGTTCTTGTCGAAATCTGCCAACCCCAGGTGATTCACTTCGCCCAGGTAGTAGCTTTGATCTGCCTCTATGTTTTCGACCATCCCATCTGGACGCCATAGGAGCAGCCTCTGGTGCATTGATGATGGCACAGCTCCAACACCATGAATCCATTCACGGCCCAACAAAATATTGTAGTTAGGTTTGGCCGATATGACCATAAACATCGTTGGTCGAAAGATAGACCCTACTTTGATATCCAGCTGGATCACTCCCATAGTGGTCCCTATGCCGCCCTCATAGTTCGACAGGACCATGTTGTGAGGCTTAATGTCCTCATCCCTTTTGCCAATTTTCCTTAGCATAGAGTGAGGAATAATGTTGATGGTCGCCCCGCAATCCACCAAAATTTTATTCACAGTAGTTTCTTCGAGTTTAGCCCTTATAAATAAAGGCTTGAGGTGATTTTTCATCGCCTCTGTAGGTGGCTCGAAGAACCCATTTTGTTCCTCAGTGGTGCCATTGTCCACGACGAAATAGCACACTGGCCTGTGTTTGGCCATTTCTTGTTCCACTTCCCAGTCACTTACTTCGACCTCCACCTGTCGGTTGAATTCTCTGGGCAGCACTGAGACTATATTCACCATTATGTCCAAAGTATCATCAGACTCAGAATCGTCTTCGTCTTCGACTTCACTTTGGCTAGGCCAAACTAGCCTGTTGGTTACTGGCTCTCTTTCTAGAGGTTTCCTTTGCTTCCTTTGAGGAACGTTCGAACTGGTTTCTGCCTTTAGTTCGTTGGCAGCCTCCCTTTCAGCTTTTCGTCTCCTTTGGTATCTCCTCCATTGAGATCGAGACATGGGATTTTTACCTTTGTAGTTGCTTGACACTTGTGCAACTTTAGGTGCAGCAACCTGAGGCTCTTTGTTTTGAGTCAAAGAGGAACCCCTTGGCACGTCGAAAGAGTGCCATTTCTCCTCACTTGGCCTTTTTCGACCAGAGGTTTTGTACCAAGTATCTACTGGCACATTTGTGGGAGGCCTAAAAGTCAGTGGCCTCTTTTCTTGGTTCGAACCTCTTTGGGAGGCTCTTCTGGGGTCATGTCGAAGATCAACATTTTCCCTTCTCTTATTCGCTGCTCTTACGCCTTGAATGTGCTCAGCAGCTTTTTTGTCAAAGATCGAACTGCATCTTGGACACAGCATCACCTCTGATTTCTTTTTCTGGCATCTTTGTAGAAAATCTGCCAAATTTTCATTTTCCCGAGGGAAAGCAGTCTTATTAGCTTGTTCTTGCCTCATGGCCTCTTCTGATGCTTTTGGGTCAGAGAGTTCGACCATGTTGATATTCATTGTATCTTTGTTGGCAAGAGTTAACTGCTTCATTTGTATCTCCAGATTCTCCGTCTGGCCCTGAACTGTGGCCAAGTGGGAACTGGGTTTTGGTCCAGTTTTTTGTGTTTCAGCGGTCTCCAACTTCGGGCTTTCGACCGCTTTCTGAACTGCTTCAATTGTCTTCCTGGATAAATTTCCAGAAAAACTGCCAAAGATTGGCATGTTGATGTGGTCCTTTGAGACTTCGACCATTGTGATTCCTGGCTTCTTCGACTGGCTCCTGGTTGCCTCTATTACGTTCACCTCAGAGGGCTCAGCATAGTGGGCTTCAGCCTGCAATGGATTTGAGTCGACATCCATGGGGGTTTTGTCAGCAAACTTCAACCTCCCTTCTTCGATAGCGTCTTGCACAAGATTCCTGAAAAGAAAACATTGAGAAGTTTTATGGCCCAAAAAATTATGATATTTGCAAAAACCTCTCTTCTTTCTTTGATCAAGAGGAGGCACTTTTACCCCTGGGGGTACTATCATTTGGCCATCTTTAACAAGCAAGTCGAATATTTCATCACATTTTGTGATGTCAAAACTATAAGTCTTTTTGGGGAACCTATCGTTGGTCCTTTCTGGACCAATGGGATTTTTCCCACTTGAGGGGACTAACAGTTTACAAGAGTATGGTGGCCCTTGTTTCAGTTCTGCTAAATCGACGTGTCCTTCTTCGACAGCTAAAGTATCGTCGAAGGATTCCGGATCTTCGTCATCCATCTCAACGTACGCTATCCTCTCTCTCTTGTGAGTTTTCGTTGCCTTTTCTTTTTCAGCTTTGAGGCGTTCTACCTATCGAACTCTATCGGCCAGTTGGGCCATGTCTCTCAGGTATTGGGTGTCTAGCTTCTTCCTAATGGAATAATCTAAACCGCCTGCGGCTATTTCGACTAACTCATGTTCTGGCACTTGTGTAAAACATCTCGCCTTGAGCAACCTAAACCTATTTAGATATTCGTCTATAGGTTCAGTGAAACGTCTCTTCACACTGGCCAATTCTTTCAGGCTTATCTTGGTTTGCCCCATGTAGAATTGTTCATGGAACAATCTTTCCAACTGGGTCCAATGATGGATCGAATTGGGGGGCAGAGTTGTAAACCAAGTAAAAGCGTTCTTTGTTAAAGAACTTGGGAAGTACTTGATCCTCAGGTTTTCGTTATTCGAAATGTCACCTGCTTCGATCAAATATCTCGCCACATGCTCGACAGTAGATTCTGTCGTGTCCCCAGAGAACTTAGTAAATTTGGGGACTTTGCATCTAGGAGGTAAGTCTGTCTGTAACACGTACTCTGACAATGGAGATGTAAAGTTGGGCCTTCGAAAGCCCATGTTCATCCCATTTTGAGTCATGATCCTTTCGATCATGGTTGCCAGATTATTTTCCAAACCCGTATTCTGGTATTGGATATGCTGGACTACTTCGTCAGCATTTTGGTTTCTGTTAATTAACCTTACCTCTGGGGTTATCACCCTAGGTTCCTCGACGGGTTGCTCCAATCGTGCCCTAAGGTTTTCTTCGACAGGCTGTTGAACCTGGTTGATGGTGGTTTCTTCCTCTAAGAATATCCCCTGGTTTCCCCTTATTTGCGCCCTTTGGGGCTGTCGAACAAGTTGGGGTACTCCAAAGAACTCAGTCAAGCGCGTCATTTGCGCTGTCACTTGCTGATTCGATTGAGTAGTGTTTTGTATTAGAGGGTTTAGCACTGTACTCAAAGTTTGTGCCAACATTTGCACCATATCATGGTTGCTTTCGTCCATTTGTTGCCTCAAGACTGCTGTCGAGGCATTTGTAAGGCCATGAGCTACTTGGGACGTTCCTCCTAAGAGTTGGGTCCTATTTCTATTCGCCATGCCTACTCCAGAACCTTGGAGTGGCGAAGAGGCACTCACTAAAGGGTCTGAAAAAGTGGACGCAGCATTCGTCAGGCTAGCCAATTCAGAAGTTGGCATACCATAGAGTGGCATAAATCCTGGGGGAACAAAAGGCCTCGTGCCTAAATTTACCCTGGGTGGGGGAGTTCCCAAAGGCATCCTGGGGCCCGTGAACGAAAGTAATGGCCCCGTTGCTGTGACCGTTACTGCTGGTGTCGAACCAACAGTTGTCGCTTCACTTACGGTCGTACTAACCGTTGCTCCCACATTCGTTTGTGGGATTTCGTTATTGTTTGGCGGATTCACCATCTCTTCCCTTCTTCTGGCAGTATTGTTATTGTTAGTGTATATTCTACCACTTCTCAATAACATACAACACTCCTCGAAAAGATGAGATTATTTTCAACAATCAACACACAGTCCCACCAGGTGTGCCAATTTGTTTACCTTGGTATTTGGTAAACAACCGCTGATCCTCCAAATGGTTACTTATTTGGTTACTCGCAGGATCGATCAGATTGATCCTAGGACATAGGTTGATTTTGAAGTTTGATTAAATTGGATATTGGTTAAATGACAATAAAATAAAGAGGCTTTAAGTAAATTGCATGAAGAAAGGACTTGGTAAAATAAATAAGGCTTTAAATTAAAGGGTTCGACAGGAAAGTAAAGAAGAAAGCAAATAAATTTCTGGGAAAGTAAATGACTTTGATTAATAAAGTTGGTGTTTCACACATACATTTCTCAACAATTCTTTCTCACACGCTGGGTACTCGAATCTATATGAGTGACTTTGTATAGAATTGTGAACACACGCGAGAAACTACATGACTACTACTATTTATACTAAAACATCCCAAGTAACCGTCGGGCAGTTACACTGCTTCGAGATGATTCCACTTGGCACGTTCTCAACGTTCGACGCTCCAGATCTTTGCACGTTGCACTTGGTAACCGTTGGAAACCGTTTTCCCTCCAAACGCTTGAATTTCAAACTGTTCCACTCTGAACCATCGAACACCTTCGTCGAGAAGCATCTTCGACGAGAAACTCCTTCGACGTCGAAGGCAACCAACTTCTCCCTTGGAAGAAATCTTTCAAGTACCTTGCCATCTTTCGATGGGAATTTCGGTGGACCTAGCTAGTCGAAAACATCCTTCAGCTTTAATGGCTGACATTAATAAAACAAGGGTGTCGAATTTAGGAGCCAACAGTACCACCTTCCATGCAATATGGGATCAGGGTACACGTAGTTCCTCTTTAAAAAATTTTAAAAACACAAGTGTGTTGGTTAATTTTATGAGATAAGACATCATGTCATTGTCCGTGTGGAAAACATACTTACTACCCACAATCATGAGAAAGGAGAATTTGCATCATCTCAAAGTGGAGGATATGGTTTGGTTTTTAAAATCAACAATGCCTCACTCAACACCCAAGTGGAAAATATCCCTATTTACTACATATTGTAGAGGTATAGTTGTTGCATCACTACAAGGATTGACAAGCGTCTAATCTTTTGAGAAAAGATTTAAGGTGAAAGCCAAGATGGCAAAATGGTTTGAATGAGATTTATTGATTTTTAGTCTTCTCACAAAAAATGTTAAGGTATTATTAATGTTGATTGAAGTTTATTTGTGAAAATGTTTTTGAAAATGCATGGACCTAAGTCCAAGTTTATTATGAAACTGGTTCAAGTTTAAAAGCAAGAAGAGTTTCCAAAAGGAGGGAGAAGATTTTTGAAATTTAAGAAGATGGGAGGAGAAGAAGAGACTATCCTAAAGAATAAGATAAAAGCTAGAGATAAGAACCATCTAACTAAAAAAAAGCCAATACTTGACATTATGAGCCAAGATAGAATTCCCATTCTTTGGATTGAAACCAAGCAAGCAAAGATACTAGACCTCTTGAGAGAACCAAACTTCAAGTGTATTAAGTCTTCACAAAAATTAGGCAGAGTAACGGCTGCATATGGGTGAATTCCAGATTATAAACAAAGAGTGTGATCACAATAACCTGCACACAAACAAATGAACAACCCAATGTCTTGAGGTAAATGTCAAGAGCTTCAGACAAAATAATCAGATAAGGTCACAAGGTCTCCAATCATAGGCCAAGGTTTCTAATCCTAAGTCCAAGAAGTCCAATGCTCCATAATACCAAGGATAGTAACCAAATATTCCAAGTATCATTATGGATTTTATGGTTCATATTGATTATTAAGTATCTTAAGAAAAGAAAAGAAAAGAAAAGCTCAAGTGAGCAAAATAAAAATGACAAGAAAGTAAATGCTCAAATGAGAAAATATGAAAATGGCATGAAATGTAAATGCTAAAAGTAAATAGTGCATAAAAATAAAAGGGGTATATAGCAAGAATACATGATAAAGTCAATTATTAGTGATTAGTGGTTAGTTGGATGATCATCTTGAAACTTGCATTTGGAACTCATTAGAGGATTGGTAGAACCAAAGCCTCCACACAACAAGTTGCATTTGATTTTCGTCAAGTATATCATCCATTTGGAATCCTCATAAGTACCATTTAATGATCAACGATGTTTAAGTGATCCGCGTTGACCAAAAGTATTGTAGATCCATTAGAGGATTGGTAGAACCAAAGCCTCCACACAATAAATCTCAAGGTTATTGGACCAATGAGATCAAATTAACATACTTGGGCTTGCAAACATAAATTTGGGCCATGAATGATCATTTATTCGAATCAGGACAAAATTTAGCGTTATGTTAAGCTATCATAAGTGGACTTATATAAAAGTCACACCTATTTTGAGGCCGGTCAATAGCAATCTATGCACCATTTGTTTTGAGACATGATATAGAGATCATGCTCCAATAACACTTAGTGCAATAAAAAAGGGATGAGATGAAGATGGGTGAGAATATACAAACCACTTTTGAATTAAATTTAATCAAACTATTATTAAAATCATTCATCCATTTTTGTGGAGTTAGACTCAACACCATGGATCCAATGATGTTAATAAAGTTCATGATCAAAAATTTAACCCAAGATCAGTCAACAAATAGTCACAAAATAATATTATATTTAATATACAAAAAAAAGGTTTTAAAAAAATGTTTTAAAATAGAAATAAAAGAGAAAATATCAACTATGTTCAAATTAATCAAGAAATAAAAAGTAAGACCATAGAAAAATCAGAAAAGGACTCAAATGATTTTATAAATTTTTTTGTAATTTTTAAAAGTCAGAAACTATTTTTTTAAATTAAAAGAAGTGAGTAAAATGAACCAAAAATGATTTAAAAAAATAACAAAGTCAGAAACAAAAATAAAATAAGGTTACCAATATTTGTCACAATATCATTGGATCATTCCATAATTTTTTTCAGAATTTAAAAATGCATAAAAGTATTTTTAAACATTTAAAACAACTCAAATAAAGTGAAAATTTATATAAAAAAATACCAAAACACAAAATTAAATTGTGAAAACATAAAATTCAAAAAGAGAATAATCAAATATATTTTTCATAATTTTTTCCAGATTTTTTGGACTTAAAATGATTTTTTGAAGTTTAAAACAATTAAATATAAAAATCAGAAAAGAAAATAAAAGTCAAAAATATGTGGACCATTGGATGAGAGTCAAAACGCGTTAGTAATCAAATCCAAGGGATCTAGCGCGCTGTGCATATCATGGTCATTAGTGAATAAAGCACTGAATCAAATGTAAATCAGAAATTCAAAAAAATCCAAATGGCGCTGCTACATTTTTTGAAGGATGACACGTTGGTTATCTTCAACCTCCAGCCAGTCCCAAAACCAGGTTGCTCAATATGTAAAATTAGAGCACGAGACATATGCCATTTGTTCCGTCTCTTCAAGACGAAGACAACCACACTCTCCCGACAAATTTATATAAACCATAGCTCAAGCAATTTGGAAGGAAAGTTTTGAAAAGGGATTTGAACTTTCCTGGTCAAAAAATGTTTCCAGTAAAAAGAAAGTGTTAGGACTAGAACCAGGGCAATGAGAGCATCACAATGATATCAAAGTTTTGAAGAATTGATGAAGGAATCTACCTATTGAAGTTGAGTTGCAGAGCTCTGAACCTGGACTTCTATGGAGCAATATAAGGCACGATTCTTGAATGTAATTTTATGGTTAGCTTCAAGGAAGATCAAGGAAGGTGAATTGATGGAATAATTGGATTGAAAAAGGCTTGAGAATAGATTTGAAAGTTTCTGAATTTTGAGTTATGGAACAAGTTTGGCAAGGTGATTCTGGCTATCCAAGCTTGAGGAAATGAATGGGGGATGACCCTCTATTTATAGGGAATCAAATGGAATGTCCAAGCGTGTGAAATGATGAAGTTTGGAGGGAAATCGTGTGAAGTTGCAAACAAGAAAAGTGTGACTTCTAATTTGATCAAAACACATCCAAAACGCGCGTTTTGTTGTGCTAATCTATTATGGAATTTCACTAAACATGTTTAGAGGCAAAAACGCGTGGAAAACTTATGATTAGAAGCCAGAACAATGATTTCAAAATCTGACTTGTGATGAAACTTCAGTTCCAAGTTACCAACTTCAAAATCATGGCATTCTCAGCTCAAGGGGTCTTAGGGCATGATTCTTGATGCTTTAGAAAGATGAGGTTACAATATTTGCAATGGAAAAAGAATGGAATCAAATGGATGCTTGAGATGAAAGTTATGTTGAGTCGAAGTTGGAGAAAAAGGGTTGACTTTCCATACTTAGAAATATTTCAAATTTTTCTTCAAAAGTGACCTATAATGTCTTGCATCCAAACATGGCCTTCCACTTGGATTTTTATCTTGACCAAAAAATATGGCATGAAATATACCTCTTGAATGACATTTTGGGACTTGAGCCATTCAAAATATCCAAAAATTGAGAGAGTTATGAATTGTTGAAGTTGGCAAAAAATCATGAAATGACCTATAATCTTTTGTATCCTTAAGGAAAGTTCCATCCATTTTCTCACTTTGCACATAAAAGAAGGCATAAATTTCACATCCTCAAGATCATTATGGAAAAATAATGGGCTCAAGGTGATAAAAATTGACCAAGTTATGATCATTTGAAGTCACACATGGAAAATTGGAGATTCATCTGGAGGACTTATAATCTTTCTTCTTCATCAAGTTTCTTCCACATGAAAACTCCTTGGAACTTTTAAAGTGATTTGTTAATAACCCTTTAAAGAGAAGGATTTCTTCGAAATCACTCCAAAATACCAAAAAGATGATCAAGATATGCTTCTTTGAAGTTCAAAACCCTAGCTCCTAGATCAAGAAAAATGCATTGAGGAACTTTGACAATTTTGAACAAACTTCTTGTACCAAAACAAATGATTTGTAAATATAAGTTGTTAAGGATGAAAATGAGAACTCATAGAAACCACAAACACTTCCATATCTTGATTATTGAGAGAAATATGCATTTGTGACCAATGGGAACAAAGCCTTGTCCAAGCATGACAACTTCTCCAATCAATCCCTTGTGATTTTGAACCAAATTTGATAATATTGAAATGTGGTGAACCAAAATAACCTTGTCATTCCATTTCCTCCAAAACAAATCCAATGGTTAGGTTTGAACTCCTTAAGCTTTATTGACTAGGGCATGGAAATAAACTCACGAACCCATGAAGCAACTTGCTGAATCTTATTGTCTTTACCTACATGAGTAACAAGCAAGACAAACCAACATTGCATTTTATTAATTAAGAGAAGAAATCAAGACAAAAATATTCATGATCACAAAAGAACACAAGTCAAGGTGCTTGGTGATTCCTCAAAGAGCAAAGCTAAATATAGGGAGTGGAACCAAGAATCCTACTGTGATCTTGTTGTGATGGAATCAACATGGTATGATGAAGGGATCCTAGGGGGGGAAATTGGGGTACAACGGCTGCCCTTATTTAAGTTTCTTCTATCCGGAGAATCGAAGGTTAAAAATATTTATGTCGACGCGATCAAAGATAGTTAAATATAAAACAAACCCTATTTTTGGCCCTAAGATGCCATGCAATGCTTATGAGCATGAATGCATATGAACAAGACCATAGAGATGCAAAACACCATTGAACAAGACCACGTTTCCCTAAAATTCTGGCATTTCGCCTAGAATGGGTCTCAACTTCTTCTTTAACCGAGGCACTTTGCCTGGAAAGGGTAAACTGTATCAAATAAAGAGACTTCCACTTGTAAAGATTTCACAACGAACTGTCTCTGCAAATTTGAAAGTCTTGCCATCCACTGGCGTAAACTGACGACAGACTGCAAACTTTCAACTCATAGAGGAGATAGCAAAAAAGTTATGTCGACTTTTACAGGGAAGCACAAGTTGCTCAAATAAAGAGACCTACTACTTGTTGTCATGGAGGATTGTAAAAAGAAATGACTTTCTGGGGAGAGAAATATGGCTTCCTAGGGAATGAAATATGACTTCCTGGGGAAATGCCACGATATTCCTGCTGAGGAGATAAAGTCTTCTTGTGCAAAATAAATGCACAAACCAAAACTCGAAGCTTTTAGAAATCCAAAGTAAATAATATTGTTGTGAAACAAAGATTCAAATCAGAAATAAACTGGAATGAAACAGTCAACCAAAATACATCCTTTGAGAAATAAACTCAAGAGGGAAAACCAAATCCATCCAAACAAGGAGCACTACAGGAAGGCTAAAGAAAAAATCTTCCACGAGAGATAACTCGGTGGGGAAATTGAAAGAATATATGATTTATACTTAAATCCAACACTCTATTGAAGAGAGGACAACGTAACTCTGCAAAACAGGGTGATATGTCAACAAAAATATTAACAAATGTCAATGAACAATGATTTTCCAATTTTAGCTATGCATGATGTATGTATGAATGTATGAGTGTTATCGTGCGTATGCTGACAAAACATATATATAACACTAGGAGTAACCAGGAAAAACCACCTCTGGCACAAACAACACTCGACTAAATCACATCCAAGATGATCATTCCAAAAAAAGTAAATTCCAGCTGAGGAAACAAAACCTACTGCCAGCTTTAGCTTTACTGGGGAGAAACATAATCTGGAAGTAAACAAAACAAAGTGATAGAATAGTACAAATACAGGGATAAAATATCCTTCTTCAGGCTTCACCAAGGAAACAAATGTTTTAAAAAGTAACACTTCTACTGGGGATTGCAAAACCAATCTCAAGTAAAGCAGATGGACACCAAATCATCAAAACATTCACTGGGGAATTCAGGTATGCTTCATTGGGGAGGTTAACACCACATCCTCAAAGGGAAAACCATAATACGTTCTTCACTAGAGAAACCGGGGACCTGCGTTCTTCAAGAGTGATTATGGTACCAACTTCTCTGGAAAAAGAACTTCCATTAGACCGAACGAAAACATCACTGGAGAAATCTCGGATTGAAACTTCACATCATGAAAACTCAGAAAAGAGGAGAAATGAATCCAAACTTGACCGAGGATATCGAATTCATGAACCTAATACGGCGAATCATCCTGAGTAAAACTTCCGGAGGGGAACAAAAACTTCTTAAAACAATTGGAGTTTGTCCATTCCTGGGATCACCATTTTTGTTGTTGTTGTTTTTTTTGCATCACAAATTCTAAAGTAAAAGCAAATTGTAAATTTTTTTGAAAAATTGATTTTGTTATTTAATCTTTTTGCTTTGAAAGTTATTATCAATAATAAATGGATTCTTTCCAAGCTAAATAAAATAAGAAACACGGAGAATTGGGTAACAACTCAAACTTTATTAATAGAATGGTAGTCTATGAATGGCGAGACTCCATAGATGATTACAAAGTTTGGAAAATGGTAATATATAATGGAAAAGATACATTGAGAGACAATGACCACTATCCCCTCTAACAATTTTTTGAAATCCTGAGCAACGACTTCTGTTGAAGTATGATGAGGATTCGAGAAGATTGTTACTTCAATGATCAGATCTTGCATGACACAGTTACTTTCCAAGAAAGTCCCTAACTTTTTCCTAAGCTGCCCTTGCGGGTTTTCAACTTAGCGGGAAATTTATTCTATTTATGTCTCTAACTTTTGCCTAGACCGCCCTTTCGGGTTTTCGGCCTACCGAGACGCTCTTTTTTGCCTAAGCCGCCCTTTCGGGTTTTCAACTTAGCGAGTTGTTCTTTTATTTCTTTAGGCGAAGTATTTCTTGACTGCATCAACATTCATGGGACGTGGGAACTCCTCGCCATCCATAGTTTCAAGAATTAATGCACCACCAGAGAAGGCTTTCTTGACAACATATGGGCCTTCAAAATTGGGAGTCCACTTGCCCCTAGAATCAGTGTTGAAAGACATGACCTTCCTGAGCACGAGGTCGCATTCTCTGGATTCACGAGGTTTGACCTTTTTATCGAAAGATTTCTTCATTCTTTTCTAATATAACTGTCAATGAAACAAAGCTGTCATCCTCTTCTCTTCGACCAGATTCAATTGGTTAAACCGGTTTTGGACCCATTCAGTCTCTGTCAACTTGGTTTCCATTATCACACGCAAAGAGGGGATCTTAACCTCGACTGGGAGTACAACTTCCATTCCATACACAAGGGCAAACGGGGTTGCTCCTGTTGAGGTGCGGACAGATGTTCGATATCCATGCAAAGCAAAAGGGAGCGTTTCATACCAATCCTTGTAAGTAACAACCATCTTATGGATGATATTCTTGATATTCTTATTAGCAGATTCAACAATCCCATTCATCTTCGGCCTGTATGGAGATGAATTATGATGGACAATCTTGAATTCTTCACACAGTTCTGTCATTATTTTATTGTTCAAATTCGAGCCATTGTTGGTGATAATTCTGCTCAGCACACCATACCGACATATAAGATTATTCTTGATGAAGCGCACAAACACCTTCTTAGTGATATTAGCATATGAAGCAACCTTCACCCACTTGGTGAAGTAATCAATTGCTACCAAGACGAAACGGTGTCCATTCGAATCTTTGGGTTCTATCATCCCAATCATGTCAATACTCCACATCGAGAAAGGCCACGGGGAGGAAATCACACTGAGAAGTGTCGGAGGCACATGGACCTTATCTGCATAAATCTGGCATTTATGACACTTCTTTGCAAATTTATAACAATCAGATTCCATTGTCCGCCAATAGTAACCTGCCCTTAGCATCTTTTTAGCCATCGAATGTCCATTGGCATGAGTGTTAAAATGAACCTTCATGAATCTCATGCATCAGCATGTCTGCTTCGTGTCTATCCACGCATCTGAGCAAGACCATGTCATAATTTCTCTTATACAACACATTTTCACTGAGGAAGAAACTACCTGCCAATCTTCTCAATGTCTTTCTATCTTTATTCGATGCACCAATCGGGTATTCCTGAGTCTGGAGAAACTGCTTGATATCATAATACCAAGGCTTCTCATCTGCTACCTCCTCTATTATAAACACATGAGCAGGCCTATCCAGTCGCCGAACCATACTTCGAGGTATATCATTTCATATATTTACTTGATACATAGAAGCCAGAGTTGCCAGAGCATCCACCATTTGATTTTCATCTCTTGGAATATGATGGAATTCAACTTTATTAAATAAGGGTAACAACCTTCTAGAATAATCTTTGTAAGGGATCAAGCCGGGGTGACGATTATCCCATTCTCCTTTAATCTGGTTTATTACCAAAGCCGAAACTTCGTACACATAAATACTCTTAATTATGAGATCAATAGCTTCATATAGACCTATGATGCAAGCCTCATATGCTGCCATATTATTAGTACAATCAAATGTCAACATTGCAGGAAAAGGAATGTGCGATCCATGTGGAGTGACAATCACAACACCAATTCATTTACCATAAGCATTCACAGCTCCATCATATATCAAACTCCAACGAGATTCAGGATCAGGACCTTCCTCAGGCAATGGTTCATCATAATCTTTTACTTTCAATAACATCACATCCTCATCAGGGAAATCATACTCCACAGACTGATAATCCTCAACTGGTTGGTGAGCAAGATAATCTGTCAACACACTACTTTTAATAGCTTTTTGAGTGCGGTATTCAATGTCATATTCAGATAACAACATCTGCCAGCGGGAAATTCTCCCAGTAAGAGCAGGCTTTTCAAAAATGTACTTGATTGTATCCATTTTGGAGATCAACCAAGTAGTGTCATTCAACATATACTGCCGTAAACGCTTTGCCGCCTAGGCTAGAGCACAACATGTCTTTTCCAGCATGGAATACCGCAACTCACAATCAATAAACTATTTACTGAGATAATAAATGGCAAACTCTTTCTTCCCAGTTTCATCCTGTTGTCCCAGAATACAACCCATGGAATTATCTAACACTGTCAAATACATAATCAACGGTCTTCCTTCGACGGGAGGGAGCAAGATAGGAGGTTCAAGCAGATATTCTTTAATACTTTCAAATTCCCTTTGGCAGTCATCCGTCCACACACATCCTTGATCTTTCTTTAACAACTTAAAGATCAGTCTATATGTTGCAGTCATGTGGGAAATGAATATGGAAATATAATTCAAACGCCCGAGGAACCCTCTGACTTACTTTTCAGTTCTTGGCGCTGGCATCTCTTGAATTGATTTTACTTTATCAGGGTCAACTTCAATTCCTTTCTGGCTAACAATGAAACCCAACAATTTTCCTGATCGAACACCAAAGGTGCATTTATTTGGATTCAAGCAGAGACGATACTTCCTCAAACGTTGAAACAACTTCAACAAATCTTCTACATGCCCTTCTTCAGTATGGGTTTTAGAAATCATATCATCAACATATAACTCGATTTCCTTGTGCATCAGATCATGGAATAGGGTTGTCATAGCCCTCTGGTACATTGCACCAGCATTCTTCAACCCAGAGGGCATCACTCTGTAACAGAATGTTCCCCAGGGTATGATAAACGTTGTTTTTTCCAAGTCCTCTGGAGCCATTCTTATTTGATTATACTCGGAAAATCCGTCCATGAACGAGAATACTTTGAATTTTGTTGTGCTATCCACTAACATATCAATGTGTGGCAATGGAAAATCATCTTTTGGACTAGCTTTATTTAGATCTCTGTAATCTACGCACATGCGGACTTTTTCGTCTTTTTTTGGTACTGAGACAATATTGGAAATCCATTAAGGATACACTAACGTCACAAGAAAACCAACATTAATCTGCTTTAGAACCTCCTCTTTGATCTTTACTGCCATATCTGGGTGAGTTCTTCTCAACTTCTGTTTGATTGCCAGACACTCTGTTTTCAACGGTAAATGGTGCTACACAATATCTGTATCTAGACCAGGCATATCTTGGTAAGACCAAGCAAAAATATCCACATACTCTTTCAACAGCTCAATCAACCTGCTCTTCACATCAGGATGCAGCGATACTCCAATCTTGACTTCTTTCGGATCTTCTTCTGAACCCAAATTGATCACTTTCAAAGGCTCTTTATATGGCTGAATGGTATTTTCCTCGTGCTCAAGCAACCGTGAGACCTCTTCTGGAATCTCATCATAATCTTCTTCTTCGGACCCATACACAGGACATTCAAAGTTAGGAAAGGGTGCAGGGTCATTGTATTTAACGGGTTTTTTAATTAATCTGCACATATGATTTATGGTTGCTTTTAGAAACTGACACATATAACAAGTGACCATGCAGATTGAATTTTAGTTATTATTTATTTTGAAGGGTTTTTTCTGATTACCATTTCCCAAGAAAAAGCAGAAAATAAAGACACAATTTGGGAAACAAAGACAACTTTCATTATTGATTTTAAAAGTCACAGCAAACAGATAAGCCATACAACATTAATACTTCCACCTTGGGCAGAGTGAAAGCTTTTCAAAAAGATTAATAAAACAAATTACTTTGAAACATGTATGCAAGAGGGAACGTCAATGGTGATCCAGTTCTGAACCCTAACTTCGTGCATCACATAATACGACATTTCCTGCTCTGCTTCATCTTCCACAATGGCATTAATCCCTAAAATAGTTGGATGAAGATAACCCCTGCTACAGAAAATGTCTTGATACTTGCTTGCAGCAGACTTCGGCTTCATGCTCTTACCTATGTCATTCTTCAAAGAGAACCTCAATCCGGCTCTGTTCTTGTTTACATGTGGATCCAAAATCTATCCCCATACCTCACTATGACCCTTTCGCACAACTTGTTATGCATCCTTAAGCGAAAACATGGAATTCTCATTTCCTCTTATGTTGTCAATGGATAAGTCTTGGAACTGGGTTCCAACATCAGCTTCATTCGCCTCCACAATGTTGAAAGAGGACAAATGAGATATCAATAATGCTTTTTCCCCATTTATGATCACTACTTTCCCTTCATATACAAATTTCAGTTTATGGTGTAAAGTTGAAGTGACAGCCCCTGCCTCATGAATCCACGGCCTTCCCAACAAATAGCTATAAGCGGGAACAATGTCCATGACCTAGAAAGTTATATGAAACAAATATGGTCCTATATGAATAGGCAAGTTCACTTCACCAATAACATATTTCCTTGATCCATCAAAGGATTTCACAATGATACCACTCGGGCGCATAGGTGTTCCTTGATATTTCAACTTCATAAGAGTTCTCCTCGGTATAACATTCAAAGCGGATCCATTATCAATCAGCACATTGGATAATGAATCATTCTTGCAATTTATATAGACGTGGAGGGCCAGGTTGTGATTCCTTCCTTCATCTGGAAATTCATCATCGCAGAAACTCAAGTCATAACATGACTTAATGTTCCCTATTACGCAAATGAATTGGTCTATTGGCATATCACTCTCCACAAAAGCTTGGTCCAATACCCTCATCAAGGATTCTCTGTGAGCAGAGGAGTTCATCAATAAAGCCAAGATAGATATTTTTGAAGGAGTCTGCAGTAGCTGATCTATAATTTTGTAGTCGCTCATATTGATTATCTTCAAAACATCATCCACTTATTTCTCTAACGTAGCCCCACTAGTCTCACTCGTAGCCTTCTTGGGTTCAACATTCTCAGCAATTTTCTTTCCAGGACTAACATCTCCTCGAACAACTGGTGCAAACACACGACCGCTGCGGGTCACCTTGCTATTTTCGGCAATATTTCCAACATCAGGCATTGGCTGGATGGGAACTTCCACTCCATCCTCTAAGATTGTAGCATTGTATTTGTAGGGCACAACCTTATCTGACTTGTAGGGGATATGACCCAGTAAACTAATCACCAATGGGGTAACAGCTGGCTTGCTATAATATTCAACTTCGAGATGGGCGGGTGCACTAAAACAAGGCACAATGACGTTTACCCCTTTTTCAACATAATCAACTATTACAAAGTCATCTTTGGAAAACAAATCTTGATCTGGGGAGAAATACTCATCTGCAGAGGCATACTCTTCATCTGGGGAGAAATACTCATCTGCAGAGGCATACTCTTCATCTGAATCTTCTTCAGTCAAGCAAACCTCAACCAAATAAACTTCATGGTAATCATCCCTTTGAACTGTAACCTTGATAGTTCCATTTTCCAACAATAACTGAACACCTTTCTTAACAATTGAACATCCTAGCGAGTCCCGACAGCAAATTCGGCAAGATCCATACTGATGTTCTTCCTGACCAGTCATGTGGAAGAAAGTAGCATGCAATTTCATAAGGTCCTCATTCATATACTCTACATCAAAAATTCTGAATTCTCCAGGACATCCAGAAACCATATTCACCTCCTCTTCATACTCTGCCCTAGGCCTGATTATATGGATGAGGCCCTCATCCATCATCTCCTGTAAATCAGCCTTTATCTTATCGTAACCCTGTATGTCTGCACTGCAAATAGCACAATTGGAATGGTTATGCGTATAGTAGCTAAATTCAGAGGTATGCATGCATTTTCACCAAATCTCCTCTAACCAGATTAATATCAAAAATCCGGAAGTCGCCTGGATAACCGGCCACCATATTCACAACATTTACTCATTCATTCTTGGGTAGAGGATTGTCTTTCAGATTAGGGCCCACATCCTTAAAAGATAGAATACCAGACTTCACCAATTTCTGCACCTCAGTCTTCAAAGGATAACATTTCTCAACATTATGCCCTGGTGCTCCCTGATGAAAAGCACATGTTTGGTCTGCCTTGTAATACCAAGGCAATGGTGATGGTACAACGGGAGGTGGTTGGGTATGAACCAACTTCTTCTAAATCAATGCTGGTAGTAACTTTGTATAGCTCATAGGAATAGGGTCATAACTCTCCCTTCTCTGATTATACCCTTGATTCCCCTGATGGGACGGTCTCTGATAAGGAACGGTAGTTGGAGCTGCACCCACAATTGGAGTAACTGAGGCGACTTGTTGATGACGTTGATAATTCCTCCTAGGAGTATTAACCCTCCTCTCTTGCATAAAAACATTTGCATCCCCTTCCTTCTTCTTGGTAAACCCATAAGATGGCTTCTTCACACCTCCAGATCCTTCACTTCTCGTTAAACGACCCTCTCTTATAGCCTCTTCTAAGCGGATACCCATTCCTACCATTTTAGTAAAGTCACTTAGTGCACTTGCTACCATCCTCTCGTAGTAGAAAGCACCCAGAGTTTTCAAGAAAATCTTAGTCATCTCCTTCTCTTCCATGGGAGGAATCACTTGGGCGGCTACCTCACGCCATCTTTATGCATATTCTTTGAATGATTCCCTGTCTTTCTGAACCATGGCCCTGAGTTGATCACGGTCATGCGCAATGTCCATGTTGTACTTGTATTGTTTGATGAACGCTTCTCCCAAATCATTGAAAGTATGGATGTTAACACTGTCCAAACTCATATATCACTTCAGTGCAACACCGGTCAAACTATCCTGAAAAAAGTGAATCATCAGACGTTGATCATCAGTATGGGTAGACATTCTCCTTACATACATAACCAGATGAGCACGAGGTCAAGTGTTTCCCTTGTACTTCTCAAACTCCGGGACCTTAAACTTAGCAGGGTATCTTAACATTCGGGACCAAGCATAATTCATTCACATTCTGCCCGAATAACTCTTTTCCCCAGAGGGCCTTCATCTCCCTCTGCATCTTGTCAAACTGCTCTTGAAAATCATCCATTCTGTCATAAAGACCCAAGTCTTCACTTGGTGGAGGGAAAGGACGACACACATCATCGTTAACAAACGGAACCATATTCACCGAAGGAGGTGCAGCAGGAGCAGCATGCACCACAGGAGGTGCAGGAGTAACAATAGTTTGAACAATTGGAGTATCTTGAGGACCAAGATTGAAACCTTTAGGTGCAAAATTCTCTGGAATTCCCCATGGATAACCTTGAGGCATACGATTCTGAACAACAGCTGGAGCGGAAGATACGAGAACAGCTGGAGCTTCAGTAGTAACCCTTGTTGGTTGAGGTTGAACACTCGGTGGCTAATTCTGAGCAGCCACCAGAGATTCCACCAGAGCAGTAAGATTGGCCATGCCAGCCTTCAAAGCAGAAACCTCCTCGCGTAGCTCACGATTCTCTTGTTCTAAGTTGTCCATCTTATTTTTGAAATTAGCCCGAGTGTTGTAGTGATGAGTCAGCTTGCTGATTGAAGTAAAGAAGCTTGGTAAGACACCTGGATATGCATAACAAATGCAAGAAATATGTGCAATATGATGCATGATATTCAACACACATGATTTTATTTTATTATTCAATATTTCAAGGGATTTAAAATTTATGGACATATTGCAAATATCAAAGTAATAACGCATTTGAAATACTGAAAATTTTTATTATAACAACTCCAAAATGGATTACAAGTTTCAATGATCCCAAGTAAAATATGAAAATAAAATCTAAAACCCTGAGAAGTAAAGATGATGGAGATCACTCTATACGCTGGCGCTTCCTTGTGAGCCTGGAAATCTGAGCCTTCAACCTCTGGTTTTCTACCGCATATCTGGTGGCAACCTCCTTCCAATCACCTGAATTAGGGAGTGAGCAAATGGCATCTGACTGGGGCTTAGGAGAAAATAAATCCCCTTTCCTCTCCATGGTCTCTACAGCCCGTCTCTCAAGAATCTCAATCAAGTCATCTTTCTCCTTAAAATCTGCTCTATAAGAAATCTCCAATGTTTGGCACTTGTTCTTCCAAGCATCCTTTTCCTGTTGCATCCTGACTAAAGCAAGTTGTAGCTCTTCTAGATCATCCAATAAGGGAGGAGTGGTCTTCACAAATAAATTAGGCATAGGTGTTTCCCGGGAATACGGCATCTTCAACTGAATAGCTCTCGTTTGGATCCACTGAAGATATGGCTCCAAAGAAACAACACCCCTATGTCCCAAATCCTTCCTACTCTTCTTATGAATGTGACGCCAGGCCTTCGCAATCTTCTCCCTAGCTTACATATGGTCTTCTCCCTCCTTTAGAAAGAAACTACTCAAATGAATACTATTTGGTTTATCCCTCATCGGATAACCGAGTTGTCTTCGTGCAAGAACAGGGTTATAGTTAATTCCTCCCTTTGTACCAAGAAGAAGTACATTGGGGAAACTACCACAGATGTCAGTAATCTCTATATCCTATTAAGCTCAATGATACCAATCAATATCCGAGTGAGTAAGTGCCATGATCTTAGGAGCCCAATGGGGTTCCTTCTTGACATCCCAAAAAGCATCAGACTGAGGCATATGAGAGATAAACCACCGGTACAACAGAGGCGTGCAACAGATAATCTTCCCCCCATGGTAAGAATTCAGAAGATGAATAGAGTAATAAGCATCACCCAACAATGTAGGAACTGGGTTTCCGATCATGAAGATCCTGATAACATTAATGTCAACAAACTTGTCCACATTAGGAAATAAGAACAACCCGTAAGCAAGTAGAGCAAACATGGCCTCAAAAGCGACTGTACTCTTCATCATGGAAAAGTAGCGAGATTTCTCTAATAAGAACTGAGCTGGTAATCCTCTAATCCCTCCTTTAGTAGTCATATGGGCTTCAACCTCAGACTTCCCCAGATGGATCAAAGCAGCAATCTCATGCGATTTTGGCTCATCCTCCAAGCCAGTAAAAAGAATACGATTGGTAACACGTAAATCCAATAGATAAGAATACTCCTCTAGAAACTGTTAGTTAGGAAAAGTAAAGCAATGATACATCGGATCATATAACTGGACCAAGGTCGAGAGAATACCCTCCTTCATCTTCAACTTCATGAGAGGAATGATGGATCCACACTTCTTCCGAAAATCTACAGAACACTCAATCTCGGGAATTAGACTGATCAACTCATCTAACTTGGGATCCTTGAAACTGTACTTCCCGGTCTTTCTTTTCCCAGAGTCCATGGTTAAAAAGTACCTGAGATATTCACAAATGGTCAACTTCTAAATCCCTTGAAATGAGATCTCTTCAAAAGATGCTTATGAGTGCATGGATGCATGATGCAGCAATCACACACAAGATCACACATATAGGGTTCATAGGTTTAACGTCACGAGCATGAGGTCAAAGGTACTACCCACAAGGTATGGTCTAAAAGTTATCACCTGTTGTTGTACCCCAATTTTCCCCCTAAGATCCCTTCATCATACCATGTTGATTCATTCACAACAAGATCATACTAGGATTCTTGGTTCCCCTCCCTATATTTAGCTTTGCCCTTTTGAGGAATCACCAAGCACCTTGACTTATGTTCTTTTGTGATCATGAATATTTTTTTTCTTGATTTCTTCTTTTAACTAATAAAATGCAATGTTGGTTTGTCTTGCTTGTTATCTATGTAGGTAAAGGCAATGAGATTTAACAAGATACCCCATGGGTTCATGAGTTTATTTCCATGCCCTAGTCAATAAAGCTTGAGGAGTTCAAACCTCACCATTGGATTTGTTTGGAAGAAATGGCATGGCAAGGTTATTTTGTTTCACCACATTTCAAGGTTATCAAATTTGGTTGAAAAGTACAAGGGGTTGATTGAAGAGGTTGTCATGCTTGGACAAGGCTTTGTTCCCATTGGTCACAAGTGCATATTTCTCTCAATTTTCAAGATATGGAAGTGGTTTTGGTGGCTATGAGTTCTCATTATCATCCTCAACAACTTCTATTTACAAATCATTTGTGTTGGTACAAGAAGTTTGTCCAAAATTGTCAAAGTTCCTCAAAGCATTCTCTTGATCTAAGGAGCTAGGGTTTTAAACTTCAAAGAAATGTATCTTGCTCATCTTTTGGTATTTTTGAGTGATTCCAAATACATACATCTCTTCAAAGGGTTACCAATAAATCACTTCAAAAGTTTCAAGGATTTTTCGTGAGGAATAGGCTTAATGAGGAAGAAAGATTACAAGTCCTCCAGATGAATCCCCAATTTTCCAGGTGTGACTTCAAATGATCATAACTTGGTCATTTTTAATCACCTTGAGCCTGTTATTTTTCCACAATGATCTTGAAGGTGTGAACTTTATGCCTTCTTTTATGTGTAAAGATATAAAATGGATGGAAGTTACCCTAAAGATGCAAAATGTTATAGGTCATTTCATGATTTTTTGCCAACTTCAACAATTCATAACTCTCTCAAATTTTTGATATTTTGAATGGTTCAAGTTTCAAAATGTCATTCAAGAGATCTATTTCATGCCATATATTTTGGTCAAGAGAAAATTCCAAGTGGAATACCATGTTTGGATGCAAGACATTATAGGTCATTTTTGAAGAAGAACTTGAAATATTTATAAGTATGGAAAGTCAACTCTTTTTCTCCAACTTTGACTCAACACAACTTTCAGCTCAAGCATTCATTTAACTCCATTATTTTTCCATTGCAAAGCTTGTAACATCATCTTTCTAAAGCATCAAGAATTATTTCCTAAGACCCCTTTAGCTGAGAATGCCATTGGTCAGAAGTTAGCAATTTGAAACTGAATTTTTAACCAAGTCAGAAGTTTGAAATCCTTGATTTGGCTTCTAAACACTTTATTTCTGCGTGTTTTTGCTTCTAAACATGTTTAGTGAACTTCCAGAAGTGATTAGCATAGCAAAACGCGTGTTTTAGATGAGTTTTGATCAAGTTTGAAGTCATACTTTTCTTGTTTGCAAATTCACACGATTTCCCTCCAAACTTCATCATTCCACACGCTTGAACATTCCATTTGATTCCCTATAAATAGAGGGTCATTTCCCATTCATTTTCTCAAGCTTGGATAGCTAGAATCACCCTGCCAAACTTGTTCCACAACTTAGAATTCAGTAACTTTAAAATCCATTCCCAAGCCATTTCTAATCCAATTTTCCATTAATTCAACTTCCCTGATTTTCCATGAAGCAAACCATATAATTACATTCAAGGATCGTGCCCTATACTACTCCATAGAAGTCCAGTTTCAGAGCTCTGCAACTCAACTTCAATAGGTAGATTCCTTCATCAATTCTTAAAAACTGATATCATTGTGATGCTCTCATTTCCCTGGTTCTAGTCGCAACACTTACCTTTTGCTGGAAACACGTTTTGACCATGAAATTTCAAATCCCTTTTCAAAACTTTCTTTCCAAATTGCTTGAGCTACAATTTATATAAATTTGGCGCGAGGGTGTGGTTGTCTTCGTCTTGAAGATATGAAGCGATTGGCATAGGTCTGAGCTTCTGATTTTATAGTTTGAGAGACCTGTCAATCACGTTGGCTGAAGGTTGAAGATGACCTACGTGTCATCTTCCAACCAATGATGGCACACCACTTGTTATTTTTGAAAATCTGATTTATATTTGATTTTGTACTTTATTTACTAATGACCATGGTATACACAGCGCGCCAGATCCCTTGGATTTGATTACTAATGCGTTTTGACTCTCATCCAATGGTCCACATATTTTTACTTTTATTTTCTTTTCTGATTTTTATATTTTAATTGTTTTAAATTTCAAAAAAATCATAGAAAATTCATTTCAAGTCCAAAAAATCTGAAAAAATTATGAAAAATATTTTTGATTATTCTCTTTCTGATTTTTATTTTTTCACAATTTAATTTTGTGTTTTGGTATTTTTTATAAATTTACACTTTATTTGAATTATTTTAAATGTTTAAAAATGCTTTTATACATTTTTAAATTCTAAAAAAATTATGGAATGATCCAATGATATTCTGACAAATATTGGTGACCTTATTTTATTTTTGTTTCTGACTTTGCTAATTTTTATCATTTTTGGTTTATTTTACCTATTTCTTTTAATTTTAAAAATAGTTTTTGACTTCAAAAAATTACCAAAAAATTTATAAAATCATTTGAGCCCTTTTCTGATTTTTCTATGGTCTTACTTTTTATTTTTTGATTAATTTAAACATAGTTGATATTTTTCTCTTTATTTTCTATTTTTAAACAATAATTTTAAACCCTTTTGTATATATTAAAGTGTAATATTATTTTGTGACTATTTTCTGGTTGATCTTGGGTTAAATTTTGGATCATGAACTTTATTAACATCATTGGATCCATGGTTTTGAGTTTAACTCCATAAAAATGGATGAATGATTTTAATAATAGTTTGATTAAATTTAATTCAAAAGTGGTTTGTATTTTCTCTCTCACCCCTCTTCATCTCATCCCCTTCTTATTGCACTAAATGTTGTTGGAGCATGATCTCTATATCATGTCTCAAAACAAGTGGTGCATAGATAGCTATTGACCGGCCTTAAAATAAGTGCGGCTTCTATATAAGTCCACTTACGATTGCTTAACATAATGCTAAATTTCGTCCCGATTCGAATAAATGATCATTCGTGGCCCAAACTTATGTTTGCAAGCCCAAGTATGTTAGTTTGATCTCTTTGATCCAATAACCTTGAGATTCATTATGTGGAGGCTTTGGTTTTACCAATCCTTTAATGGATCTACAACATCTTTGGTCAACGCGGATCACTTAAACATCGTTGATCATTAAATGTCACTTGTGAGAATTCCAAATGGATGATATACTTGACAAAAAGCAAATGCAACTTGTTGTGTGGAGGCTTTGGTTCTACTAATCCTCTAATGAGTTCCAAATGCAAGCTTCAAGATGGTCATCCAACTAACCACTAATTATTTACTTGTTTTACTTTATGCTTTTATTTTTTTATGCTTTATGTACCATTTACTTTTAGCATTTACATTTCATGCCATTTTCATCTTTCCTCATTTGAGAATTTACTTTCTTGTCATTTTTACTTTGCTCACTTGAGTTTTTCTTTTCCTTTTTAAGATACTTAATAATAACCATAAACCCTAAAAATCTTTAATGGTACTCAGGCTATTTAGTTACTATCCTTGGCATTATAGAGCATGAGACTTTTCTTGGACTTAGGATTAGAAACCTTGGCCTATCTTGGAGACTTTTTGATCTTATCTGATTATTTTGTCTGGAGTTCTTGAGGTTTACCTCAAGACATTGGGTTGCTTGTTTGTTTTTGTGTGCAGGTTTTTTGTGATTACACCCTTTGTTTGTAATCTGGAACTCACCCGTATACAGATGTTACTCGGCCCAATTTTTGTGAAGACTTAATACACTTGAAGTTTGGTTCTCTCAAGAGGTCTAGTATTTTTTTTGCTTGATGGGTTTCAATCCAAGGAATGGGAATTCTATCTTGGCTCATAATTTCAAGTATTGGCTTCTTGTTGGTTAGATGGTTCTTATCCCTAGCTTTCACCTTATGCTTTAGATAGCCTCTTCTTATCCTCCCATCTTCTTTAATTTCAAAAATTATCTCCCTCCTTTTGAAAACTCTTCTTATTTTAAACTTGAACCACTTTCATAATAAACTTGGACTTAGGTCCATGCATTCTCAAACATTTTTATAAATAAACTCTAATCTACTTAATAATACTTTAACATTTTTTGTGAGAAGACTAAAAGTCAATCAAATCTCATTTCAAACTATTTTTCCACTTTGGCTTTCATCTTTAAACTTTTATCAAAAAAAAGATTGAACTCTTGTCAATCTTTATAGTGATGAAAACAACTATAATTCTACAATATGTAGTGAAGAGAGATATTTTCCACTTGGGTGTTGAGTGAGGCATTGATGATTTTAAAATCCAAGCCATATCCTCCACTTTGAGATGATGCAAATTCTCCTTTCTCATAATTGTGGGTAGTAGGTATGTTTTCCACACGGACAATGACGATGATGTTTTATCTCATAAAATTAACCAACATATTTGTGTTTTAAATTTTTAAAAGAGGAACTACGTGTACACTGATCCTCTATTGCACGAAAAGGTGGTATGTAGGCACTAAAGGTTCGCAACCGCGGCGGGTGCAAAAATCATAAAATAAATATATTTATTTTCTCACCTCCACATCCATTTTTATGCAACATTTTTATAGCCAAAATATACAGATTTTACAAAGAAGTTCCAGCGGAGTACCGTAGATGTTTAGGCTGCTAATACCTTCCCTTTGCATAACCAACCCCCTTACCTTGAATCTTTCCCCCTTTTTTGGGTTATTCACTCTTTTCCCATTCCTTTGGAAACAATAAAGCGCGGTGGCGATTTTTATTTTGAACTGTATAAGTCAAGTCAATCCAATGGTTTAGTCTTAAAATATTTCAACCGCTAAAAAATGGCGACTTCACTGGGGAAAGGTTGACCTCTTGTTGGTCCATCCCCAAGTGGGTTGAGCCTATCTTTGTTTATATATGTATATGTGTTATTATTGTTTTTTGTGTTATATGTTGTATATATGTTTGTCTGGATTTTCCTGGTCTTTAGGGTGCTTGGTGATTACTCATAAGTCCTATACCCGGACTTGGGAGAACTTTAAGATAGGACGGGCAGTATAGTCATGTTAACTTTGAGGGAGTAATCCCAAAAAAAGAGGCATGCGATCCCCCACTCAGTGGAGGCCCCTTTGACTGTAGTGTTATTTACGGAGTAATCGGGAAAACGTACTGCTTTCGACCTGGGAGCCTGCTGAAATTGAGGATCGTAGAATATCTAACCCATCTTGGCCTTTTAAGTGTAGTGCGGAAGCTATGACTGAGTAATTCGGAAATAGTTGTCACATGATACTACACTCGGACGAGTCTTTCTTGAGAATGTTACTAATTATCGAGTTAATCAAGAAGTTGGTAATATCCTAAGGAAGGATGTAGACTCTGGGAACTTCTAGAGCCTTGTTCGGCAGGTGATAAATTTTAGACCAACACCTTACGGGTAGTACCTTTGACCTCTTGCTCGTGACGTTGAACCTATGAACCCTATATGTGTGATCTTGGGTGTGATTGTTGCATCATGCATCCATGCACTCATAAGCATCTATTGAAGAAACCATATTCCAAGGGATTTAAAGGTTTACCATTTCTAAATATCTCAGGTAATTTCTAACTATGGATTCTGGAAAGAGAAAGACCAGGAAATACAGTTTCAAGGATCCCAAGATAGATGAGTTGATCAGTCTAATTCTCGAGATCGAGTGTTCTGCAGACTTTCGGAAGAAGTATGGATCCATTATTCCTCTCATGAAGCTGAAGATAAAGGAGGGTATTCTCTCGACCTTGGTCCAATTCTGTGATCCTATGTATCATTGTTATACTTTTCTCGACTATTAGTTGATGCCCACACTGGAGGAGTATTCTTATCTATTGGATTTACCTGTTACCGATCATGTTCCTTTTACTGGTTTGGAGGGTGAGCCAAAACCACATGAGATTGCTGCTTTGATTCATCTGGGGAAATCTGAGGTGGAAGTCCATATGACTACTAAAGGAGGAATTAGAGAATTACCAGCTCAGTTCTTATTGTAGAAAGCTCATTACTTTTCCAGAATGAAGAGTACAGTTGCTTTTGAGGCCATCTTTGTTCTACTTGCTTACGGTTTGTTCTTATTTCCTAATGTGGACAAGTTTGTTGACATTAACGCTATCAGGATCTTCATGATTGGAAACACAATTCCTACATTATTGGGTGATGCTTATTACTCTATTCATCTTTGGAATGCTTATCATGGGGGGATGATTATTTGTTGCACGCCTCTGTTGTACCGGTGGTTTATCTCTCATATGCCTCAGTCTGATGCTTTTTGGGATGTTAAGAAGGAACCCCGTTGGGCTCCTAAGATCACGACACTTACTCACTGGGATGTTGATTGGTATCATCGAGCTTACCAGGATATAGAGATTATTGACAGTTTTTATAGTTTCCCCAATGTACCTATTCTTGGTACAAAGGGAGGAATTAACTATAACCCTGTTCTTGCACGACGACAGCTCGGTTATCCGATGAGGGATAAACCGAATAGTATTCATTTGAGTAGTTTCTTTCTGAAGGAAGGAGAAGACCATAGGGAAGCTGGAGAGAAAATTACGGAGGCCTGGCGTCACATTCATAAGAGGAGTAGGAAAGATTTGGGACCTAGGGGTTCTGTGTCTTTGGAGCCATATCTTCAGTGGGTCCGATTGAGAGATGTTCAGTTAAAGATGTCGTATACCCGTGAGACACCCATGCCTGATCTATTTATAAAGACCACTCCCCCTTATTAGATTATCTAGAAGAGCTGTAGCTTGCTTTGGTTAGGATGCAACAGGAAAAGGATGCTTGGAAGAACAAGTTCCAAACTTTAGAGAGTTCCTATAGAGCAAACTTGAAAGAGAAAGACGACTTGATTGAGATCCTTGAGAGTCGAGCGGTAGAGTCTATCCAGAGGCAAGGGGATTTATTTTCTCCTAAGCCTCAATCAGGTGCTGATAACTCACTTTATGTTTTAGATGATTGGAAGGAGGTTGCCACCAGATATGCGGAAGAAACCCAGAGGTTGAAGGCTCAGATTTCCAGGCTCACGAGGAAGCGTCAACGTATAGAGTGATCTCTATCAGTTCTATTTCTCAGGGTTTTAGATTTTATTTTCATCTTGTACTTGGGATCATTGAAACTTGTAATCCATTTTGGAGTTGTCATAATAAAATTTTTCAGTATTTCAAATGCGTTATTACTTTGATGTTTGCAATATGTCTATAAACTTTAAATCCCTTGAAATATTAATAACAAAATAAAATTAATCATGTGCATTGCACATCATGCATCATATTGCACGTATTTCTTGCATTTGTTATGCATATCCAGGTGTCTTACCAAGTTTCTTTACTTTGTTTAGCAAGCTGACTCACCACTACAACACTCGGGCTAATTTCAAAAAGAAGATGGACAACTTAGAACAAGAAAATCGCAAGATGCGCGAGGAAGTTTCGGCTTTGAAAGCCAGCATGGCCAATCTGACTACTCGGATGGAAACTTTGGTAGCTGCTCAGAATCAGCCACCAAGTGTTCAACCTCAACCAACAAGGGCAACTACTGAAGTTCCGACTGTTCCCGTATCTGCTACTCCAGCTGTTGTTCAGAATTGCATGCCCCAAGGTTATCCATGGGGAATTCCAGAGAATTTTGCACCTAAATGTTTCAATCTTGGTCCTCAAGATACTCCATTTGTTCAGACTATTGTTACTCATGCACCTTATGTGGTGCATATTGCTCCTGCTGCACCTCCTTCAGTGAATATGGTTATGTTTGTTAATAATGATGTGTGTCGTCCTTTCCCTCCACCGAGTGAAGACTTGGGTTTTTATGACAGAATGGATGATTTTCAAGAGTAGTTTGACAAGATGCAGAGAGAAATGAAGGCCCTCAAAGGAAAAGAGCTATTTGGGCAGAATGTGAATGAGTTATGCTTGGTCCCGAATATTAAGATACCTGCTAAGTTTAAAGTCTCGGAGTTTGAGAAGCACAAGGGCAACACTTGCCCTCGTGCTCATTTGGTGATGTACGTAAGGAGAATGTCTACCCATACTGATGATCAGCGTCTGCTGATTCACTTTTTTCAGGATAGTTTGACCGGTTCTACGTTGAAGTGGTATATGAGTTTGGACAGCGCCAATATCCATACTTTTAATGATTTGGGAGAAGCATTCATCAAACAATACAAGTACAACATGGATATGGCGCCTGACCGTGATCAACTCAGGGCCATGGTTCAGAAAGACAGGGAATCGTTTAAAGAATATGCATAGAGATGGCGTGAGGTAGCCGCCCAGGTGATTCCTCCCATGGAAGAGAAGGAGATGAATAAGATTTTCTTGAAGACGCTAGGTGCTTTCTACTACGAGGGGATGGTAGCAAGTGCGCCAAGTGACTTTACTGAAATGGTAGGGATGGGTATTCGCTTAGAAGAGGCTGTAAGAGAAGGCCGTTTAACGAAGAATGAAGGATTTGGATGTGTGAAGAAGCCATCTTATGGGTTTACCAAGAAGAAAGAAGGAGATGAAAATGTTGTTATACAATAGAGGAGGGTAAATACTCCTAGAAGGAATTATCAGCGTCATCAGCAAGTCGCCTCAGTTACTCTCGTTATGAGAGCCGCTCCAACTACCATTGCTTATCAGAGACCATCCCAACAGGGGAATCAAGGGTATAATCATAGAAGGGAGAGTTATGACCCTATTCCTATGAGTTATACGGGGTTACTACCGGCGTTAGTTCAGATCGATCACCTCCCTCCGTACCATCATCATTGCCTTGGTATTACAAGGCAGACCAAACATATGCCTTTCACCAGAGAGCGCCAGGGCATAATGTTGAGAATTGTTATCCTTTGAAGACTGAGGTACAAAAATTGGTGAAGTATGGTATTCTATCTTTCAAGGATGTGGGTCCTAATGTGAAAGACAATCCTCTACCCAAGCATGGAGGAGCAAGTGCTGTGAATATGGTGGCCGGTTGTCCAGGCGACTTCCGGATTTTTTATATTCATCTAGTTAGAGGAGATTTGGTGAAAACGCATGCAGACCTTTTTGAATTTAGCTACTATACGCATGACCATGCCAGTTGTGTTATTTGCAGTATAGACATACAGGGTTGCGATAAGATAAAGGCTGATTTACAGGAGATGATGGATGAGGACCTCATCCACATAATCAGGCCTAGGCCAGAGTATGAAGAGGAAGTGAATATGGTTTCTGGATGTCCTAGAAAACTCAGAAATTTTGATGTAGAGTATATGAATGAGGACCTCGTGCAATTGCATTCTACCTTCTGCCATACAGTTGGTCAGGTGGAACACCAATATGGATCTTGCCAAGTTTGCTATCGAGACCCCCGAGGATGTTCAATCGTGAGGTAGGGTGTTCAGTTGTTGTTAGACAATGGAACTATCAAGGTCACAAGTCAGAGGGATGATTACCATGAGGTTGATATGATTGAGGTTTGTTTGGTTGAAGAAGAGTCAGATGAAGAGTATGCCTCCCCAAATGAGTATTTCTCTTTAGATGGAGATTTGTTTTCCAGAAATGACTTATTGATGATTGCTTGTGTTGAAGAAGGGGTAAACGTCATCGTGCTTTGTTTTGGTGCACCCGCCCATTTTGAAGTTGAGTATTATAGAAAGCCAGTTGTTACCCCATTGGTGATTAGTTTGCCGGGTCCTATCCCCTACAAGTCAGATAAGGTTGTGCCTTACAAATACAACGCTACAATCTTAGAGGATGGAGTGGAAGTTCCCATCCAGCCAATGCCTGATGTTGAGAATATAGCTGAAAATAGCAGGGTGACCCGCAGCGGTCGTGTGTTTGCACCAGTTATTTGAAGAGATGTTGGTGTTAGAAAGAAAATTGCTGAAAATGATGAACCTAAGAAGGCTACGGGTGAGACTAGTAGAGCTACGTTAGAGAAAGAAGTGGATGATATTTTAAAGATAATCAAGATGAGCAACTACAGAATTGTAGATCAGTGTGATACAGTGGGAGAACTGACTTGAGGGTTTTGCATTTTATCGCAAATGTTGCGGTTAGCAAGAGTCGCCACCGAATTTTCTTTTATCCAAAAGGAAAGGTGAAAAAGCACAGAAAAAACCTTTGAGATTGTTTCTTGAGTTCGTGGGGTAGATTATGAAAAGGGAAGGTATTAGCAACCTTTTCATCCATGGTTTTCCATGGGCTCTTAGTTACTTGCTTAGATCACTTGCTTTTGTTATTTGAAATTGTGTTTGGTGTGGTTTTTGAAAGTATTTTGTAAAAGAGGCCATTCGTTTAGGCAATCTTTGTAATGATTCTCGTTCGTAAGAATGTATACAAAGATGTTTGTCTTTTTGAAAATATTTTCAATATTTGTAAGATGTTTTTGAAATGTGTGTGTTTGTTTTAAAAAATAGCAAGGATAATTTGTTTGAAATGGAGCAAATAACTAGAAGCCATCTACCTACTCAAGTGTCTTTCTTATGCATTTTCTATTCCTTTGACATTGTTGTCTTACCATTGATTTGGTAAGCAGCCCTATCTTTTGGATGTAAACGGGACGGGCGTGGGTCATCGTATAACCATGATTAGCAATGTTTGCAAAGTATCTTAGCATTTGGAGGGATCAAGATCATTTTTGTAAGGAAACTTTTGAATAGCGTCATCGAGGAACTATGATCTTATATTTTTTTTGTTTTGCCAAGATACTTCGCATGCGTAACATGGCCATTTTCGTAAGGTAACGAGTGAGATTACCCTAAGGGTGCATGTGCGCAAGTGTGTTTGATTTTTGGTGGTCTACTTGTTAATTTTATCTTGCCATCCATGCCTAATTATTAGCATTTACATTTGAAAGCGATAAATTGCAGAAATGTAAAGTCCTACGCTATTATAATATTTAGGGGATGGGGATACATATTTACGAATGGGGATTGCAAGTAAAAATAAGTCCTAAGTTATTATTATAACCATATTGAAATGTATAAGAATGTACAAGGAAATGGACTAGTTTTAGAAAATGTTTTTGTCTTAAGGAAATATTTTGGTCTTTTGTTTTAAGAAATGAAATAAAGCGTGGAATAAATGTTTTTGATGTTTGATGGTTAATGAAATAGAAAATGGTAGCAAAATAATGAGAAAAAGGGGGGAAAACGAATCAGCGTGTTGCTGATGAAGTCAGAGGTTCTGACCCTGGCACGCTACAAAACAGAAACCTGTTAGTGAAAATGTATAAGGTCAGAAGCTTTGAACCCACTGGGAACACAGTAATTTTTAGAAGTTCTGATACCACTGGCAACAAAACAGACTCAGAAGTACTGAGACTACTGGCAGCACTTGGTCTCTCTCTCTCTCTCTCTAAACTAGTCAGAACATCTGTAATTTGGTTATTTCTCCATAAAACAGAAGGCATGCATAGAAAAGTTATAGCAGGTGTCATAGTGTTTCAGAAGATAAGAAATATCAGAACTATAAATCAGAGGCAAGCATGCATTGGCTAATCCTAACTCTGAGTTCTAGTCTCTCCAAGAAATTTTGAACTGATTCATCCTCTACTTAACAGGCAGGTGCATGAAATCTCAGAATATATATACAACATCAGAAACATAATATCTACATTGTATTTTTGAGCATGTAAATCTGGTAATGCTTAAGTAATGTAATGTAATGAGGGTCAGCAAAAACTTACCTTGCAGCTGGAAGAAGTTCTTTGAACCGGAGTTAACCTCAACTCTGATGATGCTCTGAATGGTTTCCTCACGTATTCAGTAAGCTGGAAGTTTTCAACTTCTGGGGATGGTAAGGAGGTGGTGTTCTGATTTCTTTGGATGGATGGATGGAGAGTGTATAGCAATATGAACCCAACAGCTTAAGCAGTTTCCAACGTGTGGATCAGAAACTGTGTGGATGTTTTTTTTTAGTCAAGAAATGATTTAGAACAAGTGGAGTTTTGAATGCATGGAATCAAAAGTTAATCAAGGTTTTATGTGTTGTGTTTACAGTTCTTAGAACTCTTGTAATTTTGGCAAGAATTCAAGGTTTTTCTTTCTCAAAGTTTTTTACTTCTTTTTTTCAAATTTTTCTCTGGCCTCCTTCTCAGTGACCAATGGTGTTCTATTTATACACTAGATGCTGACTTTCTCTTGAAGCAAGTTCCAAAAAAGGTATGATGGCTGACAGTTTTTAGCTTAGGCTGGAGTAGCAAGCAAGGATTAAGGAAAAGTGAACCTACAAGCGAAATGTAGCGCATGGGCCCTTACCTAATCCTGCACAAAATTATTTCTACACTACACGTGGAGAGATCCTTTGGACAAAGACTCAAAAGTGGTTGTGAGCATTAATGAGCATTAAATGATGATGAGATTTATCAAAATCAGAAATCCTGTAGTGTGAGATTTTGCATCATTGCTTAACTCTGGATCAGAAGTTCCATTTAGGATAAACATCCAACTTCTGATCTTTTCACCTTTTGGCCTCAGCAAGATCTGAAGGATTCCTCAGGTTTTCCAGTAACCTTCTTTTATTTGCCTCTAAAAACTCTGAATTTGAGGTTATGCTTCAGTGTAGCATCCAATCTTCTGATCCTCTCACCTTCTGGCTCCAGCATGTTCTGAAGGATCCTTCAGGCTTCGTATTACACTTTATTGCCTTCTTTACATTACTCTAGCAAACTCTGACTGAACTTGCGTAGATGCTAAAAAGCCATGTTCTGACTAAAGATTACATGTTGAACCATGTTTACAACTTCTGATTGCTCCTGTCTGGAGGCTGGCTCAGAAGTTCTGAAGTATCATTTTTTCTTAAATACTTTAGAAAAAATTCTAAGTATTTATAATTTGACTTTTCTAAGGTAAAATTTGACTTTTGAACCTCTTGATGAAACAAACTTCATATTCCAACATGTCTTGAAGAAATATGATTTTTGAGATTTGGTTTTGATCCAAAAGTTAAAGTTTGACTTCTCAGCGTGTAAATGACCATTTTTCCCTTGTGAATGGCTTGCTTGGAAAGAAATGATAATTCAAGGCTTGGATTTGTATAAGAGAAAACTTGAGAATCCAGGGTGATTTCTTGAGAAATGAGAGGGCAAATTTTGGGGTACAACAATAAGCTACTGCAGACTCCTTCAAAAATATCCATCTTAGCTTTATTGATGAACTCCTCTGCTCACAGAGAATCCTTGATGAGGGTATTGGACTAAGCTTTTGTGGAGAGTGATATGCCAATAGACCAATTCAGCAACGTAATAGGAAACATTACATCATGTAATAACTTGAGTTTCTGCGATGATGAATTACCAGATGAAGGGATAAATCACAACCTGGCCCTCTACATCTCTATGAACTGCAAGAATCATTCACTATCCAATGTGCTAATTGATAATGGATCCGCGTTGAATGTTATACCGAGGAGTACGCTTATGAAGTTAAAATATCAAGGAACGCCTATGCGCCCGAGTGGCATCATTGTGAAAGCATTTGATGGGTCAAGGAAATCTATTATTGGTGAAGTGGACTTGCCTATTCATATAGGACCATAATTGTTTCAGATAACTTTCCAGGTCATGGACATTGTTCCCGCTTATAGTTGTTTGCTAGGACGGCCGTGGAGACATGAGGCAGGGGTTGTCACTTCAACTTTACACCAAAAGCTAAAGTTTGTACGTGAAGGGAAAGTAATTATCATAAATGGGGAACAGGCATTGTTGATATCTCATTTGTCCTCTTTCAGCATTGTAGAGGCGGATGAAGTTGCTGTTGGAACCCAGTTCCAAGCCTTATCTATTGACAACATAAGAGGAAATGAGAACCCCATGGTTTTGCTTAAGGACGTGCAACAGGTTGTGCGTAATGGTCATAGTGAAGTTTGGGGATGAATTATGGATCCACTTGTGAACAAGAACAGAACTAGCATGGGGTTCTCTTCGAAGAATGACAAAGGTAAGGGCATGAAGCCGAAGTCTGCTGTAGGCAGGTATTAAGACATCTTCCGTAGCGAAGGTTATCTTCATCCGAATGTTTCCAGGATTAACACCATTGTAGAAGATGAAACAGAGTAGGAAATGCCGATTTATGTGACGCACGGAGTTAGGGTTCAGAACTGGATCACCATTGATGTTCCCTCTTGCATACATGTTTCAAAGTAATTTGTTTTGTTAATCTTTTTGAAAAAGCTTTCACTCTGCCCAAGGTAGAAGTATTAATGTTGTAGGGCTTATCTGTTTGCTGCGAATTTTAAAATCAATAATAAAAGTTGTCTTTGCTTCCCAAATTGTGATTTTTTTTATTTTCTGCTATTCTTGGAAAATGGCAATCAGAAAAAACCTTTCAAAATAAATAATAACTGGAATTCAATCTGCATGATCACTTGTTATATGTGTCAGTTTCTAAATGCAATCACAAATCATATGTGCAGATTAATTAAAAAACCCATTGAATACAATGACCCTGCACCCTCTCCAAACTTTGAATGTCCTGTGTATGGGGATGAAGAAGAAGATTATGATGAGATTCCAGAAGAGGTCTCACGGTTGCTTGAGCACGAGGAAAATACCATTCAACCATATAAAGAGCCATTGGAAGTGATCAATTTGCATTCAGAAGAAGATCCGAAGGAAGTCAAGATTGGAGCATTGTTGCATCCTGATGTGAAGAGCAGGTTGATTGAGCTGTTAAGAGAGTATGCGAATATTTTTGCTTGGTCTTATCAAGATATGCCTGGTCTAGATACAGATATTATAGAGCACCGTTTGCCGTTGAAGCCAGAGTGTCCACCAATCAAACAAAAGTTGAGAAGAACTCACCCAGATATGCCAGTAAAAATCAAAGAGGAGGTTCTAAAGCAGATTAATGTTGGTTTTCTTGTGACATCGGTGTATCCTCAATGGATTGCCAATATTGTCCCAGTACCGAAAAAAGACGGAAAAGTCCGCATGTGCGTAGATTACAGAGATCTAAATAAAGCTAGTCTAAAAGATGATTTTCCTTTGCCACACATTGATATGCTAGTGGATAGCACAGCAAAATTCAAAGTATTCTCGTTCATGGACGGATTTTCCGAGTATAATCAAATAAGAATGGCTCCAGAGGAAATGGAAAAAACAACGTTTGTCACACACTGGGGAACATTCTGTTACAGAGTGATGCCCTTCGGGTTGAAGAACGCTGGTGCAACGTACTAGAGGGCTATGACAACCTTATTCCATGATCTGATGCACAAGGAAATTGAAGTATATGTTAATCATATGATTTCTAAATCTCAGACTGAAGAAGGGAATGTAGAAGATTTGTTGAAGTTGTTTCAGCGTTTGAGGAAGTATTGTCTCCGCTTGAATCCAAATAAATGCACCTTCGGTGTTCGATCAGGAAAATTGTTGGGTTTCATTGTTAGCCAGAAAGGAATTGAAGTTTACCCTGATAAAGTTAAGGAGATTCAAGAGATGTCAGCGCCAAGAACTGAAAAGCAAGTCAGAGGTTTCCTCGGGCGTTTGAATTATATTTCCATATTCATTTCCCACATGACTGCGACATGTGAACTGATCTTTAAGTTGTTAAAGAAAGATCAAGGTTGTGTATGGTCGGATGACTGCCAAAGGGAATTTGAAAGTATTAAATAATATCTGCTTGAACCTCCTATCTTGCTCCCTCCTGTAGAAGGAAGACCGTTGATTATGTATCTGACAGTGTTAGATGAATCCATGGGTTGTATTCTGGGACAACAGGATGAAACAGGGAAGAAGGAGTTCTCCATTTATTATCTCAGTAAAAAATTCACTGATTGTGAGTCGCGGTATTCCATGTTGGAAAAGACATGTTGTGCTTTGGCCTGGGCGGCAAAGCGTTTGCAGCAGTATATGTTGAATCACATTACTTAGTTGATCTCCAAAATGGACCCAATTAAGTACATTTTTGAAAAGCCTGCTCTTACTGGGAGAATTGCCCACTGGTAGATGTTGTTATCTGAATATGATATCGAATACCGCACTAAAAAAGCTATTAAAAGCAGTGTGTTGGCAGATTATCTTGCTCACCAACCAATGGAAGATCACCAATCTGTAGAATATGAGTTCCCTGATGAGGATGTGATGTTCCTAAAAGTGAAAGATTATGATGAACCATTGCCTGAGGAAGGTCCTGACCCTGAATCTCGTTGGAGTATGATATTTGATGGAGGTGTGAATTCTTATGGTAAAGGAATTGGTGTTGTGATTGTCACTCCTCATGGATCGCACATTCCTTTTACCGCAAGGTTAACATTTGATTGTACTAATAATATGGCCGAATACGAGGCTTGCATCATGGGTCTCAAAGAAGCTATTGATCTCAGAATTAAAATTCTAGATGTGTATGGTGATCCAACTTTGGTAATAAATCAGATTAAAGGAGAATGGGATACTCGTCACCCCGGCTTGACCCTTAGAAAGACTATGCTATAAGATTATTACCCTTCTTTAATAAAGTCGAACTCCATCATATTCCTAGAGATGAAAATCAAATGGCGGATGCTCTGGAAACTCTGGCTTCTATGTACCAAGTGAATACTTGGAATGATATACCCCGAATTATGGTTTGACGTTTGGATATGCCCTCTCATGTGTTTACAACAGAGGAGGTAGCAGATGAAAAACCATGGTATTATGATATCAAGCATTTTCTTCAGACTCAGGAATACTCGATTGGTGCGTCGAAGAAAGATAGAAAGACATTGAGAAGATTGGCAGGCAGTTTCTTCCTCATTGAAAATGTGTTGTACAAGAGAAATCATGACATGGTCTTGCTCAGATGTGTGGATATACACGAAGCAGACATGTTGATGCATGAGATTCATGAAGGTTCATTTGGCACTCATGCCAATGGATATTCGATGGCTAAAAGGATGCTAAGGGCAGGTTACTATTGGCTGACAATGGAGTCCGACTGTTACAAAATTGCAAAGAAGTGCCATAAATGCCAGGTTTATGCGGACAAGGTCCATGTACCTCCGACACTTCTCAATATGATTTCCTCCCCGTGCCCTTTCTCTATGTGGGGTATTGACATGATTGGGATGATAGAACCCAAAGCATCGAATGGAAACTGTTTTATCTTGGTAGCAATTGATTACTTCACCAAGCGGGTGGAGGCTGCTTCATATGCCAATGTTACTAAGCAGGTGGTTGTGCACTTCATTAAGAATAACCTTATATGTAGGTATGGTGTGCCGAGAAGAATCATCACTGACAATGGCTCAAATTTGAACAACAAGATGATGACAGAACTGTGTGAAGAATTCAAGATTGTCCATCACAATTCATCTCCATACAGGCCAAAGATGAATGGGGCTGTTGAAGCTGCTAATAAGAATATCAAGATAATTATCCAGAAAATGGTTGTTACTTATAAGGATTGGAATGAAATGCTTCCTTTTGCTCTGGATGGATATCGAACATCTGTCTGCACTTCAACAGGAGTAACCCTGTTCTCCCTGGTGTATGGAATGGAAGCTGTACTCCCTGTCGAGGTGGAGATTCCCTCTTTACGTGTGATAATGGAAAGCAAATTGACAGAGGTTGAATGGGTCCAAAACAGATTTGACCAATTGAATTTGATTGAGGAGAAGAGAATGACGGCTTTGTGTCATGGCCAGTTATATCAGAGAAGAATGAAGAAAGATTTTGATAAAAAAGTTAAACCTCGTGAATTCAGAGAAGGCAACCTCGTGCTCAAGAAGATCATGTCTTTCAATGTTGATTCTAGGGGAAAGTGGACTCCCAATTTTGAAGGCCCATATGTTATCAAGAAATCCTTCTCTGGCGATGCATTAATTCTTGAAACTATGGATGGCGAGGAGTTCCCACGTCCCATGAATGCTGACGCAGTCAAGAAATACTTTGTCTAAAGAAATAAAAGAACAACTCGCTAAGTTGAAAACCCGAAAGGGAGGCTTAGGCAAAAAAAGAGCGTCTCGGTAGGCCGAAAACCCGAAAGGGCGGTCTAGGAAAAATTAGAGACAAAAACAGAATAAATTTCCCGCTAAGTTGAAAACCCGCAAGGGCAGCATAGGCAAAAATTAGGGACTTTCTTGGCAAGTAACTACGTCAGACAAGACTTGATCGTTGAAGCAACAATCTTCTCGGATCCTCACCATACTTCAACAGAAGCTGCTGCTCGGGATTTTAAAAGTTGTTAGAGGGGATAGTGGTCATTGCATCTCAATGTATCTTTTCCATTATATATTACCATTTTCTGAACTTTGTAATCATCTATGGAGTCTCGCCATTCGCAGACTACCATTCTATTAATGAAATTTGAGCTTTTACCCAATTCTTTGTATTTCTTATTTTATTTAGCTTGCAAAGACTCCACTTATTATTGATAATAACTTTCAAAGCAAAATATTAAATAACAAAATCGATTTTTTTCAAAAACAATTTACAATTTGCTTTTACTTTTGGATTTGTGATGAAGCAACGACAAAAAAAATGGTGATCCAAGGAATGGACAAACTCCAGCCATTTTGAGAATTTCTTGTTCCCCTCGGGAAGGTTCATGCAGGATGTTTTCTCCGTATTGGGTTTATGACTCCGGTATCCTCGGTCAAGTTTTGATTCATTTCTCCTCTTTTCTGAGTTTTCATGGTGTGAAGTTTCAACCCGCATTTTCTCCAGGGAAGTTTTAGTTCGGTCGGATAGAAGTTCTTTTTACATAGAGGTTGGTACCATAATCACTCTTGAAGCAAGTCCCTGGTTTCTCTAGTGAAGGACGTATTATGGTTTTCCCTTTGTGGATGTGCTGTTAACCTCACCAATGAAGTAGGCCTGAATTCCCCAGTGAATGTTTTTATGTTTTGGTGTCAGTCTGCTTCACCTGAGACTGGTTTTGCAATCTCCAGTAGAAATGTTACTTTTAAAAACATTTGTTTCCCAAGTATAGCCTGAAGAGGGATGTTCTATCCCTATATCTATACTATTCTGTCATTTTGTTTTGTTTACTTCCGGATTATGTTGCTCCCCAGTAAAGCTAAAGCAGTCAGTAGGTTTTGTTTCCTCAGTGGGCATTTACTTTTTCTTGGAATGATCATCTTGGATGAAGTTTATCCGAGTTTTGTTAGTGTTCGAGGTGGTTTTTCCTGGTGACTTCTGGTGTTGTATATTTGTTTTGTCAGCATACACGCGATAACACTCATACATTCATACATACATCATGCATAGCTAAAATTGAAAAATCATTGTTCATTGACATTTGTTAATATTTTTGTTGAAATATCACCCTGTTTTGCAGAGTTACGTTGTCCTCTCTTCAATAGAGTGTTGGCCTTAAGAAGAAATCGTATATTCTTTCAATTTCCCCACTGAGTTGTCCCTCTTAGAAGATTTTTGCTTTAGCCTTCTTGTACAGCTCCTTGTTTGGTGGATTTGGTTTTACATCTTGAGTTTATTTCTCAAAGGATGTATTTTGGTTGACTATTTCATTCCAGTTTATTTCTGGTTTGAATCTGTGGTTCCATGACAATATTATTTACTTTGGATTTCTGAAAACATCAAGTTTTTGTTGGTGCATTTATTTTGCACGAGAAGACTTTATCTCCTCAACAGGAATATTTTGGCATCTCCCCAGGAAGTCATATTTCATCTCCCAGGGAAGTCATATTTCTTTCCCCCAGAAAGTCGTTTATTTTTACAAACCTCCGTGACAACAGGTAGCGGGTCTCTTTATTCGAGCAACTTGTGCTTCCCTGTAAAAGTCGATGTAACTTTTTTTTGCTATCTCCTCTATGAGTGAATAGTTTGAAGTTTGTCGTCAAATTACACCAATGGATGGCAAAACTTTTAATATCACAAGAAACAACTCATTGTGAAATCTCGGCTAGTGGAAGTATCTTTATTTGAGACAGATTATATATTACCCTTTCCAAGAATAATGCCTTGGTTAAAGAAGAAGTTGAGACCCGTTCTAGGTGAAATGCCAGAATTTTAGGGAAACTTGTTATCTTTTTGCTACCATCAGTGAATATTGGTAGTTCATCATCAGTGGACGGCGATGCTATGATATATTCTCTTTCTACCTTCAGTGAAAGTTGGTAGGACGCCGGCAGTGAACGTCGATGTCTTTTATCTTTTTGCTACCCTCAGTGAATGTTGGTAGTTCACTGTCAGTGAACAACAGTTTTATGATATATTTTCTCTCTACCTTCAGTGAAAGTCGGTAGGACATCGGCAGTGAACGTTGATGTTTGTTATCTTTTTGCTACCCTTAGTGAATGTTGGTAGTTCATCGTCAGTGAACGGCGGTGCTATGATATATTCTCTTTCTACCTTCAGTGAAAGTTGGTAGGACATCGACAGTGAACATCGATGTTTGTTATCTTTTTCTACCCTCAATAAACGTTGGTAGTTCACTGTCAGTGAACGGCAGTGTTATGATATATTTTCTCTCTACCTTCAGTAAAAGTCGGTAGGACATCGGCAGTGACCGTCGATGTTTGATATCTTTTTTCTACCCTCAGTGAACGTTGGTAGTTCATTGTCAGTGAACGGTGGTGCTATGATATATTCTCTTTCTACCTTCAGTGAAAGTTGGTAGGACATCGGCAGTGAACATCGATGTTTGTCATCTTTTGGCTACCCTCAGTGAACATTGGTAGTTCATCGTCAGTGAACGGTGATGCTATGATATATTATATTTCTACTTTCAGTGAAAGTTGGTAGGACATCGGCAGTGAACGTCGATGTCTGTTATCTTTTTGCTACCCTCAGTGAACGTTGGTAGTTCATCGTCAGTGAATGGCGGTGCTATGATATATTCTCTTTCTACCTTCAGTGAAAGTCGGTAGGACATCAGCAGTGAACGTCGATGTTTGTTATCTTTTTGCTACCCTCAGTGAATGTTGGTAGTTCATGAACAGTGAATGACAGTGTTATTATATTTCTTTTCTCTCTACCTTCAGTGAAAGTCGGTAGGACATCGGCAGTGAATGTCGATGTTATTTTTATTTTTCTCTCTACCTTCAGTGAACGTCGGTAGCTTCGCCTTTGGTAGAAGTTGGTATATCCTTTGACCATTCTACCATCCTCTTTGATTCAAGTCTTTTGATCCACCAGTGATTTATTTTCTTGGTGGGGTTGCTCTCTTGTTTCTTTATTATTGTTACATCCCCAATGGTGTTTTGCGTCTCTTTGGTCTTGTTCATATGCATTCATGATCATAAATATTTGCATGGCATCTTAGGGACAAAAATAGGGTTTGTTTTATATTTAAGTATCTTCGATCGCGTCGACACGAAGATTTTTAACCTTCGTATCTCCGGATAGAAGAAACTTAAATAAGGGAAGCTGTTGTACCCCAATTTTTTTCCCTAAGATCCCTTCATCATACCATGTTGATTCATTCACAACAAGATCATAATAGGATTCTTGGTTCCCCTCCCTATATTTAGCTTTGCCCTTTTGAGGAATCACCAAGCACCTTGACTTATGTTCTTTTGTGATCATGAATATTTTTTGTCTTGATTTCTTCTTTTAACTAATAAAATGCAATGTTGGTTTGTCTTGCTTGTTATCCATGTAGGTAAAGGCAATGAGATTTAACAAGCTACCCCATGGGTTCATGAGTTTATTTCCATGCCCTAGTCAATAAAGCTTGAGGAGTTTAAACCTCACCATTGGATTTGTTTGGAAGAAATGGCACGGCAAGGTTATTTTGGTTCACCACATTTCAAGGTTATCAAATTTGGTTGAAAAGTACAAGGGGTTGATTGAAGAGGTTGTCATGCTTGGATAAGGCTTTGTTCCCATTGGTAACAAGTGCATATTTCTCTCAATTTTCAGGATATGGAAGTGTTTCGGTGGCTATGAGTTCTCATTATCATCCTCAAAAACTTCTATTTACAAATCATTTGTGTTGGTACAAGAAGTTTATCCAAAATTGTCAAAGTTCCTCAAAGCATTCTCTTGATCTACGGAGCTAGGGTTTTGAATTTCAAAGAAATGTATCTTGCTCATCTTTTGGTATTTTTGAGTGATTCCAAAGACATCATTCTATTTAAAGGTTTATCAATAAATCACTTCAAAAGTTTCAAGGAGTTTCTATGAGGAAGAGGCTTAATGAGGAAGAAAGATTACAAGTCCTCCAGATGAATCCCCAATTTTCCATGTGTGACTTCAAATGATCATAACTTGGTCAATTTTTATCACCTTAAGCACATTATTTTTCCATAATGATCTTGAAGGTGTGAACTTTATGCCTTCTTTTATGTTCAAAGAGAGAAAATGGATGGAAGTTGCCTTAAAGATGCAAAAGATTATAGGTCATTTCATGATTTTTTGCCAACTTCAACAATTCATAACTCTCTCAAATTTTTGATATTTTGAATGTTTCAAGTTTAAAAATGTCATTAAAGAGATCTACTTCATGCCATCTTTTTTGGTCAAGAGCAAATTCCAAGTGGAAGACCATGTTTGGATGCAAGACATTATATGTCATTTTTGAAGAAGAACTTGAAATATTTCTAAGTATGGAAAGTCAACTCTTTTTCTCCAACTTTGACTCAACACAACTTTCATCTCAAGCATCCATTTAACTCCATTCTTTTTCCATTGCAAAGCTTGTAACCTCATCTTTCTAAAGCATCAAGAATCATGTCCTAAGACCCCTTGAGCTGAGAATGCCATTGGTCAGAAGTTGGCAATTTGAAACTAAAATTTTCACCAAGTCAGAAGTTTGAAATCCTTGATTTGGCTTCTAAACACTTTGTTTCTGTGCGTTTTTGCTTCTAAACATGTTTATTGAACTTCCAGAAGTGATTAGCCTAGCAAAACACGCGTTTTAGATGAGCTTTGATCAAGTTTGAAGTCACACTTTTCTTGTTTGCAACTTTACACGATTTCCCTCCAAACTTCATCATTTCACACGCTTGAACATTCCATTTGATTCCCTATAAATAGAGGGTCATTTCCCATTCATTTTCTCATGCTTGGATAGCCAGAATCACCCTACCAAACTTTTTTCACAACTCATAATTCAGTAACTTCAAAATCCATTCCCAGGCCTTTTTCAATCCAATTTTTCCTTCAATTCACCTTCTCTGATCTTCCCTCAAGCTAACTGTGATACGGTGGCCAGAATCGAGATGTGTTTTCCCTATTTCGTTAAGGAAATTTTGTTGGTTTGCGTTTTACGTTTGTGTTCGCAAAATGTCGCGGTAAGCAAGAGTCGCCACCGACTTTTATTTTATCCAACAAGGAAAGGAAAAAAGCACAGAAAAATTACTTTTTCGAGATATTTCTGAGTACGGGGGTAGATTATAGAAAGGGAAGGTATTAGCACCCTTTCTATCCGTAGTTATCTACGGGCTCTTAGGTACTTGCTCATCATTTTCAAAATTGTTTTCTTTGTGATTGTGGGTTTTGAAAAGTTTTTGTTTTTACTTTGATTTAACTCTTTCTTCTGTCTTCAAGAGTGTAATGAAGTGTTTTTGAAAACTTTGTTTGTAAAAGAGTGTAAGTGTGAAAAAATTTGTTTGGATTGAGCAAGTACTTAAGAACTAATCTACCTACTCGAAAAAAGAATCGTTCTATGTTCGTTTCCTTTAGACAATGCTATCCTACTATTAGTGAGTAGGTAGCACCATCGTTGGAGTTTGAGGGTCAATTCGAAAGGGACGTACGGTCACTAAAGCAATGTTAGGACGTCTTAGTAGTAACCCTAATGTCTTAGATCATTTATCCGAGGCAATAATATCCGAGGCAACCTTTCCGAGGCAACTTATGATCTTTTAGACAAGAGGACGATCACTAAAGCATCTTATACTCAATGATCGTTTATCGAAGGCAACCAAGTGGGAGTGTACCCTAGGAGTGCGCATGTGCGAATGATACAATTTCAGTTTATTTATCTTTGCACATTTAGGGTGATCTAACTGTTTAAAGATTAGTCATACATTCTTGTCATGCATCCTATTATCATACATCTAACAGTTAATAATTTGCGGAATTTAAAATGTGGAAATTAAACTACGCTATTACAAGGCTTCGGGTATTTACATAGCCAAAAACAAACTCTTTGAAAATAAAGTGATAAAAGTAAATAAAGTCCTAATTAACTATTACAAACTGTGAGCAGATACAATAATTGGGATAAAAAAGAATAAAGCGCACGATGAAAATTAGATCGACGAGAAAATAGGGTTTTGACCCTTCTAACCTAATTAAGAGAAGAAAATGTTTTTTTTGGTTTTCTTTTTAATAAAAGAAATAAGTTTTCTAATTTAAGTATAAAAAATTAATTAGTTAATTAAATTAATTAATAAAAATAATTACATGAACTATTTTTGGTTTTTGATTATTTTAGGAAAAAGATGAAATATAATTAAGTTAGTTATAAAACCTATTTATTCTAATTATTTTTAAGTTATTTACAAAAAAATTAAAGTTACCTAAAATTAAATTAAAACCTAAAATTAATTATTCGAGTTTATTTTAAAAAATCAAAGGTTTGTGAAAAATGTTAAGTTTTATGAAAAAAAAAAAATTAACAGAAAGAATAAAAATAGGTAAACGGATAAATAGAAAGGAAGAAAATCAAAACCAATAGGGGTGGTTGTTGAACTCACGCCCTTAACCTTCTCAGGATGTCTGCCTCGCCATGTATTGGTGTCATATGTAAGCTGTTCTATTTTGGCCATTTGTGTTTTGGCTTTTGGCCATTTGTGTTTTGGCCTCAACGTTCCTTAACCTTCTCAGGATGTCTGTCTTGCCACGTATTGGTATCATGTCTAAATCTGTAGTATTAAATCTCATGAACACATTAAATAAATTACTATATATTATGAAATACAAATAAAGCCAATATATAAAAAAATTTAATGTTAAAACCGATATGGCATGTATGAATGATTATACCCTTTTGATCATGGAGATCAAATCAGCCTTACCCTTACTGGAGAAGTAGTGATATGAATGCTTTTATTCCCTTTTGATCATGGAGATCAAGCCAGCCTTACCCTTACTGGAGAAGTAGTGAGATGTTGGTTTGTAACAGGGATGGCTTGTTTGTAGTGAGATGAGGATTTGTAATAAAGATTTCAAGGTTTTAGGGTTCTTGAAAGAATTTGATATTTTGACTGCATTGTGGCAAAAGCTTTTTTTTCTCCTCCCTTGTTTGTGTGAAAAGAATGGGATTATATAATAGAAATTAGAGAAGGAAAAAATGGGCTTTGAATGTGCAATTGGGCCTCCAATGTTCACTTGAGTTCGTCACATTCCAAGCGAAATTGCAGGGGCTTAAGTGCAATTTGTGAAGTTGAAATGTGAAAACAAAATGTAGCCGACATCGAGAACTAACTCCTGTCTGAAAATGAGCTCAATCAGATAAACGGTGAATTAGTTATGAATTTTTGAAATTTCAGCTCAGACAAACTTATTTTGGGCTCCAGTGTCGACTCTGACACGTTCTTCAATAAAAAACTGGTATTGATAGGAGCATAATTCGGTCTCGACTTTTGAAGAAAAGTTGTAGATCTCTGAGTCAGTGACCTTGTGTAAAAAGATGGGCCCAATCCGATAAAAATTGACCGAGTTATGAATTTTCGAAGTTTCGGCCCAGATGAAATAATATTCAGCATTCAGGATTTTCAGCGCGTCACACGCACTCTGAGCAAAAAACTAAGGCCTTTTGAATACCGTTCGAACTCGACACCTCATGTGAAAATGTAGACAACTCAATTTGTGAAATTTGGGTTCCGGAACCAGCTCGACACGATGAAAATCGACCAAGTTATGATTTTCTGAACATGACGCAAATAAATTTCTGTCACAAATTTTCTGTACGAAAATACTTGATAAATCTGCATTTTTGAAGACCTTCTGATTGAAATTGGCTTCCAGCCGTGAGAGATGAAAATGTAGATGACTTCAAGACGGAATTTGGCCACCGGAACGGGTTTAAAACGAGCCACAATCTTCAAGTTATAAATTTTTTAGCGCGTAAAAACTGCACTTTCAGCACACTTTTTCACCATATTTCTTCGAGAAAACTCACACATTCGGATACCTTCTTTAAAGAATTGACTCTTGAGCCAAACTTGAATTTGAGAATACGTCATCAGAGATATCTTGGCGAAAGAACACCTGAATATGACGCGCCAGGTTGGATTTGTGAATCTTTGAACCCCGAATCGTTGCAAAACAGCGAACCGATCTTCAGCACGGAAAATACTCTGAGAATATCCATTGACGAAATAAACGTCACTTGTAACTTGAAGAAGCTTGATAAATATACCTTTATTCCATAATCATACAACCAATAATATGCATGTATGAAAAGAGGGCAAATTTTGGGGTACAACACTAACCATATAATTACATTCAAGAATCGTGCCCTATACTACTCCATAGAAGTCCAGTTTCAGAGCTCTGCAACTCAACTTCAATAGGTAGATTCCTTCATCAATTCTTTAAAACTCGGATATCATTCTGATGCTCTCATTGCCCTGGTTCTAGTCGCAACACTTACCTTTTGCTGGAAACACATTTTGACCATGAAATTTCAAATCCCTTTTCAAAACTTTCTTTCCAAATTGCTTGAGCTACTGTTTATATAAATTTGACGCGAGGGTGTGGTTGTCTTTGTCTTGAAGAGACGAAGCGATTGGCATAGGTCTGAGCTTCTGATTTTACAGTTTGAGAGACCTGCAAATCACGTTGGCTGGAGGTTGAAGATGACCTACGTGTCATCTTCCAACCAATGATGGCATGCCACTTGTTATTTTTGAAAAATCTGATTTATATTTAATTTTGTACTTAATTCACTAATGACCGTGATATGCACAGCGCGCCAGATCCTTTGGATTTGAGTACTAATACGTTTTGACTCTCATTCAATGGTCCATATATTTTTACTTTTATTTTCTTTTCTGATTTTTATATTTTAATTGTTTTAAATTTTAAAAAAATCATAGAAAATTCATTTCAAGTCCAAAAAATCTGAAAAAATTATGAAAAATATTTTTGATTATTCTCTTTCTGATTTTTATTTTTTCACAATTTAATTTTGTGTTTTGGTATTTTTTATAAATTTACACTTTATTTGAATTATTTTAAATGTTTAAAAATACTTTTATATATTTTTAAATTCTAAAAAAATTATGGAATGATCCAATGATATTGTGACAAATATTAGTGACCTTATTTTATTTTTGTTTCTGACTTTGCTATTTTTTTTTATCGTTTTTGGTTTATTTTATCTATTTCTTTTAATTTTAAAAATAGTTTCTGACTTCAAAAAATTACCAAAAAATTTATAAAATCATTTGAGCCCTTTTCTGATTTTTCTATGGGCTTACTTTTTATTTTTTGATTAATTTGAACATAGTTGATATTTTTCTCTTTACTTTCTATTTTTAAACAATAATTTTTAAACCTTTTGTATATATTAAAGTGTAATATTATTTTGTGACTATTTTCTGGTTGATCTTGGGTTAAATTTTGTATCATGAACTTTATTAACATCATTGGATCCATGGTGTTGAGTTTAACTCTATAAGAGTGGATGAATAATTTTAATAATAGTTTGATTAAATTTAATTCAAAAGTGGTTTGTATTTTCTCTCCCACCCCTCTTCATCTCATCCCCTTCTTATTGCACTAAATGTTGTTGGAGCATGATCTCTATATCATGTCTCAAAAAAAGTGGTGCATAGATAGCTATTGACCGGCCTCAAAATAGGTGCGACTTCTATATAAGTCCACTTACGATTGCTTAACATAGCGCTAAATTCGTCCCAATTCGAATAAATGATCATTCGTGGCCCAAACTTATATTTGCAAGCCCAAGTATGTTAATTTGATCTCTTTGATCTAATAACCTTGAGATTCATTGTGTGGAGGCTTTGGTTTTACCAATCCTCTAATGGATCTATAACATCTTTGGTCAACGCGGATCACTTAAACATCGTTGATCATTAAATGGTACTTGTGAGAATTCCAAATGGATGATATACTTGACAAAAAGAAAATGCAACTTGTTGTGTGGAGGCTTTGGTTCTACTAATCCTCTAATGAGTTCCAAATGCAAGCTTCAAGATGGTCATCCAACTAACCACTAATTATTTACTTGTTTTACTTTATGCTTTTATTTTTTTTATGCTTTATGTACCATTTACTTTTAGCATTTACATTTTATACCATTTTCATCTTTGCTCATTTGAGCATTTACTTTATTGTCATTTTTACTTTGCTCACTTGAGTTTTTCTTTTCCTTTTTAAGATACTTAATAATCAACATAAACCCTAAAAAAATTTAATGGTACTCAGACTATTTGGTTACTATCCTTGGAATTATGGAGCATGGGACTTTTCTTGGACTTAGGATTAGAAACCTTAGCTTATCTTGGAGACCTTGTGATCTTAACTAATTATTTTGTTTGGAGTTCTTAAGGTTTACATCAAGACATTGGGTTGCTTGTTTGTTTTTGTGTGCAGGTTTTTTGTGATTACACCCTTTGTTTGTAATCTGGAATTCACCCGTATACAGCTGTTACTCTGCCCAATTTTTGTGAAGACTTAATACACTTGAAGTATGGTTCTCTCAAGAGATCTAGTATTTTTTTTGCTTGATTGGTTTTAATCCAAGGAATGAGAATTCTATCTTGGCACATAATGTCAATATTGGCTTCTTGTTGGTTAGATGGTTCTTATCCCTAGCTTTTACCTTATGCTTTAGATAGCCTCTTCTTCTCCTCCCATCTTCTTTAACTTTAAAAATTATCTCCCTCCTTTTGAAAACTCTTCTTATTTTAAACTTGAACCACTTTCATAATAAACTTGGACTTAGGTCCATCCATTTTCAAAGATTTTTATAAATAAACCCTAATCAACTTAATAATACTTTAACATTTTTTGTGAGAAGACTAAAAGTCAATCAAATCTCATTTCAAACCATTTTGCCACTTTGCTTTCATCTTTAAACTTTTCTAAAAAAAAGATTGAACTCTTGTTAATCCTTGTAGTGATGTAAACAAATATACTTCTATAATATGTAGTGAAGAGAGATATTTTCCACTTGGGTGTTGAGTGAGGCATTGTTGATTTTAAAATCCAAGCCATATCCTCCACTTTGAGATAATGCAAATTCTCCTTTCTTATAATTGTGGGTAGTAGGTATGTTTTCCACACGGACAATGACGATGATGTTTTATCTCATAAAATTAACCAACACATTTGTGTTTTAAATTTTTAAAAGAGGAACTACGTGTACCCTGATCCCCTATTGCACGAAAAGGTGGTACATAGGCACTAAAGATTCGCAACCGCGATGGGTGCAAAAATCATAAAATAAATACATTTCTTTTCTCACCTCCACCATCCATTTTTATACAACATTTTTATAGCCAAAATATACAGATTTTACAAAGAGGTTCTTGCGGAGTACCATAGATGTTTAGGGTGCTAATACCTTCCCTTTTCATAACCAACCCCCTTACCTTGAATCTTTTCCCCCTCTTTTTGGGTTATTCGCTCTTTTCTCATTCCTTCGGAAACAATAAAGCACGGTAGATATTTTTATTTTGATCTGTATAAGTCAAGTCAATCTAATGGCTTAGTCTTAAAACATTTCAACCGCTACACCTGCCGAACAAGGTTTTAGAGGTTCCCAGAGCCTACATCCTTCCTTCAGATATTACCAACTTCCCGATTAACTCAGTAATTAGTAATATTCTCAAGAAAAACTCGTCCGAGCGTAGTATCGTGTCACAACTATTTCCGAATGACTCTGTCACAGCTTCCGCACTACACCTAAAAGGCCAAGATGGGTTAGGTATTCTATGATCCTCAACTTCAGCAGGCTCCCAGGTCGAAAGCAGTACGTCTTCTCGATTACTCGGTAAACGACACTACAGTCAAAGGGGCCTCCACTGAGTGAGGGATCTCATGTATCCTTTTTTGGGATTACTCCTCAAAGTTAACATGACTATACCGCCTGTCCTATCTTAAAGTTTTCCCAAGTCCGGGTATATGACTTATAAGTAATCACCAAGCACCCTGAAAACCAGGAAAATCTAGATAAACATATATACAACATATAACACATAAACAACAATAGCACATATACAGATATAAACAAAGATAGGGTCAACCCACTTAGGGATGGACCAACAAGAGGTCAATCTTTCCCTGGTGAAGTCGCCATTTTTCTGTAGCAGTAGAAATGTTAAGACTAAGCCATTGGATTGACTAGACTTGTACAGATCAAAAATAAAAATCACCACCGTGCTTTATTGTTTCCAAAGGAATGGGAAAAGAGCGAGTAACCCAAAAAGAGGGGAAAATATTCAAGGTAAGGGGGTTGGTTATGAAAAGGGAAGGTATTAGCACCCTAAACATCTATGGTGCTCCGTAGGAACCTCTTTGTAAAATCTGTATATTTTGGCTATAAAAATGTGTTGTATAAAAAATAGATGGTGGAGGTGAGAAAAGAAATATATTATTTATGATTTTTGCACCTGCCGCGGTTGCCAACCTTTAGTGCCTACGTACCATCTTCTGTGCAATAGGGGATCAGGGTACATGTAGTTCCTCTTTAAAAAAATTTAAAAACACAAGTGTGTTGGTTAATTTTATGAGATAAGACATCATCGTAATTGTCTGTATGGAAAAAATATTTACTACCCACAATCATGAGAAAGGAGAATTTGCATCATCTCAAAGTGGAGGATATGGCTTGGATTTTTAAAATCAACAATGCCTCACTTAACACCCAAGTGGAAAATATCCCTCTTTACTACATATTATAGAAGTATAGTTGTTTGCATCACTACAAGGATTGACAAGAGTCTAATCTTTTGAGAAAAAGTTTAAGGTGAAAGCCAAGATGGAAAAATGGTTTGAATGAGATTTATTTATTTTTAGTCTTCTCACAAAAAATGTTAAGGTATTATTAATGTTGATTGAAGTTTATTTGTGAAAAAGATTTGAAAATGCATGGACCTAAGTCCAAGTTTTTTATGAAAGTGGTTCAAGTTTAAAAGCAAGAAGAGTTTCCAAAAGGAGGGAGAATATTTTTTAAATTGAAGAATATGGGAGGAGAAGAAGAAACTATCCTAAAGCATAAGGTAAAAGCTAGAGATAAGAACCATCTAACCAACAAAAATCCAATACTTGACATTATGAGCCAAGATAGAATTCCCATTCTTTGGATTGAAACCAAGCAAACAAAGATACTAGACTTCTTGAGAGAACCAAACTTCAAGTGTATTAAGTCTTCACAAAAATTGGGCAGAGTAACGGCTGTATACGGGTGAATTCCAGATTACAAACAAAGAGTGTAATCACAATAACCTGCATACAAACAAACAAACAACCCAATGTCTTGAGGTAAACCTCAAGAGCTTCAGACAAAATAATCAGATAAGGTCACAAGGTTTCCAATCATAGGCCAAGGTTTCTAATCCTAAGTCCAAGAAGTCCAATGCTCCATAATACCAAGGATAGTAACCAAATAGTCCAAGTATCATTAAGGATTTTATGGTTCATATTGATTATTAAGTATCTTAAGAAAAGAAAAGAAAAGCTTGAGTGAGCAAAATAAAAATGACAAGAAAGTAAATGCTCAAATGAGCAAAGATGAAAATAACATGAAATGTAAATGCTAAAAGTAAATAGTGCATAAAAATAAAAGGGGCATATAATAAAAATACAGGATAAAGTCAATTATTAGTGGTTAGTGGTTAGTTGGATGATCATCTTGAAACTTGCATTTGGAATTCATTAGAGGATTAGTAGAACCAAAGCCTCCACACAACAAGTTGCATTTGCTTTTTGTTAAGTATATCATCCATTTGGAATCCTCATAAGTACCATTTAATGATCAACAATGTTTAAGTGATCCGCGTTGATCAAAAGTGTTTTAGATCCATTAGAGGATTGGTAGAACCAAAGCCCCCACACAATGAATCTTAAGGTTATTGGATCAAAGAGATCAAATTAATATACTTGGGCTTGCAAACATAAGTTTGGGCCATGAATTATCATTTATTCAAATCGAAACAAAATTTAGCGATATGTTAAGCAATCGTAAGTGGACTTATATAGAAGTCGCGCCTATTTTGAGGTCGGTCAATAGCAATCTATACACCATTTGTTTGGAGACATGATATAGATATCATGCTCCAATAACACTTAGTGCAATAAGAAAGAGATGAGATGAAGAGGGGTGGGAGAGAATATACAAACCACTTTTGAATTAAATTTAATCAAACTATTATTAAAATCATTCATCCATTTTTGTGGAGTTAGACTCAACACCATGGATCCAATGATGTTAATAAAGTTCACGATCAAAAATTTAACCCAAGATCAACCAACAAATAGTCATAAAATAATATTACATTTAATATACAAAAAAATGGTTTTAAAAAAATGTTTTAAAATAGAAATAAAAGAGAAAAATATCAACTATGTTCAAATTAATCAAGAAATAAAAAGTAAGACCATAGAAAAATCAGTAAATGACTCAAATGATTTTATAAATTTTTTGGTGATTTTTTAAAGTCAGAAACTGTTTTTTTAAATTAAAAGAAATGGGTAAAATAAACCAAAAATGATAAAAAATAACAAAGTCAGAAACAAAAACAAAATAAGGTTACCAATATTTGTCACAATATCATTGGATCATTCCATAATTTTTTCAGAATTTAAAAATGCATAAAAGTATTTTTAAATATTTAAAATAACTCAAATAAAATGAAAATTTATAAAAAAAATACCAAAACATTAAATTAAATTGTGAAAAAATAAAATTTAATTTTTTCAGATTTTTTGGACTTAAAATGAATTTTCTATGATTTTTTGAAGTTTAAAACAATTAAATATAAAAATCAAAAAAGAAAATAAAAGTCAAAAATATGTGGACCATTGAATGAGAGTCAAAACGCGTTAGTAATCAAATCCAAGAGATCTGGCGCATTGTGCATATCATGATCATTAGTGAATAAAGCACTGAATCAAATGTAAATCAAAAATTCAAAAAAATCCAAATGGCGCTGCTACATTGGTTGAAGGATGACACGTTGGTCATCTTCAACCTCCAGCCAGTCCCAAAACTAGGTTGCTCAATCTGTAAAATTAGAGCACGAGACCTATGTCATCCATTTTGTCTCTTCAAGACAAAGACAACCACACCCTCGCGGTAAATTTATATAAACCATAGCTCAAGCAATTTGGAAGGAAAGTTTTGAAAAGGGATTTGAAATTTCTTGGTGAAAATGTGTTTCCAGTAAAAAGCAAGTGTTGCGACTAGAACCAGGGCAATGAGAACATCACAATGATATCAAAATTTTGAAGAATTGATGAAGGAATCTACCTATTGAAGTTGAGTTGCAGAGCTCTGAAACTGGACTTTTATGGAGCAATGTAAGGCACGATTCTTGAATGTAATTATATGGTTAGCTTCAGGGAAGATCAAGGAAGGTGAATTGATGGAAAAATTGGATTGAAAAAGGCTTGAGAATAGATTTCGAAGTTGCTGAATTTTGAGTTATGGAACAAGTTTGGCAGGGTGATTCTGGCTATCCAAGCTTGAGGAAATGAATGGGGGATGACCCTCTATTTATAGGGAATCAAATGGAATGCCCAAGCGTGTGAAATGATGAAGTTTAGAGGGAAATCGTGTGAAGTTGCAAACAAGAAAAGTGTGACTTCTAATTTGATCAAAACTCATCCAAAACACGCGTTTTATTGTGCTAATCCATTCTGGAAGTTCACTAAACATGTTTAGAGGCAAAAACGCATGGAAAACTTGTGATTAGAAGTCAAAACAAAGATTTCAAAATTTGATTTGTGATGAAACTTCAGTTCCAAGTTACCAACTTCAAAATCATGGCATTCTCAGCTCAAGAAGTCTTAGGGAATGATTTTAGATGCTTTAGAAAGATGAAGTTACAAGCTTTGCAATGGAAAAATAATTTAATCAAATGGATGCTTGAGCTAAAAGTTGTGTTGAGTCAAAGTTGGAGAAAAAGGGTTTACTTTTCATACTTAGAAATATCTCAAATTTTTCTTCAAAAGTGACCTATAATGTCTTGCATCTAAACATGGCCTTCCACTTGGATTTTTATCTTGACCAAAAAAATATGACATGAAATAGACCTCTTTAATGACATTTTTGGACTTTAACCATTCAAAATCTCCAAAAATTGAGAGAGTTATGAATTGTTGAAGTTGGCAAAAAATCATGAAATGACCTATAATATTTTGTATCCTTAAGGAAACTTCCATCCATTTTATCACTTTGCACATAAAATAAGGCATAAATTTCACATCCTCAAGATCATTATGGAAAATTAATGGGCTCAAGGTGATAAACATTTACCAAGTTATGATCATTTGAAGTCACACATGGAAAATTGGGGATTCATCTAGAGGACTTGTAATCTTTCTTCTTCATCAAGTTTCTTCCACATGAAAACTCCTTAGAAATTTTGAAGTGATTTGTTTATAACCCTTTGAAGAGAAGGATGTCTTCGGAATCACTCCATAATACCAAAAGATGAGCAAGATATACTTCTTTGAAGTTCAAAACCCTAGCTCCTAGATCAAGAAAAATGCCTTGAGGAACTTTGACAATTTTGAACAAACTTCTTGTACCAACTTAAATGCTTTGTAAATATAAGTGGTTAAGGATGATAATGAGAATTCATAGAAATCAAAACCACTTCCATATCTTGATAATTGATAGAAATATTCATTTGTGACCAATGGGAACAAAGCCTTGTCCAACCATGACAACTTCTCCAATCAATCCCTTGTGCTTTTGAACCAAATTTGATAATCTTGAAATGTGGTGAACCAAAATAACCTTGCCATGCCATTTCCTCCAAAACAAATCCAATGGTGAGGTTTGAACTCCTCAAGCTTTATTGACTATGGCATGGAAATAAACTCATGAACCCATGGAGCAACTTGCTGAATCTTATTGTCTTTACCTACATGAGTAACAAGCAAGACAAACCAACATTGCATTTTATTAATTAAGAGAAGAAATCAAGACAAAAATATTCATGATCACAAAAGAACACAAGTCAAGGTGCTTGGTGATTCCTCAAAGAGAAAAGCTAAATATAGGGAGGGGAACCAAGAATCCTAATGTGATCTTGTTGTGATGGAATCAACATGGTATGATGAAGGGATCTTAGGGGGGGAAATTGGGGTACAACACGTGGTAAGTGTCTTTTTTTCTTTTTTTTTTCAATGCTTACAAATGGTCCAATATATATAGGAAGGAAGGAAGGAATGGTCTTGAATGCAAAATCCATGCCATAATGCCTTGTAATAAAGTATTGATATAATATTCAAAAACTTGCCAAATTGATGTTTTAAAGAACCATAATGCAAAATTTGAAAACTTGCCCAAAATGACTTTTGCGCCATTTCTTGAAGGGGATGAAATCGTACATGATTTTCTACGTGGCTTGGGCCCTTGTGCAAGATAATTCCAAGCCCATTTGTGCTATACACCTCCCTTTGTTATTTAAACCACTTATTTCATGTTTTATTGAAAATAAATCCAAATAAATGGAAAATAAATGGATAAAAAGTAAGTCCACAAGGGGGAGATCTTATGGGTCCTATAATATGCCATGTAGAAGTTTAAAACTCAAAGAAATAAGTTAATTCCTTGAAAACTCAACTTTGCTCGATGTAGGATTTTTTAATTTTCCAAAAATTTCCCAACTTGGGAAAACCATAAATTGCTCAAGTTTTATCCCAAGGAGATGATCTTTGACTTTTTGGAAATAAAAATATGTCTACTTAAATCTCTCTTTTGATAATGTTTTCATTTGAAGATGTTATCTTGATGTAAAAGGTCTGGACAAAAAGTGTCTTTTGTTGACTTTTTAAAAATTACATGTAATGTATGATCTTGCATCTTTCAAATGGTGCAATTCTTGAACTTGAAGATAAAATATGGATTGTAGGGAATTTTATTATTTTCAAGATGGGCTTTGGTTGGGGCTAAATGGACAAAGTATGAGAAATTTATGCCCATTCAAAGTTCAATTGACTTTTCCTATAGAAACCCTAATTTTGTAAATTTGACTTTTTATGAATTAGGAGCATTTCTTGAGGAATCATGGTCAACCCTTGATAAAATGACGATTATCACTTCAAAACGATATTGTTGACAAAAAATCTTGAAGTTTGACTGTATATAGGCCACTGTTGACTTTTGACCTAGTACAGTTGATTTTCAGGCATTTGGGCAATTGACTGTGCAAACTTGTTCTGCAAGGCATGAAATTTGTCATGGACATTCTTTGAGGCATAATAGGACCATGGAAATAAATTTAAGTCTTTGGAGTTGACACATCCTGATTCAAACGGAAACCCTAGTTGGGGGTTCATTGTCTTAGGAGGAGAATTTGTCTGATCAATTCTTGGGCATCCTTGGGCAAGTTGAGGACCTCAATAGGCATGTGTTAAGTAAAATGAGAGGGAAAATTTTGGGGTACAACACTCACCAATAGAGAAACCACTTGAACTGGAGTTGAAACAACTCTATACCCATTTGAAATATGCCTACCTAGAGGAAGGACATACGTTGCTTGTGATTATTATTGTTGATCTGTCTGATGAGCAAAGATTTCAACTTCTAGAACTTTTGCAAAGCACAAGAATTCCATTTCTTGGGAAATATCTGGCATAAAGTGGACCAACCCTATAGTTTGTATTCATAGAATAATGTTGGAATAAATTTCCAAGAATAACATAGAAAACAAAATATGTATGAATCCTATCATGAAAGATGTAATAAAGAATGAGATTATTAAATGGTTGGATGAATACATTATCTACCTTATCTTTGATAGTGTATGGGTGAATCATAATCAATGTGTACAAAAGAAATGTGGCATCACTGTGATTGAGAATGAGAAGAATGAACTAATTTCTTCAAGAGTTGTTATTTGTTGGAGAATATGCCTAGATTATAAGAATTTAAACAAGGCTAAAAGGAAATACCACTTCCCTCTTCCATTTATTTATCAAATGTTGGATAGACCGGATAGAAAGGAATTTTATTGTTTCCTTGATGGATACTCAGACTATAATTAGATAGCAACAACCCTTGAAGACCAAGAGAAGACAACTTTTACATGTCCTTATGGAACCTTTGTCTTTAGAAGGATGCCATTTGGATTATACAATTCTATAACAACATTCCAAATATGTATGATGGATATCTTCTTTGATCTTATTGGAGAGTCATTCAAAAGATGTTTGGATAACCTGGAGTTAGTATTTATAAGATGTGAAAAGAATAACTTGGTGCTAAATTGAGAAAAATTTCATTTTATGGTTAATAAAGGAATAGTCCTAGGGAATAGAATTTCAAAGGTAGAATTAAAGGTAGACCAAAAAAATATTGAAGTAATTGAAAAGATACATTAACCCTCAAACATTTAAGGGATAAGAAGCTTTCTTTGTCTTGTTGGTTTATATAGGAGGTTCATAAAAGATTTTAAAAAATCACAAAGCCTTTATGTCAACTACTGCAACATGATGTGCCACATGTCTTCAGTGCTAAATATGACTAAGTTATCAAGGGTTTGAAAAAATCTTTAATATCCGCACCCATTGTAAAGGAACTTGATTTGACCAAACAATTCGAGCTCTTGTGTGTCGCAAGTGATTTTTCCATTGGGGTTAGGTAAAAGACATGATAAAGTGTTTCACACCATTTATTATGCTAGTAAGACACTAATAGAGGCCCAGATTCAGATTCAAATTCTACTTAGTAGGTACTAAGATTATAGTCTACACAGACCAAACATCAATCAAGTACCTTATTGCCAAGAAGGATACAACAGAGAGATTGATAAGACGGGTACTACTACAAGAGTTTGCCTTGGACATCAGAGATAAGAAAATAGTAGAAAACTCATGGCCTGGTCATTTTTCAAGACTTCCAAATGATGACCAGAGATGTGACAGAGAAGATATCATGGAATATTTCCATAAGACAAGAAATGTCATTCATTAATATTTTAGAAATTAAATTGTTTGATGTGTGGGGTGTAACACACTTCTAAACCCTAAGGAGTATTAACAGTTATTCTAATAAATAAATCAGAGTATATCACCAAACAAGGGTGTCACATTTTCATATAAAATGTCACAACAATACATCCTGCTCTGTAAAACGGGTTTTCAAAAACATTAACAAGGTAGAATCAACATTTAGTTCTTCGAATCATGGCAGCGGAAATCATAGTTCAAAACACTTCATTATAGTACTTCACAAAAATTAGTCATACTTCATAACTCATACTAATAAATTAAAACATCTCGAGTACCACGTATGATGACTCAACATCTTAAAACAAAACAAAGAACACAAGTTTCAATCATTCGATCCCAACCCCGATGTTACATATCAGGGCAAGACTCCTTTTATTCAATAAAAGCGACTAAACACACTCTGAAGCTATCCTCTAATGCTTCTACGGACTATTCTCGATTACCTACGCGTTACCCATGTGGAGGCAACATTCAAACAGAAAGGGTGAGTAAATCATAATTATTATATAAGACAAAATGAATAAACATAGTAAATATGCACATACGCAAGGCATCACACATCATCATATCGTCATGTTATACTCACACCTTCACCACTTCATTAATACACGAACACATATCATCATATAAAACGTATCATCAAGCATCAAAAATAAATCATTATTCAATGTCACATAGAATGTAATGCAACATCATAGACTCATGCATATGATACCAAAACTTCACTAATGACTCACTCATCGTTATCTCCAAAGATCCCTACCATAGGATTGATTCCTGCTTGGAACCATAACACTTCACTGTTGCACCCAATCCACACTATGCGATTGTTACCTTCACTGGACAATCATCCTATAATCTTCACTTGACCGAAGTCCTAACGTCACTTGACCGAAGTCCTAAAATATGCCATGAATGCAATGATGCGTAACAACATATTTAATATGACCACAACTAGTCAACACGCATCACCATTCATGTATCATCACAAACATCATCATAAAATCATAGTAATCAACACAAAATCATAACATCATGAGTAATCAATATAACACCATAATATCATCATAGTATTCAACACAACATTATAACATCATCATCATAAGCAAAACATCATTGTGATTCAATGCAGAGAACCTAATTCTATTCTAAATTAGGTCTTAGAGATAAACTACTTAATTCTCATTTTTCTCCACATAATTAAAGTCCATTGCGTTAGCTATCCAACACTTCGAACGATACCTCAATTCGAGCTCTATAACTAAAGTTATGATCATTTTAAGATTTCCAACTTGGACAACCAATTCTGCCTTCCGTTGCTTGGCGACACACTTCCGTCACCTAGCGACGCCACCTTCGTTTCACACTTTTCCTGGAGAAACTAGGGGCGATGCACTCTAGAAGCATCATTTTTTCTGCCTCCCTTTGCCCTCACTTTCTCCTGGCGACGCATCTTCGCCCGACAACACCACCTTTATTGCCCAGTGACACAACGCGAACATGGTTTTCCTGTTGCGTTTTGCTTCATAAACCAATCCAATTCTCTTGAGATTTTATCATGTTACAGGTCCTAACACACCATATAATCACATGGTTTTATCATCTATCAACAATCTATAATTCTATACTCATTATACCTCAATTATAAGTCATTATCCATCACCAATTCATCGATTTCTCATCAAACAACAGCAAATCACCATCTACCAAAACCTAAGGAAATCTACCAATCATCTAAACCTTAAATAAAATATAATAACAATGATAAAACTCCCCTTACCTTAAAATTATTGCTAGATATCAATTCCTCTTCATGCTCTACCGGGATTCCTGTGCTCTTCTTGCCTCTTTGTGCCCTAACTCTCTTTTCTCCACAGCGTTCTTTCAAATTCTATTGTACGTAATGAGCGTGTAAAATCCTAAACCTTATCCTTATACCAAACTTGACCTCTTATATCCCTAATAATAAACTTTCTATCATGCCCTCACTTATCCTTCACTAATGACCACAATGCCTTTATTTTCTCTACATCACATATTATTCTATTTATTTAAATACAAATAATTCTAAATAATCACTATTAAATCTAAATAATTCTAAACTAATTATTTAAATTCTAAACCCTCTTATCATCCCATCCTACACCATACAATTCATCATCTTAAACATCTTATTCATCAAATCATCGCTATTGCATCACAGATGCCACACGAATACACATCATATACCGTCTCGGGGACTAACACAAAGCGCCAAAACACCATCTATACCAAACACTTCACAGAGACTCATATTTAAACTAAATTAATTAAATGAGTAATTAATATAGAACTCGGGGTGTTATAACTCTCCCCGACTTAAAAGAATTTTTGCCCTTGAAAATTACTTGACAAAAAGAACATCAGATAAGACTCTCTCATCTGATTTTCGTGTTCCCAAGTCCAACTTTTACCAACTGGTCTGCCTCATAATACCTTCACTGAGGCAATATCCTTGCCTCATAATTGCTTCACCTCCCGTCCTTCTATTTGTAATGGTAACACCTCAACAGTTAGGTTATCTCTTACATCTACATCATCCATTTGAATCACATGTAAAGGATCTGAAATATACTTTCTCAACTGAGACACGTGAAACACATCATGCAAATTCGCAAGTAATGGAAGAAAAGTAATCCAATAAGACATCTCACATATCTTTTTTTATATCTTATACGAACCAAGAAAAGGCGTCGTAAGTTTCCTCGACTTCAAAGCTCTACCAACACCAGTTATCGGAGTAACTCTAAAAAATACACTATCATCTTTCTTAAACTCAAGGTCCTTTCTCCTCTTATCATGATAAATATTTTGAAGACTCTGAGAAGCCTTCACCTTCTCTTGGATCATATTTATCTTTGCATTTTCCTCTTGCATAACCTCAGATTCGAGCACAACATTCTCACTTGACTCATACCAACACAATGAAGTTCTACACCTCCTACCGTATAACGCTTCATATGGCGCCATTCCAATACTAGAATGGAAAATGTTATTATAGGTAAATTCAATCAATGGAAAGTGACTATCCCAAGCTCCTCCTTGTTCTAGCACACAAGCACTCAACAAATCTTCTAAATACTTAATGTTTATTTCCGTCTGTCCATCCGTCTGAGGATGATATTCGAAACTTAACTTTAACTTAGTACCAAAGGCATTATGCAACCCTGTCCAAAATTCTGACATAAACCTTGGACCTCTATCCGACACGATACCCGAGGGTATTCCATGCAATTTCATAATTTCTTCAATATACATCTCAGCTAACTTCTCCATAATATGATTGATCTTCATCGATAAGAAATGAGCGGACTTATTCAACCTATCTACAATCACGCAAATCAAATCATTGCCTTTAACAGTCTTCGGAAAACCCGACACAAAGTCCATGGAAACATTGTCTCACTTTCATTCTGGAATATTCAACAGTTGCATAAAACCCATAATAGGCTTCTGATATTCAATTTTTGACTTCTGACAAGTCAAACAAGCATAAACAAATTTAGCGATCTCCTTCTTCATACTAGGCCACCAAAATAACTGCTTCAAGTCTTGATACATCTTCGAAGAACTTGGATGAATACTCAACCCGCTTCTATATCCTTCCTCAAGAATACTCTTCTTAAGCTCTGGGATATCTGAAACACACACTCTACAACCAAACCTCATTATGCCATTCTCATCAACTCTGAATTTATCCTCTTTTCCCTGGTTAATCAAAGTTAATTAATCGACTAACCTCAAATCAAACTTCTGACATTATCGAATTTCTTCTATTATATCGCTAGTCAATTTCAACATTCCTAAATTCACACTATTGGAAGTTTCTTTACACACTAGGATCATGTCTCTGAATTGCTCGATCAACTTCAACTCTCGAACCATAAGCATCGACATATGCAGTGACTTCCTACTTAATGCATCAACAACTACATTTACCTTACCAGGAGGGTAACTCAAATCAAAGTCATAATCTTTCAACAATTCAAGCCACCTTCCCTGTCTCATATTCAACTCTTTTTGGTCAAATAAGTGCTTCAACTCTTGTGATCACTTAACACTTTGAATTTAGAACCAAAAGGATAATGTCTATAAATCTTTAATACAAACACTACTGTTGCTAATTCTAAGTCATGCGTAGGATAATTTCTTTCATGAACTATGAGTTTTCTAGAAGCATAAGCAACAACTTGTCCATTCTACATTAGCACACCACCAAGTCCCATCTTAGACGCATCACAATACACCATAAAGACTCACTCGGATTAGGCAAAATCAACATCGGAGTGGTCATCAACCTCTTCTTTAATTCTACTAAAATTTCTTTGCACGCAACTTCCCACACATAAGCTTGACCCTTTCGAGTCAACTGAGTCCATTCTGCATTAGCACACCACCAAGTCCCATCTTAGACGCATCCCAATACACCACAAAAGACTCACTGGAATTAGGAAAAATCAACACTAGAGCGATCGTCAACCTCTTCTTTAAGTCTACAAAACTTTCTTTGCACACAACATCCCATACATAAGCTTTACCCTTTCGAGTCAACTGAGTCAACGATAATGCCAACTTAGAAAATCCTTAAATGAACCTTCGATAGTAACCTGCCAAACGAAGAAAACTTTGAACTTCGGTTACAGACTTCGGAGCCTCCCACTGCAATACAACATCGACTTTAGAAGGATCCACATCAATATCACTCCTAGAAATCACATGACCAAGAAAACTAACTTCCTTTAGCCAAAGTTCACACTTTGACAACTTTGCATACAATTTCTTTTCCTTTAACACGTGCAACACCATCGACAAATGCTCAGCATGCTCTTTTTCTAATTTAGAATAGATCAAAATATCATCAATAAACACCACGGAAAACTTATCCAAATATGAATGAAAAGTTCTATTCATATACTCCATAAAAACACCTGGTGCATTAGATACACCAAACAACATTACAATGTATTCATAATGGCCATACCTCGTTCGAAAAGTTGTTTTCAGAATATCATCTGGTTTAACCGAATCTGATGAGAACCCGACCTCAAGTCAATCTTGCTGAAAAGCACCCACCAACTGATCCATCAAATCATAGATCCTCGGTAGTGGATACTTATTCTTAATTGTCACCTTATTCAACCATCTGTAATCTACACACAGTCTCATACTTCCACCATTCTTCTTAACTAGCAACACAGGCGCATCCCACAGTGAAACACTCGGTCAAATAAACTTCTTCTCGAGCATCTCTTCTAGTTGGTTCTTCAACTCGCTCAGCTCAAAAGTCGACATCCTGTAAGGATCCATCGATATTGTACTCGAACCTGGAACCAAATATATAGAAAAATCCACTTCACCTTCAGGAGGTAATTTACTGATATCATCTGGAAACACCTCTAGAAATTTACAGACAACCGGTAATTCCATATTTGCATCTTTACCATTAACTTGCAATGATGCAAAGATTTCAAACACCAAGGCTTCATCTTCTAAAAGTGCATTCACTTGCTTAGCGGTCAACAACATCAATTCTCCATTATCACCAAACTTAGGGAACCTTAAAGTCTTATTATAACAATTGATATAAACATAGTTGAACTCCAACCAGTTCATCCAAAGGATAACTTGAATTTGATGTAAGGGAAGACACACCAGACCCATCAGAAAACTCTTGCCATAGATAGTCAAGGGGAATTCCGAACAAACATAAGTATTAGTAACAAAACCACTAGCAGGATTATCTATTACCATACTACCATTCACATCAGACAATTTCAATTCCAACTTAGCAGCATATTCAAGGGAAATAAACAAATGAGTAGCACCATCATCAATAATAGCAACCAATTCAACATCGTTATTAAAGCAAGTACCTCGAATCAACTTGACCTTCTTAGATTCCTCAGATGCACTCAGCATGAACACTCCACCATTGGTCTGAATAGTAGCATCCTTTCTTGGCTTCTGACACTGAGTACTAATATAACCCTACTCTCCACAATTGAAACAAGTTGGACCATTGTTCTTGCATTCAGGAGCACGATGACCGGACTTACCACACTTGTAGTACCTTAACACCTTATTCTCACATTCGTTAGATTGGTGATCTTGTTCACCACGCTGTTGTACCCTAATTTTTTTCCCTAAGATCCCTTCATCATATCATATCAATTCAATCACAACAAGATCACATTAGGGTTTGGTTTTTCTCCCTATCTTTAGCTTTTGCTCTAGGAGGAATCACCAAGCACCTTGACTTGTATTTTATGATCATCTATGTTTTGTATTGATTATCCTTTAACTAATAAATGCAATGAGTGTTTGCCCCAATTGTTGATATTGTAGGTAAATGCACAACACATTCTATCAAGATTGATCTAGGGATTCATGAGCTCACTTTTGTGCCTCCCTCAACAAAGTTTCATTGAGATTCAAGCCTCATCATTAAAGTTGTTTTGAAATAATATCATGAAAAAGTATTTTATGATTCATCATGTCTCAAGTTGTCAAAATTAGTTCAAAAGTACAAGGGTTGGTTGAAGAAGTTTGACTCAATTGGACAAGTCTTTAATTTCAATGATCACAAGTGCATATATCCTTCAATTCTCAAGATTTGGAAGTGTTTTTGGTTGCTATGGTTTCTCCTTGTCATCCTCAAAAACTTATATTCACATGACAAAGGTATTTGTGCAAGAAGGTTGGTCAAAATTGCAAAGGTTTCCCAAGGCATTTTCTTGCTCTAGGAGCTAGGTTTTGAACTTCAAAAAGGTATATCTTTCACATCTTTTGGTATTTTTGAGTGATTCCAAAGAAATCCTTCTCTTCAAAGGTTTACTAACAAATCAATTCAAAGGTTTCAAATAAATTTTGTGTGGAAGAAACTTGATGATGAAGAAAGATTAGAAGTCCTCTAGATGAACTTTCAAATTCCCTTTATATGACTTCAAATGATCATAACTTGATCAATTTTGATCCCCTTGAGCCCATTAATTTTCCATAGTGATCTTTAAGATTTGAACTTCAACCTTTCTTTTATGTGCAAAGTGTGAAAATGGATGGAAGATGCGCTAAGGATACAAAAGATTATAGGTTATTTCATGAATATTTGCCAACTTCAACAAGTTATAACTCTCTCAATTTTTTGAGATTTTGAATGGTTCAAGTTTCAAAATGTCACTCAAGAGATATAATTCATGCCATATTTTATGGTCAAGATTAAATTTCAAATGGAATGCCATGTTTGGATGTAAGACATTATAAGTCATTTTTGAAGAAAAACTTAAAAAATTCCTAAGTATGGAAAGTCAACCTCTTTTTCTCAACTTTGACTCATTACAACTTTCAGCTCAAACATCCATTTGATCCCATTCTATGCACATTGTAAAGCTTGTAATCTCCTCTTTCTAAAGCTTCAAGAATCATGTCCTAAGACCCCTTGAGTTGAGAATGCCATGGGTTTGAATTTGGCAATTTGAAACTGAATTTTTCACGAAGTCAGAAATTTGAAACTCTTGTTTTGGATTCTAATCACAAAATTGTTGCGTGTTTTTGCTCCTAAACATGTTTATTGAACTTCCATATGTGATTAATGCATCAAAACACAAGGTTTGGATGAGTTTCGATAAAAAAATGAGTCACACTTTTCCCATGCTGCAGATTCACACTAATTCCCTCCAAACTTTATCATTTCACATGCTTGAGCATCCCATTCTCTTCACTATAAATAGGGGATCATCCTTCATTCATTTCCACAAACTTAGAAAGCCAGAATCACTCTACCAAACTCTCTCTTAAACTCAATTTTCTACAACTTCGAATTTGCTCTTACATACTTTCTCAATCATTTTATTTTGTCAATTCACCTTCCTTGATCCTCACTGAAGCTAACAGAAGAATAATTAAGCTCTAAAACTCCTTGATCGTGTTAGCCAAGTCAAGTTTCAGAGTTCTGCAACTTAGCTTCAATAGGTAGATTCTTTCACTAATTCTCTCAAACTTTGATACTATTGTGAAGTTCTCATCATCCTGGTCCTAGTCGCAACACTTTTTTTTAACTGGAAGCACATTTTGACCATGAAATTTCAAATCCCTTTTCAAAACTTCTTTTAAAAATTTACTGAGCTACAATTTATAAAAAAAAATCGCGAAGGTATGGTTGTCTTCGTCTTGATGAGACGAAGTGAATGGTACTGGTATCGTGTTCTAATTTTATGGTTTGAGGAACCTGGTTTTGAGACTGGATGGAGGTTGAAGATGATCAACGTGTCATCCTTCAACCAATAAAAGTGTGCCATTTGGAATTTTTGAAAATCTGATTTAATATTTGATTCAATGCTTTATTCAGTAATGACCATGATATGCATAGTGCGTCTGATCCATTTGATTAGCTTACTAACGCATTTTTACTCTCATCCATTGGTCCACATCTTTTTGATTTTATTCTATTTTCTGATTTTTATATTTAAATTGTTTTAAACTTCAAAAATTCATAGAAAAATCATTTTAACTCCAAAAAATCTAAAAAAATCATGAAAAATACTTTTGATTTTTCTCTTTCTGATTTTTAATTTTTCACAATTTTATTTTATGTTTTGGTATTTTTTTATAATTTTTCACTTTATTTGAATTATTTTAATTGTTAAAAAATACTTTTCTTCATTTTTAAATTTAGAAAAAAATTCAGAAGGATCAAATGATCTTTTGACAAATATTGGTGACCTCATTTATTTTTTATTTCTGACTTTACTATTTTTCTTCAGTTTTGGTTTATTTTGTCTATTTCTTTTAATTTTAAAAATAATTTCTAACTTTTAAAAATAACCAAAAAATTTATATAAATATTTGAGCTCATTTCTGTTTTTCTATGGTCTTGTTTAATTTTTCTTGATTATTTTGAATATAATTTCTATTTTTCCTCTTTATTTAATTTTTAAATCTTATTTTCTTATTTTTAACACAATTTTATTTTTTATATATATTCTGGTTGATCTTGGATTAAAATTTTGATCATGAACTTCATTAACATCCTTGAACCCATGGTGTTGAGTCTAACTCCATAAAAATGGATGAATGATTTTAATAATACTTTGGTTAAATTTTGGTTCAAATGTGGTTTATTCATTTCTCCTTCCCTCTTCATCTTATGCCATTCTTATTGTACCAAATCTTATTGGAGCATGATTTACTATCATGTCTCAAAACATAAGGTGCATAGATTGCTATTGACCATCCTCAAAATAGGTGTGACTTCTATGTAAGTCCACTTACTATTGCTTAACATAGCGCTAAATTTTGTCCCAATTTGAGAAAATGAGCATTCGTGGCCCAAACCTATGTTTGTAAGCCCAAGTATGTTAATTTGAATCCTTTGATCCAATAACCTTGAGATCTATTGTTAGGAGACTTTGGTTCTATCAATCCTCGAATGGAACTTCATCAATTTTGGTCAAAGTGGATCACTTAAACATCATTGATCATTAAGTGTTATATTGAGAATTCTTAAATGGATGATATACTTGACAAAAAGCAAATGCAACTTATTGTTGAGAGGCTTTGGCTCTACCAATCCTCTAATGAGTTTCAAATGCAAGTTTCAAGATGGTCATCCAACTAACTACTAATTACTAACAATTGAATTTATTTTTTATGCTTTTACTTTATGTACCATTTAATTTAGCATTTATATTTCATGCTATTTTTATCTTTGCTCACTTTAGCCTATATTTTCATGTCATTTTTATTTTGCTCACTTGAGCTTTTCATTTCTTTTTGAAGATACCTAATAATCAACTTGAACCCTAAAAAAGATTTAATGTTACTTGGACTACTTGGTTACTATCCTTGTCATTATGGAGTGGTGGACTTCTTGGACTTAGTATTAGAAGTTGTGGCCTACCTTGAGACCTTTCTACCTTGATTGTTATCTTGTCTAGAGTTCTTGAGGTTTACCCTAAGACATTCGGTTGTTTGTTTATTTTGTGTGTAGGTTATTGTGATTACATGCTTAGTTTGTGATCTGGAATTCATCTGTATACAAATGTTACTCTGCCCAACTTTTGTGAATACTTAATGCAATTGGAGCTTGATTTTATTAAGAGGTTTATCATCTTAGCTTGTTTGGTTTCAAATACAAAGGATGGGAATTCTACATTGACTCATTATGTCAAATGATGGCTTCTTGTTGGTTAAATGGTTCTTTTTCCGTAGCTTTTACCTTATGCTTTAGGATAGTCTCTTCATCTCCTCCCATCTTCTTTAATTTCAAAAATATTCTCCCTCCTTTTGAAAAATTCTATTGTCTTAAAACTTGAACCACTTTCATAATAAACTTGGACTTATGTCCATGCGTTTTAAAAAATTATTTCTTAATCAAATTTCAATCAACTTAACAATACTTTGACATTTTTGTGAGAATACTAAAAGTTAATAAATCTCATTCAAACTATTTTTCCATTTTGGATTTTATCTTTAAAAACTTTTCTCAAAAGATTGGGCACTTGTCAATCCTTGTAGTGATGCTAACAACTATACTTCTATAATATGTAGTGAAGTGAGATATTTTTCACTTGGGTGTTGAGTGAGGCATTGTTTATTTTTAAATCCAAGCCATATCCTGCACTTTGAGATGATGCAAATTCTCCTTTCTCATGATTGTGGATAGTAAGTATGTTTTCCACACGGACAATGACGATGATGTCTTGTCTCTTAAAATTAACCAATACACTTATGTTTTAAAATTTTAAAAGAGGAACTATGTGTACCATGATCCCCTATTGCACGGAAGGTGGTACGTAGGCACTAAAGGTTGGAAACCACAGCGGGTACAAAAATTATAAAAAATATACTTCTTTCTTCACTACCACAATCTATTTTCATACAACATTTTATAACTAAAACATACAGATTTTACAAAGAGGTTCTTGCGGAGTACCGTAGATTTTTAGGGTGCTAATATATTCCCTTTGCATAACCAACCCCCTTATCTAGAATCTTTCCCCCCTCTTTTGAGTTATTCGCTCTTTTCCCATTCCTTTGGAAACAATAAAGCGCGGTGGCAATTTTTATTCTGATTTGTGTGAGTCAAGTTAATCCAATGGCTTAGTCTCAATATCTCTACCACTACATAAAAAATGGCGAATTTGTTGGGGAAAGGTTGACCTCTTGCTGGTCCATCCCCAGGTGGGTTGAGCCTATCTTTGTTTATATCTGCATATGTGTTATTATCTGTTGTATATTATATGTTGTATATATGTTTGTCTGGATTTTCCTGGTTTTCAGGGTGCTTGGTGATTTCTCATAAGTCCTATACCCGGAATTGGGCAAGCTTAAGATAGGACAAGCGATATAGTCATGTTAACTTTGAGGGAGTAATCCCAAAAAAGGAGACATGAGATCCCCCACTCAGTGGAGGCCCCTTTGACTATAGTGTCATTTACCGAGTAATCGGTAAGACGTACTGCTTTCAACCTGCGAGCCTGCTGAAACTGAGGACCATGGAATACCTAACCCATCTTGGCCTTTTAGATGTAGTGGGGAAGCTATGACGGAGTAATCCTAAAGTATTTGCCAGGCGATACTATGCTCAGACGAGTTTTTCTTGAGAATATTACTAATTACCGAGTTAATCGGGAAGGTGGTAATATCCAAAGGAAGAATGTAGACTCTGGGAACCTCTAGAACCTTGTTTGGCAGGTGATAACTTTTAGACCATACCTTATGGGAAGTACCTTCTACCTCACGCTCGTGACGTTGAACCTATGAACCCTATGTCTGTGATCTTTTGTGTGATTGTTGCATCATGCACTCATGCACCCGTGAGCATCTATTTAAGACATTTTATTTTAAGGGACTTAAAAGTTGACTCTTTGTGAATATATCAGGTGCTTTTTGACTATGGATTCTTGACAAAGAGAGACCGGGAAGTACAGTTTCAAAGATCCCAAGATAAATGAGTTGATGAGTCTGATTCCCGAGACTGAGTGTTCTGCAGATTTTCGGAGGAAGTATGGGTCCATCATTTCTCTCATGAAGCTTAGGATGAAGGAGGGTATTCTCTCTACTTTGGTCCAGTTCTATGATCCGATGTATCGATTCTTTACTTTCCCTGATTATCAATTAATGCCTACATTAGAGGAGTATTCTTATCTGTTGGGTTTACCTATTACCGATCGTGTTCCTTTTACTGATTTGGAGGGGGAGCCAAAATCCCATGAGATTGCTGCTTTGATCCATTTGGGGAAGTCTGAGGTTGAAGCCCACATGACTACTAAAGGAGGGATTATAGGATTACCAGCTCAGTTCTTATTGGAGAAAGCTCACTACTTTGCTAGGATGAAGAGTACGGTTGCTTTTGAGGCCATTTTTGCTCTACTTGCTTATGGGTTGTTCTTGTTTCCCAACGTAGACAAATTTGTTGATATCAATGCCATCAGGGTTTTTATAATAGGGAACCAGATTCCTATATTGTTGGGTGATTCTTATTAATCTATTCATCTTCGGGATTCTTATCATGGAGGGATGATCATCTGTTGCACGCCTTTGTTGTATCAATGGTTTACTTCTCATTTTCCTCGGTCTGATGCTTTCTGGGATGTCAGGAAGGAACCTCGTTGAGCTCCGAAGATTATGGCACTTACTCATTCAGATATTGTTTGGTATCATCGGGCTTACCATAATGTAGAGATTATCGATAGTTGTGGTAGCTTCCCCAATGTACCTCTTCTTGGTACAAAGGGAGGAATTAACTGCAACCCTGTTCTTGCATAACGACAGCTTGGATATCTGATGAGGGATAAGCCAAATAGTATTCATTTGAGTAGTTTCTTCCTTAAAGAGGAAGATGTTCATAAGGAAGCTAAAGAAGATATTGCAAAGGCTTGGCGTTACATTCACAGGAAGAGTAGTAATGACTTGGGACCTATGGGTTATTTCTTTGGAGCCTTATCTGCAGTGGGTACAAGCGAGAGCCATTCAGTTAAAGATATTGTATTCTCGGGAAGCACCTATGCCTAATATGCTTGTGAAGACTACTCATCCCTTATTGGATTATATGGAAGAGCTCCGGCTTGCTTTAGTTAGGATGTAACAGGAAATGGAAACTTGGAAGAATAAGTGCCATACTTTAGAAGTATCCTACCGAGAAGACCTAAAGGAGAAAGACGATTTGATTGAGATTCTTGAGAGTCGTGTTGTGGATACGATGGAGAGGCAAGGGAATTTATTTTCCTCTAAACCTCAATCAGGCCCTAGTTTCTCATTTCCTAATTCAGATGATTGGAAAAAGGTCACCACTAGGTATGCGAAAGAAAACCAGAGGTTAAAGGCTCAGATTACCAGACTTATGGGGAAGCGTCAGTGTATAGAGTGATCTCCATAAGCTTTTCTTCTTAGGGTTTTAGACTTTACTTTCATCTTGTACTTGGGGTTCTTGAAACTTGTAATCCATTTCGAAGTTATTATAATAAAAAAAATTCAGTATTTCAAATGTGTTATTACTTTGATATATGCAAAATTGTCTATAAATCTTTAAGCCTCTTGAAATAATAATAATAATAAAATAAATCATATGCATTGCACATCATGCATCATATTATTAACACTTCTTGCATTTTTTTGCATATCCAGGTGTCTTATTGAGCTTCTTTACTTCGAACAGCAAGCTGTCTCACCGGTACAATACTCGAGCTAATTTCAGAAGGAAGATGGATAACCTAGAACAAGAGAATCGCGAGTTGTGCGGGGAAGTTTTTGCTCTGAAGTCCTGTATGGCCAATCTTGCTGCTCTGATGGAATATTTGATGGCTGCTCAGAATCAGCCACTGATTGTTCAGCCTCAACTGATAATGGTTACTACAGAAGCTCCGAGTATTCCTGTTTCTGCTACTCTAACTGTTGTTCAGAATTGTATGCCTCCGGGATACCCTTGAGGAATTCCAGAGAACTTTATACCAGAAGGTTATAATCAAGATGCTCAAGTTGCTCCACTTGTTCAGACTGTTGTTGCTCCTGCACCTCTTGTGGTGCACGTTACCCCTGCTGCTAGAAATGAGATTCACTATGATGCACCTCCCTTGATGAATATGGCCCTGTTTGTTAATGATGAAGTGTATCGCTCTATTTCTCCACCAAGTGAAAGTTTGGGTTTCTATGATCGAATGGACGATTTTCAAGATCAGTTTTATAGGATGCAGAAAGAATTGAAGGCCCTCAGAGGAAAAGATTTGTTTGGGTAGAATGTGAATGATATGTGTTTGGTGCCAAATATGAAAATACCTGCAAAGTACCGGAGTTTAAAAAATACAAGGGAAACACTTGCCCCCGTGCTCATTTGGTGATGTATGTAAGGATAATGTCTACTCATACAGATGATCAACGCTTGTTGATTCATTTCTTTTAAGACAGTTTAACCGGTGCAGTGTTGAAATGGTACATGAGTCTGGACAGTGCTAGTATTCATTATTTTAACGACTTGGGTGAAGCGTTTATCAGATAGTACAAATACAATGTGCACATGGCGCCTGTCCGTGATCAACTTAGGGCCATGGTCCAGAAGGACAAGGAATCATTTAAAGAATATGCACAGAGATGGCGTGAGGTAGCCGCCCAAGTGATTCCTCCAATGGAAGAAAAAGAGATGATAAATATTTTTCTTAAGACACTAGGTGCATCCTACTATGAAAGAATGGTGGGGAGTGCGCCCAATGATTTTACTGAAATGGTGGGAATGGGCGTCTGTTTGGAAGAGGCTGTAAGAGAAGGTCGTCTGGCAAGAAGTGAAAGTTCCAGCAATGTGAAGAAGCCATCATATGAATTTGTTAAGAAGAAAGAGGGGGAGATGAATGTTGTTATTCAAGAGAGAAGGGTTAATCCTTCTAAAAGAAATCATCAGCACCATCAACAGGTTGCCTCGGTAACTCCGGTTGTAAATACGGCTCCGACTACTGTTGCTTATCAAAAACCAGCCCCACAGGAATGGCAGAATTAGAGGAGAGAGCCTTTTGACTATATCCCTACGAGTTATAAAGAGTTACTCCCAACATTGATCCAGAAAAAGTTGGTCCAGACTAGGCCACCTCCTACTATACCATCCCCTTTACCTTGGTACTAAAAGGCAGATCAGGCGTGCGCTTTCCATCTGGGTGCACCAGAGCATAATGTATAAAATTATTATCCTATGAATTCCGAGGTACAAAAAATAAATAGATCTGGCCTTTTGTCTTTCAAAGATGTCAGTCCTAATGTAAAAGATAATCCTCTCCCAAAACATAGAGAAGTGAATGTTGTTAACATGGTTGTTGGTTGTCCAGGGGATTTCCGCATTTATGATATTAACTTGGTTAGAGGAGACTTGGTAAAGATGCATGCAGACCTTTGGGAGTTTAGTTACTATACTCATGACCATGCTGGTTGTGGTATCTGTAGGACTAATATACAAGGTTGCGATAAGATAAAGGTTGATTTGCAGGAGATGATGGGTGAGGGCCTCATCCATATAGTCAGCCCTAGGGTAGAGTATGAGGAGGAAGTGAACATGGTCTTTGGATGTCCTAGAGAATTCGGGATCTTTGATGTGGGACATATGAATGATGATCTCGTACAATTGCATGCTACTTTCTACCACATGGTTGGTCAGGTAGAGCACCACTATGGATCTTGTCGGGTTTGCTGAAGGGACTCCCGAGGATGTTCAATTGTGAGAAAAGGTATTCAGTTGTTGTTGGATAATGGAACTATCAAGATTTCAAGAAAAAGAGATGATTACCATGAGGTTAATGAGATTGAGGTTTGTTTTGCTGAGGAAGAATCAGATGATGAATATGCTTTTGCGGATGAATTATTTTCCTCAGATAAGGGTATGTTCTCTGGAGATGATTCTTTGATGTCCAAGTTTTCTGAAGAAGGTGTGAATGTGATTATTCCGTGTTTCAGTGGTTCCTCCCCTGTTGAAATTGAATACTGTAGCAAGCCAATTGTTGCCCCCGTGGTGATTTTCTTGCCAGGGCCCGTTCCTTACAAATCAGAAAAAGTTGTACCATACAAGTATAATGCTACAATTTTAGAGGATGGTGTGGAAGTTCCCATCCAGCCTTTGTCTAGTGTTGGAAATATTGTTGAGACTAGTAGAGTGACCTGAAGTGGTCGTGTGTTTGCACCAGTTGTTTGGGGAAATGATAATGCTGGTAAGAAGGTTGTGGAAAGTGTTGAAGAAAACAAGGCTGCAGGGGAATCCAGTGGTACTACCCTGGAGAAGGACGTAGATGATATTTTGAAGATAATCAAAATGAGAGAATACCGAATTATGGATCAGTTATTACAGACTCCCTCAAAGATATCTATCTTAGCACTGTTGATGAATTCTGGTGCCCATAGAGAATCTTTAATGAGGGTGTTGGACCAGGCCTTTGTGGATTATGACATGCCATTAGATTAATTCAACATTGTGGTAGGTAATATTACATCATGTAATAACCTAAGCTTTTGCGATGATGAATTTCCTGATGAGGGGAGGAATCACAATTTGGCTCTCCACATATCCATGAACTGTAAGAGCGATTCATTATCAAATGTACTGATTGATAATAGATCCTCCTTGAATGTGATAACGATAAGTACGCTGATCAAGTTGAAATATCAAGGGGCTCCTATGCGCCCAAGTGGTATTATTGTCAAAGCTCTCAATGGGTCAAGGAAGTCAGTTATTGGGGAGGTCGATATTCCTATTCACATAGGCCCGCATTTGTTCCATATCACTTTCCAAGTCATGGATATTGTACCCGCATATAATTGTCTACTGGGAAGACCATGGATACATGAAGCAGGGGCCGTCACCTCCACTTTACACCAAAAGCTGAAATTCGTGCGTGAAGGCAAAGTGGTTATTATAAATGGAGAGCAAGTGTTGTTAATATCTCATCTATCATCTTTCAGTATTGTAGAAGCAGATGAAGCTACTGTGGGGACGCAGTTCCAGGCTCTATCTGTTGATAATGTAAGAGGGAATGAGAACTTTATGACTTCATTCAAGGATGCTCAACAGGTTGTGCGAAATGGTCCAAGTAAAGTATGGGGACGGGTCGTTGATCCTCTAATGAACAAGAACAAGGCTGGTTTAGGATTCTCTACCAAGAATGCAAAAGGCAAAAGTTTGAAGTCAAAATCTACTATGAGCAGCTATCATGATGTTTTCTGCAGCGGAGACTATCTCCATCCAACTGTTTCTGGAGTTAATGCTATTGAAGAGGATGAAGAAGATCAGGAAATTTCGAATCATGTGACGCCTTGAGTCAGAATCCAGAACTGGGTCACTTTTGATGTTCCCTCTTGCATCTATGTCTCAAAGTAATTTGTTTTTTCTTTACAAAAAACATTCATTCTGCCCAAGATGAAAGTTAATATTGTATGGGCTTATCTGTTTGCTTTGATCATTAAAATCATAAATAAAGGTTGTCTTTGATTCTCAAAATTGTGTCTTTTATTTTTCTGCTTTTTCATGGAAAATGGTAATAATAAAAAACCCTTTTGAATAAAATAATAATTGAAAATAAATTTGCATGATCACTTGATATATGTGTCAGTTTCTAAAATCAATCACAAGTCACATGTGCAGATTAATTAATAAACATGTTGAATGCAATGGCCTTTCACCCTCTCCCAACTTTGAATATCTTGTATTTGGGACAAAATAAGAAGAATATGATGAGATTCTAGAAGAGGTTTCACGGTTGCTCGAGCACGAGGAAAATTCAATTCATCCGTATAAAGAGTCTTTGGAAACAATCAATTTGGGTTCAGAAGAGGAGCCAAAGGAAGTCAAGATTGGAGCATTGATGCATCCTGGTGTGAAGAACAAGTTGACTGGGTTATTGAAAGAGTATGTGGACATCTTTGCTTGGTCTTACCAAGATATGCTGGGTCTAGATACTGATATTGTGGAACATCACTTGCCTTTGAAGCCAGAGTGCCCGCCCTTCAAACAGAAGTTGAGAAGAACTCACCCTGATATGGCAGTAAAAATCAAATAAGAAGTCTTAAAGCAGATAAATGCCAGTTTTCTTGTGACATCAGTGTATCCTCAATGGATAGCAAACATTGTGCCTGTAATGAAGAAAGATGGAAAAGTCCGCATGTGTGTAGATTACAGAGATCTAAATAAAGATAGTCAAAAAGATGATTTCCCATTGCCACACATTGATATGCTGGTTGATAGCACAACAAAATTTAAAGTATTCTCGTTCATGGATGGATTTTTCGGATATAATCAAATAAGAATGGCTCCTGAGGACATGGAAAAAACAACATTTATCACACCCTAGGGAACATTTTGTTACAGAGTGATGCCCTTCGGGTTGAAGAACGCTAGTGCAACGTACCAGAGGGCTATGACAACCCTATTCCATGATCTGATGCACAAGGAAATTGAGGTATATGTTGATGACATGATTTCCAAATTGCAGACCGAAGAAGGGCATGTGGATGATTTGTTGAAGTTATTCCAGCGTTTAAGGAAGTATCGTCTCCGCTTGAATCCAAATAAATGCACATTTAGTGTCCGATTAGGGAAGTTATTGAGTTTTATTGTCAACCAGAAAGGGGTTAAAGTTGACCCAGATAAGGTCAAAGAGATTTAAGAAATGCCTGCGCCAAGGACTGAGAAGCAAGTTAGAGGCTTCCTTGGGCGTCTGAATTATATTTCCAAATTCATCTCCCACATGACCACAACATGTGAACCGATCTTTAAGTTGCTAAACAAAGAACAAGGTTATGTGTGGACAGATGATTTCCAGAGGGAATTTGAGAGTATTAAAGAATATCTGCTTGAACCTCTTATCTTGCTCCCTCCCATTGGAGGAAGACCATTGATCATGTATCTAACAGTGTTGGATGGTTATATGGGATGTACTTTGGGACAACAAGATGAAATGAGAAAGAAATAATATGCCATATACTATCTCAGTATGAAATTTACTGATTGTGAGTCACGGTATTCAATGTTGGAGAAGACATGTTACGCTCTAGCTTGGGCAGCAAAGCATTTGCGATAATATATGCTGAACAATACTACTTGGTTGATTTCCAAAATGGATCCAATTAAGTATATTTTTGAAAAGCCTGCTCTCACCGGGAGAATTTCCTGCTGGAAAATGTTATTGTTTGAATACGACATTGAGTACCACACTCAGAAGGCCATAAAAAGCAGTATGCTGACGGATTATCTTGCTCACCAACCAGTAGATGACTATCAATCTGTCAAGTTTGATTTCCCTGATGAGGATGTGATGTTCTTGAAAGAAAAAGATTGTGATGAACCTTTTTACCTGGTGAAGGTCCATATCCTGAATCTCGTTGGGGCATGGTATTTAATGGAGCAGTGAACGCTTACAGAAAAGGAATTGGTGCGGTGATCATCACTCCACGTGGATCACACATTCCTTTTACTGCAAGGCTAACATTTGATTATACCAATAATATGGCGGAATATGTGGCTTGCATTATGGGTCTCGAGGAGGCCATTGATCTTACAATCAAGGTTCTAGATGTGTATGGTGATTCGGCTTTGGTTGTTAATCAGATTAAAGGAGAATGGGATACTCGTCACCCCGACTTGATCCCTTACAAAAATTATGCTAGAAGACTATCACCCTTATTTAACATAGTTGAATTCCATCATATTCCAAGAGATGAAAATCAGATGGCAGACGCTTTGGAAACTCTGGCTTCTATGTATCGAGTTAATACTTGGAATGATGTGCCTCGTATTACGGTATGATGTTTGGATAGATCGGCTCATGTGTTTACAATAGAGGATGTGGTAGATGAAAAACCTTGGTATTTTGATATCAAGCATTTTCTTCAGACTCAAGAATACCCGGTTAGTGCATCAAATAGGGATAAAAAGACATGAGAAGGTTGGCGGGCAACTTTTTCCTCAACAAAGATGTACTGTATAAAATAAATCATGACATGGTCTTGCTCAGATGCGTGGATAGACACAGAGCAGACATGTTAATGCATGAGGTTCATGAAGGTTCATTTGGTACCCATGCTAATGGACATTAATGGCGAAAAAGATGCTTAGGGCAGGTTACTATTGGCTAACAATGGAATCTGATTGTTACAAATTTGCAAAGAAATGCCATAGATGCCAGATTTATGCTGATAAAATTCATGTACCTCTAACACTTCCCAATGTTATTTCATCCCCATGGCCTTTCTCTATGTGGGGTATTGATATGATAGGAATGATTGAACCAAAGGCGTCAAATGGACATCATTTCATACTAGTGGCAATTGACTACGTCACTAAATGGGTGGAGGTAGCTTCATATGTTAATGTCATTAAGCAGGTAGTAGTGTGTTTTATCAAGAACAACCTCATATGTCGGTATGGTGTACCAAGCAGGATTATTACCGACAACGGCTCAAATCTGAATAACAAGATGATGAAGGAACTTTGTGAGGAGTTCAAGATTTTCCATCATAATTCATCTCCCTACATGCCAAAGATGAATGGGGTTGTTGAAGCAGCTAATAAGAACATCAAGAAGATCATCCAGAAAATGGTTATTACTTACAAAGACTGGCATGAAATTCTCCCTTTTGCTCTGCATGGGTATCGAACATCTGTACGCACTTCAATAGGAGCAACCCTATTCTCTCTTGTATATGGCATGGAAGCAGTGCTCCCCGTTGAAGTTGAGATTCCCTCTTTGTGTGTAATAATGGAAGCCAATTTGTCGGAAGTTGAATGGGTCCAGAACAGGTTTGACCAATTGAGTTTAATAGAAGAGAAATGAATGACGGCTTTGTGTCATGGTTAATTATACCAAAAGAGAATGAAGAAAGCTTTTGATAAGAAGGTCAAACCTTATAAATTCAGAGAAGGCAACCTCGTACTCAAGAAGATCATGTCTTTTAACGCTGATTCTAGGGGCAAGTGGACTCCCAATTTTGAAGGCCCATATGCTATCAAGAAAGCCTTCTCTAGCAATACACTGATTCTTGAAACAATGGATGACGAGGAGTTCCCACGTCATGTGAATGCTGATGCAGTCAAGAAATACTTCTCCTAGAAAAAGTAAAAGAACAACTCGCTAAGATGAAAACCCGAAAGGGCGGCTTAGGAAAAAAAGAGTGTCTCGGTTGGCAACCCGAAAGAGAAGTCTAGGAAAAAATTAGAGACATATACAGAAGAAATTTCCCGATAGGTTGAAAACCCGCAAGGGTAACCTAGGAAAAAGTTAGGGATTTTCTGGCAAGTAACTGCATCAGACAAGACCTGATCAATGGAGCAATAATCTGCTTGGATCTTACTACTCTTTGACCGAAGTTGCGGCTCAGGAATTCAAAGTTTTTAGGGAGAATAGTGGTCATTCTAATTCAATGTATCTTTTCTAATATATATTAACATGTTCAAAACTTTGTAATTATCTATGGAGTCTTGCCATTTACAGACCACCATTATATTAATAAAGTTTGAGCCTTTTGTCCAATTCCTTGCAATTCTTATTTTTATTCAGCTTATAAAGATTTAATATCAATAGTAATGATCAAAGCAAACAGATTAAATAAAAAAATTATTTTTTGAAAAGAATTTACAAATGACTTATTGCTTTAGATTTTGTGACACAAGGAGAACAAAATTAGTGACTTCAGGGAGGGATAAACTCAAAGGTTTGTATGATATGAAGACTTTGTCCAAGGTTCCCCAGTTAAGGCTTCACTCATATAAATAAAAGACTTTTCTCCCCATGCATGCTGATTTAGACTCATTAGCGAAGCATCTCCTTTTGACAGTACTAGCATATTGGTGGTTTTCTTGAAAGTCAGGCAAGGACAATGTCTTATTTAAGAAATTTTGAAACGGTTATAAACTTTTTGGGTTTTCTCCCGCCAAGTGCTGGATTCGATTTTAAATCCCCATAAGTTTTCTTGCTATAGTGTTTGATTTCTTGAATTCCCCAGGTGAAGTTGAGATGATATACTTCTCTGAAATTATTGTCTTCATGAGGTTTCATACTTTCTCCCCATAGAACTTGGTGTAATTATTACTCTCAGTATTAAAGAATGTATCTCAATGTCTCCTTCGAAGATATACTATTACCCTCCCCAATGAAGTCAGTATGTCATCCCCAACTGATGTCTCAATAATGTAATATTGTTTTCCCTAGTAAAATCAAGCATGGTAGAAGTGTGAACTTCGAACATTTTTTGTTCCCTCCGCTGAAGTCTGTGTTGTTTTACCAGTGGAACTTGGAGAAGATTCTATATCGTCGTGTTTATGTTAATTTACTGTTCTTAATATTGTTCCTTTCCAGTGAATTTAAGTTATGAAATAGGAATTTGTTTCCTTAGTTGGTGCTTGCTTCCCTACGGAATTTCCATCCTATTTGTTATTTAGCCGAGTATTGATTATAACCTTTTTTTGGTCTTGTGTGTACCCCCAGTGTCATATGTCTGTTTTGACAGCATATACATGGTAACATTCATACTTTCATACTAGCATCATGCATAATCATTGCTCATATGCATTTTTTTAAATATATATCTTGTTGGTATATTACCCTGTTTTACAGAGTTGTGTTACCCTCTCTCCAATAGAGTGTCAATCTTAAGCAGAAAGTGTATATTCTTTCAACTTCCCCACTGAGTTATCCCTCGTGGAAGAATTTTGTTTCAGCCTTCTTTTCAACTCGTTGTCTGGATGGAATGGGTTTCTCCCTCTTGAGCTTATTTCTCAAGAGATGTATTTTGATTGACTGCTTCATTCCAGTTTATTTCTATTTAGAGTGGGTACCCTCAACAATAATCTTATTTGGATTTTGGCGAGCTTTGAGCTTTAGTTTGAGAATGTGCATTTATTTTGCACAAGAAGATTTTATCTCCTCAGCATGAATTTATTGGCATTTCTCAAGGAATTCCATCTCTTTCCCCAGGAAGCCATATTTTCTTTCTTCGGGAAGTCTTTAGTGCAATTCCTTCTCATAGCAGCAAGTGGCAGGTCTCTTTATTTGAACAACTTGTACTTCCCCCAGTGAATCTAATGGCTCCCAGAGAAGATTCGGATTTGTTACTCCAATGGATGGTAGCCTTGTCATCATGGAAGGTAGTTTGTTGTTGAGATTTTGTTACTCCAATGAATGGTAGCCTTGTCATTATGGAAGGTAGTTCGTTGTTGTGATTTTAGTACTCCAGTGGATGGTAGCCTTGTCATTACGGAAGGTAGTTCGTTATTGAGATCTTTTTCTGATGAATGGTAGCCTTGGCATTATGGAAGGTAGTTTATTGTTGAGATTTTGGTACTCCAATGGATGGTAGCCTTGTCATTACGGAAGGTAGTTCATTATTGAGATCTTTTTCCGATGAATGGTAGCCTTGGCATTATGGAAGTTAGTTCGTTGTTGAGATTTTGGTACTCTAATGAATGGTAGCCTTGTCATTATGGTAGGTAGTTTGTTGTTGAGATTTTGTTACTCCAATGAATGGTAGCCTTTTCATTACGGAAGGTAGTTCGTTGTTGAGATCTTTTTCCAATGAATGGTAGCTTTGGCATTATGGAAGGTAGTTTGTCGTTGAATTCTGTTGCTCAGTAGAAGTTCATTTGTTCATAATCACGAGTGCTGAATACATCTTGAAATTTGCTGGTATTATCTTACCATTACTTTCCCTGGTGGGTTGTGTGATACGGTGGGAGAACTGACTTGAGTTTTGCGTTTGTTTTCGCAAATGTTTCGGTTGAGCAAGAGTCGCCACCGACTTTTTATTTTATCCTAAGGAAAGGTTAAAAAGCACAGCAAAAACCTTTGAGATGTTTTCTTGGGTTCGGGGAGTAGATTATAGAAAGGAAAGGTATTAGCACCCTTTCTATCCATGGTTATCCATGGGCTCTTAGTTACTTGCTTAGATCAACTTGCCTTAATTTTCAATTGTTTGAAATGGTGCTTTGTGTGTGTGTGTTTGAAAATGTTTTGAAAAGAGGCCAATGTGGTGGCAACCTTTGCAATGATCCATGTTGGGATGTATACAAAGGTGTATGTCTTTTGAAAAGGTTTTCAATGTTTTTGAAAGTTGTTTTTGAAAATGTATTGATTTGTGGTTTGAAAAATAGGCAAGTGTTTTGTTTTGCAAGTTGGCAAGTAATCAAGAGCTATCTACCCTAAATTTCTCAAAGATCTTTGCTATGTTTTAACCCTTTTAACAATTTTGTTCCACCATTGTATTTGGTGGACAATCTTGTGTTAGGATGTGAAAGGGACGGGCGCGGGTCATCGTTTAGACCATAATTGCAATGGTGCCAAGTATCTTTGGGCAATTTTCTTTAAGGGACTTGATCATTTTTAGGCAACTTTTGAAAGCGTCATCGAGGGACTATGATCATTTGAATTGTGTTGTTTTGCCCAAAGATACCTAACATGCAATATGGCCCATTATTGAAGGCAACAAGTGGAATACCCTAGGGGTGCAAGTGTGATTAGTGTTGTCCATTTTCATGCTTGTTTATCTTGAATTTAGGTCAAACTATTTTGTTATTTTTGATTTGCATACAAAACCCTAATTCTAACATGGCATATTTAGAAAGCATTTAAAGTGCGAAATTTAGAAGTCCTAAGTTATTACACAATGATCATGGGAATGGGGGTACAAATGCTCAAATGGGGATGAGACTTTATAGGAGGATAGCACCCAATATTTACAACCAAATTGAATTGCACAAATATAAATGTATAGATGTATAAGAATGGAACAATGTATATGTGAAGGTATTCTTGTGTAAGTGTGTATTTTTTATTCACAAATAAAATATAAAATAAAAAATAAATAGAAGAAAAGTTAATTTTTTTTAATGTTTAGGGCAAAAAACCCTAATTTTGCTAAATAAGAGGTATTAATTATTTATTAAGTATTATATACAATATTTATTAATCATGTACCAAACAAAATAAATAAATAAATAAAAGAAGAAAGTATATAAAAAAGGTAATTTTTAAGTTAAATATTAGTAAAAATAAAATGTATTATTTTATTGTGTTTTTAACCTAAATGTATTAATAAATACATAAATATTTATAATATTCACTAAATACTAAATATATGTATAAAAATAATAATATTTAATATTTACAAAAAAATGTATTTTTTTATAAAAGTTTTTTTTCAAAGGTAAAATAAAACAAAAGTCAGAAAATAAAAAGTATTTGTATTATTTTTTTTATTCTAAAATAAAAGTATCTATATTTTGTTTATTTACAAAACTAAATGAAACCTAATAAATATCAAAATAAATGCAAAAAATGTGGGAAAAATGTTTTTTATGTTTTTTATGATTTAAATAAAAATATGGAAACAAAATCAAAAGGAAAAAATGGAAAATAACAAGTATATCTCAAAATGGGCCAGGGGGGTGCATGTGTGGAAATGTGGTGTAAACAGAAAAATAAGACAAGCCCAGCCCAAAGGACCTTGTCTTCAACCTCTGGCCAGAAACTTGTCAAAAAACGCGCGCCTCCTACACTGATTCAAACATCTTGATTCCTGGACTTTTAGCACACACTCATAACATGAAAAATATTCAGCATCAAACCACGATTCTGGACATATAAAGAACTCATCCTAACTCTCAGAACTGAGGGAGAATTTCTTCCTCCCTAATTCTTAACCTAACTTTTTATCAATGTTCAGACCTCAAATTCTCATAGCACATGCAAAATAAATGGAAAGTAAAGATATGTATAGCTTCAGGGACATGAGCATGACATTTTTTATTCACAAACTTAGAGCTAATTCTTCCTACATTGAGAGATAGAAGTCCAAAGATTTACCTGTTCAGTTGGAATCGTGTGCAACAATGGAGATGCTTACAAGGCAAGGTAATGATTTGTATAGCTTGCTTGATGTCCAAGGATGCTATCCCAATGCTTGGTGTGCTTTGAACCCTACTATATCAAGCTGCAGAAGTCAACCTGCAAGAGGAAAAAATGAAAATGGCAAAACTGAATAGAGGTGTTACAGTCTGCTTCCAATGCTTTGGACAGTTTGTATGGATGGTAGGGAAAGTGTTTGAACTAGTTTGGATGAAAGTGCACGATAGAAATGAGTTGTGGGATTCAAACTGCAACCTATGCCCTGTTTTTGCAGTTTTATGGTGATTCTGTGTTTGAGGATGTTTGGAACTTGATTGGCTTGTGTTTCAGGTCAGGGTGAGTGTTTAGAATGTGTACAATAACTTTGCTTAAGGTTCCTCCTGCTGGAATGAGAGTTGGTAGTTGTTATGCAAGTTTTCTTCACCTTTAAGCAACAAAATGCCAAGTTATTTTCTAGACTGATGGAGGCCCCTCTAATGTGCTGCTAAGCTTTCCCTTGATCAGTGGGATTAGCTCAAAAACTTGTGCCAAAGAGATTTGTTGTGTACCTCTTGATTTGCAAATTGACATAAAGTTTCACTTTTTCAAAAATGGACATAATGCTTTTTCTACTTATGGCTTAATTTTGTATACAATGCTTGAACACACAAAATAAGGTCTTGGCACAATGAGTTAGCATTAAATTTATGAGTGCAAATGGGATATAGGACCTGTAATCAAGGAATGCAAGTTGAGTTCAAAATTGCCTAAGTGTATGAACATGTAAATTGGCCATAAACAAAGTGAGTTTTTCCCAACTTGCCAAATTTGATTCTCTCTAACCATGAGGTTGTTTGATGAGTTCTTGGACATTTTGGAAAGCTTGGAATATGTACTACAATCCATCTTTGTAATGCAAATTGAAATTCCAAGTGTAAGTATGTGAAAAGTGGTCTTGAAGTTAGGCAAAAATCCTGCCTAAAAAGGTCAAAATTCCTCTAAGTTAAGAATGGTTTCGTACCCTTAATCCAAAAATCATAACTTGAGCTACAAGCTTCTTTTGAGGAAACTTTATGAATCAAAGTTGTATATTTTGCAATGTACTACAACTTTCATGTTTTTACTTTTCCTTGAATCCAAATGCATCTTGATGAGAAAGTGGGACAAAGTTAGGAAAAAATTAGGGTTTTTCATAACTTAGAAAAATTCTAAGTTATGAAAAATCTTCATTTCAAACCCTAATTTGTGATTTTTTTGATTTCTTGATGAACAAGTTTCATGATTTGGCATGTTTTGATGAAAAATGAATCTTGACACTTGATGTTGACCAAAAAGTCAAAGTTTGACTTTTCAGTATACGGTCAAAAATTGATCAATTGACTGGAAAATTCATTTGTCAATCTTGTGTATTTGGGATCTTTTGAACTTGTTGAGTATGTCAAGACAATTCCATGGGGTCCTTGAGTCCATATGTGAGCTTGGTTTGCCATTGGCTAGGTCAAACAGTCAAAAAATTGCCTTTGTGCAGTCAAAACCCTAAAAATGACCATTTTGCCCTTTTGGTGATCTGATCAAATTTCTTGTGGAATTGTGATCCAAACTTGATAAAATGGTCCATATGAGTTCATAATGTTGATGTGGGTCAATTTTCATGAGGTTTGACTGTCAATTGGCCACAGTTGACTTTTTCCCCAATACAGCTGATTTCTAGGTCAACTGTCCAATTGACTGGGCAAAGGTTGGAATCAAGGCTTGAAACTTGGTAGGGATAAACTTGGGGGTCCAACATGAAGCATGAAAGTCATCTTAGGAATTTTAGGTCAAAATATCTTTGTGCAAACACAAACCCTAATTTGAGTCAACAGTGCTAGGAGAAGTCTTGCAGAGGAAACCCTAACTGGATCTTGAGCTCCAAGGGCCTTGTGATGAGAAAATGTTGAGAAAATGGGAGGGCAAATTTTGGGGTACAACAGTTGCCCCTGTTCAATCTTCTTGAACCTGAAGAGTTAGATTGGCAGGTTTGCCTTTCGTGACTCGAGGGTAAAAGGAGATTGGACACTAGAGTGCCCGAAAATTTGCACTCGCATGCTGGAGTATTAGAAATGTGATGTCGGGAATGGGCTTATAGATGTCATTTGGAGAGATGGTGGATAGGGAGATGGGCTTATAGATGCCATTTGGAAGTGTTGGTCGCATAAGAGATTCCTTAGCGAGAACTTGCGCACTTTGAGAAAGACAGATGTTTTCCTGGCTTGTTACATCTTCAATCTCTTCATGCAGATACGCCCTGGCTATATACAGGTGTCAAGTCTACAATCGGTTGCTCACAGATATGCCCTGGCTGGATACAGGTATCGAATCTGGAATTGTCGTCTACAGATATGCCCTGGCTGGATACAGGAGTTGAATCTTCAAACTCTTCAGATGTGCCCCAGCTGGATACAGGAATCGAATCTGGAATTAGTCGTCAACAGATATGCCCTGGCTGGATACAGGAATCGAATCTGGAATTAGTCGTCAACAGATATGCCCTGGCTGGATACAGGAATCGAATCTTCAAACTCTTCAGATGTGTCCTGGCTGGATACAGGAATCGAATCTGGAATTAGTCGTCAACAGATATGCCCTGGCTGGATACAGGAATCGAATCTAGAATTAGTCGTCAACAGATATGCCCTGGCTGGATACAGGAATCGAATCTTCAAACTCTTCAGATGTGTCCTGGCTGGATACAGGAATCGAATCTGGAATTAGTCGTCAACAGATATGCCCTGGATGGATACAGGAATCGAATCTGGAATTAGTCGTCAACAGATATGCCCTGGCTGGATACAGGAATCGAATCTGGAATTAGCTGTCAACAGATATGCCCTGGCTGGATACAGGAATCGAATCTTCAAACTCTTCAGATGTGCCCTGGCTGGATACAAGAATCGAATCCGGAAACTGATCACTCACAGATGTGCCCTGGCTAGATACTGGAATCGAATCTGGAATTGTGACAGTTGAAGGTAGTCGTCTTTTGGAATGCGAGGGCAAAACATCAGTTGCGTGCAATGTCATGATGTATGAAATGCATGATGTCATGATGTTCAAAATGAGATAGTGTTGTATGCCCTTTATCATTTATGTAAGCAAGATGTATGAAATGTGAAATGTTTATGAATGCATTTTCGTCTAGGAAAATAAATCCTTGACGACCGGCCGGGGAATTAAATCCTGGGCTGACGTTGAAGAGTAGAGTTCTTCGTTTACGCTAGGGATGATGGTTGCAAGAATACACCGGTAGGAGAAGATGACTCTGTTGGGGAATAAACTTGTTGGAGAGATTACCCTGAGGGGAATTACTCTGTGGGAAGAGATACTTCGCTGAAGTTTTGACGAGAGCTCCGCTGAGGATTTCAATGATGGACTCCGCTGGGGAAAACAATGATTAAATCCGCTGGGGATTCTGTTGATGAGTTATGTTGGGGGATTTTGATGAACTCCGCTGGGGATAGGAAGAACTTCACCGAGGGCGATCTTCTATGGTAATTAGCTGAGGATAACCCAATTATAAGCCCTTGTGAGGAATAACTTTTGAATGAAAACGGGGAGGGACGTTCGTATTCTGCGGGGAATAAGCTTCCAGAGTCCACCGGGGATAAGCTCCAAGATCTGCTGGGGATATGGATTCCAATTTTCCTGGGGAGCTGAGGTAACTTGGTTACATTCTTTAGTTAAATATACCTTGGTACCTTGGCGGACAGAGCAACTAGACTGCCTGGACGACTTTACATTGCCCATGTTTCTGATGTCACCTGTAATCAGTCCTTTGTTTCGCATGCAAGTATTTATGAATTAGCAACTTAATGTCAAATGCATATATCAAAAATGAACATTGGACGTTCTTCGCAAGACAAAACAGAAAAAAGGAAAAACAATTGGCAATTTGTTTGGAAAAGTGAATTTGTATTGATTTTGAAATTTGCCTGTAAATAGACGTTTTTTGTACAAGAGGCTGACGTCCTAGTAAGAGAACGCCGCCGAATAACATAAAGTTTATACAATTTTGAAAAGGAAACAAAATAGCTGTGTGAACAATATTCCCACTGGGTTCCAACTCTGCTATCGCCTTTATGTCTTCAAGCGTCTCATCACTTTGTTGCTTAGTTGAAGATGAAGCTGATTGATCGATGCCGAAGTCTGAGCCCGATAGTTGATGCCGAATTCTGGATGCAAGGTGATCCAATGAGACATAGTGTTACGCTTTATCCCTAACTTTTGCCTGGACCGCCCTTTCGGGTTTTCAGTCCACCGGGATACCCATTTTTGCCCAAGCCGCCTTTTCAGGTTTTCGACTTGCCGGGTCTACAGATTCTTTTCATTTCATCCCTTATTTTTGCCCGAACCCTTTTGGTTCGTCGGGAAGCCCTTATTTTTGCCTAGGTGTGTCAACCTAGCGGGTCTTTAGTTCATGCGTAGTATCTTTTTACTATGTCTGCATTGGCGGGGTGAGGAAGGTCGTCACCATCCATGGTGGTTAGAATCATGGCTCCTCCTGAGAAGATATGTTTAACCACAAATGACCCTTCGTACGTAGGGGTCCATTTGCCCCTGGGATCACTTTGAGGAAGGATGATGCGTTTGATTACCAGGTCCCCAACTTGATATTCTTGTGGTCTGACTTTCTTGTTAAATGCCCTGATCATCCGTTTTTGGTACGTCTGACCATGACAGATAGCGGTGAGTCTCTTTTCGTCAATTAGGTTTAATTGATCAAGTCGAGTCTGGATCCAGTCATCTTCACTCAAGTCCGCATCCTTCATTATCCGGAGAGAGGGTATCTGGACTTCAATTGGCAAGACTGCCTTCATGCCATAGACCAAGGAAAAGGGTGTTATCCCGGTTGACGTCCGTGCTGAGGTACGGTACCCATGAAGAGCAAATGGTAACATTTCGTGCCAATCTTTATAGGTCACTGTCATCTTCTGCATAATTTTCTTGATGTTTTTATTTGCCGCTTCGACAGCTTCATTCATCTTCGGCCGGTAAGGAGAAGAGTTGTGGTGTTGTATCTTGAATTGCTCGCAGAGCTCAGTGATCATCTTGTTGTTAAGATTGGTACCATTGTCTGTAATGATTCTTTCCGGGACGCCGTACCGACAGATCAAGTTATGCCGAATGAAACGGGCCACGACGCTCTTGGTTACGGTGGCGTAGGAAGCCGCTTCCACCCACTTCGTGAAGTAATCAATTGCCACCAAGATGAAGCGATGCCCGTTGGATGCCGTCGGTCGGATCTCGCCGATCATATCAATGCCCCACATTGCAAAAGGACAAGGTGCCGTCAGGATGTTCAGAGGAACCGGAGGGATGTGCACCTTATCAGCATAGATCTGGCATTTATGACAAGTTCGAGAATGTTGGTAACAGTCGGCTTCCATTTTGGACCAGAAATATCCTGCCCGAAGGATTTTCTTTGCCATGGTATGTCCACTGGAATGTGTTCCGAATGTACCTTCATGTAGTTCTACCATGATCTTCTCTGCTTCGGTCTTATCCACACAACGCAGTAAAGTTGAATCATGGTTTCGTTTGTAGAGAATGTCGTTGCTGAGGAAGAATTTTGCCGCAAAACTTCTTAGGAACTTCTTGTCATTGACCGATGCGCCTTCGGGGTATTCTTGAGCTTCCAAATATCTCTTCACCTCATGATACCAGGGTTTTTCGGTTACCTCTTCGGCCTCAAGATCGCAGCAGTATGCAGGTTCGTCCAACTTCCAGATAATGATCCGGGGAGCCTCGTTGTCCCATTTGACTTTGAACATTGAAGACATTGTAGCTAGTGCGTCCGCTAATTGATTCTCCTCTCTTGGGAAGTGTTCAAAAGTTATCTCTTCAAAGTGGGGAAGCAAAGTCAACACATACTCCTTGTAAGGAATAAGATTCGGGTGTTTCGTATCCCACTCGCCTTTGATCTGATTGATCACGAGAGCGGAATCTCCGAAGACACTCAAAAACATGATCCTTAAGTCGATTGCAACTTGGATACCCATGATACATGCCTCATATTCTGCCATGTTGTTGGTGAAGTTGAAACATAACCGAGCAGTGAGTGGAGTATGAGTACCTTTAGGGGATATGATCACAGCGCCGATGCCGTTACCCAAAGCGTTCGAGGCTCCGTCAAAATGCATAGACCATCGGGATCCTTCCTCAGGTCCTTCATCCGGTCCAGGTACTTGACAATCAGTTACTACCATGATATCTTCGTCTGGAAATTCAAAGTTCAATGATTGGTAATCGTCCACAGGTTAGTGTGCCAAATGGTCTTCCAATACACTTCCCTTGATTGTTTTTTGAGTTGTGTACTGGATGTCATATTCTGTCAAGACCATTTTCCATCTTGCTATTCTTCCAGACAGAGCAGGATTTTCGAATATGTACTTGATTGGATCCATTTTTGAAATCAACAGAGTAGTGTGAGTCAGCATATACTGTCTCAGCCGGCGAGCAGCCCATACCAGAGCACAACAAGTTTTCTCGAGCAGTGAGTACCGAGTCTCACAGTCGGTAAACTTTTTGCTCATGTAATAAATAGCGTGCTCTTTTCGGCCAGACTCGTCATGCTGCCCCAACACACACCCCATTGAGTTGTCAAGTACTGTCAAGTATAGTATTAGAGGTCTCCCTTCCACTGGTGGCATAAGAATGGGTGGTTCTTGGAGATATTCCTTTATCTTTTCGAAAGCAGCCTGACATTCATCGTTCCAACGTACTACTTGATCTTTCTTCAGCAACTTGAAGATTGGCTCACAGGTAGCAGTTAGATGTGAGATGAATCGGGCAATGTAATTCAGTCGTCCTAGAAAGCCTCTGACTTCTTTCTCTGTCTTGGGAGTCGGCATCTCTTGTATAGCTTTCACCTTGGCAGGGTCCACTTGAATACCTTTATCGCTTACAATGAAACCTAGCAATTTTCCAGATCTCACCCCAAAGGTGCATTTGTTTGGGTTCAACCTCAGCTTGTACAACTTCAGTCGGTCAAACAGCTTCCGCAGATGGTCAAGGTGTTCCTCCTCAGTTTGAGATCTTGCAATCATATCATCGATGTACACTTCTATCTCATGATGGATCATATCATGAAATAAAGCAACCATGGCGTGTTGGTAGGTTGCCCCAGCGTTTTTCAACCTGAATGGCATGACCTTGTAGCAGAAGGTGCCCCACTGAGAAACAAAGGTAGTCTTTTCCATATCTTCAAGAGCCATCTTGATCTGATTATACCCTGAAAAACCATCCATGAAGGAGAACACCTTTTGTTGAGCAGTATTGTCAACAAGAACGTCGATGTGAGGCAGAGGGAAATCGTCCTTAGGGCTGGCCCTGTTCAAATCCCTGTAGTCAACACACATTCTGACTTTACCATCTTTCTTTGGCACTGGAACCACGTTGGCCACCCACTGAGGATAAGAAGTCACTGCTAGAAACCCGGCATCAAATTGCTTCATAACCTCAGCTTTGATTTTCTCGGACATCTCTGGGCGCATGCGGCGGACCTTCTGTTTTACCGGAGGGCAGTCTTCCTTGGTAAGCAGGTGATGAACTACAATGTCGGCATCCAAACCAGGCATGTCTTTGTAAGACAAAGCAAAGATTTCCATGTAGTCATGCAGCATCTGAATCAATCGTTGTTTCACGCTGAGCTCCAGATTGGCACCAATCTTGACTTCTTTTCTATCTGTCTCCGTACCCAGATTTACCGTCTCCACTGGCTCTTCATGCGGCTGAATGGCCCTCTCTTCCTGGAGTAGCAGTCTTGCGAGTTCACCGGGCACTTCGCAATGATCTTCACCCTCGTCTTCGGCTAAGTTGATCAGATTTTCGAAGTCATAACTGGCAGTAGCAGAGTCGTTACCAGTGAGATCCAGAGTGGATTGGAACCTGTATAAGTGAGTGTGTGTAAATATAGTTGTTTTGCAATATATAACAAAGAAAGAAAAAGAGCACCAGATTTGAAATGCAACAAACGTCCAATGTTTTTATTAATGATTTATGAAAATGTCATACAAAAAGCCCTCACAAACGGAGCCACGGTGCCCCGGGTAGGACAACGAGCCAATAAAAGTTTCAACATATTGTTTGTTACAAATTGAAAACAAAAGAGTTCATTACTGAGTGACAAAAGTAATAGGTGTAAAATCTTTTGCCGTCCAGTTGCTTGATCCATTGCTGGTTGTCGGGTAGATCCAACTATCAAATTCCGCTTCCTCTACGTCATCCTCAATAGCATTCACTCCTGGGTTGGTGATGAACACCGGAGGCTTTCTGATCCTTTCTTTGCGAACAGCCCTCTGAGCCTCTGCAGTGAAGCCCAGCCCAAACTTGTCGGTCTTTTGAGTGAAGTCAGGAAGTTGACCCCAGTTTGCGCACTTGCCTTTCTCAATCACAGCCCGGGCATCCTTCAAGGAAGCCATCTTCAAAGGAAAGTCTTCTTCAACCACTGTCTCAGCTGACGCCAACGTTGGAGGTACCTCTTCAAAATGTTGAAAGGGGGTTTCAATAAACTCCCCGTCCATCTCGATATACCGGAATGAATTTAGGTGACTAACCATGTATTCCTCCTCCCCTTGCATAGTAACAATCTTCCCTCTGACAGGGTATTTGAGCTTTTGGTGTAGAGTGGATGTTACAGCCCCAGCCTTGTGAATCCAAGGTCGACCCAGCAAACAGGAATAAGATGGACGAATATACATCCCATAGAACGTTGAGTCGAAAACTTGGGAACCCACACGAATAGGAATGTTTACCTCACCATGCACCATCCTCTTAGAACCGTCGAAGGCTCTAACAATGATGTTACTAGGTTTCAATTCCAGGCCCTCACAATCCAACCGATCTAAGGCCTTCTTGGGCAATACATTCAGGGAAGAACCGGTGTCCACCAACACGTGTGCGAGAGTAGTGCCCCTGCATTCTATGGAGACATGCAGGGCATCATTGTGGTTTTTTCCCTTGGCGGTAAGATCAGTATCCGAGAAACCCAAACCATTGTCAGCTGTCAAATTGGCCACACAGTCAGTGAATTGATCCGCAGATGTCTCTTGCGGCACATGGGCCGTTTTTAGAAATGAAATCAGGGCCTTGGCGTGGGCCTCTGAGCACAGCAGCAATGATAGCATAGAGATCTTGGAGGGGGTATGCCCCAGCTGTTCAACGACATTGAAGTCACTCTTCTTAATGATTTTAAGGATTTCCTCCATCTCTTGCTGGGAGGCTTCACCAGCAGTCTTTTTTGGTGCCTCCGTCCGGGCAGGCAAATCGGTAGCAACTCCTTTGCCCCGAGTATCAGAGGACCCAGCGGCAGTGGTAGACACAGGAACTTGATTTGGAAGGGAAACATGCTCACTTGCGGGTGTGATGATAAGAGGTTTTCGGATAACTGGTGGTGCAATGTCAGGCGAGAAGAGCCTGCCACTGCGAGTAACTTTGGCGGGACCAGTGATGTTACTGATACTGGTACCGGTGTTGAACTCCTGCTTCACTCCAAGCACATACACATCTGCCCCATAGTGCCATGGGACAGCCTTGTCAGATTCATAGGGGAGGGGCCCCGGAACAGTAATGGTAATGGGTGCAACAGACATAATTTTGACTGGCTTCCTCGGGGGAGCCTTGGTAGGATTGTTGAAAATTGTGACGACAGATACTTCTTCAGCGGGAACAAAAGGAACAGAGGTCTTCTTGAACAGAATCTCCTTGCTATCCATCAGGCTTTGGATGCCTGACTTCAACAGCGGACAACCGGTAGGGGTAACAGCACACGGGAGGCAACCCTTGCTACAACCCGGAAATAAACCGGCTAGCAGTAGGTTCCTCTTAACAGTCAATAGAGGGGTAGCAACATCATTCACAGAAACTGCATACAATTCTTCATCAACAGCATTTACTCCATGCTGGGGCATAGGAGCCGTCACAATGTTAGGCCTCTCAGGCGCCTCAAACTGTATTTCCTTCGCATTAATAAGGTCTTGAACCTTATTTCTTAGGGCCCAGCAGTCATCAGTAGAATGCCCCGGGCTATCGGAGTGATAAGCACAACGGGCATTCGGATTATACTTAGGAGATGCAGTATTCACAACCTTCGGAGCCTCTCTGACGGTCACCAAGTTGGTTGATAGCAGTTGCGGCAAGATTTGTGACAAGGTCATACTCAGCCGAGTGTACTGCCTTTTGGGCCTCTCACCCCTTTGCTGATTGTACTGCTGAGGAGCAGCAACAGGTTTTGAAATTACCAATGCATTGACGGCTTGGCGGCGTTCTGGCTTAACTTGTCTTCTAGGACCATAAACGGCACTAGCTTCCTTCTTGAAAGGCTTCTTCTCAGTACTTGCGGAGGCACCTTTCTGTATCTTTCCTGACCTGATGCCAGCTTCTATCCTTTCACCCGTCAGGATCAAATCTGTAAACCCAGCGGAGGAATTACCAACCAGATGATTGAAGAATGGACCAGACAAGGTCCCTAGAAACATGTCAACCAGTTCACGGTCAGTCAAAGGAGGTTGCACCCTGCCAGCCAGATCTCTCCACTTTTGTGCATATTCTTTGAATCCTTCGCCCGTTCCCAGTGACATACCCTGAAGTTGGGTACGCGTAGGAGCGAGGTCAGAATTGTACTGATATTGTCTATAAAATGCGGTAGCCAAATCCTCCCAATGTCGGATACTGGTTCCATCTAGCTGATAGAACCACTCAAGTTGTGACCCCGAAAGGCTATCTTGGAAGAAATGGATCCAAAGGTTCTTGTCTGCCGTGTAAGGTTGGATCTTCCTTACGTACGATCTGAGATGCAGCTTAGGACAGGAAGCCCCGTCGTATTTTGCAAAGGCAGGCGCCTTGAACTTGTGTGGGATTACCATCCCAGAAGATAAACCTAAATCTCCGAAATCCAGCCCCGGCACATTTTGAATCTCCATGGCACTTAAACGGTCCTCTAGTTGCTTGTATCTGTCTGCAGCAGGAGGGTACTGTTCGTCATTGTAATCCGTCTCGTTGTCAGAGACTGCAGGACTAGGAGCCCTTCCCCCTTGGGGACTGTCTTTCTCTGCAGAGGAAGTAGCTTGATCAGCCTCATTATGGAGTGTATTCCCAAACCTGCGTCCAGTGTTGAACAACGCAGTCCTCTTCTTCTTCTTCTTCTTCAGGAGCAAAGCCTTCAACTCTTGTTGACCTTGGGCTAAGCTCATGACCATCTCTTGAAACTGGGCGTTCTGGGCCTGGAGGGCCTTGATAGCTTGTTCACTGGATGATTCAGGATTCATGATTACTGTTCAAATAAACAGCGAAGAAGATTAAGCAACCTGTGGAAAAAAGGTACCTGTTATGCATATGATGCAATGAGATGCGTATGTTTTATGTTTTCAAAGACAAACGAGATTCAATCTTTGTAGACAAAAGGGAAACACACTTCATTAGATTCAAACTTTAAATTGTTCAACAACTTACCCTTAGGCATTACAGGAATGAAAAATACTGAAAATAAAAGCTGTAAAAAGGAAACATTCAAAGCCCATCAGTGCTCCCATGGCCTTCTCTTCTCAGTATGGATATAGTCATTCAGGATCCGCTCTTCCTCCAATTGCTTAGTCAGTGTTGTACCCCAAAATTTGCCCTCGCATTTTTTCCACAAGAAATCTCAGCTTCAGGCATTTCCTGACTTTTCAAACTGGCTCAAGAATCGGACAAACGGACTTTTCTCGTCAGTCAAACAAAAATTAGGGTTTCATTGATTTTTCAGGGCTCTGGATTTTCTCAAACAGTTGGCTTAGGGTTTTGGTTGATTTTGGCTCAATTTTGATCAGGCGAATGTTCGTTGGCATTTAATCAGGAATTAAGGTTTTATGGACATATTCTCAGAAAGGTTAAAATTCCACGGCATTTTGCAAGTTATTCCGAGATTCGGGTTAAATTCGCATTGTTTTGATTTAATCAGTAAAAGAGGCAGTTGGTTTGAATTCATGTTGTTTTGTTTGAGCCAGTCAAAAGAAATACGCAGTTTGGATTTACAGTGTTTGTTGAAAATCAGTGAAAAGGGAATGCGCCTGATCAGTGTTTTGAGTAACTGTTGATTTGCTTTGGAGATACCAGGTTTAATTGATCAATTACTAAGACATTGTTTTATTTAAATTATTTATTATTCTAAATTGAGTGATTGAAATTTATTTTTCAATTGTTTTAATTCAAAGAGTTTTAAATAAATAAATAAACAATAAAGAGAAAATAGAATTAAATTGGATAATGGAAACTTTTATTTATCTTTAAATTAACTGTACAATTGATGTTTGGAATTTAAATTACAAACATTGGTTTTACATTGATTTAAATTTAAATAAAAAGAAAACTATCCTATTTATTTCTAATTCTTCATTGCTTCACTTTATTCCTCTCCATCCGAATATTCATCTGCAAAAGAAAAGGAGAAAAGTCAAAAAGCAGATAAAATAATAAATGACAGAAGAAATTCATCATTAAGAGTCACTGATTGGGATCAGTTAACCCTCTCTGCAAATCACGGGATTTCTCCCGGTTCACAAAGAGGGACGAGTTTATTGAATGCACAATTCAAAATTGTCAAAATTGCATAAAGTTCAAATCTCAAACAGCAAGTCCAAACCAAAGGTCCAAACTCAACTTTCTGCCAAATATAAAGCAACTATCCAAAAGGCTACTCAAAGCTATCAAAGAGGAAGATTTTGAAAGATATCAAAAAGCACAAAAGCTGTCAAGAAGAGATCAAATATGCAGAGGAAAGTATGATATGCAAGCAACTCATTTTCATCATTTCCCAATTGAAGTGACCCTTTCAGAAAAAGTACAGAAAAAAAGCATAGTTTAATATTTAAACTGTACTGAGAGAGAGAAAAAGAGGAGATAAGATGCAGGTTTTCAGGCTTAGGCAGGCATAGATAGGAAGAAAAAATATACAAAAGAACAAACACAGTAAGAGATAGGAGAGGCAGAATTTTCACAAAAGAAGGGGGGAAACAATACAAACTGAGATACAAACTGATAAGCATTTTAAAACCTGCATTGGCTCAAACCTGCTGAGGCCATCAACAAGAAACACCAAGCCTGTACCTTTAAGCCTTCAAACCTGATAAGCATCAAAACCAGCCTGAAGCAAGAAGCCAATAAGCCAGTTAACCTGCAAATGGCCTGAAAGCCCAAAGCCAGAACTGATACAAAATCCCACAGCATAACCTGCCAAGGCCTCAACATATCAACCTGCTGAGGCAAACCAAAACCAGGCCAAGCTCACCTGCTGAAACCATACAAACCAACATAGCCTACTGCATATACAAAACCTGCTGAAGCAAATAACTTGCTAGGCCTAAAAATCTGAAGCACAATAGACCTGCTAAAATCCAAACCTCATAACCTGTCAAGCCCATAAACCAGTTAACCTGAACATGGCCTAAACATCAAAAAACCAGATAATACTATCATACCTGCATTAAACCTTTCAAACCCAACCCTGAACCAATATGCAAACCAGCTAAAGAGTCAAAACCCAACTTTTGCCTAAACAAAAAAAACCCTCAAACAAAAGTAAACACCCTTCACCATCCAACCTGATATCCAAAAGCATCAAGCCTAAACACCTAAATCATTCAATCCAAGCATATACTAGTCACAAACTCAGGCCCTCAGAACCCTAAGTTCTTCATTGGGCAAGCAATGAATATTCCAACAGGCAACTAAACCCTAGGCCCTCAGAACTTTGAGTTCATCATAGGGCAACACAGGCAAAAGGCTCAACAGTCTCAAAGCAACAATTCAAAGCAACAAGTCAGAAGAAGAGGAAAAGTTCAAGGCAACAAAGGCAACATAAAGCCCTCAGTAAAACATCATTGGGCAAGCAAAATACGTTCAAAGGCAATCAAGAGGCAACCAACGTAAGCAACGAGTATACAGAAAGAGAGGAAGAAAAGAAGACATGCGTGTCAAGCCTTCAGTTTGACATCATAAAGCTTAAGGAAAAACACAGAAATACCAAGTGTCGAAGTGTCGTTCAAAGCAAGTCCTCCATCGCTGAGCCTCCTAAGCATCCTCCTCCTCTTCCTTCCCTCCATCCAGGTAGTTTTCCCTCCTCTCTTGATTCTACCATATGCCTCAAAACACAACAGCAATTTGGAGTAAGAATCCATAATCGAAAAAAATCACGAACACGCAAAAAAATCGTAAAAAAACCTAATGAAATTAGGAGACGATTCGTACCTTAGATCGATCGCCATGATAATGTCGTTGGGAGGAAAAAGAGGTGGAGGTCGCTGGTGGCTCTAGGAGGAGGCTTACGTTTCAGCATTCAGAACGAACGAAAATGAACGAAACCCCCATGAACGCGCCGCTGTACAAACCCATGAACATCTCCCCAATTGAAACGAAAACAAAACCCTAAGAATGTCTTGTGTGAACATGGGCCTAACCCATCCGAATGCCAAGCCCAAACGCGTTTATCATTTTTCTTTGCTTTGTTTCCTGATCAATCTGCAAATGGGCCTTACAACCATCTTCAGCCCTTTTAACTCTTAAACCTTTTCTTAATCTTTTTTTTTTTTTTACAATTTTAGACTAACTTAATTATTTTTTTTACTAACTAAAAGTTACTTTAATTCCTTTTATATAAAATTTTCTTTACACAAACCTTAAAGTCAATTAGATTATTAGATTCTTATTTTAATTTTCTTCGTACATAAATACATTTTTTCTAATTTATTCTTTACAAAATCATATTAATAATAATACATAAAAACACATTTTAGTTAAAATGTCCAATTTAAAATTTCTTTGCTATATACTTAATTCAATTAATTTAAAAACATTTTTTAATATATATTGAAATATTAAACACATAAATAATTAAGATACATTTTTTTATCATATATTTAAAATTGAAAATACTTTTTTTATTATTTATTCTTTTAATTAAAATATATCTTTGTACATAACAATTAAAAATACATTTCTTTTTAATATACATAATTCAATTCATAACAAATGAAAAATACTTTTTTGTATACATAATTAAAACTTAGAAATATTTTCTTTTCTTAAAACATCATTTTTATACATAATTTAATTAAAACTTGAACATACAATTAAAACATTTTCTTTTGTACATATTAAAAGAAATACAAGATCATTAAAAGGACGCTTAATTATTCCTTAGGTTAAATAAATACCCTAAATACGCATTAAATTCACATTCCGCACCTGTAAATAATCACATATACATATACATCTCACACTTACACAATACAAACACACAATATATTGCCCTTATGCACATTTGTTTATCTCATATTTGTATATTCGTCATTTACATTTTGATCGCAAATTCGATTTGGTTGTAACTTATTGGATACTATAAGTCTCATCCCCATTCATACACATGTACCCCCATTCCCGGATACTGATTTTGTAATAGCGTAGATTTTACATTTTTGCAATTTACCGCTTTCAATTATACCATGATTAGACCTAGGGTTTGTATGTACATAAAATCAAACGCTAGATAACCTAATACAAGACAAATACATGAAATTAATACACAATCACACTTGCACCCTCTAAGGTAATCCCACATGTTGCCTTCCAAAATGGGCCATGCTTGCACGTCGAGTTTCTTTGGCAAAACAAAATCAAATGATCATAAGTCCCTCAAAGTGTTGCCTAAACGGAATGATCATAGTCCCTTCAAAGCAAATTGCCAAAGACACTTGGCGCCATTGCATTCATGGTCCATACGACGACCCGCGCCCGTCCCGAATAAACTTCCTAAACGCAAGATTGTCCATCAAATTCAATGGTGGAACAAAATTGTTAAAAGGGGTTAAAACATAACGAAAACCTTTGAGTAAAATAGGATAGACAAAACTCTTAGTTACTTGAGATCAACTTGCAAAAACACTTGCCTTCTTTTCAAAAACCACAATCCACGACACTTTCAAACAAACCCTCAAAACATTTGAAACATCTTTTCGAAAAGATACACACTTTTGTAAAACACTCAAACACGAGTCAAATACATTGGTTGCCTAAGACAAGGCATCTCTTCAAAAACATTTTCAAAAACACTCACACACACACCATTTTCAAGCAATCAAAAATCAAGGCAAGTGATCTAAAAAACCAAGTAACTAAGAGCCCATGGATAACCATGGATGAGAAGGGTGCTAATACCTTCCCTTTTCATAATCTACCCCTCGAACCCGCGAAATATCTCAAAAGGTTTTTGCTGTGCTTTTTAAACCTTTCCTTTAGGATAAAATAAAAAGTCGGTGGCGACTCTTGCTCAACCGCACAAGTGCGAATACGAACGCAAAACACTAGTCAGTTCTCCCACCGTATCACAGAACTGGCGACTCTGCTGGGGATATTTTAAAGTGGGGTTACCTTAGGGTTTAGATCACTTTTACTTTCTTACTTTGATTGACTTGATTGCTTTATCATTTGGGTTCTTTGTTTGGGTTTGTTGTAAATCCTCCACCCGGATTTGGGGCACCTTTTTAGGTAAATAGCAAAAAAACTGCGAGGGAACTGTGCGGGGTATACCGACATGGTTGAAGCAGTAAGCTATGTTAGTGTGACATATTTGTGAGTACCGGTAACCCTTGAGTAGTCAAGGAGAGTACGGGGTCGCTGTGTGATGTCATGAAGCACTAACGAACTCTTAGAACCTTAATTGACCATCTTAGCCTTTTAGGGGTAGTGAGATGACCGACTTTGGTGCAGTCCGAAGTTGGTAGATCCTCGATACTACACTCTTTTGAGGATTGTTTTCTTGGAATATTTTGGTCGCCAGTAAGTGGCTTAACCGAAAGGATGAACACAGAAAACAATCCAATGATATTGAGCTCCTTAGAACCCGGTTTCTATTTTAGGACAGGTTTTAACCAACGAACTGAAAGAGGGTAGTACCTGAACCTCATGCAAGCCTAAACCTAAGGCCTTGTTTGCTCTGTGTGAATATGTTTGTCTGTATATACACTCACTTGCTTTTCGCATACATGTACATCATGACATCATACCATAGCATTTTCAATAACCATTTCAAGGATCTCGAGGGTTCTTTTTGATGCAGGGTTACGTTGAACCAGACGTCTATCAAGGGGCAAAGGGTTTCTCCTCTAACCGATGCAATCAAAGATCAAGTACAACAACTTGAATCAGTGGCTATGACCCACTCGACATGGTGAGCTTGGTTCTCGTGGAAAGACATCCACCGATACAAAATTCTCCAACCAAAATTCAAGTACAACAACTTGGATCAGTGGCTATGACCCACTCGACATGGTGAGCTTGATTCTCGTGGAAAGACATCCATCGATACAAAGTTCTTCAGTCAAAGTTCAAATACAACAACTTGAATCAGTGGCTATGACCCACTTGACATGGCGAGCTTGATTCTCGTGGAAAGACATCAACCGATACGAAGTTCTCCAATCCAAGAGCAGAGTTCAACCTCTAACATTTTCTTGTGTTTACCCCAAGAGATCCTTGAAAGCATGCATCCATATATCATGCATTGCATTTTGACAGTCTTTCCTTTTTCAGGTTTCCTTACTCTCCTGCTGTTTATTTCAGTAAGAGATGGCTCTAGAAAGGTCTGTCAAAGACATCCAAGACCAGACTACTCAGCTGCAGGAGATGTTCCTGAACTTGTCTCTGGGGCAAGAAGAGATGAAAGCTCTCCTCACCAAGGGCTTGGGGAATTCCAACAATGCCAGGAGTGATCAGCTTGCGGAGCTGCAGTTTGATCTGACAACACTGAGGACCCAAGTGATGGGACAGTTGGTGGGCCAGATGGCTCTCATCCAGGACCTATCCCAAAGACAAGAGGAACTCAGAGTTCTTGTCCGCCAACTGCTTCCAAACAACCAACTGGGGAAAACATCTGAGGTCGAAGAGCAAGTCACCGCTCAGCCTCCATCCATTCCAGAAGACAAAGGGAAAACTCCTTTGCTTGCTTCAGGGTCACAAACCCATCAACAACCTCGCCAACGTCAACGGGGTAATCGGCGTAAGCAAGAAAAGTCGGGAAGACAGTTTACGGAGACTGAAATACCATCATTTTTCATACTGAAGCGCCTGTTGGAGGTCAACTTGCTTACCGTAAAGGACCCTCCTCAGAAGCCCAATACCTCCTCTCCTCACTATCATCCCGACGCATTCTGTGTTTACCATTCCTATAGCCCGGGACACGACACCAACGACTGTTGGGCCTTGAAGAACAAGATTCAAGATCTGATCGACATTGGGGTGCTGGAATTCATGCCAGACGGCGAGATGAAAATCTTCCGTTAAAGAGTTCTCCGCCTGAAGTGACGAAGCTCAAACTGAAAGACTTTTGCTTCTTTTTGAATTTTCAAAGTTGTAATTTCTTTTGTCGTCAAACAATTATTTGTTGATGTTAAACTCTATTTTCATTAATGCATTGCATATGTTTGTCTTGAATGCATCCATTCGTTTCACTACTCTTATGCTTTTCTTTATGATATTTGACTCTTGATAAAAAGCTGTAAGCCTTTAGAGGGAGGATGACGAAACAATACCATGATCTTATACAGTATGCTTTTGAACAGACCTTGCTGATGATGTACAGGCATTTCTTTCAATTCCCAAACACTAGAGTTATAAGGAAGTTAATCCCTAGTCAACCCCTTCGAGCCAAAGAAGTAGGAGTTTTCTGTTCTAAACAATCGAAACCTTTGATATAAACCCGGGGCAGGGTAGTATCTCAGTTAATTCAAGAGAAAATGCGCATTGGAGTCGCAAACTCTCAGTTCGTAACACAATGAACGATATCGAAAAAGAAAGCATTCCCTTGGAGTCAAAAGACAAGGGTGGTTCCCTATCACATAGACAGTCAATCTCTCAAAAGAGAAAAGCCCAATGAGCCAAAATCTGTAAAGAAGGCTTAAGAAAGCTGGGGCATCCCGCTGACAGTAATCCCGGAAAACGGTAACAGTCAGGCAAAAGTTAGGGATAACAAATCAAAATCAAAATAGTGAGGTCATTACAAAATCCTTAACAACATGAAAAGTGTTGAAAAAGAAAAAGGAGATGATGACTGCCTCCCAAAAATCAACTGGTGAACCATCACCCAAAAGTCGTTCCAAACTCAAAACAGAGTATGACACAATTAACTGAGCTTAGGTTGAAGGACATCACGAAGAGCGGGTGGGTACAAATATACTTTGAGCCTTTATCCTTTGTTTCTTGAACCGTGAACCAGGCCACGTTACAACCCTTTAAAAGTCCTAATTGAAGCATGGGTTAGTTCGAAAGCATACTGTTACAAAAGGTATCCTGACTCCTGTAGGGTTTTGCTCTAAATCTTGTGTTGATCTGTCTTATAAAAAGTTTTCTGCTAAAAAACGCATTTTTCAAAACTTCGAGACAAACATAAACTTTGCATTTCTTGAATATCACTGTCTGCATTTGACTTTTTTGTTTGACAGCGAAGAATTTCATACAGCGAATGTTCGGAGGAACAAAAACTCTCTCAGTAAGTCAAAATCACTTCAAGAGGATAACACTTCCATCAAATCTCCTATCAACAAGGGGCATGACATGTCACATTTCAATTAACCTGGGGCAGTCCAGTCAAGGTCCAACAGATCTTTCAAAGTTCAGTTAACCTGGGGCAGTCCAGTCAAGATTTCAAGAAATCTCTCAATATGCAAAGTAATCTGATTCAAGACTCCTTCTTCACCACTTGGGGCGTTCGAATGTCAAAAGTGTTCAACAAATCAACTACAACATTTCCAGACTCGATTCCTGTATCTAGCCAGGGCACGTCTGAAGAGTTTGAAGATTCGATTCCTGTATCCAGCCAGGGCATATCTATCAACTATCACCTTTCCAGATTCGATTCCTGTATCCAGCCAGGGCATATCTATCAACTATCACCTTTCCAGATTCGATTCCTGTATCCAGCCAGGGCATGTCTGAAGAATTCCAGATCAACACCTGTAACAACCCAGGAAACATCTGTGAACGACCGATTGTAGACCAACACCTGTAATAAGCCAGGAATTTATCTACATCACCACTTGGGGCATTCGAATGTCAAAAGTGTTCAAAAACCGATGCAGTTTTACACGAGCTCATCATCAGGAAACCCTACGCCGGTTCCTCTTCAAGACTTCTGAAAACAGTTTACGGATTCTTCCCAACAACGGATGTCAATCTACCAACTTGTTCAGACTCTTCTCAACCGTTGAAAACAGTTTACGGACGCTTCCCAACAACGGACGCGGCTCCATTGCTGATTCAACTTCAAGACTTCTGAAAACAGTTTATGGATTCTTCCCAACAATGGATGTTAATCTATCAGCTTGTTCAGATGCAACCTTTGAATACAGTTTACGGACGCTTCCCAACAACGGATGCGGCTCTATTGCTTATTCAATCTCAAGATTTCTGAAAACAGTTCACGGGTTCTTCAAGTAAACGGATGTTAACCTATCACTTGTTCAGATTCTTCTTCAAGACTTCTGAAAACAGTTTATGGATTCTTCCCAACAACGGATGTTAATCTATCAGCTTGTTCAGATGCAACCTTTGAATACAGTTTACGGACGCTTCCCAACAACGGATGCGGCTCTATTGCTGATTCAACTTCAAGATTCCTGAAAACAGTTCACGGGTTCTCCAAGTAAACGGATGTTAACCTATCACTTGTTCAGATTCTTCTTCAAGACTTCTGAAAACAGTTTATGGATTCTTCCCAACAACGGATGTTAATCTATCAGCTTGTTCAGATGCAACCTTTGAAAACAGTTTACGGACGCTTCCCAACAACGGATGCGGCTCTATTGCTTATTCAATCTCAAGATTTCTGAAAACAGTTCACGGGTTCTCCAAGTAACGGATGTTAACCTATCGCTTGTTCAGATTCTTCTCAAGCTAGCTCCGCTCAGAGTCAAGCTTTATGATCTCCAGCAAAGCTAAGACTTCAAATTATTTATCCCCAGCGGAGCCAGACCATTGAGCCTTCTCCTCACAGAGTTTTGGGAGGGCAAATCTTGAGTTCCCCAGTGAAGTCGCCAGAGTCACTTCCCACCGAACTGAAGATTCCCGGTCTTATATCCCCAGCATAAGTCTACTAGATTGGAACTCCCCAGCAGCAGCCAAGGATTTATTTTCCCCAGCAGCAGTCAAGATGCTTTTATCTTCAGCCATCTCGGATTCATGTATCCTCAGCAAGATAGCTCATCAAGCTTACATGCGCATTCATGTCATAACCATTAATGTCACATACATTGCATCATGCATCATAACATTGCATACAACTAACCCTTTGCCTTTTCAGGTAAGATCAGTCGACGGACACAGATCATCCTCCGAGATTCATCCAGAATTAGTTCAGATGTGACCCGGACACGGCGACATTCTGATACTTATTCCAGATTCATTCAGACGCATCATCAGGAAACCCTACACCGGTTCCTCTTCAACTTCAAGACTTCTGAAAACAGTTTACGGATTCTTCCCTACAACGGAGGTCAATCTACCAACTTGTTCAGACTCTTCAAGACTTCTGAAAACAGTTTACAGATTCTTCCCTACAACGGATGTCAATCTACCAACTTGTTCAGACTCTTCTCAACTTTTGAAAACAAGTTTACGGACGCTTCCCAACAACGGACGCCGCTCTGTTGCTCACTCAATCTCAACTCCTGAAAATAGTTTACGGATTCTCCAAACATGGACGTCAACCTGTTGCTTATTCGGACCCCTAATTCAGAGATGTTCCAAAACATGGATGCCCTTCTGATACTTGTCCACTCACCATTGACATACAGTTCAACATTTCCAGATGGCATCTATAAGCCCATCCTCCTACCAGCAGTCACCAGATGGCATCTCTAAGCCCATCCCCCGACAAAATTCTATCGCACCAGATGGCATCTTTAAGCCCATCACCAAATGGCATCTGTAAGCCCATTCACCTCCACCATCATATCGCCGAGTGCAAATTTTCTGGGCACTTTAGTGTCCAATCTTCTTTTACCTTCAAGTCGCGAAAGGCAAACTTGCCAATCTAACTCTTCAGGTCCAAGAAGATTGAACAGGGGCAACTGTTGTACCCCAAAATTTGCCCTCGCATTTTTTCCACAAGAAATCTTAGCTTCAGGCATTTCCTGACTTTTCAAACTGGCTCAAGAATCGGACAAACGGACTTTTCTCGTCAGTCAAACAAAAATTAGGGTTTCATTGATTTTTCAGGGCTCTAGATTTTCTCAAACAGTTGGCTTAGGGTTTTGGTTGATTTTGGCTCAATTTTGATCAGGCGAATGTTCGTTGGCATTTAATCAGGAATTAAGGTTTTATGGACATATTCTCAGAAAGGTTAAAATTCCACGGCATTTTGCAAGTTATTCCGAGATTCGGGTTAAATTCGCATTGTTTTGATTTAATCAGTAAAAGAGGCAGTTGGTTTGAATTCATGTTGTTTTGTTTGAGCCAGTCAAAAGAAATACGCAGTTTGGATTTACAGTGTTTGTTGAAAATCAGTGAAAAGGGAATGCGCCTGATCAGTGTTTTGAGTAACTGTTGATTTGCTTTGGAGATACCAGGTTTAATTGATCAATTACTAAGACATTGTTTTATTTAAATTATTTATTATTCTAAATTGAGTGATTGAAATTTATTTTTCAATTGTTTTAATTCAAAGAGTTTTAAATAAATAAATAAACAATAAAGAGAAAATAGAATTAAATTGGATAATGGAAACTTTTATTTATCTTTAAATTAACTGTACAATTGATGTTTGGAATTTAAATTACAAACATTGGTTTTACATTGATTTAAATTTAAATAAAAAGAAAACTATCCTATTTATTTCTAATTCTTCATTGCTTCACTTTATTCCTCTCCATCCGAATATTCATCTGCAAAAGAAAAGGAGAAAAGTCAAAAAGCAGATAAAATAATAAATGACAGAAGAAATTCATCATTAAGAGTCACTGATTGGGATCAGTTAACCCTCTCTGCAAATCACGGGATTTCTCCCGGTTCACAAAGAGGGACGAGTTTATTGAATGCACAATTCAAAATTGTCAAAATTGCATAAAGTTCAAATCTCAAACAGCAAGTCCAAACCAAAGGTCCAAACTCAACTTTCTGCCAAATATAAAGCAACTATCCAAAAGGCTACTCAAAGCTATCAAAGAGGAAGATTTTGAAAGATATCAAAAAGCACAAAAGCTGTCAAGAAGAGATCAAATATGCAGAGGAAAGTATGATATGCAAGCAACTCATTTTCATCATTTCCCAATTGAAGTGACCCTTTTAGAAAAAGTACAGAAAAAAAGCATAGTTTAATATTTAAACTGTACTGAGAGAGAGAAAAAGAGGAGATAAGATGCAGGTTTTCAGGCTTAGGCAGGCATAGATAGGAAGAAAAAATATACAAAAGAACAAACACAGTAAGAGATAGGAGAGGCAGAATTTTCACAAAAGAAGGGGGGAAACAATACAAACTGAGATACAAACTGATAAGCATTTTAAAACCTGCATTGGCTCAAACCTGCTGAGGCCATCAACAAGAAACACCAAGCCTGTACCTTTAAGCCTTCAAACCTGATAAGCATCAAAACCAGCCTGAAGCAAGAAGCCAATAAGCCAGTTAACCTGCAAATGGCCTGAAAGCCCAAAGCCAGAACTGATACAAAATCCCACAGCATAACCTGCCAAGGCCTCAACATATCAACCTGCTGAGGCAAACCAAAACCAGGCCAAGCTCACCTGCTGAAACCATACAAACCAACATAGCCTACTGCATATACAAAACCTGCTGAAGCAAATAACTTGCTAGGCCTAAAAATCTGAAGCACAATAGACCTGCTAAAATCCAAACCTCATAACCTGTCAAGCCCATAAACCAGTTAACCTGAACATGGCCTAAACATCAAAAAACCAGATAATACTATCATACCTGCATTAAACCTTTCAAACCCAACCCTGAACCAATATGCAAACCAGCTAAAGAGTCAAAACCCAACTTTTGCCTAAACAAAAAAAACCCTCAAACAAAAGTAAACACCCTTCACCATCCAACCTGATATCCAAAAGCATCAAGCCTAAACACCTAAATCATTCAATCCAAGCATATACCAGTCACAAACTCAGGCCCTCAGAACCCTAAGTTCTTCATTGGGCAAGCAATGAATATTCCAACAGGCAACTAAACCCTAGGCCCTCAGAACTTTGAGTTCATCATAGGGCAACACAGGCAAAAGGCTCAACAGTCTCAAAGCAACAATTCAAAGCAACAAGTCAGAAGAAGAGGAAAAGTTCAAGGCAACAAAGGCAACATAAAGCCCTCAGTAAAACATCATTGGGCAAGCAAAATACGTTCAAAGGCAATCAAGAGGCAACCAACGTAAGCAACGAGTATACAGAAAGAGAGGAAGAAAAGAAGACATGCGTGTCAAGCCTTCAGTTTGACATCATAAAGCTTAAGGAAAAACACAGAAATACCAAGTGTCGAAGTGTCGTTCAAAGCAAGTCCTCCATCGCTGAGCCTCCTAAGCATCCTCCTCCTCTTCCTTCCCTCCATCCAGGTAGTTTTCCCTCCTCTCTTGATTCTACCATATGCCTCAAAACACAACAGCAATTTGGAGTAAGAATCCATAATCGAAAAAAATCACGAACACGCAAAAAAATCGTAAAAAAACCTAACGAAATTAGGAGACGATTCGTACCTTAGATCGATCGCCATGATAATGTCGTTGGGAGGAAAAAGAGGTGGAGGTCGCTGGTGGCTCTAGGAGGAGGCTTACGTTTCAGCATTCAGAACGAACGAAAATGAACGAAACCCCCATGAACGCGCCGCTGTACAAACCCATGAACATCTCCCCAATTGAAACGAAAACAAAACCCTAAGAATGTCTTGTGTGAACATGGGCCTAACCCATCCGAATGCCAAGCCCAAACGCGTTTATCATTTTTCTTTGCTTTGTTTCCTGATCAATCTGCAAATGGGCCTTACAACCATCTTCAGCCCTTTTAACTCTTAAACCTTTTCTTAATCTTTTTTTTTTTTTACAATTTTAGACTAACTTAATTATTTTTTTTACTAACTAAAAGTTACTTTAATTCCTTTTATATAAAATTTTCTTTACACAAACCTTAAAGTCAATTAGATTATTAGATTCTTATTTTAATTTTCTTCGTACATAAATACATTTTTTCTAATTTATTCTTTACAAAATCATATTAATAATAATACATAAAAACACATTTTAGTTAAAATGTCCAATTTAAAATTTCTTTGCTATATACTTAATTCAATTAATTTAAAAACATTTTTTAATATATATTGAAATATTAAACACATAAATAATTAAGATACATTTTTTTATCATATATTTAAAATTGAAAATACTTTTTTTTATTATTTATTCTTTTAATTAAAATATATCTTTGTACATAACAATTAAAAATACATTTCTTTTTAATATACATAATTCAATTCATAACAAATGAAAAATACTTTTTTGTATACATAATTAAAACTTAGAAATATTTTCTTTTCTTAAAACATCATTTTTATACATAATTTAATTAAAACTTGAACATACAATTAAAACATTTTCTTTTGTACATATTAAAAGAAATACAAGATCATTAAAAGGACGCTTAATTATTCCTTAGGTTAAATAAATACCCTAAATACGCATTAAATTCACATTCCGCACCTGTAAATAATCACATATACATATACATCTCACACTTACACAATACAAACACACAATATATTGCCTTTATGCACATTTGTTTATCTCATATTTGTATATTCGTCATTTACATTTTGATCGCAAATTCGATTTGGTTGTAACGTATTGGATACTATAAGTCTCATCCCCATTCATACACATGTACCCCCATTCCCGGATACTGATTTTGTAATAGCGTAGATTTTACATTTTTGCAATTTACCGCTTTCAATTATACCATGATTAGACCTAGGGTTTGTATGTACATAAAATCAAACGCTAGATAACCTAATATAAGACAAATACATGAAATTAATACACAATCACACTTGCACCCTCTAGGGTAATCCCACATGTTGCCTTCCAAAATGGGCCATGCTTGCACATCGAGTTTCTTTGGCAAAACAAAATCAAATGATCATAAGTCCCTCAAAGTGTTGCCTAAACGGAATGATCATAGTCCCTTCAAAGCAAATTGCCAAAGACACTTGGCACCATTGCATTCATGGTCCATACGACGACCCGCGCCCGTCCCGAATAAACTTCCTAAACGCAAGATTGTCCATCAAATTCAATGGTGGAACAAAATTGTTAAAAGGGGTTAAAACATAACGAAAACCTTTGAGTACAATAGGATAGACAAAACTCTTAGTTACTTGAGATCAACTTGCAAAAACACTTGCCTTCTTTTCAAAAACCACAATCCACGACACTTTCAAACAAACCCTCAAAACATTTGAAACATCTTTTCGAAAAGATACACACTTTTGTAAAACACTCAAACACGAGTCAAATACATTGGTTGCCTAAGACAAGGCATCTCTTCAAAAACATTTTCAAAAACACTCACACACACACCATTTTCAAGCAATCAAAAATCAAGGCAAGTGATCTAAAAAACCAAGTAACTAAGAGCCCATGGATAACCATGGATGAGAAGGGTGCTAATACCTTCCCTTTTCATAATCTACCCCCCGAACCCGCGAAATATCTCAAAAGGTTTTTGCTGTGCTTTTTAAACCTTTCCTTTAGGATAAAATAAAAAGTCGGTGGCGACTCTTGCTCAACCGCACAAGTGCAAATACGAACGCAAAACACTAGTCAGTTCTCCCACCGTATCACAGTCAGCTTCTGGATCTTCCGTTCCTGTTCGTTGAACTTTTCTCGATAAAAATCCCGTTCTTCCTTTAGCTGCGCCCAAGATCTCTTCAATGTGTCAAAATCAGTGGGTATCTGAGGAGGGAGGACAGTTGGAGGAACCCCATCTTCATCAGGAGATTCAAGAATGATAGGTCTGACAGCTTTGTATGGCATACCTAACTTCTGAGCACGGATGCGGACCCATCTGCAATAGGGTTCCAATGGTAGAGAAGTCTTTGGTCCCAACTCATGTGGGTCAGCTTTGTGAATTCTGTCCCAGGCCTTAATGAATCCATGGCGCAGTTTGTCACTGTCTACCTGAAATTCAAAATGGAAGTGAGGAACCAACATCTCATGAGGCCCTACTCTTCTGGCTCTTCCAAACTGACGGAGAGCTAAACATGGATTATAAGAGATTCCTCCCTGGGTACCGATCAATGGAACATTAGGGTATTCTCCGTAACGATCAATAACTGCTACCTCATCCAAACCTCTGAGAGTCCAAGTGATGTCATTATCAGTGAGAGACATTAACCTATGAGCCCAACCCTTTCCTTCTTCATTCTTCAGCACGAACTTAGGAAGGTGAGAAATAAACCACCTCACTAGCAAAGGAAAACAACACCATGGAGTTCCCCGTCCTCGGGCAGTACGAGCATAGAGTTGTTGCAGGATATCACCCAAAAGAGTGGGTACAGGATTCCGAGACATGAAGATCCTTATGGCATAGATACTGATAAAGGTGTCAGGATTTGGAAACAATACCAGACCATAGATTAAAAGAGCCAGAATGTCTTCGTACGCCTTGAAGTCTAAGTCATTCCAGAAACCATTAGCTTTGCCAACCAGAAACTTAACCAAAAAGCCCTCAACTCCACTTCTAGTTTCCCAGTTAGCTAATACCTCTTCTTTGGTCAAGGGAAGGACTGCAGCAACCTCTTCAGGCCTAAGAGTCTTCTCTCAACCAGTGAATGGAGTTTGCTCCAAAATAGGGATACCAAGCAAATCAGAGAATTCTTCCAGGGTAGGGACCAGCTGGAAGTCTTGAAAGGTAAAGCAATGATACAGGGGATCATAAAACTGGGTCAGGACACTTATCAGTTGTTGGTCCCACTTTGAAGTGATCAAACCAAGGAGAGAGCCATGCCTCTTGATTAAGGAAGTACTGTTTGGAATCCTATCAACCAAATCCTTGAGCAAAGTTAGTGGTTGAACAAAATTGAACCGGATAGTATTCCTACGCACGGGCATCATGATGTCCTACAAAACAGAGCAAGGATGAAACCCTTTTGTCTTTGAAATGGGTTAGTCCTTATACAGGATGCATGCAATGGTATGATGGTATGATGCTATGATGAAGCACACCACAAGTATTCACAAAGGCAAGCATGATAAGGCACACAAGTCACACAAGACAACCCTTAGGTTTTAGGCCAGCATGAAGTTTAGGTATTACCCTCCTTTAGTTTCGTTGGTTAAAACCTGTCCTATCAAAAGTAATCGGGTTCTAGAGGATCTCAATATCATTGACTACCCTCAATCGGTCATAACTCCAGCATCGCAATCTTTTCTTGCGGCCAGAACCATCGCGAGAGTTTAGCCTCAATGAGTGTAGCATACTGCTACTGTTCTATGGCCAAGTTGGGTCAATTTAGGGTTCTAAGGTCGGTTGGTGCTTAATGACTCCTTGGAAGACCCATATTCTCCTCGTTTCAACACAAGGGATATCGGTACAGACCAAGGTGCCACACCAACGTAGCCACTGCTTCACCCATGCCGGTCTACGCCGAACAGGTCCCTCACAGATTATGCTACCTAAAAAAAGGGTATTCCCCAGATCCGGGTTAGGATCTATGAAACTCCGATGCAAAGCCCACAAATATAAAAGCAAACAAGGCAAACAATTGAAAACAAAGATGATCTAAGCCCTAAGGTTACTCTATTTTTTTGAATCTTCCCCAGCAGAGTCGCCAGTTTTGTGATACGGTGGGAGAACTGACTTGAGTTTTGCGTTTGTTTTCGCAAATGTTTCGGTTGAGCAAGAGTCGCCACCGACTTTTTATTTTATCCTAAGGAAAGGTTAAAAAGCATAGCAAAAACCTTTGAGATGTTTTCTTGGGTTCGGGGAGTAGATTATAGAAAGGGAAGGTATTAGCACCCTTTCTATCCATGGTTATCCATGGGCTCTTAGTTACTTGCTTAGATCAACTTGCCTTAATTTTCAATTGTTTGAAATGGTGCTTTGTGTGTGTGTGTTTGAAAATGTTTTGAAAAGAGGCCAATGTGGTGGCAACCTTTGTAATGATCCATGTTAGGATGTATACAAAGGTGTATGTCTTTTGAAAAGGTTTTCAATGTTTTTGAAAGTTGTTTTTGAAAATGTATTGATGTGTGGTTTGAAAAATAGGCAAGTGTTTTGTTTTGCAAGTTGGCAAGTAATCAAGAGCTATCTACCCTAAATTTCTCAAAGATCTTTGCTATGTTTTAACCCTTTTAACAATTTTGTTCCACCATTATATTTGGTGGACAATCTTGTGTTAGGATGTGAAAGGGACGGGTGCGGGTCATTGTTTAGACCATAATTGCAGTGGTGCCAAGTATCTTTGGGCAATTTTCTTTAAGGGACTTGATCATTTTTAGGCAACTTTTGAAAGCGTCATCGAGGGACTATGATCATTTGAATTGTGTTGTTTTACCCAAAGAGACCTAACATGCAATATGGCCCATTATTGAAGGCAACAAGTGGAATACCCTAGGGGTGCAAGTGTGATTAGTGTTGTCCATTTTCATGCTTGTTTATCTTGAATTTAGGTCAAACTATTTTGTTATTTTTGATTTGCATACAAAACCCTAATTCTAACATGGCATATTTAGAAAGCATTTAAAGTGCGAAATTTAGAAGTCCTAAGTTATTACACAATGATCATGGGAATGGGGGTACAAATGTTCAAATGGGGATGAGACTTTATAGGAGGATAGCACCCAATATTTACAACCAAATTGAATTGCGCAAATATAAATGTATAGATGTATAAGAATGGAACAATGTATATGTGAAGGTATTCTTGTGTAAGTGTGTATTTTTTATTCACAAATAAAATAAAAAATAAAAAATAAATAGAAGAAAAGTTAATTTTTTTTTGAATGTTTAGGGCAAAAACCCTAATTTTGCTAAATAAGAGGTATTAATTATTTATTAAGTATTATATACAATATTTATTAATCATGTACCAAACAAAAAAATAATAATAAATAAATAAAAGAAGAAAGTATATAAAAAAGGTAATTTTTAAGTTAAATATTAGTAAAAATAAAATGTATTATTTTATTGTGTTTTTAACCTAAATGTATTAATAAATACATAAATATTTATAATATTCACTAAATACTAAATATATGTATAAAAATAATAATATTTAATATTTACAAAAAAATGTATTTTTTTATAAAAGTTTTTTTTTTAAAGGTAAAATAAAACAAAAGTCAGAAAATAAAAAGTATTTGTATTATTTTTTTTATTCTAAAATAAAAGTATCTATATTTGTTTATTTACAAAACTAAATGAAACCTAATAAATATCAAAATAAATGCAAAAAATGTGGGGAAAATGTTTTTTATGTTTTTTATGATTTAAATAAAAATATGGAAACAAAATCAAAAGGAAAAAATGGAAAATAACAAGTATATCTCAAAATGGGCCAGGGGGTGCATGTGTGGAAATGTGGTGTAAACAGAAAAATAAGACAAGCCCAGCCCAAAGGACCTTGTCTTCAACCTCTGGCCAGAAACTTGTCAAAAAACGCGCGCCTCCTACACTGATTCAAACATCTTGGTTCCTGGACTTTTAGCACACACTCATAACATGAAAAATATTCAGCATCAAACCACGATTCTGGACATATAAAGAACTCATCCTAACTCTCAGAAATGAGGGAGAATTTCTTCCTCCCTAATTCTTAACCTAACTTTTTATCAATGTTCAGACCTCAAATTCTCATAGCACATGCAAAATAAATGGAAAGTAAAGATATGTATAGCTTCAGGGACATGAGCATGACATTTTTTATTCACAAACTTAGAGCTAATTCTTCCTACATTGAGAGATAAAAGTCCAAAGATTTACCTGTTCAGTTGGAATCGTGTGCAACAATGGAGATGCTTACAAGGCAAGGTAATGATTTGTATAGCTTGCTTGATGTCCAAGGATGCTATCCCAATGCTTGGTGTGCTTTGAACCATACTATATCAAGCTGCAGAAGTCAACCTGCAAGAGGAAAAAATGAAAATGGAAAAATTGAATAGAGGTGTTACAGTCTGCTTCCAATGCTTTGGACAGTTTGTATGGATGGTAGGGAAAGTGTTTGAACTAGTTTGGATGAAAGTGCACGATAGAAATGAGCTGTGGGATTCAAACTGCAACCTATGCCCTGTTTTTGCAGTTTTATGGTGATTCTGTGTTTGAGGATGTTTGGAACTTGATTGGATTGTGTTTCAGGTCAGGGTGAGTGTTTAGAATGTGTACAATAACTTTGCTTAAGGTTCCTCCTGCTGGAATGAGAGTTGGTAGTTGTTATGCAAGTTTTCTTCACCTTTAAGCAACAAAATGCCAAGTTATTTTCTAGACTGATGGAGGCCCCTCTAATGTGCTGCTAAGCTTTCCCTTGATAAGTGGGATTAGCTCAAAAACTTGTGCCAAAGAGATTTGCTGTGTACCTCTTGATTTGCAAATTGACATAAAGTTTCACTTTTTCAAAAATGGACATAATGCTTTTTCTACTTATGGCTTAATTTTGTATACAATGCTTGAACACACAAAATAAGGTCTTGGCACAATGAGTTAGCATTAAATTTATGAGTGCAAATGGGATATAGGACCTGTAATCAAGGAATGCAAGTTGAGTTCAAAATTGCCTAAGTGTATGAACATGTAAATTGGCCATAAACAAAGTGAGTTTTTCCCAACTTGCCAAATTTGATTCTCTCTAACCATGAGGTTGTTTGATGAGTTCTTGGACATTTTGGAAAGCTTGGAATGTGTACTACAATCCATATTTGTAATGTAAATTGAAATTCCAAGTGGAAGTATGTGAAAAGTGGTCTTGAAGTTAGGCAAAAATCCTGCCTAAAAAGGTCAAAATTCCTCTAAGTTAAGAATGGTTTCGTACCCTTAATCCAAAAATTATAACTTGAGCTACAAGCTTCTTTTGAGGAAACTTTGTGAACCAAAGTTGTAGATTTTGAAATGTACTACAACTTTCATGTTTTGACTTTTCCTTGAATCCAAATGCATCTTGATGAGAAAGTGGGACAAAGTTAGGAAAAAATTAGGGTTTTTCATAACTTAGAAAAATTCTAAGTTATGAAAAATCTTCATTTCAAACCCTAATTTGTGATTTTTTTGATTTCTTGATGAACAAGTTTCATGATTTGGCATGTTTTGATGAAAAATGAATCTTGACACTTGATGTTGACCAAAAAGTCAAAGTTTGACTTTTCAGTATACAGTCAAAAATTGATCAATTGACTGGAAAATTCAACTGTCAATCTTGTGTATTTGGGATCTTTTGAACTTGTTGAGTATGTCAAGACAATTCCATGGGGTCCTTGAGTCCATATGTGAGCTTGGTTTGCCATTGGCTAGGTCAAACAGTCAAAAAATTGCCTTTGTGCAGTCAAAACCCTAAAAATGACCATTTTGCCCTTTTGGTGATCTGATCAAATTTCTTGTGGAATTGTGATCCAAACTTGATCAAATGGTCCATATGAGTTCATAATGTTGATGTGGGTCAATTTTCATGAGGTTTGACTGTCAATTGGCCACAGTTGACTTTTTCCCCAATACAGCTGATTTTTAGGTCAACTGTCCAATTGACTGGGCAAAGGTTGGAATCAAGGCTTGAAACTTGGTAGGGATAAACTTGGGGGTCCAACATGAAGCATGAAAGTCATCTTAGGCATTTTAGGTCAAAATATCTTTGTGCAAACACAAACCCTAATTTGAGTCAACAGTGCTAGGAGAAGTCTTGCAGAGGAAACCCTAACTGGATCTTGAGCTCCAAGGGCCTTGTGATGAGAAAATGTTGAGAAAATGGGAGGGAAAATTTTGGGGTACAACAGGTTGATGTTACTTTTTTGCTATCCCCTCAGTGAGTTGGTAGTTCATATTTATCTGTCAGTCACTGTTATCATTCACTCTCTCTCCTTAATTTTTGAGTTGACGATGCTTTGGATCCTCTCTTGGGCATTACCTCAAAAGAGTCTTGTCTTTTCTTCACCAGTGATTTATTTTCTTGGTCAAGTTGTCCTTTTGTTTCCTCTTTTACTCTTTTACATCCCCAGTGGTGTCTTGCGTCCCTTTAGATTTGTTCATCGGCATTCATAATCATAAGCATTGCATGGTATATTAGGGCCAAAAATAGGGTTTGTTTTATATTTAAGTATCTGCAATCGCCTCGACACGAAGATTTTAACCTTCGTATCTCTGGATAGAATACACTTAAATAAGGGCAACTGCTGTACCCCAATTTTTGCCCCTAAGATCCCTTCATCATATCATATCAATTCAATCACAGCAAGATCACATTAGGGTTTGGTTCTTCTCCCTATCTTTAGCTTTTGCTCTAGGAGGAATCACCAAGCACCCTGACTTGTATTTTATGATCATCCATGTTTTGTATTAATTATTCTTTAACTAATAAATACAATGAGTGTTTGCCCCAATTGTTGATGTTGTAGGTAAAAGCACAATACATTCCACAAGATTGATCTAGGGATTCATGAGCTCATTTTTGTTCCTCCCTCAACAAAGTTTCATTGAGATTCAAGCCTCATAATTAAATATGTTTTTAAATAATATCATGACAAAGTCTTTTATGATTCATCGTGCCTCAAGTTGTCAAAATTAGTTCAAAATTACAAGGGTTGATTGAAGAACTTTGACTCAATTGGACAAGTCTTTGATTTCAATTATCACAAGTGAATATCTCCTTCAATTCTCAATATTTGGAAGTAGTTTTGGTTTCTATGGTTTCTCCTTGTCATCCTAAAAAACTTATATTCACATGACAAAGGTATTTGTGCAAGAAGGTTGGTCAAAATTGCAAAGGTTTCCCAAGGCATTTTCTTGCTCTAGGAGCTAGGGTTTTGAACTTCAAAAGGGTATATCTTGCTCATATTTTAGTATTTTTGAGTGATTACAAAGAAATCCTTCTCTTAAAAGGGTTATTAACAAATAAACTTCAAAGGCTTCAAAGAAATTTTGTGTGGAAGAAACTTGATGATGAAGAAAGATTACAAGTCCTCTAGATGAACCTTCAAATTCATTTTATTTGACTTCAAATGATCATAACTTGATCAATTTTTATCCCCTTGATCCCATTATTTTTCCATAATGATCTTGAAGATGTGAACTTCAACATTTCTTTTATGTGAAAAGTGTGAAAATGGATGAAAGATGCCCTAAGGATACAAAAGATAATAGGTCATTTCATGAACTTTTGCCAACTTCAACAAGTTATAACTCTCTCAATTTTTGGATATTTTTAATGGTTCAAGTTTCAAAATGTCATTCAAGAGATATAACTCATGCCATATTTTATGTTCAAGATCAAATTTCAAATGGAAGTCCATGTTTGGATGCAAGACATTATAAGTCATTTTTGAATAAAAACTTAAAAAATTTCTAAGTATGGAAAGTCAACCTCTTTTTGTCAACTTTGACTCATTACAACTTTCAGCTCAAACATCAATTTGATCCCATTCTTTGCACATTGTAAAGCTTGTAATATCCTCTTTCTAAAGCTTCGGGAATCATGTCCTAAGACCCCTTGAGTTGAAAATGCCATGGGTTTAAATTTGGCAATTTGAAACTGAATGTTTTACCAAGTCAGAAATTTAAAACTCTTGTTTTGGATTCTAATCACAAAATTGTTGTGGGTTTTTGCTCCTAAGCATGTTTATTGAATTTCCAGAAGTGATTAGTGCATCAAAATGCAAGGTTTGGATGAGTTTTGATCAAAAATGAGTCACATTTTTCTTATGCTGCAGATTCACATGAATTCCCTCTAAACTTCATCATTTCGTACGCTTGAACATCCCATTCACTTCCCTATAAATAGAGGATCATCCTTCATTCATTTCCTCAAGCTTAGAAAGCCAGGATCACCCTGCCAAACTCTCTCTTGAAATCAATTTTCTGCAATTACGAATTTACTCTAACAACCTTTCCCGATCATTTTTCTTTGTCAATTCACCTTCCTTGATCCTCACTAAAGCTAACAGAAGAAGAATTAAGCTCTAAAACTCCCTGAATCGTGCTAGCCAAGTCCGGTTTTAGAGCTCTGCAACTTAACTTCAATAGGTAAATTCCTTCACCAACTCTCTCAAACTTTGATGCTATTGTGAAGCTCTCATCATCCTGGTCCTAGTCGTAACACTTTTTTTTTAACGGGAAGCACGTTTTGACCATTAAATTTCAAATCTCTTTTTAAAACTTCTTTTCCAAATGACTGAGCTACAATTTATATAAATTTTTCGCGAAGGTGTGGTTGTCTTCGTCTTGATGAGATGAAGTGAATGGTACCGGTCTGGTGTTCTAATTTTACGGTTTGAGGAGCCTGGTTTTGAGACTGGCTGGAGGTTGAAGATGACCAACATGTCATCCTTCAACCAATGAAAGCGTGTCATTTGGAATTTTAGAAAATCTGATTTAATATTTGATTCAGTGCTTTATTCAGTAATGACCATGATATGTAAAGCGCGTCTAATCCATTGAATTAGCTTACTAACGCGTTTTGGCTCTCATCCATTGTCCACATCTTTTTTATTTTATTTTATTTTCTGATTTTTATATTTAAATTGTTTTAAACTTCAAAAATTCATAGAAAATTCATTTTAACTCCATAAAACCTGGAAAAAAAATATGAAAAATACTTTTGATTTTTCTCTTTCTGATTTTTATTTTTTCATAATTTTATTTTGTGTTTTATTATTTTTTATAATTTTTCACTTTATTTGAATTGTTTTAACTATTAAAAAATATTTTTCTTCATTTTTAAATTCTGAAAAAATTAGGGAAGGATCCAATGATCTTTTGACAAATATTAGTGACCTCATTTATTTTTTATTTCTGACTTTTCTATTTTTATTCATTTTTGGTTTATTTTGTCTATTTCTTTTAATTATAAAAATAGTTTCTGACTTTTAAAAATTACCAAAAATTTTATATAAATATTTGAGCTCATTTATGTTTTTTCTATGGTCTTATTTAATTTTTCTTAATTATTTTGAATATAATCTCTATTTTTCCTCTTTATTTCAATTTTTAAATCATTTTTAAAATCTTATTTTCTTATTTTTAACACAATTTTATTTTTTATATAATCTGGCTGATCTTAGATTAAAATTTTGATCATGAACTTTATTAACATCATTAGATCCATGGTGTTGAGTCTAACTCCATAAAAATGGATGAATGATTTTAATAATAGTTTGATTAAATTTTGGTTCAAATGTGGTTTATTCATTTCCCCTTCCCTCTTCATCTTATCCCATTCTTACTGTACCAAATGTTATTGGAGCATGATTTACATACCATGTCTCAAAACATAAGGTACATAGATTGCTATTGACCGACCTAAAAATAGGTGCAACTTCTATATAAGTCCACTTACGATTGTTTAACACAATGCTAAATTTTGTCCTGATTTGAGAAAATGAACATTCGTGGCCCAAACCTATGTTTGCAAGCCCAAATATGTTAGTTTGAACCCTTTGATCCAATAACCTAAAGATCCATTATTAGGAGGCTTTGGTTCTACCAATCCTCTAATGGAACTTCATCAATTTTGGTCAAAGTGGATCACTTAAACATCATTGATCATTAAGTGTTATATTGATAATTCTTAAATGGATAATATACTTGACAAAAAGAAAATGCAACTTATTATTGAGAGGTTTGGCTCTACTAATCCTCTAACGAGTTCCAAATGCAAGTTTCAAGATGGTCATCCAACTAACTACTAATTCCTAACAATTGACTTTATTTTTTATGCTTTTATTTTATGATTTTACTTTATATACCATTTACTTTAGAATTTACATTTCATGCTATTTTTATCTTTGCTCACTTGAGCCTTTATTTTCATGTCATTTTTATTTTGCTCACTTGAGCTTTTCATTTCTTTTCGAAGATACCTAATAATCAACTTGAACCCTAAAAAATCTTTAATGTTACTTGGACTACTTGATTACTATCCTTGGTATTATGGAGTGGTGGACTTCTTGGACTTAGGATTAGAAGTTGTGGCCTACCTTGGGATCTTGTGACCTTGATTGTTATCTTGTCTGGAGTTCTTGGGTTTACCCCAAGACATTGGGTTGTTTGTTTGTTTTGTGTGTATGTTATTGTGATTACATGCTTAGTATGTGATATGGAACTCATATGTATACAAATGTTACTCTGCCCAATTTTTATGAAGACTTAATGCAATTGGAGCTTGGTTTTCTTAAGAGGTTTATCATCTTAGCTTGTTTGGTTTCAAATCCAAAGGATGGGAATTCTACATTGACTCGTTGTGTCAAATGTTGGCTTCTTGTTGGTTAGATAGTTCTTTTTCCCTAGCTTTTACCTTATGCTTTAGGATAATCTCTTCATCTCCTCTCATCTTCTTTAATTTCAAAAATCTTCTCCCTCCTTTTGAAAACTCTTCTTGTCTTAAAACTTGAACCAATTTCAAAATAAACTTGGACTTATGTCCATGCGTTTTCAAAAATTATTTCTTAATCAAATTTCAATCAACTTAACAATACTTTGACATTTTTGTGAGAATACTAAAAGTCAATAAATCTCATTCAAACTATTTTTCCATTTTGGATTTTATCTTTAAAAACTTTTCTCAAAAGATTGGACTCTTGTCAATCCTTGTAGTGATTCTAACAACTATACTTCTACAATATAGAGTGAAGTGAGATATTTTCCCCTTGGGTGTTGAGTGAGGTATTGTTGATTTTTAAATCTAAGTCGTATCCTTCACTTTGAGATGATGCAAATTCTCCTTTCTCATAATTGTGGGTAGTAAGTATGTTTTCCACACGGACAATGACGATGCTGTCTTGTCTCTTAAAATTAACCAACACACTTGTGTTTTAAAAATTTTAAAAGAAGAACTACGTGTACTCTGATCCCCTATTGCAAGGAAGGTGGTACGTAGGCACTAAAGGTTCACAACTGCGGTAGGTACAAAAATTATAAAAAATATACTTCTTTCCTCACCACCACAATCTATTTTCATACAATATTTTATAGCCAAAATATACAGATTTTAAAAAGAGTTTCCTGCGGAGTACCATAGATGTTTAGGGTTCTAATACATTCCCTTTGCATAACCAACCCCCTTACCTAGAATCTTTCCCCCCTCTTTTGGGTTATTCACTCTTTTCCTATTCCTTTGGAAAAAATAAAGCGTGGTGGCGATTTTTATTCTGATCTATGCGATTCAAGTCAATCCAATGGCTTAGTCTCAACAATTCTACCGCTACACACACCTATAACACTTGATAGAAGCGGGAGCTCCTCCCCCGCTTGTCTTCTTCCTATCATAAGCCTTCTGTTTCCCTTTATCTGCTGGGGCATTATAAGGCTTCTTACGATCTTGATATTGCCTTCCACTTTTGTCGTTCAAACTTTCATAGTGAGCTGAATGAGCTTTGTTATCCTTCTCATAGATTCTACAGCTGTCCACCAACTCTGAAAACACACGAATCTGTTGATACCCAATCTCCCGCTTGATCTCTGGATGTAAACCATTTTCAAACTTGATACACTTTGATAACTCAGCAGTTGCTTCACTATAATGCGGATAAAACTTCACTAGTTCCACAAAACTCGAAGCATACTCTATCGCTGTCAAACTTCCTTGTTTCAGCTCCATAAACTCAATCTCTTTCTTCCCGGTCACATGCTCAGGAAAGTACTTCCTCATAAATTCACTGTTGAACACTGCCCAAGTAATCACTTCACCTAGTGCTGCCAGTCTCTGACGAGTACCAACCCACCAGTCATCAGCTTCTTCCGCCAGTTGATGCGTACCAAACCATACCTTTTGCACCTATGAGAAATCCATGACTCGAAATATTCTCTCAATCTCCTTGAGCCAAACTTGTGCTCCATCAGGATCGAACCTATCCTTGAAAATAGGCGGATGATTCCTCTGGAATATCTCCAAAACACGAGATCCATCATTAGGCTGATGTTGCACAGCTTGAGCAACAACCTAAAAAGCAGCAGCAAGTGAAACACCATTCCTTCCAACCATTTCTCTGTTTCACATTAATAACAATCACAATGGTTAGAAATTATCTCGACAGTATTCCACTGTCACACACTACAGACTCAATAACCTGGCCGGACCGACCTGCTCTAATACCATTAATGTAACACCCTTCTAAACCCCAAGGAGTATTCATAATTATTCTAATAAATAAATCAGAGTATATCACCAAACAAAGGTGACACATCTTTATATAAAACTTCATAATAATACACCCTGCTCCGTAACACAGGTTTTCAAAATCTTTAACAAGTTAGAATCAACATTTAGTTCTTCGAATCATGATAGCGGAAATCATAGTTCAAAACACTTCTTTATGGTACTTCATAAAAATCATTCATACTTCGTAACTCATACTTATAAATCAAAACATCTCAAGTACCACGTAGGGTGACTCAACATCATAAAACAAAATAAAGAACATAATTTCCAATCATTTGATCCCAACCCCGATGTTACATATCAGAGCAAGACTTCTTTTATTCAACAAAAGAAACTAAACACACTCTGAAGCTATCCTCTAATGCTTCTACGGACTATTCTCGATCACCAACGTGTTACCCACGTGGAGGAAACATTCAAACAAAAAGGGTGAGTTAATCATAATCATTATATAAGACATAAGGAATATACATAGTAAATATGTACATAAGCAAGGCATCACACATCGTCATATCGTCATGTTATACTCACACCTTCACCACTTCATCAATACACAAACACATATCATCATACATAGTGTATCATAAAACATCACAAATAAATCATTATGCAATATCACATAGAATGTAATGCAACATCATAAAATCATGCATGTGGTACCAAAACTTCACTGATGACTCAATCATCATTATCTCTAAAGGTCCCTACCATAGGATTGGCTCCCGCTTGGAACCAGAGCACTTTACTGTTGCATCCAATCCACACTATGGGATTATTGCCTTCACTAGACAATTGCCCCTATCATCTTTAATGGACCGAAGTCCTAACTTCACTGGACCGAAGTCCTAACTTCACTGGAACAAAATCCTAACATCACTGGACCAAAGTCCTAAAATATGCCATCAATGCAATGATGCGCAACAACATATTTAATACGACCACAGCTAGTCAACACACATCATCATTCATGATTCACCACAAACATCATAATAACATCATAGTAATCAACCCAACATCATAACATCATCATATTAATCAACATGACACCATAACATCATCATAGTAATCAACATAACATCATAACATCATCAACATAAGCAAAACATCATTGCGATTCAACACGGGGAACCTAATTTTATTCTAAATTAGGTCTCAGAGATATACTCCTTAATTATCATTTTTCTCCATATATTTAAAGTTCATTGCTTTATCTATCCTTCGAACAACACCTCAATTCGAGCTCTAGAACTAAAGTTATGATCATTTTAAGATTTCCAACTTGGGCAACCAATTTTGCCTTCCATCGCCTGGAGACACACTTCCTTCGCCTAGCGATGCTACCTTCGCATCGAACTTCTCCTAGAGACACTTAAGGAGATGCACTTCAGAAGCGTCATCTTTTCTGCCTCCCTTTGCCCTCACTTTCTCCGGGTGACACATCTTTTCCCGACGACACCACCTTCGTCGCCCGACGACACAGCGCGAACAAGGTTTTCTTGTTGTGTTTTGCTTCATAAACCAGTCCAATTCTCTAGCTATTTTATCATGTTACAGGTTCTAAAACACCATCTAATCACATGGTTTTATTATCTATCAACAACCTATAATTTTATACTCATTATACCTCAATTATAAGTCATTATCCATCACAAATTCATCAATTTCTCATCAAACAATACCAAATGACCATCTACCAAAACCTAAGGCAATCTGCCAATCATCTAAACCTTAAATCAAATATATAAAAAATTATAAACCTCTTCTTACCTTAAGATTATTGCTAGAGATCAATTCCTCTTTGTGCTCTATCGGGATTCCTATGCTCTTCTTGCCTCTTTGTGCCATAGCTCTCTTTTATCCACAACATTCTCCCAAATTCTATCATATAGAATAAGCGTGTAAAATCCCAAACCTTCTCCTTATACCAAACTTTCCCTATTAGACCCCTAATAATGAAATTCCCATCATGCCCTCACTTATCCTTCACTAATGACCATAATGCCCTTATTTTCTCCATATCACATATTATTTAATTATTTAAATCCAAATAATTATAAATAATCACTATTAAATCTAAATAATTATAAACTAATTATTTAAATTCTAAACCCTCTTATTATCCCATCTTACACCATACAGTTCATTATCTTAAACATCTTATTCATTAAGTCATTGCTAATGCATCACAGATGCATCACAAATATACATCATTTATTGTCACAGGGACTAACACAAAGCGCCAAAACATTATATATACCAAACACTTCACAGAGAATCATATATTTATGCTAAATAAATTAAATAAATAATTAATCTAGAATTTAGGGTGTTACATGGGGCATTGACTTCATGAGACCATTTACCAAATCGTTTGGAAATTTGTACTTACTTGTGGTTGTTGATTATGTGTTCAAGTGGATGGAGGCAATAACAATCCCAACTAACGATGCTAAGTTTATGACCAAATTTTTAATGAAAAACATTTTTCTATACATGGCCCACCTAGAGCCATCATCAGCGATGAAGGAACCCATTTTTGCAATAAACTCTTTGAGAATTTGATGAATAAATACATGGTCAAACATAAAGTTGCTACAGTCTACCATCCCCTAAGCAGCGGGCAAGATGAATTATCTAATACGGAGATGAAAATAATTTTTGAAAAGTAGTTAATCCTTCTAGAAAATACTGGTTAAATCATCAAAATGATGCTTTATGGGCTTATAATACCCCTTTTAAAACACCATTAGGAATATCTCCTTATAGAATAGTCTGTGGGAAAGATGGCCATATTCCTATTGAGTTCCAACACAAATATTTTTAGGCTGTTAAAAAATTGAACTTCAACTTGCATGCTGTTGGGAAAGAAAGAATGATGCAACTCAATGGGTTAGAAGAGCATAAAGTCTTATTTTATGATAATGGTGAGCTTTACAAAGAATAGGCCAAAAAATGTCATGGTATAAAAAGTGAGAAAAGAGCATAGATTGTTCAAAAAATAACCGATTAAGAAAGGCTTTTAATCATTTATAATTTAGATACAACAAAAGCTTTTGTATTTTCCTTTGTAATAATCTATTGTGGCCTCAAAACAATAGATTATGGTGCAGATCCGTCCCTAAAAACCTTCCTATTTTGGATACATGTTTAAGTAAAGAAATACTTGTCATCATTTGAAAATATACAAGATGATGTTCTTTTTAGAATGGTTCTTTAGATTGGCTTCATTTTGCAAACAACAACATGAAAAAGTATTCAAAGTGTTCAAGATTGATCTAGCTTGCTAAAGCTATATAAAGGCATGGAAGAAACACATGTTGGACATGATGTCCGAGCATGTTACTCGACATTTGGGTCTAGCGCATCAGGCCTCTGTTGGTGCATTTTGGAAGAACCTTTGATCAAAGATTGGATCAAATTTTATTGTTATTAAGATAGCAATATCATTATATGATTTGATGGAATGTTGTGAAGATCAGATCAAATTTAAAGAGATTTAAATTTAAATTTGTAACAAACCAACTCATATCTTTTTGTTGGAGATAATCAAGGAACAAATCAAATTTCCAACTGAATATGCAATTATTTTGGATCAAATCAAATCGCAAATCCATAGAGAAATGCCCAAAAGATTATTTCTATACAAGGAGGACACAACAAACTTTAGAATTATGTTGCAACTGGTTTTGAAATCAGAGTCGTCACTACTAGTTTTTATCATAAGAAAGGGAATCTAATAAAAAAAACCTAATTTTGTAAATAGAGATTCTAAGTTTCGGACTACTTTAGACGAAAGGAAAGTGTTAGGCACCTTTCATCTACCTTATTCATAAGGATACTAGGTTTAGGTTTAATGGGTTTTAATTTTTAATAGGGGAAATGGTTTGTTTTTAATAGGGGAAATCGCCATGATTTTAGTCGTATGCCTACGTATCCTATTAGGAGGAATTAGAGTCCCATGTCGTAGTTCGCGGGTGTTTGGTTGGTGTTTTTTTATAGATTGCGTATAATTGCTTTCAAATTTATCTTTGAACCTTGTCTGGGTTGAAAATTGAGTGAGCGTAGACGCAGTTTGCAGTTTGATTCGAAGATAATGCTATTTAATCCTTTTTTGAAAATGATCTTGAAGTTTTTGTTATGTTAGTAGAAAAACGTTTGTTGTTGGTTAGCTATTTTGATGTTTTGATTTGATTAAAGAGTGCGATGAGACATTGAGCGGGGGAGTCTGATATAGTCTCCTCCTCACGTGGCCAGATATTGGTCATGTGTTACTCGATATGAAGGATGCGGAGGAAGTGTGATATAGTCTTCCTCACCACGTGGCCAGATATTGGCCACGTGTCGCTCGTGTATGGTGGATGGAAATATGGTAGGACACAGAACGGGGAGTCTGATATACTCTCCTCATCACGTGATCAAATATTGGTCATGTGTCGCTTGATATGAAGGATGCAGAGGAAGTATGATATAATCTTCCTCACCACGTGGCCAGATATTGGCCACATGTCGCTCATTAGTGAATTTAGCGAGTTGCGTGGATTTCAATTGTTTGATTTTGAATAATAAACCAGTAGACGATGTGCCGACCGATTTAATTACTCGAAGATGGACATCTTATCATTTATAGAATGTTTGAATTAACTGAGAAAACTAAAAAAATACGCAACAAATTAAATTAATTAATCTAACTAACTAATAAAAAAAACATTTTTGTATTTTTGTATTTTTTATGTTTTGATAATTTTTGTTTAATAAAATAAATGCAATAGCCCAAAATTTAGCATTTAACTAGCATACCTGTTATTCTACGTGAAAGAAAACTCAATATCCCATTTTCATATAATTTCACAAAGTTTAACACTTATTTGTTTCTTGTTGAATTTTCCAATTTAAATATGCTGACCAGCAAAAAGCAAACACGTGGCACAATAAATAATTTTAAAAAAACGAGAGCCATAGCATCCCACGTGAAAAAGAATAGATCTACGCATTTTCCAGAAAGAAAAACAACATCTCTCTCTCTCTTGTTACTACATTCTTTAAACAACAAAACCAATAAAGATCTTGTGTGAAGGTGATAATACAATCGATGTTAGTTATTGAAGTAAGAAGTTTGGAGAATCGCGACGGTGTTGTGTGTCTTCGTCGGAGGTTTCTGGATCTACCTTTTCGTTTGCTCTGTTCTTTCTGCTATGTTTTTGAATCGTTTGAATTGCTTACAGAATATGAATATATGTTGGTTGAAAGTGATAATATGTACTTGATAATTGGTTTAAAATTGTTAGCTTTTGTGAATGAAAGTGGATTATACATGATAGAAACTGTTAGTCAAAGTGTATGTACAGAAAAAATTGAATGATTTTTTGGGATAAAAGAGTACTGGTCATTATGCGTGAGGGCATGGATTTGATCCGACCCTTTAATAAAATTTCTTTTATTTTTCAGGACAAAATACAAGGTTAACATATGTTGAACACTAGCCATTCAACAACACAAGTGCATTTCTAGTCAGGTGGAAAGAATGCTCATCGGTGGCCTAAGGGGATGGGTTCAAATCTCATGCCAAACATTTTGGTTTTCATTTTTTTTATCTTGGTTTTTTACTCCATTTACTTATTATAAATTAATTAGACTTTAAGCTTTTTACTAATTAAAATTAATTAGAATTAGGATTTTAATTATTATTATTAACGCCTGAATTAATTTCTAAAAACACCAAAACATTAACATAGAATTTTTAAGGCATTTAACATTTTTCTAACATTCTTTTTCTCATATTTTGCTATTTAAATTCCTATAACAAGGGTATAGGTCACACTACCAATGTAATAACGTAGATTTGTTTTCTCGCATCTTTTTCCTATTATGTATCTGCTTTTAGGATGTAATAGCGTAGATTTATTTTCCCATCATTTTTATACTTATGTATCTCTCCCAAAGCCATGTAATAGTGTAGGAACTTTACATTCCACACTTTAATTTTCTGTACATATTTAACTGTTAGTAAAATAGGGTTTGTATGGCAAGACTAAGAGAAAATCTAGAAACCCTTAGTTCAAGACTAAATAACTGAAACTAATACACTTTGCACACTTCACATCTAGGGTAGCCTCTCTTGTTGCCTTACGAATATTGGTCACGTCCCTTGAAAGTAGGGATACTTTAGCAAAAGACCCTCGATATACAATATCATCATGCTCCCTTTCGAATAAAGATCATAATGTCTCGATGACCCTTCGAGTTGCCTACAAAGTGATCTAGTCCCTTCATGACCTACGAGTAAAATGATGATAGTCCCTTTGATACAATTGTTAAAGTATCCTTACATGTTGCCTTCTATGACCATACGATGACCCTACACCTATCCCTTCATATCCAATAGACAGGATCACCTACCAACGAATGGTATGGATAATACTATCTCCAAAGGAGAAGGAAAATAATAAGAAAGACCATACTTAGTGGGTATGACTCTTGAATGTTTGCTCACAAACAACATATTTTCCACACTATATTTTCAAACATCATTTTTTTTAAATACTTTGTATACATTCTTGAGGACCGACACAAGGATTATTACAAAGTTAGCCTTACATTGGCATTTCAAAATATTTTCAAACAAATCACACACACACACACACACACACACACACACACACACACACACACGCACACACACATATACACGCGCGCACACACACATAAAGCAAGTTTAAAGTGAGCTAAGCAATTAAGAGCCCGTAGATAACTACAGATGAAAAGGATGCTAACACCTTCCCTTTTCATAACTTACCCCCCGAACTCAAAATCTATCAAAGGTCTTTCTTGTTCTTGTCACCTTTCCTAAATATTTGATAAAAGAAAAGTCGGTGGCGGCTCTTGCAAACCGCAACATTTGCGATAAAAACAAAAAAAGTCAGTTCTCCCATCATATTATATAATTGGTGACTCTGTTGGGGAATTACTTAAAAAAATATGGGTTACCTTAGAGTTTATATCACATTTACTAGCTTTAATTGTTTGATTTGTTTGCTTTAAATTTAAGGGCTTGTTTGGGTATTATTGCTTGTGTGAAAGATCCTACACTCAGATCTAGTGATTCCTTAGGTAAGTAACAATAGATCATAAAAATTGTACATCGTATACCGATATGGTTAACATGATAGCTACATTTAGTGTGACACTTTGGTTTGTACTGATGTTCCTTGAGTCAGTCGAGGATAACATTAGGCTTCCGCGTGGTGTCGTTAACACTAACTTACTTTTAGAACTTTAATTGACCCATCTTGGCCGTTAGAAAGTAGTGAGATAGCCGACTTTGGTGTAGTCCAAAGTTGGTTGATACTTAAAGCTACACTCATTGAGATTCGACTTTCGGGATGTTTTGGTGGCAAGCCGGTTTCCGTGCTAAAATAAAGCCTGCGAGAAAGATTTGTGATATGAGATTCCTAGAACCTGATTACTATTTTAGGATAGGTTGAGCCAAATTAACTTTAGTTGGGAAGGGTATTTACCTATGGACTTCATGAAAGCCTTTAAACCTAAGGCTCTTATATTACTTTTTGTGTTTGCTACTTATTTAACATGAACATAACATCATAACATAACCTTTTCACTAACCATTTCAAAGACTTAGAGATTTATCTTTGTTCCTTGTTGCAGGTTATAGCCGGCGCTCGCAGAAATACTATCTGAATCAACTTTGTAAGGGTATGTTCCAAACTTAAGGAGTTAGTCTCAAAGGTTCCCAAAAACTCTCCATTCACCAAGAGACATGGTTATCTACTCAGTTTGGTTAGCTCAGGTTTTGAAGAAGACATGATGAGTGTTTTGTTCCATTTCTTTGATCCTAAGCATCACTGTTTTACCTTCCCAGATTATCAGTTGGTACCCACAATGAAAGAGTTATCTAAGCTACTTGGAGTACCTATTCTTGATCAGACACCCTTCACTGGTTTATAGAAAGTTCCAAAACCTGAAGTTATTGCAGCAACCTTAGATCTGAAGCGGTCAGACATTGTATCTAATTAGGAAACAAGAAGTGGAGTTAAAGGGCTTCTTGCTAAATTTCTGATAGAGAAGACTCAGTTGTTTCTAAATGCTATAGGTTTTCATGCTTTTAAGGATATCTTAGCTCTGTTGATCTATGGTTTGGTACTATTCCCTAATCCAGACCAACTCATAGATGTGAACACCATCAAAATATTTCTTACTCATAATCCTGTGCCTACTTTGCTTGGAGATATTTTATACTCTCTTCACACTCGTACTATGAGAGAGCGAGGGACTCTCATGTATTACATACCTTTACTATCCAAGTAGTTTATTTCACACCTTCCCTGATCAGTGATGAAGAATGAACAAGGTTCAAAGTGGTCTCGAAGGATGATGTCACTCTCTCATTCAGATATCTATTGGTGTTCCCGATCTTAGGAGGACAACACTATTATTGACCACTGTGAAGAATTCCCTAATGTGACTCTCCTTGGCAAGGGGAGGTATTACTTACAACCCTTCTCTAGCTCTACGTCAATTTGGTTATGCTCGAAGAAGTGGTCCTCATGATATGCTTATCCAGGGTATTATATTCGATTACGAGAATGATCCTCAAGGTTACAGTCAAAAGTTTATACGTGCTTAGGGCATGGTGAATAAGATTGATAGAAAGACTTTGGGATAGAAAAACTCCATCCCATTGGAGCCCTACCTCAGACGGGTGCTATCTCGTGCTCAAAATCTTATAACTCCATATCCTGTTGTCCTACCAGTAATTATTGAGCCTGTTGTTAAAGGAGATATTCCTCCTACCATTTTTCATCCAGATATGCCTACTGACCTTGAAGAGCTACAAAAGTCTTGGATTCAATTGAAAGAAGAAAGGGACACCTTTGAGACTCAGTTTTATGCTAGTGAGAAGAAAGTGTAACGCCCGTAATTTAATTAATTATTTAATTAAATTATTTTTGGAATAATTGATGTGTTGTGAATAGTTGGATTTATTTATTTTATTAAGTGGTGGAATAATATTAGAAGAATGATAATATTATTTGATGTGGGCTCGTTTTAAAGGAATGGAAGTAGTAATAAGGGGGTGTAGTAGTCTTAAGCCCATTAAGGAATAAAGGGAATAATAGGGTTATTTTATTATTGTAGAAATAATAAGAAAGAAGAAGCAGTAAGAAGAATAAGGGTTGGAAGAAGAGAACGTGAAAGCTGTTGGAAAACAGGAAAAGAAGCAGAACAGAAATTCAACCGGAAGTTATAGAGCAACCTTCAATCCAAGGTAAGAGTGGGGTTCTTACTCTATAATAGGGTTCATGATAATTGGTATATGGGATTAGAGGTGAAAGATTGTTTGGTTTATGATCGAATTATATATGATGTTGTATGATGGAAATTGATGATTGAAAGATGAATAATGGTGTCCCAATGCTGTATATTTGATGTAGAATTATATGGTAATTGTAATTGATGATTATCTATGATTAGATGATGTTTTTAGGGCCTAAAGTATGGAACCCGTAGTGAAAACACAGAGAAAATCACAGAAATTATTTATGACAGAGCAGTATGTGTCGACCCCAAACGTTATGTGTCGATACAAGAAGGCTTTTAGACTCAGGATGAGTCGACACGAAGGAGTCATGTGTCGATACATGAGGGCTTTTAGACTCAAGATGATTCAATACGTAGGAGCATGTATCGATACATGCAGTGTTGCAGACTCAGTATGAGTCGATATAAGAGAGTATGCGTTGACTCATGTAGCGTGTTTAGTTCAGTACGCGCCGACCCAAGGCATTACGCGTCGATCCATGTTGTCTGGTTTTTGGCAGAATCATTTTGAAAAGGTTGTAACTTGAGTTTTCGGACTCTGTTTGAGGTTTCGTTCGAAGCGTTGAATAGCTAACGCAATGAACTTCATTCTTCAGGACTAAAATGAAGAATAAGAAGGATAATCCCAGTATATGAATTAGGACTAGAGTTAATTCCCGCGTTAATCGCTATGCTGATTTTTGTGAAGAATGATGAGGATGAGATTATTATAGATTGTTGTTTGGCTTGTAATAGTAGGATTAATGATGATAATGATGTAGTATTACAGAATAGTAATATGTAGAAGTTTGGTAATTTAGAAGTAAGCCTTATATGATTAATTAATTATAGGCAATATCATGTTGTAGGCCTATGGCCAACTGTGATACGGTGGCAGAACCGACTGTTTCGGAAAATGCTGGTTTACGTTTTGCGTTTGTGTTTGCAAAATGTCACGGTAAGCAAGACTCGCCACCGACTTTTATTTTATCCAACTGGAAAGGAAAAAAGCACAGAAAAATTCCTTTTTCGAGATTTTGAGTATGGGGGGTAGATTATAGAAAGGGAAGGTGTTAGCACCCTTTCTATCCATGGTTTTCCATGGGATCTTAGGTACTTGCTCATTTTTTAAATTGCTTGTGTGTGCTTGTTTTGAAAAATTTTGTTTTACTTCATTTTATCCCTTGTTTCTGTCCTCAAGAGTGTTACAAAGTTGTTTTTGAAAACTTTGTTTGAAAAGTGTTGGTGTGAAAAAATTTGTTTATTTGAGCAAGTACCTAGGAACTAATCTACCTACTCGAAAAAGGTCTGTTCGTTTTCCTTTTAGACAATTCTATCCCATTATTGATAAATAAGTAGCATCGTCGTTGAAATTATAAGGGTCAATTTGTAAGGGACGTACGATCACTAAAGCAATGTTAGGACGCCTTAGTAATAACCCTAGAGTCTTAAGATCATATTCGAGGCAACATTTCCGAGGCAACCTTTTCCGAGGCAACATTTCCGAACGGGACGTTTGATCTTTGTTTAGACAGGAGGACAACCACTAAGACACCCTATACTTAATGATCGTTTACCGAAGGCAACCGAGGTGAGAGTATATCCTAGGAGTGCGCATGTGCGAGTGATTTGATTTCAAGTTATTATCTTTGCACATTAGGGTTTGCTAGCCATTTTAAATTAACATACAGTCTTGTCATACAATCCTATTATCATACATCTAACAGTTAATATTTGCGAGAATTAAAATACGAGAAATAAAAACTACGCTATTACAAGGCTTCGGGGTAGGGATTACATAGCCAAAAAACCCATAAAACGATAAATAAAAGAAAATTCTAATTAACTATTACATACTGTAAGCAGTTACATTAATATTGCAAAAATAATAAAGCGCACGCGATGAATCGAGAACGACAGATCTAAGGTTTTGACCCCGACTAAGCCTAGTTAAAAGAAAAAATCATTTTTTGGTGTTGTTTTTGATTATTTTGAGAAAATAAGATTTTAATTGAATAAATAAAAACCTAATTACTAATTAATTTAAATTTTAAGAAAAATGATTAAATCAACCTATTTTTGTATTTTTGTTTTATTGAGAAAAGAAATAAAAAATTAAATCACATATTAACCCTAATTTTTTTCTAATTGATCTTAAATATATAAAAAAGTTAGAATTAACCTAAATTAGATTTAAACTAATATTAAATTAAATTTGATAAAATAATAAAAACCTAATTCTAAATTTTTGAAAATTGATTTTATGATTTTTTTGTGAAAAAAGAAATTATTTTGTTAGAAAATAAATCAACTAATTGGATTAAATAAAAGAAAAAAAAGAAATAAATAAGAATGGGCCTGGTTGTTGCTAGCAAGAAGGGGGGTGAGACTTGCAATTCTGAGCCCAATAACACTTGGTCTGCTTTTACTTTTTCAATCTTGTGTGCACGCTTGACTGGCCGTATGGTGGACCCTCACGTGGGAAGCCTTGGATTTGGCATGCTAGAGATCTGATGGTTGAATGTTGATGACACATGGTAGTCACATGGGAGACTCGTATACCTGATTATGCAAGGAAAAAATATATGAAGCAATATGGGGACCTGGGGATCGAACCCAGGCCCTTTGGCATTTTTACCCTGCGCGCTTACCAACTGAGCCAACTTTATTAGTTGTATGAATAATAACAAAGAAATATAATATGATAAACACAAAAAAAGTAAATTCTGAAACGCACGAAATTTGAATGGGCCATTCACCACCTGCCACACCATCATCGTCCTCATGGCTTTTGTCGTTTTAGATCAAACACCTTTACCTACGGACAATGGGCGTAGATATAACCCTGTGCTTCTCCAAAATCTTATCCCTGCATGATAAATCATAACCAGTGGTACCAATCAACTCGTTGCAACCTCACGAGCATCATGGTACCACTATCCATGGCCAATTGTCCTTGTACAAAAAACCCTAAAAACGAAGCAAGAACCCTAATTATGCCAACTTGTTGTATAGTCAATGAAAATGCAATTAAATATGACCATTAGCTTGCAAACATCATAAGGTTTCAAAATATATCAATGAATCATGCTAAATGTGCCAGAATTATGATATTCGAATTCAGAAAGTATGGAAATCGTGTGACTCTTACAGTGCGTTTTAAGGCGTGGAGAAGCTTGCTAGTGATTGAAATAGGATCCTAGGACGTCCAGCAAATGATTGGGATCACTAGAATGCTTTGAATTGATCTGGAATGTGGAAATCAGTTTGCCATTTTTTTCTCCAATTTTTTGAAACTTGCTCTCTCTTTTACACGCCTCCAATCTTCTTCTTTTTTGAAACTTGCTTGTTTCTTACAAGCCCACGATACTAAATCATTTCCAAGAATATGACAAGTACAACTTGTGCTTTTTCTATCAGTTTTACAACCTACATAATCTGCGTCAGAATAACCAATTAAATTGCAAACACTACCTTTAGGATACCATAATCCGACATTTGTTGTTCCTTTGAGATACTTCATGATTCGTTTGACCGCCATGAGATGTGATTCCTTTGGATTTGCTTGAAAACAAGCACAAAGACAAACACTAAACGTTATGTCAGGACGGCTTGCCGTCAAATATAATAAGGAGTCAATCATACCTCGACATTTTGTAATATCAATGGAAACACCAGATTCATCTTGATCGACATAAGTATCGGAGCCCATTGGACTATTCATTACTTTGCAATTATCCATATCAAACTTTTTCAATAATCCTTTGCAATACTTAGATTGGTTGATGAAGATTCCATCCTTTAATTGCTTAATTTATAATCCAATAAAATAGTTCATCTTTCCCATCATGGACATCTTAAATTCTCCTTGCATTATTGATGAAAAATCTTCACACATATCTTTGTTAGTTGAACCAAATATTATATCGTCAACATAGACTTGAACCAATAAAGTGTTACCTTTAATCTTCTTGATAAACAAGGTTTTATCAACTTTACCTTTTTCAAAACCTTTTTCACATAGAAAATTGGTAAGTCTATCATACCATGCTCTTGGTGCTTATTTCAAACCATAAAGAGCTTTTATCAATTTAAAGACATGTGAAGGATTCTTGAAGTCTTCAAAACCCGAGGGTTGTTTGACATAGACTTCTTCATTGATGTAGTCGTTCAAGAATGCGCTTTTAACATCCATTTGGTATAGCTTAAAATTTAATGAACAAGCATAAGCAAGTAATACACTGATAGCTTCTAACCTTGCAACCAGAGAGAATGTTTCTTCAAAGTCGATTCCTTCTTCTTGATTATAACTTTGGCCTAGGATGTGTTTACTTTTTAAATCAAGTTTGTTTATAAACACCCATCTAGTACTGTGATACGGTGGGAGAACTGACTTATGTTTTGCGTTAGTTTTCACACTTGTTTGGTTTAGCAAGAGTCTCCATCGACTTTTTATTTTATCCTAAGGAAAGGTCAAAAAGCACAGGAAAGACCTTTGAGATGTTTTCGTGGGTTCGGGGGGTAGATTATGAAAAGGGAAGGTGCTAGCACCCTTTTCATCCATGGTTATCCATGGGCTCTTAGTTACTTGCTTAGATCACTTGCCTTGTTTTTCGATTGCTTGAAATGGTGTTTTGTGTGTGGTGGTTTTTTTGAAAAATGTTTTGAAAAAGATGCCTTGTCTAGGCAACCTTTGTAATGACTCGTGTTTGAGTATATACAAAGGTGTTTTTGTCTTTTGAAAAGTTTTTTAATGTTTTGAAAGTTGTTTTGAAAAGAGGCCATTGTTGTGGCAACCTTTGTAATGACTCGTGTTTGAGTATATACAAAGGTGTTTTTGTCTTTTGAAAAGTTTTCAATGTTTTGAAAGTTGTTTGGAAATTGTGTTGTGATGTGTGTTTTTGAAAAGTAGCAAGGATGTTTTCTTTGCAAGTTTGATCAAGTAACTAAGAGTTTGTCTACCCTATTTTACTCAAAGATCTTTCCTTATGTTTTTAACCCTTTTAACAGTGTTGTTTCACCATTGTATTTGGTGAACAACCTTGTGTTAGGATGTTAACGGGACGGGCGCGGGTCATCGTATAGACCATGAATGCAATAGTGTCAAGTATTTTGGCAATTTTCTTGAGGGATTATGATCATTTTGTTTAGGCAACAAGATAGCGTCATCGAGGGACTATGATCATTTTGTTTGTTTTTGTTTTTCCAAAGTACTTGACATGCAAACATGGCCCATTTTTGAAGGCAACAAGTGGAGTAACCCTAAGGGTGCAAGTGTGCATTTGTGTTTTGTTTTTCATGCATGTTTATCTTGGATTTAGGTCAAACTATTTGTTGATTTGATTTGCATACAAACCCTAAGTCTAAACATGGCATAATTGAAAGCTTTTAAATGCGGAAATTTAAATGCTAAGCTATTACAACAATGATTATGGGGATGGGGGTACAAGTTTGAATTTGGGGATATTTGACAAGAAATTAAATTCTAAGCTATTACATCCATATTGAATATACAAGACAAATATCTAATATTTAAATAAGTACAAATAAATAAATATCAAATAAAAATGCATTATGCTAAAAAAGGGATTTTTTATGTATGTAAAAGTATTTTTCAAACAAAAATAAAAAAGGTCAAATTTGAATATTTTTGTCATTTAGGGCAAAACCCTAGTTTTTAAATAAATAGTAATATTTATTAATTATGTGCAATATATATTAAAAAATAAAAAGTATATTGTAAAAAAAGTATTTTCAGTGTCATATATTAATAAAAATAAAAATGTATTATTTCTATATTTTTATCCTAAGTATTCAAATAAATATAATATACAAGTATTTATATATATATATTTACTAAACCTATTAAATATAAAAGATAAAATTAATTATTTATGTATATATAAAAAATGTATATTTAAGAAAATATTTTCAAGATATAAATAAAAATAATAACTAAAAAATAAACATATTTTTATACTATTTTTTAGGGTTTTAGTAAAAAAAGTATTTATATTATTTACATACATAAGCTATTAAAATGCAACAAATATCAAATAAATAAGAAAAACATGTGGAAAAATATTTTTGGTGTTTTTTATGTTTAAGCAAAAAATATGAAATCGGAATAAAAAATAAGAAGTCAAAAATAACAAGTATTTAATTATTTGGGCCAGGGGGGTGCAAATGGAAAAGGGGGGTGCAAAAAGTAAGGATGGCTCAGGCCCAGCCCAAGCCATCATCTTCAACCTCCAGCTCCTTGTTCAAACAGAAAACGCGCGCCTCTCCTTGTCCAACACAAACTCCTAATTCTTTGATTATTTTGCAAAACTCATAACATAAACATTGTAGAGCATCAAATCACGAGTTCAAACATGTAAAAAACTTGGATTAACACTCAAAGGCCAGAGAGAATTTCTCTGGCCCTAAATTTTAACCTAATTTTTTCATCATGTTCATGGCTAAAATTCTCACAGCATGCTTAACATAAATGAAAAGTGATCACATGTATGGCTTCAGGGCTATGAGTATGACATGTTTCATTCACAAACCTAAGCCTAACTCTTCCTAGATTGAGAGATAGAAGTCCATGGATTACCTGTCTCAGCTTGAATTGTGCAGAGCAATGTGGCCAACTTCAATGGAGTTTGAGCTTATGTATAGCTTGCCTGAAGTCCAAGGAAGCTTCTCCAACACCTAGCTTGCTTTGAATCACTCTGTATCGTGCTATGGAAGTTCACCTGCAAAACTGAAAAATGAAAATGGCAACTGAGGTTAGGGGAGTCACAGCTTGTGTTTAGGGCTTGGAATAGTTTGTGTGGATGGTGTGGAATGTGTTAGAACTTGTTTGGGCAAAAACGCACGAGTGGATAATGCTAGGCAAATCAATCTGCAGAGAATGCCCTATTTTGCAGCAAAACAGGGATTCTGAGTATTAAGAAGTGTGAGGGATGGTTCAATCGTGTTTTAGGCTTGGCTTGATGTATGGAAAAGGTTCACAAGGTTTGTTCTTGGCTGTGTTGACATGAAGTGGAAGTTGGAGTGTTTTTGCAATGTTTCTTCAAAGTGAAGCAAAGAAGTGTAAGTTACCATGCAGGCCTGTGTACCCTCAATATCTATGCTGCAGTATTTGCTCTTGATAAATGGGATATGTGTACCAACCCTTGCCTCAAAGATCTGGCCTGTACTTCAAAGATTTGGAACTTGACATAAAGTGTTACTTTTCAAAAATGGCAATTTTGCTTTTTCCAATTAAGGGTTAATTCTATGTGCAATGCCCAAAGGGAAGAAATAACACCTTAACACAATGGTTAGGCATTTAATTATTGAGTGTGAAGAGGTTTAGAGGCCTGAAAGATAGCATAAACCATGCTGATTTGAAAAATGCAATTGTTATGAACATGCTTTGGCCATGAACAAAAGTGAGTTTTGGCCAACTTTGCAAATTCTATTCTCTCTAACCACAAGGGTGTTTGAGAAGTTCTTTGACAATTTGGAAAGCTTGGAATGTGTACTATAATCCATCTTTGTAATGCAAATTGAAACTCCAAGTGGAACCATGTGAAAAATGGCCAAGAAGTTGGACAAAAATCCTGCCTAGAATAGGGCAAAATTTCTCTAAGTTAAAAATGTTTTGCACCCTTGTTCCAAAAATCATCACTTGAGATACAAGCTTCCTTTGAGAAAACTTTGTGAATCAAAGTTGTAGATTTTGCAATGTACTACAACTTTCATGTTTCAAGTTTTGTTTGAATCCATTTGCATCTTGGTGAAAAAATGGGATAAAGTTAGGAAAAAATAAGAAAATTTCATAACTTAGAAAATTTCTAAGTTATGAAATTTCTTCATTTTAAACCCTAATTTGCAATTTTGGGTTTCTTGATAAACAAGTTTCATAATTTGACATGTCTTGATGAAAAATGGATCTTGGCACTTGATTTTGACCAAAAAGTCAAAGTTTGACTTTTCAGTATACAGTCGAATTTTGATCAGTTGACTGAAAAATTCATCTGTCAATCCTATGCTTTTGAGATCTTTTGAACTTGTTGAATGGGTCAAGACAATGCCATTGAGTCCTTGAGTCCCTATGTGAGCTTGGTTTGCCATTGGTTAGGTCAAACAGTCAAAAATTGACTTTGTGCAGTCAAAACCCTAAAAATGACCATTTTGCCCTTTTGGTGATCTGATCAAATTTCTTGTGGAATTGTGATCCAAACTTGATCAAATGGTTCATATGAGTTTATTATGTTGATGTGGGTCAAAAATCATGAAGTTTGACTGTCAATTGGCCATAGTTGACTTTTTCCCCAATACAACTGATTTTTTAGGTCAACTGTCCAATCGACTGGGCAAAGATTTGAATCAAGGCTTGAAACTTGGTATGGATAAACTTGTGAGTCCAACATGAAGCATGAAAGTCGCTTTGGGAATTTTAGGTCAAAACATCCTTGTGCAAACTCAAACCCTAATTTGGGTCAACAGTGCAAGGAGGGGTCTTGAGCAGGGCAAACCCTAACTTGATCTTGAGCTCCAAGAGTCTTGTGGTGAGAAAATGTTGATGAAATGAGAGGGAAAATTTTGGGGTACAACAGGTACCTATGATGTGTTTACCACTTGGCCTAGGAAAAAGTTCCCAAACTTGATTTCTCTCGAATTGATTTAATTCCTCTTTCATAGCAATTATCCATTGATTGTCTCCTAAGGCTTCACCAACTTTGGAAGGTTCAGTTTGTGAAACAAACACCATATTAAAACAAGCATCTTTGACATTTAATCTTGTTGCAACTCCTTGACTAATATCATCAATGTGTTTATCAATTGGATAATCTCTATGAATTCTCCATTCTTCAGGAAGGTCATTGTGATTTTTATTTTATTGTGAAACTTCTTCTTGATGCTCCGGTTGTTTCAAACTTTGAGCCTTAGGAACTTCTTCCAAGGGTACATTTATAATATCATCATCATCATCACCATAAACAATTATGTACTACTTAGAGGTGTTAGTTTCATCAAAGGAAACATGCATAGATTCTTCAATAGTTAAAGTTCTTTTATTATATATTCTATAAGCTTTACTAGAAAGAGAGTAACCAAGAAATATACCTTCGTTGGATTTCTCGTCAAACTTACCGAGATTGTCTTTGTCATTGTTGAGAACAAAGCACTTGCATCCAAAATATGAAAGTGAGCAACGTTTGACTTTCTTCCTTTGAAAAGTTCATATGGAGTCTTTTTCAAGATAGGTCTAATAATAACTGGATTTCCAACATAACATGTCGTACTAACTGCATTCGCCCAAAAATATTTTGATAGATTTGCATCACTAAGCATTGTTCTTGCAAGTTCCACTAGAAATCGATTCTTTCTTTCAACTACCCCATTTTGTTGTGGATTCCTTGGTGCTGGAAAATTGTGAGAGATACCGTGTTCTTCACAAAAAATTTAAAAAGATGCATTTTGGAATTCTCCACCATGATCACTTCTTATGGATACAATTTTTAATGATTTTTCATTTTGAATTTGCTTTGCATACTTCTTAAATGCCTTGAAAGCATCACTTTTCTGCACAAGGAACAAAGTCCAAGAATATCTAGAAAAATCATCAACAATAACTAAAGCATATTCATGACCTCCAAAGCTTCTTGTTCTTGATGGACCAAATAAGTTCATATGCAACAATTGTAGTGGCCTTGTAGTAGACACCACATTCTTAGATTTGAAAGTTGATTTAGTTTGTTTTCCCTTTTGACAAGGATCACACAATTTATCTTTGACAAATTTTATCTTTGGTAAGCCAATTAAAATATCATGTTTGGTTAATTTATTTAAATATTCCATATGTATATGGGTTTCCCTTTTATTCCATAATCATGATTCATTATTGTTTACCATAAGAAATTTTACTTTCAAAGATAAATCATCTAAATAAATCATAAAAATATTGTTAATTCTTTTACCTTTGAGTTTTACCTCATTGGTGACTTCATCTATAATCAAACATTCATCTTTGGTGAACTTGTTCTTGAAACCCTTGTCACAAAGTTGGCTTATACTTAAAAGATTATGCTTTAGTCCTTCAAGATAAAGTACATCTTCAATGGATGTGAAAGGTGGTGTACCAACTTTGCCTTTATCGAGAATCCTTCTCTTATTTTTATCTCCATAAGTGACAAAACCCTTGGCTTTTAGCACTAGATTTGAAAATTGGTTTATGTCTCCCGTCATATGCTTGGAACAACCACTATCGAGATACCATAGATTTGATGTGGTCTTCAAGCATACCTACAAAACGAATTAAGTTTTGCTAGGTACCCAAGTTTTTTTGGGTCATTCATAATTAGTACCTTTCTTTACCCATACATAATGCCCACTTGCTACCCTAAAGTTTCTAACATAACAAGCATTAGGTGTATGGACAACAATACCACAATAAAAACAAGTAGGTACAAAATTACTTCTATATCTAGGAGGATAAGACTTCTTCTTAACAAACTTTTTCTTTTTAGGATAATGATGAATTACTTTAGGTTTGTTCACTTTCTCTTGATTTGTTTGGTCACTAGCCTTAATAAAGATAGTTTTGTTAGAGCTTGGTTTTGAAAACTTTGAATATCTAAGTCCACTTTTATCATTGGGGTATCTTTGTTGACTAAGGACACCTTCCAACCTAATTTGTCCTTTTTCATATCTTTCAAGAACTCTTTTTAATTGGACAATTTAGAAAGAAAGTGATTCACAATTTTGCATACAAAATTCTGTTTTTCCTCACTAATCGTCTTTTCTTTTTCATTATTAAAATCTTTTTCCATTGTCTCAACTTTTTCTTCTAAAGATGAGATTTGTTTGTTTTGAGATGATATAGTTTTGTATAAAATTTTGCATTCGTTTAAGAGTTCATTTATTATACATTGTGCATCATTATCAAAGAGAGAGAAATCATAACTAACCTCATTATCTTCATCATCAGAATGGTGTGAAGGCATCAATGCTAGCTTTGCACTTTCGTCACTATCTGAATCGGATGAAGAACTCATCCCGTTATCTTCCCATGCAACATAAGACTTTTTATTCTTAAACTCTTTTTTGCCTTTGAATCCATTTTCTTGGATAGTTTTGGACAACCCGACTTTATATGACCTTGCTTGCCACATTCATAACATCTAACATCTTGTGTTGATGTGGAGGTTTCTTTATCATTGTTCTTTGAAAATTTCTTCCTTTTTACAAAGCTAGAATTACCAAAATTATTTTTAGATCCAAATAATTTTCCTAACCTTTTAACAAGAAGCATGAAATTTCCGTCTTCTTCCGGATTGTCTTCTTTTTGAGTTTCTTTGGAATCAACCTTTAAAGAAATGCTTCTAGATTTCTTCTCTTAATTTTCAAGTTTTTCCAATCTTTCAAGTTCTGTCTCATATTCTTAAAGTTTTCTAAATAATGTTGCAGAAGTCATTTGGGATAGATTTTTCTTTTTGGATATTGTCGTTACTTTTAGTTTCCATTCCCGTCTTAAAGATCTAAGCACCTTAAAATTAAGTTCTTCGATAGTAATAGTTTTACCAAGAGCTTTCAAATGATTTGTTAAGTACATGAATCTTTTCTGCAAGTCAAGAATGGATTCTCTGGGCTGCATTCTGAATAACTCGTATTCTTGACTTAAGGTATTCAATCTTGATCTTTTAACTTTAACGGTTCCTTCATGAGTTTCTACCAAAGTATCTCATATTTCTTTTTCCGTTGTGCATGCCGAAACATGAAAGAATCCATCTATGCTAAGTGTACCTTGAAGAAGATTGATTGCCTTTTTGTCATAGAGGGCCTTTTTCTTATCATCGTCATCCCATGAACTTTTAATCTTTGACGTACCAACACCGTTGACAACACTTGTAGGAACAAATGGACCAATTTCGACAGCATCCTATATTTCTTCTCATTGTGCTTCTAAATAAGCCTTCATGCGGATTTTACAAAAATCAAAGTATTCACCACAAAATAATGAAGGCTTGTTTCTGCTACCACCATCTCTAAAAACCAAATTTTTATTTACGGAAGCCATTCTGGATCTTTAGGAACAGGTTACCTATAACCTGCTCTGATGCCAATTGTGAGTATAAGGTTTTCCTAAAAGGCGGAGGGTGAATTAGGACTTTTAAAATTATTTCCGGTTTTATAAATCTTTGATCTTTATTTTCTGTTTTTTTTGGTTAAGTGATGAAAGCGGTAAAATGCGGAAAATAAATAAACACCAGATGTATACTAGTTCCCTTCACAGGTCGAGAGTACTCCAATCCTCTTGCCAACACTGAAGAGATTTCACTATAGTTTAGAATGATTGTACAAGTTTAATCACACCAGCGGTGATGCCTTACTATCTAATCTATAGGGATATCAAAGGCTCTTAAATCCTTTAAGATCTTGAACACTAAGTGCAAGACGAACAATCCTCTTCAATGCACACACTTGCTTTCAACAATCCTGAATAACAAGAGAAGTAATAATGTATTCTGAATTTTTATAAGAGATCTTGAAATATGATACAACATATCAATCTTGGATTTATCTTCTCCTTCAAGCAAAACAATTTTCAATAATGTATACAAGTGTTCACAATGATGATATGAAACTTTGAACATTTTTTCATTGAAAAATGAGTGCAAAAGGTTTCAATAAAAATTCTGATATAGAACACTTGAGAAAATTAAAAGATAATAAATTTATGTAATTTTAATTGTAGATTGAAGAAGGTTATTAATAATTCTGAAACTATATAGGCCTTTATACAGCCTTTCGAAATGGTGTGATTCCATAGAAAGATGCCATGCTTCATGAACCAAACAACACAACTTTTCTGCATTTTAAAACTATGAAAATTTCACTGTTTCGGTGGTAACCAGTTCTCATAAGTGGGTACCCGATTACCATCTTTCTCAATGTTACAGAATTTCAAAATTAGTGTTGGGTAACCGGTTCCCATAAGTGGGTGAACGGGTTCCTCAAGACAGAAGCTATTATTTTTGGAAACTGATGCAGGGTAACCGGTTACCATATCTGGGTAACCGGGTTCCCTAATATTTTTCTGAAAAATTACTTTTGGGAAAATATGTGAAGCATCAAGTTGTGATTTCTAAAACATGTTTGAAGATTTATGACATGTATGAAACATTGTTATGAACACTTGTATGCATATAGAGAGATTGAATACTTTATACCTTGACATTTGATTTATTCACATAATATTTCTTCAAGACTTTGATACATTTGACTTGATTAAGATGTCTTGACTTGAGCCATTCAATTTTGTAATCAATGATAGTTTGTCTTCATCAAAACTCTTTAGAAAGCTTGTCTTCACATGTTCATGGTTAGAGTCTAGTTCCCACCAAGCCTCAATATGACTAATATTGCTTTAGTCCCCAAAAGTAACAAATAAATGTCCTTGGAAGACTAGAGATAAATGCATTTTGCAATATGTTGTACAAAGTGATATATAAAGTTATGTGAATTGACAGTTTTTTTAGAAATGTATATATGATAACTAATCAATGTTTGCCTTGACAACCAATCTTGACAATATTATGGTACCTGTTAATTCTCTATTTTTATAATTAACATTAATTTTGGTAAAACTAATTTGACAGTAATATGTTAAATAAGATATTCTAAACTTGCCGAGAGAACGTGTTAAACACGATATCCTATCCAGTTTATCCGACATCTTGTATGTTACATCTGTACTCTTGGATTTATTTAGTTTTAACAGATCCTGAATATTCTGGGAATACTAGGATATTATATTTGGTATCCAAGACCGAGGAATTAAAGATTCTATGTGGATTTAGAAGATTAATTTGTTTGTCTAAATGTTGAGACATTATAGGAAACATATTATAGAAGTTATATTTTATACCGAAGATTCTACAAATTTTCAGCAACTGCCCTGCTGCGTTTTTGAAGCCCAACTCTAGCCAGACGTTTCTTATAAAAGGAAGACTTTAAACCTAAAGAATATATGAGACACATATGTAAAAGTGTCAATTATTAGGGCTTCGTCTATTCATTGTTCATTGTGAGTCACTTTTGTATTATTTGATGCTTGAGTTGGACTCTTAGTTGAGTTGTAATTGTGAATCATTCATAAGATTTTAAGAACGAGGGGATAATATTTATTGGAGTGTGTCTCCTTCTTTATTGTCTTGTTGTTTTATCACAAGTTGTGTGATTAAGGGGAAGTGAGAGGGATCTCATACCTATGTGTGTCTTAGGTAGAAGTATAACACAGGTAGTGATTAACTGAAAAATTGTAAACGAGGGAGTTTAGCTTTGAATCGATATTATTTGGTGGATTTCCTTCCTGACTTGGTAGCCCATAGACGTAAGTGTTATTTTTCTACTAAAATATGCATTTTCAATAGACCAAAACTATTTAATTTGTATATATTTTACATACATTTTTAACCATCAATATATTATATTTATTAATATTTATAGCATTGTCTCCGTGTGAACGCACGAGTAGATGACTAATTTGTATATATTTTATATACATTTCTTAATCATCCATATACTATATTTATTTACTATTTGTAATGATATTACATGATCCGTGCAAACACACGGGTAAATAATCGATTTTATATATGAATCTGTATGAAGTGTACTACACCATATACTCATTTATTTTTCAACATAATCTCTATGTATATTCTGACAACTACTCCAACATGATAAATTAAATTAATATTTATATATGGTAATCATCATTTAAGATATTTTTCTCTTAATTCGTATATATTTTTATATATATTTTTAACCATAACTATATAATATTTGTTTAATATTTATATCGACTTTGTGAGACCCATGTGAACATATGGATTCTTTACTATAATATAATAAAGTAATATATTAACAAATTTATTTTATTAACCTAATTAAATCAAATTTACTTTCTGCATCTTCTTTTTCATCATCATTCATACATCTTTCCTTATCGTCAATCAAACAAATTGTGTCGTCCAGCAAACAAACCCTCAACAAACAAACATTATCCAGGGTATTTAGTCGTGTCATCCAACAAACAAACCCTATCCAAGGTATCTTCCTTCCAATTGGTTTGTTTATTCTTTAAATAATAACAACTACATGATCATTTATTATGCAAAGTTGTTATTCGCTAAACTGTTGAAAACAATGTCAAATTTCGTTGTGCTTGAAGAGAGGGATTCTCTTGTGAAATCTGAAGAAAGGATCAAGTAATTGCCAAGAAAGAAATAGATGAAATTGACGCTAAACTTTAAAAGGAATTTTCCTATTTGGGTAAAGATGTGTTGCATATGGCGGTGAAATTATCTCACTTTTACTTGTGTTGCTTTGATTTGATTTGAGAGACCATTCATTTTTATAGGTTTCTAACTCTTTGTTTGTTTTCTTTTTTATGGTTTTAGAGTCTTCTACCACTGGAACCTGAATGCTCCAACTAGAGCCCTTCTTACACACTTCATATAGGAACTTTGAAGCAAGGGAAGCAATCCAATTGAATTATATCATTTGAGATTACTCAACCTTTTTTCTTTTGTTACATAATAACACATGTAATTTGATTAATGCATTATTTCCATCATGGCTAATTTTCAATTGAATAGATTGTTTTCATGCGAAATATACTATTGGAGAGAGCACTTTTGATATAATTTTATGGCTTTGCTTGTGTACCTTTTTTTTCTCTATAAACTTTTATCTGTTGATATACATGTTTTAAACTTTGGATAATAGTATGTGTTTTAAGCTTTGTATTTATATATTGCATAATGCATTGGTATTAGGAAGGGTTGACAAGAATATGAAAAGACTCTTATATTTTGTTTCTATCATTTGTTTTAATTATGGATATATTTCTATGGATCATAACATATTATTTTCTTAAAATTATGGATAATTCTATCATTTGCAGTAATTAGATTCCTTAATTATTGCCATTTTGAACTTTGGAAAACTGTAATCATTACATACTTTTTTATGTTAACATTCATCATACAAAATCGATATTTGGAGAAACGAAACTCTCTTTGCATTTTTCCAAGATTATTACAATTCTTTGCATTTTAAGCCTCACTTAAACAACTATCAATTAGTAAAACTCTACGTATTCTATGAATCTTTTACTTTGAGTTGTTGTTTTACATCCTCTTCAAGTGTTTGTTTATAAAGAATAAAGGTGTATAAAATAATTTAATCTTTCCATATTCAGCTCTTTAAAATCAATTTTTCTTTTGAAGGTATTTGTTGTTGATGTGAAGTCTTTTTTTTAAGATGACAAGCTTGATATTAACGTAATGTAGAGATTTAAGGTAAGATAAGTTATTTATCAAAAATGGGTATTGCTACTTGGTAATTGTATTGTGCAAACAAAATACAAAATAGTATGCTTAATATTTATAAGAACGTTATTTAAAATCATTTTTGTTCTGGACTGGCCCAATAACTTGAATGGGTCTGGTCTAGACCTTTCCTTTGGTACGGTCCGCACGTCCGTAACCCGAACCGCTCGCTATCCTTCGGGAAATATTAATCATTTGGCCTCCCAAGCCAGCACTGTCCTACGATGACTGATGAACATCTTCTCAGCCTGCCCGACATCAACGTCGTGCAGGCCACCAGGAACCGACCAGAGAGATCCCCGTAACTGGCCCCCTCCTCAGAACCAACGGCTAGTTACAGGCACATCTGCCCGGTTTAACCAAGTCCTAGAAGTTACCTGATTTCACGAATCCGCATATCCAGGTACGAAACCAGGAACTAATGGTCATACGTTAGGGGCATTATATATATCCTCACACCTGTGAGGGCTAGGGATCGAATATTCAATATTCACCACCTAATACTTTGCTTGTATCTCCTTGTTCCCACTCTTACTTGATCGTCAGATTGTGTAATACGGTGGGAGAACTAACTGTTGTACTGGTTTTGCGTTTGTATTCGCGAATGTTGCGGTAAGCAAGAGTCACCATCAACTTCTCTTTTATCCAACAAAGGAAAGGGTGAAAAGAATAGAAAAAGACCTTTCGAGATTATTTCTGAGTAAGGGGGGTAGATTATGGAAAGGGAAGGTGTTAGCACCCTTTTCATCTGTAGTTATCTATGGGCTCTTAGATGCTTAGCTCATTTTGAAATACCTTGTGTTTTATGTGTTTGAAAAGTATTTTGAAAGAAGACGCCTTAGTATGGTGAATCTTGCAATGTTTCTCTGATTAGTAGAGAACGTATACAAAGTGTTTTTGAAAATGTTTTTGAAAGAAGTTTTGTGTATGTGAAAAAGTTTATTTTGAGCATAGCATCTAAGAACTATCTACTTTTACTCGAAAGGGTGTTCTTTTCCTCTTTTCCTTTAGACAGTGCTATCCTACTATTAGTGAGCAGGTAGCTCTAGTCGTTGGATATTTGAGGAACATTCGAAGAGACATTTATACAGTCATAAAGGAAACTGGGCAAGAAGCTTTAGTAACTACCTTAGGGTTTTTAAGATCATATCGAGGAAACGTCGAGAGGGTCATCGAGGGACTTATGATCTTTAAACGGGAGGGTAGCCACTAAAATCTCTTACGTTTCGAGAGTTGTGACTGTTTTTCTGAAGACAACCAAAGTGGGATACCCTAGAGGTGTATATGTGAGAGTGTGTTGTATTCAGTTATTTTTGTCTTGTGTTAAGTTTGCTAGCATTCCGCTTTATTCTTGCCATACAATCCTAGTTAGCATGCATCTAAACATTTTAATAGTTTGCATAAATTGAAAATGTGAAAATATAAATTACAAACTATTACAAGGCTTCGGGGAGGGGGATTTAATTACAATGCCAAAACTTGGGGAAATAAAACAGTAAATGTAAAAGTCCTAGTTATTGTTTATTACATCCCGGTAGGAAATTACAATAATATGAAAAAAGGTGCGAAAGAAATAAACACACGCGAATTGAAAATAACATCTAAAACCCTAGAAAGTTCTAAGTTAAGAGAAAACTCTTTTTTTTTTTGCTTATTTGGAAAATGTTAAAATTAGACTAGTTAATTGAAAGAAAAGAAAAGTTATTAATTGAAAATAATTCTAAACAAATCTTTTTTTTTTTGGAATTTTTATTATGCAAAGATAGTGAATTAACCTAAATCTATTTAATTTTAAATTAAAAAAAATGGTTAAATAATTATTAATTAATTTACAAAAAGAGGCCCAGGTTGCCTTCCGATCGAATGAGGGAGGTTGTCGAAAGTGCATGATGGACTGCACGTTGAGGGCACTGGATCTGAATTGGCCAGCATCTGGAAGTAGGGGAATGATGGTGTATGGTGCACTCCTTTGATCTGGGAACACTGGATTTGCAGGAAACTTATTAGAAAAACAAAACTCCAGTTCGAATATGGTCTTTGATTCGACAGATTATGGCTATATCATCTAGTTCGAGCTACGATCCAGATTGTACCCTAAACCTAGTAAATCCCATATTCTGCATCCAATCTCTCATGTATTACGTTAGAATAAATTAAAATAATGATATAGACAAGAATATATGTGTTAAATTCGTTTAAGTTGTATGTATTAAGAGATTCAATAGGGAAAGTTTAACCAAAGTGAAGCAATTTGATTGGCTAGCTTCTGGGCACTTCAGGTGTGGATATGGACTGAAATAAACTCCTGGGAATCTCAAGAATGCGAATGCAACACTGGTTTGGATGGAGGAATGGTTTTGGGAGTTTCACAACTTTGATGATTTTTTCGTGGAGCTTTGGTAGGCAATGTGTGTGTGTCCTCTGCTTCTGATTTGGTCTTGTATTTATATAGGGGTGTAGTGGTGAACAAATATGGCATGAATCAACCATTAACTATGGCTTTGAAAGCAAAATCTAAAGATTTGAAAAGTTGTCATTTTGATAATTTTCTTACCATTCTTGAAACATAATGAACCTAGACATGTTATGGTTGGGTGTCTTGCTCGAATTTGGGCCTCAAGCTAATCAGTCCAAGCCCAACAAACTTCATCCCATTAGGTTTTCGTTTCAACTTTTAGCTCCATTTCACATCAATTGGTTTTTTTGTTGGTTCTTTCGACAAGCTCCCATTGTTCTTCTCGATGGCTCTAAGTTCTTCTTTCATGGCTTCACACCGATTCGAATTGCTCAAGGCTTCACCCAAGTCAATTGGTTCTGCTTCAGCCATCATCATGGCTTTTTCGATTAAGTCACCATCTGCATCGATTTCTTGATCTGGAAACCTCTCATATCCAATCAGCCTAGTCGAACAGTTCCTATTCTTGTGAACCTTCTTTCTTTCTGCACAGGCGGTTCTTCAATTCGACCAGTCGAAGTATCACCTTGTTCATTTTGACTTGTCGAAGCTTCGTTCTGTTCATCTCCTTTGAACACAGTTGTGATTGTGTCTGATTATTTTCGAACTGAACTTCGACTCTAATCTCACCCTTTGCTTTTGTTAGTTCTTGTTGAAGCTTCGTTCTGCTCATCTCCTTAGAACACAGTTGTGACTGTGTCTGATTCTTGTCAAACTGAACTTCGACTCCAATCTCACCTTTTGCTTTCATCAGTTCTTGTCGAAGCTTCGTTTTGTTCATCTTCTTTGAACACAGTTGTGATTGTGTCTGATTCTTGTCGAACTAAAATTTGACTCCAATCCCAACCTTTGCTTTCGTCTACAAGAACATCTCTATTGATCACTAGTTTATCTTCAATTGGTGAATACAAATTGCATGCACCAATCTAATGATAACCTATGTGCACCATGACTTCACTTCGGCCATCCAGCTTCTTTCTCAATTGTTCGGGTACATGTCTGAAATACATTGATCCAAAAAACTCTAAGATGGCTTATATTTAGCTTCGACCCTGTCCAAGCCTCATGCAGTGTCTTTTCGACCATCTTCTTCGTTGAGCGTCTATTCAGAATGTATATTACTCTCGAAGTTGCTTTGACCCAAAATCTCTTAGGCATATTTTTAGCTTTCAACTTACATCTCGTCAAATTCAGTACACTTCTATTCTTTCTTTCAGTTATGCCATTATGCTGAGGCGTATAAGGTGCAATAACCTCCTATAATGTACGAGCTTGTACCTTTCAAATGATGCATTTCTTGAGCTTGAGGATAAAAGAGAATTTGTAGGGCATGAAACTTGGCATGGAAAAACTTGAAGACATATTAGGACCATGAAAAACATTTGAGACCTTTGGAGATCACACATCTTGGTGAAAAGTGAAACTAGTTGAAAGGCCATTGCTTAGGAGGAGAATTTGTCTGATCAATTCTTGGTCAACCTTGAACAATTGAAGACCTTAATGAACATGTCCTGAGTAAAAATGGAGGGAAAATTTTGGGGTACAACAGCTGCCCCTATTCAATCTTCTAAAACCTAGCGATTTAGATTGGCTTGTCTGCCTTTCGTGGTCTGAAGGTGGAAGATGATTGAACACTAGAGTGCCCATAAATTTGCACTCGCATGAAGTAACGCCATTGGTTGATGATATCGGGAATGAGCTTACAGATGCCAGTTGGATAAGATGAAGGATAGTCGTCAGAGATGGGCTTAAAGATGCCATCCAAAGTAACTGTTGATATGAGTATCAGAATGAACCTACATTTAGTTTTATCTTAATGAAATGTTGGAAAGAGCCTGTGTCAAGCCGCACCCAGAAATCTATTAGAAGGCAATCGTGTAAGGCTGCTTCAGGATGAGCCTGTGTTAGACTACACCTGGAAATCTCTTATTAGGAACTTGTGTAAGATTTCTACAGAATGAGCCCATGTTAGACTACATCTGGAAATGTCATAGTAGGAACTTGTGTAAGATCGCTTCAGGATGAGCCCGTATGAAGCTGCATCTGAGAGGTTATTAGAGGGAACCCGTGTAAGATTGCTTCAGGAAGAGCCCGTGTAAAGCTGCATTTCAGGATGAGAAGGAATCCGTGTAAAATTGCTTCAGGATGAGCTCGTGTAAAGCTGCATTTGGAAATTGTGAGAAGGAATCGGTGTAAGATTGTTTCAAGATGAGCCCGTGTAAAGCTGCATCTGGAGATTATGAGAAGGAACCCATGTAAGATTTCTTCAGGAAGAGCCCGTGTAAAGCTGCACTTCAGGAGGAGAAGGAATTTGTGTAAGATTGCTTCAGGATGAGCCCGTGTAAAGCTGCATCTGAAAGGTTATTAGAGGGAACCCGTGTAAGATTGCTTCACGAAGAGCCCACGTAAAGTTGCATTTCAGGAGGAGAAGGAATCCGTGTAAGATTGCTTCAGGATGAGCCCTTGTAAAGCCGCATCTGGAAATATATTAGAAGGAGCCTGGGTAGGGATGCTTCATCTGGTCGTGTAGATAGTCTCCTTGTCTTATTTCGGGAATTGATCCACAATCAGCTGTTCGCAGATAGTTTCCATGTCTGGTTTCAAGAATTAATCTGGAACTGTTTTTATTGGTTGTTGAGATAGTTGCCCTGTCTGGTTTTGGGCGTTAATCTATGGCCTGTTTTTGGCTAGTCACATATATAGTTTCTCCGTCTGGTTTCAGGCATTAATTAGTGGCCTGCTGTATTTGTTGGTAAACTCGTCCTGCTCCGGGAGTTCATACCACTTGGTCGTGTAGATAGTTTTCCCGTCTGGTTTCAGGCATTAAACTTTGACTTGCTATGCATAAGTTGATAGTATTCGTCTTCCTGTGAATTCCACCTGAAAAGGTAAAGTTAGTTTCATGCGATGTCATGATGTATGAATTGCCTGATGCTCTCAAAATAAATGAGAATTTTATATGCGTTTCAGTTATGCATATGCTACAATGTATTGTAAATGTTGTATGACTGTAATATGTGAGCGTATCAGTTGCTCTTTATGGTGTCGTTGTACTAAGAGAAGATAAATCCCTAACTGCTACTGGGGATGAAGAATGTGATTCTTCAATATTTGTTATAGTTGAATTGTTGGGATATGAACTTTCGTGGCTAGAGAAATAAACTCTACTAGGGAAATAAAACTTCATAAACTGTTGGGGTATTTTTATGAAGCCCTGTTGGGGAACCCAAGAAGTTTATGAACCAAGTCAAAGAAATCTCTAATATGTTGAGGAGATGATTGAAGCTTTTGATCTATTAAGAAATGTCGGAATGTCTGAAATTGTTAGGTTATATACTGAAGACATGGCAATGACTTTACAGGAGGACGTCTTTGTCTCCATACCTACTGGGGAACGTATCCTTCCTGATGACGAACTCTGCGAAGATAGTCCCCTAGGGGTGGTTACTCTATAGGGATTTTGTGGATGGTTTGAATGTTATCCCAACTCCTGGAGTCTTGAGTAAATGTTGATCAGGGTGATAAGCCTTCTACTGATAGACAAGTGACGAGATGACGGGACATAGTCGTACGCTTTAATCCCTAACTTTTTCCTGGACTGTCCTTTCAGATTTTCAATCCACCTAGATACCCTTTTTTACCCAAGCCGCCTTTTCAGGTTTTCGACTTGCCGGGTGTACAGTTTTATTTATATATCCCTAATTTTTTCCCAAAATCCTTTGGTTCGTTGGTATGCCCTTACTATTTCCTAGTCCAGTCAACCTAGCGGGTTTTTTCCATGCGTAGTATCTTCCGACTATGTCCATGTTCTCGATCACACGTGGCCCTTCCTGTTCAATGCCCTAAGTGATTCAAATAGAGGTCTGCCTCTGGCTATTCGGTGCTTTTGAGGGATTCCTTGAATCTTGACTTGACTGCCCCCATATCAGTTTAGACACCAAGTCATGTCTCTTGATTATGAAAGGCCTGTTATTGGAAATGTCTTTCCATCTGAGGTGATTTTGTTCATTTAATATTCGTCGTGCAAATTTCTCTGTTGTTGAACAATTAGTTATATGAAAATAATGATATTAAAAATGCAAGGTTTATGTTTGTCTTGAAGTGTTTGAAAATTCATTTTTTAGTAAAACAAATTTAAATTTTGCAAGAATGTGATATCAACTCGGGATTTATAGCAAACCTTACATGAGTCAGGATACCTTTTTGTAACAATATGCTTTCGAACTAACCCATGCTTCAGCTAGGACTTTTAAGGGTTGTAACGTGGCCTGGTTCACAGTTTAAGAAACAAAGGATAAAGGCTCAGAATTTTTCTGTACCCAACCCGTTCTTCGTGATGTTCTTCAGCCCTATAGTCAGTTAACTGTGCGTTTAGATCCCAATTGAGTTCTGGAATCTTGGCCCTGATATTCCGGTGATGGTTCGGATACTGAAAGTTTATTTGAGAAGACAACCATTTTTTTGTAATATTTTCTTTTTGTTGAGGATTTGTAGCGACCTCTTTTTTTCATCCCTACCTTTTGCCTGAACTGTTTCTTTTGTGTTTACGGTCAGCGGGATGCCCCAGTTTTTTCTTAAGTCTCCTTCATAGGTTTTGACTTAGGGGTTTTTCTTTTGAAAAATAATGACTTCATGTTTTAACGATTATGTGGAACCATCACCATCTTTTGTTTTGGAATGATACCTCTGACACTACTTGTCGTGTACGAGGGGAAAGCTTGTGATTGAGTGCACTATTGAATTAACTGAGAAGCTACCCTGCCCCAGGTTATGATTAAAGGTTTCAATTTACGTGAAAAACAAAACTCCTACTTCTTAGGCTCAAAGGTGTTGACTAGGGATTATCTTCCTTATAACTCCACTGTTTAGGATTTGAAAGAACACATGTACATCGTCAGCAAGGTCTGTTCAAAAGCACACTGTATGAGATTATGGTATCGTTTTTGTCATCCTCCCTCTAAAGGCTTACAACTTTCAATCGATATTTGAATATCACAAAAAGGAAGTAAAAGCATAGTTTCAGTATAGTGACAACGAATGGATTATTTCTGACTGTTGTACTTATTGTTATACTGGTTTTGCATTTACATTCGCAAATGTTGCGGTAAGTAAGAGTTGCCACCGACTTTTCTTTTATACAACAAAGGAAAGGGTGAAAAGAAGAAAAAAAGACCTTTCGAGATTATTTCTGAGTAAGGGGGTAGATTATGGAAAGGGAAGGTGTTAGCACCCTTTCCATCTGTAGTTATCTACGGGCTCTTAGATGCTTAACTCATTTTGAAATACCTTGTGCTTTGTGTGTTTGAAAATTATTTTGAAAGAAGATTCCTTAGTATGGCGAACCTTGCAATGTTTCTCGGATTAGTAGAGAATGTATACAAAGTGTTTTTGAAAATGTTTTTGAAAGAAGTTTTGTGTATGTGTAAAAGTTTGTTTTGAGCATAGCATCTAAGAACTATCTACTTTTACTCGAAAGAGTGTTCTTTTCCTCTTTTACTTTAGACAGTGCTATCATACTATTAGTGAGTAGGTAGCCCTAGTCGTTGCATATTTGAGGGACATTCGAAGGGACGTTTATACAGTCAAAAAGGCAACTGGGCAAGAAACTTTAGTAACTACCCTAGGGTTTTTAAGATCATACCGAGGCAACACCGAGAGGGTCATTGAGGGACTTATGATCTTTAAACCAGAGGGTAGCCACTAAAATCTCTCATGTTTCGAAAGATATGACTGTTTTCCGAAGTCAACCGAAATGGGGGTACCCTAGAGGTGCGCATGTGCAGCTGTGTTTGTATTCAGTTATTTTTGTCTTTGCATTAGGTTTTCTAGTGTTTTGTTTTATTCTTGCCATAAAATCCTATTAGTCATGCATCTAAACAGTTAATAGTTTGTAGTAATTAAAAGTGCAGAAATATAAATCTAACTATTACAAGACTTCGGGGAGGGGGATTATTACAAGTCCAAAACTTGGTGGAAAATAAAGAAAGCAGTAAAGTAACAAGTCCTAATTATAGTCTATTACATCCCATAAGCAAATACATTAGTATGAAAAAGAAGAAAAAAAGTGCGAAAGTAAATAACGCGTGCGAAATGGAAAAGAAGTCTAAACCCTAAAAAGGAAAATCTTTTTGTTTGTTTTTTGTTTTATGTAAGAAAATGTTTAATTTGTAATTAATTAAATAATCTAGATCTAAAGAAAAAATGTTAATCATTAAAGAAAATTGAAATTTAAAAAGAAATTAATTCTAAGTTTTTTGTATTTTTGTTATGAATAAAAGAAATTAAATGAATTAAATCCTAGGTCTATTTATTTTAAAATTAATAAAAAGTTAAAGTTATTACTTAATTAATTTACCAAGTTAATTTAATTAAAAAAAGACTAACCTAATATTTTTATGATTTTTTTGATTTTTTTGTTGTAATGAAATAAAATTGATTAAAAAAGAAATGTTAATTAAAACAAAATAAAGAAAATTGAAATGGGTCTGCAAACAAAATGAAATGGGGGGTGCGCTTCAAAGAAGTATCAGACCTATCAGCAAGAGGGCCTAGGCGCTGCAAAAATAGTTAGGGGGTGAGAATAAACAGAAACCTCAGGCTCAATGGCAAGAGGGCCCAGGCGCCTATGGGATCTGCAAAATAAAGGTTAGAAAAAATAAAAATTGTTTCCTGCCTGGGTCGAACCCAAGACCTGACAAAGGAGTGCTATAAGAATAGTGTCCTGTTATTTTAACACTGATTGTCACATTAAACACGTTAAACATTCACAATGATTGTTAATAACACAAATATGGATGCAATAGGTATTTACATGGCGTTAGTTTGCAATTTCAATTTCAAGAAACCTTACCAACCGGTGATGCGTGGATCTGGTGATCTAGGGTGTTGCAAGCCTTGGGAATGGGTGGAACAAGTTACTAGGAATTTCAGGAATACGACTGAGCAGTTGGTATGGATGGGTGATGGCTGAAAAACTCAATTTCGAATTTCACAACTTTTATGATTTTTTGCAATTTTGTGGAGCTTTGATAAGGCAATGTATTTTCGTCCCCTTTTGCTCATGCCTTGGTCTTGTATTTATAGAGGAAGAAGAGGGCTAGCAAAGATGGTAAGAATCCACCCATAATGGCCCTCTTTCAAACCAAAATCAAACACATCAAAAAAGTTCCAAAAATGCAAATTCTTGCCCATTTTGAGGTGTAATGCACCTGGCCTCCTTTGCACGAAATTTTGGGCCCAAAAACAATTAAAACCATCATCCCATATTTCCATAACCGATATTTACTATTTTATGCAATTTTATTTAGTTTTTATTTGAATAAAACAAAATAAATATGGATAAAATAGGTAAAAATGTCAAGGCAATGTAGAAATTATTTTAGAGGTCTCTAATAAGGTTAGGAAGATGTTTGAAGTCCAAGACGTTAAGCCATTAACCTAAAAGTTCAAGTTTGCCCAATGCCCAATTCTTGAAATTTTCCCAAATTTTCCCAACTTGGGCAAACCATAACTTGCTCAATTTTTATCCAATGATGATGATATTGGACTTTTTGGAAAGCCCAAGATGTCTACTTCAATCCCCCTTTTGATCAATTTTGTATTTGAAGACTTTATATTGATGTAAATAGTCTTGGAAAAAAGTGTCTTTTGTTGATTTCTGAAAATGACTTGTAATGTGTGAGCTTGTATCTTTCAAATGGTGTATTTCTTGAACTTGTGGATAAAAGAGAAGTTGTAAGGAATTGGATTCTCTTAAAAATGAGCTTTTGTTGGGGAAAAATGTATGAAGTATGTGAAAGTTATGCCTGGTCAAGGTTCAGTTGACTTCTCCTATAGAAACCCTAATTTAGCAATTCTTGACTTTTGATAAATTAACAGCATTCCTTGAGGAATCATGATCAAATCTTGATCAAATGATGGATATCACTTCAAAATTTTGATGTTGACCAAAAATCTTGAAGCTTTACTATTTATTGGCCACAATTGACTTTTGACCGAGTACAATTGACTTTCAAACATTTGAGCAATTGACTGAGCAAACTTGTAGTGTAGGGCATAAAATTTGGCATGGACATTCCTGAGGACATATTAGGGACCATAGAAATCACTTGGAGCCTTTGCAAACCAAACATCTTGGTAAAAAGTGAAACCCTAATTGGAGGTTCATTGCTTAGGAGGAGAATTTGTTTGATCAATTATTTGGTCAACCTTGAGCAATTGGGGACCTCAATGAGCATGTCTTGAGTAAAAAATGGGAGGGAAAATTTTGGGGTACTACAACTGCCCCTGTTCAATCTTCTTAAGCTTGAGGATTTAGACTGGCTTGTCTGCCTTTCATAATCTAAAGGTGGAAGATGATTGAACACTAGAGTGCCCGATGATTTAAGTGTTATATATTTGTTTTACATGCGATTAAATATCGTTGTTATAAGTTGAAAGTGTAACATCCTATTTATATGTCAAAACTTTATAAATCTGATTTTATTAATATTTTCCGAGTAGAAATGGGGTGTTACATTAGTGGTATCAGAGCAGGTCGGTCCGTCCGACCAAGTTGTTGAGTCAGTAGAGTAGTGTGAAAGTTGAATATTGTCTATGTGTTGTTTCTTAGTACGTGATATGTGTATGACACACTGCCGATACTTATTTTCTTTTCCAATCGACTGTATGCAGGAGTTAGTTTGAAGATAAGTGGGGGAGAAGCTTTGTTTCTCGGATAAGTTTCGGTTGTAAGATGTTAGTTCAGTATGTTGTTGATGGAGACATTGCAAGTATTGCTGAAGTTTTGTTGTTTCTCGAATCCGAAGGTGACATGGCTTCAAGATTTTATTTGTTAATCAATTTGTACCCCAAAATTTGCCCTCCCATATTCTTCAAAGTTTTGACAAGCATCATCTCAATTTGCTCAAGTCTACTCAAAGGCTACACAGTCAACCATCCTCCTAAGCCAATCAAATTAGGATTTTGGTTCTTGCAAGGAAGCTGAGGTTTTCAAGGGCTCAATCAAGTCCCATATGCTCATATACATTGTCAAGCACCAACATGTCAAGTTTCAAGGCTCACAAGGTCAAGTTGCACAGTAAAAAAAACCCTAATTGCTTCACAATCAACTGTAGGGGCAAAATGGTCATTTGGCAGTCAAAAGTCAAAAAAATTTGGTCAACATCTTATTTTGAAGCCACAATCATCATTTGGTCAAATCTTGACCATGATTTCACAAGAATGGCTCAAAAATCATCAAGATGCAAAAGTTTCTATTTTTGGATAGCTGAAAAGTCAACTGTAACTTGACCAAGGCATAACTTTTTCATGGTTCATCATAAAAATCCCATCCAATGCTCATTTTGAAGGGGAGAACATTTCCTACAATTCATCTTCACATTCCAAGTCCAAGAAATTCTCTCACAAAAAGTTATCAATTTCAACATTATAGGTCATTTTCAAAAGTCAACAAAAAAGCATTTTAAGTCAAAGACCATAACTTTAGATTGGTAAATCAAAATTACATGGGACCAAAGGCATTGGTTAGAGGACTTCAAGATCTTTCCAAAATGTCCAAGAACATGTTCATATGATCAAAATTGAGCAAGATAGGCAATGGAGAAGTTGGGAAATTTTTGTGAAATGGCAAAAGTCAACTATCCTTGAAACTTCAATTTTTGACAAAAGGGCCCACTTTTTCCACTTGATTCAGCCTTGCCATGCCACCCACGTGTGCCATGATTTATTTCAAGACCAAATAATTATTTTTCCATTTTTATTTAATTTTATGGATTTAAATCATTTTAATTCATAATAATTCAAATAAAAATCAAAAAATTTAATTAAGGGATATCTTGTGGCTTGAATGGCTTTGATACATCATAATCCACCTATCAATTTCGTGTAAGGTCCATTATGAGCATGAAATTCAAATTTGGACAAAAATGGCAAATGCTTTAATGGTGATAAAGAGGAAATCTCAAGACTTCATTGCAAGGGTTAAAGACTCACATTATTGCTTGATTCTCATTCAAAGACATATATGCAAGCCTCTCATACCATTTGCACGAACTAGAGACACCTAAAACGAAAAAACTAAATTCCAAAAAACTTGAAAAAATTTTGCAAACTGAAATCCACTCTTCAGCACAATTCAAGGCCTCTTCTTGATCAAAACACATTCCTTACACCCCCAGGAATCATTTGCAGCCAAGAACGAGCCAAAAACCTCAAAGAATCGCGCCATACTGCCATACGGTTCATCATTTTATTCATAATCTAAGTTCATTTTTCATGCATCATTAACACATTTTGAATATTGCTTTGTATTTCTAACATTGTGGTGAAGCTTTTGACATGAGTTAATTTGAATATGGTGCCTTAAAATGAAAACCACCATGGACGGATGCTAGGTTTTCAAAGCTTGTGATTTGGGGCTTTTCCCATACTGTAAAATCAGAACTCCAAACACCCATGGTTGAAATCAGCGTGATGAGACAAATACAAAACATACCTCGCGCCCTTTTTATATGCACTGAGCGCCTAGTCGCTATTTTCTGCAGTTTTGTTTTGTGGCGGTTAAAAACCCCCGCTATCTAATCTCTATTTTGCAGGAAACGCGAAGAAGATGATGGCGTGCTTACATCCCATTGGCTCATTCAAAAACGCGCGCTACTTTTTTCTTTTTTCAGCATATAGTGCGTTTATCCTATATTATATTGTTTTCTTATTTTACTAACAGATGTGCATGAGTGATGTAGTGGTTGGCCAGATGCTTTGCAAGCGTTGGGACCTGGGTTCGAATCCCAGGTCCCCCATTATTTCCATAATATTTTACTTCATGTAATTGTATGCAGCACTCATCAAATATTCCACCATAGACTCACACATCCAACGTGCCATGTGTCCTCAGACAGCCATCCAAAGGCCAGGAGAGGAGGAATACCATGTTCCAAGTCAAACACGCTCTGGACAATCAAGGAAAGTCAAACGTGGCTTGGAATGTTCTTAATGGGCCAAAATTCAACAAAAACCTCCCCTGGGCCATCACACCCTCCCTTGGGTTGGCAATTTTTAATTTTGTCATTTTATATTTTATTTGTCTTATTTTTATTTTTTCCCTTTTTATTAACTATTAACATAATTAACATTTTTTATAAAAAACCAAAAAGAACTAATATTATTATTATTATTAATTTCATTTTATTTTTGTAAATAAATACTAATAAATTGAATTAATTTTAATTAGGCAACTTTAACCTTTTTTTTCTTAATAATTAAAATAAATTTAGAATTAGGTTTTATTAACTTTTAATTTTATTTCCTTTTATTTTATCTCATTAAAAACATAAAAATAAAAAACATTTTTCTTTTAATAAATTAATTAATTAGATTTAATCATTAGTTTTAATCTCATTTAATCACAAAAAAAAGACAAAAAAATTCATTTCTTTTCTTAAAAAGGGTCAAAACCCTTAAGGCATTCCCGATTAATTTTTATTCGCGCGCATTTATTTTATTTTGATTGTTATGTAATTGCTTCAAGAATGTAATAGTAATTAGGTTTATTGCTTTCTTTACTTTCCGCACTTTATCAAAACGGGTCTTTGTTTTTTGGCGATGTATAGACCCGCGCCTTGTAATAGTGTAGAATTTATATTTCCGCAATTTACTTTCCGCACCCCTAACTGTTAAATGCATGAAAGAATGTATGTAAATAAAATTAACCCGTAGCTCACAAATAACATGTACAAAAGACAATTAACTGAAAAACAACACACAAAGCACATGCCACTCCTAGGGTACGCCTCACTGGTTGCCTCGAACGTGGTCATCAAGTATAGGGTGTCTTAGAGGTCGCCCTTCTGTCCAAAAGATCTAGTTGCCTCGAAACGGTTGCCTCGGATACAAAGGATCTAGGACATTAGGGTTACTTCTAAGGTGTCCTACCATTGCTTCGGTGACCACACTGTCCCGATAATCGAATTGACCCGAACACCTCCAACGATGGTACTACCTACCTCTCAATGGTGGGATAGCACTATCTAAAGGACTCTTACACAGCCTAATTCCTTAGAGTAGGTAGATTCTCATGGGTACTTGCTCTCTTTCTAAAAACAAAATCAATTTTTCACACCTCACACTTTCTAAAAGTTTTCAAACAAATTTTTCATACACTCTTGAGGACAGATACAAGAGTTACTTAGAAACTTTTCAAACGAAACTTTTTCAAAACCCACACACACACTTGAAAAGCAAACAAATATTTTGAAAACATAAGAGCAAGTACCTAAGAGCCCGTGGATAACCACGGATAGAAAGGGTGCTAACACCTTCCCTTTCTATAAATCTACCTCCCGAACCGAGAAACATTCTCATAAGGAATTTTGCTGTGCTTTTGTCCTTTCCATGTTGGAGAACATAAAAGACGGTGGCGACTCTTGCTTACCGCGACATTTCGCGAAACCAGCTAAAAAACAATCAGTTCTATTTCCACCGATCACAGAACTGGCGACTCTGCTGGGGACATCTATATAAGTGAGGTGTACCTTAGGAATTAGACCACTCTTATGTTTTCAATTGCTTGCTTTGCTTGATTTAATATTGTGGGCCTGTTTTGGGAGTTTCATAGATCCTAACCCGGATCTGGGGGATACCTTCTCAGAAAGTAGCAACAAATTGTGAGGGAACTGTGCAGGGTATACCGACACGGTTGAAGCAGTTTGCTACGTTGATGTGGCACTTTGGTGAGTACCGGTAACCCTTGAGTCAAGTCAAGGAGAGTACGGGGCCTCCGCGTGGTGTCGTGAAGCATCAACTGACCTTAGGAACCTTACTTGACCATCCTGGCCTCTTTAGGGGTAGTGAGATGACTGACTTTGGTGCAGTCCGAAGTTGGTTGATACTCGATACTACACTCATTGAGGGTTGTTTTCTTGGAATATTTTGATCGCCAGTCCAGTGGCTAAATCAAAACAATGAACATAGAAAACAACCCAATGATATTGAGCTCCTTAGAACCCGGTTACTTTTGATAGGACAGGTTTTTGAGCCCACCAACTTCAAGAGGGTAGTACCCCAAAATTCATGCTGGCCTAAACTCTAAGGGCTCTTTTGTGTGACTTATGTGCCTTCATACTTGAACTACTTGTATACTTGTTATCTAACAACACGGGTTCCTTGCAGGTTTTGTTTACAGTCCTTAATTGGGACTCATTACAGGGCCTACTTACATCACTCCATGCATAGCATAACATCATACCATTGCATGCATCTTGCATAAAAACTAATCCATTTCAAGGATCTCAAGGGCTTGTGATGCAGGTCATGATGAATCAAAGTGTCTAGCAAAGGGCAAAGGGGATTTATTTTCCTCTAGCCGAGGTTGTCAGAGGCTATGACCCACTCGATATGGTGAGCCTTGACTCTTGAAGAAGGACTCTCAGCAACATGAAGTTCCTTCAATCAAGCTACCCAAATTCAAATTCTAACAAGTTTCTCTGTTTACCCCGCGAGATCCTTGAAAACATCGCATGCATACATACATATTGTTGCATTACAGGTACTCTTTTCCACATGTCACTTACCTTCTTCGCTGTTTATTTCAGCAGTCATCATGAATCCTGAATCATCCAATGAACAAGCTATCAAGGCCCTCCAGGCCCAGAACGCCCAATTCCAGGAGCTGGTCATGAGCTTAGCCCAAGGATAACAGGAATTGAAGACTTTGCTTTTGAAAAAAAAGAAGAAGAGGATTGTTTTGTTCAACCCTAGACGCGGATCTGGGAATACACTGCAGAATGAAGCTGAGCGGACTACTCCATCTGTTGGGGAAGGCAGTCACCTAGAGAGAAGGGTTCCTAGTCCCGTAGTCTCTGACACCGAGACAGATTTCAATGATGAACAGTACCCTTCTGCTGAGGACAGGTACAAACAGCTGGAGGACCGGTTAAATGCTATGGATATCCAACGTGTGCATGGGTTGGACTTTGGGGACCTAGGTTTATCTTCTGGGGTGGTGATCCCTCACAAGTTCAAGGCACCTGCCTTTATAAAATACGACGGGGCTTCCTGTCCTAAGCTGCACCTCCGTTCATACGCAAGGAAGATCCAGCCCTACACGGCAGACAAGAACCTATGGATCCATTTCTTCCAGGAAAGTCTTTCAGGGACTCAGCTCGAATGGTTCTATCAGCTGGATGGAACCAGTATTCGTAACTGGGAGGACTTGGCAACTGCTTTTTATAAGCAGTATCAGTATAATGCCGACCTCGCTCCTACACGTACCCAACTCCAGGGTATTTCACTAGGGACGGGTGAAGGATTCAAGGAGTATGCGCAAAGGTGGAGAGATCTGGCTGGAAGGGTGCAACCGCCTTTGACTGACCGTGAGCTTGTTGACATGTTCTTGGGAACCCTGTCCGGTCCATTCTTCAACCATCTGATTGGGAATTCTTCTGCTGGGTTTACATACCTGATCCTGACTGGTGAGAGGATCGAAGCTGGTATCAAGGCTGGAAAGATTCAAGAAGTTGCACCTGCTGATACTCATAAAAAGCCTTACAGTGGGAAGAAGGAGTCCAATGCTGTGCATAGTAAAAGGGGTCGCCATGATCAACATGTAAGGGCAACCCAAATCTCTAATCCTAGGCCTGCTCAACAAGGACAGGGGCAGCAACGTAAGGAGGTCGCACCCAAGAGACAGTTCACTAAGATCAACATGTCACTGGATCAAGCGCTACAGCAAATGTTGAAGGCAGGGTTGATTACCTTAAGGGCTCCTCTCCGGAATCCAAACACTTCTGCTCCTAACTATCATCCCAACGATAGGTGCGCATACCATTCTGATAGCCCGGGGCATACTACAGACAACTGTTGGGCTCTGAAGAACAAGGTCCAAGACATGATTGACGCCGGAGAGATTCAGTTTGAAGCACCAGAGACTCCAAACATAATCACTGCTCCTTTGCCCAATCATTGAAGGCTTTTGTTTATTTGAATTTCCGAGTTGTATTTTTTTTGCTTATACAAACAATTAATGTCATAACAAACTCTTTTATTTCATTAATGCACTGCGTATGTCTGTTTTTGAATTAATCCAATTATTTTCACTATATTCATATTGCTTTCATATTTGTTTGTGATGATCAACGCTCGGTTAATGATTCTAAGCCTCTTGAAGGAGGATGACGAAAACGATACCATAATCTACAGTATGCTTTTGAACAGACCCCGCTGATGAGGTACAGGCATTGTTTCAATTCCTAAACACTGGAGTTATAAGGAAGATAATCCCTCGTCAACCCCTTTGAGCCAAAGAAGGAGGAGTTTTTCTTTTCAAAAAAAATTAAAACCCTTTAATCATAACCTGGGGCAGGGTAGTTCTCTCAGTTGATCCAGGTGCATAACGAATGGCATCAAATGAGTCCTTACAAAACAAAAAGACAATGATGGTTCCGAACAATCATAAGGACAGACAGTCATTATCTCAAAATAAAAGCCCAATAAGTCAAAACCTACGAAGGAGACTTACAAAACTGGGGCATCCCGCTGACTGTAATCACAAAAGAAACAGTTCAGGCAAAAAAAAACAGGGATAATGAAATCAAAATAAAGAGGTCCTATAAACCCTCAACAAAAAGAAATGACTGCCTATTCAAAATAAATTGTTAACATTCGAACCATCACCGGAACATCATAACAAAGACTCAAACAAGGTCTGACGCACGATCAACTGAGTTTAGGTTTGAAGAACATCACGAAGAGCGGGTGGGTACAGATAAATTTGAGCCTTTATCCTTTGTTTCTCAAACCGTGAACCAGGCCACGTTATAACCCTTAAAAAGTCCTAGCTGAAGCATGGGTTTAGTTCGAAAGCATACTGTTACCAAAGGTATCCTGACTCCTTAAGGCTCGCTGTAAAATCTTGAGTTGACATCACATGTTACATAATTTGCTTGTTTTACTGAAAAAAATGCATTTTCAAAAACTTCAAGACAGACATGAGCTTTGCATTTTAATATAACATTGCTTGCATATGACTATTTGTTCGAACAGCATAGAAGTTCACACGACGAATGTCTAAATGAACAAAAGCACCCCCAATCAAGGGGCACGGCATGATCATTGTCCATCATCTGGGGCAGTTAAGTCAAGATTCGGAGAATCTCTCAAAAGGCCAACCAACTTGGGGCAAATCTCCATCCGGATCACTTGGGGCATTGGACGGTCAAACGAAGATCTTCTGGTAGTAGGGTAACGCAGCACTACTGACAGTGACAACTCCCTGCATCCTGAGAGCATGTACATAGTCGAAAATATACTACGCACAATCAAAGACCCGCTAGGTTGACACACCTAGGCAAAAATAAGGGCTTCCCGGCGAACCAAAAGGGTTCGGGCAAAAACAAGGGATGAAAATAAAAAAATTTGTACACCCGGCAAGTCGAAAACCTGAAAAGGAGGCTTGGGCAAAAATGGGTATCCCGTTGGATTGAAAACCCGAAAGGGCGGTCCAGGCAAAAATTAGGGATCAAAACGTACGACTATGTCCCGTCATCTTGTCACTTGCCTACTAGAAGAAGATTTGTCAAATCGGTAGTCCTCAAGCACCTCCACAGGTATCTTCTCCCACAGAAACAGGGGCAATATAAGTTGTCTGAGCGATCTAGTTGCTCTGTCCACCAAGGTACCAAGGTAAGTTCAGCTGAAGAACATGACCAAGTTACCTCCACTCCCCGCAGAGTAAGGACAGGTTTCAGCAATACTCTCTCCCGAGCAGAGTTGGTCTCTCATCAGCCCTGAAAAGGCACAATATCTCCAGCAAGTCAGCAACACTCTCCCCAGGCAGAGTTAGCCTACAGTCAGCCTTATGGAAATTGGGCATCCCCAGGAAATCTCAATATTCCCCAGCGGAGTATACAGACATTCCTCAGCAAGCATCCCCGACAGTCTTGATATAAGATTGTTCCCCGGTGGAATACAAGACATCCAGTGGAGCCACTTCCCCAGTACAGTCTCAAAAAGTCTCCCCAGGAGAGTTGAATCAATCTCCCCAATATGAAGCTTATCCCCAGTAGATTCTGGAAGCTTATCACCTGCAGAGTATGAACGCGTCTCCCCGGCTTTATTCAAAGGTTATTTCCCCACCAGGGTATAACTGGGTTATCCTCATCCAATTGCCACGGAAAGATCGTCCTCGGCGAAGTTCTTCCTATCCCCCAGTGGAGTTCATCAAATCTTCCAGCATAACTCATCAACGGTATCCCCACCGGAGTTATCATCAAACCTCAGCGAAGCATCTCTTCCCACAGAGTATTCCCCGTAGAGTAATCTCTCCAACAAGTTTATTCCCCAACGGAGTCATCTTCTCCTACCGGTTTATTCTTGCAAACATCATCCCCAGCGGAAATGAAGAACTCTACTATTCAAACATCAGCCCAGGATTCAACTTCCCGGCATTCGTCAAGAATTTATTTTCCTAGACGAAAATGCATTCATAAACATCACATTGACATACATCATGACATATGCATATACGCATCATAACCCACTATCTCATTTATTTTGGGACATCATGACATCATGCATTTCACACATCATGACATTGCATACAACTGATGTTTCGCCTTTTCAGGAAAAAGGTCAATCCCAAAGATGATTACTATCAACTATCGCAATTCCAGATTCGATTCCTGTATCCAACCAGGGCATATCTGTGAGTAGATTCGACACCTGTATCCAGCCAGGGCATATCTACATTAAAGAGATTGAAGAGATAGCCGAGAAATGCTCTAGATATGGATGTTGCTCTTTTGCTTATTCAGATTTATCTCCAGAGATAGCTTAGAAATGCTCCAGATATGGATGTTGTTCTTTTGCTTATTCAGATTTTCTCTTCAGAGATAGCTTAGAAATGCTCCAGAGATGGATGTTATTCTTTTGCTTATTCAAGAGTTTCCTTTCAGATATAGCTGGGAAATGCTCCAGATATGGATGTTATTCTTTTGCTTATTCAGATTTTCTCTTCAGAGATGGCTTAGAAATGCTCCAGAGATGGATGTTATTCTTTTGCTTATTCAAGAGTTTCCTTTCAGATATAGCTGGGAAATGCTCCAGACATGGATGTGATTCTTTTGCTTATTCAGATTTTCTCTTCAGAGATAGCGTAGAAATGCTCCGGACACGGATGTTGTTCTTTTGCTTATTCAAGAGTTTCCTTTCAGATATAGCTGAGAAATGCTCCAGACATGGATGTTATTCTTTTGCTTATTCAGATTTTCTCTTCAGAGATAGCGTAGAAATGCTCCAGAGATGGATGCTATTCTTTTGCTTATTCAAAGTTTCAGATATAGCTGGGAAATGCTCCAGAGATGGACGCTATTCTGTTGCTTATTCAGAGTTGCTTGTTCATAAATAGTTCAGATATGCTCCAGAACCGGACGCTATTCTGTTGCTTATTCAGGGCTTCTTTTCAGAGATAACTTAGAGATGCTCCAACCACGGATGCTATTCTATTGTTTATTCAGAGATTCTTTCTAGAGATGGTTCAGATGCGATCCAGACATGGATACATTCTGATACTTATTCCAGACTCCCTTCTAGAAATGCTCCGGACCCGGACGCTATTCTATTGCTTATTCAGATTCAAACTCCTAAAGATAACTTAGAGATGCTCCAACCACGGATGCTATTCTATTGTTTATTCCAGATTTCTCTCCAGAGATAGCCTAGAGATGCTCCAGATCTGGATGCTGCTCTAATGCTTATTCAGACCTCCTGCTAGAAACAGTTCAGTTGTAACCCAGACATGGCGACATTCTGATACTTATTCAGATTTCCTTTGAGATATAGCTTAGATATGCTCCTGACCCGGACGCTATTCTATTGCTTATTCAGATTCAATCTTCTAAAGACAACTTAGAGATGCTCCAGCCCGTATGCTATTCTATTGTTTAGTCCAGATTCATTCAAAAGACAGTCCAGATACGATCCAGATTCAGATGACATTCTGCCACTCATTCAGATGCAGTATGGATATACCCCAGACCCGACGGTCATTCTACTACTCGTTCAGACGTCATCAATTAGATATAGACTAGATATGCCCCAGACACGGAAGCTATTCTATTTCTTATTCAGATTCAACTATCCATTACAGTTCCAAATGGCATCTATAAGCCCATTCCCGACAAGGTTTTGTCACACTTCCAAATGGCATCTATAAGCCCATCCTCCTATCCACCATCTCTCCAAATGGCATCTGTAAGCCCATTCCCGACATCACACTGCTGGTACTCTACTATGTGAGTGCAAATTTCTGGGCACTCTAGTGTTCAATCATCTTCCACCTTCGGATCACGAAAGGCACGCTAGCCAATCTACATCCTCAGGTCTAAGAAGATTGAACAGGGGCAACTGTTGTACCCCAAAATTTGCCCTCCCATATTCTTCAAAGTTTTGACAAGCATCATCTCAATTTGCTCAAGTCTACTCAAAGGCTACACAGTCAACCATCCTCATAAGCCAGTCAAATTAGGGTTTTGGTTCTTGCAAGGAAGCTGAGGTTTTCAAGGGCTCAATCAAGTCCCATATGCTCATATACATTGTCAAGCACCTACATGTCAAGTTTCAAGGCTCACAAGGTCAAGTTGCACAGTAAAAAAAACCCTAATTGCTTCACAATCAACTGTAGGGGCAAAATGGTCATTTGGCAGTCAAAAGTCAAAAAATTTGGTCAACATCTTATTTTGAAGCCACAATCATCATTTGGTCAAATCTTGACCATGATTTCACAAGAATAACTCAAAAATCATCAAGATGCAAAAGTTTCTATTTTTGGACAGCTGAAAAGTCAACTGTAACTTGACCAAGGCATAACTTTTTCATGGTTCATCATAAAAATCCCATCCAATGCTCATTTTGAAGGGAAGAACATTTCCTACAATTCATCTTCACATTCCAAGTCCAAGAAATGCTCTCACAAAAAGTTATCAATTTCAACATTATAGGTCATTTTCAAAAGTCAACAAAAAGGCATTTTAAGTCAAAGACCATAACTTTAGATTGGTAAATCAAAATGACATGGGACCAAAGGAATTGGTTAGAGGACTTCAAGACCTTTCCAAAATGTCTAAGAACATGTTCATATGATCAAAATTGAGCAAGATAGGCATTGGAGAAGTTGGGAAATTTTTGTGAAATGGCAAAAGTCAACTATCCTTGAAACTTCAATTTTTGACAAAAGGGCCCACTTTTTCCACTTGATTCAGCCTTGCCATGCCACCCACGTGTCCCATGATTTATTTCAAGACCAAATAATTATTTTTCCATTTTTATTTAATTTTATGGATTTAAATCATTTTAATTTATAATAATTCAAATAAAAATCAAAAAATTTAATTAAGGGATATCTTATGGCTTGAATGGCTTTGATACATCATAATCCACCTACCAATTTCGTGTAAGGTCCATTATGAGCATGAAATTCAAATTTGGACAAAAATGGCAAATGCTTTAATGGTGATAAAGAGGAAATCTCAAGACTTTATTGCAAGGGTTAAAGGCTCACATTATTGTTTGATTCTCATTCAAAGACATATATGCAAGCCTCTCATACCATGTACACGAACTAGAGACACCTAAAACGAAAAAACTAAATTCCAAAAAACTTGAAGAAAATTTGCAAACTGAAATCCACTCTTCAGCATAATTCAAGGCCTCTTCTTGATCAAAACACATTCCTTACACCCCCAGGAATCATTTGCAGCCAAGAACGAGCCAAAAACCTCAAAGAATCGCGCCATACTGCCATACGGTTCATCATTTTGTTCATAATCTAAGTTCATTTTTCACGCATCATTAACACATTTTGAATATTACTTTGTATTTCTAACATTGTGGTGAAGCTTTTGACATGAGTTAATTTGAATATGGTGCCTTAAAATGAAAACCACCATGGACGGATGCTAGGTTTTCAAAGCTTGTGATTTGGGGCTTTTCCCATACTGTAAAATCAGAACTCCAAACACCCATGGTTGAAATCAGCGTGATGAGACAAATACAAAACATACCTCGCGCCCTTTTTATATGCACTGAGCGCCTAGTCGCTATTTTCTGCAGTTTTGTTTTGTGGGGGTTAAAAACCCCCGCTATCTAATCTCTATTTTGCAGGAAACGCGAAGAAGATGATGGTGTGCTTACATCCCATTGGCTCATTCAAAAACGCGCGCTACTTTTTTCTTTTTTCAGCATATAGCGCGTTTATCCTATATTATATTGTTTTCTTATTTTACTAACAGATGCACATGAGTGGTGTAGTGGTTGGCCAGGTGCTTTGCAAGCGTTGGGACCTGGGTTCGAATCCCAGGTCCCCCATTATTTCCATAATATTTTGCTTCATGTAATTGTATGCAGCACTCATCAAATATTCCACCATGGACGCACACATCCAACGTGCCATGTGTCCTCAGACAGCCATCCAAAGGCCAGGAGAGGAGGAATACCATGTTCCAAGTCAAACGCGCTCTGGACAATCAAGGAAAGTCAAATGTGGCTTGGAATGTTCTTAATGGGCCAGAATTCAACAAAAACCTCCCCTTGGGCCATCACCCCCCCCCCCCCCCCCCCCCCCCTTGGGTTGGCAATTTTTAATTTTGTCATTTTATATTTTATTTGTCTTATTTTTATTTTTTCCCTTTTTATTAACTATTAACATAATTAACATTTTTTTATAAAAAACCAAAAAGAACTAATATTATTATTATTATTAATTTCATTTTATTTTTGTAAATAAATACTAATAAATTGAATTAATTTTAATTAGGCAACTTTAACCTTTTTTTCTTAATAATTAAAATAAATTTAGAATTAGGTTTTATTAACTTTTAATTTTATTTTCTTTTATTTTATCTCATTAAAAACATAAAAATAAAAAACATTTTTCTTTTAATAAATTAATTAATTAGATTTAATCATTAGTTTTAATCTCATTTAATCACAAAAAAAAGACAAAAAAATTCATTTCTTTTCTTAAAAAGGGTCAAAACCCTTAAGGCATTCCCGATTAATTTTTATTCGCGCGCATTTATTTTATTTTGATTGTTATGTAATTGCTTCAAGAATGTAATAGTAATTAGGTTTATTGTTTTCTTTACTTTCCGCACTTTATCAAAACGGGTCTTTGTTTTTTGGCGATGTATAGACCCGCGCCTTGTAATAGTGTAGAATTTATATTTCCGCAATTTACTTTCCGCACCCCTAACTGTTAAATGCATGAAAGAATGTATGTAAATAAAATTAACCCGTAGCTCACAAATAACATGTACAAAAGACAATTAACTGAAAAACAACACACAAAGCACATGCCACTCCTAGGGTATGCCTCCCTGGTTGCCTCGAACGTGGTCATCAAGTATAGGGTGTGTGATCGGTGGATCTGGAACTGACTGTTTAACGCTGGTTTCGCGAAATGTCGCGGTAAGCAAGAGTCGCCACCGTCTTTTATTTTCTCCAATTGGAAAGGACAAAAGCACAGAAAAATTCCTTTAAAGAGATTGCTCTCGGTTCGGGAGGTAGGTTATAGAAAGGGAAGGTGTTAGCACCCTTTCTATCCATGGTTATCCATGGGCTCTTAGATACTTGCTCAATGTGTTTTCAAAATTGTTTGTTTGCTTTTCAATGTGGGTTTAAAAGTTTCTTTGAAAAATTTCAGATCGACTCGTACGTCAGAGTGTTTGAAAAAATTTGCTTTGAAAGCTTTTGAAAATGTCAGTGTGAAAAGTCTTTTTGTTTCGTTTTGAGATTAGAGCAAGTATCCTTGAGAACCTACCTACCCTAAGGAATTCGTCTGTGTAGATGTCCTTTAAAGTAGTGCCATCCCACCATTGAGAGGTAGGTAGCACCACCGTTGGAGGTGTTCGGGTCAATTCGAGTTTTAGGGACGTGGTGATCACCAGAGCAATGGGAAGACACCTTAGAAGCTACCCTCATGCCAGGTTCCCGGATCATGAGGACTTACTAAGACGTCCTCTACTCGACGACCACCTTTCGAAAGGCAACAGTGAGGCGTACCCTAGGGGTGGTGTGTGCGAATTGTGTGTCGTTTTCAGATATTTGTCTTTTCATGTTTGTTTGTGATCTACGCTTGATTTTAATTAAGACATTCATTCTTGCATGCATATTTAACAGTTATAAAGTTTGCGGAAAAATAAATCTAAGGCTATTACAAATGGCGCGGGTCCACATCGCCAAAATTAAAATCCAGGACCCGATTTGACGGAAAGTAAATAAAGAAATAAAATAAAAGTGCGAAAAGTTAAAGTTACATGGCTTTGGGAGATTTACATAATTATAATAAGCGATAAAGAAAAATGCGCGAAATAAAATAATTTAAAACAATGGGCGTTGGACCCTTTTACAAAAAATTAAAATTAATAGGAAATTAAAATTAAATGTTTTTGGGAATTTTATGTTTTTTAGGATTTAACAAGAAAAAGGAGTTAACTGAAATTAAATTAAATATTAGACCTAATTCTATTATTTTTTAAGTTTATTATGAAAATATTGACTTTTAACCTAATTTAATTCTAAATTAATTTATGTACATTTTTTAATTTATGAAAATAAATAAATAATATTATTATTCTGAAAAAAGGGGAAAAATAAAAAAAGAAAATAAAAGTTATTAAGCCTAAATTCTATTTTTTTGGATTTTTATTAAAAAGATTAAAATTATAACCTAATTAAACTAAATATTTACATATAATTTATTTATGAAAATAATTAAAAGAAATAAATATTATATTTGGCCTTTTCTGATTTTATGATGTTTTGTATTTTGTTAAAAATAATTAATTAAATAAACACAATTAAATAAAAGTAATTATTAAAACAAGAATAAAAATAAATAAAAAGATTAGGGAAGGCAAACCAGGGTGGGGTGTAGCCCCAGATTGTGAGGTACAGGCCTGGGAATTCTGGCCCAATTATTTGTGAGTTCGTTGACTTTTCCAGTTCGTATGCCAGCGTGTTGACTTGGTCCTAGCATGTTCTTTGCATCGTGGTCGTTGATCTGGTTGTGTAGGACGCGTGGATGATCATGCTTTGAGGTCCATGGTACGTCTTGGACATTAGCGCTACACATGATTTTAGATGGAAAAATAATAGGAAATTTTATACAGACCTGGGAATCGAACCCAGGTCTTGGACTTGGCAAAGCGACACCTGCACCACTGAAGCACTTTGAATTCTTTTAATATATATTAATCAACAAATATTATAAAAGAAAAAGGTTAGTCCCCTTTGAACTACGCGCGAGATTTTGAATTGGCCTGTCCCCGGATGACACGACATCATCGTCTTCCTCACCCTGTAAAACAAAACACTATGGGAACGGTTTTCGTAGCGTTGCAAAAAGGTGTCTATTGGAAAATAGCGATTAGAACCATGAGCTTCATAAATTGTTCGCGAGTATATCTTCTTCTTCGTCTCTAAGCGCTGAGTTCAACCATGGTATTCATGGGTCCTGATTTTTCCTCTATGCAAAAACCCCAATTCAGAAAACCTGCAACCCTAATATTTGACAATGGCAAAAACGCATATATGGCACAAAAAAGCAATTGAATGTAATGGTTAGCTTAGAAACATCATTATGAGCGAGAATCCATAAAGAAAAATGCAAAAGGATGCTTGATTTATGCTATGCGATTTCAAGAATTTTGCTTCACAGTTTGACTTATGGATACCAATTCAGAGCGTTTTGGTTGATGTTAATGATTGAGAAACGTTCAGTGATGCTTCAGGATGCTAATGGAATGAAAGTTGAAGCTTGAATCGACCTTGAAACTGGTTTTCAGTTTTTGTGTTTTATGGAAAAATTTCAATTTTGCAAAGGGTTCTTGGGGCGCAGCTTGCAGTGCTTAGGCATTAGGTTTGCCTTTCTGATCATATAGTGAGTGATTAGGTTAAGAAAAATTGGACAAAATCCATTGCTTTGATGATTTTTGAATATTTGATTTCAAGGATCTTTTCCATATCTTTTTCTCATGGTTTTTGGTTCAATCATGCTCAAATCTCATCAAAACTTGCCTAATTGGGATATGCACGTGATATTGAGAATAAACATGCATGGAAAGATTTTTTTAGGTTAAGTTTGATATTTTTCATGTATTAAAATCATTTAAATGAATTAATATTAATATAAATTCAAATAAATAATTAAAAAATATGAAAATACTTCCCTTTGGGCCTAATGGTCGTGCATAGGCTTGGCATGAAGAAACTTGGAAGAAAAATGGGCCCAATAGCAAATTTAGGCCTTTTGAAGTAATGTTGACTTTCAAAAATTTCCAAAAATTTCCCAACTTCCACAAGGCATAACTTGCTCAATTTTTAAGCTTTTCACATGTTCTTGGACATTTTGGAAAGGTCTTTGAGTCCTTTAACCAATGCCTTTGGTCCCATGTCATTTTGATTTACCAATCTCAAGTTATGGCCTTTGACTTAAAGTCACTTTTTGTTGACTTTTGAAAATGACCTATAATGTTGAAATTGATAACTTTTTGTGAGAGCATTTCTTGGACTTGGAATATGAAGATGAGTTGTAGGAAATGTCTTTCTCTTCAAAATGAGCTTTGGATGGAATTTTTCTGATAATCCATGTGAAAGTTATGCCCTGGTCAATTTCAGTTGACTTTTTCAACTGTCCAAATATAGCAACTTTTGCATCTTTGATGATTTCTGAGCCAAATTTTGAGAATCATGATCAAGCATTGATCAAATGATGTTTGTGGCTTCAAAATGATATGTTGACCAAAAATTTGAACCTTTTACTGTCAAAATGACCATTTTGCCCCTACAGTTGACTGTAGTGCAATTTAGGGTTTTGACTGTGCAATTTTGAGCTGAATGCCTTGAAACTTGATATGAGGATGTTTGACCATCTTTGTAGGCATATGAGACTTTATTGGGCCTTTGAAAACTTCATTTTCTTGACCAGAACTCAAACCCTAGTTTTGACTGTATAGGAGACAGTTGAGCTGCACAACCCTTGGGGAATTTTGTGACTTGGCTTGACAAATTCTTGAAGAATATGGGAGGGCAAATTTTGGGGTACAACAGTTGCCCCTGTTCAATCTTCTTAGACCTGAGGATGCAGATTGGCTGACGTGCCTTTCGTAATCCGAGGGTAGAAGATGATTGAACACTAAAGTGCCCAGAAATTTGCGCTCACATAGTGACAGTGATGGTGGGGGAATGGGCTTATAGATGCCATTTGGAGGTCGCTGGATAGGATGATGGGCTTATAGATGCCATCTGGATGTTGATCGCGTAAGAGGTTCCTTAGCGAGAACCTGCATACCTGCAAAAGAGAAAATGATTACCTGACACGTTGCAGGAGCTGATTTTCAGATGCTTGGTATAGAGGTATCCTGACTGGTTACAGGAGCTGAATCTGGAGCTTCAAACGCTGATGAATGCACCAGGGATGGTTACTACCTTAGCATGAATGGTAAGAGAACCTTGGGCGATTTTAACTTCAACAACGCTCGTTGAGAAAAATCTTGGGTGTCTTCTACTGGGATAAGAATCAGGGAGATCTTAGGGTCGATCTGACTGAACCAGAGGAGGCCTTTGACTGGATAAGCATCAGGAAAATCTTAGGGTCGATTTAACTGAACCGGTCTAGGTCTTGAAACATCTTCAACTGGATAAGCATCAGGGAGATCTTAGGGTCGATCTGACTGAACCAAGAGAAGGCCTTGGACTGGATAAGAATCAGGAAAATCTTAGGGTCGATTTAACTGAACCGGTCTAGGTCTTGAAACATCTTCAACTGGATAAGCATCAGGGAGATCTTAGGGTCGATCTGACTGAACCAGAGAAGGCCTTTGACTGGGTAAGCATCAGGAAAATCTTAGGGTCGATTTAACTGAACCGGTCTAGGTCTTGAAACATCTTCAACTGGATAAGCATCAGGGAGATCTTAGGGTCGATCTGAATGAACCAGAGAAGGCCTTTGACTGGATAAGCATCAGGAAAATCTTAGGGTCGATTTAACTGAACCGGTCTAGGTCTTGAAATATCTTCAACTGGATAAGCATCAGGGAGATCTTAGGGTCGATCTGACTGAACCAGAGAAGGCCTTTGACTGGATAAGCATCAGGAAAATCTTAGGGTCGATTTAACTGAACCAGAGAAGGCCTTTGACTGGATAAGCATCAGGAAAATCTTAGGGTCGATTTAACTGAACCGGTCTAGGTCTTGAAACGTGATTGAGGATTTCAACTGCATCTTTCCTGAAAGGTAAAGGTCAGTCATATGCAATGCATGATATGGGTCAAGCAATGATGTTCTCGATATAAATGAGACTTGTATGATGCAATGTGTTATGCATGCTATAATGATGTATGTGATGTTTTATGTATGTTTTTGTCTAGGAAAGTGAATCCTTGACGGGTGCCGGGAAGTTGTATCCCGGGCTGATGTTGAAGAATAGATTTTGCTTCCGCTGGGGATAATAACTGCAAGAATACCGGTAGGAGAAGATGACTCCGTTGTGGAATAAACTTGGCAAATGAAGAGTCTGCGGGGAGAAAAGATACTCTAGCGACCATGCTGGGAAGTGATACTCTGTGGGGAGAGGAATGCTTTTGCTGAATTGTTGATAGTAACTTGCTGAGGATGTCTTGTTGTCGGAAGTGTTAATGGACCTCGCTGGGGATAAGAAGGAACTGTGTTGACGACGACCTTTCCGTGGCTTTTGGCTGAGGATAACCCAGTTATATCCTGTTAAGGAAATAACTCTTTAAATCAAGCCGGACGACGCGTTCGTGTTCTGCGAGGGGGTAAGCTTCCAGAATCTACTGGGGATGAGCTTACTGCTTGGGGAGATATGGATTCCAACTTTCCTGGGGAAGCTGGGTTGGACTGGATTCTTTGGGGAAGTTTTGGTATGCTGGGGAGGTGACTCCTTTTGAATGTTGAGATACCGCCGGGGAACAATCTTTAGGCCAAGACTGCCGGGGATACTTGTTTAAGGATATATGTATTGCTGTTGGGGAATGTTTGAGATCGACTGGTGGATGCTCAATTTCCTTGATAATTGATGATTGCTTGGAGAAGAATGTATTGTTTTGTTGAACCACTCTCTGGGGCATTAAGATACACTGTCATGTTCTTTAGCTGAAACTACCTTGGTACCTTGGAGGATAGAACAATTAGACTGCTTAGACAACTCTTTATTGCCCCTGTTTCCAGTGTCACCTGCAATTAATTCCTTTGTTTCGTATGCAAATATTCATGAGTTAGCAAATTATTGTCAATGCATACATCACAAATTGAACCTTGGACGTTCTTCGCAAAACAAAACAGAAAAAGAAAAACACTTGGCACATTTAACTGAAGATATATTTTTATTGATTTTTTTGAATGGCCTGAAAATAGGCGTTTTGTGTACAAGAGGCTGACGTCCTAGTAAGAGGTACGCCGCCGATCAAAAGAGTTTATACAAGTTTTGTACAAAAGAAAATAAAACAGCTGTGTGAAAGATGAATGATCCACTGGGTTTCAACTATGCTATTGTCTTTATGACTCCGAACGTCTCATCACTTGATGACCTTGGTTGAAGGTGAAGCTGACTGATCGATGCCGTTTGATGTAGATACCGGATTCTGGATGCAAAGTGATCAATGAGACATAGTTTTACGCTTTATCCCTAATTTTTGCCTGGACCGCCCTTTCGGGTTTTCAGTCCACCGGGATACCCATTTTTGCCCAAGCCGCCTTTTCAGGTTTTCGACTTGCCGGGTGTACAGATTTTTCGTTTTCATCCCTACATTTTGCCCGAACCCTTTTGGTTCGACGGGAAGCCCTAATTTTTGCCTAGGCATGTCAGCCTAGCGGGTCTTTTTTCATGCGTAGTATTTTTTAACTATGTCTGCATTGGCGGGGTGAGGAAGGTCGTCACCATCCATGTTGGTTAATATCATTGCTCCTCCTGAGAACACATGCTTAACCACAAATGGCCCTTCGTATGTGGGAGTCCATTTGCCCCTTGGATCGCTCTGAGGAAGGATGATTCGCTTGATCACCAGATCCCCGACTTGATATTCCTGTGGTCTGACCTTTTTGTTAAATGCCCTGATCATTCGTTTCTGATACGTCTGACCATGACAGATAGCAGCAAGTCTCTTTTCGTCAATAAGGTTGAGTTGGTCAAGCCGTGTCTGGATCCAATCATCTTCGTTCAGGTTTGCATCCTTCATTATCCGGAGAGAGGGAATTTGTACTTCGATCGGCAAGACTGCCTCCATGCCATAAACCAGAGAGAAGGGAGTTGCCCCGGTCGACGTCCTGGCTGAGGTACGGTACCCATGCAGAGCGAACGGTAACATCTCGTGCCAATCTTTGTAAGTCACTGTCATTTTCTGCACGATCTTCTTGATGTTTTTATTTGCTGCTTCTACAACCCCATTCATCTTCGGTCTGTAAGGAGAAGAATTGTGATGCTGTATCTTGAACTGTTCGCAAAGCTCAGCAATCATTTTGTTGTTCAGATTGGTACCGTTGTCTGTAATAATCCGCTCAGGGACGCCGTATCGACAGATCAGGTTGTGCCGAATGAACCGTGCCACAACAGTCTTGGTTACTGTAGCATAGGATGCTGCCTCGACCCACTTCGTAAAATAATCAATCGCCACTAGGATGAAGCGATGTCCATTGGATGCCGTAGGTTTAATCTCGCCGATCATGTCTATGCCCCACATTGCAAACGGCCAAGGCGCAGTCAGAACGTTCAGGGGAACCGGAGGAACATGCACCTTGTCTGCATAAATCTGGCACTTGTGGCATGTCCTGGAATGTTGGTAGCAGTCAGCTTCCATTGTGGACCAATAGTATCCTGCCCGTAGGATTTTCTTAGCCATAGTATGTCCACTGGAATGCGTACCAAAGGTCCCTTCATGTAGCTCTTCCATGATTCGTTCTGCTTCAGTCTTATCCACACAACGCAGTAAAGTTGAATCATGGTTTCGCTTGTACAAGATGCCGTTGCTTAGGAAGAACTTGGCTGCGAACCTCCTTAGGAATTTCTTATCATTGACAGAGGCACCTTCAGGGTATTCCTGAGCTTCCAGATATCTCTTCACTTCGTGGTACCAAGGCTTCTCAGTGACCAATTCAGTTTCGAGATCACAACAGTATGCCGGTTCGTCCAATTTCCAGATGATGATCCGGGGAGCTTCATTATCCCATTTAACCTTGAACATTGAAGACATTGTAGCTAACGCGTCCGCTAACTGATTCTCTTCTCTTGGAAAGTTCTCAAAGGTTATCTCTGTGAAGTGGGGAATCAGGGTCAACACACATTCTCTGTAAGGAATCAGGTTTGGATGTTTCGTATCCCACTCTCCTTTGATCTGATTGATCACAAGAGCGGAATCTCCGAAAACACTTAGAAATTTGATCCTTAGGTCGATCGCAGCTTGAAGACCCATGATACACGCCTCATACTCCGCCATGTTGTTGGTACAGTTGAAACACAGCCGGGCAGTGAGTGGAGTATGAGTACCTTGTGGAGATATGATTATGGCGCCGACACCATTTCCCAAAGCATTGGAAGCTCCGTCAAAGTGCATAGACCATCGGGATCCTGGTTCAGGTCCTTCATCCGGTCCAGGTACTTCGCAGTCAGTTACTATCATGATGCTTTCATCCGGAAACTCGAAGTTCATTGATTGATAGTCATCTACAGCTTGATGAGCTAAGTGGTCTGCCAATACACTTCCCTTGATGGCTTTCTGGGTCGTGTACTGAATGTCGTATTCTGTCAAGATCATTTGCCATCTTGCAATTCTCCCAGACAGAGCAGGCTTTTCGAATATGTACTTTATAGGATCCATCTTCGAGATCAACAAGGTAGTGTGAGTCAGCATATACTGTCTCAGCCGGCGAGCAGCCCATACCAAAGCGCAGCAAGTTTTCTCAAGCAGTGAGTATCGGGTCTCACAGTCGGTAAACTTTTTGCTAAGGTAATAAATGGCGTGCTCTTTTCGGCCAGACTCGTCATGCTGCCCCAGCACACACCCCATTGAGTTGTCAAGTACTGTCAAGTATAGTATCAGCGGTCTCCCTTCAACCGGTGGCATAAGGATAGGTGGTTCTTGGAGATACTCTTTGATTTTGTCAAAAGCAACCTGACATTCATCGTTCCAACGCACTACCTGATCTTTCTTCAGCAGCTTGAAGATTGGCTCACAGGTAGCAGTCAGATGAGAGATGAATCGAGCGATGTAATTCAGGCGTCCTAAAAAGCCTCTGACTTCCTTCTCTGTCTTAGGAACTGGCATCTCTTGAATAGCTTTGACCTTAGCAGGGTCCACTTGAATACCTTTATCACTGACCACGAAGCCTAGCAACTTCCCAGATCTTACCCCGAAGGTGCATTTGTTCGGGTTCAATCTCAGCTTGTACAGTTTCAACCGGTCGAACAACTTCTGTAGATGATTTAGATGCTCTTCCTCAGTCTGGGACCTAGCGATCATGTCGTCCACATATACTTCGATCTCGTGATGGATCATATCATGAAATAAGGCAACCATGGCACGTTGGTAGGTTGCCCCAGCATTCTTTAATCCGAACGGCATGACCTTGTAACAGAAGGTGCCCCACTGAGTAACAAATGTAGTCTTTTCCATGTCTTCAGGTGCCATCTTGATCTGATTGTAGCCTGAAAAGCCATCCATGAAAGAGAATACCTTGTGCTGAGCTGTATTATCAACAAGGACATCAATGTGAGGTAAGGGGAAGTCATCCTTGGGGCTGGCCCTGTTCAGATCCCTGTAATCAACACACATTCTGACCTTGCCGTCCTTTTTAGGTACCGGCACCACATTAGCAACCCACTGAGGGTAAGAAGTCACTGCAAGGAAACCGGCATCGAACTGTTTCATGACTTCGGCTTTAATCTTCTCGGACATCTCTGGACGCATCCGACGTACCTTTTGTTTAACTGGAGGGCAGTCTTCCTTAGTCGGTAAGTGATGGACGACAATATCGGTATCCAACCCGGGCATGTCTTCGTAGGACCAGGCAAAGATCTCCATATAGTCATGTAACATCTTGGTTAACCGTTGCTTCACGCTGAGCTCTAGGTTAGCGCCAATCTTTACCTCTTTCCTGTCTGTTTCAGTACCCAGGTTTATGGTTTCCACTGGCTCTTCATGGGGTTGAATTGCCCTCTCTTCCTGAAGCAACAGTCTGGCAAGCTCGCCAGGCACTTCGCAATCATCTTCACCTTCGTCTTCGGCTAAGTTGATCGGATTTTCGAAGTTATAATTGGCAGTAGCAGAGCTGTTATCAGTAAGATCCAGAGTGGATTGGAACCTGTATGAGTGAGTGTGTGTGTAAATACAGCTGTTTTGAAAATTATGTAAAGGAAAAGAAAGACAGAAAAGGAACACAATATTTGCAATGTGAAAAATACGTCCAAGATTTTCATTCATGATGTATAAAATGACAGTTTGTATGCCCTCACAAATAGAACCACGGTGCCTCGGGTAAGACACCGGGCCATAGAGTTTATCATTGTTTATTACAAAATAACGAAACAAAGAAATTTATTACTTAGTAACAAAAGAAACAGGGAGATTGTCCTTCGCGCTCCAATTGTTAAGTCCACCGTCAGTTGCCGGGTAAATCCAGCTATCAAACTCAGCTTCATCAACTTCCTCTTCATCTCCAATAGCATTTATTCCATGAGCAGGCAGGGGAGCTGTCACCACATTAGGCTTGTCAGACGCCTCAAACTGTACCTCCTTAGCGTCAATGAGGTCTTGCAGCTTGTTCTTTAGTGCCCAGCAGTCGTCGGTAGAGTGCCCCGGGCTTTCTGAATGGTAAGCACAACGGGCATTCGGGTTGTACTTGGGGGATGCAGTATTTGGAAACTTTGGCGCCTCCCTGACAGTTACTAGATTAGTTGCGAGCAACTGTGGCTGGATCTGCGACAAGGTCATATTTAACCGGGTAAACTCCCTCCGGGGTCTTTCCACCTTCTGAGTATTGTTCGGCCGGGGAGCGGCAGCAGGCTTAGCAATCATGACCGCACTGACAGATTGGCGGTGTTCGTTTCTCTCTGATCTTCTGGAACCATACACGGCACTAGACTCCTTCTTGAACGGTTTCTTTTCCGAACTAGATGAGGATGTACCCTTTGCAATCTTCCCAGACTTTAATCCAGCTTCAATCCTTTCTCCAGTCAAGATTAAATCAGTGAAACCAGCAGAAGAATTCCCAATGAGATGGTTAAAGAATGGCCCAGATAGGGTCCCCAAGAACATGTCAACCAACTCCCGATCAGTCAATGGTGGCTGCACCCTGCCAGCCAGGTCTCTCCACTTCTGAGCGTACTCCTTAAAACCTTCGCTTGCACCTAACGCCATACCCTGGAGTTGGGTACGTGTGGGGGCAAGGTCGGCATTATACTGATACTGCTTGTAGAAAGCAGTAGCCAGCTCCTCCCAGTTACGAACTTTGGTCCCATCCAGCTGATAGAACCATTCGAGATGAGTCCCTGAAAGACTCTCCTGGAAGAAGTGGATCCATAGATTCTTGTCCGCAGAGTACGGCTGAATTTTCCGAACATAGGACCTTAAGTGCAGCTTGGGACAAGATGCCCCGTCATACTTGGAGAAGGTGGGTGCTTTGAACTTATGCGGGATAACCACACCAGTCGACAAACCCAGATCTCCGAAATCCAGCCCAGGTGCCTGTTGCACCTCCATAGCTTTCAGCCTGTCCTCCAGTTGTTTGTATCTGTTGTCTTCAGGAGGGTACTGCTCTTCATCAAAATCCGTCTCGTTGTCGGAGACCACGGGAGTAGGAACCTTGACTTCTGCCTGAGAAGGACTCCTGCCAACAGAAGAACCAGCCTCTTCATGTTGCAGAGTATTACCCAACCTTCGGCCCGAGTTGAATAGAACAGTTCTTCTTTTCTTCTTCTTCTCCTTCTTCAGGAGCATAGTCTTCAGTTCTTCTTGGCCTTTAGCTAGACCCATGATTAGTTCTTGAAACTGCGCATTCTGCGCCTGGAGAGCCTTGATTGATGTCTCTGTGGATTCAGATCCGGGATTCATGATGCTGAAATAAACAGCGAAGAACTGTAAGCAACCTGAAAAGGGAAAAACCTGCTATGCACATGATGTATGAAATGCGTATGCAATGCATTCAAGGGTTCGAAAGTTCAAATTTGTTGTAGACAAGAAAAGAACACACGTTATTATTAAAGAAATCATTGTTTAATACATCAAGGCCTCATGGGCAAAAAGTACAAAAATCAAGTCAATCCCAAAATACACTGCGCATCCTTTTCGGAGCTATGTAGGTGTTGAGGTTCCTCTCCTCATGCAACAGACGGGTGAGCTCCAAGACCTTCTTTTCACTGGCATGCAGACTAGTCTCAAGAGAATTCCTTTCCTCCTTAAGCTGGATTCAGCTCTTTTGCATCTCCTCCCAGGATGTGGGCATATCAGGGTGTTGAATAACATGAGACACTTCCCCTTCCAAGACAGGCTCTTTGATTACTGGAAGCATGTGAGGATAAGGCATCACTAACTTCTGGGAGCGGGCTCGTACCCACTTGAGATAAGGCTCCAAAGGGATGGAGTTCCTGTGCCCCAGTGTCTTGCTGTCTATCCTACTAGGCATCCTCCAGGCTCTGATAAATCTCTGACGAAGTCCTTGAGTATCACTGTCGAAGTCAAAAACTATGTCAGGAATCAACATGTCATGAGGACCGTCCCTCCGAGCGTAACCAAACTGTCTCCAAGCCAGGCATGGGCTATAAGTAATACCTCCTCTGATTCCAAGTAAAGGAACATTAGGGTACTCCCCACAACGATCAATGATAGTGACATCTCCTCGGGATCTAGGACACCAATGTATATCTGCATGTGTAAGAGTCATCAACCGTTGTGACCATCTCAAACCCCGCTCATTCTTCAGGACCGATTGGGGAAGGTGCGAAATAAACCACCTTCCTAGGAGAGGAGTGCAACACATAAGGACACCTCTTTTTCTCATGGTTCGAGTGTAACATGAGTGAAGGATGTCCCCCAGCAACGTAGGTATAGGATTCCTGGACATAAAGATCTGAACGGCACTGATATCAATGAGCTGATCTGGGTTAGGGAACAACACCAAACCATAAACAAGGAGGGCCACAACCTCTTCAAAAGCTTGCAAGTCAAGGGAGTTCCAACATTCATGGGCCTTCTCAAACAGAAACCTGGCTAAGAACCCTTTGATACCACTTCTGACTTCCCAATGTCCCTTGAGGTCAGATGACTGTAGGTGCAAGGCTTTAGCAATCTCTTCCAGCTTAGGTTCCTTTTCTGTACCGTTGAAGGGTAGCTGATCAAGGATAGGGATCTTCAGGAGCCGGGAGAACTCCTCCAATGTAGGTACCAACTGATAGTCCAAGAAGGTAAAGCAGTGATGCAGAGGGTCAAAGAATTGGAACAAGACCTTTATCATATCTTCCTCAATGTTGGTGTTGACCAAGCTGATGAGGCTTCCATGCCTGTCACTGAATGAAGAGTTCTCGGGAATCCTGGATATAAGCTCCTTAAGCTGAGGAGGGATCCTTACAAGATTGACCTGAATTGTCTTTCTACGGGCAGTTTCCATGTCCTACAAAACAAGAACAAAGATGAAAATTCGAACCCCTGAAATGGTTAGTCAATGCATATGATGCTGGATGATGTCATGATGCTATGATTAAACACACCACAGATATTTACAAGGACAAACATGTAGGGCAAACAAGGCACACAAGACAAGCCCTTAAGGTTTAAGGCCAGCATGGGGTCTGGGTGGTACCCTCTTGAGTTGGTGGGTTCAACCTGTCCTAATCAAAGTAACCGGGTTCTAAGGTTCCCAATATCACGGGATTGCTTTCATTGTTCATCGTTTCGATTTAGCCACTGAACTGGCGACCGAAATATTCCAGGAAAGCAACCCTCAACTGAGTGTAGTATCGAGTATCAACCAACCTCGGACTGCACCAAAGTCAGTTATCTCACTACCCTAAAGAGGCCAAGATTGTTCAATTAAGGTTCCTAAGGTCTGTTGATGCTTCGCGACACCACGCGGAGGCCCCGTACTCTCCTTGACTGAACTCAAGGGTTACCGGTACACACCAAAGTGCCACATCAACGTAGCAGACTGTTTCAACCATGTCGGTATACCCCGCACAGTTCCCTCACAGCCTTGTTGCTACTTTCTAAGAAAGGTATCCCCCAGATCCGGGTTTAGGATCTATAGAACTCCCAAGCGACCCACAATTTAAAGCACACAAGGAAAACAATTGAAAACATAGTTATAAGCTAGCCCTAAGGTACACCTCACTTTAAGTTAAGTCCCCAGCAGAGTCGCCAGTTCTGTGATCGGTGGATCTGGAACTGACTGTTTAACGCTGGTTTCGCGAAATGTCGCGGTAAGCAAGAGTCGCCACCGTCTTTTATTTTCTCCAATTGGAAAGGACAAAAGCACAGAAAAATTCCTTTAAAGAGATTGCTCTCGGTTCGGGAGGTAGGTTATAGAAAGGGAAGGTGTTAGCACCCTTTCTATCCATGGTTATCCATGGGCTCTTAGATACTTGCTCAATGTGTTTTCAAAATTGTTTGTTTGCTTTTCAATGTGGGTTTAAAAGTTTCTTTGAAAAATTTCAGATCGACTCGTACGTCAGAGTGTTTGAAAAAATTTGCTTTGAAAGCTTTTGAAAATGTCAGTGTGAAAAGTCTTTTTGTTTCGTTTTGAGATTAGAGCAAGTATCCTTGAGAACCTACCTACCCTAAGGAATTCGTCTGTGTAGATGTCCTTTAAAGTAGTGCCATCCCACCATTGAGAGGTAGGTAGCACCACCGTTGGAGGTGTTCGGGTCAATTCGAGTTTTAGGGACGTGGTGATCACCAGAGCAATGGGAAGACACCTTAGAAGCTACCCTCATGCCAGGTTCCCGGATCATGAGGACTTACTAAGACGTCCTCTACTCGACGACCACCTTTCGAAAGGCAACAGTGAGGCGTACCCTAGGGGTGGTGTGTGCGAATTGTGTGTCGTTTTCAGATATTTGTCTTTTCATGTTTGTTTGTGATCTACGCTTGATTTTAATTAAGACATTCATTCTTGCATGCATATTTAACAGTTATAAAGTTTGCGGAAAAATAAATCTAAGGCTATTACAAATGGCGCGGGTCCACATCGCCAAAATTAAAATCCAGGACCCGATTTGACGGAAAGTAAATAAAGAAATAAAATAAAAGTGCGAAAAGTTAAAGTTACATGGCTTTGGGAGATTTACATAATTATAATAAGCGATAAAGAAAAATGCGCGAAATAAAATAATTTAAAACAATGGGCGTTGGACCCTTTTACAAAAAATTAAAATTAATAGGAAATTAAAATTAAATGTTTTTGGGAATTTTATGTTTTTTAGGATTTAACAAGAAAAAGGAGTTAACTGAAATTAAATTAAATATTAGACCTAATTCTATTATTTTTTAAGTTTATTATGAAAATATTGACTTTTAACCTAATTTAATTCTAAATTAATTTATGTACATTTTTTAATTTATGAAAATAAATAAATAATATTATTATTCTGAAAAAAGGGGAAAAATAAAAAAAGAAAATAAAAGTTATTAAGCCTAAATTCTATTTTTTTGGATTTTTATTAAAAAGATTAAAATTATAACCTAATTAAACTAAATATTTACATATAATTTATTTATGAAAATAATTAAAAGAAATAAATATTATATTTGGCCTTTTCTGATTTTATGATGTTTTGTATTTTGTTAAAAATAATTAATTAAATAAACACAATTAAATAAAAGTAATTATTAAAACAAGAATAAAAATAAATAAAAAGATTAGGGAAGGCAAACCAGGGTGGGGTGTAGCCCCAGATTGTGAGGTACAGGCCTGGGAATTCTGGCCCAATTATTTGTGAGTTCGTTGACTTTTCCAGTTCGTATGCCAGCGTGTTGACTTGGTCCTAGCATGTTCTTTGCATCGTGGTCGTTGATCTGGTTGTGTAGGACGCGTGGATGATCATGCTTTGAGGTCCATGGTACGTCTTGGACATTAGCGCTACACATGATTTTAGATGGAAAAATAATAGGAAATTTTATACAGACCTGGGAATCGAACCCAGGTCTTGGACTTGGCAAAGCGACACCTGCACCACTGAAGCACTTTGAATTCTTTTAATATATATTAATCAACAAATATTATAAAAGAAAAAGGTTAGTCCCCTTTGAACTACGCGCGAGATTTTGAATTGGCCTGTCCCCGGATGACACGACATCATCGTCTTCCTCACCCTGTAAAACAAAACACTATGGGAACGGTTTTCGTAGCGTTGCAAAAAGGTGTCTATTGGAAAATAGCGATTAGAACCATGAGCTTCATAAATTGTTCGCGAGTATATCTTCTTCTTCGTCTCTAAGCGCTGAGTTCAACCATGGTATTCATGGGTCCTGATTTTTCCTCTATGCAAAAACCCCAATTCAGAAAACCTGCAACCCTAATATTTGACAATGGCAAAAACGCATATATGGCACAAAAAAGCAATTGAATGTAATGGTTAGCTTAGAAACATCATTATGAGCGAGAATCCATAAAGAAAAATGCAAAAGGATGCTTGATTTATGCTATGCGATTTCAAGAATTTTGCTTCACAGTTTGACTTATGGATACCAATTCAGAGCGTTTTGGTTGATGTTAATGATTGAGAAACGTTCAGTGATGCTTCAGGATGCTAATGGAATGAAAGTTGAAGCTTGAATCGACCTTGAAACTGGTTTTCAGTTTTTGTGTTTTATGGAAAAATTTCAATTTTGCAAAGGGTTCTTGGGGCGCAGCTTGCAGTGCTTAGGCATTAGGTTTGCCTTTCTGATCATATAGTGAGTGATTAGGTTAAGAAAAATTGGACAAAATCCATTGCTTTGATGATTTTTGAATATTTGATTTCAAGGATCTTTTCCATATCTTTTTCTCATGGTTTTTGGTTCAATCATGCTCAAATCTCATCAAAACTTGCCTAATTGGGATATGCACGTGATATTGAGAATAAACATGCATGAAAAGATTTTTTTAGGTTAAGTTTGATATTTTTCATGTATTAAAATCATTTAAATGAATTAATATTAATATAAATTCAAATAAATAATTAAAAAATATGAAAATACTTCCCTTTGGGCCTAATGGTCGTGCATAGGCTTGGCATGAAGAAACTTGGAAGAAAAATGGGCCCAATAGCAAATTTAGGCCTTTTGAAGTAATGTTGACTTTCAAAAATTTCCAAAAATTTCCCAACTTCCACAAGGCATAACTTGCTCAATTTTTAAGATTTTCACATGTTCTTGGACATTTTGGAAAGGTCTTTGAGTCCTTTAACCAATGCCTTTGGTCCCATGTCATTTTGATTTACCAATCTCAAGTTATGGCCTTTGACTTAAAGTCACTTTTTGTTGACTTTTGAAAATGACCTATAATGTTGAAATTGATAACTTTTTGTGAGAGCATTTCTTGGACTTGGAATATGAAGATGAGTTGTAGGAAATGTCTTTCTCTTCAAAATGAGCTTTGGATGGAATTTTTCTGATAATCCATGTGAAAGTTATGCCCTGGTCAATTTCAGTTGACTTTTTCAACTGTCCAAATATAGCAACTTTTGCATCTTTGATGATTTCTGAGCCAAATTTTGAGAATCATGATCAAGCATTGATCAAATGATGTTTGTGGCTTCAAAATGATATGTTGACCAAAAATTTGAACCTTTTACTGTCAAAATGACCATTTTGCCCCTATAGTTGACTGTAGTGCAATTTAGGGTTTTGACTGTGCAATTTTGAGCTGAATGCCTTGAAACTTGATATGAGGATGTTTGACCATCTTTGTAGGCATATGAGACTTGATTGGGCCTTTGAAAACTTCATTTTCTTGACCAGAACTCAAACCCTAGTTTTGACTGTATAGGAGACAGTTGAGCTGCACAACCCTTGGGGAATTTTGTGACTTGGCTTGACAAATTCTTGAAGAATATGGGAGGGCAAATTTTGGGGTACAACAGGGTGTCTTAGAGGTCACCCTTCTGTCCAAAAGATCCAGTTGCCTCGAAACGGTTGCCTCGGATACAAAGGATCTAGGACATTAGGGTTACTTCTAAGGTGTCCTACCATTGCTTTGGTGACCACACTGTCCCGATAATCGAATTGACCCGAACACCTCCAACGATGGTGCTACCTATCTCTCAATGGTGGGATAACACTATCTAAAGGACTCTTACACAGCCTAATTCCTTAGAGTAGGTAGATTCTCATGGGTACTTGCTCTCTTTCTAAAAACAAAAACAATTTTTCACACCTCACACTTTCTAAAAGTTTTCAAACAAATTTTTCATACACTCTTGAGGACAGATACAAGAGTTACTTAGAAACTTTTCAAACGAAACTTTTTCAAAACCCACACACACACTTGAAAAGCAAACAAATATTTTGAAAATATAAGAGCAAGTACCTAAGAGCCCGTGGATAACCACGGATAGAAAGGGTGCTAACACCTTCCCTTTCTATAAATCTACCTCCCGAACCGAGAAACATTCTCATAAGGAATTTTGCTGTGCTTTTGTCCTTTCCATGTTGGAGAACATAAAAGACGGTGGCGACTCTTGCTTACCGTGACATTTCGCGAAACCAGCTAAAAAATTGTCAGTTCTATTTCCACCGATCACAATCAAGTTGGAGCATCTTGAGGGAGGATGATCAGACACTGTTGATGTTTACTTCTTGAAGGATAAGGAGCAATGTAACAGTTGTTGATATATGAGTAGAGTGTGAACCCCTGATGTTTCTGAAGGTGATTGTTAAGTAACAAGGATAATTTTTAGAAGATGGAATTTAGAAAGTTGTGATGTTTCAGCATTGCTGGTGGACTGTGAAATTATCGCTTTGAGTAGCCCTTGCATAAGATTTCGATATTTGAACGATGATAGGGTGACAGATTGTTGTAGACCTTGTCGCGGGATCCTTGTGAGTGATTGTAAAAGTTGTTGAAGTTGTTGGAATATTTTGAATCGCGAGTCAGAGTCAGAAATGCGAGGAGATGAGTATGATTTCAGGAATGGTAAGTGTTGGTACTGGTACAAAGAAATTCTATTATGATGTTATTGTAAGGTGTGTAATAGTATGTCGCTGCATGACGTCGGTGTTCGCATTTTCGGATAACTTCAGAAATTCATATCTTAGGTTCTGAGTATCAGATTGATGTTCCGTTTGAACCTATGAGGAGATAGAAATATATTATATCCTATGGAAAGTGTTTTTGAATATGGTAGATGCATTCCTATATGGAGGGACTCTGAATTCGGTTACGGAGCTAGCGGCTTTTTGGGCATAAATGATTATTATTGCAGTTGTTCGAGACGAGGTCAAGCGTAATATGTTCTTGGCGAATAAGTCGAGAAATCATATGTTCGGAATTAAAAAGGATAGTCGTTCATCATTTCAAGTATGGGATTCATGTGAAGAAAGTTTTATGGAACTAAAGAAAAGATTGATGACTGCTCTGGTATTGGTTTTGCCTAATCTGAGTGAGTCATTTGTAGTGTATCATGAATGCGTCTAACATGGGACTTAGTGGTGTGCTAATGCTGAATGGACAAGTTGTTGCTTGTTCTTCTAGACAACTCATAGTTCATGATAGGAATTATCCTACGCGTGACTTAGAGTTAGTAGCAGTGGTGTTTATGTTGAAGATTTGGAGACATTATCTTTTTTGTTCTAGATTTGAAGTATTTAGCGACCATAAGAGTTTAAAGTATTTATTTGATCAGAAGGAATTGAATATGAGACAATGAAGATGGTTGGAGTTGTTGAATATGATTTTAGTTTGAGTTATCATCCAGGTAAAGCTAATGTCGTGGCTAATGCTTTAAGTCGAAAGACTTTACGTATGTCGGCATGATGGTTAAAGAGTTGGAGTTAATTGAACAGTTTAGAGATATGAGATTAGTTTGAGAAGTGACACCGAAGAGTGTTATGTTGGGGAGGTTGAAGATTAACAATAATTTTATGGATAGTATCAAATAAGCTCAGAAGTTAGATGTGAAATTGGTAAATTCGGTGGTTGGACACTATCAATCTGAGAATGATGATTTCAAGTTAGATGCGCATGAGGTGTTGAGATTCCGTAATTGGATTTGTATTCCTGGTGATGCGGAGATGAAGAAAGTAATTCTTGAGTTTGAGGATACTTAACCTTCGTGTGAGGCTAAGTGAGTGTAATGTGGACCGTGTAATACGTTGAGCATTGGTGTCTCATCAACAAAATCGAATGAGAGGGAAATTATGGGAGTATTTGTAAACCTCATTGGAAATTATTGGATTATGGTGCTTTAGGTTACTTGAGTACAAGTTCTAAAGGAACACTATTATAGTTCGGTAACGATGGTTTATACTCCATTATGGTAGTCGGCTATCTATTGACAAATTGAGGAACTGATCACCCTTAATCTCTTGTTGATAGTAGACAAGATCGTGTTGGACGGTGTAGACTTGTCTTGTTACCTTAATGGTGTGTAAATTGATTGATGTTATATCTTGAGGATAGTCACTCACTAGTTTGTGTGAATTAATAGATGAGTGGCTAGGAAAGAGTTGAGACATGTTGAATAATTCGGAGTAGCAGGTTTATATGCGAGCTAACGTCACAAAGTGAGAGATTGAGAATATCAAGTGAACAACATTTTTATGGTAGATGTTAACGAAAGTATGAAACTAGATTGGAACTTGTAAACTGTAGTTGTTTAGGTATTGGCTTGCATTTTTGGTAAAACCCAAGTGTATGTGTGAATGTCATGACTGATGTCATAACATTCTAGTTTAGTTTGTACTGACTCATTAGGTACCTTTGCAGAAAAATATTGTAATTCAAGTACTGATGTTTATAAGTGTGTATCTGAGCATTTTGCAAAATGATCACATTTTGCTAAATCAGTAGACAGGTTTTCTCAAATGTCATAACAGATGTTATGACATCCTGTTCTGAACTAACAGGTTTGCAGGTTGGATAAGTCTGAGTTTTTTCAGGAAAATAACTCAGTCTTTCCTGAACAGAATCCTGCGTTTTCTGAGGGGTAACCTAGCTCAACCCTAACCTGGTTAATAAAGTCCTGTGACCTGGTCTTTAGGTCAAACGGAATTAACCCTAGGTTTTTGTGGAAACCCTAACTGAAGTTGCAGCTGCTATATATTCAACAGAGCTGCTGTTTTGCAAGGCATCCCTTTTATTGATCAGAAGATCATTTGTAATCTGTATAGGTTTGATTATTGTACTCCAAGCAATTATCATTGTGATAAGTGACTTGGAATAGGTTTCTAATTGTAAGGGTTGTGTAGCACTCAAAGCTTTGAAGCAAGAGTGTTTGAATGTTCCTTGACTAAAGCTGTGAAGCAGAGTCAAGTTAGTTGTGTGGATCACTCAAAGCTGTGAAGCAAGAGTGATTGTGTTGCTTGATTAAAAAGCTATGAAGCTTAATCAAGTGTTTGTTTTTGAAGAGTGTCTTCATCAATTCTTAAGTCAAATTATGTTATGTATCACTGCTGTGATTGAGGGGGAGTGAGTAGGAACTCAGGTTTAAGTTGTACTTAGATTGGAATTGCATTGGGTAGGTCTTAAGTGAAGGAGATAAACTGGTTGGTTTATTCCTGAATTAACATCTCTTATAGTGGATTTCCTCCCTGGCTTGGTAGCCCCCAGAGTAGGTGTTGTTGCACACTGAACTGGGTAAACAATTGACTGTGTTCTTTATTGCTTTTGTATTTACTGTCATATAGTAAGTCAGATACGGTGTCATAACATTGAACGTGACATTGAGTATCTGCAGCCAGAATTTCAATTGGCATCAGAGCAGGCACCCTGCCTGTATTACTGGGTGAGATCTAGGGATATCACTTTCTGGCACTATGGACAAAGAAGGAGTTTTTGGAAATAGACCACCCATTCTGGATGGAACTAATTATGACTACTGGAAACCCCGTATGATTGCCTTCCTAAAATCTCTGGACAAAAAGGCTTGGAGAGCTGCTGACAAAGGATGGATTCATCCCACCATAACTGAGAAAGATGGGACAATCAGTCTGAAGCCTGAGGAAGATTGGAGTAAAGAAGAAGATGAGTTAGCCCTGGGAAATTCCAAAGCTTTAAATGCCTTGTTCAATGGAATTGATAGAAACATTTTCAGATTAGTACATCAATATGAACTGGCCAAGGAAGTTTGGGACACTCTCAAAACTACTCATGAGGGCACTTCCAAAGTAAAAATGTCAAGGCTTCAGATGTTGACCACCAAGTTTGAGAATCTAAAAATGATGGAAGATGAAACCATTCATGAGTTTCACATGAACATCTTGGAGATTGCCAACACCTCAGGAGCACTGGGAGAAAAGATGTCAGAAGAAAAACTGGTAAGGAAGATTCTCAGATCCTTGCCTAAAAGATTTGCAATGAAGGTAACTGCCATAGAGGAAGCCCATGACATCAGCAAGTTGAAAGTGGATGAACTTATTGGGTCTCTTCAGACTTTTGAGATGGGGATCACTGATAATGGTGACAAGAAGAACAAAAGCATAACACTTGTATCCAACACTGATGTTGAAAACAAGGAGGATGAAGAAGAAAATATATCAGAAGCTATTGCCATGCTTGGAAGACAGTTCAACAAGCTCATCAAAAGAATGGATCCAAAGTCAAGGTCTAATGTTCATAACATTCCCTCTGACATTGACAGTTCCAGCAGAAGACCAAGGTCAGAAGATAAGGGAAACCAAGGCAGAGGTATTCAATGCCATGGATGTGAAGGATATGGACATATTCGAGCTGAATGTCCTACCTTTCTTAAGAAACAAAAGAAAGGAATGACTGTTACTTGGTCTGACTATGATTCAGAAAGTAATTCTGAAGAAGAATCTGCCAAACTAGTTACTGCTCTAACTAGTGTTTGTACTTCTGAAAGTGACACTAGTGATGAAGAAGTGACATTTGAAGAACTGGCTGATACCTACAAGAAATTGTGTATCAGAAGTGCTGAAGTCTGTGTGCAGAATGAGAAACAATCAAAACTCATTATAAAGCTGGAGGCGGAAAAAAGGGCAGATCTTGAAACTATAAGTCACCTAGAAGGGGAAGTTCAATTACTGAACTCACAACTGAACCAAATGACAAAATCTGTCAAGATGTTGACCAATGGATCAGATAAATTGGAAGAGATCCTACAAGTGGGACAAAATGTGGGAAACAAATCTGGTCTAGGATTTGTGGAAGCTAAGAAACCTGGTGCAGACAAGAAGATCAGGCATGTTAAACAATTGTCAAAGCAGATGTCTCAATACAACTCTCAACATCAAAAATACATGAAGAAAAAATACCAAAGATGGAGATGTCATCATTGTGGGAGGTATGGACACATAAAGCCCTTCTGTTTCAAATTGCATGGATACCCTAATCAAAACTCAGGTGCTAAACCTAAGCCAAAAAGGGTGCCACATACTCCTCATTGGAAGAAAAAGGCTACTGCCCTGATAGCCCATACTTCCCTGAGAGTGTCTGCAAAGGAAGGCTGGTACTTTGACAGTGGATGTTCCAGACACATGACTGGATTCAAAAATCTCCTCAATAATGTTATGCCTCACACCACCAGTTTTGTGACCTTTGGAGATGGTGCTAAAGGTGAAGTCAAAGGAGTTGGTAATTTGGACTGCCCTGGAGTTCCAAGTCTGAATAAAGTACTGCTGGTAAAAGGGCTGACTGCTAATCTCATTAGTATCAGTCAATTATGTGATCTAGGATTCAAGGTCAACTTCTCAAGATCTGAATGTCTAGTAATTAATGAAAAACTAGAAGTTGTAATGAGAGGAATCAGATCCAAAGATAACTGCTACTTGTGGCAGCCTGAGAGCACTGATATCTCCACTATGTGTCCAATTATCAAAGAAGAAAAAGAGATGAAACTGTGGCAGCTTAAGCTTGGTCCTCTTCATCTAAGAAGAATGAAAAGAGCTATTTCTATGGAAGCAGTCAGAAGAACTCCAAAACTACAGGTTGATAATATCTGTGATGTGGCAAATAAACTTGAAGAAGGATGTGTTGTCAGAACCATAAGTCATCTTGACAAGGATGTTGGAAATAACAAGTCTAATAAATTCTGTTTCCCTGAAGAAATGAGGCTTGAAGTCTCCTCTCATATAACTCTCCATCAAAATGGACTGGACAAACAGAAAATTATTCAAGAATCAACCAGAACTATGATTCATATCAAAAGAATGCCTTCCCAATTCTGTGCGGAAATAGTTGCTGCTAGGAAAAACTGTTCTCAAAACATCTGGTCAAAACAGATGCTCCCTGAGTACAATGTCACACAAGATGTTGTGACATTGTGTTGTGACAATCTGAATACAATCAACATTTCCTTGAACCCTATTAACTTTGAAGAGAAGAAGTCATTTAAACTGTAACATAGTTTCTCTAAGCTTCAGCTGACTGATTCTTCTACCAAGGCTCTTGTTGGAAATAAACTTGAAAATTTGAGGGGCAGGTTGGGTATTCACCAACATAAGAAATTATAGCAATTAATTTTGCTTAAAACAAAGGTTGAAGGAATTAATTTTATTAAGTCTATCTTTAGTGGGTTAATCATATACTTTCACAATTCTTTCAAAATCTTTAAGAAGTTGAAAAGACTCCCTTTTACCCCCTACCTCTCTCGTCCTTGCAACCTGTTTCCTCCTCTCAATCAAAGATTTTTCTCAAACTGCTACCATTACTCAAAGTCAATCAAAATGTCTCAGACATCGTCTTCAACCATGGCGACTTCGTCATCCTCATCATCGTCATCATCTGACCAAGACTCTAGGGCAATCACCACATGCATAGAATCTGAAGTTCTTGAGGTCACTCCTCTCAGAGAGATGGCAACTGATCCAGCCAAAGTCAAAAAGCACAGAACCAGACATGCAGGAAGAGCTCAAGCTACAGCCTCTGGTAATTCTTCTCATCCTTCTTCTTCTGTACCAAATAGAGAAGGATCAGTTCAAGTTCATCAAGCTATTGCTAGGCTGGTTACTAGTATACTGAGTGGAAACCAATCTGTACCGGGAATTTCTGTCCCTTTAAATCAATCAGAAAGTCCAAATGTGGAAGTTTCTGTGAATGTAGATGTCACTGAGAATGTTGTGACACAAAAAGACAACATTTAGAACCCTTCAGAAAAGGCTGTTGATCCACCTATCATTGATGTGGATGAGGATTACTCAGATAATGATCTGATTGCTAATGTGAACCCTAGCATAGCTAGGAGATTGATGAAAAGAAAGAGTAGTCAGAATGATAAACCTAATGCTAAGAAATCCAAGGCTGAAGGCATGGCTGAGAAAAGTATTCAGACAAAAGGGAAGAAGGCCCAGGTGCATACTGCTAGACAACCAATCTCTAAGAAGAGAAAAGAACCTGAATCTTCTGATTCTGATGAGGAATCAGAATTTGAGATTGATATTGAAGAAACTCCTATCAGAAGGAAGCTCCCCTCCAGCAAAATTGCTAGAGTGCCTGAAGTCCCAACAGACAACATCTCTTTTCATCATCCTGACAATGCAAACAGATGGAAGTATGTTTGCTTAAAGAGAATAGCCTTAGAGAGAGAACTCAGCAATGATGCCTTGGAGTGCAAAGACATCATGGACCTGATCAAGAATGCTGGACTAATGAAGACAGTGATAAAATTTAACAAATGTTATGAAAATCTGGTCAAGAAGTTTGTAGTGAACTTGTCTAATGATTGTGCTGATGGAAGGTCAGCTGACTTTGAAAGTGTTTTTGTTAGAGGAAGAAGGGTCAAGTTCTCTCCATCAGAAATCAACAAGTTTCTTGGAAGAACAAATGAGGATTGTCCTGATCTGGAGGCAACTGACAATGAAGTTTGTCAAACCATCACAGCCAGGCAAGTAAAGTGCTGGCCCTTGAAAGGCAAGCTGAATGCCAGTAAACTCAGCATGAAATTTGCTATCTTGCATAAAATAGGTGCAGCCAACTGGGTGCCTACAAATCATAAATCAACTATCTCCACAGGATTGGGGAGATTTATTTATGCTGTGGGAACCAAGACTGCTTTTGACTATGGCAGGTACATCTTTGAACAAACTTTAAAGCATGCTGGCAGTTATGCTGTCAAAGGACCAATTGCCTTTCCCTCCCTCCTTTGTGGAATCATCCTTGCACAATATCCTGATATCCTTGTGGCAAGAGATACAGTCTGCAAAAGAGCTCCTGCCCTTGGCTTGCACTACAAACTGTTTCAGGGATCTCATGCTCCAGACATTGTCATAGCATCAGCTGAGACATCGTCTGTGAAGACCCAGTCCAAGACATCAGATGTCATAGATGTTTTAAAAGAAACTTGCAAAGAGCTGGATGCTAGAAAAAGGACCCTAGAAACTCTAATTGCCAGGCTAGAAAAGGAGGAAGCTGAAGAAAATAGAAGGGAAGAAGGTGTAGAAGCTGAAGGTCATCTCAACATTGAAGAAACTAGCTCCTCTGAGTCTGATGACAGTGCTTGAAGGTTGGTTGCTGTTTGGTGGTGTTGCTGGTTGGTGCTGATATCTGGTGGAGTTTGGAAGTGTGTTCAGTTCTTTTTTCTGCTGCTACTCTTATTAACTGTTTTTGGATAACTGTATAATCACTATGAACATGTATCTTTGGCCCATTTGTGGCTAAAGAGGGGGAGAATATTTTGGTACTTAATATGTACTTGCTCAATTAGACATTCTATTTTTCTGCAGTCATTTATTTCTGCTGCTATCTATCTCTGATTGCTTAGGGTCTTTAGCCAAAAATCTGCCAAAGGGGGAGTTTGTAGTTGTTTAGGTATTGGCTTGCATTTTTGGTAAAACCCAAGTGTATGTGTGAATGTCATGACTGATGTCATAACATTCTAGTTTAGTTTGTACTGACTCATTAGGTACCTTTGCAGAAAAATATTGTAATTCAAGTACTGATGTTTATAAGTGTGTATCTGAGCATTTTGCAAAATGATCACATTTTGCTAAATCAGTAGACAGGTTTTCTCAAATTTCATAACAGATGTTATGACATCCTGTTCTGAACTAACAGGTTTGCAGGTTGGATAAGTCTGAGTTTTTTCAGGAAAATAACTCAGTCTTTCCTGAACAGAATCCTGCGTTTTCTGAGGGGTAACCTAGCTCAACCCTAACCTGGTTAATAAAGTCTTGTGACCTGGTCTTTAGGTCAAACGGAATTAACCCTAGGTTTTTGTGGAAACCCTAACTGAAGTTGCAGCTGCTATATATTCAACAGAGCTGCTGTTTTGCAAGGCATCCCTTTTATTGATCAGAAGATCATTTGTAATCTGTATAGGTTTGATTATTGTACTCCAAGCAATTATCATTGTGATAAGTGACTTGAAATAGGTTTCTAATTGTAAGGGCTGTGTAGCACTCAAAGCTTTGAAGCAAGAGTGTTTGAATGTTCCTTGACTAAAGCTGTGAAGCAGAGTCAAGTTAGTTGTGTGGATCACTCAAAGCTGTGAAGCAAGAGTGATTGTGTTGCTTGATTAAAAAGCTGTGAAGCTTAATCAAGTGTTTGTTTTTGAAGAGTGTCTTCATCAATTCTTAAGTCAAATTATGTTATGTATCACTGCTGTGATTGAGGGGGAGTGAGTAGGAACTCAGGTTTAAGTTGTACTTAGATTGGAATTGCATTGGGTAGGTCTTAAGTGAAAGAGATAAACTGGTTGGTTTATTCCTGAATTAACATCTCTTATAGTGGATTTCCTCCCTGGCTTGGTAGCCCCCAGAGTAGGTGTTGTTGCACACTGAACTGGGTAAACAATTGACTGTGTTCTTTATTGCTTTTGTATTTACTGTCATATAGTAAGTCAGATACGGTGTCATAACATTGAACGTGACATTGAGTATCTGCAGCCAGAATTTCATAAACCATATATTTGACGAAAATTTTAATGAGGGCGGTGACTTAAAATGGATGATCAGAGTTGCGCAGCTGAAGCGTGATGTGGCGCAGTTTCTATGCGTGTACGACTCGTTAGAAGTGAAGGACTAAATATCAGAAGCCTATGGGAAGGATATGTCTTGATCTACATGTTTGATTTGGTGGATTGTTGATATAAGGATGATGTGCCAGGATATTGTATTTTCTCATAAATATTTACTGATTTTATAAGGGTATTAATATGGTTGTTGGTTGATGGTGAGTTGTGTGCATATTTGTTTTGTTATGTTGTTAAGTTGATGTTATAATGATTTTGTTCCCGTTTCCGTGATGTTGTTTTTGGTTACCGTAAACGATGGTTAGTACCCCATAATATGAAGTAGTTGATTATGTTGGCTAGGTTGATGTCACTATAATGGTGATACGATGATATGAATAAAATTGTTGATAATTGATACACACACGCACACACACGCACGCCCACACACACACACACACACACACACACACACACACACACACACACACACACACACACACACACACACAGGAATGAAGGTGTGTATGTGTTTGGGTGTTGAAAATGTTGTTAAGATGATAATGTTATGTTGTATGTCCAAGTATAAGTGTGTTACCACTTTAAATGTTGATATGTTAAAATATTGTTGAAGTGGTTGATAAGTTGTTAACAATTATGTCGCGAGGGTGTTGAATGATTAGCATGTGTGTATTTGATTTAAATCGTGTTGAGTTATTGTTATGTTGGGAAAGTAGCAGTCAAAGTGTTGCCAAACGCGACTTGGAAATCAGAGAGTTAGATGCGAAGTTCGCATTAAGATTAGTAGTATCGAGTAGATTTTCGAGGACGAAAATATTCTAAGTGGGGGGGAGTTGTAACGCCCGATAATTTAATTAATTATTTAATTAAATTATTTTTCGATTAATTGTTGATGTTGTGAAATGTTGATTTAAGTTGTCATGTTGTTAGTTGATTATTTGGTTGGTTAAGTTGTAGAAATAGTATTGGAATAAAACTAGATTTATTATATGGGCTTAATTAATTATTGTTGGTAGTAAAAGTGGGGGTGTTGAGATTAGGCACAATGGAATTATTGAGGATGATAGAATAATAGTGTTATTATATTGATTAAGTTGAATAAGAAAAATAAATTATACGTGACAGTTAGGAAAATAGGTTTTGTCAATTAGAAGAGGAATAAGGGTTGGAAGAGAGAAAGAGAACATAGAAGTTGCAGAGCAAAGGGAAGAGAGGCAAAGCTAGGTTCGATCGAAGAATTGTAGAGTGGTCTCCAATACAAGGTAAGGGTGTCGTTCTGACTCTATAATTGGGTATATGATTAATATTATGTGGGGATTGAGTTGTATGAGATTGCTACTGTGTATAAATGCTATTGAGAAACATGTCGAATCATCGTCTATTTCATGCTGTTAATTGTGTAAAATGGTCGTTATTGTAAAATTGTTGTTTCGGTAAAAATTGAGGTTGCTACAAATATATAATTGTTTTGGTATGAGATCGGTAATCAGAGAAACTTATTCGAGGTTCTGTGTTGAAAAATATGTGAACAGTATACGGTGTCGAAGGGACAGGGTGTACCAAAGGGCACACAATGGAGGAGTGTGTCGGGAGGGAGAAAGAAGGGTGTCGATCGACACTATACGGAGAGAAGAGTGTGCCGAGTGGCATAACCTGTGTGCCGAGGGGCACATAGTATGCCGAGGGGCACATAGTGTGCCGAGGGGCACGCACTCATAAACCTCAAATTTTATTTTGTTGTGTTGTCTGCTACTTTAATAATTAGTTACTAATTGTTATCACAGAAGCAATGAACTATAGGTAGCAGACATTAAGTAATCAATATTTACTATAGTCTTAGCAAGTTAATCCACAAAAGAGAATAATCAAATAAATATAGAATATATATATATATATATATATATATATATATATATATATATATATATATATATATATATATATATATATATATATATATATATATATATATATATATATATATATATATATATATATATATATATATATATATATATATATATATATATAAGTTAGTTAGTTTAGTTACAAAATTGTTATGTAGAAGAGTTAGCAAAAATAAATAATAGCAGAGACTAATTATTAGTTACTGAAGTAAACAAATTTTAGATTAGCATATATAGCAGGTAGAATTAATACATGACAGAATCAAAATGCTTAGCAGGGACAATTATTAAGTTGTTGTGACGATGTTGTTGTTAATTGTTGAAGTTGTAGGTAGTGATGAATTTTGTTGTGTTGCTTGTATTGATTGGCTAAAACTAAGTTGTAGGCTATTAACAGTATAATAGCATAGTACATGTGGCAGGAATAAGTTGATAGTAGGAGTTAATTGTGAAATAGTAACAGAATGCTATTAGCAATAAAACAACATTAGAGGATTAATTAGTAGCACTAGTAGTAGTAGTAGAAGTTATTGATAGCAGTACTAACTTATATAATAGTAGCAACAGGTTAATATTAGAGAAACCTTCGCAGAACATATAATAGCCAAATATAGACGTATAACTGAATAATTATGTAGTGTTATTGCAATGAGTTTCGATTGTATTTGTGAATTTTTCTATGTTGTTGTAATGTCAATATTGTTGACGATGCGAAGTTGCGGCATATACCGATGTTGTTGAAATGCCTCTAATTCTTGGCAGATATTATGTTGTAGGCTTGTGGCCAAAGTTGAATTATGTTGAGTTGATGTTGAATTGTTGTTGATGTTGTAGACCGATGGCCAACATTGATTTATGTTGGGTTGTTGTTGTTGATACATTCATGTTGTGTCGCATACATCGCATATCAAGTTGGAGCTGATGCTCGTTAAGTTGGCCTGGATTGGCAAAATATTAAGTTGAAGGCTTATGCCTTGTTGATGCCTCTATTTATTGGCAGATTATTAAGTTTGGAGTTTTGCTCCGTTGATACCACGTGCATGTGTATAAAAACAAGTCCCATTTCATGTTGCATCTTGAGTTGTTGTGATGATGAATTAGTTGTGATATTATGTTGATGACTTGGTTGGAATGGATGTAGTTTAAAAGATATGAAGCGGTGATTTTGTATGATCTAATTCTAATATATTATTTATCATACATTCTATTATATTGTCTGATATCTCACCCCTTCTGTTTGAATGTTACCCCTATGTTGATAACGTGCAGGTAATCCAGAGTGAAAGTTGTTTACCTTCATTAGTTCGAGTCGATGTCGTCGCTCTGATACGTAACACTCGAGGGATGAACACTTGTGGCTTTATTGTTGTTATTATTTCGGTTGCTGAACTTTAAGTTGTTTTTCGTTGAATGCTTGTTATTTGAAGTTGTTTCGGTTGGACAAAAATGTTATGTCATTCGAGTTGAAAATTGTGATTCCGCCGCTTAAGTAATAAAGTCGTTTCGTTTTAAAGACTAAAATTGTTATTATCTGTTCATCCGATGATTTAAGTGTTATGCATTTGTTTTACATGCGATTAAATGTCATTATTATAAGTTGAAAGTGTAGCATCCTATTTATATGTTGAAACTTTATAACTATGATTTTATTAATATTTACCGGGTAGAAATGGGGTGTTACACAACCGCACACCTCCTACAAGAAACCAAGACTCCCCTTCGTTCAAGAAGAGGAAAGACAACTGGAAGATCGATCGTGCTCGGCTGCCTTCACCCTAGCCAAAGCACAAACGAAGGAGCCCTTCCCCCTACAAGATAGTGATGATCGACGGGGATGAAACTATCACTCCCCCTCTCCATCTCTTGCAGGTAGTGAGGATGACGATCCCCGTGGCCCGCTATCGAGGGAGATTACTGAGGCCCCACTCCCTGTCGGCTTGGAGAAGCCACCTCCATTGGGAACCTATGACAGGACAACAGACCTTGACGAGCACATCGAGAACATTGACGCTCTCCTCGACTACCAAGGGGTCAGGGGAGCCATCAAATGTAGACTCTTCCCAACCACTCTCAGGAAGGGGGCGACGTTGTGGTATAAGAGCCTCCTCAACGAATCCATCACCTCATGGAAGCAGCTCGGAGGATATTTTTGAGGCATTTCACCACCTCTCATCGACACCCGAAATCGAAGGTTTCGCTTGAAGCAATCATACAAGGCAGTGATGAGTCTATGCGGGTATATATTGAACGCTTCAACAAGGAAGCAGTCCAAGTCTCAATGACGGACAACATGAATAAGTATCTCCTCGAGCGCGGGCTTCGTCCCCGCAGTGACTTTGCCAAAGCCGTAGGCATTGAGACACCGGCCACGCTCGACTCCCTCCTCCTCAAGGCCCATGCGTACATACAGTATGAAGAGAAGAAAGCAGCCAACGGCGTAATGGAATTTAGGCACCGAGAGAGTGCCAAATCCTCAAAGAACGACGAGCCCTCGACATCCCGTCAGGGAGAGAATAAGCAGGAAGGTAAGTCTTGTGATTCTAAAGACTACAAGGGGCCAGCCAATCGTTTTCACGACTACACCCATCTAACTACATCAACGGGGCGTATTCTTTCTGAATGCGCCAATTTTGAATTCAAGCAAGTCGGGGTGCGCTTCCCCTGATAAAAACCGTCCAAGCCGGGAACCGACAAGAGCAAATATTGCAGGTTCCATAAAAGTCACGGGAATAACACGGAGGACTGCATTCATCTCAAGGATGCAATCAAAATACTGATCAGAGACGGGCACCTCAAGCAGTATAAAAAGGCACACAGTTGGGTCGGTGAAGAGGAGATTCGACCAACTCATCGAAGCCAACTCAGATATGGATGCCACGCTCGATAAATTCCGAGGAGGCTCTCATCCCCTCGCCTTCAACAGAGAAGAATTATCGGGCGGGGGCCCAAATTCGAGCATCCCACTACTCGTGAGAGCTCATATGGAAAATTTTGATGCGCGCCGCATACTGGTTGACCAAGGCAGCTCGGTAGACATCATGTACGCCCAGTTATTCACCACTTTACAACTGAATGAGAGCCACCTAACCCCTTACGTAGGATCTGATCTCCAGGGCTTCAATGGAGCCAGCGCGAAACCCTGGGGATATGTCGAGCTGATCGTCACATTCGAGAGAGGGGTAACGGATAGAGCCATCAAGACCCAATTCTTGGTGGTAGATTGCTCATCTCTCTACTAGTACATCTTCGGGAGACCCAGTCTCGTCGAACTCATCGTAGTCCCTTCTACCCTGCATCTCAAGATAAAGTACTACACCACTGAAGACTTAGTCGTTACCCTCCAAGGGGACACCCAAGCAGCCAGAAGGTGTTTTGAAGCTTCAACGAAGGGCCTCAGTTCCATCAGCGTTCAACCTCGGACGACCACTGGAGCCATACTGTCCTCCAGCTCCAAGGAAGTCAAGCCTCTGCCGAGGGTTGATACCATTGACCTCGACAATCGCTTCTGCAAGGAAGACCATGTCGAGCAAAGAAGGAAAAGAAAGGAGCCTATGGTCGAAGATGAAGGGTCGACCTTCTCTACTGATTGCAACAAACTCTCGAGTCACGCACGGCCCATCCCGGACGGCGACTTCGAGCTAGTTCCCCTCGGAGAAGACCCCACTAGAGGAGTGAAAATTGGAGCAGACCTCCCCGACCTGGAAAAAAGGAAACTCAAAGCTTGCCTGCGGGAGAATGTTGATATGTTTGCCTGGAGTGCGGCCGAGATGCCCGATTTAGATCCAGAGATCGCATGTCATCACTTGACTATAGATCCTGCCCTAAAGGCAGTCGTGCAACGCAGAAGAAAGCAGTCGTTTGAGAAAGCAAAGGCTGCAGAACTAACTGTAAAAGACCTCCTAGAGGCACATTTTATTTCTGAAGCCCAGTACACGACCTGCCTCTCAAATGTAGTTCTTGTGAAAAAATCTAATGGAAAATGACGCACGTGTATTGATTATACCGATCTCAACCGGGCTTTCCCGAAAGATGCTTATCCCCTCCCCGATATTGACAAACTGGTCGACAACTCGATTGGTTTTAAATTGCTATCGTTCATGAATGCATACTCTGGTTATAACCAAATCCCCATGGCAAAAACAGATAAAAAATACATCGCTTTCATGACCGTGTCAGACAACTATTACTACAATGTAATGCCCTTCACCCTGAAAAACGCGGACGCTACATATCAGCGCATGATGAACAAAGTTTTTCGCAATGAGATAGGCGACATGCTCGAAGTCTATATGGACGACATGATCGTCAAGTCCACCGAGGAGCTCGACCATGCCGCCCACTTAAAGAAAGTGTTCGAGCAAGCTCGAAAGTGCAAGATTCGATTCAACCCAGAAAAGTGTATCTTCGGCATACATGCAGAAAATTTCCTCGGATTCTATCTAACGGAATGAGGCATTGAGGCAAACCCCGACAAATGTCGGGCATTTCCCAAATTTTCGAATTTCTTGTAGGTTATAGAGATATTGAAAATTAAAAATAATTTACTTGGTATTTGTTGGAAGTTTTAACGTTAGAAGTGATAGTTAGTAGTTGTTATTAAAGAATTTGTTTCGGTATTAAACTTTGATAATTTTGATTTTTGAATTTTAAAGCATAAAAATTGATTCTTTAATTAATGAAATTTAATATGATTTGATTTTTTAAAATTTGTTTTGATGTAGAACGGGAAATCTTTTGACCATATTATATTAATTTTATAAAAATTGATTCAATTAATTAAGTATCATTTTATTTTATAATTTTCTTTAAAAAAATATCATATGATCAGTAGATAATCATATCTGATATCATGACATGATACAAGAAAATTGCATTAATATCTTCTCATAAAAAATTTAAAGATAATTTATTTTTATTTTAATCTAATAAATAACATAAAATACTTGTTTAATTTTTAAATAAATTATATTAAAATAATTGAAATAATGTTAATTTAAATCTTCAAAATTATGAAAATGATAAAGTACTATTTATCAAACGATTTTTTATGTATTTTCTTTAAACATTAAAATCATATCAAATCTCACATTAAAGAAAATTGTCAAACATTAATATTTTTGATTTCTGAATTTCAAAAAATAAATATTAATTCTTTAATTAATGAAATTTTATTTTATTTTATTTTTAAATTTGTTTTGATCTAGAACGGGATATTTTTTTACCACATTATTTTGTTTTTATAAAAAATGATTCAATCTATTAAGCATTTTGAATTTCAAAACATAAATATTAATTCTTTAATTAATGAAATTTTATTTTTTAAATTTGTTTTGATCTAGAACGGGATTTTTTTTACCACATTATTTTGTTTTTATAAAAATTAATTCAATCTATTAAGTATGTTTTTGTTTTATAAATTTTTTTTAAAAATATCATATGCTTCATAGATAATCATATCTAATAACATGATACAAAAACAAGAAAATTGATCTAACATTTTTTTATAAAAATTTAATGTAATTTATTTTTATTTCAAATCTAATAAATAACAAGAAATATTTTTTTAATTTTTAAATCAAATTATATTAAAATATTATTGATTCAATCCATTAAGTATGATTTTTTTATAAATTTATTTTAAAAAATATCATAAATTTGATGAAAAAATTATATATAATATTATAACATAATACAATAAAAAATACTTAACTCCTTCTCTTAAGAATTTAAGATGATTCATTTTAATTTCAAACTAATAGATAATAAATATTTATTTATTTTTTAATCCAAATTATTTATATATATATATATATATATATATATATATATATATATATATATATATATATATATATATATATATATATATATATATATATATATATATATATATATATATATATATATATATATATATATATATATATATATATATATATATATATATATATATAAAATTGTGCTTTTGGATTTTTAATAGTTACATATTTTTTAGTAAGATAGTTGAAATTATTTTTTATTCCTAATTCGATATTATAGTATATTTATTATAAATAAATAAAATATTTTATATATTATTTTATAATATATCCTTTAATAATTAATATTATTTATCTTTCAATAATATATTATTTTATAATCTCTCCTTCAGTAATTATTTTATCATTCAATATATGTTTTATTTACTTAAAAAATATGAATTTTCTTTCATTAACTAATTTATTCTTTAATAAAATATTATTTTTTTATTTCTTCTTCAATAATAATTAATTTTTGTTTACTTACAAAAATAAAATAATATTTATAAAAAAAAAATCTTAACTAAACCGGATAATAACTTATCGTTTAATTGTTACGACCAATCTATATATTATTTTTTAGAAAAGACAATAATTAAAAGACAATAGAAAAATATTAATTGAATGATAATAAAAAAATTGGAAAGCAATAATTGAACAATAATAATAAATTATATTAAAATTTTAATTAATCAAAATTCATTTTTTAGTTTTTTCTATTAAAATATATATTATTTATAAAATTTTGTTACCACAGCAATAGAGAAAAGGGATAGAACGAAAAACCGTTTATTTTTATGGAACTGTCCCTTTCACGAAACCAAGCACCACTTATTAACCTAAAATTTTAAAGTGATAAATGGGTAAATTATATATGCTCAAGTCTCCATATTTCTATTCAATGTGAAATTATTTCACCACTTACTCACACTTATTATCTAAGAGTCTCCCTAAGTGCGAATCAACGATACTCCCCTTATTATTATTTAACACTCCCCCTCAAATGTAAAGTTTCCCTCTCAAGACACTTGTACCGCCCCCTCAAATATGAGTTCACAATACTCCCGCTCAAGACACTTATACTATCATTGATATCTTGCAATAAAAGTGTGAGTCCCATAAAATACTTATACCACCATTGAAACCTTACAAAAATATAAATTCAGAATACCCTCTTTAAAATACTTGTATTGTCGTTGACATCTTATAATAGAAGACCTTCTTTTTCGTTTGAATTGATCAAAAAATATATAAGATAAATGATAAGTGGACACTTTTCTATACACCAGGATCGTATATTTATAATACAATGTATAAGTTTTGCTTTTTTTAATAATTATCTTTTGTTGATTTATGTGCAAGAATATTTTTCTTTGTTAACATCTACGGATGTAGGAAAATGAGTGTTAAGATAGTATAGCTATATGTATAATTAACTTCCGAAATATAAAATGTCTTTAGTAAAACTTATTTTAATTTTTTATTGATTGTAGAGATATTTTAAAAATATAAATGAATTATTTAAATAATTAAAAAATGTGAAATAATATAAAAAATTTAATAGACTCGTTCAAAGAAATACAAGAGTTTTTTTTGGATGTGGATGTTATCATAACAAAAATTAATATGTTTCATAAAGTTATATCTCACCTTGATGAAATAAAAGATTAAAAATGGCTTAAATGAAAATAAAAGGCTCTCGCTTGAAAAACAATAAAAAAATTTGGTTACTTTTGCAAACCAATGAGCAATGTAATTATTTGATTATTCATTTTAAAAGTTTGTTAGTATATTTAATTTTAATAATGTAGTATGGTATTTTATCCTTTGACTTGGTCATAGAATAAAAAATTGTTAAACTTAATTCTTAATAACTTACCGAGTACATTGGTTTATTGCCTAGTCAATTCTATTACTCGGTTTAACGTTTCTGCTTCCAGAAAAAATTGAAACAATCAGTAAGATACATACGAAGCCATCACAAATGAGTAATCTATAAGAAAGATAGTTAATATTCTTATATTATCTGTGCTGATGAAATATTGTGATTCTAAGATATAGTGCATGCAACCTTGTATGTATTGAAAGTCTTGATCAGAAAAAGAAACAAGGAATTAGAAATATAATGCTGACCTGAGTTTAGGTTTGTGTATGAGTAGTTAGAAGAAGAAAGTAGTAACTCTGAATAGTGAGAATATTGGTCTCCAAATAGGAAGGAGTGAGGCTAGCACAGCATGACCTAATCAGGGTTATATGTTAGCAGTATGAACTACTATTCTATAACCAAACCTAGATCATGCTGGCAGCTTCACTTTTTCCTTTGTGATCATAACAAGAATATTGTTGTGCAAACAGCAACCTCCCACATGATTTCTAGGGGTATATATGGTGGTAGTAGTCATCTAGAAGTAGAAGAACAAGATTTGGAGTGAGATATAGAAGGTGGTTTAGAAGGATATAAATAGAAGGATAGGCAAGATGTTAAAAGGGGTTGGTGGAAAAGAGAGGTGGGGGTTATGAATATCACAGCGACACAACTCATTTGGTGCAACAGTGGTTTAAAGAAGCATCATTCATACATACACAGTGTAATGAAGAAGGATACAGCTCAGCTAAGAAAGTGTTGATGAGTTGTCTTGGTTGGATAGCTAGATAGCTACTGTCCATTGGGGTCAGAGATGATAGGTTAATAGCTAGAGAGACAGATAGGGCGGCATAGCAGGAGAAGAATACTCACTCTCTCACCCTTTACATTTCTTTGACTAATTTCATTGTCTAATTTGATTTTAAATTGGTTTCTCAATCAAATTGTACCGTTTTTTTATATGAAATGGGTAGATTAAACACCATGACTTAAATTTTAATTTGAGATTTTACACAAAATAAATTTTTATTACTCCATTTATTTCAAAATAATTATTGTTTAAACAAATAAAAATTATTTTAAAATAATTATCATTCTCACTTTTTAAATTAAAAATAATTATTACTTTTTTAATTATTATCTCTTTACAATATTTGCAATGTATTAATAGGATTAATTTAGCTAAACAGTAAGATTTTATGATAATATATTACATACAATCATTTTCAGTCATGATTATCAGGAGAGTTCTAGCTTAAACGCTCGAAGGTATCAGCGGTAATGGTGATGTTCATGCTCCGACAGAGATGAGTGCTACCATGGACGAGTTATGTTACTATAACCAAACACTAGAGTATGATGTCCACAACACCAGGAAGCACTAACAAGAGTCAAATCTCTAGAACAAATGGAACTGTTGGACCTCAACCACTCTCAGACGAGATATATGGGGTATCTGTCTCCGAGGGCTTCAAACCTCCCTCCTTGGCCCTGTTTGATGGGCACAACGATTCCTACGATCATGTGACCTGCATCAAAACACAGATGGCCATCATAGAAGCGATTGACTCCCTGAAGTGCAAGCTGCTACCTAACACTTTCAAAGACGCCGTCCTCCGATGGTACATGAGTTTACCACGTGCCTACACAAGAAGATATCCACCACTAGCCTATTTAACAAACACCAAGGTCCATTAAAGTCACTTAGAGAATATATCACCCTTTTAACGAAGCCATCATCAGAGTCGTCCCACCAATCCAAGAAATATTTGTGGGTGCATTTCAAAATGGACTCAAGGAGGGACACTTTACTAAGTCCCTCGCCTAGAAGCTAGCACTTTCGTTGGTAGATGTGGTCACCAGAACGAAGTGCTACATAAAAGGCGAGGAAAGCTACGCTAGAAAAAGGCACACGATGTCAAGGAGTGTGTTCCCAACCTCAATGGCTCACACCACCAGAGGAAGATCGAATATACCTTTCCTATTAAGGATAAGTCTGCGTTCAAAATGATAGGTAGGGCAACAGAGAACTTCACGCCCCTAAATACTCGTCAGGAGAATATATGGCGTGGGGTCCTCCACCTGCACAATATTCATACGTTGCATGCTCCTAAGGCAGATATGATGGGTTCTGAACCATAAAGATGGTACAAGTTCCATAGAGTCAAAAGACACAACACTAAAGAGTGCTACCAACTCAAAAAGGAGATCGAGAGACGAATACATGAGAGAAACCTCAAGAAATATGTGAAAAGAGAGTCCTCTCATTCGTCAAGCAAGTCTAACTCGCGAGGGCAAGATCACGTTGGAAGCCCCAGGAACAACAAGGCAAAATAAACATCTCAGAGCGATGGGAGTAAATCTACGCACCACACGCTCAGCTCCATTGAAGGAAGATTCTCCGGTGGCGAGGAAATTAGCTTTGCCCGAAGAAGATATGCTCGCCAAATTCTTAGTGTAGAAAAACTCTCCGAAGTCAAGACTAAAGGCAAGCCCCAAATGGGGAAAAAAAACCACGATCGCCTTCTCAGAGAAAGATGCAGCTGACATCCACCCTCTTAATGACGACCCCATGTCGTTACCGTCAAGTGTGTTGACTGAGAGATTAAAAGACTTCTCGTTGACCAAGGGAGTTCCACAAACATACTATACTAGGAGGCGTTTGAAAGACTTCACCTCGACCCAAAAGATTTGAAGCCTTTCAGAGGATCACTGGTCGGATTCTCTGGATAACAGATACAGGTGAAAGGATATATCAACTTGAGAGTCACTTTTGTAGAGCATGATCAGGCGAAAGATATAAAGGTTAGGTATTTGGTTATTGATGTCTCATTTTCCTACAATATGATTATAGGGCATCCAGTTTTTAACTTGTTGGGTACCTCCTTGTCAACTCTATATTTATGCATGAAGTACTTTCTCTCCAATGGGCAAGTGAAAGTTATACAAGGAGATCGTCAAAAAGTGTTACACACAAAGTCTCAAGTTGAAGAGGATTCACATTCTAGGCGGGAAGGCCATGGGGATGCATGTAACACCCTATGACCCCAAATCTTATTTTTAAAATATAAAACACACATAGGATGTTACTTCATCAAAATATTCATACTTTATTCATGAAAAGTCAACTAGCTCGCAACGAAAAACCAAATAATAACATAACTTCAAAAACATCAGACGAGGAAAAGCAAGGAAATTAAAGTCCAACCACAACACAATAAAACACACACGCTCCATTCCCTGATGTTACAGAACCAGGGCAATGTACTGAACTAAACAAAAATAAATAAATGCAAAGAGATCTGTGAAGCCATCTTCCAACTCACAAGCTATCACTTCTTCTTATTATTTGTACAAAATTGCACGATGGCTTCCAACAAACAAAAGAAATGGGTGGGAATATGCCTTACAATATTAACTATGAGAATTAACAGCAGGATGAAAGACAACATAAAGATCAGATGTGTTATTATTACCAAAACACAATCACAATTTAATTTCACATTATATAGAATGCTAAATGCACCAACTCCTCCATATATATGCATGTGGTACAAGGTTTGAATATCAAGGTATGTTACTGATTTATCCACGGTCTCTGGTCCCTCAATGAATAGACGATTTCACCAAATGAATCTGAGACTCGCCTCTGGTCCCTCACATGAACCAACACTTCCAACAAATGAATCGGATGCCATCACTGGACGGTTGTTCTACATGTCTCCAAAACATATGCATGCATGGTAATGTAGACAACAAGCACTGCAACTCAATAATCACCAAAAGTCATTTAACATTATTTACCAAAAATATTCACTACTACAAAAAAATGGAAAAGACAGCGCTTTTTTTGGCCTTTAACAGCGCTTTAAAGCGCTGCCTAAAGCAGCGCTGCTAAAAGAAAAGATATCGCTTTTTTTCAATGTAAAAGTGTTGCCTTATGTCCACTTTAGACAACACTTTTAGAATAGACAGCGCTTTTTATATACCCCTTTAGCAGCACTTGGGCTTTAGACAACGCTTTGTAATTTTTTCCAGGTAGGCTTTAGATAGCGTTTTCCTTTGAAAGCACTGTCTATTCCCCCACTTTAGACAGCGCTTTCAGACTTTAGGCAGCGCTTTTTTTGAAGTTTTTACAGCGCTTTTCTCCTAAAGCATTGTCTATTGTTTACAAATTTTTTTAATAAATTATCTATTTTAATCACAATTTTTATCATATTTGGTAGCTTCATTCCAATATTTGGTAGCTTCATTCCAATATTTTGATCCAAGTTTTCAGAATTATCTTTTATGCTCCACATTTGGTAGCTTCATTCCAATAAAGACAACAACAACAACAACAACACTTATACATCTTTCTACAAGTTATGATATAAGTTAAAATTTTACAAGATATAGACAATAATATTTACAAAATATATGATACAAGTTAAAATTCTACAAGTTAAAATGCCTAAAATATTCAAAATTGAATTTACATCTATAGATCTTTCTATCTTCGAGAATTCTCATAAAACAACAACAACATGAATATCTTAGCTCTATCTTCTACACATGTACCTATAAACCTGGAAAAAAAACCAAATGATCGAAATTCATAACATGATAATATTAACGTTGCACTTTATTCAAATTTAATTTATACTTAAAACTCGAAAGTTCTCATCAAAGGAAATAAAACAATATACCTTAGCTGATAAAATTCTCAACTCGATAATGAATTGAGACCATTCCTCCATAAGTTCATCCAATTGATCTTTTGAGTAATGTGCACAATTGAATTCCTCAAAGTACTACATATATAATAATATAACATAGTATGTGATTTAGTTAAAACAATATGTTATTTTATGAGAAACAAAAAATATGAAAATAGTATGTAATTCATAAGTTAGAAATCTATACCGTGGATGGAATCTCTAATCGATCCAAAAGAATAGTTTCTTTCATAAACCTCAACATAAAATAACCATAATCTATACCGTTATGCTGGCGAGGACACTACACATGGAAAGAAAATATGAATATATATATCAGGATATACCCCTTAAATTGTTTTATCAAGTATCATCACTAAAGTAAGCAAAACTGAATATCTCTTTGTGAAAATATACCTCCACTCTGATCCATGTAACGTTGTTCGCTCTACTTTTTGGTACTTGAACATCTCGTTGGGAGCGAAAAGCAAGTAGAACGCTGTAGAATCATAAACATAAACACAAATCCAGATATGTTGACCATAAACATAAACATAAACATAAACTTGAATATCTCTTTGGGAGCGAAACACTTACGTGTCAATCATTTGTTTCAAATCTGGATATGTTGACCAACATTGTATAACGAGTCCAGATAATACACAGTTTCTCTCATAGGATTAATTGCAACCAATAACCAGTGTCCACTGTAAGATTAAACAAAGATTAAACAATGGACAAAAACGGAAAATTATAATAGATCAAGTTAGGATGAAAATCTAACTCGTTGCCAGTATTATATGGCAAAAAGAACAACTTCTCGGTATCTTTACTGGCCACAAATAAACCTAGTACATATGATATGACATCATCTGGTCTCGTTACAATCAACCCGGAATTGACAGTGTTGGGAGCTAAGAAGCCAAATCTTGCTTCTAATCCACGCGGGCACACAACGTTGTCATACATAAACCTTAAATTAAAACATGATTAACATTATACTATATTCGTTGAAATGAGGGATTAAATTGTTCATTTAATTAAACAAAGTTGATCGGAGTATACCTGATGTATATATCGATAACACCGAGGCCTAATTCCAAATTCCTAAAAACTTGATCCATATCCTCTCTACCAATTACTTCAAAATATTCAAAACCAAAGATATTTGCACTCATAGATATAAGCCAGGTACCACCATCGGAATATCTGTAATTCTTAAATATGTCTGAAGGCACGACCTGAACTGAGCAGTAATTTTTTTTTGTGCCACAATCTTCTTAGAAACATTCTTTTTTTGTGTCGAAATGTTGCTAATTTCAAGCGTCTTACCCCTACTGAGTTGTGCAGTCTCTTTAGCATGAATCTAGTTATCATATAATTAGTTAGGGAAAGTATAAAATAAAAAATTAGCATTTCTCATAGCATAATGTCATATAATTGTGTTACCTCAAATGATGCAATTGACTCGGTATCCCGCCTAATCCCCTTATCTTTTGGAATGGATTTAGTGGGAGTCTAACATTACCATGTAAACAAAATGTAAGTATAATTGCCATAAAATTTTGAATAGTAAACGATTTTAAGCATACCTCATTATCTATGCAAACGAGGCTTGATGGCCATGCAACAAACGATCCTATTTCATCTGCCACCAATGTTGCATCCGCCACATCGTCAGGTAGTGGTAACAACACACCCCCCTCTAAAACGACGTCGACCGATACTTTCAAAAATCCCTCTGGGAGCGGTCTATGGTGAAGCATTTCTCCCGAGATATTATATACTTTCCCTTGCCAACCATCCGATAAGTCGGTGTAGACAAATAGAGTTGACACCGGGAAATGCCCTATAATTTAATAAATATGGTTATGTAATTAATAAACATGGTTATATAGTTAATAAACATGGTTTTATAATTTATAAAGATGGTATATAATTACCTCGGGAATATTTTGTCCAAAGTTACCATTGATACTAGCTTTGTCACTAGTATCTTTAAAGCCTGTAGCTTGATCGATTTCCTTTTCCTTTCTCAGCTCATAGACTTCTTGTTGTAACTTTTCAAACTTCTCCTACAGTTCTTTATTGCTTGGAGATTTTGTCTTTGTTTTTTTCTTCAAGAATATTGGAGTGATCCCAAATCCCTTACCCTTCACCCGACCAGAATACTCACAAATATCTAATGCTCGTGAGAGTATTCTCCTACAATCAGTATCTTCGTCTGGAGGTATAGATTGGGAAAGACTCTCCTGAAATTCATATAAATATTGTAATTAAAGAATGATATGTTAATAAAAGAATGATGTAATTAAATAAATAATGTTATACTTACACATCTCTCGAAAATTTGTTGAACTTTTTCTTCAACAGCTCTATCCTTACACACACGTGCTTCCTTCCACAAAATGTGTTTCGGAAGAGATGTTTCAGAACTATTCTCTTTTGTTAGCTACACATTAAGCCAAAAAACATGATTAAATATAAGCGTGTATATATTATAGATACTTTGAAATTTATAGATACTTACAATAGATTGTTGTAATCGTGCATATCCCATACGACATTTTCTGTATGGATATGCTGGACTTGATGCTCGTTGTCGATTTACGACACTTAAGCTCTCAAATTTTTAGGTACTTCTTTTCGATTTAAAAGTTTCCCATTCTTCAGCTGTAATCAAATCAGCATATTTCCTTGGAAGCTCTGCATCAACAAAAAAATTATCTGCATCCCTTAGAAACTTGTTTGACAAGAAAGCTCTAAATCCTCTATGTTGTTTCCCGACCAATTTAAGAATATAATCTCTCCTTGTATCCTCAATGATGAACGACCTCTACGAAAATCATAAATAAAGTGCGTTAGTATAAGTAATTTAGAGACATAATCGTCATTAAAAACAATTAACATCACATATGGTACCTGTATCTCACTCCATATTTTATCTTTAGCGTCACCCAACACTCTTGCTCTCTAATCTTCACATGTGATTGGAATTTCTCTTCTTACCACGGAACCGAAATAACTTGTCAACGTTGAACCGTTAGGCTCAATGAGTTGGCCTTCTTGGCTCCAATGCACTTCATACTTTATGCCTTGGTCTCTATCCCATATTATTCTCTTCATTATTATTATTCCTCTTCTATATTCCATTTCTGTTTTACTAACGGCCTTATCTCCATCATGCACAGAATCATCACGTGGGTGATCGTCGTTAGTAGCCATCTAACATGTAATAAACATAAACATAAACCCAATATAAAAGCGAGTCAGAAGCGAGTCAAAAAATATATATAAAATGACAATGCCAAAAATTAACATAAACATAAACTTTTATATCATCTTTCACCATCATATATATCATCTTTTATATTCCAAAACACATAACCAAGAATCCAAAAAATGCTAAAAATGCTAAATGCTAAAAATGTTGCTGTTATATATCAAGCCCTACCAAATGCTAAATGTTGTTGTATATCAAGCCCTACCAAATGCTGTTATATATCCAAAAAATGCTAAAAATACTAAATGCTAAAAATGCTAAAGAACACATTTTCAATGGAGTTAAACACATTTTCAATAAAGAACATACCTTGAGAACCGGCCGGGGAGGGTGGAGGAAAACGGAGCGAAACAGAGCAAGACGGTGGAGGAAGGTACGACGGTGAACGGTGGAGGACGACTTGAGACGGAGAAGGAAATGGGTTTCGCGAGAGAAAGGGTTTATGTTTTCGTGATACTGTGAATACAAAGGTTCTATTTTTTTAATTCTGACTTATAAGGGTTTAGACAACGCTTTCTAAAAGCGCTGGCTAATATGGATCTTAGACAACGCTTTTTAAAAGCGCTGGCTAAGAGTGACCTTTAGAAGCGCTTTTCTATTATTTTTTTAATTTTTTATGACTTTAGACAGCGCTTTCTTAAAGCGCTGTCTAAAGTGGCCCTTTACCAGCGCTTATGATAAAGCGCTTTCTAAAGCAATCCTTTAGCAGCGCTTTTTAAAAGCGCTGTCTAAGGTCATATGTTTAGCAGCACTTTTACTAATTATTTTATACGTTTTCCGTGTTTATTTTATTCACTTATAGCAACACTTTTGTACAAAAAACGCTGTCTAATGTGCTCTGTTAAAACTCACTTTTGGCGTAGTGATTCCATATACGAACCAAGCATTTGCCAATAATCATGCCACTACTATAGTCCAACTGAACTATTAATTACACCGAAATAATTACTTTCAACAATTATAATCACCCAAAATTTTCAATACATCTCAATAATGTATTTTATTATCATTTCATACTCATAATAATCTCAACTCAAAAAGATTTATATAATTAAATATTTCTCAATATAATCAAACATAGAGTAAAATTGTATTATTACTCAATAATTCATCTAAACTCAATCAATAAGCTCAAACTTATCTCAAATGGATATATTTTATATTTAGATACACATACTCTCAACTCCAAAAATAATATATATATATATATATATATATATATATATATATATATATATATATATATATATATATATATATATATATATATATATATATATATATATATATATATATATATATATATATATATATATATATATATATATATATATATATATATATATATATATATATATATATATATATATATATATATATATATATATATATATATATATAAATAATTCACAGAGTTCTAAAAGAAACTCTAGAGTCTAAACAACTCGTCAACAAAACCTTACAACTCTAAGATAACCCTTGAGTACTCAAAGTACTCGAAAGTGTCCCACTGACAACTTTCACGACAGATAACTCTACTGAAATCTTTAGGGATTGATGGTCTAACACAAATATAAAAATATTAAATAATAATTTTATTTCAACTTATCAAGAAAAATCCAGTGACAACAAAATTGCTCGAATTTCGCCAAAATGCTTAATGGACTCAAAAATACCAAAACTCGTCGACTGCCAAACCTGCACCACATCCCCTGCCCGCGATCATAACCACCCCGCCTACTTTTTATACTTTTTCAACTTTTTCGATTGCATTCAATCACACGTTCAGTCCCAGGCCTACAAAGAGCATCAATGATCTCTTGAGTTATGGGTTCATACATAACATGATACTAATCCTTTTAACTATAATTGCACAAGATGTAGGTGGATCAAGAAGAAAAAGAGATTTAATAGCAGTAATGGAGTAGTCAATGTAATTAACTCACACATATTACATATAAGAAGTATAACTTTGAAAAGCAGCATTGGCATAAAATTCCAAACCAATATTTTTATTTGTTTCTTGGATCAAATTGTTAAATCTTACCCATCGCCTTTGTTGTAGCATTTCCACTACTTCTTTAACCCCAATCAAGTCGTTGCAATCAAACGCCCTTTCCCTCATGATGTGATATTCCATCAACTAAGATATTTCGCAACATTGGCTTTCGATAGAAATTGGAGGTTAGGAAAGGTTGGAGAACTTGGTGTAGGTTGATGGTTGAAAGTGGAGCCTCTTTGAATTATGCTTCTTTTAGGAGCCATTTTCACTATAATAAAAACACAAAAATATGAAGAAAAAAAAAAGCAATAAAAAGAACTTGAGAAGTGATGTATTAGAGAAGAATGGAAGTAAGAAAGAAAGGAGGAATAAATGGTGTGATGGGACAATGACAAGAAAATGGCTATTTATAGGAAATTCAGCAAGCCATTGTGCACGTGATAGGCTGCATCCCGCGTACAATGCTAATTGTCCACCCCAAATGGTCACTTCTAACTGATACATCCAACAGATATATGCTATTATTGTTGCCATCGCGTGCTTGACACCTATCGTCGTGCACGTGATGTGACTTTTTCTGATTTTCTTCCTCTTTTCTCCATTCATCATTTATATTCCTTTTTTTTCACTAACATATCAATTTTCCTTTGATAAACTATAAAAAGAACATGATTAATTTAATAACATGGAATTTAAAATTTTTCTAAAATAAAATTACCGATGGGTTGCCTCCGATCAAGCACTTCTTTACCCTCATTAGCTTGACGTGTAATGCCTAATGTATGCCAGGCACAAGGGCTTCTCTTACGTTGTACACAAGTCCTCTGGCCATTCCTTTATCCTATTTGTTTCCTTTAACTTCAACTTGGTAACATGTTTCTAAGTCATTTGCAAATTGTGTCCACTCACAAGCATTAAAAATGACATGCTCATTGTTAAACTGTAACATGAGATCATCTGATTCCATATTAATCGATGCCTTACTAGTCGCCAAGAATGGCCTTCAGAGAATTGAAGAATTCTTAGTGTCTTCTTTCATGTCCACCACCACAAAATCTGCATAAAAGATTAAACCATCCCCATATACCAAAACATCTTCTAATATTGCATAGGGGTGAGTAACAAAAAGATTAGCTAAGGAAAGAGTCATATCAGTAGGTTTTGACTCTCCTAAATTTAAATACCTTAGTTATTTTCAGGGGAATCAAGTTAATGCTCGATCATAAATTACATAAAGCATTTGGAAACTTAAATTCATCGATATTACAAGGAATAGTGAACTTACCTAGATCCTTTAGCTCAAGAGGGATATTTTTGTGCAATATAGAATTGCACTTGTTAGGAACATCCACCTATTCACATTCCTTTTCTTTCTTTTTGCCACAATGAAATTCCTTCATATACTTAGCATATTTAGGCATTAGCTCTAAAATTTAATTAAAATATAAACTTACATGAAGATTAACAATCATCTCCTTAAAATTTTGAAATAACCCTTCTTCGTCTTCCTCTTTTAGTTTCTTCTTGACGATGGGATAAGCTGGTTTGATATAGTAGGGCAGCTCAAGACTAGGGTCATTTAAGATATGTTTCTTAGTCCTCCTCAAGGGCGAGTCTCTATCTATAAGCTGATCAATCATGAATCCTCTCTTAGAAGAATCACTAGTGTTTTCTTTCACCTCATTATCATTCTCAATTCCCACCTCTTCCACTATCTCATCCTTTTCCAAGTTGGTGTTCCTTTCAAACCCCGACTCTAAAGCTTTACATGTTTCATTATTAGGGTTATCAATTGTGTTACCAATAAATCCTCCATTTGAACTAAATAAAGCAGCCAACTGTTGGGATAATTGACCAATTTTCATCGCTAGATTTTTGATGGATGCATCATGGTTCTTACTCATGGTTTCATGTGTCATACCCCAAATTTTCCCACCCCATTTTTAAAATATTCAAATTATTTTTAAACTTGGTTTCATATTTTTTTTGGATATTAATAACATTTGGTTTAACAGTAATTTATTTTCCTTATTTAAAATATATAATAATTTACTTTGAATTATTTGTATTTTCAAACATACAGAAGCACAAAACATTTCCAAAAACTGAGCTAGCGATTAAGAGCCCGTAGAAAACTACGGATGAAAAGGGTGCTAACACCTACCCCCCTTACTCAGAAAATTCTCAAAAGGTCTTTCCTGTTCTTTTCACCCTTTCCTTTATTGGATAAAAGAAAAGTCGGTGATGACTCTTTCTATCTGCAACATTTGTGATAAAACAAAAAACTCAAAAGTCAGTTCTTCCACTGTATTACACATGCCTTCTTCAACAAGCTTCATTGAGACTTAAGCTCCATATTTGAGTGTGCTTCAAGACAACATCATTTCAAGGGCTCTTATGCATGGTTTTTGGTTACTGTAACGAGTAATGTCTTTCTTGATAAAATTCTTGAAGCATTATCATCATGAGTATTGTCTCAGTACACTTTCAATCATCAATTGAGGATCATCAAGAGATTATGGTTTTTATCTTGTGTATGTTCATCATCTGAGGTTCATTGAATTTGTGTCAAGGCTATTACTTCAAAGATATATCATTATCCCCATAAAGATTTGTTGAGGCTCATCTTCATCATTGCAAGGGATTCATTATGATCAAAGCTTATTTATTTTTTATGGTTTGTTTCTTCCAGATACAAGTTAGTTTGGAATTTGAGAATTGAAGAATCATTTGATTAAGGTCATACATGTAAGTTTGGGAGGAAGATTCATGTGGATTTCTCGTAATGCAATATACTTGATATTCAAGAAAACATGTTCAAATATCATTTAAAGGTGTAAGCTATAATTCACTCATGTGGATTTTTTTTAGCATCTAAGTTGAAAAGTCTATTCATGCGTATGAATGACTTGGAATTCAAGTTACTTAAGGCCTCCATCAAAGTTCATTCATCATTGCAAATGTTAAGATTTATCTCAAGTTCAAAGATTCATGTTTCAACCAAAATTCATTCAAGTATTAATTCAAGGTCCATTCAAGTTTATCTTAAAACCATTCAACATGGTAAGATTCACTCAAGTGTTGCCAAACTCATTCAAATATTTCATTCAAGGTATAACTTGTTTTTTACAAACACTTTGGAAAAAAGTTTGTATTGTATTTTCCAATTTGAATTGTTATTATTATACAAAGTTAAAGGATTTTGTAAGGGAATGTTACGTTCCAACACATACTTCCTCTAAAGCTTGTTACAAGCATGACCCAAATTCATAATGCCTAAATTTTTACAACACAAACTCAATTGGAATTCCTAATCTAACAAGTTCGATCCTATGAACTAATGAGATCTTCACCTTCTTCTTTCAAGCTCCCTTTCAAACTTCATGCTAAGCCACATACATCTCTTCTTCATTCTCCATGCTCTCACCATTGTTGCCATTCATGATACAAAAAATAAAGGAAATGATTAGCAAGCAATTAACATGAACAAAAAATCTTCCAAAAGAGTTTTTGCAACTTCATCATTAGGTTTGTGTAAGGAATCAGAAATTTGGAGATCAAGTTCAATCATGTTCACAAGCAACAACCAAAGCCTCATATTGCATTTGTTTCACAACAAAATCAGATTCAAGTATCAATCATTCGCCTAATTCTGTATACTGCAAATCACGAACATATTTGGTTCACAATAGAGGTTGAAATTTCAATTTATTGCACAAGTACAATTTAGAAAAGGCATCACAGTCTGGAAAGTACAGTTCTCAAATTCTAGCCCAACAACAAAAACTGTAGTATTACACTCAGAAGAATCACAATAACACATCAAAACTGCAAAGCTCAAACAATAACAGAGGCAATAGAAAATAATTTCACATCTTAGCTCAAGACAATAAAATCGAATTCCAGCCCAACAAGCAAGCAGGTTTTCACAAAATCAAAGTCAAGAATCGTAAATTCCCAGCCCAAGTTCACATCTCAGGATCGTAACAAACATATCATTGTAAAGCCCAAAATAGAAAGAGAGTCACAAGCCTGTAAAAAAATTAGAGCAAACTCACAGGAAAAAACCCTAATTGATCATAGTATATAAGCATTGATGCACAAATTTCGAGAGGGGGAATACTGTTCACACAAATCACAGAAACAACCGCAACAAGCTATCAAAACTCAAACCCTAAATATTCATCATTTCCATAAACCACAACCCTTCAGAAATTTATAAAAAGGAAAAGAAGAGAAACAAAGATTTCGAATCACAGAGAATACGAAAAAGCCAGAATCAGAAAGAGATCATCGTAAAGATTGTGTATCACGGAGTTCCGACCATCGCGCCTTCTTTGTTCTCCCGGGCTCCCTTTCTTTCCTCTCTCTTTTCATTTTATTTGATTTACACATTTTTCTTCATAAATTGTTGATATCTGGTTGATTTGAACACTTAGGGTTCCGGTTTCCCCTTTCAAGATCTAGGTCATATCTTCCATCCTCTGCAAAATCAAGATTCAAATTAGAGAAGAGAAAGACGAAGAGAACGATGAAAGAAGATTGAAGATCAACGTATTTTGAGGTGTCACCGCCACTAGCGCTGATGCAAGGCGATTTTCGGTGCGGTGAGAGCTTTGTCTCCGGCGAGCCATATGAAGAGAGAAGAGAGAGAAAACAATAGCATAAAGGATTAAAAGAGAGAGAGAGAGAGAGAGAGAGAGAGAGAGAGAGAGAAATATTTCTCTTTTTTTATGTTAAATGTTGGTTTTAGCTTTTCTTTTGTTAATTAACATTGATTAGGTCACTAATCCGGCGATGACACTTGTCACCGCCATTGTGGTTGATTGTTGATTTTGTGCAGGTGTCCCACTGCATCCACCATGGTCCCTTGCTTCGTCACCATCGGATCTCATCAGATCCAGATCCAACGTCCTATAGGCGCTTTCCATGGTGTACCTCCGCTGAAGCTTCACACGAGATCACATGAACCCTATCCAGATCTTGTGCGCTACATCTCTCGCCTACTATACACGCTGACTTCTCATCAACCATCAGATCTCTCCAGATTTGATCCAACGTTCCATCTGTGCAACCTCATGTTGCGCCACCTGGAGCTGCAGCACACCAAATTCAATAGATTCCTTTACTTGGTCCTGGGCTACTCCTGCTATTCAGCACCCCCTGTTTACTTTTTTTTCCGGCCCATTTAAATTTTGTTTACTATTTTCTTTACATGTTTTTTTATCATTTCATTTTTAATTGAAGATAATAATAACATAACAGAAATATATGTTTGCTTTAAATGAATAATTAGATTAAAAAATTATATTTAATATTATTATATTATTTTGTTAACTAATTTTATTAAATAAAATTATTTAATTTAATTAGTTATTTAATTAATTTTGATTGGGCTGTATTATTTATTTATTTATACTTTTAATCGTATTATCGATTCGTTACATCCCCTCCCTCTTCATCTTATCTCTTTCTTACTTGTGTTACATGTTATTGGAGAATGATCTACATATCATTTCTCTAACATGTGGTACATAGATTGCTATGATCGACCTCAAAATAGGTGTAACTTCTATATAAGTCCACTTACGATTGCTTAACATAACGCTAAATTTATCCTAATTCGAGAAATGATCATTCGTGGCCCAAACCTATCTTTGCAAGTCTAAGTATGTTTAATTTGAAACCTTTGATTCAATAACCTTGAGGTTCATTGTTAAGAGGCTTTGATCTTATCAATCCTCTAGTGAACTTTCATGAACTTTTGTCTAAATGAATTATTTAAACATCGTTGATCATATATGATTGCCTTAAGCATTTGAAATGAATGATATACTTGATAAAAAGCAAATGAGACATGTTATTGATAAGCTTTGATTTTATAAATCTTCTAATGAGTTTTCAAATGCAAGTTTCAATATGGTCATTCAACTAACCTCTAACTTCTAATTCACTAACAATTGACTTTTACTTTGTGCTTTTACTTTGTGCTTTTATATTATGTTTACTTTTATGCACGATTTACTTTAGCATTTATATTTTATACTATTTTTATCTTTTCTCACTTGAGCATTTATCTTTATGTCCTTTTTATTTTGCTCACTTGAGCTTTCATTTTCTTTTTTAAGACACTTAATAACTAACTTGAACAACTTTAAGGTTACTTGGACTATTTGGTTACTATCCTTGGAATTATGGAGTTGTGAACCTCTTGTTCTTAGGATTAGAAACCTTGATTACCCTTGGGACCTTGTGATTCTCTTGTTATTTTGTATGGAGTTCTTGGGGTTTACCCCAAAAAATTGGGTTGATTTTCTTTGTGTGCAGGTTATTCTGATTATATAATTTGTCTGTGATTGAGAACTCCTCTGTATACAGCTGTTATTCTGACCAATTTGTTAGAAGACTTAATGCATCAGAAGCTTGGTATTCTTAAGAGGTTTAGTATCTTTGATTGCTTGGTTTCAATCCAAAGGATGTGAATTCTACATTGACTCTTTATGTCAAATGTTGACTTCTTGTTGGTTAGATCGTTCTTTTCCTTAGCTTTTACTTTATGTTTAGGATAGTCCATTCATCTCCTTCCATCTTCTTTAATTTCAAAATCTTCTCCCTCCTTTTCAAAACTCTTCTTGTTTTCTAACTTGAACTGCTTTCATAATAAACTTGGACTTAGATCCACGCGTTTTCAAAATCTTTTATTAACCAAACTTTAACCAATTTAATAATACTTTGACATTTTTGTGAGAAGACTAAAAGTCAATTAACCTCATTCAAACCATTTTGCCACTTTAGCTTTTTACTTTAAAATTTTCTCAAAAAATTAGACTCTTGTCGATCCTTGTAGTGATGCGAGCTACTATACTTCCATGATATATAGTGAAGTGAGATATTTTCCACTTGAGTGTTGAGTGAGGCTTTGTTGATTAGTGATCCCCGTGAAACATAAATTACTTTCATTATAAAAGCATTATGAAACTATCAAGACATTACCATTAGTGCTCAACTTTAAGATTTGCAAGAGTCTTTGTCATGAAGAGTTCTCTATGGTTTAAAGTTTGTGTTCTTAAATATTTATTTGAGAAGAAAATCATTTATTTATCTAACCCTTTTTTGTGTAACTCTTTTTTTGTTCATATCGAAAACAAATGCAAGCAAAAGTCAATATCATGAAGTGTTTAAGGTTTACAAGAGTGTTTTTCATGAATAGTTCTCTATGATGGATTGCAAGAGCAGAAAATTATTTGGGTTTAAGGTTTGTGTTCTTGAATATTTATTTTAGCAAAAAATTATTTATTTATCTAACCCTTTTTTATCTAACTCCTTTTTTGTTCATATCATAAACAAATGCAAGCAAAAACCATAGGTAATATATTGGGAAAATTATATGATTTGAAGATCTAAAATCTATATCTTGGGGAAATTAATTTACCTAACTATTTTTTTGTTGGTAGAAAAGAGTTTCTCAACATTTGATATTGCCCATAATATCAAGGAATTGAAGATCCAACATATGATCTTCATGGATAATTAATTTTTTTGTGTAAAAAACCTAATATTCTGGATAAATAATATAACGAGTTTTATTTTAAAAAAACTAATAACCCCTCAGTTTTTTTGGTAAACCGAAATAAAAGATTTGTTAATTTTGAAAATAATAAAAGATTTTTTTGGTAAACGGAAAATAATAAGATTTGCTAATAAAATTTTACCTCGGTGTTTTAAACACTGAAGTGACAAGTCTTTATTTTTTATGTCGACCTTATTCACCTCGCATCTATTGTCGATGCAAAACACATTTCACGCCCGTAATTACAAACGTTATTTGTAGTATTGATAATAAAAGAAAAATGAAAAGAAACAACTAAAAAGAAAGAAATGGGCCAAGTAAACAAATAAATCAACAACAAAATCCTAAAGATGGGCGCTGCCAGCAATAACAGAAGGGTGTGAGTTGAAACTGGGCATAGACCCAATGGTTTAAAGGCCTAAGCTTAGATTCAAAAGCCAGTCTCAAGGAGGGCCACTTGATCAGAATAAAAGGAAGTCAAAGATAAACCAAAGGTCCAGGGCGAGGGTTTACAGAAACTAAGGTGGCAAGGCGCTTTAACTGATCAATGGACAAAATACTAAAATATCAAGCATCCGTTCAAGGTAATCTTCTTTGAATCTCTCTCACTGACTGCTTTGCTCGTTCTACTCTTCTACCTCTTTGAGTTATTTGTTGTTGGTTTATTATTGTTTGATAAGATTGTGTTGAACGCTATGTAGTATTTGGGTTAGGGCTTAGCTCGCTTGACTCAAAGTTTCAATGTGAGACTCTGAGTAAGCTTAGGTTTTCTGAGCTTTTGTGAGGGTGAAGTTAAATTTCTGCAGAGTTTTCATACGTGTCAACTTTTGTGTAGGTGTGTGGAATGAAATCTGTTAGCTAGAATTGGAGGGAAAAAATAGTGAGTTTAGGGTTAATTTAGGATGAATTTCAGTTGAGTGAAGTGAGGAATGAATGGCTTAGATGAAAGGGAGTTTGTGATTCGTGTGAATGATCAACAAATGAAAGGTGAGGATCTACTTTGTTTGTGTTTGTTAGAGTAGAAATTGGTGAAATGTGAGTAAATTTGTTCTACTTGTATTTCAGATTTGAGATGAATTTTGTGTGAATTTGGCTATGAGTTTGTAGTTTGTTAATGTTTTGTGCATGTGTGTACAATTTGTGGTCCCGGCTAAATGGTGATTCTGTGATGATGGCTTGTATGGTTTGATGATTTGCTAACAGTATTATTCATTCTTTTTGTTATTTTATTTGTACGTGCACATGGAAAATGGCTTAAATTGCCTGGCTTGATGAAGCTTGGAATGGAGTTGGCTTGGAGATGAAGAGATGATGAATTATTTATGGAACATGAAAGGAAATGGCTTGGCTTAAGGCTGATGAATCAAGTCTTTTGTTCACTTATTTTCTCTGTTTCATGCTTTTACTATGTACCATGTACATGTGTGATGTATAAGATACGATGTAGGTAAAAGTGTATGTAATATGATGAGAACAAAAACATGTACCGAGTGGGTATGGTATGAAATGCATTGATGTAATGTAAAACTGGAATGAATTTTCCTCTTAGATAGATATTTTGTATGATGTCAAAGTTAGGATAAATTTAGATTCTCTGTATATTGAACGGTATCTCTGAATCACTGTATACACCATTGTATTAGGGATCTTAGAATGCATCTAGAACATGTTTGAAAAATGTGCCAATAGGTATCATGCACTACATAAAAATCAGTTGCATGTGTTCACACATCCATTCAATGTGTCGACACATGTGGATCAATAATAAAGCATGTAGGATTTATAACTGTGTCAACGCATACTTTATTTCAGGTTGACACATGTCATTATGAAAACTTGGATGTGCCTACACATTTGTGTTTCATGTCGTCACATGTACTCTTGTTTTAAAGCATGTAACTTTGCGTTGACATAATGACCTCATATAGATTGACACATGTCATTACATGTGTCGACACATAATTTACATGTGTCGACACATGTGTTAGAATTTCTCAAAAATTGTTTTTCTTTTCAAACTTCTGGGTTTCCCTTTTGCCTCCAACTTTCACATTTATATATACTTCATACATGTATCTTTTTCAACTTGATAAAACTATAAACACCTACTAAGATTGTTCGTCATCTTCAAACTTGCACCTATGCATACACACAAACAACGTACACATAATCATTCATTGTTTGGATTCCATCTAGACTTGGTTGATAACGTTCAATTTAGGTTGGTTGTAACCTAAAGTTATGTTGAGAATCATAGGGGGTTTCATCGGATAAACGGTGAGAGTTTTTACTTCAAGATCAAAGTGTGGGTTTGAGTTTTTTTACAAGGTTTCATAAATATTGGATTCGACCGAGTGAAAAACTTTGAAGAACATGAGGTTGTTGCAAAAGAGTAGCGTGAGACGATGTATCATTTGGAAATCTTGGGTGGCACATGCATTTTGTCAGCGTAGATTTGACATTTGTGACATGTCTTCGTATAATGGTAGCAATCAGCTTCCATCGTCAACCAATAGTAGCTTGCTCTTAAGATCTTTCTAGCCATGGCATGTCCATTTGTATGAGTTCCAAAGGTGCCTTCATGGATCTCTCTCATAAGTGTATCTGCTTCATGTTCCTCCACGCACCTGAACAACACCATATCGTAGTTTCTTTTGTACAACACATCACCATTTAGAAAGAACTTTGAAGCTAGCTTTCGCAGAGTTTACTTGTCAATCATAAATGCATTTTCTGGATATTCTTGCTTCTTGAGATACCTCTTGATGTTATAGAACAAGGCTTGTTATCTGGTCCTGCTTCAATGGCAAGGCAATGTGTAGGTTCTTCAAAACGTCTGATTGTAATATGTGGTTCGTGATTTGGCCAAGTTACTTTAAACATGACTGGTAAAGTTACCAAGGCGCATGCCATATGATTTTCTTCTCGCGGAATATGAGTGAAGGTAATCTCAGTAAATTCCGTAGCTAGCTTCAAAACATGATCCCGATATGGAATCAATTTGAGATGTCGAGTGTCCCATTCACCATTAACCTGATATATTACCAATGCTGAGTCTCCGTATACTTCGAGATGTTTAATTCTTAGATCGATAAGAGCTTCTAACCCCAAGATACAAGCTTCATATTCAGCCGCATTGTTGGTGCAATCAAAACATAACCTTGTAATATAAGGTTTGTGAAAATTCCTCGGAGAAGTCAACACTTCCCTAATACCATGCCCTAGTGCGTTTGAAGCACCGTCAACCATGAGTTTTCAACGTGCCCCTTGTTCAGGTCCTTCGTCCGACCCTGATATCTCGTAGTCACCTATAACCATGACATCTTCGTTTGGAAAGTTGAACTTCATTGGTTGGTATTCTGGAAATGGCTGATGAGCTAGATGATCAGCTAGTATACTACCTTTGATGGACTTTTGAGTAACATACTGGATATCGTACTCAGATAGTAACATTTGCCATCTGGTTATTCTTCCTGTAAGGGCTGGTTTTTCAAACACATACTTCAAAAGATCCATTCTTGCTATTAACCACGTGGTGTGAGTTAACATGTACTGTCTCAATAGTTTAGTAGCCTCAGCCAAAGCACAACAAGTCTTCTCGAGGAGTGAATATCTGGTTTCGCAGTATGTAAATATCTTGCTAAGGTGGTTGATTGCATGCTTTTTTCTACCTGTTTCGTCGTGTTTCCGCAATACACATCCCATAGATTATTCAAGTATTGTCAAGTACATGATAAGTGGTCTTTCAGGAACCGGTGGTTCCTGTAAATATTGCTTTATTGTTTCGAAGGTTGTCTGATAATCATCACTCCACATCACTATTTGATCTTTTCGAAGTATTTTGAATATAGGCTCGCACGTAGCAGTTAGGTGTGATATGAACCTCGAAATGTAATTCAATCGTCCTAAGAGACCACAAACCTCTTTCTCTGTTCTCGGAGCTGGCATTTCTTGTATCGCCTTCACCTTATCGGGATCCACCTCAATACCTTGCTGACTTACAATAAAACCCAACAACTTGTCTGACATGACACAAATGTACATTTGTTTAGATTCAACCTCTGTTTGAACTTTTGCAGATGCTCGAATAACTTTTATAAATGTATGATGTGATCCTCCTCTGTATGAGATTTGGAAATCATATCATCTACGTATACCTCAACTTCTTTGTGGATCATATTGTGAAATAGTGTGGCCATGGCTCGTTGATAGGTTGCTCCTGCGTTCTTTAGACTGAAGGGCATCACTTTATAATAGAAGGTGCCCCAAGGAGTCATGAAAGTAGTCTTTTTCCATATCCTCGGGCGCCAATTTAATCTGATTATAACCTGAGAAACCATCCATGAATGAGAATACCGAAGCTTGAGCTGTATTATCCACCAAAACATCTATGTGAGGTAACGAGAAATCGTCTTTGGGACTTGCTTTGTTCAGATCCCGATAATCTACACACATGCGTACTTTACCGTCCTTCTTGGGCACTGGCACGATGTTAGATATCCAAGGTGGATAATCTACCACGACTAGAAACCATGCATCAAATTATTTAAGGACCTCTTCTCGAATCTTATCAGGCATATCTAGACGAGTTCTTCTGAGCTTCTGTCTAACTAGAGAACAACCTTCTCTAAGAGGTAATCTATGCACCACAATATCAGTATCCAATCCCTGCATATCTCTGTCAGACCAGACAAATATATCCACATATTCATGTAAAAGCTTGACCAACCTTTCTTTGACGCTTTTGTCCAAGGTTGCACCTAGCTTGATCTCTTTCAGATCTTTCTCTGTGCCAAGGTTGATAATCTCAATAGATTCTTGATATGGTTGTGTATTGTCAGCTTTTTGTTCTAATACCCTCACCAATTCTTTAGAGAGTTCAAGATCTTCTTCATCTTCCTCTTCGGCTTGTTTAATTGGTGCATCAAAAGTATATCGGATAACAACAGTAACATTATCAGTGAGTTTCAGTATGGATCTGCATATTTTATAATGTTTTGCTGCAGCTTAGTATGTGAATTTGGAAAATGCATATGAAGAAAAGTATTTTCATTTTAAAACATAAGAGATAAATGTAAGAGAAAGACAGAGATCTTAATTGAATGCAAAACAAAACTCTTATTAATTGAAAATACAGTTTGAAACAAATTGGGGCCCTTACAAGCTCCCCCTATGCCTCGATCTTGACATAGGTTCTTTTGAAAATAAGAAAAAATACTCTGGAAAGAAAAAGATCTATGAAATCTCCACAACTATCTAATTCTTGAGCTCTTCACGTGGAGCACACTCACGGATGAAGTCAGATGCTCTTTTAGTGATGCTCTTGTTGGATATCATTGCTACTTGTTCACCATGCTCTACTCCTTTGTTGACGAAGGTTTCCTGGACGGGAGGAAACTGCTCTTCGATCCCTCCATGGTCAATAACTACTTCAATTACATTCACAGTCGGACCACCATGCGGTGGCATATGATTCGTTTTGATATTAGGCTTGTCAAAAGTGATGTCTTAGGAATCCAACAAATCTTGAACCTTATGTATGAAGGCCCCATATATTTCTATGGTATGTCCCAGAGAGTTAGCATGATATTCATACCTCACATTAGCATCATATTTTAGCGGGAGTACCCCAACTGGAGGAGCTAGTGGCTTCAGCGCTACCAAAGATGCTTTGAGTAATTGTTACAGTAGTTGACTGTGAGGCATGGAAAGATGATCAAATCTTCTCGGGGACCTTTCAAACCTATTATGTTGTTGTTGTTCTCGTGGGATCACCAATATCTTTTGTGCCCTTGGATGCGATGTGACAACATTAATTTCTTCCTCCTTATTCTTCGAGAAGTTAGAAACATGCTTCTTCGAATTGTAAGGAGTACTGGATAATTCCCCTTGTATCTTGCCACTTTTTATACATTCTTCAATTCTTTCACTAATAGTCACAAAATCATAAAATTTGGAAGATATGTTTCCTACCATTTTATCATAGTACAACAATTATAAAGTACCCATGAACATATCGACCAATTCTTTCTCTAGGAGTGGTGGTTGTATGCGGGCTTCCATTTCTCTCAATCGTTGAGCATACTCTTTGAAGGACTCGTCTTTCTTTTAAGATAAGTTCTGAAGCTACATTTGGTTAAGATCCATGTCCAAGTTGTATTTATACTGTCTTAAGAAAGCGTTAGCAAGATCTGCCCATGTTTGGATGTGGACTCGCTCCAATCGCATATACCAATCTAGAGATGCCCCACTCAAACTGTCTTGAAAATAATGGATCATCAGCTTCTGATCTTAAGCATATGCATGCATTTTCCGGTAGTACATGCGTAGATGGTTCCTTGGGCATGTGATTCCCTTATATTTTCCAAAGTCAGGTACTTTGAATTTTGGGGAGTTCACTACATCCGGAACTAGACCGATTTCAAGAGCATCGACGTCGAAAGCATCATTCCACAACCTTCAATCTTTCTTCAAGAGCTTTATATTGATTAAGCTCCATGGATTTTCAGCAACATGGGTATGGGTTGTCCTTTGAGGTACTTGGTTGACTTCTTCTAAGCCATGGTCTCCATACTGCAGGTCTATGTAATTATCCATGTTGTGTGGATTGTTGACTGGAATTCGTAAGGTATGAGATGCCCCTACCATCGGTGGAGGTGGGAAAAATCCTTCAGTATTAACTTTCCTGACCTCTTGTTGAGCCATAGTTGACTCTAGAGGTCCTGACTCTGGTTCTCTTCTTGGTTGGTGATTGCTCGATGCACCAATAGTTTGAGCTACTTCTTCAAAGGCTACTCTAAAAATCTGATCTTGTCTCTCAATGATGTTATTCAAGACTAGAAGAACTTGGCTCATGTCTCCTTTCATTGAGTTCATGTTACCATTTACTTGATCCAAATCTTCTCTGAAAGCGGTCTGATTCTCTTTGATTTGTTCCATCACTTTCTTTTGATGGGCTCTTGTTTAATATGGAGGTCAGAAAGGCGGTGCTTTTTTGCCAATGATTTAACTGGAGAATGATTTTGAAAAAATGACAAGTTTTATGTATGAATTTGCTAAATGTAATGCTTGTGAATGCATGGATGCATATGAACATGTCAATTTTTTATTTAAAATTGTTGCCTTATTCACAACGGATTTCCTTATTATATTTTTTGTGTATGTACTTTTTCAGGTTTTGCTTTTTATCGGTGAGTATCTCGAAATAAATACGCAATCAGAATATGGAAACAAAAATACTTTCATTAATTAACATCTTCCTTATAAAGGGAAACAATCCAAGCAAACACTGGAGGGAAAACTGAATCCAATGTCAAATACTGAAAGCCATAACAAAAAGGGAACAAAGAATCTTCTAGGCGCGCTTGCGGATCTCCGCCCTAAAGCCATCAACCATTTTCCTACAAAGTTTGAGAAAATCTTGAACATTGTAATAATCAGTTTAAAAATAAGAGTCGCCACCATTAATTTTTATCCTAGGGAAGGGAATATAATATATAACCCTAATTTGATCAGAGATTCTAAGTTGTTGAGTCGTTTTAGACGAAGGGAAAGTATTAGGCACCCCTCATCTATCTTGTTCACAAGGATACTAAGGTTTATGTTTAAGGTTTAGGAATAGGGTTTTAATTTTAATTAGGGGAATTCGCCACGATTTTAAGTCGTATGCCTACATATCCTCTTATGAGGAATCAAAGTCTCAATTCGTAGTTCGTAGTTAGTTGGTATTTTTTTTATGGATTATGAAGATATTTTGAATTCTCCTTGAACCAAGTATGGGTGTGTGAATAACATAGTTGTTAGACAAAGCTCGCAGTTAACGAGAAATATCTCCATAATCCTTTTCGAAAATAAAGTCTTAAGTTTATTAAGTTAGTAAAAGAGTGGTTAGTATTTGATATTTTCGAATATATTATATAATATAAGAAAAATACTTTTAGTGCATGATGAAAAGAATTTTAATGCAATTTAAAAGTTATTAAGAATGAGTTAGTAAAAAAAAAGAATTTTGAATTTAAAAATAAAAAATATATTGAATATTAAAATATTAATTATAATATGAAATAAATAAATAAATTAAAATATAAATTAAAATATAAATTAAAATGTAAAAGGGGGTGTATTTTATTTGGGTTAAGTAATTCAGGGAGTGTAAAAAGCAGGACCTTAAATCCAGATATTAAATTTAGGCCTAAATTAGTACTACGTAGCAAGATTAGGGGTTGGTTCAGCAAGGGCCCAAGGCCAGATATTGAACTGGGCCCCAAAGCACAGGGGGGGGGGTACAACTTTTAACGTAGTAGGAAAATAAAAAAAAGGGGTGGTGTGGTTAGCGATGGGCTTGGCCCAACATTGACCCAAGGAGGACTCACGTGGATCTGGTGTATGCGAGCATTGTGACATTATCGTGAGGACACGATCTGGAGCGTTTGATTTAAATAAGATGAAAGAGGTTGAGGGTGCATAATAAGCGAGGCGCAGGGAATCACAAAGTGGGTTTATAAAAACAGAGACCCAACACTGGGCCTCATTTTCTCTTCTCCTTTTTCTCTCTATCCCAAAACAACAAAGCTGATGTATTTTTAGAGAGAGAAGCTCTCACAATTGCCCCGCCGACCGAAAATTGCTTCCGTCGGCGGTCACCATCATAAGCCACCACCAAACACCCTTAATGTACAATTTTTCGGTTGCTATTCAATCGGAAAATTTAAACCTTCATGCTACACCACCGTTCCAGAACCAAGAAACTTAGAACCCTAAGAATCCTAACCCCAATCATCAACCAAACCCCAAGAACCCTAACCCTTATCCAACCCAGAAGCACAAACCCTTAGAACCCTAACCCCATATGGATGAACCTTAACCCTAAGTGATGAACCGTAACCCTAAGTGATGAACCCTAATTCCTTTTGAAATCCAGAAATCACAAAGAAAAACACAAGATCACAAATTTAAACAAAAAACCTAAGCTAAATGGACCGGCTTACCTCTCCTGCAGTGATTCTTCTTGTAAATATTCTTCTGGCTCTTTCTCCCTCTGTCTAATCTTCTTCTTTTTTCTTTTATGATTGCAGGTGCAAAGTGAAGTGGAAATGGTGAAGATGATGGAGGAACGACTTGAAGCACATATCTAGGGTTTTAGAAATTGAAACCCAGATCTCATGAAGGTGACTGACTCGCGGATTGGCTTTCTCACTGTTACGGTTTTTCTCCAAATTCTCCTCTCCCTTTTCAAATAGTTTTAGGTTTTATTTATAGGTTAGAACATTTAGATGAATTAGGAAGTTTTTTGATTTTCGTTACTAATTGATTTAGTTTAGAAGTTAGTGATTATATTAGAGGAAATTAGAGATTGCAATTGATTTGTTGTAAGTTAGATTTGATTATGTATTAAAACTTTGGACAATTTGTTATGTAATTGATACAATTGTAATGGATTTGGATATGTATAAGTTTTTGATTTTGTAAATATTTGATTTGATTTGATTTGTTATACGTTTTTGGATTGAATTTCCATAATAATTATTTTGCTGTTTTTTGTTTTCTGGGCTCGATCGAAATTAGGGTTTCTTGCCCTAAGTTGACTTAGTCAAATTATGACAAAAGTAACAGTAAAATAATAAGTAACAAAAATAATAGTATTATTAATAAAATTAATAATGTTTTGAATAATAATTAAAAAAATAAATACAACAAAAATGCTGATGGACCTCTATCAAGAAGAGAATGGGCCTTTAAAAAATGACGACCCGATCAGGGCCTTTAATCTTAACAAAGTCTATAACCCAACTAAGAAGTAAAACCCCCTCCTGTTCATTCTAAACGGGCTTCAACAAATAACTTAATGGGCCCAAATGAACCAAGATTTCATTTTCAGTAAGCAAACCCCCTTAATAATATACCTCCTTTCTAATTATAAGGAAAGCTTAACGGGCCATCAAATTTTGATGGTCCATTTTTGAAACGATACACCCCCTCTATAAATGTAAACCCCATACATATGAATTTGGCAACAATATATTATAGATGAAATGATGATATTGGGAAATAATAACAATAAGGAATAAACTGTTTTGAAATCAGCAGGGTAAATTTAGGATATTATAGTTGCCCCTATTTAATTACTCTTCGATTGAATAGTGAGAGAATACATAGGTCTCGCATGTTCGAATAAGAGGTTTATTAAATAATGGAAGACCCCTAAAATTTTCCCGACAAATTGTAAGGATACGCTGTACAATGTTCCCATGAGTAAAAAATAGGCATAGATGATGATGTATCATCTTACCAGAGTTTGAACAAAAGTTTTGATTGATCTAGATATGACAACGCAAATAACTCTTCGATACCTAAAAGAGATCATAGATTTCTTGCGTATTTATCATAACCTAGGAGATAAATACCACAAGTTTGAAAATTGACTTACTAATGCTTCGAGACTAACATAGTAAGCTTACAACGTAGATTTTTCATGTACTTACCATAACCTAGGAGGTAAATAATAAAATTTTGAAAACTGACTTACTAATGCTTCGAGACTAACATAGTAAGTTTATAATGCAGATTTTGCTTATTCATCACAACCTATGGGATTAATAAAACAAGGTTGACATTCCATCTCCACATGGAGACTGACGTAATGAATCATATTGCAGATTTCATTATGTTTACTGTGACCTAGAGAGTAAACAATACAAGGATAAGCCTGTGCATTTATCATGACTTAGAGGACAAATGAAATGGGGATGGGTTTATGTATCCATCACGACCTAGAGGATAAATGATATTACCCTGAAAATTCGCATACCTATCACAACCTAGAGGATAGATACTTGAAGGGTTTGTGTGTTTACCATGACCTAGAGGATAAACGACACAAAGATAGATTTATGTATTCATTACGACCTATAGAATAAATAATAAATCCGATAATTCACACACCTATCACAACCTAGGGGATACATGATTGAAAAGTTTTGGGTGTTTATCACGTCCTAGATGATAAACGACACGGGGGTAGTCTTACGTACTTATCACGACCTAGAGGATAAATAACGTAATCTTGGAAATTCTCATATCTACCACAACCTAGAGGGTAGATATTTGAAGAATGTTGGTGATTGAATCATAGATAACTAGAACAAAGATAAGATCAAAGTTTTACCGGTTGTGTCTGTTCTCAACCAAGGTGTTTGTTTGTTTTGTGGACCAAATGATACAAAGATGAGCCTCAAGAAAGTTCAAGGTTTAACCAAAAATGTATCTGGAAAATGCCATGTACGATGTATATTCATAATGTCTTAGATTGATATGGAAACCAAAAGTGTATATGCACTGATTTATTTTATATATGCCCCAAATGTTCGTGTATGCACCAGATGTTTGTATATGCCCCAAATGTCTGTATATGCCCCAAATGTTTGCGTATGTACCAAATGTTTGTTGTGAACTTTTTTAATGTTCTATCATTCTAAACCAATGGTTTTGTGTCACTGACTCCTCAACATTGTATATTATGTTATCGTGGTGTCTTTGGATTGATTTGAACAAGATGAATAAGTGTTGCAGACGTAGGCGTGGATGTCGCTATGACCACAAGCGTGGACGTAGACGTAGATTTTCTTTCGATGTTTTCTAACTAAATTGCTTTTTGATGTTTTATCAAATGCTTTTATTTTATCTTCAAATCCCCAAAGTGTTTTCAATGCAATATTCACAAGAAATAATCATAGTATTTTGCAAACCAATTCGAAAAAGAAAAACATAATTGAAAGATCGAGAAAGTAAATGTTTATTGATAAATATGCCTCTGAGTAGGCGAGAGTACAAGATGTAATTCCTTAAAAGAGGTAATTACATAAAGTTTTAAAACTGGAAATGGAAATCAAAATGATAACCGCCACTGCTGTTTCTCCAATGTCCTTTTGATATCTCCAATCTCCTTTGCTTCTAAGTCAAATGATTTGGATCAATCTCTCTCCTTTGTGGTCTTAGTGTGGTTCTTAGATCGCAGTCTTTTTTTCTTTATTTTGAATAAGATACCTAACTTTTGCCTGGACCTCCCTTTCGGGTTTTCAGTCCAGAGGGATACATTTTTTGTGTGTATGTCCCTAATTTTTGCCTGGATCACTCTTTAGGGTTTTCAGTCCACCAGGACGCTCCTTTTTTCCTAAGTCGCCTGTTTAGGCTTCAATCTTAACGAGCTTTTTATACATAGTATTTTTTGTCTGCATCTGAACTTTTGACAGTTCTTCCCCATCCATTGTTGTGAGGATAAGATTACCACTCGAGAATGCTGTTTTTACCATGTACGCACCTTCGAAGTTGGGTGTCCATTTACCATGAGAATCAAGGTGAGCTAGTAGAATCTTCTTGAGCACCAAATCTACTTATTTGAATACTCGAGGATGAACCTTTTTTTCAAATGCTTTCTTCATCTATTTTTGGTATAACTGACTGTGGCATAAAGCTGTCAAGCGTTTTTCTTCAATGAGGTTAAGCTGATCAAGTCGCGTCTGAACCCACTCTACTTCCTCAAGCTTTGTTTCCATTAGGACTTATAGTGATGGAATCTCCACTTCAACCAGGAGTATTAACTCTATTCCATATACTAGAGATAAGGGAGTTGCACCTGTTGATGTACGTACGGAGGTACGATAACCATGTGGGGAGAAAGGAAGCATTTCATGCTAATCTTTGTATGTCTTCACCATTTTCTGAATTATTTTCTTGATTTTCTTATTGGAAACCTCAATGACCCCGTTCATCTTGGGTCGATATGGTGAGGAATTATGGTGCTAGATCTTGAAGTCATCATATAACTCCTTCATCATTTTGTTGTTCAAATTGGACCCATTGTCTGTAATGATTTTGCTGGGAACCCCATATCTGCATATAAGATTTTGCTTGATGAACTGGGTAACCACTTGTCTTATTACATTTCTGTAGGACGTAACTTCCACCCACTTGGTGAAGTAATCGATGACAACTAGTATGAACCAGTGTCCGTTAGAGGCTTTCGGTTCGATCATGCCTATCATATCAGTTCCCCACATTGAGAATGGTCAAGAAGAAATTAAGATGTTCAAAGGAGTCGGTGGAACATGCATTTTGTCAGCGCATATTTGGCATTTGTGACATGTATTTGTGTAATGGTAGCAATCGGCTTCCATCATCAACCAATAATACCCTGCTCGCAAGATTTTCTTGGACATGGCATATCTATTCGTATGAGTTCCGAAAGTTCCTTCGTAGATTTCTATCATAAGTGTATTTGCTTCTTATTTATCCATGCACTTGAGTAACACCATATCATAGTTTCTTTTGTATAATACACCACCATTCAGAAAGAATTTTGAAGCTAGCTTCCGCAGAGTTTGTTTGTCAATCACATAGGCATTTTATGGATATTCTTATTTCTCGAGATACCTTTTTATGTCGTAGAACCAAGGCTTGTTATCTGGTCCTTCTTCAATATCAAGGCAACGTGCGGATTCTTAGAAATGTCTGATTGTAATGTGTGGTTCGTGGTTTGGCCAGGTTACCTTGAACATGGCTGATAAAGTTACCAAGGCATCTGCCATCTGATTTTCTTCTCGTGGAATATGACTGAGTGTAATCTCGGTAAATTCTTGAGCTAACTTTAGAACATGATCTCGATATGGAATCAATTTGGGATGTTTAGTATCCCATTCACTGTTGACTTGGTATATGACTAGAGCTTAGTCTCCAAACACTTCGAGATGTTTAATTCTTAGATGGATAGCGGCTTCTAAACCCAAGATGCAAGATGCGTATTCCGCAATATTGTTGGTGTAGTCAATACATAACCTTGCAGTATAAGGTTTGTGAAAATTCTTTGGGAAGTCAAAACTGCTCCAATGCCGTGCCCTAGTGCATTTGAAGCCCCGTCAAACATGAGTGTCCAACATGCCCCTAGTTCAGGTCCTTCTCTAGGCCCTAGTATTTCGTAGTCGCCTATAACCATGACATCTTCGTATGGGAAGTCGAAATTCATTAGTTGATATTCTGGAATTTGTTGATAATCTAGATGGCCAGCCAATACACTACCCTTGATGGCCTTTTGAGTAACATATTGGATATCATACTCTGATAGTAACATCTGCCATCGGGAAATCCTTCCTGTAAGAGCTAGTTTTTCGAACACATACTTTAAAGGATCCATTCTTGCTATTAACCACGTGGTGTGAGTTAACATGTACTGCCTAAATATTTTAGTAGCCCAAGCCAATGCATAACAAGTCTTCTCGAGAAGTGAGTACCTGGTTTCGCAGTCGGTGAATTTCTTGCTGAGGTAGTAGATTACATGCTCTTTTCTACCTGTTTCGTCATGTTGTCCCAATACACACCCCATTGACCCTTCGAGCACTATTAGGTACATGATGAGCGGTCTTCCTGGAACTGGTGGCATAAAGATTGGTGGCTCTTGTAAATATTGTTTTATTGTCTCGAAGGCTTTCTGACAATCATCGTTCCACACCACTATTTGATCTTTTCGAAGTAATTTGAATATAGGCTCGCACGTAGAAGTTAGGTGCGATATGAACCTCAAAATGTAATTCAATCGTCCTAAGAAACCATAAACCTATTTTTCTATTCTTGGAGCTGAAATTTCTTGTATGGCTTTCACCTTGTCGGGATCTACCTCAATACCACGCTGACTTACAATAAAACATAGTAACTTGTTTGACCTGACACCAAATGTGCATTTGTTCAGATTCAACCTCAGTTTGAACTTTCACAGACACTCGAATAATGTTTGTAAATGTACGATGCGATCCTCCTCTGCGTGAGATTTGGAAATCATATCATATATGTATACCTCCACTTCTTTGTGAATCATATGATAAAATAGGGTGACCATAACTCGTTGATAGGTTGCCCCTATGTTCTTTAGACCGAAAGGCATTATCTTGTAACAGAAAGTGCCCCAAGGAGTCATGAAGGTGGTATTTTCCATATCCTCAGGTGCCATTTTGATTTGATTATAACTTGAGAAGCCATCCATGAACGATAGCACCGAAGCTTGAGCTATATTATCCACCAAAACATCTATGTGAGGTAATGGGAAATCGTCTTTGGGACTTGCTTTGTTCAGATCCTGATAATCTACACACATGCGTACTTTTCCGTCCTTTTTGGGTACTGACACGATGTTAGCTATCCAAGGTGGATAATCTACCACCACTATAAATTTTGTATCGAATTGTTTAAGAACTTCCTCTCGAATCTTGGTAGACATGTCTGGACGAGTTCTTCTGAGCTTTTGTCTAACTGGAGAGCAACCTTCCTTGAGAGGTAGTCTATGCACCACAATATTCATACCCAACCCTGGCATGTCTTTGTAAGACTAGTAAAATATATCCACATATTAATGTAACAACTTGATCAGTCTGTCTTTGACGCTTCCCTCTAATGTTACCCCTAGCTTGATTTCTTTCGAATCCTCCTTTGTGCTAAGGTTGATGGTCTCAATAGATTCTTGATATGGTTGTATATTGTCAGCTTTTTATTCTATCTCCCTTGATAATTCTTCAGAGAGTTCAAGATCTTCATCATCTTCCTCCTCAGTTTGGTTGATGGGTGCATCAAAATTATATCAGATAACAACAGTAACATTATCAGTTGTTTTAGGCATGGATCTACACATTTATCATGTTTTGGTGAAGTTTTAGTATGTGAATTTTGGAAAATGCATATGAAGAAAAGTATTGCAATTTTTAAACATAAGAGATAAATGCAAGAGAAAGACAAGGATCTTAATTGAATGTGAAATATAACTTTTATTAATTGTGAATATTGTCTAAAGAAAATGGGTGATCCTTACAAGCTACCCCTATGCCTCGGGCTTGACACAGATTCTTTCAAAAACAAGAAAAAAATACTTTGGAAGGAAAAAGATCTTTGAAATCTCCACGGCCGTCCAATTCTTTAGTTCTTCGCCTGGAGCACATTCATGGATGAAGCTAGATGCTCTCATGGTGTTCTCTTGTAGGATATCATTTCCACTTGTCTGCCATGCTCTATTCATTTATTGATGAAAGTCTCCTAGATAGGAGGAAATCGCGCCCTGCCTTTCAGGGAAGCCTTTAATGATTCATATCCCAAACCAAAACGATTCTTTTTCTCGGGTATCTCCACAAGTTTACCCTAACCTCTTAGGGGTACCATCTTTCACAACTGTTTGCAAGTCTCTACATGAAGTTATGGTAGGTTTATTGATTTTCTCCACTGGTAGGGTTACCATTGAAGCCACTTCTAAGACTTGAAATGGTGTTTCTATACAGTCTTCATCAGCACTAATATATCTGTAGGACTCTATGTGACTTAAAAAGATGTCTTCTTCACTGTCAGTTATGATTAATCTTCCTTCAACGAAGAACTTCAATTTATGATGAAAGGTTGAAGTACCAGTCCATGCTGTATGGATCCAAGGTCGTCCAAGTAAACATGTATACATTGGTTCTATATCCATGACTTGAAAAGTGATATAAAACATATGCGTACCGATCTTGATAGGAAGATCCACTTCTCCAAAAACTGTACTTTGAGAACTGTCAAAAGCTTTGACTATCGTAGAACTAGGCCTTATTACAACAACATCTAATGTTAGTTTCATCAAGCTGGATTTTGGTAAAACATTGAGAGCAGAACTAGTATCAGTGAGTACCCTAGATAGGCTTATGGTACCTATTTGAATAGAAATATGCAACGCCTTATTGTGAGTTTTTCCTTGTGGAGGCAACTCATTGTCATTAAAACCTAGATATGATCCAGATGTCAAATTTGCTACAACATTGTCAAACTAGTTTACTGTAATATCTTCTGCGACATGAGCAGAACTTAAAACCTTCATTAGAGAGTCTCGATGTGCTTCTGAGTTAAGGAGTAACAAGAGTATTGAAATCTCGTCCGGGGTTTGGTGCAACTGATCTACCAACCTATAATCACTTCTCTTGATTATTTTCAGGAACTCTTCCGCCTCTTGGTCAGTAAAATTCTTGCTCAGAGGATTTTGTTCTTGGCCTGCCTCCACCAGAGCCTTCCCTTTATTCTTAACTATAACATCATTCTTCTTTTGTGGTTTGGGACCGTAGATTCGACCACTGCAGGTCATTCCCCCTGTTCCAACTATATTTATGATCGCTGGTTATTGACTTGTCAATGGTTCACATTCCTACTTTAAACCATTGATGCATACAATAGAATCATAACTCCAAGGTACTATTTTATTACTTTCATAAGGGGTAGGAGATGACCCCCTAATCACCATCGTAGTCTTTGGTACCACTAGTATCTTCAGAGTCCATCTTGGTATCATCACTGGTGCTTCTGTTGACTCTCCCCATGGAATCACAAGAGTCTTCTTATTAAGGTTCGACCCTTGGCATGGAATTACCAATGGCTTCTTCGCACTTCCATCAATCACAACTACATATTCTCCTTTAGGGTATTGCTCAAATTGGACTATCCCCTGATCCACCAAGTTTTGTAATGTCTTCTCAAAAGATTCATTATGTTCTTAGAGGAACCCACACTCCAACAAATATTCTTTCAAAAGATTTATTGGGGCCTTCACTTGTCTAGCTGCCTCACAGTTGGTGACCACTTCAATTGCATTTACTATTGGTCCACCATGCGGAGGCATGGGATTTGTCTTGATGTTTGGTTTGTCAAAATTAATATCCTTAGAATCCAACGAATCTTGAACCTTATGTCTGAAGGCATAACATTTTTCTATAGTATGCCCCGGAGAATTGGCATGATACTCGCACCTGGAATTGACATCGTACTTTGGTGGGAGTGCCCAAATTGGAGGAGCTAGAGGCTTTAGCTCTACCAAAGATGCTTTGATTAAGTGTTGCAATAATTGACTGTGCAGCATGGAAAGAGGATCAAATCTTCTCGGAGGCCTTTCAAACTTGTTATGTTGTTGTTCTCGTGAAATTATTAATGGTTGTTGTGCCCTTGGATGTGATTCTACAACATTAATTTCTCCTTCCTTCTTCTTTGAGAAGTTTGAAACATGTCTTTTTTCATTATAAGGGGTACTAGATGATGCCCCTTGTATCTTCCCGCTTTTTACACCAACTTCAATCCTTTCACCAATAGTTACCAAATCTAAAAATCCGAAAGAGACGTGTGATACGGTGGGAGAACTGACTTGAGGGTTTTGCGTTTTATCGCAAATGTTGCGGTTAGCAAGAGTCGCCACCTACTTTTCTTTTATCCAAAAAGGAAAGGTGAAAAAGCACAGGAAAGACCTTTGAGATTGTTTCTTGAGTTCGGGGGGTAGATTATGAAAAGGGAAGGTATTAGAACCCTTTTCATCCATTGTTTTCCATGGGCTCTTAGTTACTTGCTAGATCACTTGCTTTTGTTTTGAAATTGTGCTTTGTGTAGTTTTGAAAGTATTTTGTAAAAGAGGCCATTGTTTTAGGCAATCTTTGTAATGATTCTCGTTCGTAAGAATGTATACAAAGATGTTTGTCTTTTTGAAAATGATTTCAATGTTTCTAAGATGTTTGGAAATGTGTGTGTTTGTTTTGAAAATATCAAGGATAGTTGTTTTGAAATAGAGCAGATAACTAGAAGTAATTTACCTACTCAAATGTCTTTCTTGTTCATTTTCTTTTCTTTTGATATTGTTGTCTTACCATTGATTTGGTAAGCAACCCTATCCTTGGATGTAAACGAGATGGGCGTGGGTCATCGTATAAACATGATTAGCAATGTTGCAAAGTATATTAGCATTTTTTGAGGGACTAAGATCATTTTGTAAGGCAACTTTGAGTAGCGTCATCGAGGGACTATGATCTTATATTTGTTTGTTTTGCCAAGATACTTCACATGCGTAATATGACCATTTTTGTATAAGGAAGCCAAGTGGAATAACCCTAAGGGTGCTTGTGTTCAAGTGTGTTATTTTCATGCTTGTTTTTATCTTGGATTAGGGTTTTCTATTTGATTTGTTTTTATCTTGTCATACAAACTCTAATTAATAGCATGGTATATAAAAGTGGTAAATTGCGTAATTTAAAGATTACTACGCTATTACAACATTTTATGGGAGGGGGGTATACAACTTATGAATGGGGATTTGCAAGAAAGTAAAAATCCTAATTATCTATTACAACCATATCGAATTCATCAACTGTACAAAGAAACGAATGTAAATACAATATGTAAGAAGTGAAATGAATATAAATGTACAAGTATGAATGAACAAGGCCATGGATATTGGTTTGACTTTAATTAACTTAGGAGAAAAAGAAATAATTAATTAAACAGAAAATTAGAATCAAAATAACAAAAGAAACTAGTTTAAAGAAACCAATTTCTAAATGAATAATAATCACAAACCTAATTTAAATATTTGATTAAAAAAAGAATTTTAACAAGAAAATATTTTAGTCTATTAAACAAATATGAATATTTTTAATATATATATATATATATATATATATATATATATATATATATATATATATATATATATATATATATATATATATATATATATATATATATATATATATATATATATATATATATATATATATATATATATATATATATATATATATATATATATATATATATATATATATATATATATATATATATATATATATATATATATATATATATATATATATATATATATATATATATATATATATATATATATATATATATATATATATATATATATATATATATATATATATATATATATATATATATATATGCATATATATATATTTTTTGAGACCCTTTTTTTTATTTATAAAAATAAATATTGTTGTAATATTAATAATGATAAAAAAAAGTAAATAAATAAAAATAAAATAGGTTAAGGGGGTTAATGACTAAAAGGGGTGTTTGAAGAAAGCAAAATAAAAAAAACTATTGGGCCTTCAGCCCACAAAGTCAAGGCCAAAAATCTGATCTTTTACAAAGGGGACGGGGGGTGTAGCGAAAAGAGGGGGGGTTCAGCATCTATGTTTTGGGCCTTAATGAGAAGGCCCAATTGTTTTAACAAAACAAACAGACAATGAGACAACGTCTCATTTGGGAAAGAATATTTCTCTCTCTTCCTTGTGATACTCTCACTCTCTCTCGTTCTCTCCTCCTTTGAGTGTTTGGCTGGAAATCACCCTAGCGGCGGTTAGACAGCGGTGGACGGTGGTTCCTACGACGACGATGCTTCAACATCAAATTTTTTTACTTATCTAGATTCCTTTCTTCTTACTGAACACTAATCTCGTTCTCATTTTTACAGATCGTGGCAGGATTCACGTAGATCTTAAAGGGGATGGACGAAACCCTAACTGTTATGATTTTCTTTTTTCTGTGTGATTACGGTGAGACCTTTCCTTATCTCTCTTTCTTAAAAAACTTTGAAGGGATTAGGTTTTTTTTTGGAAAATGATGATGAAAGTTTTTAGGGTTTTATATCTTGCATGTGATTCTTGCTTTGTATATTTTGTATAAAAAAGAAACTTGAAATGACTTTGAGGGTTTTGTTTGTGTGATGGCTCGGTTTCTTTTTGTATTAAACAAAGTTTGGTTTTTTTGTTGATTATGTCTTGACTCAGTTTGTTGGAAAAAGAATTGAAAGAGGGTTAGGGCATGGTTTGTGTATGTTCTTTTTCTGGAAAAATTGGAAAGGGTTATGGCACTGTGTTTTTTCTTTGATATCAAAAGAAATTGTTTATTCTGTATATTTGGGAAAAAATGATGTTTTGGCCTTTTGAAATAATGAGGTTTACTGATTATTTGGGGTTTGGAATCTCTGTATGTTTTTTTTCTGTAAAATTAAAAAAAAGATGATGTTATTGCTGATCCCTTTTTTTAAAAGATGAATGATGATGGCTTTGTGTTTCTGTTTTCTTATGGATATTTAGATGGACTGTGGGATGGGTTCTACAATTTATTGACCTTAAACTAATGTTTTGTAAAAGAATGCTAAGAAAAAGTTGCACAAAGTTTGTATATTTCTATGAAAAGGATTTGGAAATAGTTTGAGAAATTACCTCTTTACTTGGTTGTTGTATTTGGTATCCTGTGGCTTGCTGACAGTGATCCTTGAGGGTCCTTGAGTGTGATGAAAACAGTGGCTGGATTATGATTATTTCTGTGTATTCTTCTTGCTGGCTCCAAAAACTCTCTTTCTTGCACAATATTGTTGCATTTTTATATTGGTTGAAAATAGTGATAAAATACTGTTGGCTTTGTTGCTTGTACTGGTTTTTTGATAAATCAACTTTGCTAGTTGACTTTGCTTGTTTGTAGTTGGTACAATGCCTGCTGTACTGACTTTTCTTTTTTTGTACTTGTTATATATTTTCTGACTTTGGCTTCTCTTGTGATCCAAGACTTAAATGCTTGAGATTTTGTACATCCATCCCCCCTCTTTTGATTTTGCTCCTTTACTTTGTGATTTTCTGCATTGCTTCCTTTCAAACTTGTATTTGCTGATAGTTTTTTTTTGTATTTTGTCACTTGTGGACTTTTGCTATGAACCAAACTTTGCTTTGAGATTTGTGGTAAAGTACCCTAGGCCTATGACATGACTTTACAAATTTTGAGGCTCTTTGATTGTTGATTGTACTGGTTTTCTAATTTTAAACAACATGAAGCTTCTCTTGTTTGGTTGTGAAAATATGATGACAACTGATTTTCTTTAACTTTTGTGAACCAATTGTTAGGTTTTGCAGAATATTACTTCTAGCCAATGATGGAATTGAGGCTCCTACTGTTCTGTGCTGTCTTGCTTATGAATCAAGTCTTGTGATTTGCAATGTTTTCTTTTATTTTAGGCCTATGATAGGACATTACTTTGAGGCTTTACTTTGTGGCTTTACAAGTTAGCTTTGCTAACTTATGGTGTGAATTCTATTCGAGCTTGAAATCTGTTGGGCTGGGAATTTGTTCTACTTTTGCACCTTCTGAACTAATCCATTGTGAACCAATTTATTTGTGATTTGCAATTTTTCAGGCCTATGATTAACTTCTTAGTATGAGGCTGTTTTGGGTACAAGAACATGGCTTAAAAACTTTTTTGATTCCAGTAACCAAACCCTCATGATGATTTAGAATAGCTTATTTGCAAATTTGAATTTGTTTGATCACTGATTTTTTCTGTTTTGTTTAAGGTAAAGGTAATGAACAATAGAGGAAAATGGCAAGAAGACTGTGGCAAGACTTGAAAACACTTGAAGGCTAGGAACATGAAGACTTTGTATTCTGCCTTATAATAGAAACATAGGAAAAAATATATTGGACCTCTTTATTTGTTTGATTTTTGAATTTGTAATAAACAAACTAATTTCGAGGAATGTATAACTTTAATTTTGAGAATGATATCACAAAATTTGCAAAAGTTGTTTGTTCTAAATGAAAGAAATTGGAAATTAAAAATGACATGGGCTTTTAAAATTGCAACTCTTAAAACTTAGAACAAAAAATGATGAAATTTAAAAAAAAAGTGTGTTAGAACTTAAGATAAGGACTAATTGATTTATCTAAAAAAGAAAAGGTGCTTGAAGACCATTCTCATCTTTCTTCCATATCTCAAAACAAAGTGCTTTGAATCCTTTTTATCTTTCATCTCAAAACCTCACCTTTCATCTCAAAGCCTCATCTTTCAAAAAAGAAATGATATCCAAAGAAACTTGCATGAGGAGTAATAGAATTGGCCATGTAAACATTGCAACCTCGTAACTTGAAGACCAAAAGGAAAATGTAAACCAAATTCCCAAACCTAGAATGCACTTGAGTAATCTTGAGGATCCATTGTGATACTTGAAAGTCATATGAAGCATTGATAGTCCAAAAATCCTTGTGCAATCTCAAACCCTAATTTTGGGTCATCAGGGCATGATGAGATGTCTTGAGCTGGTCAAACCCTAATCCAGTCTGAGTCAAAGAGATCTTGTGAGAAAATCTTGATAAATGAGAGGTCAAATTTTGGGGTACAACAAGACGCTTCCTACCATTTTGTTATAATACAACCCTTGTAAAGTTCCCATGAACATGTCGACTAGTTCTTTCTCCAAGAGTGGTGGTTGTACACTGGCTGCCATTTCTCTCCACCTTTGTGCATACCCCTTGAAAGACTCCTCCTTATTCTGAGACAAGTTTTGGAGTTGCATGAAGTTAGGAGCCATGTCCAAGTTATACTTGTATTATTATAAGAAATAATTGGTAAGATCTGCCCATGTCTGGATATGAATCCGCTCCTATTACATGTACCAATCTAGGGATGCCCCACTCAAATCATCTTAGAAGCAATGGATCATCAACTTTTGATCTTGAGCATATGCATGCATCTTTCTGCAATACATGCGCAAATGGTTCCTCGGACATGTGAGTGTCTTATATTTCCTAAAGTGAGGTACTTTGAATTTTTGGGGGATCACCACATCAGGAACTAGACCCATTTCGAGGGAGTCGACATCGAAAGCATCATAACCCTCCATAACCTTTAACCTTTATTCAAGAGCTTTGTATTGGTTGAGTGCGAAGGGGTTTTCAGTGACATGAGTGTGGATTATCCTTAGAGGTGCTTGATTGACATCTTCTAGGTCATGGTCTCCATAGTACAGGTCTATGTAGTTATCTGTATTATTGACCGAAATGTGCAAAGTATGAGATACCGCTACCTTCAGTGGAGGTGGGAAAAACCCTTCAATATCCACTTTCCTGACTTCTTGTTGAGCCATAGATGACTTTTGGGGTCCTGACTCCGGTTCTCTTCTTGGTTGGTGACCACTCGATGCACCAATAGTATGGGATACTTCCTCAAAGGCTACCCTAGGAATATGTTCTTCCCTCTCGATGATGTTATTTATGGCTAGAAGAAGTTGACTCATATCTCCTTTCGTTGAGTCGATGTTGCCTTTTACTTTATCCAAATCTTCCCTGAATGCGGCTTGGTTCTCTTCGATATGTTCCATCACTTTCCTTTGATGGCCCCTTGCTTGATATGGCAGTCAGAGAGATGGTGCTTTTCTACCAATGGTTTAACTGGAGATGATTTTGAAAATTAATGGGTTTTTTGTTATGAAATGTGAAATTATGCGGTGTTTGGAAATGCATGGATGCGTATGAATATGCTAAGAGTTTTTGTGTTTGAATGTCTTATTCACTTGGATTTTCCATATATTTTTCTTTTTGTATTTTTTTTAGGTTTTTCTTTTTATTGGTGAGTATCTAAAAATAAATACATAATCGAAATATGGAAACAAAATACTTTTATTGAAATAACAGTTGTCTTTAAAAAAGAGAATACAATTCAGATATTGAAAAATATTCAAACATTAAAACATCAAAACTTTCTGAAAGAAGTAACAAAGGGAAACAAAATCTTCTAAGCGCGTGTGCAGATTTCTTCTCTGAAGCCATCGACCATTGTCCTACAAAGCTTGATGAAGTCTTCAACGTCTTTTGGGATAAGGACCATCACATTTTCTGCGTCTCTCAAACTTCTAGGGATGTCACCAATGAGATTATTGGCTAAGAAGGAGAGTCTTGCATGCTTGTCTTTGTAGAATTCGTATTCTTGGTAGAGGTCCGGAGTTATCTTATGATTATCCTCTCATGCCTTGGAGATCTTTGCATACTGCTCTTCCCAATATAGTTTTTCAACCCTCATCTATGTATAAAGTTTCTGTTGTATTAGGAAATTCTTTTGGAGGTCTTCTAACTCGAGACATACTCGCTCGTATTCATCAGTCTTTTGGGCGAGAAATATTTATGTTATCATTCTCTTGAGGCGTTCCCATGTCTTCGATTCTTGGCTATCTTGGAGTCTCGTGGTAAGATACTTCATCTGTTCTTCTTGATCTAAAGAAGCTTGCGCCAAACTTTGGATTTGAGCCCTCAAATATTTTTCCATCTCCTTCTTGTCCTGCATTTCCTTTTGTACCACCTACTTAGTTTCCCGATTTCGCTAGCAACATCCTCCAAACGTTGGTTATGGGAATCCAAGTTGAAAGTAGCACTCAACAACCTTTCATCCGAATGCTTCCGCTTAATACTCTCCTTTTCAAATGCCTCACTATCTTTCTGAATCTGTTGATATTTTAATTCAAGTATGCGTTGCATCTGTCTTTTCTCCTTAGCTAAGTTATGGAGGTTATGCTCCAATTATTCTTTCTATTTTTATCTTGTTCCAAAGCTTTCTTCAAGTTGTCTATTTCTTCTAAGGACATAGGCAGAAGATCTGGGACATCTGTCTTGTACTTTGGATCAATGTCAAAAGGTAGCTTAACAACTTGTACCCCATCCAAAACCCATCGAGTGTAAGGTTCTTTCGCCACAACATTCTTCCTTTCGGCCTTTCTTTTGTTAACCCTACTCCAGGCTCATACGATCTTGTTGAGAAACTCTCAGTCATTTTTGTCCATGTCATGAATGATTAATTGTTGAAGTTATTCATCAGAGGGTTTATCCTTCAAAGGGTACCCTAGTTGTGGCATATCCAAAGTAGGGTTGTAGTTGATGCAACCACGTGATCCAATCAATGTAACATTTGGAAAGTCTTTGCAACTATAGGGTTGTAGTTGATCCAAAGTAGGGTTGTAGTTGATCCAACCCACGTGATCCCTTTTTCATACCGAGTGTGAAGTGCATAATAAATATCAGCAAGTAAAGCAGGAGTTGGGTCCGCATTCAAAGCTTTCATGCCCCTAAAAACACTAATAGATGCAGGGTCAATATAGTCCAAATTCCACGGAAACAAAATTACACCAAAGACAAGTATCCCTAAGCAATCAACATAAGACTCCCATTCTTCGTTATCGGAAAAATAAAGAGCTTTAGTTTCCTAATAACATCTCTTAATCCCTTGTACATCACCTTATTTTTTGTAATTTAGTGACAATTCAGGGTAAGGGATCCCTAAACCATTTGCTAAGTCTTTAATGTCAATGTCTGCCCAATTCCCACATAAGCTTTTCCCTTAGAGAAATTCAAGAGTCTGTGATCGGTGGAAATAGAACTGACTGTTTTGGAATGCTGGTTCGCGAAATGTCGCGGTAAGCAAGAGTCGCCACCGTCTTTTATGTTCTCCAACAAGGAAAGGACAAAAGCACAGCAAAATTCCTTCTTTGAGAATGTTTCTCGGTTTGGGAGGTAGATTTATAGAAAGGGAAGGTGTTAGCATCCTTTCTATCCGTGGTTATCCACGGGCTCTTAGGTACTTGCTCTTATGTTTTCAAAAGATGTTTGCTTTTCAAGTGTGTGTGGGTTTTGAAAAAGTTCCGTTTGAAAAATTTCTAAGTAACTCTTGTATCTGTTCTCAAGAGTGTATGAAAAATTTGTTTGAAAACCTTTTGAAAGTGTGAGTGCGAAAAGTTGTTTTGTTTGTTTTTGAAAAGAGCAAGTACACACGAGAATCTACCTACTCTAAGGAATTAGGTTGTGTAAGAGTCCTTTAGATAATGCTATCCCACCATTGAGAGGTAGGTAGCACCATCGTTGGAGTTATTCGGGTCAATTCGATGATAAGGGACATGTGTGGTCACCAAAGCAATAGTAGGACACCTTAGAATTAACCCTAATGTCCTAGATCCTTTTTTATCCGAGGCAACAGTTTCGAGGCAACTTGATCTTAGACAGGAGGGCGACCTCTAAAACACCCTATACTTGACGACCACGTTCGAGGCAACCAGTGAGGCGTACCCTAGAAGTGGCATGTGCTTGTGTGTTGTGTTCATGTTAAATTGTCTTTGCATGTTATTTGTGAGCTACGAATTGGTTTTATTATTCATACAAGTCTTTCATGCATTTTAACAGTTAAGAGTGCGGAAAATAAAGTGCGGAAATATGAATCTACGCTATTACAAGGTGCGGGTCTATACATCGCCAAAAACAAAAACCCGTTTGGAAATAAATGCGGAAAGTAAAGAAAGCAATAAAATCCTAATTAACTATTACATCCTTTGAACAGATACATAAATAATCAAAATAAGAATTAAAGTGCGAAAAGAAATTTAATCGGGACGTCCTAGGGTTTTTGACCCTTTTGAGAAAAGAATTTAAGTTTTGGTCCTTTTTTGCAATTTAATTAAAATATTAAACCTAGTACTAATTAATTATTTAATTAAAGAAAAATGTTTTTTTGTTTTTTATGTTTTTAATGAAAATAAAAAGAAAAAAGGAAATTAAAAGTCAAGAAAACCCTAGTTCTAAGTTTATTTTATTTATTATTAAAAAAGGTCAAAATTACCTAATTAAACTAATTAATTTGTTAGTATTTTATTTACAAAAATAATAATACTTAGTAAAAATAATAAATAATAAAAATATTTACAATTTTTGATCTCTGAATTTATTATAAAAAATTAGTTTGTTGGTTAATAATAATAATTAATAATGATTAAAAGAATTAAAAGGAAAAAGAAAATAAAATAAAAAATAGTAAAACCAGGGGGGTTTGATAGACCCAATGGAGGTGAAAGTTGGAAATCTTAGGCCCAATAAGCCAAGCCTGCGCTGACTTTATTGAATCGTCCAGAGGCACGTTGACTAGGGAGCATGGTAGTCCTCCTCTCATGGCCTTTGGATGGCTGTTGAAGACACTTGGCACGCTGGGAACGTGGGAGCCCATGGTGGAATGTTGTTATGAATCTGCATAGGAACACAATGTGAAAAATAACATAGAATTTTTGGGGGACCTGAGAATCGAACCCAGGTCCCAATGGTGACCAGACACCTCATTTTCCACTAGGCCATGGCGTTGTCTTGGTTATTATAGTGGCAATTAAATATATTATATAAATCAACAACATATGCTGGAAACATAAAAAAGCGCGCGTCATATTTGAATTGTCCAATCACGTGTAGACAACGCAGTCATCTTCTTCCTTTTGCCTATAAAAACAAAACAAATAGCGGGGGTTTTTAACCCCCACAAAATGCAACCACAGAAAATAGTGATTAGGCGTACAGTACATATAAATAGGGCGCGATGGTTTCAATGTCTTCGTCTCATTCAGACGGTTTCAACCATGTGCGTCTTGAGGTCTAATTTTGCTTATGCTGTAAAGCCCTAATTCGAGAGCTTGAAAAACATAGAAGTCAACAATGGCGTTTTCTGTTTCAGGGCACCATAATACAATTGAATCATACCAACAGCTTCGTATCAGTCCTATTAACACAAAATAATCCAAAAAAGAGGTTAAATATGCATGAATAATGATATGCGATTATGGGAAAAAAACCAAACCGTGTGACTTGTTCTTGCGTATTCTTGGAGTGTTAAGGCTTGTTTTTTATTCCAAACCGTTCCTGGGAATGTTAGCAATGTGTTTGAATCAAGAAAGGGCTTTGAATTGGCCTGGAAGGTGGAATTCAGTTTTCAAGTTTTCTTGAAGTTTTGGAATTTGCTTATGGCTTTTTTGCAGCAGCTTGCACGTTCAAGGCTTTAGGGTTTGCTTCAGTATTTGTATTGGAATGGAATTAGGGTAAAACTTTTGTCCAAGAATCCATGGAATAATGTTTTGCATCTTTGATTTCCAATCAAATATTTTTGTATCTTTTGATTGAGAAAACTTGCCAATTTTGGATATTCTGGTCTCTTTGATTGGCAAACGAAATCTCCAGCATGTATAGAGTTTATTTGCTCCACAAAAGATTTGAAAAACATATCTTGGCATTTTCCTACAATTAAATTAATTAAATGAATTATTAATCAATTAAAAATCCAAATAATTAATAAAAATAAGAAAATAATTCAATTTAAGTTCAATGGATCGTGCATAGGCCTTGGACAAAGTTTCAAGAAGGAATTTGAGGCCCATTAGCAAAAATGAGGTGTTTTAGGCAAAGTTGACTTTTGCAAATTCCCAAAAATTTCCCAACTTCTCCAATGCATATCTTGCTCAATTTTGATCATATGAACATGTTCTTGGATATTTTGGAAAGGTCTTGAAGTCCTCTAACCAATGCCTTTGGTCCCATGTTATTTTGATTTACCAATCTTAAGTTATGGTCTTTGACTTAAAGTGCATTTTTGTTGACTTTTGAAATTGACCTATAATGTAGAAATTGATAACTTTTTGTCGGAGCATTTCTTGGGCTTGGAATGTGAAGATGAGTTGTAGGAAATGTCATCCCCTTCAAAATTAGCATTGGATGGGATTTTTCTGATGAACCATGAAAAAGTTATGCCTTGGTCAAGTTACAGTTGACTTTTCAGCTGTCCAAAAATAGAAACTTTTGCATCTTGATGATTTTTGAGCCATGCTTATAGAACCATGATCAAGAATTGATCAAATGATGATTGTGGCTTCAAAATAAGATGTTGACCAATTTTTTTGACTTTTGACTGCAAAATGACCATTTTGCCCCTATAGTTGATTGTGAAGCAAATGCAGCTTTTGATTGTGCAATTTGATGCTGTGAGTCTTGAGACTTGACATGTAGATGCTTGGCAATGTATATGGACCTATGGGACTTGATTGAGCCATTGAAAACCTCAGATTCATTGCAAGAACCAAAACCCTAATTTTGACTGCCTTAGGAGGCAATTGGACTGTGCAACCCTTGAGTAGTCTTGAACCAATTGAAGATGATTCTTGACAAACTTTGAAGCATATGGGAGGGCAAATTTTGGGGTACAACAGAGTCTATCAAATTCTTCTAAAGTCGGCGCTAACTGAAAGTCTTGGAAGGTAAAACACCTCCATGGAGGATTGTAGAACTGAACCAAGGAGGAGATAGCATCCAATTGTACATCCAATTTTTTCAACTCAAGGGTATCCCCATAACAACGAGTAAACATCTTCAAAGTTCTTTCAGACAGTTTCCCTTCGATGGTTTTAATCTTCATCATATCTGGCTTGATGACATTAACACATACAAGTTGTTTTCCTCTGGCATTCATTTTTAAGACACTCACCAAAACCTTTGACTTATTTTTTTAATCCTGTGAATAAGACAAACAAAAAAGAATAGAGAATAATGAATATGTGAAATGTAAGATGCATGAATGCATGATTGCGTGGCTTAGTGACAGGATTTTAGGAAAGGTATCCTTATATGGTAGGCTCCTAGTTTTGGCTTACGTATATTCTACCTTCCCCATAAGGTGATTTCCTTAAGGGTATCATGGATAACACTAGAGATAAAGGCACAAGGTCCTCCCTCAAGTGGAGCCTCTTTGTAGACCGAAACTTTCATCTCTAAGGCCGTGAAAGGTCTCACTATGAGATTCTGGTTGAAAGTTATACATAAAGTCATAGGTTTCATTCCCAAGTCCTGTACCCCAAGAGGATACCTCTTGAGACATATTCTTTTTTTTTTTTGGAATTCCACCGACTCTAGGCGAAGTTGTCACAAAAACTCATAGGGATGATATATCCCCTTGGCCAATAGACGGACCTTCTTTCTTAGGTTTTTGAAAATATATTTTTTTTTGAAATAAAATCCCACCAACAAATGATAAAAGATAAAAATATAATAATAAACAACAATAAATAAAGGGTTAAATATACAAATCCCCCTTGCAATGTTAGCGAGTTTAGCTTTTATCCCCTAGTAAAGTTTTTTTAAACACCCCCTCGCAATTTCCAGATTCCGTCTACAACATCCCTTAGCGCCAGATTCCTCCAAATATTCATTAACTTTTTCCAGCATGGCATTTTTATATTAATAATGTGGCTTTTATTTGTATTTTTATTTGTTAAATCCACGTGGATTTTTTTTGTTTATTTTTAATTTTTACAGAATATATATTAATTATCATTTCTGTTTTTATTTTTAAATTGTTTTTAATAATTATTTAAATAAAAATTAATGAGTAACTTGTTGGGCTTTTGGAAATTTTACTCTAAACATTTTTTCATTGAAATATTAATCATGAGTGTTTGCTATATAAACACTAATGTTGTTAACATCCCAAACAATATGGGACTATTTTGCCAACAATTAACCATACTAATAGAACAACAACTAAATTCAACATGCCTGCAATATCAATGCTTCTTGGTGCATTCCAACTTGCAACAACCACTTAGAAGCATGAAAAAGAGTGTTCCATGCATCTTTCATCTAAAGAAAACTTGTAATTCTATTGGAAATTTCATTCAACTACATTCATGATTTTTGCTCCAACCTACATTCAATTTCATTCAACTACATTCATTATTGAAAAAGCTTTATTTATATTGCACATTGGCCAGGTTTCCGAAGGTGCATGAGCCAGAGGTGCTTCCAAAATAATAGGTGTGGATATTAATAAAGACAAATTCATCACATGAAGCTTTCTTAAGATTTCTCCTCCACTGATGTAATAACTTTGTAATTTGTCTACATGAAATGTATTTTCTCTGTGCTCAAAGCCCGAGATATGGGAATCAAAGACTTCATAAATCCAACCGATGAAGAGAAGCCGATATATGAGGTTGGTGTTTTCTCTCCTCTCCTTTCCCGTAGAAAATATAATCTGCACATTCATTTTCACCAGAAGAATGATTCATGTCTAGAGAATCAGAGAAATGACCGGAGGAGGTGCTGACTATAGTTTTGAATGTACAAGAAATTTGAATGTTCTAAGAGATGCCTTCTTGTGTGTTCATGAAGTATACTTATATTCATAGCAGCAAAACAAATTCAGTAGATTCATTGTCATTTATAGTAATTTTCATGTCAATTTTTGTAAATGCAGGGTTGGGGATTGACTGTACTATTGGGAATTCATTCATCCCCAAAGTTGCTTCCCATCCATCCAATGAAGCTCTTTGTCGGTTGCAGAAATGAATGATCGGTGTTTGGAGGTTTCAAAGGCAAGAGTCAGTTGCCTAATCTTGCAACATAATGCATGCGAGGAGTAATGATCATCACTAATTTCAATTTCTTCAAACTTACATTAGTTGAAGGTTGGAGCAAAAATCCGGAATGTAGTTGAATGAAATTTGAAATAGAATTTCTCACAAGTTTTCTTTAGATGAAAGATGCATGGAACACTCTTTTCCATGCTTCTAAGTGGTTGCTTCAAGTTGGGAATGCACCAAGAAGCATTGATATTGCAGGCATGTTAAATGTGGTTGTTGTTCTATTAGTATGGTTAATTGCTGGCAAAATAGTCCCACATCGGTTGGGATGTTAACAATATTAGTGTTTATATAGAAAACAATCATGAATAATATTTGAATGAAAACATGTTTAGAGTAAAATGTCCAAAAGCTGTAAATATAAAAATGCCATGCTGGAAAAGTCAATGAATCTTTGGAGGAATCTGGCGCTAAGGGGTGTTGTAGACGGAATCTGGAAATTGCAAGGGGGTGTTTAAAAAAAAACTTTACTAGGGGATAAAAGCTAAACTCGCTAACATTATAGGGGGATTTGTTTATTTAACCCATAAATAAAAAAAATTAAAATAGAAGAATAAAAAAAACCCTAAAAGTCCTAAACCAAAAGAAAAGGTTTCTAAACTCTAGGGTTGAGTCCCTATCAGAGTCGCCAGTTGTAATAACCGATTTAAAAGTAAGAGTCACCACCACTAATTTTTATCTTAGGGAAGGAAATATAATAGATAACCCTAATTTGATAAGAGATTATAAGTTGTTGACTAGTTTTAGACGAAGGGAAGGTGTTAGACACCCCTCATCTACCTTGTTCACAAGGATACTAGGGTTTAGGTTTACGGTTTAGGAATAAGGTTTTAATTTTAATTAGGGGAACTCGCCACGATTTTAAGTCGTATGCCTAAGTATCCTCTTATGAGGAATCAGAGTCCCAATTCGTAGTTCATAGTTGGTTGGTGTTTTTTTTTATGGATTACGAAGATATTTCGAATTCTCCTTGAACCAAGTCCGGGTCTGTGAATAGCAGAGTTGTTAGACAAAACTCACAGTTAACGAGAAACATCTCCAATATCCTTTTCAAAAATAAAGTCTTGAGTTTATTAAGTTAGTAAAAGAGTGGTTAGTATTTGATCGGTTAAATATTTTCAAATATATTATATAATATAAGAAAAATACTTTTAATGCATAATGAAAAGAATTTTAATGCAATTTAAAAGTAATTAAGAATGAGTTAGTAAAAAAAAGAATTTTTAATTTAATAATAAAAAACATATTAAATATTAAAAATATTAATTATAATGTAAAATAAATAAAATAAAATAAAAATTAAAACGCAAAGGGGGTGTATTTTATTTGGATTAAGTAATTCAGGGGGTGTAAAAAGCAGGGCCCTAAATCAAGATATTGGATTTAGGCCCAAAAATAAAACGGGGGATAGACGTGTACTACATAGCAAGATTTGGGGTTGGTTCAGCAAGGGCTCAAGTTCAGATATTGAACTGGGCCCAAAAGCACATGGGGGTACAACTTCAAACATAGTAGGAAAATTAAAAAAAGGGGTGGTGTTGTTAGCAATGGGCTTGGCCCAACATTGACCCAAGGGGCACTCGTGTGGATCTGGTGTATGCGAGTGTTGTGACATTATCGCGAGGACGCGATCTGGAGCAATTGATTTAAATCAAATGAAGGATGTTGATGATGCGTAGTAAGTGAGGCGCAGGGAATCTCAGAGTGGGTTTATAAAAACAGAGACCCAACGCTGGGCCTCATTTTCTCTTATCCTTTCTCTCTCTATCCCAAAAGTGATGTATTTTTAGAGAGAGAAGCTCTTGCTTCTCTCTAGGCGATCAAAAATTGCCCCGCCGACCGAAAATTGCTTCCGTCGGTAGTCACCACCATAAGCCACCACCAAACACCCTTCATGTCCAGTTTTCCGGTTGCTATTCAATCGAAAAATTCAAACCTTCATGCTACACCATCGTTCCAAAGCCCATAAACTTAGAACCATAAGAACCCTAACCCCAATCTTCAACCAAATCCCAAGAACCCTAACCTTTATCCAACTCGGAAGCACAAACCCTTAGAACCCTAACCCTATATGGATGAACCCTAACCCTAAGTGATGAACCCTAACCCTAAGTGATGAACTCTAATCCCTTTTGAAATTGAGAAATCACAAAGCAAAATATAATATCACATATTTAAACAAAAAACCTAAGCTAAGTGGATCAACTTACCTCTCATGGAGTGATTCTTCTTGTAAATCTCCTTTTGGATCTTTCTCCCTTTGTCTAATCTTTTTTTCTTCTTCTTCTGATTGTAGGTGCGAAGTGCGGTGGCAACAACATATATGATGGAGGCATGACTTAAAGTACAGATTTAGGGTTTCAAAAATTGATACCCAGATCTCAGGAAGGTGACTGACTCACGGATTGACTTTCTCATTGTTACGATTTTTCTCCAAATTCTCCTCTCCCCTTTCAAATAGTTTTAGGTTTTATTTATAGGTTAGAACATTTAGATGAATTAGGAATTTTTCTGATTTTCATTACTAATTGATTTAGTTTATAAGTTAGTGATTAGATTAGAGGAAATTAGAGATTGCAATTGATTTGTTGTAAGTTAGATTTGATTATGTATTAAAAGTTTGGACAATTTGTTATGTAATTGATATGATTGTAATGGATTTGGATATGTATAAGTTTTTGATTTTTTAAATATTTTATTTGATTTGTTATGCTTTTGGATTGAATCTCCACAATAATTATTTTGTTGTTTTTTGTTTTCTGGGCTAGATCAAAATTAGGGTTCTTGCCCTAAGTTGACTTAGTCAAACTCTCACAAAAATAACAGTAAAATAATAAGTAACAACAATAATAATATTATTAATAATATTAATAATGTTTTGAATAATAATAAAAAACAAATACAACAAAACGCAGATGAACCTCTATCAAGAAGAGAATGGGCCTTTCAAAAATGACGATTCGATCCGGGCCTTTAATCTTAACAAAGTCTATAACCCAACTAAGAAAACAAACCCCCTCTTGTTCATTCTAAACGGGCTTCAACAAATATCTTAATGGGCCCAAATAAACCAAGATTTCATTTTCAGCAAGCAAACCCCCTTAATAATATACCTCCTTTCTAATTGTAAGGAAAGCTTAATGGGCCATCAGATTTTGATGGTCCCTTTTTGAAACGATACACCCCCTCTATAAATGTAAACCCCATATATATGAATTTAACAACAATATATTATAGAGGAAATGATGATACTGGGTACTAATAATAATAAGGAATAAATTGTTTGAAATCAGTAGAGCAAATTTGTGGTATGACAAACGTCTTTCAGGAGAGGAACCATTGTTGCTTCTACATCTTTTAGGCTCCTTGGAACATCTTTAATGAGACTGTTGCCTAGGAAGGCAAGCTTTGCGTGCATGTCTTTGTAGATCCGGTATTCCTTGTAGAGGTTCAAAACTATCTTCTTATTATCTTCTCTGGCTTTGGAGATATTTTCATATTATCCTTCCCAATATAATTTTTCAGCCCTCATCTCTGTATAGAGTCTTCTTTGTATGAGGAAATTCTTTAGGAGGTCTTCTAGCTCATGACAGACTTGCTCATATTCTTCTATCTTTTGAGAGAGAAGATTCTCTACTTCAATCTTTCTAAGGCATTCTCTTACCTCTGATTCCTGGCTTTCACAAAGACTAGTGGTAAGGAACTGGATGTTGTCTTCTGATTCTAGAGCTCCTTGTGCTAACCCTTGGATTTGGGCTCTCACATTTGCTTGCATCTCCTTTTTGTCTTGCCAAACTTTTTCATACCACCTAGTTAGTTTTCCAATTTCCCTCGCGGGATCATCCAAACATTGATTATGGGAATCCAAGTTAAAAGTAGGGTTCCCTCGCCATTGAGTGTAGGGTTCCCTCGCCATAAAATTTTTACTTTTGGCCTTTATTTTAATGACTATACTCCAAGCTCGAATGATTTTATTGAGCAAATCACAATCATATTTACCCATGTTATGAATGATCAATTGTTGAAGTTTCTCGTCAGAGGGTTTGTCTTCTAAAGGATATCCAAGTTAGCATAAAGCCAAAGTGGGGTTATGATTAATGCATCCACGTGACCCAACCAAAGGAACATTCGGAAAGTCTCCACAACTATAAATGATATCTCCAATGCTTAACTTTCTTGCATACCATAGAATAGAATCGGCGGTGAGAGTCCTTAGTTTTTGGGGCCATTCGTAAGTTGTCAGATTTGGAACCATGTAGTATTCTTTATAGAGGTGAGAGGTGAGCCAAGAATATAAAAAAGGGATGCAACGATTTAACACACTCTCCCCTTTTCATAACGAGTATGAAGAACATAATAAACATCAACAAGTAAAGCAAGAGTTAGGTCCACATTTAATGCTTTTGCGGCCCAAAACACACTAATAGTTGCAGGGTCAATATAGGCCAAAGTCCACGGAAATAGAATTACACCAAAGACAAGCAGTACCAAACAATCAACACAAGACTCCGATTCTTTCTTATTGGAAAAAGGAAGGGATTTAACTTCCAAATATTGTTTTTTGATCCCTTGCACATCACCATATCTTTTGTAATTAGGTGACAAATCAGCATAGGGTATCCCTAAACTTCTTGCTAATTCTTTAACATCGACAATCTGTTCAAATCCCACATAAACTTTGCTTTGAGAAAAATTTAAAGTTCTATCAAATTCCTCCAAAGTTAGCGCTAGTTGAAAATTTTGAAAAGTGAAACATATTAGCGGCGGATCGTAGAACTGAACCAAGACATTGATAGCATCCAATTGTACATCCACTTTTGTTAACTCAAGGGTATCCCTATAGCAGCGAACAAACATCTTCATGGCTCTATCAGATTGTTTCCTCTTGATGATATTTATCTTTGTCATATCCGACTTGACGACACTAACACAAACAAGTTGTTTCCCTTTGGCATCCACTTTTAGGATACTCACCAAAAACCTTTGATTTTTTTTCTTACGAATCCTGTGAATAATACAACAAAATGCAAAAAAAATGAATATTTGAAATGCAAAATGCATGCATGCATGGTGGTGAGGTTTTGTGAAAGGTATCCTTAGTTGGTAGGTTCCTAATTTTAGCCTACGAATATTCTACCCTCCCTATAAGGTGACTTCCTTAAGGTTATCATGGATAACATTAGAGGGAAAGGCACAGGGGCCTCCAGGAATTACCGATAATTTAATTAATTATTTAATTAAATTATTTTTTGGATTATTTGTTGAAGTTGTGAGATGATGAGAATTATTGGTATAAGTTGTTAGGTTATTATTAATTAACTAATTAGTTGATTTATAATAATAATGATAATGTTGGAATTAATGGAATAATATAAGATTAAGTTGTAGGGCTTATTTATATGGTGGTATGTAGTAAGTGGGGATTTGTAAGTTAGGCCTAAATGTGATTACTGAAATAAGGTTAAGCTGATATGAGACAATTGGTTTTGTCAAGTAGAAGATGAATAAGGGTTGGAAGAGAAAAAGAGAATGTAGAAGTTGCAGAGCAAAGGAAAGAGAGGCCAAGTGAGGTTCGAACACAGAATTGTAGAGCGGTCTCCAATTCAAGGTAAGGGTGGGGTTCTGACTCTATAATTGGGTATATGATGAAAAACATGTGGAAATCGGGTCGTGTAAAATTGTTACTGTGCGTGTATATTTGTTGTGGTTACTTTTGAAATTGCTGAAATTGTCTTACTGTCAATGAATCTGTTGTGGGAAAATTATCCTATGTTGATGTTGCTACAGGGACTATGTTGTTGTGATCATATGTTGTGTTGGTCTAGTATTTTAGAAACTGTTAATATAAGAGAATTCATTGTTCGATTCAGTAAGTCCGTGAAAAAGGAAATAGTCTGTGCTGAGGGGCACAAGTGTTGTGTCGGACAACACAAGGTGAAGGGACGTGCCGAGGGGAACACGAGCATGCCGACCGGCATGGTTTGAAGAGGAGTGTGCTGAGTGGTACAACTCCATAGCGAGCGGCATGGTTATTTTTTAGTTTGTGTCGAGTGTAGCGGTAGAAATGTTGAGACTAAGTCATTGGATTAACTTTACTTACACAGATCAAATAAAAATATCGCCACTACGCTTTATTGTTTCCACAGGAATAGGAAAAGAGAGAATAACCCAAAAGAGGGGGCGAGAGTCTAAGTCCGGGGGTTAGTTATGCAAATGGAAGGTATTAGTACCCTAAACATCTATGGTACTCCGTAGGAACCTCTTTGTAAATTTGTGTATTTTGACTATAAAGGTTGTATACAAAAATAGATTGTGGGGATGAGAAAAGAAGTATTTTTTATGATTTTTGCACCTGCCGCGGTTGCAAACCTTTAGGGCCTACGTACCACCTTCCGTGCAATAGGGGATCAGGGTACTCATATTTCACCTTTAGAAAATTTTAAAACGCAAGTGTGTTGGTTAATTTTAAGAGACGAAACATCATCGTCTTATCCGAGTGGAAAACATACTTACTACCCACGATTATGAGAAAGGAGAATTTGCATCATCTCAAAGTGGAGGATATAGCTTGGATTTTAAAATCAACAAAGCCTCACTCAACACCCAAGTGAAAAATATCTCACTTCACTACATATCGTAGAAGTATAATAGTTCGCATCACAACAAGGATTGACAAAAGTCTAATCTTTTGAGAAAATTTTAAAATAAAAAGCCAAAGTGGCAAAATGGTTTGAATGAGATTGATTAACTTTTAGTATTCTCACAAAAATGTCAAAATATTATTAAGTTGGTTAAAGTTTGATTAAAAAAATATTTTTGAAAATGCATGGACCTAAGTTCAGGTTTATTGTGAAAGTGGTTCAAGTTTAAAAACAAGAAGAGTTTTCAAAAGGAGGGATAATATTTTTGAAATTAAAGAAGATGGGAGGAGATGAAGGGACTATCATAAAGTATAAGGTAAAAGCTAGGGAAAAGAACCGTCTAACCAACAAGAAGCCAACACTTAACACGATGAGTCAAAGTAGAATTCCTATCCTTTAGATTTGGAACCAAACAAGCAAAGATAATAAACCTCTTGATAAAACCAAGATTCAATTGCATTAAGTCTTCACAAAAATTGGGCAGAGTAACGACTGTATACAAATGAATTCCAGGTCACAGACAAAGCATGTAATCACAATAACCTGCACAAAAAGCAAACAAACAACCCAATGTCTTGGGGTAAATCCCAAGAACTCCAAAAAAATAACAGTTGAGGTCACAAGGTCTCAAGGTAGATCAAGGCTTCTAATCCTAAGTCCAAGAAGTCCATAATATCCATAATGCCAAGGATAATAACCAAGTAGTCCAAGTAACATTAAAGCTTTTTATGGTTCAAGTTGATTATTAAGTGTCTTCAAAAAAAATTAAAAGCTCAAGTGAGAAAAATAAAAATGACATAAAAGTAAATGCTCAAATGAGCAAAGATGAAAATAACACGAAATGTAAATGCTAAAATAAATGTGCTTAAAGTAAAAGTATAAAGTAAAAGCACAAAATAAAGTCAATTGTTAGAAATTAGAGGTTAGTTGAATGACCATCTTGAAACTTGCATTTGAAACTTATTAGAAGATTGATAAAATCAAAGCCTCTCAACAACAAGTTTCATTTGCTTTTTGTCAAGTATATCATCCATTTAAAATTCTCAAGGCAACAATAAATGATCAACGATGTTTAAGTGATTCACTTTGACCAAAACATATAAAGATTCATTAGAGGATTGATAAGACCAAAGCCTTCTAATAATGAATCTCAAGGTTATTGGATCAAAGTATTCAAACTAACATACTTGGATTGTTTATAAATTTCTGAAGTTTAAAACAAATAAAATATAAAAATCACAAAATTAAATAAAGTTAAAAAAAATATGGACCAATGGATGAGAGTCAAAACGCATTAGTAAGGTAATCCAATGGATCAGATGTGATGTGCATATCATGGTCTTTAGTGAATAAAACACAGAATCATTAATTAAATCAGATTTGAAAAAAAGCGTGGCGCGCTATCATTGGTTGAGAGGTGAAACGTTGGTTATCTTCAACCTCCAGCCACGAGATTTGCAGGTGCTTGAAACAGTAAAATTAGAGCTCGAGACCGGTACCATTCGCTTCATCTCTTCAAGAAGATTCCAATGGTACCCTCGCGAAAATTTTATATAAGGTGTAGCTCATTCGTTTTGGAGGGGAAGATTTGAAAAGGGATTTGAAATTTCATGGTCAAAACACACTTCCAGTTGAAAATAAATGTTACGACTAGAATCAAAATGATGAGAGCTTCATAACAGTATCAAAGTTTGCGAGAATTGGTGAAGGAATATACCTATTGAAGTTCAAATATAGAGCTATGAAAATTGACTTGGCTAGCATGATTTAGGAAGTATTAGAGCTTAGTTCTTCTTCTGTTAGCTCCAATGAGGTTCAAGGATGGTGAATTGACAAAGAAAATGGATTGAGGAAAGCTGTAAAAGTAAATTCGAAGTTGTAGAAAATTGGGTTCAAGAAGAAGTTTGGCAGGGTGATTCTGGCTCTCTAAGCTTGAGAAAATGAATGAGGTATGATCCTCTATTTATAGGGAAGCTGATTGAGTGCTCAAGCGTGTGAAATGATGAGATTTGGAGGGAATTCGTGTGAACCTAATACAGGAGTAAGGTGTGACCTGTTTAGCATCAAAACTCATCCAATCCTTGCATTTCAAGGCTCTAATCCACTTTGGAAAGTCGTTTAAACATGTTTAGACCAAAAACATGTGCTAATTTGATGTTTAGAAGCCACAACATGAACTTAAAATTCTGACTTGAAGTGAAACTTCAGTTTCAAGGTACCATTTTTGAATCAATGGAATTCTCAGCTCAAGGAGTCTTAGGACATGATTCTTGAAGCTTTAGAAAGATGAGATCACAAGCTTTATAATGTGCAAATAATGGAATCAAATGGATGATAGAGCTGAAAATTGTGATGAGTCAAAGTTGAGAAAAAGAGGTTGACTTTTGTACTTAGAAAAATTCTAAGTTTTTCTTCAAAAAATGACTTATAATGTCTTGTATCCAAACATGGCCTTCCATTTGAAATTTGCTCTTGACCAAAAAAGACGACATGAAGTATATCTCTTGAATGACAGTTTGAGACTTGAACCATTTAAAATCTCCAAAAAATGAGAAAGTTATGACTTGGTGAAGTTGGCAAAAATTCATAAAATGACCTATAATCTTTTGCATCCTTAGGGCATCCTCCACCCATTTTAAAACTTTGCACATAAAAGAAGAGTTGAAGTTCACATCTTCAAGATCATTATGGAAAAATAATGGGCTCAAGGAGATAAAAATTGATCAAGTTATGATCTTTTGAAGCCACCTAAGGGAATTTGATGGCTTATCTAGAGGACTTGTAATCTTTCTTCATCATTAGGTATCTTGCACACAAAATTTTCTTAAAACTTTTGAAGTGATTTATTGATAACCCTTTGAGGAGAAGCATGTTTTTTGGAATCACTCAAAAATACCAAAATATGAGCAAGATAAAGCCTTTAGAAGTTCAAAACCCTAGCCCCCTAGAGCAACAAAATGCCTTGGAAAACCTTTTCAATTTTGACAAGCCTCCTTGCAGAAATACTTTTATCATGTAAATAGAAGTTGTTGAGGATGATAATGAGGAACCATAGCAAACATAACCACTTACAAATATTGAGAATTGAGGGAAATATGCATTTATGACCAAGAAATCAAAAACTTGTCCAATTAGGTCAAACTTCTTCAATCAACCCTTGTATCTTTGAACTATCTTTGACAACTTGAGGTACGATGACTCATAATACACTTCTTCATGATATTACCTAAAAGCATCTTCAATGATGAAGCTTTAATCTCAATGAAGCTTTATTGAAGAAGGCATGGCAATAGACTCATGAACCTGTAGATCAACTTGACGGAATGTATTTTTCTTTCACCTATAACATCATCAATTGGGGAAAACATTTATTATATTTATTAATTAAAAGGTTAATCAATACAAAACAAAGATGATCATAAAAGTACAAGTTAAGGTTCCTGGTGATTCCCCATAAGCAAAGCTAAAGATAAGGAGAAGAGCTAAACCCTAGTGTGTGATCTTGTTGCATTGTGATGGTATGAGATGACAGAGGAATATTAGGGGAAAAATTAGGGTACAATAGATGCCCTTATTTAAGTGTCTTCAATCAGGAGATGGGAAGGTTAAAAATCTTCGTGTCGACACGATTGAAGATACTTAAATATAAAACAAGCACTATTTTTGGTCATAAGATATAATGCTTATGATTATGAATGCAAATGAACAAATAAAAAAGAATGACACAAGACCTCATTAGGGATGTAGCAAATAAAAACAAGGATCAAAAGAACAACCCGACCAGGAAAATAAACCACTGGTGAACAAGAGACCTGACTATATTGGGGTAAAGCCGTAAAGAGGAAATAAGGCATCATCAACTCAAATATTGAGGAGAGAAGGTGAAGGATAACAGTGATCGACAGATGACTGTGAACTATCCACTCACTGAGAAGATAGAAAAAAAGTAATGTCAATCCACTGGGGAAAGAAATAGTAAGATAATACCGGTAAATACCAATATTAGGGTGGTAACAATGATCAGCACCAATACTCACGACTGGGAACAAATGGACTTCTTCATAGCAATAGAATCTCAATGATGAACTACCTTCCATAATGACAAGGCTACCATTCATTGGAAAAAGATCTCAACAATGAACTACCTTCCATAATGACAAGGCTACCATTCATTGGAGTAACAAATCTCAACAATGAACTACCTTCCAAAATGACAAGGCTACCATTCATTGGAGTAACAAATCTCAGCAACGAACTACCTTCCATAATGACAAGGCTACCATTCATTGGAGTAACAAATCTCAGCAACAAACTACCTTCCATAATGACAAGGCTACCACTCATTGGAGTAACAAATCTTAACAACAAACTACCTTCCATAATGACAAAGCTATCATTCATTGGAGTAACAAATCTCAACAACAAACTACCTTTCATAATGACAAGGCTACCATTTATTGGAGTAAAAAATCTCAACAACAAACTACCTTCCATAATGACAAGGCTGCCATTCATTGGAGTAACAAATCTCAACAACAAACTACCTTCCATAATGACAAGGCTACCATTCATTGGTGTAACAAATCTGAATCTTCTCTGGGAATTGTCAGACTTATTGGGGAAGTACAGGTTGCTCAAATAAAGAGACCTACCACTTGCTGTTATGAGAAGGAATTGCAATAATGACTTCCGGAGGAAAGAAATATGGCTCCCCGGGGAAAGAAATATGGCTCCCTGGGGAAAGTGATAGGACTTCCTGGTGAAATGCCAATACGTTACTGTTGAAGAGATAAAATCTTCACATGCAAAATAAATGCACATTCCCAAATCAGGGCTTAAAGCCCGTAGAAATTAAAATAATAATGTTGTTGGGGACGGAAGATTCAAACTAGAAATAAACCAGAATGAAACAGTCAACCAAAATAAAACCTTAGGAGAAATAAACTCAAAAGGGAAACACATTCTATCCGGAAAGTTAACTGAAAGGAAAGTTAAAGCAAAATTCTTCCACGCGGGATAACTCAGTGGGGAAATTGAAAGGATATACACTTTCTGCTTAAGGTCGACACTCTATTGAAGAGAGGATAACACAACTCTGTAAAACAGGGTAATACATCAACAAAAATATGCAAATGAGCAATGATTTACTAAATTCAGCCAATGCATGATATATGCATGAATGTATGAAATTATATCATGTATATGCTGACAAAACAGACATATAACATTGGGGATAACTAGACGAAACCAACTTGGGTAAAGTCAATACTCGACTAAATCACCTCCAAGATGAAAATTCACAAGAATGTAAGCACATACTAAGGAAACAAATTCCTATTTCGTAGCTTAACTTCACCGGGAAGGAACATAATCCGAAAATAATCACATCATAACAAAAAATCAGTACAGATACAGGGATATAACACCCTCCTCCAGGCTTCAGCGGGGAATATCACACTGACTTCAATGGGAAAAAACAAATGTTTCAAGGTCTGCACTTCTATTGGAGATTGCAATGCTGATTTCATTGGGGAGGGCAACACCACATCATCGAGAGGGACCCAAAATATATCATTCAATACTGAGAGTGAGGATTACACCAAATTCTCTAGGGAGAAATTATGAAACCTCAAGGAGATAACAATTTTCAGAGAGAAACGTTATCTCGGCTTCACTTGGGGACTTTAAGGAGTCAAACAACACCGAAAGAAATCAAAATTATGGGGATTTTAAATCAAACCCGGCACTTGGCGGGAGAAAACCCAAAAAATTGACAACTGTTTCAACATTTCTTAGAAAAGACATTGCCCTTGCCTGGTTACACAGGAAACAAACAACAACAATAATTCTAGCACTACAAAGGATGATGTTTTGCAAATGATTTCATCTCAACATACAAAGAGGGAAGAGACTTTTGTCAGGTGAGCAAAGACCTTACTGGGGAATCTGGGATAGAGACTTCCGACTATGCCAACCCGAAATCAAAATGAACCAAGGCTTGACTAGGGAAATGGGCTCACAAACCTAACACCGCACCGTACATCAATTGGTGTCATCTTCAACTACCTGAGAAGCACAAGAAAGTCATACTTATTTCACAAAGAGTGACCTGGGAGAGCCTTCCCGGGGAACATATACTTCTAAAATTTTAGAGTCCGTCCATCCTTGGAATCACTATTTTTGTTCTCCTTGAGTCACAAAATCTAAAGCAAGAAGTAATTTGTAAATTCTTTTCAAAAACAATTTTGTTATTTAATCTGTTTGCTTTGAAAATTACTATCAATAATAAATGAAGTCTTTGTAAGCAGAATAAAATAAGAATTGCAAATAATTGGATAAAAGCTCAAACTTTATTAATAGGATGGTAGTCTGCGAATGGCGACACTCCATAGATGATTACAAATTTTGGAAAATGATAATATATATTGGAAAAGATACATTGAAATACAATGACCAATATTCTCCATAACAACTTTGAATTCCTACGCAGTGACTTCGTTTGAAGAGTGGTGAGAATCCAACAAGATTGTTGCTTCAATGGTCAAGTCTTGTCAGATGCAGTTACTTGCCAGGAAATCCCTGCCTTTTGCCTAGGTTGCCCTTGCGGGTATTCAACCTACCGGGAAAATTTATTCTGTTTTTGTCTCTAATTTTTGCCTAGACTTCCCTTTTAGGTTTTAGGCCTACCGAGACGCTCCTTTTTGCCTAAGCCTCCCCTTCGGGTTTTCGTCTTAGCGGGCCGTTCTTTTATCTATCTAGGCGAAGTATTTCTTGACTGCATTAAAATTTAAAGGACGTGGGAACTCTCGCCATCCATTGTTTCAAGAATCAATACACCGCTAGAGAAGGCTTTCTTGACAACATATGGGCCTTCAAAAGTAGGAGTCCACTTGCCCCTATAATCAGCGTTAAAAGACATGATCTTCCTGAGCACGAGGTCGCCTTCTGTGAATTCAAGAGGTTTGACCCTTCTTATCAAAAGCTTTTTTCATTCTCTTCTGGTATAACTGACCATGGCATAAAGCCGTCATTCTTTTCTCTTCAATCAAATTCAACTGGTCAAACCTGTTCTGGACCCATTCAGCCTCTGACAACTTGGTTTCCATTGTCATGCGTAAAGAGGGAATCTCAACCTCAATGGGGAGTACTGCTTCCATTCCATACACAAGAGAGAACGGGGTTTCCACTGTTTTAGTGCGGACAAATGTTCGATACCCATGCAAAGAAAAAGGGAACATCTCATGCCAATCTTATAAGTAACAACCATTTTCTGGATAATCTTCTTGATGTTCTTATTGGCCTATTCAACAACCCCATTCATCTTTGGCCTGTAGGGAGATGAATTGTGATGGACAATCTTGAATTCTTCACAAAGTTCTGTCATCATCTTATTATTCAGATTTGAGACGTTGTCGGTGATAATCCTGCTTGGCACACCATACCAACATATGAGATTGTTCTTGATAAAGCGCACTACCACCTTCTTGGTAACATTAGCATATGAATCTACTTCCACCCATTTGGTGAAGTAATCAATTGCCACCAAGATGAAACGATGTCCATTCGATGCCTTTGGTTCAATCATTCCAATCATGTCAATAACCCATATAGAGAAAGGCCATGGGGAAGAAATAACATTGAGAAGTGTCGGAGGCACATGAATCTTGTCAGCATAAATCTGGCACTTATGGCACTTCTTTGCAAATTTGTAATAGTCAGATTCCATTGTCAGCCAATAATAACCTACTCTAAGCATCTTCTTTGCCATCGAATGTCCATTGGCATGAGTACCAAAAGAGCCTTCATGGATCTCATGCATCAACATGTCTGCTTCGTGTCTATCCGTGCATCTGAGCAAGACCATGTCATAATTTCTTTTGTATAGCACATCTTCATTGAGGAAAAAGCTGCCTGCCAACCTTCTCAATGTATTTCTATCTTTATTTGGCGCACCAACCTAGTATTCCTGAGTCTGGAGAAAATGCTTGATATCATAATAATAAGGTTTTCATGTACTACTCCCTCCGCCGCAAGCACACGAGTCAGTCTATCCAAACATTGCACTGTGATATGAGGCATATCATTCCAAGTATTCTCTTGATACATAGAAGCCACAGTTGCCAAAGCATCCACCATCTGATTTTCATCTCTAGGAATTTGATGGAATTCAACTTTGTTAAAGAAGGGTAGTAATCTTCTAGCATAGTCTTTGTAAGGGATCAAGCCAGGGTGACGAGTATCCCATTCTCCTTTAATATGATTTACTACCAAAGTTAAATCGCCATACACATCTAGAACCTTGATTCTGAGATTAATGGCCTCTTAAAGAGACCCATGATAAAAGCCTCATACTCTTCCATATTATTAGTACAATCAAAGGTCAACCTTGCAGTAAAAGGAATATGTAATCCATGAGGAGTAATAATCACAACACCAACTCCTTTCCCATAAGCATTCACGGCTCCATCAAATACCATACCCCACCGGGATTCAAGATCAGGACCTTCCCCAGGAAAAGGTTCACCAAAATATTTTTCTTTCAGAAACATAACATCCTCATCAGGAAAATAATACTTAACAAATTGGTAATTATCTACCGGTTGGTGAGTAAGATAATCTGCCAGCATACTGCTTTTTATAGCCTTCTGAGTGCAGTATTCAATATCATATTCAGATAATAACATCTGCCAACAGGCAATTCTCCCAGTAAGAGCAGGATTTTCAAAAATATACTTAATTGGATCCATTTTGGAAATCAACCATGTAGTATAATTCAACATACATTGCCGCAACCGCTTTGCCGCCCAGGCCAGAGAATAACATGTCTTTGCCAGCATATAATATCGTGACTCACAGTCATTAAACTTCTAGATGAGATAATAAATGTCATATTATTTCTTTCCTATTTCATCTTGTTGTCCCAAAATACAGCCCATAGAACTATCTAACACTGTCAGATACATGATCAACGGTCTTCCTTCAAAAGGCAGGAGCAATATAGGAGGTTCAAGCAGATACTCTTTAATACTTTCAAATTCCCTTTGGTAATCATCTGTCCACACACAACCTTGATCTTTCTTTAACAACTTAAAGATCAGTTCACACGTTGCAGTCATATGGGAAATGAATATGGAAATGTAATTCAACCGTCCAAGGAAGCCTCTAACTTTATTTTCAGTTCTTGGCGTAAGAATTTCTTAAATTGCTTTGACTTTATCAGGGTCAACTTCAATTCCTTTTTGGCTGACAATAAAACCTAGCAATTTCCTTGATCAGACACCGAAGGTGCATTTATTTGGATTCAAACAGAGACGATACTTCCTCAAATGCTAAAACAACTTTAACAAATCTTCTACATGCCCTTCTCCGGTCTGTGATTTGGCAATCATATCATCAACATATACCTTAATTTCCTTGTGCATCAAATCATGGAATAGGGTTGTCATAGCCCTCTGGTACATTGCACCAACGTTCTTCAACCTGAAGGGCATCACTTTATAACAAAATGTTTCCCAAGGTGTGATTATATTCAACCTGTTGTTTTTTCCATGTCCTCAGGAGCCATTCTTATATGATTATATTCGAAAAATCCATCCATGAACGAGAATACTTTGAATTTTGCTGTACTATCAACCAACATATAAATATGTGACAATGGAAAGATTTGGAAGCAACATAGTCTGACAAGTAAGATTTGGAGGGTAAGTCTATGAGATTTGCCCAAACTTGCTTCGAAGGGTCCAGAGTTGGGTTTGAAATATGCTGATTCAAAGGGAATCAAAACTCCAATCGAAGATTTGTGTGAAGGTGGCTTTTGTCCAATCAAAGGATTTCCTGCCAGAGGTCACATGGCCAAACGAAAGGGTGCATGCAGGAGGTCCCTGCTTTGGGGCATTAGCATAAATGGGAAATTCTGCCTTGAGAGTTTGGCAAACATGCAAAACCAAAGGCTTCTGAGTCGAAGGAGAATTGCAGGAGGCCCTTCCTTTGTGACTTCAAACAAAACATGCAAGAGGCCTTTGCTCAAATGAAAGATTGTCTGCCTAAGGTCCATATGGCCAAATGAACTTGCATTTGAAGGAAACCACAATCCCAAACGAAGAATGTAAACCCAAGCTTGTATTGAAGAAAGTCACATGCCCAAACGAAGAAAGCATGCAGGAGGTAAAGGGCACAAACGAAGGAAACTAGAAAAGATGCCTTTGCCTCTTGAATCGAAGGAAGCCAAACATGAAGCTTTTCCTCTTTGAATCGAAGGAGGATATAGGAGGATTTTTGCCTTGTGCCTGCTGGCCTGGTGGGCGCCTCTTGCATGCAGGAAGGAAGCTATGGCTCAATCAAAAGCTATATGCAGCTAGCCATCAACTTTGTGAATCAAAGCAAGCATGGAGGAAATTATTTGTCTAATCAACATAGGCATACATGCATCAAATGTATAATCGAATCAAGCATATAGGCATCCATTGCATTGTGAACCATGTGAGGCCAAAGATGCAATCGAAGGTTGCATGCAGGAAGCTCCTGCCTTGTGAATCAAAGGCAACATGTCAGAGGACAACGCCCAATCGAAGGGTGCAAGCCAAGCTTGCATCGAAAGAGGCCAGAAATCCAATCGAAGGATGTGGATTCGAAGTAAACTTTTATCTTCTCGAAAGGCACATTAACATCTTCAATTTTTTTTTCATTTTTTCTCTTTTCCTTTAAATAGGTGTTTGTAATCACACATGTGAGAGAAATCTTGAGAAAATGAGAGGGCAAATTTTGGGGTACAACAGCTGCCCCTGTTCAATCTTCTTAAACCTGAAGAGTTAGATTGGCGAGTCTGCCATTCATGATTTGAAGGTGGAAGATGATTGAACACTAGAGTGCCCAGAAATTTGCACTCGACGATGTGGTGGTTAATTATGTAGGGAATGGGCTTAAAGATGTCATTTGGAGAGATGATGGAGAGTCGTCGGAGATGGGCTTATAGATGCCACCCAAAAGTGATTGTTGGCAGAAATTAGACTGAAATATCATAAGAAATCTCTGGTTGATTTATACTGAGACAGTAGATGTAGTGGGATGAGTATCAAAATAATATCCATAAATGGATTGTATCTGACTCACATCTGAATGATGTATTGAATGAGCGTCAGAATGATATTCGTATCTGGATCGTATCTGGACTGTATCTGAAAGCTGAATCTGAATGAGTATCAGAATGGAATCCATATCTGAAGCGTATCTGAACTGTATCTGAAAGCTAAATCTAAATAAGTATCAGAATGGAATCTGTATCTGTAGCGTATTTGAACTGTATCTGAAAGCTGAATTTGAATGAGTAACAAAATGACATTCGTATCTGGAGGGTATATGAACTTTATCTGAAAGCTGAATTTGAATGAGTATCAGAATGACATATGTATCTGGAGCGTATTTGAACTGTATCTGAAAGCTGAATCTGAATGAGTATCAGAACGACATCTGTATCTGGAGCGTATATGAATTGTATCTGAAAGCTGAATCTGGATTAGTATCAGAATGGCATCCGTATCTAGAGCATATTTGAACTGTATCTGAAAGCTGAATCTGAATGAGTATCAGAATGGAATCTGTATCTGGAGCGTATCTGGACTGTATCTAAAAGCTGAATCTGAATGAGTATTAGAATGGCATCCGTATCTGGAGCATATCTGAACTGTATCTGAAAGATGAATCTGAATGAGTATCAAAATGGAATCCGTATCTGGAGCGTATCTGAACTGTATCTAGAAGAGCGTATGAGAAGGAGCCCGTGTAGGATTACTTCAGCTGGTCGTGTAGATAATTGTCATGACTTATTTCAGGAATTAATCTATAAACAGTCGTTCATAGATAGTTTTCCTGTCTGGTTTAAGGTATTAATCTGGAACTTGTTTTTGTCGGACGTTGAGATAGTTGTCCTGTCTGGTTTCAGGTATTGATCTCTGACCTGAGAAAGAAAGATAGTTTTCCTAGCTTGTTACAGGTATTAATCTTCAGTCTCTTCATGTAGATAGTTTTCCTAGCTTATAACAAGTGTTAATCTACAATCAGTCGTCCATAAATAGTTTTCCTGGCTTGTTACAGGTATTAATCTGGAACTTGAAAATGTTGGTCGTTGAGATAGTTGTCCTGTCTGGTTTCAAGTATTAATCTCTGACCTGAGAAATAAATATAGTTTTCCTAGCTTGTTACATGTATTAATCTTCAACCTCTTCATGTAGATAGTTTTTCTGGCTTGTTACAGGTGTTAATCTACAATCAGTCGTCCACAGATAGTTTTCCTGGCTTGTTACAGGTATTAATATGGAACTTGTTTTTATCGGTCATTGAGATAGTTGTCCTGTCTGGTTTCAGGTATTAATCTCTAACCTGGGAAAGAAAGATAGTTTTCCTAGCTTGTTACAAGTATTAATCTGGAACTTGAAAATGTTGATCGTTGAGATAGTTGTCATGTCTGGTTTCATGTATTAATCTCTGACATGTTTGAAAGTTGTTAATGATAGCCATCTGTTGACTGATCTTTCTTGAAAATGTAAAGAGTTAGCTGCATGCAATGTCATAATGTATGAAATGTATGGTGTAATGATATTCTCAAAATAAATGAGATTGTGCCGTATGCATTTGTATATGATGTAAGAAATGCGAAATGTTGTTGGAATGTAATTTTGTCTTGGAACATAAATCCCTGACAGGTGTTGGGGAGCTTCGGAAAGTTGACTCCCGGACTGTTGTTGGGTATGAAGAGTATGCCCATATTCAAACCTTTCTTAGAATGTTTCCACTGGGGATTCCTGTTTTTGTTGTTTGAGGAGAACTCTGCTGGGGGATGTTGACTTTGCTTTGAGGAGAACTCTATGGAGAGTGTTGATTCCTGGTTGGGGAAAAGAGTTTAGGAGTCTTAGTTATCCATTAAAATCAAATAAAAAATGAAAACAATGTTTGAAGGCTTGGGCCTTTTGATTTCACACCTTTATAGGCCCATTACAAACTCATGCAAGCTTATCAAAGATGCCAAGTTTGTACAAGACCAAGAAGGGAAGAAATATTTCAAGTTTTGCAAGTTTTAAATTTGTTTTGTATTTGTCTAAAACATGACTTAATGAGTTGATTTCATGCCATGTATATCAGCTCATATCATTCCTCTATATAATGCAAGCCAAGGCAACTCAAATGACGAAAACCATTGCATAAGAAAGCTCTTCAAAAATTCTCAAAATTCCCAAAAGTTGTAAAATTCAAAATCACACTTCCAACCCATATCAATCCAAACCAAGTCCATCAATACATTCCTGAGATCCCCAGGAGTCTTCCGGAGTCCAGATTCAAGCCCTAGGCATCCTAGAACCTCTTCATCCCATCTCATTGGTTTTGGTAAAACTTTGAATCTCAAACTCTATAATCGTGTTGTAATACGGTGGGAGAACTGACTTGGGTGTTTTGCTTTTGATCGCAATTGTTGTGGATAGCAAGATTCGCCACCGACTTTTCTTTTATCCAATAAGGAAAGGGTGAAAAGAACAGAAACGACCTTTTGAGATTATTTCTTGAGTTCGGGGGGTAGGTTATGAAAAGGGAAGGTATTAGCACCCTTTTCATACGTAGTTATCTACGGGCTCTTAGTTTCTTGCTAGATCACAGTCAAGGATTCATTTTCCTTATACAAGAATTCTGCTCGAGTTTACAAATACATTGCAATAACATTTCATATTCATACATCATTTACGAACGACATAACATATGCATACAAAATGCATATAACACTGTCTCATTTATTTTGAGAACATCATTACGCAATGTATTTCATACATCATGACATTGCATGTAGCTAAGTCTCTACCTTTTCAGGAAAGATCAATCAAATAGACAAACATCACCAACTACTTATATGACCAGACAGTCTTCTCAAAGACAACATCTTCTGGCTTAGATTAAATCAACCATAGATTTATTCTGATACTTCTTCCAGTTGAAGACGGTCTTCGACATTTTCTGGATCAGATTAAATCAAGCATGGATTTATTCTGATACTTCTTCTAGATTAATTCAAGCATAAATATCTGTTGGCTCAGTTTAAATCAACCATAAGATTTATTCTGATACTTCTTCGAGTAGACATTCTTCTGGCTCAGCTTAGTATTCATTTTAAATGAATAAAAATTCAAATAAAAGCAACAAAAAACATAAAAATGTGTGAATGCTTTTTAGAGGTCCTCTAACATCTTATGATCACGTTTGAATATCAAAAGTTAGGCCCACTAGTTTAAAATCTCAATTTTGCTCATCTTGCATTTCATGAATTTCCTCAAAATTTCCCAACTTGTGAAACTTATAACTTGCTCAATTTTCATCTTTTGAAGGTGATCTTGGACATTTTGGAAAGCTCAATATGTCTTATACACTTTCTCTTTTGATCATTTTTGTATTTGGAGACATTATCTTGATATAAGTTGCCTTGACAAAAAGTGTCTTTTGTTGACTTTTGAAAATGACCTATAATGTATTAGTTCATATCTTTCAAATGAAGCGCTTTTTGGACTTGAGAATAAAAATAAGTTGTAGAGAATTAATTTCCTTCAAAATGGGATTTGGTTGGGGAAAATTTGATGAAGTATGTGAAAGTTATGCTTGGTCAAAGTTCAGTTGACTTCTCCTAAGGAAACACTAATTTGACAATTCTTGAATTTTGATGATTTGAGAGCTTTCCTTGGGGAATCATGATCAACCCTTGGTCAAATGATGAATAACTCTTCAAAATGTTGATGTTGACCAAAAATCTTAAATTTTTACTGCATATTGATAACATTTGAGTTTTTACCCAATGCCATTTATTTTCAATCATCTGAGCCATTGACTTAGCAAACTTGTGATGCAAGACTTGAAACTTAACATGAACCTTGTGGAGAACCTATTGAGAACCATGTAAACCACTTTAGACCTTTACAACCCAAATTTCCTTGAGAAACTAAAAACCCTAGTTGTAGACCTTTGGCTTAGGTAGAGCATTTGACTGATCATCCCTTGAGATTCTTGAGTATTTGAGAAGCCTTTGAAAATGTCTTGAAGAAAAATGAGAGGGAAACTTTTGGGGTACAACAGCTTCCCCTGTTCAATCTTATTAAACCTGAAGAGTTAGATTGGCATGTCCGCCATTCGTAACTTGAAGGTAGAAGATGATTGAACACTTAAGTGCCCAGAAATTTGGACTCGCCTGTGCAAGAAGTGATACTGTTGGTTGATTTATGCCTTAAATGGGCTTATAGGTGCCATTTAGAGAGGTGACGGAGATCCGTCGGAGATGGGCTTATAGATGACATCCAAAGTAATTGTTGACTTCAACTGGAAGAAGTATCAGAATAAATCTATGGTTGATTTAAACTGAGCCAGAAAATGTTGACTTAACTTTAGCTGGGAGAAGTATCAGAATAAATCTTTGGTAGATTTAATCTGAGCCAGAAAAAAGGTCTACTGGTAGAAGTGTCAGAATAAATCTTTGGTCGATTTAATATGAGCCAGAAGCTATCTGTGACGGTCTTTAACTAGAAGAAGTATCAGAATAAATCTTTAGTTGATTTAATTTAAGCCACGAGAGGTCTCTTTGTCTTTAACTGGAAGAAGTATCAGAATAAATCTTTGGTTGATTTAATCCGAGCCAGAAAAAGGTCCGCTGGAAGAAGTATCAGAATAAATATTTGGTCGATTTAATCTGAGCCAGAAAATGTCTTCAACTGGAAGAAGTATCAAAATAGATCTACACTCGTTGTTGGAGATGAAGAGTATGTGTATCTTCGATCTTCTGGGGATTGTTTCCATCGGGGAATCCTTCTCTATGCTTGAGGAAACTCCGTTGGGGAATGTTAGTTTTTTCTTGGGAGATAAGAGTTCAAAACTTTGGTTGTTCTTTGCCCCACTGGGGGTTATAATTATTGTATACCCTGACTGGGGTTAGAAGAGATGGATAACCTTCCGAATCTTCCGGGGAGGATAAAGTTGACTGATATCTTCTCTAGTTCCAGGTTACATATAAACTCTCTGGGGATATCAATTAGGGATGTCCTTTGCTGGAGATGGGAATCTTGTCGGTAATCTGTGGTAGAAGAAGACCCAAGCAAGGGAGATTGAACTTCATTATGGAAATAAACCCTGTTGGGGAAATAAATCTTGTTGACGGAAATATGAACTCCACTGGGGAACTAAACCCTGTTGACGGAGGAATACTATACCGAGGAAACACTCTTGCTGAGGGAAACTCCTTGTTGAGGAGAATGAGCTCTACTGGAGAGAAGTAGTCTGCAGAGGATTTTTCAGTTTTGAAAACTCAGTTGGGGAGAAGAATTTCCATAAACTGTAATGATTGGGATTCCGTAGATGGGAGATATTGCCGGGAAGAAGGCTATACTCCTTTATCTGCTAGAGCGATTTGCCAGGGAAATTGCGGGGAATGTATGAACTTGTGAATATTACTTTGTAGGGATAACCTCATGGAAGTGGCTCTGTGGGGATTTGTAGATGGCCTGGATGGTATCCTGGTTCCTAGAGTCTTGAGTAAATGCTTATTCCTATTTTTATGCATGGATTTGTCAACAGTCGATTGTATTCATATGCATATGCTCATTCAATTTTAGTCATTGAACGTCTTGCAAACAAAACAGAAAAAGTAAAAACACAGAGTTTGAATTTTGAATTTGAATTTCTTATTGATAGTTTGCCCATAAACGGGAGATTTTGTACAAAGAGACAAAAATTACAATAAGGGGAAATCGTCATGAAAAGAAATACAAAGTGCAAACAAAATAATAGCTATGTGGAAATAATCTCGTCGAGTTCCAACTCTGCTATTTCTCCTATGCCTTCAAGCATCTCATCCCTTGTTGTTGGAAGAAGTGGATTGAATTGATCTGCACCATTTGAACTTTGACTTTGGTAATAAATATTGTTGTAAGTGATCCAATGGGGACATAGTTGTACGATTTAATCCCTAATTTTTGCTTGGACCTCCCTTTCGGGTTTTCAGTCCACCGGGATACCCTTTTTTGCCCAAGCCGCCTTTTCAGGTTTTCGACTTGCCGGATGTACAGTCTTTATATATATATATATATCCCTGATTTTTTTCGGAACCCTTTTAGTTCGCTGGGATGCCCTTATTTGTGCCTAGTCCAGTCAACTTAGCGGGTAATTTTTATGTGTAGTATCTTTTGACTATGTCCGCATTTATAGGGTGCGGGAAATCTTCACCATCTATGGTGGTCAGTTTCATAGCTCTGCCAGAAAATATTTTCTTGATTACAAATGGCCCTTCGTAAGTGGTAGTCCATTTTCCCCTGGGATCACCCTGTGGAAGAATGATACACTTTATTACCAAGTCAACAGTCTGATATACCCGATGTTTGATCTTCTTATTGAATGCCTTGATCATGCGTTTATCGTATATCTGACCGTGACAGACAGCCGTAAGCCTTTTCTAATCGATTAGATTCAATTGATGTAACCTGGTCTAAACCCACTTTTCTTCGTCCAAGTATACATCTTTCATGATCCTTGGAGAAGGGATCTGAACCTCGACAGGTAGGACAACTTCCATACCATAAACAAGAGAGAATGAGGTTGCCCCAGTTGATGTTCTAGTCAAAGTGATGTAGCCGTGAAGAGCGAACAATAACATCTCGTGCCAATCTTTGTATGTCACAACCATCTTATGTATGATCTTCTTGATGTTCTTATTGGAGGCTTTCACTGTGCCATTCATCTTAGGTCGATACAGAGAAGAGTTGTGATGCTTGATCTTGAACTGCATGCAGAGCTGTGATCATTGTATTGTTGAGATTGGTATCATTGTTTGTGATAATCTCTCGGGGATATTATTCCGACAGATAAAGTTATGCTTGATGAACTAGGCGACCATATTCTTGGTAACAGAGGTGAATGAGGTTGCTTTAACCCATTTTGTAAAGTAATCAATGGCGACAAGGATGAAGCGGTGTCTGTTAGAGGCAATAGGCTTGATTTCTTCGATCATATTAATGCCCCACATTACGAATGGCCAAGGAGAATTCATGACATTCAAAGGTACTAGAGGCACATGAACCTTATCAACATAGATTTGGAACTTATAACAAGTTCTCGAGTGGTGGTGACAGTCAGTTTCCATAGTAGATCAATAGTAACCAACTCTCAAATTTTTTTTAGCCATAGTATGCCCACTGGATTTTATCCCAAAGACACCTTCGTGAATATCTTGCATAATTTCTTCCGCTTCTTTCTTGTCCATACAACGCAGCAGGGTCGAATCATGATTGTGTTTGTATATAATTCCACTGCTCAAGAAGAACTTAGCCGAGAACCTCAGTAGGAACTTCTTGTCATTGATGGATGCCACTTCAGGGTATTCTTGAGCCTCAAGATACCTTTTCACCTCATGAAACCAAGGTTTTTCCTCTACTTCATTAGTGTCAATTTCATAGCAGTGCGCTGGTTCGTTGAATCTCTCAATGGTAATCCTGGGAGCCCCATTTTCCCATCTGACCTTGAACATGGATGACATGGTAGCCAATGCATCCGCCAACTGATTCTCTTCTCTCGGACTGTGCTCAAAAATGATTTCCTCGTAATACGGGATCAAGGTTAACACATGCTCTTTATAAGGAATGAGATTCAAGTGCTTCGCATCCCAATCTCCCTTAACCTGACTGATCACCAAAGGTGAGTCTCTATACACGCTTAAGAACTTGATTCTCAGGTCAATAGAAGCCCTAAGACCAATGATGCACGCTTCATATTTAGCCATATTGTTGGTTCAATCAAAGCATAGTCTGGCGGTGAAAGGCGTACGGTAACCTGTAGGGGAGATGATCACAACACCGATTCCATTTCCAAGTGAATTGGAAGCTCCATCGAAAACCATTGTCCATCAGGATCCCGACTCAGGTCCTTCATACGGTCCAGGTTCTTCACAATCTGTTAATAGCATAATGTTATCATCCAGGAATTTGAAGTTCATAGACTAATAATCGTCTACAGCCTAATGTGCCAAATGGGAAGTCAATAGACTTCCTTTGATTGCTTTTTGAGTGGTGTATTGGATATCGTATTCTGTTAAGACCATCTGCCATCAAGCTATTCTTTCGAACAGAGTTGGCTTCTCGAATATGTACTTGATGGTATCTATCTTAGAGATTAACAAAATAGTATGGGTCAGCATATACTGTCTTAGTCGACGAGAAGCCCATGTTATAAAGCACATCAAGTTTTCTCGAGCAGTGAATATCTTGTTTCACAATCGGTAAACCTTTTGCTAAGGTAATATATTGCATGCTCTTTTTGAGCAGACTCGTCATGCTGCCCCAGTACACACCCCATTGAGTTCTCTAGCACTGTTAAGTACATGATTAGAGGTCTTCCTTTAACTGGTGGCATCAGAATAGAAGGTTCTTGTAGGTACTCCTTAATTTTATCAAAGGATATTTTACAGTCGTCATTCCATTTTACTACTTGATCTTTCTTCAACAACTTGAAGATTGGCTTACAAGTAGAAGCCAAATGAGAAATGAAACGGGCAATGTAGTTCAGTCGTCCTAAGAACCTCTGTCTTCCTTCTCGGTATGGGGAGTCAAAATTTATTGAATAGATTTAAATTTCACAAGATCAACCTCAATACCCTTACCACTGATGACGAAACCCAGGAGTTTACCGGATCTCACCCCAAAGGTGCACTTATTTGGGTTTAGCCTCAGTTTATACTTCCTCAGTCTTTCAAACAGTTTATGCAGGTGATCAAGATTCTCTTCTTCAGTCTGTGACCTTGTTATCATTTTATCAACGTAGACCTCTATCTCATGGTGAATCATGTCGTGAAATAAAGCTACCATGGCACGTTGATAAGTTGCCCTAGTGTTCTTCAACCCAAAAGGCATAACTTTGTTGTAGAAAGTGACCCACTGTGTGATGAAGGTAGTTTTCTCCATGTCTTCAGGCGCCATCTTGATCTGGTTATAACCTGAGAAGCTATCCATGAAGGAGAATACCTTGTGTTAAGCAATGTTGTCGACCAAAACATCGATATATGGTAGTGGGAAGTCATCTTTGGGGATTTCCCTATTTAGATCCCTATAATCTATGCATATACGTACCTTTCTATCTTTCTTTGGCACCGAAACAACATTAGCAACCCATTGAGGATATGATGTCACTGCTAAGAAAGCTGTGTTGAATTTCTTCATAACCTTGGCTTTGATCTTTTCTGACATTTCAGGACTCATGCGACGAACCTTCTGCTTAATCGGAGCACAACCCTCTTTTATTAGCATACAATGAACTACAATATCAGTATCGAGCCCTGGCATGTCTTCGTATGACCAAGCGAAGATTTTGACATATTTGTGCAGCATTTGGATTAACCTGCTCTTGACACAGCTCTCTAAGTTGGCGCTAATCTTGACCTCTTTCTTGTTTGTCTCGGTACCCAAGTTTATAACTTTGACAGTCTCTTCATGCAGTTGGACGGCCTTTTCCTATTTTATTAGGAGTATGGCAAGTTCTCACGGTATTTTACAAACTTCCTCACATTCGTCCTCGACTTGGTAGATCGGATTTTCAAAGTCATATGCGGCAATAGCAAAATCGTTATCAACGAGATCCAAAGTGGATGAGGATCTTAAATGTAGTGTGTGGGTGTGTGTAAGAACACATAGCTATTTTGAAAATGCAATAAGATAAAAGAAAGAAAGAGATCACAAAATTTGCATGTAAAACATCCAATGTTTTTATTGAATGAACAAATGTTTATGAATTATCAACCCCTTAACAAATGAACCTTTATGCCTCAGGTAAGACACAAGGTTTAAAGTCATTGTTTATTACATAACCAAAATAAAGAAAACAGAAAATAACATTTACTCCTGTCTGAAGGAGATGGAGACAACATCTTCAACCTTCCAATTTCAAAGCCCGTTGTCAATAGTGGGAAAGATCCAGTTGTCATAGTTACTATCAACATCTTCTCTGTGATACGGTGGCAGAACCGACTATTAATACTGGTTTGCATTTTTTGTTTGCAAAATGTCGCGGTAAGCAAGAGTCGCCATTGACTTTTATTTTATCCAATCAGGAAAAGGAAAAGAACAGAAAAAACATTTTTCGAGATGTTTCTGAGTACGGTAGATTATAGAAAGGGAAGGTATTAGCACCCTTTCTATCTGTGGTTTTCCACGGGCTCTTAGGTACTTGCTCATTTTGAAATTTCTTGTGTGTGCTTTGCTTTGAACAGTTTTATTTTACTTTGTTTTAACCCTTGTTTCTGTCCTCAAGAGTGTTATGAAGTTGTTTTTGAAAACTTTGTTTGAAAAGTGTTGGTGTGAAAAAGTTTTTGTTTGTTTGAGCAAGTACCTAGGAACTAATCTACCTACTCGAAAAAGGGTTGTTCGTTTTCCTTTTAGACAATGCTATCCCATTATTGAGAAATAGGTAGCATCGTCGTTGGAGTTTTTTAGGGACGTTCGAAAGGGACAAATACAGTCACTAAAGCAATGACTAGGAAACCTTAGTAATTACCCTAAAGTCCTAAAGATCTTTCCGAGGCAACATTCGAATGGGTCATTTTTGATCTTTTAGACTGGAGGACAACCACTAAAATTCCCTATACTTCATGACCGTTTACCGAAGGCAACCGGAGTGTAGTAAACCCTAGGAGTGAGCATGTGCAAGTGTTTTTTCCAGTTAATTATCTTTACACAATTAGGGTTTTCTACTGTTTTAATTTCAATTTGTATTTCGCATACAATCCTAAAGTCCATACATCTAAACAATTTATAGTTGCGGAAATTAAAAGTGCGGAAAGTTTAAAGTCCTAACTATTACAGGGCTTTTGGACAGATACACAATTATTTAACTGAAAATAAAATGCGGAAATTTAAAACCCTAATTAATCTATTACAACCTCGAAACAGTTAAAATAATAGAAAAAAATTAAAGGCGCACGCGACAAATTAAATGCAAGAAATAATTAGAAGACCTAAAAATCTAATTGAAAAAATAATTAGGTTATTTTTGAGAAAAATTGAACTATGTACAAATTAACCCTAATTTCTAATTGATTTAAATTATGTAAAAAAGGAATTAAATTGTCCTAAATTAAATTAATCTAATTAATTATGGAAATAAAATATTTTTAGGAAAAATATGATTTTCAATGTTTTTTGTGATTTTTTGATTTAATGAAAATAATATGATTTTTGGTGTTATTTATAAAAAGGAAATAACTAATAAAATAATTAAAATGAAATAATTAAGATAAAAAGAAAGGAAATTGGGCCTATTTTGTAAGCTGAATTGGGGGTGTGTTGTTGAATTATTCCAAGCCCATTATGACTGAGCCCAATCCTGCGCTAGATTCAATGGTGACCATGCTTGGAGGGTGTACCATGGACCTTGCTGCATGGGACGTTGGATTGGTGATGGAGATGATCCATTGGCTGGATGTTGTGGTGCATGGTGGACGCCTGGCAATTTGGAGTATGAAATCTGTAATCAAATATGAAGAAAATAATAAAATGCTTGGACCTGGGATCAAACCCATGTCCTCCCATTTTCAAACACACGTCCTTGCCGGCTGCGCTACGTTGCTTAGTTGATAATATAATAACAACAATACATATTATATGTTAAAACATGAATAAACTGTAAAAAAAAAACGCGCATTTAATTCAAACGAGCCAGTGGTTATCATCCACCTCATCATCTTCTTCCCCAATTCGTCGTTTTAGGCACGGTACTTATAACTACGGACATGCTCCATAGCTACAAACCTGTAAACTTACAAAATTCACAGAAAGCATGATAAATCAATTCTAGATATACCAATAAACTTGTTTTGATTTCACAAGTATGATAGTACTCTTTTCTTAGCCCAATTTTACCTGCATAAAGAAACCCTAAAACGCAAGAACAAACGCTAATAATGGCAATTGTTCAAACAGTCATTAAAACACAAAATCAATTAAACCAAAACATTCCAAATGATGATACAAATATTATGCTATGCTTAAAAGTTGTTAACCATGTGTAAATAACCAAAATCAAATTCAAGCAATATGCCAAACCGTGAGAGACGTGGAGGCTGATTCCTGGAGTTTTGAGGCGTGCAAATGATCCTATTAGCTTCAAGAGATATCCAGGAAGAGATTGGTAGCTTTGAACTTCTTTGAATTTCCCTCTAAGCTTGAATCCGATCCACATTTTTTTGGAAAAGTTTGAGTTTTGCTTGCTAGCTTGCACGACCTCAACCCTTCTCCCTGTGCATTGGATATGTTCTATACATGTAATGGAATACATTAGGTCAACAAAAACGAGCTAAATCTTGGTTCATTATGAAGATTTCATTTGGTCTTTATCCTTGTATGATATCTTTCTATATCAATCCAAACCATGCCAATTCTGGTTCAATTTGTTTTGCACGTTTTGGATATGATTTGTCAGCCTAATTGGATTTGATTCCACCCAAAATCTGATCACAAAACAAATCTTTGATATTTTTTGCTATTTATTTGATTTAATTTGACTTTTAAATGATAAAAATAAAAATAAAATAAATAGATAAAGCAAAAGATGTGTGGGTGCTGATTTGGATCGTGGACCATGTCGTAAGCAAGATTCAATCATGAAAAACTAGGCCCATTTGACAAAAAATGTATTTTTGAGCACATTTGACTTTTGGCAATTTTGCAAAAATGGCCAACTTTGCCAAGGCATATCTTCTCCAATTTTAACCCTAGAGAGGTGTTCTTGGACTTTTTAGAAATTTTAGGATGTCCTCTAAACAACCCGTTTGGTATCATCTCAAATGGGTCTTCCATGTTCATGTAAGAAGCTTTGACCTAAAAGGTGTTTTTGTTGACTTTTCAAAAGGACCTATAATGTAGAAATTCCTATCTTTTGATGAGTGCATATTTTGAACTTGAGGGATGAATATGGTTTGTAGGGAATTGTATCCTCTTAAAAATGAGCCTTGTATGGAAAATTTCTGATAAAGTGTGAGGAAGTTATGCTTGGTCAAAGTTTGGTTGACTTTTCTTGAGAAACCCTAATTTAGCAACTTTTGAGTTTTGATGAATTTGGGGTATTCCTTGGGGAATAATGATCAAACCTTAATCAAATGATGAATATCACTTGAAAATGTTAATGTTGACCAAAAATCTTGAAGTTTGACTGTATGTGGGCCACAATTGACTTTTGACCTAGTAAAGTTGATTTTCAGGCATCTGAGCAGATGACTGTGCAAACTTCTTGTGTAAGGCATGAAACTTGACATGGATGATCTTGAGAACACATTAGGACCATGGAAAGCATTTGGGATCTTTGGAGCTCCCACATCCTGATGAAAATGAAAACCCTAATTTGGGGTACACGGCCTTAGGAGAGAGTTTGTCTGGTCAACCCTTGGGCACCCTTGAGAAACTTGAGGACCTTAATAGGAATGTGTTGAGTAAAATGAGAGGGAAAATTTTGGGGTACAACAGCTGCCCCTGTTCAATCTTCTTAAACCTGAGGATGTAGATTGGCTTATCTGCCTTTCGTAATCTGAAGGTGGAAGATGATTGAACACTAAGTGCCCAAAAATTTGGACTCGTATGAGATGGTGAGGGACTGTGCAGGTAGTGTCGGGAATGGGCTTACAGATTCCATTTGGAAAATATGACGGAGAATCTTCGGGGATGGGATTAAAGATGCCATCCAGCAGAGGTGACGGCGAAGCGTCGGAGATGGGCTTAAAGATGTCATCCAAAATAATGTTGATTTTCTGAGATATTCCTTCGATGAGGATTCCTGTTCCTGTCGCTAAGGAGGGATCTGTTGAGGAATGTCAGTCTCTGTCTTGGGGGAAGTAGAATTTTATGAGCTTCAGTTGTCCGTTACTCTACTGTGGAATCCTCTTTTAGTCAAGGAGGTGAAAGTGAACTGCTATCTGGTCGTGCTCCAGGTTTCACAATGATTTACTGGGGAAATGAGATTAAACTTGCTATCTGGTCGTTCTCCAGACTTTGCAATTTCTCAATTCTTATCTGGTCGTGCTCCAGGCTTCATAAGGATTTAAGTGGTTATTCGATCGCATCCAAGTTTCAACTTGAACTTAAGGCATACTAATATCCGATTGATTTCCAGGCATCATAGTAATTGGCCGAGTAAACTACTATTTGGTCGAATTCCAAGCTTCACAGTACCTTATACTGTTATCTGGTTGTGTACCAGGTTTCACAGTGTCCTTTGCCGCTATCTGGTTGTGCTCTAGTCTTCACAATGTCTTATACCATTATCTGGTCCTGCGCCAGGCTTCACGGTGTCTTATACCACTATCTGGTCGATTCCAGGCTTCATAGTATCTTGTATTATTATCCTGTCGATTTCCAGGCTTCATAGTAACTTGCTAGGGGTTAAGCTATTTTCTGGTCGATTTCCGGGCTTCATAGCTTGAATTTAAGATATACCACTAGCTGGTCGATTCCAGGCTTCGTAGTATTTTAGTGAAATCGAGATACTATCCCGTCGATTTTTGGTTTTCATAGCTTGAACTGGAATAGAAATCTTAGTATCGATTTGACTGAAACAGGGGAAACTTGTGAGAACTTCAACTGGGAGAGAAATCTTAGTGTCGATTTGTCTGATCCCGGGAGAGGTCTCAGATTAACTTTGACTGGCATAGAAGTCAGGGGAATCTGAGCGGCAATTCGGCTGACCCAGACGAAAGTCTTAGAACATCTTCAACTAGAATATAAACCTTAGTGTCGGTTTGACTGAACCAGAGAAAATCTTAAAACCTGTTGGAATATCTTCAACTAGAATAGAAACCTTGGTGTCAGTTTGACTAAACCAGGGAGAACTTAAGAACTTGAGTGCATCTTTCCCTGAAAGGTAAAGAGTTAGTCGTATGCAATGTCATGATGCATGAAATGCATTGAGTAATAATGTTCCCAAAATAAATGAGATTGTGCTTTATAATATGTATGCACATGCCATGATGTATGGATATGTAATTCCATTGTGATATTCTCGAGCTGGGGAGAATAAATTCTGGACTGCTGCTGGAGAGTATAAGGAGTTGAGTTCTTCGTTTTCGCTGGGATAATGATCGAAGATGATTAGCTAGAGATTTGCATCCATTCTTCTTGAGAACATTCTACCGGGAGAGACTTTGTCTGAGAACAATCCTGCGGGGTAATGACTCTGTGGGGAAGGGAGATACTTTGTTGGAAGATCTGCTAATTTGGAGAGATAAACTCAACTGAGGATGAACTTCCATTGCTAGAGAGAAGAGCTATGTTCGAGATTGAGCTTCCGCTGTCAGAGAAATAAACTCTGCTCAGGAGAGAACTTTATAAACTATTTATGAATATACAACTCGGCTGGGGAATGCAGACATTAGCTTTTTGAAGGAACCTGCTAGGGAAGGAATTCCTGCTTGGGGATACATAGGTCAGGCCTTGGTTGTCTCGGCTCTGTGGGGAATATAGGTATCACTGGCTTGTATGTGATTGTGAATTTGCTTCCGACTGTCTCTACCCCTTGTACCATGCTGGAAAAAGTACATGCAAAGATTTTGTGGATGGATCTATATCGTGATTGTACTTGAACATGTATTTAATGAGTGTCAGGATGACATCTGTCTCTAGATCGTATCTGAACTGTACTTGAAACATGTGTTGAATGAGTGTTAGAATGACATCCGTCTCTGGATCGTATCTGAACTGTACTTGAAACATGTGTTGAACGAGTGTCAGAATGACACCCGTCTCTGGATCGTATCTGAACTGTATTTGAGACATGTGTTGAATGAGTGTCAGAATGGCATCCGTATCCGGAGCGTATATGAACTGTATCTGAAAGTTGAATCTGAATGAGTATCAGAACAACATCCGTATATAGAGCGTATCTGAACTGTATCTGAAAGCTGAATTTGAATGAGTATCAGAATGGCATCCGTATATGGAGCGTATCTGAACTGTATCCGAAAGCTGAATCTGAATGAGTATCAGAACGACATCCGTATCTGGAGCGTATCTGAACTGTATCTGAAAGCTGAATCTGAATGAGTATCAGAATGGCATCTGTATCCTGAGTGTATCTGAACTGTATCTGAAAGCTGAATCTGAATGAGTATCAGAATGGCATCCATATCTGGAGCATATCCGAACTATATCTGAAAACTGAATCTGAATGAGTATCAGAATGGCATCCGTATCTAGAGTGTATCTGAATTGTATCTGAAAGCTGAATCTGAATGAGTATCAGAATGGCATCCGTATCTGGAGTGTATCTGAAAGCTGAATCTGAATGAGTATCAGAATGGCATCCATATCTAGAGCGTATCTGAACTATATCTGAAAACTGAATCTGAATGAGTATCAGAATGACATTCTTATCTAGAGCGTATCTAAACTGTATCTGAAAGCTGAATCTGAATGAGTATTAGAATGGCATCCGTATCTGGAGCGTATCTGAACTATATCTGAAACATGTGTCGAATGAGTGTCAGAATGACATCCGTATCTGGAGCATATCTGAACAGTATCTAGAAGAGAAGTCTGGAATAAGTATCAGGATAACATCCATCTCTGGATCGTACCTGAACTGTTTCTCAATGTATAAAAATCTTGAATAAGTAGCAGAATGACATCCGTATCTGGATCGTATTTAAACCGTTTCTCGATGTATGAAAATCTTGAATAAGTAGAAGAATGACATCCACATCTAGATCGTATCTGAACCGTTTCTCGATTCTGGTGCTCTTGATGAATGCTGATCAAGGTATAAGTCTTCCACTGATAGACAGGTGACGGGACATAGTCATACGTTTTAAATCCCTAACTTTTGCCTGGACCGCCCTTTCGGGTTTTCAGTCCATCGGGATACCTTTTTGCCCAAGTCGCCCTTTCGAGTTTTCGACTTGCCGGGTGTACATATTTTTTCATTTTTTATCCCTAATTTTTGCCCAAACCCTTTTGGTTCGCCGTGATTCCCTTATTTTTGCCTAGGTGTGTCAACCTAGCGGGTCTTTTTTTTTCATGCGTAGTATTTTCCAACTATGTCCATGCTTTCAGGATGTAGAGAGTTGTCACTGTCCATAGTGTTGTGTTGTAGTACTGTCAAAAATGTTTTCTTGATGGCACATGATTCGTTGCTGGAATGCGTGTGTAATTCCCCAAGCGATTCAGATGGAGATCTGCCCCTGGTTATTTGGTACTTTTGGAGAGACTGCCCCATGTGTGTTTAGACATCATGTCATGCCCCTTGCTCATGGAAGACCTGTTATTGGAAATGTCTTTCCCGCTGAGGTGATTCTGTCCATTGAGAGGATGTCTGTTCATTGAATATCCATTGTGCAGATTTCTCTGCTGTCAAACAATTAGTCATATGCAAACAATGACATTTAAAGAATGCAAAACTCATGTCTGTCTTGAATTTTTTTTTGAAAATGTGTTTTGTGTAGTAAAATGAAATTTTCAAGAATGTGATATCAACTCAGGATTCGTAACAAAGCCTACAGGAGTCAGGATACCTTTGTAATAGTATGCTCTCAAACTAACCCATGCTTCAGCTAGGACTTTTAAGGGTTATAACGTGGCCTGGTTCACAGTTCAAGAAACAAAGGATAAAGGCTCAAATTTTATATGTACCCAACCCGCTCTTCGTGATGTTCTTCAGTCCGATGCTCAGTTAATTGCACGTTTAGATCCCGATTGAGTCTGGAATCTTTGCTCTGATACTTGGTGATGATTCAGAAATTAAACATTTGTTTTGAAAAGGCAGCATTTTTGTAATCTTCTTTTTGTCGAGGATTTGTAGTAACCTCATTTTTGTTTGTTTTCGTTATCCCTTCTTTTGCCTGAACTGTTTCTTTTGTGATTACAGTCAGCGGGATGCCCCAATTTTTCTCTTAAGTCTCCTTCATAGGTTTTGACTTAATGGGCTTTTATTTCGAGAGATAATGACTGCCTGTCTTGACGATTATATGGAACCATCACCATCTTTTGTTTTGGAAGGACGTCTTCGATGCCATTCATTGTGTACGAAGCGGCAGATTGTGACTGAATGCGCCTCTGAATTAACTGAGAAAACTACCCTGCCCCAGATTATGATTAAGGGTTTTAATTTGTGATAAAAGAAAAACTCCTACTTCTTTGGCTCAAAGGGGTTGACTAGGGATTATCTTCCTTATAACTCCACTGTTTAGGATTTGAAACAACACCCGTACATCGTCAGCGGGGTCTGTTCAAAAGCATACTGTAGAGATTGTGGTATCATTTTCGTCATCCTCCCTCGAAGGCTTAGAGTTTTTAATATAGAGTTGAATATCACAAAAGGAAATAAGAATGCATTTTTGAAATAGTGAATACGAATGAATTGATTCAAGACAAACATGTGCAATGCATTGATGAAATAACGAGGTTTGATATGAATAAAAGTTCAAACAAATCAAAAGAAAATTACACATTGAAAATTCTAATGAACGAAAAGTCTTCTTGTGAGCACTTGTCACTTCATATGGTATGCCTTGGAGGGATGGAAGAAGAACTAAACCTGACCGTCTTGCACGAATTCTAGCGCTCCTTCATCAATCAGGTCTTGAATTTTATTTCTCAACGACCAACAACTGTTGGTGTCATGTCCAGGACTGTTGGAGTGGTACACACATCTTGCATTTGGATTGTACCTTGGGGAGGCTTTGTTGGGATTCTGAGGTGGGTCCCTTAACATAACCATCTTAGCCTTCAACATGCATTGCAATGCTTGAGCCAATGACATGTTGATTTCGGTGAAGCGTCTTTTGGATGTATTTTTCTTATGCCGATTTCCCCGTTGTTGTTGGCGAGGTTGTGATTGGGCTTGTGATGTAGTAGCAATCTGGAAAGGTTTGTTCCTGACCAAACCAACCTCTTCTCTCACTGGGGGCTGATTAATGCCTTGATCCATAAATTTAACTGTTTGTTTCATGGATCTGCATCCATCTTGGTGAAGCTTGTTGAGGAAGGCTCTTAGCCCTTCTTGTCCTCGAGCTAAGTTTTGGATAAGAGCCACCTGCCCCCGTATCTGGATTCTCATTGCTTCTACCTCAGCTTGCAGTTGTTCCAATTGTTCGTCCTTGTTATTGTCAGGACGTTCCTTGGTCAGATTCCCGACAAAGAGTGTTTTCAGGTCTTATTGCCCCTTGGATAGATTCAGGAGAAATTCCTTGAAATGGGCATCTTGAGCTTGGAGATCTCTGTTGTCTTGTTGGAGAGCCATTGCTGAAATAAACAGCGAGAACATGAGAGACCTGCTTTGAAACCTGCTTATGCAATGATATGTATTATATATGTATGCAATGTTTTCAAGGATCTCGCGGGGTAAACAAGAAAATGTCAGATGTTGAATTTTGCAGCTTTGATTGAAGAACTTTGTATCGTTGAGAGTACTTCTACGAGAGTCAAGCTCACCATATCAAGTGGGTCATAGCCCCTGACTCAAGTTATTGAGTTTTGATCTTCTGATGACATTCGCTAGAGGAAAATTAATCCCCTTGCCCCTTGCTAGACGTTTGGTTCATCATAACCTGCACCACAAGCCCTTGAGATCCTTGAAATGGTTAAGGAAATGCAATGGTATGATGTTATGATGTGTATGCTATGCGTTTAAGCAAAGGTGCGAAGTGATGTAAGCAAGTGAACCCTGCAAGAAATCCAAGTTATTGGATAATAACTGTAAACAAAACCTGCAAGGAACTCATGTTGCTAGGTAATAAAACTCTGCAAGTAATTCAAGTTAAAAGCACACAAGTCACACAAACAACCTTAAGTTTAGGCTTGCATGGGTTTTAAGGTCATACCCTCTTGAAGTTTAGTTGGTTTCAAACCTGTCTTAGAAAAGTAACCGGGTTCTAAAGATTCTTAATATCACTGATCATCCTTTATCGGGTATTGTTTCAGCTTAAGCAATATTTTCTTACGGCCGAAATATCCCGAAAGTATGATCTTAATGAGAGTAGCATAGAGTATCAACCAATCCTCATCTTTGTACCGAGGCCGGCTATCTCACTACTTTCTAATGGCCAAGTTTGTTCAACTAAGGTTCTAAGGTCCGTTAGTGCTTCACGACACCACGCGGTGGCCCCATATTCTCCTCCTTTTTCCACGAAGGATACCGGTACCAACCAAAGTGTCACACCAACACAACCATCGCTTAAACCATATCAGTCTACATTGTACAATCTCCATGATCTATTGTTGTTTACCTAAAAAGTGTCCCCAGATCTGGGTGTAGGATCTTTAATAATACCCAAACAAACCCTTGAATTTAAAGCAGGCAAGGAAAAACAAGAAAGCAATTTTTAAAATGACCTAGATCCTAAGGTAAACCCCACTTTATAATCCCCAGCAGAGTCTCCAGTTCTGTGATACAGTGAAAGAACCGACTATTAATACTGGTTTGTGTTTTTTGTTCGCAAAATGTCGCGGTAAGCAAGAGTCGCCATCGACTTTTATTTTATTCAATCAGAAAAAGGAAAAAGAACAGAAAAAACCTTTTTCGAGATGTTTCTGAGTACGGGGGGTAGATTATAGAAAGGGAAGGTATTAGCACTCTTTCTATCCGTGGTTTTCCATGGGCTCTTAGGTACTTACTCATTTTGAAATTGCTTGTGTGTGCTTTGCTTTGAAAAGTTTTGTTTTACTTCGATTTAACCCTTGTTTCTATCCTCAAGAGTGTTACGAAGTTGTTTTTGAAAACTTTGTTTGAAAAGTATTGGTGTGAAAAAGTTTTTGTTTGTTTGAGAAAGTACCTAAGAACTAATCTACCTACTCGAAAAAGGTCTGTTCGTTTTCCTTTTAGACAATGCTATCCCATTATTGAGAAATAGGTAGCATCGTCGTTGGAGTTTTTTAGGGATGTTCGAAAGGGACAAATACAGTCACTAAAGCAATGACTACGAAACCTTAGTAATTACCCTAAAGTCCTAAAGATATTTCCGAGGCAATATTCGAATGGGTTATTTTTTATATTTTAGACTGGAGGTAAACCATTAAAATTCCTTATACTTCATGACCGTTTACCGAAGGCAACCGGAGTGGAGTAAACCCTAGGAGTGAGCATGTGCAAGTGTTTTTTTCAGTTAATTATCTTTGCACAACTAGGGTTTTCTACTGTTTTAATTTCAATTTATCTTTCGCATACAATCATAAAGTCCATACATCTAAACAATTTATAGTTGCGGAAATTAAAAGTGCGGAAAGTTTAAAGTCCTAACTATTACTGGGCTTTTGGACAGATACACAATTATTTAACTGAAAATAAAATGAGGAAATTTAAAACCCTAATTAATCTATTACAACCTCAAAACAATTACAATAATAGAAAAAAGAAATTAAAGGCGCGCGCGACAAATTAAATGCGAGAAATAATTAGAAGACCTAAAAATCTAATTGAAAAAATAATTTGGTTATTTTTTGAGAAAAAATGAACTATGTACAAATTAACCCTAATTTCTAATTGATTTAAATTATGTAAAAAAGGAATTAAATTGTCCTAAATTAAATTAATCTAATTAATTATGGAAATAAAATATTTTTATGAAAAATATGATTTTCAATGTTTTTTTGTGATTTTTTGATTTAATGAAAAAATATAATTTGATTTTTTGGTGTTATTTATAAAAAGGAAATAATTAATAAAATAATTAAAATAAAAGAATTAAGATAAAAAGAAAGGAAATTGGGCCTGTTTTGTAAGCTGAATGTGGGGTGTGTTGTTGAATTATTCCAAGCCCATTATGACTGAGCCCAATCCTGCGCTAGATTCAGTGGTGACCATGCTTGGAGGGTGTACCATGGACCTTGCTGCACGGGACATTAGATTGGTGATGGAGATGATCCATTGGCTGGATGCTGTGGTGCATGGTGGACACCTGACGATTTGGAGTATGGAATCTGTATTCAAATATGAAGAAAATAATAAAATGCTTGGACCTGGGATCGAACCCAGGTCCTCCCATTTTCAAACACACGTCCTTGCCAGCTGCGCTGCGTTGCTTAGTTGATAATATAATAACAACAATACATATTATATGTTAAAACATGAATAAACTGGAAAAAAATAAAAACACGCGTTTCATTCAAACGAGCCAGTGGTTATCAGCCACCTCATCATCTTCTTTCCCAGTCTGTCGTTTTAGGCACGGTACTTATAACTACGGACATGCTCCATAGCTACAAACTTGCAAACTTCCAAAATTCACAGCAAGCATGATAAATCAATTCTAGATATACCAATCAACTCGTTTTGATCTCACGAGTATGATAGTACTCTTTTCTTGGCCCAATTTTACCTACATAAAGAAACCCTAAACGCAAGAACAAACCCTAATAATGGCAATTTTTCAAACAATCATTAAAACGCAAAATTAATTAAACCAAAACATTCCAAATGATGATACAAATATCATGCTATGCTTAAAAGTTGTTAACCATGCGTAAATAACCAAAATAAAATTCAAGCAATATGCCAAACTGTGAGAGACGTGGAGGCTGATTCCTGGAGTTTTGAGGCATGCAAATGATCCTATTAGCTTCAAGAGATATCGAGGAAGAGATTGGTAGCTTTGAACTGCTTTGAATTTACTTCTAAGCTTGAAATCGATCCACACTTTTTTGGAAAAGTTTGAGTTTTGCTTGCTAGCTTGCACGACCTCAACCCTTCTCCCTGTGCATTGGATATGTTCTATATATGTAATGGAATACATTAGGTAAACAAAAACGAGCTAAATCTTGGTCCATTATGAATATTTGATTTGGTCTTTATCCTTGTATGATATCTTTCTATATCAAGCCAAACCATGCCAATTCCGGTTCAATTTGTTTTTCACGTTTTGGATATGATTTGTCAGCCTAATTGGATTTGATTCCACCCAAAATTTGATCAGAAAACAAATCTTTGATATTTTTTGCTATTTATTTGGTTTAATTTGACTTTTAAATGATAAAAATCAAAATAAAATAAATAAATAAATCAAAAGATGTGTGGGTGCTGATTTGGATCGTGGACCATGTCATAAGCAAGATTCAATCATGAAAAACTAGGCCCATTTGACAAAAAATGTATTTTTGAGCACATTTGACTTTTGACAATTTTGCAAAAATGGCCAACTTTGCCAAGGCATATCTCCTCCAATTTTAACCCTAGAGATGTGTTCTTTGACTTTTTAGAAATATTATAATGTCCTCTAAACAACCCTTTTGGTCTCATCTCAAATATGTCTTCCATGTTCATGTAAGAAGCTTTGACCTGAAAGGTGTTTTTGTTGACTTTTCAAAAGGACCTATAATGTAGAAATTCCTATCTTTTGATGAGTGCATATTTTGAACTTGAGGGATGAAGATGGGTTGTAGGGAATTGCATCCTATTCAAAATGAGCCTTGGATGGAAAATTTCTGATAAAGTATGAGGAAGTTATGCTTGGTCAAAGTTTGGTTGACTTTTCCTAAAACCCTAATTTAGCAACTTTTGGGTTTTGATGAATTTAGGGAATTCCTTGGGGAATCATGATCAAAACTTGATAAAATGATTAATATCACTTCAAAATGTTGATGTTGACCAAAAAATCTTGAAGTTTGACTGTATGTGGGCCACAATTGACTTTTGACCTAGTACAATTGATTTTGAGGCATCTGAGTAGCTGACTGAGCAAATTTCTTATGTAAGGCATGAAACTTGACATGAATGATCTTGAGAACACATTAGGACCATGTAAAGCATTTGGGACCTTTGGAGCTCCCACACCCTGATGAAAATGAAAACCCTAATTTAGGGTACACTGCCTTAGGAGAGAGTTTGTCTGGGCTACCCTTGGGCACCCTTGAGCAACTTGAGGACCTCAATGGGCATGTGTTGAGTAAAATTAGAGGGAAAATTTTGGGTTACAATATTCTCTATCAGAAACAACATTTATAACATTCACACCTTTGTCGTGCTTCGACATCGATGCGGTAATCACATTCAGGGTCTCTGGAGGATCAAACTCAATTTCCTTATTATCGATCATGTCCTGAATCTTTCTCTTCAGAGCCCGACAATTTTTGGTGTCATGACTAGGACTGTTTGAATGATAAGCACACCTCGCGTTTGGATTATACTTTGGAGAGGAGGTGTTGGGATTATGAGGAGGATCCCATAGTGAAATGAGTCCAGCTTTCAGCAAATGTTGTAATGCCCGAGATAAAGGCATACCAATTTTGGTAAACTGCCTCGGCGGAGCATTTGGCCTTTGTCGGTTAACTTGCTATTGTGTTGAACAGGCACCGAATTTGAAATCAATACTGCTCCCACAGTCTAACGGCGGTTACTTTTAATATGGCTCTTCTGGACATAGACAACATTGACTTACTTTTTACCTCCAAATGGTTTCTTCATAACATTTAAAGATGTAGCCATCGGGATCTTCCCACTCTTGATACCGCTTTCAATTCTTTCCCCTGTTAAAATCATCTTCGTAAAACCAGACGAAGAGCTTCCAATTAATAGATTAAAGAATGGGCCTGTCAGAGTGTCCATAAACATATCCACCATATCTCGATCAGTTAAAGGAGGTCGCACCCTTCCAGCCAAGTCTCTCCATTTTTGTGCATTTTGAACCTGGAGATCTTTAACGGTTTGATTGAGGGCTGTGATACGGTGGGAGAACTGACTTGAGTTTTGCGTTTGTTTTCGCACTTGTTCGGTTTACCAAGAGTCGCCACCGACTTTTTATTTTATCCTAAGGAAAGGTTAAAAAAGCACAGGAAAAACCTTTTGAGATGTTTCGTGGGTTCGGGGGGTAGATTATGAAAAGGGAAGGTATTAGAACCCTTTTCATCCATGGTTATCCATGGGCTCTTAGTTACTTGGTTTTTAGATCACTTGCCTTTGATTTTCAATTGCTTGAAATTGTGGTGTGTATGTGTGTTTTGAAAATGTTTTTGAAGAAGATGCCTTGTCTTAGGCAACCAATGTAATGACTCGTGTTTGAGTGTCTCACAAAGGTGTGTATCTTTTCGAAAAGATGTTTCAAATGTTTTTGAAAGTTTGTTTTGAAAGTGTTTGTGGAGTGTGGTTTGAAAAGTAGGCAAGCGTTTTTGCAAGTTTGCTCAAGTAACTAAGAGTTTGTCTACCCCTATTGTACTCAAAGGCTTTTCTCATGTTTTAACCCCTTTAACAATTTTGTTCCACCATTGTATTTGGTGGACAATCTTGCGTTTAGGATGTTTAACGGGACAGGCGCGGGTCATCGTATGGACCATGAATGCAATGGTGCCAAGTGTCTTTGGCAATTTGCTTGAAGGGACTATGATCATTCCGTTTAGGCAACTTTCGAAAGCGTCATCGAGGGACTATGATCATTTGAATTGTTTTGTTTTGCCAAAGATACTCAACGTGCAAGCATGGCCCATTTTGGAAGGCAACAAGCGGGATTACCCTAGGGGTGCAAGTGTGATTGTGTATTGATTTCATGTATTTGTCTTTGTATTAGGTTATCTAGCGTTTTATTTTATGTACATACAAACCCTAGGTCTAACCATGGTATTTTTGAAAGGCGATAAATTGCGGGAATTTAAAGTCTACGCTATTACAAATAAGTATCCGGGAGTGGGGGTACAAATTTACAAATGGGGATGAGACTTTAAGGATAGTAGTGTCCAAATAATTACAACCAAATCGAATTGCGCAAATGTAATATGTAGTGTATAGCAATGTATAAGAATAGAATAATGTAAATGTGTCAATGTAAAGTAAATGTATCAACGTATCTGTGTATTGTAAATGTGTAAGTGTACGTAATTTATTTACAAGTGGTGGAATGTTATCTTAATGAGGAATTAAGTGTTTTGTTTATTTAATGTTATTATTTTGTATTTTTGTTTAATATGTACAAACAAAATATTCCAAGAAAAGAAAAGTATTTAACTTAAAGAAAAATTATGTATTGATGTAATTATGTACAAACACTTAAAAAAAGTTTTAAGATTAAGAAAAAGAAAATGTTTTAAGTTCTATGTATTATGTATTAATGTTAGCGTATTTGTATTTAGTATTTTTATGTACAAAATGTTTTAGTTAAAAAAATATTCAACCTAAAAAAATCTATTTCTTTATGTGTCTTTTATAAATGTTTTAAGCAAGATTTACAAAAAATAAAAAAAGAGTTTTAATAAAAGAAAAGAAAAAAAGTTTTAAGTTTTAATGTCAGTGTATTTGTATTATTATTAAAAAAAAAGTTAAGTTATGAATGAAAATTAAGAGAGGATTAAGAATTTTTTTGTTAAGAGAAAAGAAAAGAAGATTATGTGGGCCTCATGCTTGTCCTGGGCCCAAAACAGCATTTTGAAAGAGAATCAACAAAGGAGGGGGTGCACGCCCAAAAACAAATGGGCTTAGGCGCTGAAACGGGACAAGGCCCAAGGCTTTGACACAAGTTTTGTCTTAGGGTTTCTTTGGTTTGTGTCATTTTGGATGTTAGGGTTTGTTTGAACACAGAGGCGCCGTCGTCGTTCGTCTTCGTTGCTTTCGTCCTCTTCATCTTTTGAGCCAAGCATTCCTGAACGAAACCCTTCCTTGCCTAGCCACCAACGCCATCGTTCGTCTTCCTTCCTCCATGGATTAATCAGTGATGTGGTACAAAGGTAATGATTTCTCGTTTCTATGTTTTAAGGTTTACATCAATTCCCTTTGCATGTTTTAGTTTCGTTTATTGATTCTGATTAAGTGTTATTATCGTTGTTTCTGTTGAGGTGTATGAAAGGAAAGGAAAGAAGTTATACTACCTTTGTTGGAGGAGGACAATGGACTTGGAGGCGCTTCCGGTGGCTTGACAGCAAGGGGATGGTGATGATGAAGCTAGCTTGCTGGAACACCTGGTATTTCGTATTTTTTCTTCTAGGGTTTAATGATGATAAGCTTGAAAACCTTGTTCATGTCACTTCTTTTCTTCTTCTTATGTTGGCTTCTGAGTTGCCTGGCTTTGACACTTCTTTTCCTCTTTGTGAACTTCGCTCTAGTTGCTTGTATGCTTGCTTATTGTTTCATTTCTTTTCCTTGTCTCTGTATGCTTTGTATGCTTCTGAGTTTGAGAAATATTGTTGTTGTTGGCCCAGTGATGAAGCGATTCTGAGGGTTTGTGGCCTTGAAATGCTGAGTTGCCTTGATCTTGAATATAGTTGCTTGCTGATATGCTAATATTGATGCTTCTTTATCCTCTTCTTCTTGTTGGCTTCTGCTGCTGTATGCTTGGATATTTGGTATGCTTGTTGATGTTGGTTATACTGAGTATGCTTGTTGATGTTGGCTATACTGAATATGCTTGTTGATGTTGGCTATACTGAGTATGCTTGTGAGTGATGGTTATGTTGTATTATTGGCCCAATGATGAAACCTTTCTGAGGGTTTAGTGGCTTTGATCTGACCAGGCCTGTGTTGAAAAGGGCTTGTATGTTTGATGCTCTGGTTTAGACTTGAAGCTTGATGCTTCTAGGTTTGGAGGCTTTTGGTCTTAGACAGTGTACAGGCTTTTGGTGTTTTGGTTGCAGTTAGGCTTCATGTTTTTGACAAAGGTTTCAGGCCTTGGCTTAGTATGCTTTAGGCTTTGGCTTCTGTGAACTATGCAGGATTTAGGCTTGTGTTTCAGGTTTGAAATAGGTTGAGGGCTCTTTGAAGGTTGAGCTGTTTAAGGCTTGACAGTTTGAGGTTTGGTTGTTTGATGTTCTTGGCCTTTGACAGGTTTAGGTTTGCATCAGGTAAGGTTTTGGGGAGGTTTCTGAACTGGTTTTTAGGCTTCAGCAGGTTTTAACAGGGGGTTTGAAGGTTATGTGCATCTGTTTGGCTTCAGCCGATTGAAGGCTTGGTGTTGGTGCAGGTTTTATGTCTTGAATGTTTTGGGTTGTGTTTTTTGGTTATGTAACCTGCTCCTTACTGTTATGATAAGTTCTGTTTTATATATTTGTCCTCATGCCTAAGCCTGTAAGCCCTTTTCTTCTTTTCCTCTTCTCTCTCTCTTTTTGACAGATTAAAAGCATATTGTGATACAGTGGGAGAACTGACTTGAGGTTTTGCGTTTGTTTTCGCAAATGTTTCGGTTGAGCAAGAGTCGCCACCGACTTTTTATTTTATCCTAAGGAAAGGTTTAAAAGGCACAGCAAAAACCTTTGAGATTTTTCTTGGGTTCAGGGAGTAGATTATAGAAAGGGAAGGTATTAGCACCCTTTCTATCCATGGTTATCCATGGGCTCTTAGTTACTTGCTTAGATCACTTGCCTTTTGTTTTCAATTATTTGAAATGGTGCTCTTGTGTGTGTGGGTTTGAAAAATGTTTTGAAAATAAGCCAATGTGGTGGCAACCTTTGTAATGATCCATGTGGGGATGTATACAAAGGTGTATGTCTTTTGAAAAGGTTTTCATTTGTTTTTGAAAGTTGTTTTGAAAATGTTGTGAGGTGTGTTTTTTTTAGAAAATAGGCAAGTGTTTTGTTTTGCAAGTTTGATTTAAGTAACTAAGAGGTTATCTACTCCTAAATTTCTCAAAGTTTATTGCTATGTTTTAACCCTTTTAACAAGTTTGTTCCACCATTGTATTTGGTGGACAATCTCATGTTAGGATGTGAAAGGGACGGGCGCGGGTCATCGTTTAGACCATAATTGCAACGGTGCCAAGTATCTTTGGGCATTTTCTTTAAGGGACTTGATCATTTGTTTAGGCAACATTTTGAAAGCGTCATCGAGGGACTATGATCATTTGATTTGTTTGTTTTGCCCAAAGAGTCCTAACATGCAATATGGCCCAATTTTGAAAGGCAACAAGTGGAATACCCTAGGGGGGTGCAAGTGTGATTTGTGTGTCCATTTTCATGCTTGTTTGTCTTATATTAGGTCCAACTATTTTGTTCATTTTTTATCCGCATATAAACCCTAATTCTAGCATTGTATATTTAGAAAGCGATAAAATGCGAAATTTAAACTCCTACGCTATTACAACACAATAATATAGGGAGGGGGGTACAATGTTTCAAATGGGGATTTTGACAAAGAAGTTAAACCTAGACTATTACATCGATTTTGAATTATTTACAAGATAATTTAATTGCATAAATAAAATAGAAATAGAACAAATATGCAAGAATGCAAAAAAGGGTTTTTTATATGTATGAAAAAAAGTATTATTTATGTAAAATAAAAAGAAAATAAAAAGATATTATTTTTTGGAGTATTTTTAAATTTAGGGCAAAACCCTAATTTTTATTAAATGAAATGTATTATTATTTAATTTAATACAAGTATTTATTTATTATGTACAAAATAAAATAAAGTGAAGTATTTGTCAAAAATGTATTTTTAGTGTTTAATAGAAATAAAATAAAATATGTGTATTTTGGTATTTTTCTAAGTATATTAATAAATATATATATTTATGTATTAAGTTCTAAATATGTATTACATATAAAAAATAATATTTAATATAAAAATAAAAAGGGTATTTTTTTATACAAAATATTTTCAGGAAGTAAAAATAAAATAAAAGTGTATAAAAAATATATTTGTATTATCTTAATATTTTAAACAAAAAGTATATATGTATATTTATTTATTTATGTACAAAACAATCAAATAAATACTTAATAAATTCAAAAAATGATGGGAAAAATATTTTTATATTTTTAATATGCTGAGAAAAAATAAATGAGTCAGTTAAAAAAAGAAATAGTCAAAAAATATTAAAAATGAAGCAAATGGGCTCAAGGGTGTAAAACCAAAAAGGGGTGGTGTGAAAAGAAAACACAAAGCAAGCCCAGCCCAAAGCCACCTTTCTTCAACCTCTGAACAAAAATTATTCAGAAAACGCGCGCAAGAAGCTCCATTTGAATATCCTGATTCTTTGATTTTTTGAACAAACTTCCAACACAAAAAATGTTAAGCATGAAACCACGATTCCAAATATATAAAGAACATCTCCTAACTCTCAGAAATGAGAGAGAATTTTAACAATCCCAAATCCTAACCTAAGTTTTCTGCCATTTTCAGACCTTAAATTCTCACAGCTCAAGCAAAAGAAATGAAAAGTAAAAGAATGTACATGTTCAGTGGCATGAGTAGAGCATTGTTTATTCACAAACTTAAAGCTAATGATGCGTAATAAGAGAGATACAAATTCAAAAACTTACCTGTTCAGTTGAAGTTCTATCTGGAAATGTAGGAACTTTCAGTGCAAGGTGATGATTGGAAAAGCTTCCTTGAGGTCCAGGGATGCTATTCCAATGTTTACTTTGTCTTGAAAGCTTCTGAATCGAGCTAGAGAACTTCACCTGCAAGTCAGAAATGTGAAAATGGTGGAAGTGGTTAGAGTGATTACAGGTCGTGCTTTTGCTTTTGGTTAGCTTGCATAGATGGTATGGAAGGTGTGTGAACTGGTTTGGGCAAGAGAGCTCGAGAGAAATGAGAGATAGCACTCAAACTGCAGGGCCTGCCCTGTTTTTGCAGTTTTAGAGTGATTCTGAGATGGAGGGTGTTTTGAAGGCTAAGGGCTCGTGTATTAGCTTGGTTGTGTTGTGTGGAATGTGTTTGATAACTTTGTCTAAGTGTTCTTGAGCTGATATGATAGTTGGTGTGAGTTATGGTACTTTTCTTCACTCTTAAGAAAACAAAGGCAACTTGTGTTTCTAGGTCAGTAGAGGACCCCTAATCCTGCTGCAAAGCTTCTCTTGATCAGTGTGTTATGCTCATAATCTTGTGCCAATCAGATTTGCAATGTACTTGTTGGATTTTCAATTTGACATAAAGTGCAACTTTTCAAAAATGGCTATTTTGCTTTATCTAAAAATGGATTAAACCTTCATACAATGCTTTAGCTCAAAGAACAGGGTCTTGGCACAAAGAATATGCATTAAATTATTGAGTGTAACTTGGTTTAAGGACCTGTAATCTAGCTTAAAGCATGCTGAGTTCAAATTGCAAGGTTATGGACATGTAACTTGGTCATGAACAAAGTGAGTTTTTGCCATATTCTGAAATTCGATTCTCCCTAACCATGAGGTTGTTTGAGAAGTTCTTGGACATTTTGGAAAGCTTGGAATGTGTACTACAATCCATCTTTGAAGTACAATTTGAAATTCCAAGTGGAAGTGTATGGAAAATGGTCTTGAAGTTAGGTAGAAAACCTTGTCAAAATAGGTCAAATTTCACAAAGTTAAGAATGGTTTAGTGCCCTTATTCAAAAATTTGTAACTTGAGATACAAGCTTCAAATGGGAAAACTTTGTGAATCAAAGTTGTAGATTATGCAACAAGCTACAACTTTAATGTTTTGACTTTTGTTTGAATCCAAATGAATCTTGGTGAAAAAGTGGGGCAAAGTTGGGAAAAAAATTAGGGTTTTCCATAACTTAGAAAAATTCTAAGTTATGAAAAATTCCATTTCAAACCCTAATTTGCATTTCCTGGTTTCTTGGTGAACAAGTTTCATGATTTGGCATGTTTTGATGAAAAATGAATCTTGACCCTTGATTTTGACCAAAAAGTCAAAGTTTGACTTTTCAGTATACAGTCAAAATTGATCAATTGACTGGGAAATTCAACTGTCAATCTTGTGTATTTGGGATCTTTTGAACTTGTTGAGCATGTCAAGATAATTCCATGGGGTCCTTGAGTCCATATGTGATCTTGGTTTGCCATTGGTTAGGTCAAACAGTCAAAAATTGCCTTTGTGCAGTCAAAACCCTAAAAATGACCATTTTGCCCTTTTGATGATCTGATCAAATTTCTTGTGGAATTGTGATCCAAACTTGATCAAATGGTCCATATGAGTTCATAATGTTGATGTGGGTCAATTTTTATGAGATTTGACTGTCAATTGGCCACAGTTGACTTTTTCCCTAATACAGGTGATTTATAGGTCATCTGTCCAATTGACTGGGCAAAACTTGGAATCAAGACTTGAAACTTGGTATGGATAAACTTGGGAGTCCAAAATGAAGCATGAAAGTCATCTTAGGCATTTTAGGTCAAAACATCTTTGTTCAACCACAAACCCTAATTTGGGTTAACAGTGCAAGGAGAAGTCTTGAGCAGAGGAAACCCTAACTGGATCTTGATCTTCAAAGGTCTTGTGATGAGAAAATGTTGAGGAAATGGGAGGGCAAATTTTGGGGTACAACAGTTGCCCCTGTTCAATCTTCTTGAACCTGAAGAGTTAGATTGGCAAGTTTGCCTTTCGTGACTCGAGGGTAAAAGGAGATTGGACACTAGAGTGCCCGGAAATTTGCACTCGCATGTTGGAGTCTCAACAATGTGGTGTCGGGAATGGGCTTACAGATGCCATTTGGAGAGATGGTGGATAGGGAGATGGGCTTATAGATGCCATCTGGAGATGTGACAGAAACTTGTCGGGAATGGGCTTATAGATGCCATTTGGAAGTGTTGATCGCATAAGAGATTCCTTAGCGAGAACTTGTGTATTTGAGAAAGACAGATGTTTTCCTGGCTTGTTACAGGTGTTTGGTCTTCAATCTCTTTATGCAGATATGCCCTGGCTAGATACAGGTGTCGAGTCTACAAATGGTGGCTCACAGATGTGCCCTGGATGGATACAGGAATCGAATCCGGAAATAGTTGTCAACAGATATGCCCTGGCTGGATACAGGAATCAAATCTTCGAACTCTTCAGACGTGCCCTGGCTAGATACAGGAATCGAGTCTGGAAATGTGGTCAACAGATATGCCCTGGCTAGATACAGGAGTCGAATCTGGAAATGTTGTAGTTGACAGACGTTCCCTGGCTGGATACAGGAATCGAGTCTTCGAACTCTTCAGACGTGCCCTGGCTAGATACAGGAGTCGAGTCTGGAAACTGATCACTCTCAGATGTGCCCTGGCTAGATACAGGTATCGAATCTGGAATTGCGACAGTTGAAGGTAGTTGTCTTTGGGATTGTCTTCTTCCCTGAAAAGGCAAAAACATAAGTTGTATGCAATGTCATGATGTATGATATGCATGATGTCATGATGTTCAACATGAGATAGTGTTGTATGCACTTTATCATGTATGTAAGCAAGATGTATGAAATGTGAAATGTTTATGAGTGTAACTTCGTCTTAGGAAAATAAATCCTTGACGACTGGCCGGGGAATTGCTATGTGGCAGAGATACTTTGCCGAAGTTTGATGAGAGGCCTGCTGAGGACTTCAATGATGGATTCCGCTGGGGATAATGATGATAAACTCCGCTGGGGAATACCAAAGACAAACTCCTGCCGGGGACTGAAAGAACCTTGCCGAGGGCGATCTTTCATGGCAATTAGCTGAGGATAACCCAGTTATAAGCCCTTGTGAGGAATAACTCTGAATAAAGCTCGGGAGAGACGTCCGTATTCTGCAGGGAACAAGCTTCCAGAATATACTGGGGATAAGCTTTTAGACCTGCCGGGGAAAGTTGGCGACTTCACTGGGGAAAGTATTGCTGAATCTTGCCTTACTCTGCGGGGAGCTGAGATCATTTGGTCACATTCTTCAGTCGAATCTACCTTGGTACCTTGGCGGACAAAACAACCAGACTGCATCATACAGCTCCACATTGCCCCTGTTTCTGATGTCACCTGTAATTAATCTTTCGTTTCATATGCAAATATTTATGAATCAGCAATTTAATGTCAAATGCCTATATCAAAAATGAACATTGGACGTTCTTCGCAAGACAAAACAGAAAAAGGAAAAATAATGGCAATTTGTATGGACAAGTGAGTTTGTATTGATTTGAATTTTGCCTGTGAATAGGCGTTTTTTGTACAAGAGGCTGACATCCTAGTAAGAGGATGCCGCCGAATAACACAGAATTTACAATTTTGAAAAGAAAACAAAACAGCTATGTGAATAATCCCACGGAGTTCCAACTCTGCTATCGCCTTTATGTCTCCAAGCGTCTCATCGCCTTGCTGCCTAGTCGAAGATGAAGCTGATTGGTCGATGCCGAAACCTGAGCCAGATAGTTGATGCCGAATTCCGGATGCAAAGTGATCCAATGAGACATAGTGTTACGCTTTATCCATAACTTTTGCCTGGACCGCCCTTTTGGGTTTTCAGTCCACCGGGATACCCATTTTTGCCCAAGCCGCCTTTTCAGGTTTTCGACTCGCCGGGTGTACAGATTTTTTTTTCATTTCATCCCTTATTTTTGCCCGAACCCTTTTGGTTCGCCGGGAAGCCCTTATTTTTGCCTAGGTATGTCAGCCTAGCGGGTCTTTTATTCATGCGTAGTATCTTTTCACTATGTCTGCATTGGCGGGATGAGGAAGGTCGTCACCATCCATGGTGGTTAGGATCATGGCTCCTCCTGAGAACACATGTTTAACCACAAATGGCCCTTCGTAAGTAGGGGTCCATTTGCCCCGGGGATCAATTTGAGGAAGGATGATGCGTTTGATTACCAGGTCCCCAACTTGATACTCTTGTGGTCTGACTTTCTTGTTAAATGCCCTGATCATCCGTTTTTGATACGTCTGACCATGGCAGATAGCGGTGAGCCTCTTTTCGTCAATCAGGTTTAATTGATCAAGTCGAGTCTGGATCCAGTCATCTTCATTCAAGTCTGCATCCTTCATTATTCGGAGAGAGGGTATATGGACTTCAATTGGCAAGACTGCCTCCATGCCATAGACCAAGGAGAAAGGAGTTGCCCCGGTTGACGTCCGCGTTGAGGTACGGTACCCGTGAAGAGCAAATGGTAACATTTCGTGCCAATCTTTGTAGGTCACTGTCATCTTCTGCACAATTTTCTTGATGTTCTTATTGGCTGCCTCTACAGCCCCATTCATCTTCGGCCGATAGGGAGAAAAGTTGTGGTGCTGTATCTTGAATTGTTCGCAGAGCTCAGTGATCATTTTGTTGTTGAGATTGGTACCATTGTCCGTAATGATTCTTTCCGGGACGCCGTACCGACAGATCAGATTATGCCGGATGAAACGTGCCACGACGCTCTTGGTTACTGTGGCGTAGGAAGCTGCCTCCACCCACTTCGTGAAATAATCGATCGCCACCAAGATGAAGCGATGCCCATTGGATGCCGTCGGTCGGATCTCACCGATCATATCAATCCCCCACATTGCAAAAGGCCAAGGTGCCGTCAGGACATTCAGAGGAACTGGAGGAATATGCACCTTGTCAGCATAGATCTGGCATTTATGACAAGTTCGAGAGTGTTGGTAACAATCGGCTTCCATTGTGGACCAGAAATATCCTGCCCGAAGGATTTTCTTAGCCATGGTGTGTCCACTGGAATGTGTTCCGAATGTACCTTCATGCAGTTCCAACATGATCTTCTCTGCTTCAGCCTTATCCACACAACGCAGTAGAGTTGAATCATAATTCCGTTTGTAGAGAATGCCGTTGCTGAGGAAGAATTTTGCCGCAAACCTCCTCATGAATTTCTTTTCATTGACAGATGCACCTTCAGGGTATTCCTGAACTTCCAAGTACCTCTTCACCTCATGATACCAAGGTTTTTCAGTCACCTTTTCGGCTTCAAGATCGCAGCAGTATGCCGGTTCTTCCAACTTCCAGATGATGATCCGGGGAGCCTCATTGTCCCATTTAACTTTGAACATTGAAGACATCGTAGCCAGTGCGTCCGCTAGCTGATTCTCCTCTCTTGGGAAGTGCTCAAAAGTTATTTCTTCAAAGGGGGGAAGCAAGGTCAACACATACTCCTTGTAAGGAATAAGATTTGGGTGTTTCGTATCCCACTCGCCCTTGATCTGATTGACCACGAGAGCGGAATCTCCGAAGACACTCAGAAACTTGATCCTTAAGTCGATTGCAGCTTGCAGACCCATGATACATGCTTCATATTCTGCCATGTTGTTGGTGCAGTTGAAACACAATCGGGCGATGAGTGGAGTATGAGTTCCTTTGGGAGATATGATTACAGCGCCGACGCCGTTACCCAGAGCATTGGAGGCTCCGTCAAAATGCATAGACCATCGGGATCCTTCCTCAGGTCCTTCATCCGGTCCAGGTACTTCACAGTCAGTTACCACCATGATGTCTTCGTCCGGAAAATCAAAGTTCAATGATTGGTAATCGTCCACAGGTTGGTGTGCCAAATGATCCGCCAGTACACTTCCCTTAATAGCTTTCTGAGTTGTATACTGGATGTCATATTCCGTCAAGATCATTTGCCATCTCGCTATCCTTCCAGACAGAGCAGGCTTTTCAAATATGTACTTGATGGGATCCATCTTTGAAATTAATAGAGTAGTGTGAGTCAGCATATACTGTCTCAGCCGGCGAGCAGCCCATACTAGAGCGCAGCAAGTTTTCTCAAGCAGTGAGTAACGAGACTCACAGTCGGTAAACTTTTTGCTCAAGTAATAAATAGCGTGCTCTTTTCGGCCAGACTCGTCATGCTGCCCCAGCACACACCCCATTGAATTATCAAGTACTGTCAAGTATAATATTAGAGGTCTTCCTTCCACTGGTGGCATAAGAATGGGTGGCTCTTGGAGATATTCCTTTATCTTTTCAAAGGCAGCCTGACATTCATCGTTCCAGCGTACTACTTGATCTTTTTTCAATAATTTGAAGATTGGCTCACAAGTAGCAGTCAGATGTGAGATGAATCGGGCAATGTAATTCAGTCGTCCCAGGAAGCCTCTGACTTCTTTCTCTGTCTTTGGAGTTGGCATCTCTTGTATGGCTTTTACCTTGGCAGGGTCCACCTGAATACCTTTATCACTTATAATGAAACCTAGCAATTTTCCGGACCTCACCCCAAAGGTGCATTTGTTGGGATTCAACCTCAGCTTGTATAACTTGAGTCGGTCAAACAGCTTCCTCAAATGATCAAGGTGCTCCTCCTCAGTTTGAGACCTTGCAATCATGTCATCAACATATACCTCAATCTCATGTTGGATCATATCATGAAATAAAGCAACCATGGCGCGTTGGTAGGTTGCCCCAGCATTTTTCAACCCGAATGGCATGACCTTGTAACAGAAGGTGCCCCACTGAGTCACAAAGGTGGTCTTTTCCATATCCTCCGGAGCCATCTTGATCTGATTATACCCTGAAAAACCATCCATGAAGGAGAAAACCTTGTGTTGAGCGGTATTGTCAACAAGAACGTCGATGTGAGGTAAGGGGAAGTCATCCTTGGGGCTTGCCCTGTTCAAGTCTCTGTAGTCGACACACATCCTGACTTTACCGTCCTTTTTCGGTACTGGCACCACATTGGCCACCCATTGAGGGTAAGAAGTTACTGCTAAAAACCCGGCGTCGAATTGCTTCATAACCTCAGCCTTGATCTTTTCAGACATCTCTGGGCGCATACGGCAGACCTTTTTCTTTATCGGAGGACAGTCTTCCTTGGTTGGCAGGTGATGAACTACAATGTCGGCATCCAAACCAGGCATATCTTCATAGGACCAAGCAAATATCTCCATGTAATCATGCAGCATCTGGATCAATCGTTGCTTCACGCTGAGCTCTAGATTAGCCCCAATCTTGACCTCTTTCCTATCTGTCTCAGTACCCAGGTTAACCGTTTCCACTGGCTCTTCATGTGGTTGAATAGCCCTCTCTTCCTGGAGTAGCAGTCTTGCAAGCTCACCAGGCACTTCACAATCATCTTCACCTTCATCTTCGGCCAAGTTGATCGGATTCTCGAAGTCATAACTGGCGGTAGCAGAGCTGTTACCAGTGAGATCCAGAGTGGATTGAAACCTGTATAAGTGAGTGTGTGTAAATATAGCTGTTTTGCAATATATAACACAGAAAGAAAAAGAGCACAAGATTTGAAATGCAACAAACGTCCAATGTTTTGATTGATGATATATGGAAATGTCATACAAAAAGCCCTCACAAATGGAGCTACGATGCCCCGGGTAGGACACCGAGCCAATAAAAGTTTTAACACATTATTTGTTACAAATTGGAAATCAAAAGAAATTAATTACTGCGTGACAAATGTGATAGGTGTAAAATCCTTTTCCGTCCAGTTGCTCGGTCCGTTGCTGGTAGTCGGGTAGATCCAACTGTCAAACTCTGCTTCCTCTACATCCTCCTCGATAGCATTCACCCTTGGGTTGGAGATAAACACCAGAGCCTTTCTGATCTTTTCCTTGCGCACAGCCCTCTGAGCCTCTGCAGTAAAGCCCAGCCCAAACTTGTCATTCTTTTGAGTGAAGTCAGGAAGCTGACCCCAGTTTGCACAATTGCCTTTCTCGATTATAGCCCGGGCATCCTTCAAGGACGCCATCTTTAACGGAAAATCTTCTTCAACCACTGCTTCAGCTGATGCCAAAATTGGAGGTACTTCCTCAAAATGCTGAAAGGGGGTTTCAATAAACTCCCCGTCGATCTCGATATACCAGAATGAATTCAAGTGACTAACCATGTATTCCTCCTCACCCTGCACAGTAACAATCTTCCCTTTGACAGGGTATTTGAGCTTTTGGTGTAAAGTGGAAGTTACTGCCCCAGCTTTGTGAATCCAGGGTCGACCCAATAAGCAGGAGTAAGATGGACGAATATCCATTACATAGAATGTTGAGTTGAAAACTTGGGAACCCACACGAATAGGGATGTCTACTTCACCGTGCACCATCCTCTTAGAACCGTCGAAGGATCTAACAATGATGTTACTAGGTTTCAGCTCCAAACCCTCACAATCCAGACGATCCAATGCCTTCTTGGGTAAAACATTCAGGGAAGAGACGGTATCTACTAACACGTGTGCGAGAGTAGTGCCCCTGCATTCTATGGAAACATGCAGGGCATCATTGTGATTTTTCCCTTTGGCGGTAAGGTCAACATCCGAGAACCCCAAGCCATTGTCAGCCGTCAAATTAGCCACACAGTCGGTGAATTGATCCGCGGAGGTCTCTTGTGGCACATGGGCCGTTTTCAGAAATGAAATCAGGGCTTTTGCATGGGCCTCTGAGCATAGCAATAGTGATAGCATAGAGATTTTGGAGGGAGTATGCCCCAATTGTTCAACAACATTAAAGTCACTCTTTTTGATAATCTTAAGGATTTCCTCCATTTCTTGTTGGGAGGCTTCCACAGCAATCTTTTTTGGTGCCTCCGTCCTGGCAGGCGAATCGGTAGCGACTTCTTTGCCCCGAGTATCAGAGGACTCGGCGGCAGTAGTAGACACAGGAACTTGAATTGGAACATGCACACTTGCGGGTGTGATGGTGAGACGTTTTCGGATAACTGGCGGTGCAATGTCAGGCGAGAAGAGCCTACCACTGCGGGTAATCTTGGCGGGACCAGTGATGTTACTGATACTGGTATTGGTGTCGAACTCCTGCTTCACCCCAAGCACATACACGTCGGCTCCATAATGCCATGGAACAGCTTTATCAGACTCATACGGGAGAGGCCCCGGGACAGTAATAGTGATGGGTGCAACAGACATAATTTGGACTGGTTTCTTTACGAGAGCTTTGGCAGGATTGTAAATTGTGACAACAGATATTTCTTCCATGGAAACAGGCGGAACAGTAGTTTTCTTGAACATAATTTCCTTGCTATCCATCAGGCTTTGGATGCCTGATTTCAGCAGTGGACAACCGGTAGGGATAACAGCACACAGGAGGCAGCCCTTACTACAACCCGGAAATAAACCAGCTAGTAGTAAGTTCCTCTTAACAGTCAAAAGAGGGGTAACAACTTCATTTACCGAAACAGCATACAACTCTTCCTCAATGGCATTTACTCTATGCTGGGGCATAGGAGCAGTTACAACATTTGGCCTCTCAGGTTCTTCAAACTGAATTTCCTTCGCGTCGATAAGATCTTGCACTTTGTTCCTCAAGGCCTAGCAATCATCAGTAGTGTGCCCGGGACTATCAGAATGATAAGCACACCGGGCATTTGGGTTATACTTAGGAGACGCAGTGTTGACGACCTTAGGAGCTTCTTTGGTGGTCACCAAATTGGTGGATAGCAGTTGAGGTAAAATTTGAGATAAGGTCATACTCAGCCGAGTATACTGCCTCTTGGGCCTTTCGCCTCTTTGTTGATTGTACTGCTGAGGAGCAGCAACAGGTTTTGAAATGACCAGAGCATTGACGGCTTGGCGACTTTCTGGCTTGACTTGTCTTCTAGGACCATAGACGGCACTTGCTTCTTTCTTAAAAGGCCTCTTCTCAGCACTTGCAGCAACACCCTTCTGAATCTTTCCTGACTTGATGCCAGCTTCTATTCTTTCGCCCGTTAAGATCAAATCGGTAAACCCCACGGAAGAGTTACCAATCAGATGATTGAAAAATGGCCCAGATAGGGTCCCTATAAACATATCAACCAACTCACGATCGGTTAAAGGAGGCTGCACCCTGCCAGCCAAATCCCTCCATTTTTGTGCGTACTCTTTGAATCCTTCGCTTGTTCCTAACGACATACCCTGAAGTTGGGTACGAGTAGGGGCAAGGTCAGAATTGTATTGGTATTGTTTGTAGAAAGCGGTGGCCAAATCTTCCCAATTCCGGACACTGGTTCCTTCTAGCTGATAAAACCACTCCAACTGAGCTCCAGAAAGGCTGTCTTGAAAGAAATGAATCCAGAGGTTTTTATCTGCCGTATAGGGTTGGATCTTTCTCACGTAGGACCTAAGATGCATTTTGGGGCAGGACAGCCCATCATACCTTACAAACACTGGCACCTTGAATTTTGGGGGAATCACAATCCCGGAAACCAAACCCAAGTCTTCAAAATCCAAACCCGGAACTCTCTGTAGCTCCATGGCGGCTAATCTGTCTTCTAAACCCTTGTATTTATCATCAGTTGGAGGGTATTGCTGGTCAGAATAATCTTCATCCTCTTCAACCTCTTCTTCTTCCGCATCAGACTCGGAAGGCACCGCAACTCCATCTCTTTTACTGGTCCCTTCATCAGAAGTAGGAGGAAATTCAAGCACTCTTCGAGCTTCTCCGTCAAATCTTCTCCCCAAGGTAGCCACCCCGAGTCTCTTTTTCTTCTTTTTCACCGGGTATTTATTCCCCAATTGAGTCTTGATATCCTCCTGACCCTTAGCCAAGGTCATCAGGAGTTGCTGGAATTGTGCATTCTGAGCCTGTAGGTCTTTGATTGTTTGCTCGAGATCCATCCTACTGAAATAAACAGCAGACAGATAAAGAAACCTGGAATGAGACCTGCTTATGCACATGATGAATGGTATGCTTATGTAGGCAATGCATTCAAGGATTTAGGACATTCAAAATTGTTTTAGACAAAGAAGAACACACGTCATATTAATAAGAAGAAATTTGTCAGTACATAAATGCCCCATGGGCCAAATATTACAAAATAAACTTCTTAAGGCAGAAAGACATTGCGCATCCTCTTTGGTGCGATGTAGGTGTTGAGGGCCTCTTGCTCGTGGAGTCGGCGGGTAAGCTCTAGAACCTTCTTTTCACTGGCGTAGTAGCTAGCTTCAAAAGTGTTCCGTTCCTCCTTGAGCTGAATCCAGCTTTTCTGCATTTCTTCCCACGATGTAGGCATGTCTGGATGTAGGATGGTGTAGGGAACCTCTCCTTCATTGACGGGCTCTTTAATCACTGAGAGTACATGAGGATAAGGCATCATTAGACTTTGGGCTCGGGCTCGTACCCACTTGAGATAGGGCTCAAGAGGGATGGAGTTCTTGTGTCCCAGAGTCTTGCTATCAACCTTGTTGAGTTTTCCCCAAGCTCTGATGAACCTTTGGCGAAGTCCTTGCGCATCGTTGTCGAAGTCAAAAACTAGGTCAGGAATCAACATGTCATGAGGGCCATCCCTCCGTGCATATCCAAATTGCCTCAAAGCTAGGCAAGGGTTGTAGGTGATACCTCCTCTAATTCCAAGTAAAGGAACATTAGGGAATTCTCCGCAACGATCGACAATGATGACATTTTCTCTGGATCGAGAACACCAATGTACATCAGAATGGGTAAGAGTCATCAACTGTTGGGACCACCTTATACCTTGGTCATTCTTCAAGACAGATTGTGGAAGGTGCGAAATAAACCACCTTGCAAGGATAGGAGTACATCACATGAGAACACCCCTCTTTATCATTGTTCGTGTGTAAAATGAGTGAAGAATGTCCCCAAGCAATGTTGGTATCAGATTTCTGGACAAGAAGATTTTGACGGCATTGACATCTACCAATTGGTCAGGATTTGGGAACAAGACCAACCCATAGATAAGGAGTGCCACAATTTCTTCAAAGGCTTGTAGGTCCAATGAGTTCCAACATTCTTGTGTCTTCTCAAACAAGAACTTTGCTAAGAATCCTTTGACGCCGCTTCGGGTTTCCCAATGCCCCTTGATGTCGGATGGTTGTAGATGTAATGCTCGAGCAACATCTTCCGACTTTGGTTCCTTTTTCGTACCGTTGAAAGGTAGTTGATTAAGGATAGGAATTCTCAGGAGTTGATAAAAATCCTCCAAAGTGGGTACCAACTGGTAATCAGGGAAAGTGAAACAGTGGTGAAGAGGGTCAAAGAACTGGAATAGCACTTTCATCATGTCTTCTTCAATGTTGGTGTTGACTAGGCTGAGCAGTCTACCATGTCTTTCACTGAAGGATGAGTTTTCCGGAATTCTTGAGGTGAGCTCCTTGAGTTGAGGAGAGATTCTCACAAGGTTGACTTGAATGGTGTTTCTGCGAGGAATTTCCATGACCTACAAAACAAGAACAAAGATGAAGATCCAAACCCTTGAAATGGTTAGTGAATGCATATGATGTTATATGATGTTTATGATGTATGCATAAAACATGTGTACAAGCAATTCACACCAAACCCTAGTTTCAGGCTTGCATGGGGTTTCATAGGTAAGTACCCTCTTGAGTGTAGTTGGCTTAAAAACCTGTCCTATAAATAGTAACCGGGTTCTAAGGAGCTCAATATCATTGGATCATTTTCATTGTTCATTGTTTTGGTTTAGCCACTTAACTAGCGACCAAAATATTCCAAGAAAACAACCCTCAATGAGTGTAGTATCGAGTATCTACCAACTTCGGACTGCACCAAAGCCGGTCATCTCACTACCCCTAATAAAAGGCTAAGATGGTCAAGTAAGGTTCTAGGTCATTAGTGCTTAGTGACATCACTCAGCGGCCCCGTACTCTCCTTGATTGAACTCAAGGGTTACCGGTACTCACAAATATGTCGCACTAATAAAGCTATTGCTTCGACCGTGTCGGTATACCCCGCACAGTTTCCACAACGTATTGCTATCTATGAATGTTTCCCAAAATCCGGGTGTAGGATTGCAAACCCAAACAATAGAGCCAAGATATAAAGCAAACAAATCAAACAATTAGTCATGCAAGAGGGTGATCTAAGCCCTAAGGTTACTCCACTTTTAAAATAGTCCCCAGCAGAGTCGCCAGTTCTGTGATACGGTGGGAGAACTGACTTGAGGTTTTGCGTTTGTTTTCGCAAATGTTTCGGTTGAGCAAGAGTCGCCACCGACTTTTTATTTTATCCTAAGGAAAGGTTTAAAAAGCACAGCAAAAACCTTTGAGATTTTTCTTGGGTTCGGGGAGTAGATTATAGAAAGGGAAGGTATTAGCACCCTTTCTATCCATGGTTATCCATGGGCTCTTAGTTACTTGCTTAGATCACTTGCCTTTTGTTTTCAATTATTTGAAATGGTGCTCTTGTGTGTGTGGGTTTGAAAAATGTTTTAAAAAGAAGCCAATGTGGTGGCAACCTTTGTAATGATCCATGTGGGGATGCATACAAAGGTGTATGTCTTTTGAAAAGGTTTTCATTTGTTTTTGAAAGTTGTTTTGAAAATGTTGTGAGGTGTGTTTTTTTAGAAAATAGGCAAGTGTTTTGTTTTGCAAGTTTGACTTAAGTAACTAAGAGGTTATCTACTCCTAAATTTCTCAAAGTTTATTGCTATGTTTTAACCCTTTTAACAAGTTTGTTCCACCATTGTATTTGGTGGACAATCTCATGTTAGGATGTGAAAGGGACGGGCGCGGGTCATCGTTTAGACCATAATTGCAACGGTGCCAAGTATCTTTGGGCATTTTCTTTAAGGGACTTGATCATTTGTTTAGGCAACATTTTGAAAGCGTCATCGAGGGACTATGATCATTTGATTTGTTTGTTTTGCCCAAAGAGTCCTAACATGCAATATGGCCCAATTTTGAAAGGCAACAAGTGGAATACCCTAGGGGGGTGCAAGTGTGATTTGTGTGTCCATTTTCATGCTTGTTTGTATTATATTAGGTCCAACTATTTTATTCATTTTTTATCCGCATATAAACCCTAATTCTAGCATTGTATATTTAGAAAGCGATAAAATGCGAAATTTAAACTCCTACGCTATTACAACACAATAATATAGGGAGGGGGGTACAATGTTTCAAATGGGGATTTTGACAAAGAAGTTAAACCTAGACTATTACATCGATTTTGAATTATTTACAAGATAATTTAATTGCATAAATAAAATAGAAATAGAACAAATATGCAAGAATGCAAAAAAGGGTTTTTTATATGTATGAAAAAAAGTATTATTTATGTAAAATAAAAAGAAAATAAAAAGATATTATTTTTTGGAGTATTTTTAAATTTAGGGCAAAACCCTAATTTTTATTAAATGAAATGTATTATTATTTAATTTAATACAAGTATTTATTTATTATGTACAAAATAAAATAAAGTGAAGTATTTGTCAAAAATGTATTTTTAGTGTTTAATAATAATAAAATAAAATATGTGTATTTTGGTATTTTTCTAAGTATATTAATAAATATATATATTTATGTATTAAGTTCTAAATATGTATTACATATAAAAAATAATATTTAATATAAAAATAAAAAGGGTATTTTTTTATACAAAATATTTTCAGGAAGTAAAAATAAAATAAAAGTGTATAAAAAATATATTTGTATTATCTTAATATTTTAAACAAAAAGTATATATGTATATTTATTTATTTATGTACAAAACAATCAAATAAATACTTAATAAATTCAAAAAATGATGGGAAAAATATTTTTATATTTTTAATATGCTGAGAAAAAATAAATGAGTCAGTTAAAAAAAGAAATAGTAAAAAAATATTAAAAATGAAGCAAATGGGCTCAAGGGTGTAAAACCAAAAAGGGGTGGTGTGAAAAGAAAACACAAAGCAAGCCCAGCCCAAAGCCACCTTTCTTCAACCTCTGAACAAAAATTATTCAGAAAACGCGCGCAAGAAGCTCCATTTGAATATCCTGATTCTTTGATTTTTTGAACAAACTTCCAACACAAAAAATGTTAAGCATGAAACCACGATTCCAAATATATAAAGAACATCTCCTAACTCTCAAATGAGAGAGAATTTTAACAATCCCAAATCCTAACCTAAGTTTTCTGCCATTTTCAGACCTTAAATTCTCACAGCTCAAGCAAAAGAAATGAAAAGTAAAAGAATGTACATGTTCAGTGGCATGAGTAGAGCATTGTTTATTCACAAACTTAAAGCTAATGATGCCTAATAAGAGAGATACGAATTCAAAAACTTACCTGTTCAGTTGAAGTTCTATCTGGAAATGTAGGAACTTTCAGTGCAAGGTGATGATTGGAAAAGCTTCCTTGAGGTCCAGGGATGCTATTCCAATGTTTACTTTGTCTTGAAAGCTTCTGAATCGAGCTAGAGAACTTCACCTGCAAGTCAGAAATGTGAAAATGGTGGAAGTGATTAGAGTGATTACAGGTCGTGCTTTTGCTTTTGGTTAGCTTGCATAGATGGTATGGAAGGTGTGTGAACTGGTTTGGGCAAGAGAGCTCGAGAGAAATGAGAGATAGCACTCAAACTGCAGGGCCTGCCCTGTTTTTGCAGTTTTAGAGTGATTCTGAGATGGAGGGTGTTTTGAAGGCTAAGGGCTCGTGTATTAGCTTGGTTGTGTTGTGTGGAATGTGTTTGATAACTTTGTCTAAGTGTTCTTGAGCTGATATGATAGTTGGTGTGAGTTATGGTACTTTTCTTCACTCTTAAGCAAACAAAGGCAACTTGTGTTTCTAGGTCAGTAGAGGACCCCTAATCCTGCTGCAAAGCTTTTCTTGATCAGTGTGTTATGCTCATAATCTTGTGCCAATCAGATTTGCAATGTACTTGTTGGATTTTCAATTTGACATAAAGTGCAACTTTTCAAAAATGGCTATTTTGCTTTATCTAAAAATGGATTAAACCTTCATACAATGCTTTAGCTCAAAGAACAGGGTCTTGGCACAAAGAATATGCATTAAATTATTGAGTATAACTTGGTTTAAGGACCTGTAATCTAGCTTAAAGCATGCTGAGTTCAAATTGCAAGGTTATGGACATGTAACTTGGTCATGAACAAAGTGAGTTTTTGCCATATTGTGAAATTCGATTCTCCCTAACCATGAGGTTGTTTGAGAAGTTCTTGGACATTTTGGAAAGCTTGGAATGTGTACTACAATCCATATTTGAAGTACAATTTGAAATTCCAAGTGGAAGTGTATGGAAAATGGTCTTGAAGTTAGGTAGAAAACCTTGTCAAAATAGGTCAAATTTCACTAAGTTAAGAATGGTTTAGTGCCCTTATTCAAAAATTTGTAACTTGAGATACAAGCTTCAAATGGGAAAACTTTGTGAATCAAAGTTGTAGATTATGCAACAAGATACAACTTTCATGTTTTGACTTTTGTTTGAATCCAAATGAATCTTAGTGAAAAAGTGGGGCAAAGTTGGGAAAAAAATTAGGGTTTTCCATAACTTAGAAAAATTCTAAGTTATGAAAAATTCCATTTCAAACCCTAATTTGCATTTCTTGGTTTCTTGGTGAACAAGTTTCATGATTTGGCATGTTTTGATGAAAAATGAATCTTGACCCTTGATTTTGACCAAAAAGTCAAAGTTTGACTTTTCAGTATACAGTCAAAATTGATCAATTGACTGGGAAATTCAACTGTCAATCTTGTGTATTTGGGATCTTTTGAACTTGTTGAGCATGTCAAGATAATTCCATGGGGTCCTTGAGTCCATATGTGATCTTGGTTTGCCATTGGTTAGGTCAAACAGTCAAAAATTGCCTTTGTACAGTCAAAACCCTAAAAATGACCATTTTGCCCTTTTGATGATCTGATCAAATTTCTTGTGGAATTGTGATCCAAACTTGATCAAATGGTCCATATGAGTTCATAATGTTGATGTGGGTCAATTTTTATGAGATTTGACCGTCAATTGGCCACAATTGACTTTTTCCCCAATACAGCTGATTTATAGGTCATCTGTCCAATTGACTGGGCAAAACTTGGAATCAAGACTTGAAACTTGGTATGGATAAACTTGGGAGTCCAACATGAAGCATGAAAGTCATCTTATGCATTTTAGGTCAAAACATCTTTGTTCAACCACAAATCCTAATTTGGGTTAATAGTGCAAGGAGAAGTCTTGAGCAGAGGAAACCCTAACTGGATCTTGATCTTCAAAGGTCTTGTGATGAGAAAATGTTGAGGAAATGGGAGGGCAAATTTTGGGGTACAACACATATTTTATTGCTTATGTTTGTCCTTAAGTTCTGAAAAGGTAGCTGGCCTTTTGGAAAGTGATGTGATTGAAACTTTGCTTGCACTAGTTGCTTTGCCTCTGCATACTTTATCTCTTTCTCCAGCTTTCCTGCATCTTTGTGATAGCCTTTTGTACTTTGATATCTTGATATCTTTTTGGACAGCTTTGACAGTTTCATTCAGTTTTCCCTTTTGACTTGGTTTAGGCCATTCAGTTTGGTTTGCCTTTGGACTTTGTTTGGCATTGGTTTTGAAAATTTTGAAATATGCAGTTTGCAACTTTTGTGCATTTCATGTCTTTTTCTTTTGCAAGCGTTTTTCATCCCTCTTTGTGAACCGGGAGAAATCTCGTGATTTGCAGAGAGGGCAAACTGATTCCGGCCAGTTGCCTTTAATGATGAATCTATATTTTTATCTGTCTGTCCTTTTTTAATTTTATCTGCTTTTGACTTCTTCTTTTCTTTTTGCAGATAAAAATCAAATGGAGAGGAGTAGCAGTGGAAACTGAAGATTTGAAGACTTAGGGATTTTTAGGATAGTTTTATTTCAAATTTAATCATTTGTAAAATTATTATTGTAAACAAAAATGTAAATAAATTTACCGTTGTTCAAATAATAATTTGTAACAAAACAATTAAAGATGAATAAATAAAAATCCTTTTGATCAGTTAATTCCCTCTTTTTTTTAGCTGTCTATTTAATTACTTATAAATTCTTAAATTATAATAAATGGAAATAAATTCCAATTATTCTAACTTAGAATAAATAAACAATTAATAAACACTGTGGTTTTAGCATCGATCAATTAATAAACCCGGTGTTTCAAATAGCCACAACAATGCACAGTCAAATCAAACAACGTCCATATGCCTTTACTGATTAAACAAAACAACTGCAAGTTCTCAATTCAAATGCTTCAATCCAAATGTCAGAGTAAACTGAAATTAATTCTTTCTGAGAATGCGCGCACCAAACCCTGGTTCTTGGTTAAATGTCAAAGAAACGTCCGCCTGATCAAAACCTGAGCCAACTCAACCAAACCTTAGCAAAGCCTGAACTGCTTTAAAATCAATGAAAACCCTAATTTTGTCTGACTGATAAGAAAAGTCTGTTTGACTGATTCTTACGCCAATCTGAAAAAAATCAGGAAAAGCCCGACACTGTGATTTCTTGTGGAGAGATACGAGGGCAAATTTTGGGGTACAACAGTTGCCCCTGTTCAATCTTCTTGAACCTGAAGAGTTTAGATTGGCAAGTTTGCCTTTCGCGACTTGAAGGTAAAAGGAGATTGGACACTAGAGTGCCCAAAAATTTGCACTCGGTGAAGTGATGGTAGAGGGAATGGGCTTACAGATGCCATTTGGTGATGGGCTTAAAGATGCCATCTAGGGATGTGATAGAACCTTGTCGGGAATGGGCTTATAGATGCCATTTGGTGATGGGCTTACAAATGCCATCGGGAGGTGTGACGGAACTTTGTCGAGAATGGGCTTATAGATGCCATTTGGAATTGTGTGTCGATCGCGTAAGAGATTCCTTAGCGAGAATTTCCGTTCTTGAGAAAGAAAGATAATTTCTTGGCCTGTTACAGGGGTTGATCTTCAGTCTCTTCATGCAGACATGCCCTGGCTGGATACAGGTATTGAATCTGCAACTTGTTGCTCACAAATGTGCCCTGGCTGGATACAGGAATTGAATCTGGAATTGGTCGTCTACAGATATGCCCTGGCTGGATGCAGGTATCGAATCTCTAAACTCTTCATGCAGATGTGCCCTGGCTAGATAAAGGTATCGAATCCACAATCGGATACTCACAGATGTGCCCTGGCTGGATACATGAATCGAATCTGGAATTTGTTGCTCACAGATGTGCCCTGTCTAGATACAAGAATCGAATCTGGAATTGGTCGTCTACAAATATGCCCTGGCTGGATACATGTATCGAATCTCTAAACTCTTCATGCAGATGTGCCCTGGCTAGATACAGGTATCGAATCTCTAAACTCTTCATGCAGATGTGCCCTGGCTAGATACAGGTATCGAATCCACAATCGGATACTCACAGATGTGCCCTGGCTAGATACAGGAATCGAATCTGGAATTTATTGCTCACAGATGTGCCATGGCTAGATACAGGAATCGAATCTGGAATTGGTCGTCTACAGATATGCCCTGGCTGGATACAGGTATCGAATCTCTAAACTCTTCATGCAGATGTGCCCTGGCTAGATACAGGTATCGAATCCACAATCGGATACTCACAGATGTGCCCTGGCTGGATACAGGAATAGAATCTGGAATTTGTTGCTCACAGATGTGCCCTAGCTAGATACAGGAATCGAATCTGGAATTGCAAAAGGTTGGTAGTAATCATCTTTGGATTGATCTTTTCCTGAAAAGGCAAAACATCAGTTGTATGCAATGTCATGATGTATGAGATGCATGATGTCATGATGCTCAAAATGAGATAGTGTTGTATGCACTTTATCATGTATGTATGCAATGTGAAATGTCTATGAATGTATTTTCGTCTAGGAAAATAAATCCTTGATGAGTGCCGAGAACTTTGTTGAATCCTGGGCTGATGTTGAAGAGTAGAGTTCTTCGCTTCCACTGGGGATGATGGTTGCAAGAATAAACCGGTAGGAGAAGATGACTCCGTTGGGGAGTAAACTTGTTTGGAGAGATTACTCTGCGGGGAATTACTCTGTGGGAAGAGATACTTTGCTGAGGTTTTTGATGAGAACTCCGCTGGGGATTCCACTGATAAGTTATGTTGGGGAATTTGATGAACTCCGCTGGGGATAAAAGGATCTTGACTGCTGTCAGGGACAGTGAATTTCTTGACTGCTGCAGAGGAAGGCAAGAATCTTTTGATTGTTGAAAGTGAGAAATCCTGGGACCGCTGTTGGGGGATCAAGAGCTTGGGTTGTATGCCAATCTACTGGGGGTTCTTGTCTTGAGAAGATCTTCACTGGGGAATATTCGAATATTCTGTGAGGAACTGAGAATGAGAGTCTTCACCCTGCTTGTAGATTGATAGTTGGAAGTTTTAGCTCCACTGGGGATTTTGAAACTTGACTCTGAGGGGAGTTAGCTTCTGGAAGACTCTCTGGTTGGGGATTACAAGAATCTTTTGAGTTTGAGAAGGAAACGGTGTAGGGTTTCCTGATGATGAGTCTGTGTAAAACTACATCTTCCAACAGGTGATGAAGGAATTGTTGAACACTTTTGACATTCGAATGCCCCAAGTGGTGATGAAAGAGACTCTTTATGTAGATAATTTCCTGGCTTGTTACAGGTGTTGATCCACAATCAGTCGTCCACAGATATTTTCCCGGCTTGTTACAGGTGTTGATCTGGAACATGGGAGAGGTGACAGAATGACAACCGTGTCTGGAGCATATCTGGACCGTATCTTCCAACAGGTGATGAAGGAATTGTTGAACACTTTTGACATTCGAATGCCCCAAGTGGTGATGTAGATAATTTCCTGGCTTGTTACAGGTGTTGATCCACAATTAGTCATCTACAGATATTTTCCTGGCTTGTTACAGGTGTTGATCTGGAACTTAAGAAAGGTTGGTCAAGGAGATACTGTCCTGGCTTGTTACAAGTGTTGATCTCTGACCTGAGAAAGAAAGATGGTTCCCTGGCTTGTTATAGGTATTTATCTTCAATCTCTTCATGTAGATGATTTCCTGGCTTGTTACAGGTGTTAATCCATAATCAGTTACTCACAGATATGCCCTGGCTAGATACAGGAATCGAATCTGGAAATTGTCGTCTGCAGATATGCCCTGGCTGGATACAGGTATCGAATCTCTAAACTCTTCATGCAGATATGTCCTGGATAGATACAGGTATCGAATCTACAATCAATCACTCACAGATATGCCCTGGCTAGATACAGGAATCGAATCTGGAATTGTGATAGTTATTCTGTTGGTGGTTGTAATTTCCAGCAGGTGATGAAGGAATCTGAACACTTTTGACATTCAAATGCCCCAAGTGATGATGAAGGAGTCTTGAATCAGATTACTCTGTAAATTGAGAGATTTCTTGAAATCTTGACTGGATTGCCCCATGTTAACTGAACTTTGAAAGATCTGTTGAAACCTTGACTGGACTGCCCCAGGTTAACTGAACAGTGACATGTGATGCCCCTTGTTAATAGGAGACTCGTCGTTGGAAGTGTTATCCTTTTGAAGTGATTTTAACTCACTGAGAGAGTTTTCGTTCCTCTGAACATTCGCTGTATGAATTTCTTCGCTGTCAAACAAATAGCCAAATGCAAATAGTGATATTCAAGCAATGCAAAGTTTATGTTTGTCTCGAAGTTTTGAAGAATGCGTTTTTTAGCAGAAAACTTTTCATAAGACAAATCAACACAAGATTTTAGAGCAAAGCCTTACAGGAGTCAGGATACCTTTGGTAACAGTATGCTTTCGAACTAACCCATGCTTCAATTAGGACTTTTGAAGGGTTGTAACGTGGCCTGGTTCACGTTTTAAGAAACAAAGGATAAAGGCTCAAAGTGTATTTGTACCCACCCGCTCTTCGTGATTTTCTTCAAACCTAAGCTCAGTTAATTGTGCGTCGCACTCTATTCGAGTTTGGAACGACATTTTGGGTGATGGTTCACCAATTGAATTTGGGAGACAGTCATCATCTCCTTTTTCTTTTGCAACATTTTTTATGTTGTTGAGGGTTTGTAATGACCTCTCTATTTTGATTTTGATTTGTTATCCCTAACTTTTGCCTGACTGTTCCCGTTTTCGAGATTACAGTCAGCGGGATGCCCCAGCTTTCTTAAGCCTCCTTTACAGGTTTTGGCTTGGTGGGCTTTTCTCTTTTGAGAGATTGACTGCCTATGTGATAGGGAACCACCCTTGTCTTTTGATTCCAAAGGAATGCTTTTCTTGTGTTGACGTCGTTCGTTGTGTTACGAACTGAGAGTTTGCGACTTCAATGCGTATTTTCTTTTGAATTAACTGAGAGACTACCCTGCCCCAGGTTTATATCAAAAGTTTTGATTGTTTAGAACAGAAAACTCCTACTTCTTTGGGCTAAAAGGGGTTGACTAGGGATTATCTTCCTTATAACTCCAGTGTTTGGGAATTGAAAGAAATGCCTGTACATCATCAACAAGGTCTGTTCAAAAGCGTACTGTATGAGATTAGGGTATTGTTTCGTCATCCTCCCTCTAAAGGCTTGCAGCTTTTTATCAAGAGTTAAATATCATAAAGAAAGCATAAGAGTAGTGAAAACGAATGGATGAGTTCAAGACAAACATATGCAATGCACTAATGAAACAAAGTTTAACATCAACAGTTAATTGTTTGAAAATAAAAGAAATTACAACTTTGAAAATTCAAATGAAGCAAAAGTCTCTCAGTTTGAGCTTTGTCACTCCAGGTGGAGAACTCCTTAACGGAAGATTTTCATCTCGCCGTCTGGCGTGAACCTCAGCACTCCAATGTCGATCAGATCTTGAATTTTGTTCTTCAAGGCCCAACAGTCATCAGTGTCGTGTCCCGGGCTGTAGGAGTGGTATACACAGAACGTGTCGGGATGATAGTTAGGAGCGGAGGTATTGGGCTTCCGAATAGGATCCCTCAAAACAGTCAGATTGACTTCCAACAAATGCTCCAGTATCAGAGATGACGGCATGTCAGTCTCCGTGAACTGTCTTCCCGACGTATTTTGATTACGCCGATTACCCCGTTGACGCTGGCGAGGTTGTTGATGGGCTTGTGACCCTGAATCAAGCAGAGGAGCCTTCCCCTTGTCTTCTTGAGTGGATGGGGGTTGAGTGGTGACTTGCTCTTCAAACTCAGATGTTTTCCCCAGTTGGCTGTTCCGAAGCAGTTGGTTGACGAGAACTCTGAGTTCCTCCTGTCTTTAAGACAAATCCTGGATGAGAGCCATCTGGCCCACCAACTGTCCCATCACTTGGATCCTCAATGTTGCCAAATCAAACTGCAGCTCCGCAAGCTGATCACTCCTGGCATTGTTTGAAGTCTCCCGGACCAAACCCTTTGTGAGGAGAGCTTTCATTTCTTCTTGCCCCAGAGACAAGTTCAAGAACATTTCCTGCAGCTGAGTAGTCTGGTCCTGGATGTCCTTGACAGTCCTTTTTAGAGCCATCTCTTACTGAAATAAACAATATGAGAGTAAGGAAACCTGAAAAAAGAAAAACTGTTATGATGCAATGCATGATATGTGGATGCATGCTTTCAAGGATCTCTTGGGGTAAACATAAGAGAATGTTAGAGGTTGAACTTCAGTCTTTGATTGGAGACCTTTGCACCGGTGGATGTCTTTCCACGAGAATCAAGCTCACCATGTCAAGTGGGTAATAGCCCCTGATTCAAGTTGTTGCACTCGATCTTTGATTGGAGAACTTTGCACCGGTGGATGTCTTTCCACGAGAATCAAGCTCACCATGATAAGTGGGTCATAGCCCCTGATTCATGTTGTTGCACTTGATCTTTGATGGCATTTGTTTAGAGGAGAAACCCTCTTGCCCCTTGGTAGACGTCTGGTTCAACATAACCCTGCATCAAAAGAACCCTCGGGATCCTTGAAATGATTATTGAAAATGCTATGGTATGATGTTATGATGTTATGTACATGTATGCAAGAGCAAATGAGTGAGTGTATATACAGACAATCATATTCACACAAAGCAAACAAGTCCTTAGGTTCAGGCTTGCATGGGGTTGTAGGTAAGTACCCTCTTTCAGTTTCGTTGGTTAAGACCTGTTCTATCAAAAGTAACCGGGTTCTAGAGGATCTCAATATCACTGACTACCCTCAATCGGTCATAACTCCAGCATCGCTATCTTTTCTTGCGGCCGGAACCATCGCGAGAGTTTAGCCTCAATGAGTGTAGCATACTGCTACTGTTCAATGGCCAAGTTTGGTCAATTTAAGGTTCTAAGGTCGGTTGGTGCTTAATGACTCCTTAGAAGACCCATATTCTCCTCGTTTCAACACAAGGGATATCGGTATAGACCAAGGTGCCACACCAACGTAGCCACTTCTTCACCCATGTCGGTATACGCCGGACAGGTCCCTCACAGATTATGCTACCTAAAAGGGTATTCCCCAGATCCGGGTTAGGATCTATGAAACTCCGATGCAAAACCCACAAATATAAAAGCAAACAAAGCAAGCAATTGAAAACAAAGGTGATCTAAACCCTAAGGTAACCCCACTTTTAATAATTCCCCAGCAGAGTCGCCAGTTCTGTGATACGGTGGGAGAACTGACTTGAGTTTTGCGTTTGTTTTCGCACTTGTTCGGTTTAGCAAGAGTCGCCACCGACTTTTTATTTTATCCTAAGGAAAGGTTAAAAAAGCACAGGAAAAACCTTTTGAGATGTTTCGTGGGTTCGGGGGGTAGATTATGAAAAGGGAAGGTATTAACACCCTTTTCATCCATGGTTATCCATGGGCTCTTAGTTACTTGGTTTTTAGATCACTTGCCTTTGATTTTCAATTGCTTGAAATTGTGGTGTGTATGTGTGTTTTGAAAATGTTTTTGAAGAAGATGCCTTGTCTTAGGCAACCAATGTAATGACTCGTGTTTGAGTGTTTCACAAAGGTGTGTATCTTTTCGAAAAGATGTTTCAAATGTTTTTGAAAGTTTGTTTTGAAAGTGTTTGTGGAGTGTGGTTTGAAAAGTAGGCAAGCGTTTTTGCAAGTTTGCTCAAGTAACTAAGAGTTTGTCTACCCCTATTGCACTCAAAGGCTTTTCTCATGTTTTAACCCCTTTAACAATTTTGTTCCACCATTGTATTTGGTGGACAATCTTGCGTTTAGGATGTTTAACGGGACAGGCGCGGGTCATCGTATGGACCATGAATGCAATGGTGCCAAGTGTCTTTGGCAATTTGCTTGAAGGGACTATGATCATTCCGTTTAGGCAACTTTCGAAAGCGTCATCAAGGGACTATGATCATTTGAATTGTTTTGTTTTGCCAAAGATACTCAACGTGCAAGCATGGCCCATTTTGGAAGGCAACAAGCGGGATTACCCTAGGGGTGCAAGTGTGATTGTGTATTGATTTCATGTATTTGTCTTTGTATTAGGTTATCTAGCGTTTGATTTTATGTACATACAAACCCTAGGTCTAACCATGGTATTTTTGAAAGGCGATAAATTGCGGGAATTTAAAGTCTACGCTATTACAAATAAGTATCCGGGAGTGGGGGTACAAATTTACAAATGGGGATGAGACTTTAAGGATAGTAGTGTCCAAATAATTACAACCAAATCGAATTGTTCAAATGTAATATGTAGTGTATAGCAATGTATAAGAATAGAATAATGTAAATGTGTCAATGTAAAGTAAATGTATCAATGTATCTGTGTATTGTAAATGTGTAAGTGTACGTAATTTATTTACAAGTGGTGGAATGTTATCTTAATGAGGAATTAAGTGTTTTGTTTATTTAATGTTATTATTTTGTATTTTTGTTTAATATGTACAAACAAAATATTCCAAGAAAAGAAAAGTATTTAACTTAAAGAAAAATTATGTATTGATGTAATTATGTACAAACATTTAAAAAAAGTTTTAAGATTAAGAAAAAGAAAATGTTTTAAGTTCTATGTATTATGTATTAATGTTAGCGTATTTGTATTTAGTATTTTTATGTACAAAATGTTTTAGTTAAAAAAATATTCAACCTAAAAAAATCTATTTCTTTATGTGTCTTTTATAAATGTTTTAAGCAAGATTTACAAAAAATAAAAAAAGAGTTTTAATAAAAGAAAAGAAAAAAAGTTTTAAGTTTTAATGTTAGTGTATTTGTATTATTATTAAAAAAAAGTTAAGTTATGAATGAAAATTAAGAGAGGATTAAGAATTTTTTTGTTAAGAGAAAAGAAAAGAAGATTATGTGGGCCTCATGCTTGTCCTGGGCCCAAAACAGCATTTTGAAAGAGAATCAACAAAGGAGGGGGTGCACGCCCAAAAACAAATGGGCTTAGGCGCTGAAACGGGACAAGGCCCAAGGCTTTGACACAAGTTTTGTCTTAGGGTTTCTTTGGTTTGTGTCATTTTGGATGTTAGGGTTTGTTTGAACACAGAGGCGCTGTCGTCGTTCGTCTTCGTTGCTTTCGTCCTCTTCATCTTTTGAGCCAAGCATTCCTGAACGAAACCCTTCCTTGCCTAGCCACCAACGCCATCGTCCGTCTTCCTTCCTCCATGGATTAATTAGTGATGTGGTACAAAGGTAATGATTTCTCGTTTCTATGTTTTAAGGTTTACATCAATTCCCTTTGCATGTTTTAGTTTCGTTTATTGATTCTGATTAAGTGTTATTATCGTTGTTTCTGTTGAGGTGTATGAAAGGAAAGAAAAGAAGTTATACTACCTTCGTTGGAGGAGGACAATGGACTTGGAGGCGCTTCCGGTGGCTTGACAGTGAGGGGATGGTGATGATGAAGCTAGCTTGCTAGAACACCTGGTATTTCGTATTTTTTCTTCTAGGGTTTAATGATGATAAGCTTGAAAGCCTTGTTCATGTCACTTCTTTTCTTCTTCTTATGTTGGCTTCTGAGTTGCCTGGCTTTGACACTTCTTTTCCTCTTTGTGAACTTCGCTTCAGTTGCTTGTATGCTTGCTTATTGTTTCATTTCTTTTCCTTGTCTCTGTATGCTTTGTATGCTTCTGAGTTTGAGAAATATTGTTGTTGTTGGCCCAGTGATGAAGCAATTCTGAGGGTTTGTGGCCTTGAAATGCTGAGTTGCCTTGATCTTGAATATAGTTGCTTGCTGATATGCTAATATTGATGCTTCTTTATCCTCTTCTTCTTGTTGGCTTCTGCTGCTGTATGCTTGGATATTTGGTATGCTTGTTGATGTTGGTTATACTGAGTATGCTTGTTGATGTTGGCTATACTGAATATGCTTGTTGATGTTGGCTATACTGAGTATGCTTGTGAGTGATGGTTATGTTGTATTATTGGCCCAATGATGAAACCTTTCTGAGGGTTTGGTGGCTTTGATCTGACCAGGCCTGTGTTGAAAAGGGCTTGTATGTTTGATGCTCTAGTTTGGACTTGAAGCTTGATGCTTCTAGTTTTGGAGGCTTTTGGTCTTAGACAGTTTACAGGCTTTTGGTGTTTTGGTTGCAGTTAGGCTTCATGTTTTTGACAAAGGTTTCAGGCCTTGGCTTAGTATGCTTTAGGCTTTGGCTTCTGTGAACTATGCAGGATTTAGGCTTGTGTTTCAGGTTTGAAATAGGTTGAGGGCTCTTTGAAGGTTGAGCTGTTTAAGGCTTGACAATTTGAGGTTTGGTTGTTTGATGTTCTTGGCCTTTGACAGGTTTAGGTTTGCATCAGGTAAGGTTTTGGGGAGGTTTCTGAACTGGTTTTTAGGCTTCAGCAGGTTTTAACAGGGGGTTTGAAGGTTATGTGCTTCTGTTTGGCTTCAGCCGGTTGAAGGCTTGGTGTTGGTGCAGGTTTTATGTCTTGAATGTTTTGGGTTGTGTTTTTTGGTTATGTAACCTGCTCCTTACTGTTCTGATAAGTTCTGTTTTATATATTTGTCCTCATGCCTAAGCCTGTAAGCCCTTTTCTTCTTTTCCTCTTCTCTCTCTCTTTTTGACAGATTAAAAGCATATTTTATTGCTTATGTTTGTCCTTAAGTTCTGAAAAGGTAGCTGGCCTTTTGGAAAGTGAAGTGATTGAAACTTTGCTTGCACTAGTTGCTTTGCCTCTGCATACTTTATCTCTTTCTCCAGCTTTCCTGCATCTTTGTGATAGCCTTTTGTACTTTGATATCTTGATATCTTTTTGGACAGCTTTGACAGTTTCATTCAGTTTTCCCTTTTGACTTGGTTTAGGCCATTCAGTTTTGTTTGCCTTTGGACTTTGTTTGGCATTGGTTTTGAAACTTTTGAAATATGCAGTTTGCAACTTTTGTGCATTTCATGTCTTTTTCTTTTGCAAGCGTTTTTCATCCCTCTTTGTGAACCGGGAGAAATCTCGTGATTTGCAGAGAGGGCAAACTGATTCCGGCCAGTTGCCTTTAATGATGAATCTATATTTTTATCTGTCTGTCCTTTTTTAATTTTATCTGCTTTTGACTTCTTCTTTTCTTTTTGCAGATAAAAATCAAATGGAGAGGAGTAGCAGTGGAAACTGAAGATTTGAAGACTTAGGGATTTTTAGGATAGTTTTATTTCAAATTTAATCATTTGTAAAATTATTATTGTAAACAAAAATGTAAATAAATTTACCGTTGTTCAAATAATAATTTGTAACAAAACAATTAAAGATGAATAAATAAAAATCCTTTTGATCAGTTAATTCCCTCTTTTTTTTTAGCTGTCTATTTAATTACTTATAAATTCTTAAATTATAATAAATGGAAATAAATTCCAATTATTCTAACTTAGAATAAATAAACAATTAATAAACACTGTGGTTTTAGCATCGATCAATTAATAAACCTGGTGTTAAAAATAGCCACAGTAATGCACAGTAAAATAAAACAACGTCCATATGCCTTTACTGATTGAACAAAACAACTGCAAGTTCTTAATTCAAATGCTTCAATCCAAATGTCAGAGTAAACTGAAATTAATTCTTTCTGAGAATGCGCGCACCAAACCCTGGTTCTTGGTTAAATGTCAAAGAAACGTCTGCCTGATCAAAACCTGAGCCAACTCAACCAAACCTTAGCAAAGCCTGAACTGCTTTAAAATCAATGAAAACCCTAATTTTGTCTGACTGATAAGAAAAGTATGTTTGACTGATTCTTACGCCAATCTGAAAAAAATCAGGAAAAGCCCGACGCTGTGATTTCTTGTGGAGAGATACGAGGGCAAATTTTGGGGTACAACAAGGGCCATTTTTATTCTGAAATAAACATCGAGAAAATGAGAAACCTGTATGAAAAACCTGTTATGAAATGATGCATGATATGTAATTGCAATGATTTCAAGGACCTTAGGGAATTTAAATTTACTAACCAAGAGGAAACAAAAACAAAGATTTTATTATCAAAGTTTAAATTACAATTACAATGAAAATAATGAACTCTTAAAATCTAAAACTCAAGTCTCCCATGGACGCTTCCTCTTTCTACTGATGTATGCATTAAGATTCTGCTCCTCATGAAGTTTCTTGGGGAGCTATAAGACTTTATTCTCACATGCATAGAATTAAGTCTCAAAGGTGTCCCATTCTTCTTTGAGCTGAACCCAGAATTTCTGTAACTCTTCAAGGCTAGTAGGCATGTCTGGATGGAGGATGATGCGAGAAACGTCTCCTTTGACAACAGGCTCCATAATTACTGGTAAGATAGTGGGATATGGTATCATAAGGTTTTGAGGGCAAGCTCATACCCATTTGAGATAAGTCTCCAGAGGGATGGAATTCTTTTCCCTTAAGGTCCTACTATCAATCTTGCTTACCATGCCCTAAGCACGTATAAAACTCCAACGATAACCTTGAGAATCATTTTCGTAATCGAACACAATACCCTAGATAAGTGCGTCATGAGGACCATCTCTTCGAGCGTAACCAAACTGACGTAGAGCCAAGGAAGTGTTGTAAGTAATACCTCCCCTAATGCCAAGGAGTGGAACATTAGGGAATTCCCCAAAGTGATTAATGATAGTGATATCCTCATAAAATTGGGAACACCCGTAAATATCTGCATGAGAAAGTGACATTATTCTTTGCGACCACCTCAATCATTATTTATTCTTCATTAACGAGTAAGGAAGGTGCGAAATAAAAACACCTGGATAGCAGAGGAGTACAACACATGAGAGTTCCTCTCCTCCTCATAGTACGAGTGTGAAGGGAATACAAAATATGTCTGAGCAAGGTAGGCACAGGATTACGAGAGAGAAAAATCTTGACGGCTTTCACATCTATTAGTAGGTCTGGATTAGGGAATAGTACCAACCCATAGATTAGAAGAGCCAAAATATCCTCAAAGGCTTAGAAACTCATAGCATCTAGGAATAGTTGAGCCTTCTCAATCAGAAATTTAGCAAAAAAAACCTTTGAATCCTCTTCTTGTTTCCCAGTTGGATATAATGTCGGACCGCTTTAGATGTAAGGCAACTGCAATAACTTATGGCTTCAAAGCTTCCTCTAAACCGGTGAAGGGCATCTGATCAAGAACAAGTACTCCCAGTAATTGAGAGAACTCTTCTATAGTAGGTACCAACTGATAATCGGGAAAGGTGAAGCTGTGATATGTATGGTCAAAGAACTGGAAGAGGACACTCATCTTATCTTCATAAAAACATGGAGTAACCAAACTGAGTAGTCGACCATTCCTTTTGATAAATGAAGAACATTAAGGAACCCTTGAGACTAGATCTTTAAGTTGAGGGGGTACCCTTACAAAGCTGACCCGGATAGTGTTTCTATGAGCGGAGGCCATAGTCTGCAAAATAGAACAAAGATATATTTCTTGGTCCTTGAAATGGTTAGTAGAAATGTAATGGTATGAATGTTATAATGCATGATGTTATGTTTGAAAAATTTAATCATACACAAGCAAAACACACAAGGCCTTAGGTTAAAGCTTTCATGGAGTTATAGGTAAGTATCCTCTTTGAAGTTTTAATTGGCTCAACCTGTCCTAAAAGAAAGTAACCAGGTTCTAGGAGTCTCAATATCACCGACCTTTCTCTCGGGCATTGTTTCAGCTCAAGCATCTGATTTGCGACCAAAATATCCTGAGAGTCCGACCTCAATGAGTGTAGCATCGAGTATCAACCAACTTTAGTCTACACTAAAGCCGACTATCTTGATACTTTCTAATGGCTAAGTTGTGTCAACTAAGGTTCTAAGGTCAGTTAGTGCTTTTATAACACCATGCAACAACCCAACATCCTCCTTGCTTTAACTCAAGGGACACCGACACCAACCAATGTGTTGCACTAACGTAGCCATCACTTCAACCATATCGGTGTATGCCGTAAAGTTTTCACGATCTATTGCTACTTACCTAAAATGCCCCAGATACAGGTATATGATCTTTACAAGAATAACCCAAACAACCCTTTAATAATAAATCAGGAAAGTCAAACAATGAAAGCTTTTAAATATGAATTATCTCTAAGGTAACCCACTTTAGTGTTTTCCATATCAGATTCGCCAATTCTGTAATACAGTGGGAGAACTAACTTTACCGGTTTTTCATTTTATCACAAATGTTGCGGTTAGCAAGAGTCGCCATAAACTTTTCTTTTACCCAACAAAGGAAAGGGTGAAAAGAACAGGAAAGACCTTTCAGGATTTTTTTTGAGTAACGGGGGTAGGTTATGAAAAGGGAAGGTGTTAGCACCCTTTTCATCTGTAGTTATCTATGGGCTCTTAGTTGCTAGCTCACTTTAAAAAATCTTTTTGTGTAAGTGTGTTTTGAAAATATTTTGAAAAGATTCCTTAGTGCGGAAAACTTTGTAATGATTCTCGTATCATTGAGAATGCATACAAAGTGTTTTGTCTTTGAAAATATTTAGAAAAAGAGTGTATGTGTGAGAATTTGTTTTGTTTTGTGAGCAAGAAACTACAAGCTATCTACCTACTCAAAAGATCTTTGTTCTTTTCCTCTTTTCCTTTAGACAATACTATCCTACTATTAGCTAGTAAGTAGCCCTATCATTGGATGTTTTGATAGACAGGCGAGGGTCATCGGACAGTCACGAAGTTAACCCGTAGAACACTTTAGCAATTACCCTAAGGTACTAAGATCATTTACCGAGGCAAAATCGAAGGGTTATCGAGGGACTATGATCTTTTAACCAAAGGGTCTTTGCTAAAACTTCTCACGTTTGAGAGACGTGAATGTTCTTTTCCGAAGGCAACAAGCGTGTGCAAAGTGTGTTGTATTTCTGTTATTTTTATCTTGGATGTTAGGTTTTCTACTGTTTTCTTTTAAGTCTTATCATGCAATCCTATCAAACTATATAGTTATATATACAGACAGTCAATACAGTAGTGTGGGAAGTAAATATGCGGGAAAGTAAACTACGCTATTACAATGCTTCGGGGATGGGGAGTACAAGACCTCAAATGGGGGGAAAATGTAAAGGAACCCTAAATTTAACTATTAGAAACTATGGAAAATTAAAAAAAAATATGAAAAACAATAATGCGAAAATATAAATGAACGCGCGGAGATTGCAGTGGGAAAGGATATCTAAGAAAACCCTAAAAAATTCTAAGTATAAGAGAAATCTTTTTGGTGTTTTTATTTAGAAAAATAATTGAATGATAATTAAAGTCTAATTCTAATTATATTTTAATTAATAAAAGTAAACTCAAAGTAGTTAAAGTAAATTAATTAAAATTAAAAAAAAAGATTAAATTAATTAAAAACTTAAATCTAATATTTTGTGATTTTATGATTTTATGATTAAATTTAAAAAAAAATGATTAAAAAGAAAAAAACAAATAAATTAAAATAAAACAACAAAAAAACGAAATGGGTTGCGCTGCAAGAGTAATATGGGGGGTGTGGATTTGAAACAATTCTGGGCCCAATAACAAATAAGCCCAGAGACCACGCTCAATTCAGTGCAACTGGATCCATACATCCCACGATGCAGATGCTGATCCGGAGCGTTGGATTGAAATCTGATGGCCCAAACATGGAGTGTACCATGTGGATGCTGGCTTCGTTTGCACTAGATCTGAAATAGAAACAAAACAAATGGAAAAATATCCCTTGCCTGGCTCGAACCTGCGACCAAGCATAAGAACGCCTTAAGAGCACGCGTGCTGCCAATAGGGTGGCTATACATCCGGTATATAACTTCAATAAAAAACATTATAGTATGAAACTACAACTAATGCCAGACAAGCAAACTTGCGCGTCCCAGTGGGCCCTCCTGGATTTGAATGAACCGCTCATGATGCTCCATTTTGCTACGTAGTCAGTCCATGATTCAAACCACCATCCTGGGTTGTTTCCACCATCTTCTCCGGAGAGAAAAAAAATCTGAAAACCTGCAAAACATAAAATCAAAACATACAAGATAGTCTATCCCCCTTAAAATTTTCCCCTAAGTCTGAATCTGGTGTCCATTTAGGCTAAAAGTTCTCGTAACACAAAATCCGAAGCTTAGGGAGCTTCATGCCCTTATCTATGGCATTTTTAGATTCATGCAACCTAGCTTACATGTACCACGTTAGAATCATTTCAGATATCACAAATAACATGAATGTACGCATAATACTGATTTAAATCACACGATTATAGAGTTTGAGATTCAAAGTTTTACCAAAATCGGTGAGATGGGATGAAGAGGTTCTGGGATGCCTAGGGGTTGAATCTGAACTCTGGAAGATTCCTGGGGATCTCAGGAATGTATTGATGGCCTTGGTTTGGATTGATATGGGCTGGAAGTGTGATTACGAATTTTACAACTTTTGTAATTTTGAGAATTTTTGGAGAGCTTTCTTATGCAGTGGTTTTCGTCATTTGAGCTGCCTTGCTTACATTATATAGAGAAATGATATGAGCTGATATACATGGCATGAAATAAACTCATTAATTCATGGTTTAGACAAAGATAAAACAAATTTAAAACTTGCCTAACTTGAAATATTTCTTCCCTTCTTGGTCTTATACGAACTTAGCATCTTTGACAGGCTTGCATGAGTTTGTAATGGGCATGTAAAGGTGTGAAATCAAAAGGCCCATGCCTTCAAACATTGTTTTCATTTTTTATTTAATTTTATTCATTTTAAATGAATAAAAATTAAAATAAAAGAAATATAAAACATAAAAATGTGTGAATTCTTTTTATAGGTCCTCTAACATCTTATGATCACGTTTGAATATCAAAAGTTAGGCCCACTAGTTTAAAATCTCAATTTTGCTCATCTTGCACTTCATGAATTTCCTCAAAATTTCCCAACTTGTGCAACTCATAACTTACTCAATTTACATCTTTTGAAGGTTATCTTTGAATTTTTGGAAAGCTCAAGATGTCCTCTACACTTTCTCTTTTGATTATTTTTGCATTTGGAGACATTATCTTGATGTAAGTTGCCTTGACAAAAAGTGTCTTTTGTTTACCTTTAAAAATGACCTATAATGTATTAGCTCATATCTTTCAAATGAAGCAATTTTTGGACTTGAGCATAATAAAAAAGTTTTAGAGAATTGAATGTCCTTCAAAATGGCAAAATGGGTTTTGGTTGGGGAAAAGTTAATGAAGTATGTGAAAGTTATGCTTGGTCAAAGTTCAGTTGACTTCTCCTATGGAAACCCTAATTTGACCATTCTTGACTTTTGATGATTTGAGAGCTTTCCATGGGGAATCATGATCAACCATTGATCAAATGATGAATATCACTTCAAAATATTGATGTTGACCAAAAACTTGAAGTTTGACTGCATATTGACCACAATTGACTTTTTATCCAATGTAGTTGATTTTAAATCATCTGAGCTATTGATTGAGCAAACTTGTGATGCAAGAATTGAAACTTGACATGAACCTTTTTGAGAACCTATGGAAAACCATGAAAACCACTTGATACCTTTGAAACCCAAATTTCCTTGAGAAACACAAAACTCTAGTTGTAGACCTTTGGCTTAGGAGGAGCATTTGACTGATCATCCCTTGAGATTCTTGAGTATTTGAGAAGCCTTTGAAGAATGTGTTGAAGAAAAATGGGACGGAAAATTTTGGGGTGCAACATGAGGGTTATTAAATAATGGAAGACCCCAAAATTTGACCAAATACCTGAAAATATTTGAAAAATAGTTTGACAACAAGCAAAACAAAAAATAAAAAGGGGCAAAGATGACGCAGATAACTCACCAGTGCCTGGAGCAAAAGCATAAGTGACTTAGATGTGACGACGCAGATAACTCGTCAACACCCAGAAAGTAATCGTAGATTTTGTGTATTTATCATAACCTAGGAGGTAAGTAACACGAGCTTTAAAAATAGATAACTTATTCATGCTTTGAGACTAATGCAACAAGCTATATCACAAATTTGCATATTTACTGCAACCTAGGGAGTAAATAATACAAGTTTGATAGTTACCTTACTAACACTTTTAGACTAACATAGTAAGCTACAACGTAGATTTTTCCTATTTATCACAACCTAGGGGATAAATAACACAAGTTTGATAACTTATTGTCGCTTAGAGACTAGCACAATGAACTATATCACAGAAAAATAGATAACTTATTGCTACTTCGAGACTGACGCAACGAGTTATATCACAAACTTTCATATATCTACTACAACCTAGGGAGTAAATGATACGAGCTTGAAAAAATCTTACTAACGCTTCGAGACTACCATAGTATCATTTATCGCGACCTAGGGGATAAATAACACAAGTTTGATAACTCATTGTCGCTTTGAGACTAACACAATGAACTATATCACAAAAAAATAGATAACTTATTGCGGCTTCGAGACTACTGCAGCAAGTTATATCGCAGACTTTCGTATATCTAGTACAACCTAAGGAGTAAATGATACGAGTTTGAAAATATCTTACTAATGCTTTGAGACTATCATAGTAAGTTATATTGTAGTTTTGAGACATTTATCACAATCTAGGGGATAAACGATGCGAGTTTTGAAAACAAATAACTTATTGCTGCTTCGAGACTAACGCAACAAGTTATTCACGAATTATGCATGTCTACCACAACCCAGGGGGTAGATAATGCAGGTATTAATGTTTGAAATTGAGTGTGATAGTCGAGTATTAGATGACTAAACCAAAGATATAAATCCCATATATATCGCTTAGTGAAGTTCTAATCTACTGGTTGTGTCTGTTCTCAACCGAGGTATTTGTTGCTAATGGTGTGAACAATGCTAAGGTTTCAAATTTATGATTCACGCAGATATCTTAGCTGGTAATAGGCCCCAAGATATTTTGCAGTAGTCTTGTCCTAAGAATCTTGAAAATTCATTGTATGATGTATATGTATAATGCCCAAATTGATATGATGCCCAATGATGATGTTATTGATATGATACCCAAGTGTTTCGTATGTACATGCACCAAGAGTTTATGAATGTTTTTGATAATTCTCTCCTTTTAAATTATTGGGTTCTTTGAGTCACTGACTTCCCAACGCTTCCTGTTACTGGTTGTGACATCTCCAAGTTGATTTGTATTTGATATGTTACGGTGAACAATGCCAATAAGGTGTTGGTAATTGTATCGTAGGCGTAGGCATAGGCGTAGATTTCTATTGACGTTTCTCTAACCAAAATACTTTTTGGTGTTTTGTCAAATGCTTTTATTTTTGTTTCAAATTCCCAAAATAATTTCGATGCAGTGTTTATAAGAAATAATCGTAGTATTTTGCAAACAAGTCGGAAAAAGAAAAAACACAATTGAACAATATTCGAAAACATTAAAAATGAAATGCATTATTAATGAAAATGCCTTTTAACAAGAAAAAGTACAAGATGCAATTCCTAAAAAGAGGTAATTACAAAAAGTTCTAACAAAATTGAAAATGGCAATGAAAATGATAATTGATACTGCTAATTCTCCAACGCCCTTTGATAACTCCAATCTCCTTTGCTTCTGAGTCAGATGGTTTAGATTAATCCTTCCCCTTAGTCGTAGTCGTAGTAATGAATTCTCGAACCACAACCTATTTGCTCATTTTTTTGAATAAAATCCCTAACTTTTTCTTGGATCTCCCTTTAGGGTTTTCAATCCACCGGGATGATTTTTAGTTTATATGTCCCTAATTTTAGCCTGGATCGCCTTTATGGTTTTCAATCCACTAGGACGCCCCTTTTTTCCTAAGTCTCCTGTTTAGGGTTTCCACTTAGCAGGCATTTTATACATAGTATTTTTTGACTACATCAGAGTTCAGCGGATGTGGTAGCTCTTCCCCATCCATTGTTGTGAGGATAAGAGCTCCTCCAGAAAATGTTGTTTTAACCATATATGGATCTTCGTAGTTAGGTGTCCATTTACCATGTGAATGTAAACGAGGTAGCAAAATCTTCTTGAGAACTAGATCTCCTTCTTTAAATACTCGAGGACAAACCTTTTTATCGAATGCTTTCTTTATCCATTTCTGGTATAACTGACTGGCATAAAGCTATTAAGAGTTTTTCTTCAATAAGGTTGAGCTGATCAAGTTGTGTTTGAACCCATTCTGATTCTTCAAGCTTGGTTTCCATTAAGACCCATAGTTATGGAATATCTAATTCAACAGGGAATACAACCTCCATGCTATAAACAAGAGAGAAAGGAGTTGCACCTGTTGAAGTACGTACTGAGGTATGATAAACATGTAGAGCGAAGGGAAGCATTTCGTGCCAATCTTTATATGTCTTCACCATTTTCCAAATGATCTTCTTCATATGGCAATTTTGATGGTCACATTCATCTTGGGTTGGTAAGGTGATGAATTATGATGCTCGATCTTGAAATCATCACATAATTCCTTCATCATTTTGTTTTTCCAGTTGGACCCATTGTTTGTAATAATTTTGCTAGGAACCCCATATCTGCATATAATATTCTGCTTGATAAACCGAGGAACTACCTGCCTTATTACATTTGCATAAGACGCAACCTCTACCCACTTGGTAAAATAATCAATGACGACTAATATAAATTGGTGTCCATTAGAATCTTTTGGTTCGATCATCCCTATCATGTCAATTCCCCATATTTAGAATGGCCATGGTGAACTTAGGACATTCAGACGAGTTGGTGGTACATGCACCTTGTCAGCATAGATTTGGCACTTGTGGCATATCTTCGTATAATGGTAGTAGTCAACTTTCATCGTCAGCCAATAGTAACCTCCTCTCAAGATTTTTCTAGCCATTTCATGTCCATTTGTATGATCCCCGAAGGTTCCTTCATGGATCTCTCTCATGAGTGTATCTGCTTCATGTTTCTCCATGCACCTGAGTAACACCATATCATAGTTTCTTTTGTATAATACCTCACCATTTAAGAAGAACCTTATAGCTATCTTTCGTAGAGTTCTCTTTTAAATAATTGAGGCACCTTCTGGACACTCTTGCTTTTCTAGATATCTTTTGATGTCGTAGAACCAAGGTTTGTTATCTGGTCCTTCTTCAACTACGAGGAAATGTGTAGGTTCTTCGAAATGTCTGATCATGATGCGTAGTTCATGGTTTGGCCAAGTTACTTTGAACATGGATGATAAAGTTTCCAAGGTGTATGCCATCTTATTTTCTTCTCAGGGAATATGAGTGGAGGTGAACTCCGTGAATTCTGTAGCTAACTCCAAAACATAATCCTGATATGGAATTAATTTGGGATGTCGGGTATCCCATTTACCGTTGACTTGGTATATGACTAACACTGAGTCTCCATATACTTCGAGGTATTTGATTCTTAGATCAATGGTAGCTTATAGACCTAGGATGCAAGCTTCCTATTCATCAATATTGTTAGTGCAATCGAAACATAACCATACAGTGTAAGGTTTATGAAAATTCTTTAGAGATGTCAATACAACCCCAATACCATGTTGTAATACAGTGGGAGAACTGACTTTTGGTTTTGCGTTTTATCGCAAATGTTGTGGATAGAAAGAGTCTCCACCGGCTTTTCTTTTACCCAATAAAGGAAAGGGTGAAAAGAACAGGAAAGACCTTTGAGATTTTTTTTTGAGTTCGGGGGGTAGGTTATGAAAATAGAAGGTGTTAGCATCCTTTTCATCTGTAGTTATCTACGGGCTCTTAATCGCTAGCTCACTTTTGAAAATGCTTTGTGAATGTGTTTGAAAATATTTTGAAAATGCCTAAGTGCGGTAAACTTTATAATGATTCCTGTGTCGTTGAGAATGCATACAAAGTGTTTGTTTTGAAAATATTTCAGAAAAGAAGTGTTTTGTATGAAAATTATGTTTGTTTGTGAGCAAGCGACTACAAGCTATCTACCTACTCAAAAGTCTTTCGTGTTATTTCCTCTTCCTTTAGATAGTGCTATCCATTAGTTGGTAGGAAGCCTTATCGTTGGATGTGTGAGGGACAAGCGCGAGTCATCGAACAGTCATAAAGGTAACTTGTAGGACGCTTTAGCAATTTATCGTAAGGGACCAAGATCGTTTACTGAGGCAACATCGAAGGGTCATCGAGGGACTGTAATCTTTTAGCCTAGGGTCTTTGCTAAAACATCCCACGTTTGAGGGACATGACTATATTTATCGGAGGCAACAAGTGGAATCAACCTAGAGGTGCGTGTGTGAATTGTGTTTCAGTTCAGTTATTTTATCTTATATTTAAGGTTATCTAGCGTTTCGGTTATTTAAGGTTACAAGCCTAATTACTATACAAATGTGGGCTTTATGAATAGGCAAGTCTACTTCACCGATAACAGATTTCCTTGATCCATCAAATGCTTTCACAATAATGCCACTTGGGTGCATGGGCGTCCCTTGATATTTTAACTTCACAAGTGTGCTCCTTGGTATAACGTTCAATGCGGATCCGGTATCAATCAGCATATTGGATAGTGAATCATTCTTGCAGTTTATAGAAATGTGGAGGGCTAGATTGTGATTCCTTCCTTCATCTGGTAATTCATCGTCGCATAAACTCAGGTTATTACATGATGTAATATTCCCTACTACACTGCTGAATTGGTCTATAGGCATGTCACTTTCCACAAAAGCTCAATCCAGTACCCTCATCAGGGATTCTCTATGAGCAGAGGAGTTCATCAACAAAGCCAAGATAGATATTTTTGAAGGAGTCTGCAGTAGCTGATCTACAATTCCGTAGTCACTCATCTTGATTATCTTCAAGATATCATCCACTTCTTTCTCTAACGTAGCTCCACTAGATTCACCCTTAACCTTCTTGGGTTCAACATTCTCAGCAATTTTCTTTCCTGTGCTAACATCTCCACGAACAACTGGTGCAAACACACGACCGCTACGGGTCACTCTGTTACTCTCAGCTATATTTCAAACATCAGGCATTGGATGGATGGGAACTTCCACACCATCCTCTAAGATTGTAGCGTTATATTTGTAGGGTACAACCTTATCTGACTTGTAGGGAACATGACCCGTCAAACTAATCACCAATGGGGTAACAACTGGCTTGCTATAATACTCAACTTCAAAATTGGCGGGTGCACCAAAACAAGGCACAATGATGTTTACCCCTTCTTCAACATAATCAATCACTATTGAGTCATCTCTGGAAAACAAATCCTCATTTAAGGAGAAATACTCATCATCCGACTCTTCTTCAGCCAAACAAACCTCAATCATATCAACTTCATGGTAATCATCCCTTTGACCCATAACCTTGATAGTTCCATTGTCCAATAACAATTGAACACCTTTCCTCGCAATAGAGCATCCTCGGGAGTCTCGACAACAAATTCAGAAAGATCCATACTGATGTTCCACCTTACCAGCCAAATGGCGGAAAGTAGCATGCAATTGCACAAGGTCTTCATTCATATACTCCACATCAAAAATTCTGAACTCTCCAGGACATCCAGAAACCATATTCACCTCCTCTTCATACTCTACCCTAGGCCTGATTATGTGGATAAGGCCCTCATCCATCATCTCCTGCAAATCAGCCTTTATCTTATCGCAACCTTGTATGTCTGTACTGCAAATAACAAAATCGGAATTGTCATGCGTATAATAGCTAAATTCACAGAGGTTTGCATGCATTTTCACCAAATCTCCTCTAACTAGATGAATATCAAAAATCCGGAAGTTGCCTGGACAACCTGACACCATATTCACAACATTTGCTCCTCCATGCTTGGGTAGAGGATTGTCTTTCACATTAGGACCCACATACTTGAAAGATAGAATACCAGACTTCACCAATTTCTGCACCTCAGTCTTCAAAGGATAGCAATTCTCAACATTATGCCCTGGTGCTCCCTGATGAAAAGCACATGTTTGGTCTGCCTTGTAATACCAAGGTAATGGTGATGGTACAAAGGGAGGTGGTCGAGCCTGAACTAACTTATTCTGAATCAATACTGATAGTAATTCTGTATAACTCATAGGAATAGGGTCATAACTCTCCCTTCTCTGATTATACCCTTGATTCCCCTGCTAGGATGGTCTCTGATAAGCAACGGTGGTTGGTGCTACACCAACAACTGGAGTAACTGAGGTGACTTGCCGATGACGCTGATAATTCCTTCTAGGAGGATTAACTCTTCTCTCTTGCATAATAGCATTTGCATACCCTTCCTTCTTCTTGGTAAACCTATAAGATGGATTCTTTGCACCTTCAGATCCTTCACTCTTTGTTAAACGGCCCTCTCTTACAGCCTCTTCTAAACGGATACCCATGCCTACCATTTCAGTAATCTCACTTGGCGCACTTGCTACCATCCTTTCATAGTAGAAAGCACCAAGAGTCTTCAAGAAAATCTTAGTCATCTCCTTCTCTTCCATGGGAGGAATCACTTGGGCGGCTACCTCACGCCATCTCTGTGCATATTCTTTGAATGATTCCCTATATTTCTGAACCATGGCCCTGAGTTGATCGCGGTCAAGCGCCATGTCCATGTTGTACTTGTATTGTCTGATAAATGCTTCTCCCAAGTCATTGAAAGTATGGATATTGACGCTGTCCAAACTCATACACCACTTCAGCGCAACACCGGTCAAACTATCTTGGAAAAAGTGAATCAACAGACGCTGATCATCAGTATGGGTAGACATTCTCCTTAAATACATCACCAAATGAGCACGAGGGCAAGTGTTTCCATTGTACTTCTCAAACTCCGGGACCTTAAACTTTGCAGGTATCTTAACATTCGGGACCAATCATAATTCATTCACATTTTGCCCGAATAACTCTTTTCCCATGAGGGCCTTCATCTCCCTCTGCATCTTGTCAAAGTGCTCTTGAAAATCATCCATTCTGTCATACAGACCCAAGTCTTCACTTGGTGGAGGAAAAGGATGACACACATCATCGTTAACAAACATAACCATATTCACCAAAGGAGGTGCAGCATGAGCAACATGCACCATAGGAGGTGCAGGAGTAACAATAGTCTGAGCAACTGGAGTATCTTGAGGACCAAGATTGAAACCTTCAGGCACAAAGTTCTCTGGAATTCCCCATGGATAACCTTGAGGCATGGGATTCTAAACAACAACTAGGGTAGTAGATACAGGAACAACCGGAGCTTCAGTAGTAGCCCTTGTTGGTTGAGGCTGAACACTTGGTGGCTGATTTTGAGCAGCCACCAGAGATTCCATCAGAGCAGTAAGATTGGCCATGCCGACCTTTAAATCCAAACTTCCTCGAGCATCTCGCGATTCTCTTGTTCTAGGTTGTCCATCTTTCTTCTGAAATTAGCCTGACTGTTGTAGTGGTGAGTCAGCTTGCTGAACAAAGTAAAGAAGCTTGGTAAGACACCTGGATATGCATAATAAATGCAAGAAATATGTGCAATATGATGCATGATATGCAATGCATATGATTTTATTTTGTTATTTAGTATTTCAAGGGATTTAAAGTTTTATAAACACATTGCAAATATCAAAGTAATAACGCATTTGAAATTCTGAAAGTTTTTATTATAATAACTTCAAAATAGGTTACAAGTCTCAACAATCCCAAGTAAAAGATAAAAATAAAGTCTAAAACCCTGAGAAGTAAAGCTGTCGGAGATCACTCTATACACCGGCGCTTCCCCGTAATCCTGGAAATCTGAGCCTTCAACCTCTGATTTTCTTCCGCATACCTGGTGGCAACCTCCTTCCAGTCACTTGAATTAGGAAATGAGTAATCAACGTCTGATTGAGGCTTAGGAGAAAATAAATCCCCTTGCCTCTCCATAGTCTCTACCGCTCGACTCTCAAGGATCTCAATCAAGTCGTCTTTCTCCATCAAGTCTGCTCTAAAGGAAATCTCTAAAGTTTGGAACTTGTTCTTCCAAGCATCCTTTTCCTGTTGCATCCTGATCAAAGCAAGCTGTAACTCTTCTATATCATCCAATAAGGGAGGATTGGTCTTCATAAATAAATCAGACATAGGTATCTCCCGGGAATACGACATCTTCAACTGAATAGCTCTTGGACCCACTGAGGATATGACTCCAAAGAAACAACTCCCTAGGTCCCAAGTCTTTCCTACTCTTCTTATGAATGTGATGCCAGGCCTTTGCAATCTGCTCTCTAGCTTCCCTATGGTCTTCTCCCTATTTTAGAAAGAAACTACTCAAATGAATACTATTTGGTTTATCCCTCATCGGATAACCAAGCCGTCATCGTGCAAGAACAGGGTTATAGTTAATTCCTCCCTTTGTACCAAGAAGAGGTACATTGGGGAAACTACCACAACTGTCAACAATCTCTACATCCTGGTAAGATCGATGATCCCAATCAATATCCGAGTGAGTAAGTTCCATGATCTTAGGAGCCCAATGGGGTTCCTTCCTGACAACCCAGAAAGCATCAGACTGAGGCATATGAGAGATAAACCACCGGTACAACAAAGGCGTGCAACAGATAATTATCCCTCCGTGATAAGAACTCCGAAGATGAATAGAGTAATAAGCATCACCCAACAATATAGGAACTGGGTTTCAAATCATGAAGATCCTGATAGCATTAACGTCAACAAACTTGTCCACATTAGGAAATAAGAACAACCCGTAAGCAAGTAGAGCAAAGATGGCCTCAAAAGCGACTGTACTCTTCATCCTGGCAAAGTAACGAGCTTTCTCCAATAAGAAATGAGCTGGTAATCCTCTAATCCATCCTTTAGTAGTCATATGGGATTCCACCTCAGACTCCCCTAGATGAATCAAAGTGAAAATCTCATGTGATTTTGGTTCACCCTCCAAACCAGTGAAAGGAACACGATTAGCAACGGGTAAATCTAACAGATAAGAATACTCCTCCAGTGTAGGTATCAACTGGTAGTCGAGAAAAGTAAAGCAATGATACATCGGATCATAGAACTGGACCAAGATCGAGAGAGTTCCCTCCTTCATCTTTAACTTTATAAGAGGAATGATGGATCCATACTTCTTTCGAAAATATGCATAACACTCAATATCGGGAATTAGACTGATCAACTCATCTATCTTGGGGTCCTTGAAACTGTATTTTCTGGTCTTACTTTGTCCAGAATCCATGGTCAAAAAGGTACCTGAGATATTCACAAATGGTCAACTTTTAAGTCCCTTGAAATAAGATTTCTTCAAAAAATGCTTATGAGTGCATGGATGCATGATGCAACAATCACACACAAGATCACACATACAGGGTTCATAGGTTCAACATCATGAGCATGAGGTCGAAGGTACTACCCATAAGGTGTTGGTCTAAAAGTTACCACCTTCCGAACAAGGTTCTAAAGGTTCCCAGAGTCTACATCCTTCCTTCGGATATTACCAACTTCCCGATTAACTCGGTAATTAGTAATATTCTCAAGAAAGACCCGTTCGAGTGTAGTATCGCGTGACAACTATTTCCGGATTACTCTGTCATAGCTTCCATACCACACCTAAAAAGGACAAGATGGGTTTGGTATTCTACGGTCCTCAGTTTCAGCAGGCTCCTAGGTAGAAAGCAGCATGTCTTCCCGATTACTTGGTAAACGACACTACAGTCAAAGGGGCCTCCACTGAGTGGGGGATCTCATGCCTCCTTTTTTGGGATTACTCCCTCAAAGTTAACATGACTATACCGCCTGTTATATCTTAAAAGTTTTCCCAAGTCCGGGTATAGGACTTATAAGTAATCACCAAGCACCCTGAAAACCAGGAAAATCTAGACAAACATATATACAACATATAACACATAAACAACAATAGTACATATACAGATATAAATAAAGATAGGTTCAACCCACTTAGGGATGGACCAGAAAGAGGTCAACTTTCGCCAGTGAAGTCGCCATTTTTTCTATAGCCATAGAAATGTTTAAGACTAAGCCATTGGATTGACTAGACTTATACAAATCAAAATAAAATTCGCCATCGCGCTTTATTGTTTCCAAAGGAATGGGAAAAGAGAGAATAACCCAAAAAGAGGGGGAAAGATTCAAGGTAAGGGGGTTGGTTATGCAAAGGGAAGGTATTAGCACCATAAATATCTACGGTACTATGCAGGAACCTCTTTGTAAAGTCTGTATATTTTGGCTATAAAATGTTGTATAAAAATGGATGGTGGAGGTGAGAAAAGAAATATATTTTTATGGTTTTTTTGCACCCTCCGCGGTTGTGAACCTTTAGTGCCTATGTACCACCTTTGGTGCAATAGGGGATCAGGGTACACGTAGTTCCTCTTTCAAAGTATTTTAAAACATAAGTGTGTTGGTTAATTTTATGAGATAAGATATCATCGTCATTGTCCGTGTGGAAAACATACTTACTACCCACAATCATGAGAAAGGAGAATTTGCATCATCTCAAAGTGGAGGATATGGATTGGATTTTAAAATCAACAATCTCAACACCCAAGTGGAAAATATCTCTTTTCACTACACATTATAGAAGTATAGTTGTTTGCATCACTACAAGGATTGACAAGAGTCCAATCTTTTAAGAAAAGTTTTAAAGTAGAAGCCAAAGTGGCAAAATAGTTTGAAATGAGATTGATTGACTTTTAGTCTTCTCACAAAAATGTAAAGGTATTATTAAGTTGATTGAGGTTTGCTTATGAAAATGTTTTAAAAATGCATGGACCTAAGTCCAAGTTTATTATGAAAATAGTTCAAGTTTAAAAACAAGAAGAGTTTTCAAAAGGAGGGAGAAGATTTTTGAAATTAAAGAAGATGAGAAGAGAAGAAGGAACTATCGTAAAGCATAAGGAAAAAGCTAGGGATAAGAAACATCTAACCAACAAGAAGCCAATACTTGACATTATGAGACAAGATAGAATTCTTATTCTTTGGATTGAAACCAAGCAAGCAAAGATACTAAACCTCTTGAGAGAACCAAACTTCAAGTGTATTAAGTCTTCACAAAAATTGGGCAGAGTAACGGTTGTATACGAGTGAATTCTAGATTACAAAAAAAGTATGTAATCATAATAACATGCACACAAAACAAACAAAGCAACCCAATGTCTTGAGGTAAACCTCAAGAACTTCAGACAAAATATCAACCAAGGTCATAAGGTCTCCATCCTAGGCCAAGGTTTCTAATCCTAAGTCAAAGAAGTCCAATGCTCCATAATGCCAAGGATAGTAACCAAATAGTCTAAGTATCATTAAATATTTTTATGGTTCATGTTGATTATTAAGTGTCTTAGAAGAGAAGAGAAAAGCTCTAACGAGAAAAATAAAAATGACATGAAATGTACTGCTTAAAGTAAATGGTACATAAAGCATAAAAAATAAAAGGGCACAAAGTAAAAACAATTTAAAAATTAGTGGTTAGTTGGATAACCATCTTGAAACTTGCATTTGGAACTCATTAAAGGATTGGTAGAACCAAAGCCTCCACACAACATATTGCATTTGCTTTTTGTCGAGTATATCATCCATTTGGAATCCTCAAAAGTACCATTTAATGATCAACGATGTTTAAGTGATCCGCGTTGACCAAAAATGTTGTAGATCCATTAGAGGATTGGTAGAACCAAAGCCTCCACACTATGAATCTGAAGGTTATTGGATCAAAGAGATCAAATTAACATACTTGGTCTTGCAAACATAGGTTTGGGCCACGAATGATCATTTATCCGAATCGGGATAAAATTTAGCGCTATGTTAAGCAATCGTAAGTGGACTTATGTAGAAGTCGCACCTATTTTGTGGCCGGTCAATAGCAATCTATGCACCATTTGTTTTGAGACATGATATAGAGATCATGCTCCAATAACACTTAGTGCAATAAGAAATGGATGAGATGAAGAGGGATGGGGGAGAATATACAAACCATTTTTGAATTAAATTTAAACCAAAATATTTTTAAAATCATTCATCCATCCTTGTGGAGTTAGACTCAACACCATGGATCCAATGATGTTAACAAAGTTCATGACTAAACATTTAATCCAAGATCAGCAAAATAATCACAAAATAATATTGGATTTAATATATACATAAAAAAGGTTTTTAATTTTTTTTAAAAAAATAGAAATAAAGGAGAAAAATGACAACTATATTCAAATTAATCAAGAAATAAAAAGTAAGACCATAGAAAAATCAGAAATGAATTAAAATGATTTTATAAAATTTTTGGTGATTTTTAAAAGTCAAAAACTATTTTTAAAATTAAAAGAAATGAGTAAAATAAACCAAAAATAAAAAAAAAAATAAAAAAAAAATCAGAAACAAAAATAAAATGAGGTCACCAATATTTGTCACAATATTATTGGATCATTCCATAATCTTTTTCAGAATTTAAAAATGTATCAAAGTATTTTTAAATATTTAAAATAATTCAAATAAAGTGAAAATTTGTAAAAAATACCAAAACACAAAATTAAATTGTGAGAAAATAAAAATCAGAAAGAGAATGATCAAAAATATTTTTCATGATTTTTTCAGATTTTTTGGACTAAAAATGAATTTTTTATGATTTTTTGAAGTTTAAAACAATTAAATATAAAAATCAAAAAAGAAAGATAAATTCAAAAATATATGGACCATTGGATGAGAGTCAAAACGCGTTAGTAATCAAATCCAAGGGATCTGGCGCGCTGTGCATATCATGGTCATTAGTGAATAAAACATAGAATCATTAATTAAATCAGATTTTCAAAAAAATAGATGGCGCGCCTTCATTGGTTAGAAGATGACACGTTGGTCATCTTCAACCTCCAGCCAACGTGAATTGCAGGTCTCTCAAACTGTAAAATCAGAAGCTCAGACCTATGCCATTCGCTTCGTCTCTCCAAGACGAAGACAACCACACCCTCACGACAAATTTATATAAAATGTAGCTCATGCAATTTGGAAGGAAAGTTTTGAAAAGGGATTTTAAAATTCATGGTCAAAAGATGTTTCCAGATAAAAGTAAGTGTTGCGATTAGAACCAGGGCAATGAGAGCATTACAATGATATCAAAGTTTTGAAGAATTGATGAAGGAATCTACCTATTGAAGTTGAGTTGCAGAGCTCTGAAATTGGACTTCTATGGAGCAATATAGGGCACGGTTCTTGAATGTAATTATATGGTTAGCTTTAGTGAATATCAAGGAAGGTGAATTGATGGAAAAAATGGATTAAAAAAGGCTTGAGAATAGATTTCGAATTAGCATAATTTTGAGTTATGGAGCAAGTTTGGCAGGGTGATTCTGGCTATACAAGCATGAGGAAATGAATGGGGGATGACCCTCTATTTATAGGAAATCAAATGGAATGTCCAAGCGTGTGAATTGATGAAGTTTGGAGGGAAATCGTGTGAAGTTGTAAACAAGAAAAGTGTGACTTGTAATTTGATCAAAACCCATCCAAAACGTGCGTTTTGTTGTGATAATCAATTCTGGAATTCACTAAATATGTTTAGAGGAAAAAACGCGTGGAAAACTTGTGATTTGAAGGCAAAACAAAGATTTCAAATTCTGACTTATGAAGAAACTTCAGTTCCTAATTACCAAGTTCAATCCAATGGCATTCTCAGCTCAAGGGGTCTTAAGGCATGATTCTTAGTTAGAAAGATGAGGTTACAAGCTTTGCAATGGAAAAAGAATGGGATCAAATGGATGCTTGAACTAAAAGTTGGGAAAAAGAAGTTGACTTTCCATACTTAGAAATATTTCATCTTTTCCTTCAAAAGTGACCTATAATGTTTTGCCTCCAAACATGGCCTTCCACTTGGAATTTGCTCTTGACCAAAACAGATGGCATGAAATAGCCCTCTTGAATGACATTTTGAAACTTGAACCATTCAAAATATCCAAAAATTGAGAGAGTTATGATTTGTTGAAGTTGAAAAAAAAAATCATGAAATGACCTATAATCTTTTGTATCCTTAGGGCATCTTCCATCCTTTTTCTCACTTTGCATATCAAAGAAGGCATAAATTTCACATCCTCAAGATTATTATGGAAAAATAATGGGCTCAAGGTGATAAAAATTGACCAAGTTATGATCATTTGAAGTCACACATGAGAAATTGGGGATTCATCTAGAGTACTTGTAATCTTTCTTCATCATTAAGTTTCTTCCACGTGGAAACTCCTTTTAACTTTTGAAGTGATTTGTTGATAACCCTTTGAAGAGAAGGATGTTTTTTGAATCACTCAAAAATACCAAAAGATGAGCAAGATATGCTTCTTTTAATTAATCTTGATTACTTTTAAATATGGTGAACCAAAATAACCTTGCCATGCCATTTCTTCCTAAACAAATCCAATGGTGAGGTTTGAACTTCTCAAGCTTTATTGACTAGGGCATGGAAATAAAATCATGAACCCATGGAGAAACTTGCTAAGCCTCATTATCTTTACCTACATTAGTAACAACCAAGACAAACCAACATTGCATTTTATTAATTAAAAGGAAAAAATAAGACAAAATATTCATGATCACAAAAGAAAACAAGTCAAGGTGCTTGGTGATTCCTCAAAGAGCAAAACTAAAGATAAGGAGAAAAACCAAAAGTCCTAATGTGATCTTGTTGTGATTGAATATACATGGTATGATGAAGGGATCTTAGGGGCAAAAATTGGGATACAACAATTTTATGAAATAACGTGATCATTGCTCGTTGATAAGTTTCCCCTGCATTCTTTAGACCAAAAGGCATTACTTTGTAACAAAAAGTTCCTCAAAGAGTCATGAAAGTATTCTTTTCCATATCCTCAGGCGCCATCTTGATCTGATTATATCCTAAGAAACCATTCATGAAAGAAAATACTGAAGCTTGAGTTGTATTATCCACCAAAACATCTATGCGAGGTAATGAGAAATCACATTTAGGACCTACTTTATTCAGATCCCGATAGCCTACACACATGCGTACTTTTCTGTCTTTCTTGGGTATCGATACAATGTTAGATATCCAAGGTGGATAATCCACCATGGCTAGGAACCCTACATCAAATTGCTTGATGACTTCTTCTCTAATTTTGTCAGACATGTATCGACGAGTCCTTTTGAGCTTCTGTCTAACCAGAGAACAAACTTCGTTGATAGGTAGTTTATGCACTATTATATCCATATCTAAAATTGGTATATCTCAGTTAGACCAGGAAAATATGTCCACGTATTCGTGTAGGAGTTTGAGCAACCTTTATTTAACACTTTCCTCCAAGGTTGCACCTAGCTTGATATTTTTCGGGTCCTTTTCGGTCCCAAGATTGATGTTCTCAATAGATTCCTAGTACGGTTGAATGTTATCTTCTCTTTGTTCTAGTACCCTTGCCAATTCTTTGGAGAGTTCAAGATCTTCCTCATATTCCTCTTTAGCTTGGTTAATTTGCGCATCAAAATCATATCGGATCCTAGCAGTATCATTATCGATGAGTTTAGACGTGGATCTGCACATTTTATCATGTTTTGGTGCTTTTTAGAATGCGAATTTGGAAAGTGAATATGAAGAAAAGTATTGTCATTTTGAAAATAAAAGAGAAATGTAAGAGAAAGACATGGTTCTTAATTGAATTCCAAACATAACTAATTGAAAACATTGTTTGAAAACAAATGGGGCCCCTTACAAGCTACCCCTATGCCTCGGGCGGGACATAGGTTCTTTAAAAACAGAAAAATTATTTTGGAAAGAAAAAGATCTATGGAATCTACACAATAGTCTAATTTTTAAGCTCTTCGTTTGGAGCACATTCTCAGATGAAGTTAAATGATCATTTGTTATGGCCTATGTTGGATAACATTGACACTTGTCCACCATGGTCTACTCCTTTGCTAGCGAAGGTTTCCTGGATGGGAGGAAACTACCCTTTGCTGTTATTAGTAGTCTTTGATGGTCGATAGTCCAAACCAAAGCGATCTTTCTTCTCAGGTATCTCCACAAGCTTTCCCTAAACTTTAGATGTTAGATCCTCCACAACTGTTTGTAAATCTATCCATGATGCCATAAGTGTTCCAAGTTTCGAGGCTTTTTCTACCGGGAGTGTAACCACCGTAGCCACTTCCAAGACTTGGAATGGCGTCTTCATAAAATCTTCTTCCACACTGATATATCTGTAGGATTCCAAATGACTTACGAATATGTCTTCTTCTCCTTCAATTATCACTAATTTTCCTTTGACAAGGAATTTTTGTTTTTGATGTAGGTTGAGATAATAGCTTCTGCGGCGTGAATCCAAGGTCGCCCGAGCAGGAACATATATGCTGGTTCTATATACATTACCTAAAAGGTGATGTAGAACATATGCAGACCAATCTTTATTGGGAAATCCACATCCCCAAACACAATGCTTTGGGAACCATCTAAGGCTTTGACCACCATATAATTTGGTCTTATAACGATGCCATCCATTGTTAGTTTCACCAATCTATCCTTTGGTAGCACGTTGAGGGAAGAACCAGTATCACTGAGTATTCTGGATAGGCTAGTTGTTCCTATCTGGATTGAAATGTGAAACGCCTTGTTACGAGCTATACCTTATGGAGGTAACTCACTATCATTGAAGCCTAGGCGTGTTCCTGACGTCAGATTAGCTACGACTCCATCAAACTGGTTTACCGTGATCTCCTTTGTAACATGCACAAAACTTAGAATTTTTATCAAAGATTCTCGGTGCGGTTCTGAATTGATCAATAATGAGAGTATTGAAATATTTTTCGGGGTTTGGTGTAGGTGGTCAAACACCCTATAGTCACTTTTCTTGATCAATTTTAAGAATTCGTCAGCCTCTTGATTAGTGAATGTCTTGATCGGAGGTTCTTGCCCCTGATTAGTTTCAGCCACAACCTTTCCTTTATCCTTGGTTAAGGTATCATCCTTCTTGTGTTGATCTATAGCAAACACGCAACCACTGCGAGTCATGCTCCATGTTTCTGCTATATTTATAATTGCAAGTCCTTAGCTCGTTGATGGTTCACATTCTTGCTTCTTCCCATTGATATAGGCAGTAGTTTCGTAACTCCATGGCACGACTTTATTAATATCATAAGGAGTGGGAGATGATCCCTTGATCACCATTGTACTCCAGATGAAATGACAAGTGTTTTCTTTGCAGAACTAGGAACTTGGCTAGGAATCACCAACGGTCTTCTTGTATTCCCATTGATAGCGGCTAGATATTGTTGCACCCCAAAATCTGCCCTCCTAATTTCTTTTATTTGGATTAGGCTTTTGCATTCACATCTTTTCATTAGGTCATCTACACTAACATAACATGCATTTGCATTCAATAAAGTGCATGAGGTTCAAAAGTTTGGTGGGCATACAAGCTAGGGTTTTTACACTGGTTCCTTGGTTCGTTCCTCAAGCGGTGAATTGTGGATTAGGTCCCCCTCTTTGCAAACACATGGTTTTATGCATGATATGAGACGTGGCTTCATTGATAGGGTGCAAGTCATTCAATTGGACTTCTTTCAAAGGGATTTGCATCATATATATGGTTATTGTGAATCATAGAGTAAGATGATTCATCATTGTGCTTCTCTTATCATCGAAACTAGGGTTTGTCTCCCAATTCATGTGGCTCACTATCATCCAAGGGTCAATTTAATCGGTTACTTTGACTATAAGGCATAAACCATGGTTTTGATACAAGAGAATAGAGTTTAGATTCATCTATATCTCACTCCATCAATTAGAGATCTGTGTATCATGTTTCAAATTTGCTTTCTAGTTAACTTTGGGCTTAGGATATAAATCATTCGGGAGTTGAGATTCAATTATGAGTCTATGGGTTCATTGATCAAGCACGCCATTTGAATTCAACTTGTCATGAACGCTTGAGTTGCATCAAGGATCGATTTAAGATGAACATGGAATAAAAGTTTTTAATATGATTCAAGGATAACGCATGTAACTTGCTTGAAGAACAAAATATATGCAAGAGATGTTACATTTGGAAAATAAGGTGTTTGTCCACTATATTTCATCTGGTTAATTGGTTTTCCTGGGATACAAGACTTGTGGATAACTTACTCTCCTCGGTTTTCATGTACTCATAATACAAGTGATTCATCAATTTGATTTGCTTAGAATTTGGATTACATTTGAGGTGAAAAAAGAAGATTTTGAACTTGAGGTTAAGGAAGAAATCATGGTTCATTCAAGATACCATTGAAGAAAAAGCATTGTATATTATGCATCCAATAAGTGTATAAGAAAATAAAAAGACTTGGAGTTTAAACTCATAATGGAGGGAAATATCATTCAAGTTCAAGTTTCAATCTTCATAAATGGGAAAGAACTTGTTATTTGAAATTCAAAATTGTGGGTTACGTGTAATATTCAGGCTACATTCAAAGTTCAAAGGCAATTACAAAGGAATCCTCAAAGAATATTTGCAAGGCAACAAGTCAAATACATGAAATCACATGGTAGCCTACTTTATTACAAAACTGTCATTTTTTCTATAAAAAAACCAAAGCTTAAGTCCTCATCAATACTCATGTTTAATCTTCAAATATCTCACTTCACCATGATTTTTTTCAATGGCACATGACCATGTTGCCTTCAAAGCTTGCTCTGGATGTTAAAGATGTCCCATGTCCTAGCTGCACCAAATCAATTTAAACGAACCCAAGATTTTGCACCAGTGTTGACATTAACATTGTTGCTGCCCTATTTTAGACATGCCCAAACCGACATTCAACCAAAAAACCAGAAGCAACAACTAACATAATTTATACTAACCTATGCTTCATAATAGAAAAACTAAGCTAACTAGCAGTTTCTAAACACTTTCTGTTGTATCCCAAAATTTGCCCTCTCACTTCTCAAAGGATCACCCTGGACCATCAGGTTTGCTTCCATCCAATGCCAAGCCTTGGATTATGAATTTTCCAAGAAAGTCATTTACAAGGGCAAAATGGTCATTTGCATACTAAAAAGTCAAAACTTTGACTTTTGGATCAAAGTCAAGTTTCAAGAGTCATATTTCATCAAGACATGTTGAAATATGAGGTTTGTTTAATCAAGAAATTCAAAAGTCAAAATTACTTTGGAAAAGTAAAAATTCTAAATACTTAGAATTTTTCTAAGTGTTTAAGAAATGTGACAAATTCAGAACTTCTGGCCAAATTTCCACCATGATGCAAGCTGTTTCTGAAAGAACTTCTAACACAGGAGTTTTAGATCTCCATGAGACCCAAAACATTGCAGAACATAACTTCTTCTAGAAGTGTTTGGATTTCAAGTTGTATGTCTTTAAAGACACGTCTCTGAAACTTAGGCACTTAGTAAATTCTGAGCATTTTCAAGTCAGAAGTTGTCTACAACTTCTGGGCCAGTTCTCACGTAGGTTTAGTCAGAAGTTGCAAGAGTAATTCAAAGAGGGCTTACAAATCATGTCATAAGCTTTCTGGAAAGTCTGAGAACTCGCTCAGAGCATGCTGGAGCAAAGAGATTAAAGGATTAAAAGTTGGATGTTGGTTCTAAGTTGCGCTGATGCTGAACTTCTGACGCAAAATTAAGCTATGATGCATAATCTCACATTGAAGGATTTCTAGTTTGATAAATCTCATCATCATTTAATGCTCACAACCACTTTTGAGTTTTTATCCAAAGTATTTCCCCACGTGTGGCATAAAAGTACATTGTTGTCCTCGAAAAAGAAAACTTTTGTACAAGAGTATGTCGGGCCCATGCTTTGTTTTTGCTTCTGAAGGTACTTTTCCTTAATTCCCGCTGACAAATCCGGCTTAGGCATGGCTAAAAGCTGCCAACCACCATACTTGCTTCAAGAACAAGCCAGCACGCTAGCATGATGTTGGTACTTTTGACTTCTCCAAGCTGCAAAGTTCTTGCCTATAAATTGAACTTCATTTGCAACTGTGAAGGGGGCCGGTCAAAAAAACTGAAAAGAAAAAGCTTTGAAACCTTGCTAAAAATTCCAGGAATTCGAAACTGCAAACACAAATACAAAACCTGCTAGTTTTTTATTCTTGCATTCATACTCCAACTTCCCTCAAGTGTTTCTTGACCAAATCATCCATATAGCTTCTAAATTTTCCAGCCATTCGTAATCCAAGTCAAAGGTTGTTCCAGCCTACTGAGCACGCGAGGAAGCTGATCAGAATATTACAAGCAGTCAAAACCAGGCTCCAACTCACAGAACATTTTCCAGCTGCAAGGTAAGCTTCTGCTTACCCTCATCATATTACTTAGGTATTGTTAGATTTGCATGTTCAAAATACAATGTAGTCATCCTGATTCAGATGCTGTACATATTATAAAGTTTCATGTATTTGTCTGCCTAAGTAGAGAGAACACCAATTCAGAACTTCTTAAGGAAACTAGGCTTAGCAAAACTCATACTTGCTCCTGATGTACAGTTCTGATACTTTATATTTCTGAAACCATGATGGAACCTGCCATAACTGCTATGTGTGCATTTTTTGTTTTGTTGAGAAATGACTAAGCTGTAGATGCTCTGACTGGAGTGGAGAAAGAGATGGAATTTATCATCAGAGTTTACTTTATGATACTTGTTTATGCATTTTCTTCTAATAGCGGATGTACAGCCACCCCAGTGGTAGAAAGCACGATACTCTTAGATCATAACTTCTAGCCAACCTTACCCAACAACATTATGACCCCACTCTCTCAAATAGCCAGAAATCCTGACTTGCTAGTGATATATAAACTTATAGGTTCCCAACTACACTACAACTTCTGAATCCCTTCAACAATCAGAACTTCTAGGTTTTCCTTTATTCCCAGCAACCTCAGAACTTGGTGTACCTAGGCCCAGAACTTCTGACCCTCTACTTTCCTACTAATATTTTCTCTTTTGCAGCGTATCAGAGTCAGAACTTCTGATTCCTTCTTGTTTCAGCAATGTGCTGATTCTGACTCCTTTTTCTATTATTTATCTTATTTTAGCTTTTAATAACCAAAAACACCAAAAATATTTCTTATTCACATGTTTTATTTCTTTTAGAACAAAAAGATCAAAAATACTTTCTTAAGCAAACTTATTTTCTTCTCTTTACAAAAACAAAACAAACCCATTTTACATTTCTTGTACATTATTTCAATATGGTTGTAATAGATAATTAGGACTTTAATTCCTTGCAATCCCCATTTGTAAATTTGTACACCCCATCCCCTTAATGATGTAATAGTGTAGGACTTTACTTTTCTGCACTTTTATTGCTTTCATATATTGTTAGTAATTAGGGTGTGTATGACAAGACATGAAATCGACAAGTAGACAACCTAAAAATCAAAGACTAAATGCATGCAATCAAACACAATATTCACACATGCACCCTTAGGGTAATCCCATTTTGTTGCCTATCGGAAAATAGTCATGTTCCTCAAACATGGGTGTTTTAGCAAAAAAAACCCGATAAAAGATCATAGTCCCTCGATGAACTCGATGTTGCCTTCGGTAAACGATCTAGTCCCTAAATGACATTGCTAAAACGTCCCATAGGTTGCCTTCTATGACTATACAAACTTCCCATGCCCGTCCCTTCACATCCAACGATGGGGCTTCTTACCAAATTAATGGTAAGATAGTGTGATACGGTGGGAGAACTGACTTGAGGTTTCGCGTTTGTGTTCGCAAATGTTTCAGTTTAGCAAGAGTCGCCACCGACTTTTTATTTTATCCAAAGGAAAGGTCAAAAAGCACAGGAAAGACCTTTGAGATGTTTTCTTGGGTTCGGGGGGTAGATTATGAAAAGGGAAGGTGCAAGCACCCTTTTCATCCATGGTTATTGTTGTACCCCAAAATTTTCCCTCCTCTTTTTCCACAAGAAATCACAGCCTCAGGCTTTTCCTGATTTTTCAGACTGGCTCAAGAATCGGTCAAACAGACTTTTCTCGTCAGTCAGACAAAAATTAGGGTTTTCATGGCTCTGGAACAGTTCAAACAGATTGCTTAGGGTTTGGTTGAGTTGGCTCAGGTTTTGATCAGACAGGCGCTTCTTTGACATTTAATCAAGAATCAGGGTTTTGTGTGCGCATTCTCAGAAAGAATTAATTCTACATTCCTTTTCAAATTACTCTGAGATATGAGCTGAGGCAGTTGAATTAAGAGTTTGCAGTGTTTGATTGAATCAGTAAAAGAAAAGGCATGTGGACGTTTTGTTTGATTAACTGTGCAATGTTTTTTATTATTCGGAACGCCGGACGTTTATTAATTATTTCTTTTTCTAAGTCAAAATAATTGGATTTACTTCCAGTTGTTTCAATTTAAGAAATTCAAATGATTAAATAAACAGGGAATTGAAAGAAGGAATTAACTGACAAAAAATGATTTTTATTCATATTTAATTGTTTGTTACAAATTATTATTTAAACAACTGTAAATTTATTTATATTCTGTTTCCAATGATAATGTTACAAATAATTGAAGAATAAATTGAGACTATCCTAAAATTTCCTAAGTCTTCATCTTCTATCCAATGCTCCTTTGCTCAATTATCTTTACCTGCAAAAGAAAAGAAGAAAAGTCAAGGCAGATGAAATAAATAAAAGAGCAGACACAGTTAAAACTCATCATTAAAAGCGACTGGCCGGAATCAGTTTTCCCTCTCTGCAAATCACGAGATTTCTCTCGGTTCACAAAGAGGGATAGAAAAATGTCTTGCAAAAATGCACAAAAGCAAACATACTGCATTGTCAAACAAATTGCCCATTTCAAAAATTGTCAACCAAAGTTTCCAAACAGCATGTACAACTATGAAGTCCATACTGAATTGCCTAACCAAACCAAAAAGGCAAACTGAAACTCACAAGTTCAAACTATCCAAACTGTCCAAAGTTGTCCAAAAGATATAGAAGGATATCAAGATATCAACAAGTACAAAATGCTGTCAACAATGTGCAGAAAAGCAGAAAATATGCAGAGTAAACCAACTAGTGCAAGCAATGTTCAAATGCATCATTTCCCAAGCCAGTCCTTTTTCAGAAATAGTACAAAAAAGCAATATAATATGCTTTAATACTAGAGAGAGGGAAGAGAGAAGAGAAATAGGCTTACAGTAGGCTTTAGGCTTATTGAATATAAAACAAACTGTTATAGAACAGTAAGAAGGGGAGGCAGAAATAACACAAAGTAAAAAAACACCACAAGCTGTAACATACAAATAACCTGCCTCCAACCTGTGTTCCCAAAAAATTTTCAACTCATACCAGGCCTGAACCACTATAAGCTCCAAACCAGAAGCCTTAAGCCTTAGCCTTCATCAAGCCAAAGCCTTACCTGCCTCAAACCTCCATACAAGATTACAAACCTGCCTAAGCCAGCCTTTCAAGACAAACAAAGCCAAAGCCTGTAGGTTCAAACACACAAATCTGTGTTCAAGCCTCATCCTGCATAAACATGCCAGAAACCTGACTTCAAGCAACAAAAGCCTTAACCTGTTCAAAACCAGTAAACACACAAATCTGTGTTCAAGCCTCAAGCCCTGTAAAAGCAGCCAAGTCCCAAACATATCCAACACCCTCAGAATGATTTCATCATTGGGTCATAAACATCACAAAAGCAATACTCAAGATCAACACCAATGAGCATCTCAGGGGCAAGAAGAGGAAAAGAAGGCAAACACTGAAACATCCAAATAACCAACTGAAGCAATAGAAGCCCTCAGAGCAACCTCATCATTGGGCTAGCAATAACAAATCCTTACTCAGCAATCAACATACAGAGGCAACCATATTCAGAATCATACCAACATCATCAAGACAACTCAGAACCCAAGCATATCAAGCATGTCAAGAGCAAGAAAATAAGCATACAAGCATACAAGCAAGCTATTCAAAAGGCGAGGCAAAGAAGCAGAAGAAGAAAAGAAGTGATTAAAGCTAGGTTTTCAGTGTTCATCATTAAACCTAAAAGGGGCAAAGATACAGAGTACCAGGTTTTCCAGCAAAGCAAGCTAGCTCAACATCACGTGTTTGCCCTCTCCTCCGGCCGCCCACAGCGCCTCCCAATCCGCCTCCTCCTCCGTCTCCAAGGGTCAAGGTAGTATCTCTTCTTTTCTTTCCTTTCACGCACATCTCACAGAAACAAATAACACCAACTATTAATCTAAAGATCAGAACAAGGAAAGAATTAATCATGCAAATATGAAAACCTAAAATATACGAGACTACCTTTACCTGTCACTACTTGTACAACCCATGGAGGGATAATAAGTGGAGGTTGCGCCTAGTAGCTGAGGCGGAGGAAAGCTCAGTGGCTATGGCGAAGGAGATGAAGAAGAACGAAGATGAAGATGCACGGCGCTGTAACCCTAATCCCCTTTCTGAAACAAAACTCAAGCAACCCTAAAACAAAATGTGACCAACTGTCTAGGCCTTGCCCCACAAATGCCTAGGCCCATCATATTTCCAGCACGCGCATACCCCTCTTTTTTTCCTTAACCCTGCCTGTTTTGGCCCAGAGTGAACCCCCTAAAGCCCATGTTAATTCTTTTCTTTGTTTAGAAATCAATACTCCTTTTTTTTATCACATAATACCTTTTTTATATACTCATCATATCATACTAATTTCTCATTTTCTTTTTATAATATGATTAAATTTTGTAAATAAAAGAATAACACATTAACTCTTTTATACAAAAATGTTCTTAATTATTTTCTATTTTAGCTAGTATAATTAAAATATATAGAGGAATAGAACTTTTGAGTTAAATAATTTTTTCTTAAATTTAAAACAATTTTCATTCTTTTAATTAAAACTTTGTACACAAAAAAATACTAACATAAAACATTAATACATAAAACTTAAAACATTTCCTTTTCTTTTCTTAAAATATTTTGTTTTGTACATATTTAACAAAAATACAAAAAGATAATAATACTTAATACTTACTTAATTTTTCATTAAGTTAACATTGCACTTGTAAATAATTGCATGCACCTACACAAATACAATACACATTTACATTGCCTTTATATCTTGTACATTTGATACATTTTACATTGCGATCGATTAGATTTGGTTGTAAATTATTTGGACACTACTCTCCTATTAAAGTCTCATCCCCATTTGTAAATATTTGTACCCCCACTCCCGGATACTTATTTGTAATAACATAGACTTTAAATTCCCGCAATTTATCGCTTTCAAATATACCATGGTTAGACCTAGGGTTTGTATGTAAATAAAATCAAACGCTAGATAACCTAATACAAGACAAATACATGAAATCAATACACAATCACACTTGCACCCCTAGGGTAATCCCGCTTGTTGCCTTCCAAAATGGGCCATGCTTGCACGTTGAGTTTCTTTGGCAAAACAAAACAAATCAAAATGATCATAGTCCCTCGATGACGCTTTCGAAAGTTGCCTACGAAATGATCATAGTCCCTTCAAGCAAATTGCCAAAGATACTTGGCACCATTGCATTCATGGTCAATACGATGACCCGCGCCCGTCCTGTTAACATCCTAACGCAAGATTGCCCACCAAATACAATGGTGGAACAAAATTGTTAAAAGGGTTAAAACATGAGAAAAACCTTTGAGAAATTTAGGGGTAGACAACTCTTAGTTACTTGATCAACTTGCAAAACACGCTTGCCTACTTTTCAAAACCACACTCCACAAACACTTTCAAAGAAAACTTTCAAAAACATTTGAAACATCTTTTCGAAAAGATACACACCTTTGTAAAACATTCAAGTAAAGAATTATTACAACGGTTGCCTAGACAAGGCCTCTTTTTCAAAACATTTTCAAAACACACACACCCACCCACAATTTCAAGCAATTGAAAATCAAGGCAAGTGATCTAAACCAAGTAACTAAGAGCCCATGGATAACCATGGATGAAAAGGGTGCTAATACCTTCCCTTTTCATAATCTACCCCCCGAACCCACGAAACATCTCAAAAGGTTTTTCCTGTGCTTTTTAACCTTTCCTTTAGGATAAAATGAAAAGTCGGTGGCGACTCTTGCTAAACCGAACAAGTGCGAATGCAAACGCAAACCTCAAGTCAGTTCTCCCACCGTATCACAGTTATCCATGGGCTCTTAGTTACTTGTTTAGATCACTTGCTTTTGCTTTTCAATTGTTTGAAATGGTGCTTTGTGTGTGGTTTTGAAAATGTTTTGAAAAGAGGCCTTGTCTAGGCAACCTTTGTAATTATTCTTGTTTGAATATATACAAAGGTGCTTGTCTTTTGAAAATATGTTTCAATGTTTGAAAGTTTGTTTTGGGAAATGTTTTGAAATTGTGTTGTGATGTGTTTTTGAAAATAGCAAGGATGTTTGCAAGTTTTGATCAAGTAACTAGGAGCATCTACCCTATCTACTCAAAGATCTTTCCTACACATTTTTAACCCTTCCACATTGTTGTTTTACTATTGTATTTGGTAAACAACCTTGTGTTTGGATGTTAAACGGGACAGGCGCGGGTCATCGTATGACCATGATAGTAATGGTGCTAAGCATCTTTATTAATTTTTTGAGGGACTAGATCATTTTTTGTATAGGCAACCAAGATAGCGTCATCGAGGGACTATGATCTTTTTATTTTGTTTTTGTTTTGCCAAGATACTCAACATGCATACCATGGCCATTTTAAAGGCAACAAGTGGATGAAACCCTAGGGGTGCATGTGTGCATTGTGTTGTCAATTTACATGCTTTTATGTCTTGTATTAGGTCTAGCTATTTGTTATGATTTTGGATATTGCGTACAAACCCTAATCTCTATCATGGCATTTTTGAAAGCTATAAATGCGTAAAATAAATCTACGACTATTACAACATTGATATGAGGAGAGGGGTACAATTTTGAATAGGGGGTATTTGCAAGAAAATAAAGCCCTAAGATTAACTATTACATCCAAATTGAATCCTTTGTTCAAATAATAAGCAAATATTTAAATGGACAATTAAATAAATGTGCAAAATATTATAAATATGCAAAAAATGTTCTTTTGTATTATTTTTATATATGTAAAAATAAAATATTTAATGTATCAAAAACAAGAAAAAATATTATTTTCATTAAAGGGTGAAAACCCTAATTTGTTTTAAGAAAGTATATATATATATTATGTATTATTTATTTATGTTCAATAAAATAAAAATACATACAAATGTTAAAAAATAAAAATAATATGAGAAAATATTATTTAAGTATGTATAAATACTAAAAATAAAATATAATGTTTTTATTTTATGTTATTTACAAGTTTTTGTTAAAGAAAATAAATGTATATATTATTTAATAATTATTTCTATGTCTAAAAAATAATAAAAATAATAAAATAAAATGTGAAAATTTATGAAAATGTTTTTTGTATTTTTTAGTGTTTAGAAAAATGAAATAAAATCAGAAACTAAAAAAGAAATGAAAAATATAAAAATATAAAACAATGGGCCAAGGGGGGTGCAAAGAGCACAAAGGAGGGTGCAAATAGTGAGAAATGGCCAGGCCCAGCCCAGCTGGTCTTCATCTTCAACCTCTGTTCAAAAAAGCGCGCGCCTCCTGTACAAATGGCTAACTCCTGCATACGTGCTCTCAAGCAAAAACTCACAACACCAAAGTTATAGCATTTTTCAACACGATTCCAACCATGTAAAGAACTTAATCTAACTCTCAAAGACCAGAGAGAATTTCTATGGCCCTAATTTCTAACCTAACTTTTTCAGAAAGTTCATCAATCCAATTCTCTCAACACAGTTAACTTAAATGAAATCTATGCATATGTACAGCTTAAGGGCAACGAGTACTACATTTTTTATTCATAAACCTAAGCCTAATGATTCCTAAATAGAGAGATAGAAAGTTGGAAAATACCTGCTTCAGTTGAACATGAGTATGGCAATGTAGAGCTTTTCAATGAGGCCTGAGATGCTTGGGAGCTTGCTTGAACTTCCTTTGACCTTCCCCAATGCTTAGTTTGCTTGAATAAGCCTGTAGAAGTCAACCTGCACAAGCTGAATTCAAAAATGGTGAAGCTTGAAAACAAGGTTACAATCACTGGCTAATGGTTGAGATAGTTCAGATAGGTTATATAGAGTTTGTTGGAAGAGGTTTGGGGCAAAACGCACGAGTAGTTTGTGAGATAGAGGTGCAACTGCAGAAGCTGCCCTGTTTTGTAAGAAGATGGTATTTTGGTGTTTTAGGAGGATTTAGAAGTGGATAGCTCATGTTTCTGGCTCAAGGCAATATGCAAAACTTGTTTGGAATGGTTGCCAAGCTTGGTTATAACAGATTGCCAAGTTCTCTCACTTTTGCAAGCTTTCTTGTTTTTGAAGCAAATGGTGAGAAGTGACAAAGGCCAGGCCTGTACATGCTAGCTCTAATCCTACACACATTTGGTGAGCTTGGCCCCAAGTTTATGAATTTTGTTTGCTGTCCAAGATTGGGTTCAAGGCTCAAGGGATGCAATTTGACATAAAACAAGTTTTGACAAAAATGGCAATATTAACTTTTTGCCAAAAATGGATTAAACCCTTGTGTAATCTTCCATTGATCAGAAAAATGCATTATTCCATTGAGTTTGCATTCAATTATTGAGTGTGGAAGGGTTTAGATACCTGTAAGCAAGTACAAACAATGCTGGACGGAAATTGCAACTTGTAGCAACATGAGAAATGCCATGGATCAAAGTGACATTTTGCCAAATTCAAACCTTCGATTATCCCTAACCACAAATGATTTTAGAGAGTTACTGGACATTTTGGAAAGCTTGTAACATGCTCTACAATCCATATTTGAAATGCATTTTGATATTCCAATTGGAACTAGGTGAAAAATTTCCATGAAGATAGGTCAAAATCCTGCCTAAATTAGGGCAAAATTTCACTAAGTTAGAAAGTTTTTGGACCCTTATTCTAAAAATCATAACTTGAGATCCAAACATCTTTTCGGAAAACTTTGTGATTAAAAGTTGTATATTTTTTGGAGGGCTACAACTTTCATGTTGGAAGTTTTGTTTGAATCTAATTTCTTCATGGTGAAAATGTCGGGCAAAGTTGGGAAAAATTAAGAAAATTTCATAACTTAGAAAATTTCTAAGTTATGAAAATTTTCAATCTCAAACCCTAATTTTCAAAATTAGGTTTCTTGATGAACAAGTTTCATGTTTTGACACATCTTGATGAAAAATGACCCTTGGCACTTGATTTTGACCAAAAAGTCAAAGTTTGACTTTTCAGTGTACAGTTGATTTTTGATCAGTTGACTGGAAAATTCATCTGTCAATCCAATGCATTTGAGATCTTTTGAACCTTGTTAATAGGTCAAGATGATGCCATTGAGTCCTTGAATCCATGCTTGAACCTAATTTGCCATTGGCTAGGTGAAAAATCAGAAATTTCCCTTATACAATCAAAACCCTAAAAATGACCATTTTGCCCTTTTGATCATCTGATCAAATTTCTTGAGGAGTTGTGGTCCAAACTTGATCAAATGGTTCATATGAGTCTATAATGTTGATGTGGATAAAAAATTAAGAGGTTTGACTATAAATTGGCCACAATTGACTTTTTCCCCAATACAGCTGATTTCTAGGTCAACTGTCCAATTGACTGGGCGAAAATTTAATTCAAGGCTTGAAACTTGGTATGGGAAATCTTGTAAGTCCAACATGAAGTATGAAAGTCACATTGAGAATTGAAAGTCCAAAAATCCTTGTGCAAACTCAAACCCTAATTTCAGGTCAATAGTGCAAGGAGATGTCTTGAATAGAGCAAACCCTAATCAGGTCTTGAGTCCAAAGAGTCTTGTGAGGGGAAATATTGATAAAATGAGAGGGAATATTTTGGGGTACAATAGATAGCAACATATAAAGGAGGAGGAAAAGAACATTTAAGACCTTCTGAGTATGTACATCGCTCCTAGTTGCTCGCTTGTTCACAACAAAAATATTTTATACACCAACACCTCTTTGAAACATTTTCAAAAAACAACACTTTATACGCATTCTTATAGAAACGAGAGCCATTACAAAAACATCTTTTTCAAAATCAATTTCAAAAAACACATTCCACAAACACCTCTTTGAACTATTTTTGAAACAACACTTTGTACGCGTTCTTATAGAAACGAGAACCATTACAAATACATTTTCAAAATACTTTCAAAACTCACACCACAAGCACAAATTCAAACAAAAGCAAGTGATCTAGCAAGCAACTAAGAGCCCGTAGATAAATGCAGATGAAAAGGGTGCTAATACCTTCCCTTTTCATAATCTACCCCCCGAACTCAAGAAAACATCTCAATGGTCTTTCCGGTTCTTTTCATCCTTTCCTTTTGGATAAAAGAAAAGTTGGTGGCGACTCTTGCTAACCGCAACATTTGCAATAAAACACAAAACGAACAAGTCAGTTCTCCCACCGCGTTACATAACTGGCATCTCTGATGGGGACAATTTTTAAAAGTGGGGTTACCTTAGGGTTAGATCACATTTACTTTCTTTCCTTGTTTGACTTATACGCTTTACATTTTGGTTCCTTGTTTGGGATTTGTTTTGATCCTCTACCCGGATCTGGGGCACCTTTTTTAGGTAAGTAGAAATAGATTGTGGAAACTGTACGGCGTAGACCGATATGGTTGAAACAATGGCTATGTTATTGTAACACATTTGTGGGTATCGGTATCCCTTGTGTTGAATGGAGGAGAATACGGGGCTGCTGAGTGGTGTCATGAAGCACTAACTGACTTTAGAACCTTAATTGAACAAACTTGGCCATTTAGGACATAGTGAGATAAGCAGTTTCGGTGGAAATCTGAAAAATGGTTGATACTCGATACTACACTCATTGAGACTAGACTTTTAGGATATCCCGGCTGCAAGAAAAGATTGATTGTGCTGGGACAATGCTTAAAAGAAAGGTCAGTGATATTGAGATCCTTTAGAACCTGGTTACTATTAATTAGGACAGGTTTGAGCCAACTAAACTTCAAGAGGGTACTTACCTGTGAGACTCCATACAAGTCTAAACCTAAGGATTTGTCTGCTTTGTGTGAACATGATTATTTGTATATAAACTTGCTTACTTCGCATACTTGTACATAACATCATAACATCATACTATAAGATTTTCAATAACCGTTTCAAGGATCTCAAGGGCCTATGATGCAGAGTCACGTTGAATCAAATGTCTATCAAGGGACAAGAGGATTTATTTTCCTCTAATCAAACACCGTCAAAGATCGAGTACAACAACTTGAGTCAAGGGATACAACCCACTTGACATGGCGAGCTTAATTCTCGTGGAAGGACATCCACCGATACAAAGTTCTCCAGTCAAAACTGTAAGTGACTACTAACATTTACCCCACGAGATCCTTGAAAACATGCATCCACATATCATGCATCATATCATGACAAGTTTCTCCCATACAGGTCTCCTTATCTTCCTACTGTTTATTTCAGTAAGATGAATATGGAACAAACGGTGAAAGATCTCCAAGTTCAAAACGCTCATTTCCAACAAATGTTCCTGGCTTTGGCTAGGGGGCAAGAGGACCTGAAGACTTTTCTTCTCAAAGACAAGAAGAAAAAGTCTAAGAAGTCAGTAGGTGTCCTAAACTTGGGAAGAAGACTTAGAGGACCAGTCAAGGGAGCTCTAGATCTTCTAACTCCACCCAACACGGGGATAGTCATGAAGAAGAAAACAATATGGAGATTGATGAAGTCGAAGCTGACTACTCCGAGGAACAATATCCTCCCACTAATGACAAGTACAAACAGTTGGAGGATCGCCTCAATGCTATGGAAGTTCAGCAGGTACCTGGCTTAGATTTATGAGACATGGGCTTGGTTTCTGGAGTGGTCATCCCACCAAAGTTCAAAATCCCTACCTTTTCCCTGTACGATGGAGTTTCTTGCCCTAAGATGCACTTAAAGTCTTATGTCCATAAATTTCAGCCATACACAACTGATCTGAAGCTTTGGATCCATTTCTTCAAAGAGAGCCTGGTAAGGACTCAACTTGAGTGGTTCTATTAATTGGAGAGTTCTCGCATCCACACCTGGGAGGATTTAGCTGCCGCTTTCTACAAGCAGTACCAGTACAATGCTGATCTTACACCAACTCGTGTGCAATTGCAGAACATGACCATGAGTTCCAACGAGAGCTTCAAAGGATACACCCAAGAGTGGAGAGATCTGGATGGTATGGTGCAACCCCCTTTAACTGACAGGGAGTTTATTGACATCTTCATGGGAACTTTGACAAGACCTTTCTTCAAACACCTAACCGGAAGTCCCTCGGCCGGGTTCACCAAGCTAATACTGACTGGCGAAAGGGTTGAAGCTGGCATCAAAAGCGGAAAGATCCAAGGAGCTACATCCTCCGATGCTCCGAAAAAGCCATACAATGGGAAGAAAGAGTCCAATGTTGTGTATGGTCAAAAGAGTCATCATGACCAACATGTGGGGGCTATCTTGATCTCTAATCCTTCACATATTCAACAAATACAGGGCAATAGGCGTAGGGTAAGATATCAAGAAAGGCGTTACAATAACATGAACTTGCCTTTGTCTCAAGCATTACAACATTTGCTAAAGGTGAAACTGATCACACTAAAGGATCCTCCTAAGACCCCCGGTACCTCCTCTTCTAAGTACAATCCAAGCGTAAGATGTGCCTGCCATTCTGATAGTCCCAGACATGACACTGATAGCTGTTAGACTTTAAAGAACAAGATTCAAGACTTAATTGACGCCAATGAGATCGAGTTTGACCCTCCAAAGACTCCAAACATGGTCACTGCTCCTGTGCCGAATCATTGAGAGCGTTTTGTTCATTTTGAATTTTCAAATGTATTTTTCTTTTTTTATTCAAACAATTATCTATTAATGTCAAACTCTATTTCATTAATGCATTGCATATGTTTGTCTTAAAGTCATCCATTCGTTTTTCACTATATTTAAACTATGCTTTTTGCTCTCTTTATGACATTCAACTCTTGCTAAAAGTTACAAACCTTTAGAGGGAGGATGATGAAAACAATGCCTTAATCTCATAAAGTATGCTTTTGAACAGACATTGCTGACGATGTACATGCGTTCTTTAAAATCCTAAACACTGGAGTTATAAGGAATATAATCCCTAGTCAACCCCTTCGAGCCAAAGAAGTAGGTATTTTCTTTTTCAGATAAATTGAAACATTTAATCAAAACCCGGGGCAGGGTAGTCTCTCAGTTATTTCAAACACGCGTTCAGCTGCAAACTCTCATCTTGTAATACAACGAATGACATAAAAAACATTCCTATGGAATCAAAAGATAGTGATGGTTCCCTACCAAATAGGCAGTCATTATCTCTCAAAAAGGAAAAGCCCACTGTGATATGGTGGGAGAACTGACTTTGGGTTTTGCGTTTGTGTTCGCAAATGTTGCGGTTTAGCAAGAGTCTCCACCGAATTTTCTTTTATCCAAAAGGAAAGGTGAAAAAGCACAGGAAAGACCTTTCGAGATGTTTTCTTGAGTTCGGGGGGTAGATTATGAAAAGGGAGGGTATTAGCACCCTTTCCATCCATGTTTTTCCACGGGCTCTTAGTTACTCGCTAGATCACTTGCTTTTATTTGAAATTGTGCTTTGTGTGGTTTTTGAAAATATTTTGAAAAGGCGCCATTGTTTAGGCAACCTTTGTAACAGTTCTCGTTCGTAAGAACGTATACAAAGTGTTGAGCTTTTGAAAATGTTTCATGTTTGAAAGATGTTTTGAAAGTGTTTTTGAAAGTGTTGGTGTTTGTTTTGAAAATAGCAAGGATGTTCTTGTTTTAAAATTAAGCAAGTAATTAGGAGCAATCTACCTACTCAAAAGGTCTTAGGTATTCTTTTCCTCCTCCTTTAGACGTTGCTATCTTACCATTGATTTGGCAAGAAGCCCCATCGTTGGATGTGAAGGGACGAGCGTTGGGTCATCGTATGACCATGATAACAATGTTGTGAGATGACTTAGAATTTTTCTTTTAGGGACTAAGATCATTTTGAAAGGCAACTTTGATAGCATCATCAAGGGACTATTATCTTGTATTTTTGATTTGTTTATGCTAAGACATCGCACATGCATAATATGGCCATTTTTGTAAGGAAACAAGTGGAACAACCCTAGGGGTGTTAGTATGCAAGTGTATATGATTGCATGCATAATTTTGTCTTGAATTAGGGTTTTCTAACATTGGTTTTAGTCTTGCCATACACACCCTAATTACTAACAATATATGAGAGCAATAAAAGTGCAGAAATGTAAAGTCTTACGCTATTACAATATTTAGGGGGGTGGGGTGTACAAATTTATGAATGGGGATTGAAAATTAAATCCTAAGTTACTATTACAATCATATTGAAATGGATAAGAATGTACAAGAAATGTAAAAACGCTTATTTATTTAAGAAAAGAAATAAGTTTTGTTTAAGAAAATATTTTTGTCTTTTTATGTTTAAAGAAATAAAATATGATATATGAATATGAAATATTTTTGGTGTTTTTTTTATTAATGAAAAATAAAAGTGATGGCAAAGATAATAAAAGAAAGAAAACATAATCAGCGCAAATGCTGAAACAGGAGAGGTCAGAAGCTCTGACTCTGACGTGCTGCACGAATAGAAACAATGTTAGTAGAAATATGGAAGCTCAGAAGTTATGGATCTTCTGAGAACTCAGAAGTTTTCAGAAGTTCTGATGCAACTGACAGAACTTCGTCTCCCTTCTCCATGCTGGTCAGAATATCTGCAACTTGGTCATTTCTTAACAGAATAGAAGTTTCACACATAACAATTATGACAAGTTTCATGATGTTTCAGAAGCAAGAATTTTGAGAAATATAAATCAGAAGCAAACATGAATTTGTTAATCCTAATTCTGAGTTCTAATTTCTTTATGAAACTCTGAACTAGAATTCTCTCTATTTAGGCAGGAAGATGCATGAAATCTCAGAATATGTACTTCATCAGAATCAGAATATCTACATTGTGTTAAATGTGCAAAATCTGACAATGCCTAAATAATATGATGAGAGTTAGAAGAAACTTACCTTGCAGCTGGAAAATACTCTGGGAGCTGGAACCTGGTTCTGACTACTTGTGTTGTTCTGAACAGCTTCCTCACATGTTCAGGAGGCTGAAACTTTCAACTTGAGCTGTAAAAGATTAGAAAATCCTGGACCAACAGAGGAGTGAAGTTCAGACCCTTTGAGGTGGATCTTGGTGGAGAATGTGTTACTGTTTGACTACAGAATTTTGGATGGATTTTGAGTGGATATCAGAAATTGTATGGGTGGTTTTGGTCAAGAAACAACTTGAGGAAAAATAGAGTTTTAATGCAAGAATCAAATGCTAAGGTTTTGTATTTTTGTGTTTGCAATCTTTTTGGACTCTTGGAATTTTTGCTGGGTTTCAAGGCTTTTCTTTTCTCAAATTTTTCCACACCTATTTCTCAAATTTTCTGACCTCTTCTCAATGGCCAATGGAGTTCTATTTATAGGCAAAGGTTTTGTAGTTTGGAGATGTCAAGTGGCACCAACGTCATACGCTAGACGCTGACTTACTCTTAAAGTAAGCTTAAACAAACGTGGTTCAATGCACCAAGTAGGATAGTTAGCAGCGCCTAAGCTGGATTTGTCAGCATGAATTAAGGAAAAGTAGAAGCAGCGCATGGGCTTAGAATACTTTTGCATAAAAGTTTGTCTTCCCAAGGAATTAGGGGTACACGTGGGGGAAATCCTTCGGATAACAACTCAAAAGTGGTTGTGAGCATTAAATGATGATGAGATTTGTTAAATCAGAAATCCTGTCATGTGAAACTCTGCATCCTTGCTTAACTCTGGATTTGAAGTTCTGCTTCAGCATAGCATCCAGTCTTCTGATCCTCTTATCTTCTGGCTCCAGCATGTTCTGAAGGAGCATTCAGACTTTCTAGAAAGCTTGCAGCATACTTCTTAACCCTCTTTGAATTACCCTGGCAAACTCTGACTGGACTTTTGTGAAAACTTGCCCAGAAGTTCTGACCAAACTTTATTTTGAGAATATCCAGAATTTGCTGGGCGTTATGGTGATAATCTGGTCAGAAGTTCTGAAATTGTCATATTTCTTAAAAACTTAGAAAAATTTCTAAGTATTTAGAATTTGACTTTTCCAAAGTAAAATTTGACTTTTGAAATTCTTGATGAAACAAACTTCATATTCCAACATGTCTTCATGAAATATGATTTTTGAGATTTGATTTTAATCCAAAAGTCAAAGTTAGACTTCCCAGTGTGCAAATGACCATTTTGCCCTTGTGAATGACTTGCTTGGAAGATTTGTAATTCAAAGCTTGAAATTGGACGAGAACAAACCTGAGGGTTCAGGGTGATCCTTTGAGAAATGAGAGGGCAAATTTTTGGGTGCAACAGCTGCCCCTGTTCAATCTTCTTACACCTGAAGAGTTAGATTGGTAAATCTGCCATTCGTGACTTGAAGGAGGAAGATGATTGAACACTAGAGTGCCCAGAAAATTTGCACTCGAAGATGTGTTAGTTGAATATGTAAGGAATGAACTTAAAGATGCCATTTGGAGAGATAATGGATAGTTGTTGGAGATGGGCTTAAATATGCCATCCAGAAATGATTGCTGGTAGGAATAGAAGAAATGTCAGAATAAATCCCTCATTGATTTATGCTGGAATAGTGGATGTGTTGGATTGAGTATCAGGATAATATCCATAAATGGATTGTATCTAACTCGTATCAGAGAGTTGAATCTGAATGAGTATCAGGATGTCATCCATGTCTGGAGCGTATCTGAACTATATCTAAAAACTCAGCAGGATGATGAAGGAATCTTGGACGATTACTACCTCAACAAGATGATGAAGGAATCTTGGATGATTACTACCTCAGCAGGATGATGAAGGAATCTTGGATGATTACTATCTCAGTAGAATGATGAAGGAATCCTGGATGATTACTACCTCAACAGAATGGTGAAGGAATCTAGGATGATTACTATCTCAGCGGGATGATGAAGGAATCTTGGACAATTACTACCTCAGCAGAATGATGAAGGAATCTTGGATGATTACTACCTCAGCAGGGTGATGAAGGAATCTTGAGACGACTACTACCTCAGCAGAATGATGAAGGAACCTTGGATGATTACTACCTTAGCAGGGTGATGAAGGAATCTTGGACGATTACTACATCATCAGGATGATGAAGGAATCAGACGATTACTACCTCAGCAGGATGATGGAGGAATCTTGAGACGACTACTACCTTAGCAAGGTGATGAAGGAATTTTGAGACGACTACTACCTTAGTAGAATAATGAAGGAATCTTGGACGATTACTACCTCAACAGAATGATGAAGGAATTTTGGATAATTACTACCTCAGCAGGATGATGAAGGAATCAGATGATTACTACCTCAGAAGAATGATGAAGGAATCTTGAGACGACTACTACCTCAGCAGGATGATGAAGGAATCTTGGACGATTACTACCTCAACAGGGTGATGAAGGAATCTTGAGACGACTACTACCCCAGCAGGATGATGAAGGAATCTTGGACGATTACTACCTCAGTAGAATGATGAAGGAATCTTGGACGATTACTACCTCAACAGGGTGATGAAGGAATGTTGAGACGACTACTACCTCAGCAGAATGATGAAGGAATCTTGGACGATTACTACCTCAGCAGAATGATGAAGGAATCTTGGACGATTACTACCTAAGCAGGGTGATGAAGAAATCTTGAGAAGACTACTACCTCAGCAGAATGATAAAGGAATCTTGGACGATTACTACCTCAGCAGAATGATGAAGGAATCTTGGACGATTACTACCTCAGCATGGTGTTGAAGGAATCTTGAGACGATTACTACCTCAGCAGAATGATGAAGGAATCTTGGACGATTACTACTCCAAAAGATGATAACCTTTATTTGTCAATCGATCTTTCCTGATAAGGTAAAGAGTTATTTGTATGCAATGTCATGATGTATTCATTGTGTAATGATGTTCTCAAAATAAATGAGATTTGTGTTATATTTATTTTGTATGCATTTTCTATGAATGTTGTTGAAATGTAATTTTGTCTTGGAGAATAAATCCTTGACAAGTGTTGGGGAGTTATTAAATCCTGGTTTGCTGTTGAAGGGTAGGTGTGTCTTCAAACTCTGCTTAGAATGTTTCCACTAAGGATTCATGTTTTATTGTTTGAGGAGAACTCCGATGGGGGATGTTGAAAGCTCTGTATAGAGTGTTGCTTCCTGCTTGGGGAAAAGAGTTCAGGAGTCTTAGTCACCCGTTGCTCTACTGGGGAGTCGAAGTTGAACTGATATCTGGTCGGGTCCAGGTTTCACAGTAACTTGCTGGGGATTGTAGTGTAGTTTACTGGGGAAGAGGAGTTGTGGTCCTTTGATTTGTAGTAGTCGGAGAGGCCACCTCAAGCTGGGGATTCCTGCCGTTTGTTGGGGAAATAAATCCTGTTTCTTAATCTGTTGGAGAGGCGAAAACTTCACTGGAAGAAATCATCGAGGATTCTTGAAGTCGACTCAGTTGGGAAGAGGTTTTCAGAGATTAAACTCTTGCTGGGGAATCATCCTATGAGAAGGATTGTTGGGGAGAGTTGTCACTGCCCCTAGTAGCGAGTGTTTGTGGCACTGCCAGGAAATGTTTGACTCTACGTAACCTTTGTTGAGATTGGCGTTCAATGCCCCAAGTAATGGAGATGGAGACCTGCCCCTGGTTATTCTGTACTTCTTGAGAGATTTCTTGGAATCTTGACAGGACGGCCCCAAGTGTGCTAGATAGTGACATGTCGTACCCCCTTGTCGATAGGAGATTTTTCATTGGAAATGTCATCCCACTTGAAGTGATTTTGTTTACTAAGAGAGCTTTCGTTCACTGGATATTCGTTGTGTGAATTTCTCCGCTGTCAAATAAATAGCCGTATGCAAACAGTGATATTCAAGTAATGCAAAGTTTATGTTTTTCTTGAAATTTTGAAAAATGTGTTTTTAGCGAGTAAAGAAATTTTGTAAGAAAAATTCAACTCTGGATTTTGAGTAAAGACTTATAGGAGTCAGGATACCTTTTGTAACAGTATGCTTTCGAACTAACCCATGCTTCAATTAGGACTTTTAAAGGGTTGTAACGTGGCTTGGTTCATGGTTTAAGAAACAAAGAATAAAGGCTCAAAGTATATTTGTACCCACCCGCTCTTCGTGACGTTATTCGATCCTAAATTCAGTTAATTGTGCGTTTGAACTCCAATTGAGTCTGGAAAGACATTTTGGTGATGGTTCAGACAGATTAAGTTTTTCGGAAGCAGTCATTTCTTGCAACATTTTTTTTTCATGTTGTTGAGGATTTGTAGTGACCTCTTTTTACTTGATTTGTTATCCCTAATTTTTGCCTGATTGTTCTTGTTTTGAGATTACAGTCAGCGGGATGCCCCAATTTTCTCTAAGTCTCTTTTGTAGGTTTTGACTTAGTGGGCTTTTCTTTTTGAGAGATAATGACCGCCTATGTGGTAGGGAACCATCACTATCTCTTGATCCTAGGGGAATGTTTTTTATGCCATTCGTTGCATTACGAGATGAGAGTTTACGGCTTAAAGCGTGTTTGAATTAACTGAGATACTACCCTGCCCTAGGTTTTGATTAAAGGTTTCAATTTGTGTTAAAAGGAAAACTTCTACTTCTTTGGATCAAAGGGGTTGACTAGGGATTATCTTCCTTATAACTCCAGTGTTTAGGATTTGAAAGAACGCCTGTACATCGTCAGCAAGGTCTGTCCAAAAGCATATTGTATGAGATTATGGCATCATTTTCGTCATCCTCCCTCTAAAGGCTTGTAACTTTTAGCAAGAGTTGAATGTCATAATGAGAGTAAAAGGCATAGTTTAAATGAAATGAAAATGGATTAATTAATTTGAGACAAACATATGCAATGCATTAATGAAACAGAGTTTGAAATTAATAGATAATTGTTTGAATAACAAAAGGAATTTCAACTTGAAAATTAAAACGAAACAAAAGCCTCCTTTTTTGAATTTTCACTTCAGTTGGCGAGCCTTTGAGGGACGGAAGAAGAACTCAATCTGGCCGTCTTGTGTGAACTCAAGCATTCCTCTATCAATCAAGTCTTGGATCTTATTTTTCAAAGCCCAACAATCATTCGTATCATGCCCAAGATTATTGGAGTGGTATGCACATAATGCATTGGGATGATAGTTAGGAGAAGAGGTATTGGGATTCCGAGGAGGATACCTTAATGTGACCAAATTCAAGTTCAGCAGGTGCTATAAGACCTGCGATATAGGCATGTCGAGTTTGGTGAACTACCTAACGGCTGGGACCTGTTTAATTTGGTTACCCTGTCCTTGTTGACGAGGTGGTTGCTGGGTTTGTGACACGGAAGCAAATTGGGGAGGTCTTCTCTCGGCTTCTTGTCTCATGGGAGGCTGAATGATGACTTGATCCCCAATCCTAGATGTTTACTCCATTTGGTTACATCCATCCCGACGAAGCTTGTTGATGAGGACTCCCAGCTCTTCTTATCCTTGGGCCAGATTTTGGATAAGAGCCATCTGGCCCACTAGGTGTCCCATCATTTGGACTTTCATTGTTTCCATTTCAGTTTGTAGCCTTTCCAACTGATCATCCTTGGTTCCCTCTGGATTCCCCATTGTGAGGAGAGCCTCCACCTCTTCTTGCCCCTTGGATAGGTTCAAGAACATCTCTTGAAGTTGAGCGTTTTGAGCCTGGATGCCTTTCACCGTTTGTTCCATATCCATCTTACTGAAATAAACATTAGGAAGATAAGGACACCTGTATGGGAGAAACCTGTCATGATTTTATGCATGATATGTGGATGCATGTTTTCAAGGATCTCGCGGGGTTAGTAGTCATTTACAGTTTCAGATTTGGAGAACTTTTTATCAGTGGATGTCCTTCCACGAGAATTAAGCTCACCATGTCAAGTGGCTTGTAGCCTTTGACTCCGGTTTGTGGTACTTGATTTTTGGCGGAGTTTGGTTAGAGGAAAATAAATCTTCTTGCCCCTTGATAGACGTATGGTTCAATGTGACCCTGAATTATAGGCCCTCGAGATCCTTGAAACGGCTATTGAAATGCTACGGTATGATGTTATGTACAAATATGCGAGGTAAGCAAGTTTATATATAAATAATCATATTCAGACAAAGTAGACAAGTCCTTAGGCTTAGGCTTTCATGGAGTTTGTAGGTAAGTACCCTCTTGAAGTTTAGTTGGATCAACCTGTCCTAGTTAATAGTAACCGGGTTCTAGGGGATCTCAATATCACTGACCTTTCCCACAAGTTTCGTTTGGTAGGCAATTGACTCGCAACCGAACAAAACTCAGGAGTCAAGTCTCAATGAGTGTAGCATCGAGTATCAACCAATTTACAGCTTTACACCGAAACCGGCTGTCTCACTACTTCCTAATGGCTAAGTTGGTCAAGTAAGGTTCTAAGGTCAGTTGATGCTTCACGGAACCGCGCGGCGGCCCCGTACTCTCCTTGATTCGACTCAAGGGTTACCAGTACCAACCAAAGTGCCACATCAACGTAGCTACTATTTCAACCGTGTCGGTATACGCCGCACAGTTCCCTCACAGTCTATTGCTACTTACCTAAAAGGTGTCCCCAAATCCAGGTGTAGGATTTAAAACAAACCCAAACAAGGAACCAAAATGTAAAGCATACAAATCAAACAAAGAAAGCAAGTAAATGTGATTTAACCCTTAGGTAACCCCACTTTTAGAAAATCCCCAACAGAGTCGCCAGTTCTATGATACAATGGGAGAACTGACTTTGGGTTTTGCGTTTGTGTTCGCAAATGTTGCGGTTTAGCAAGAGTCGCCACCGACTTTTCTTTTATCCAAAAGGAAAGGTGAAAAAGCACAGGAAAGACCTTTCGAGATGTTTTCTTGAGTTCGGGGGGTAGATTATGAAAAGGGAAGGTATTAGCACCCTTTCCATCCATGTTTTTCCATGGGCTCTTAGTTACTCGCTAGATCACTTGCTTTTGTTTGAAATTGTGCTTTATGTGGTTTTTGAAAATATTTTGAAAAGGCGCCATTGTTTAGGAAAACTTTCTAACAGTTCTCGTTCGTAAGAACGTATATAAAGTGTTGAGCTTTTGAAAATGTTTCAAGTTTGGAAGATGTTTTGAAAGTGTTTTTAAAAGTGTTGGTGTTTGTTTTGAAAATAGCATGGATGTTTTTGTTTTGAAATTGAGCAAGTAATTAAGAGCAATCTACCTACTCAAAAGGTCTTAGATATTATTTTCCTCCTCCTTTAGATGTTGCTATCTTACCATTGATTTGGCAAGAAGCCCCATCGTTGGATGTGAAGGGACGAGCGTTGGGTCATCGTATGACCATGATAGCAGTATTGTGAGATGACATAGCATTTTTATTTTAGGGACTAAGATCATTTCGAAAGGCAACTTTGATAGCGTCATCGAGGGACTATGATCTTGTATTTTTGATTTGTTTATGCTAAGACATCCCACATGCATAACATGGCCATTTTTGTAAGGCAACAAGTGGAATAACCCTAGGGGTGTTAGTGTGCAAGTGTATTTGATTGCATGCATAATTTCGTCTTGAATTAGGGTTTTCTAACATTGGTTTTAGTCTTTCCATACACACCCTAATTACTAACAATATATGAGAGCAATAAAAGTGCAGAAATGTAAAGTCCTACGCTATTACAATATTTAGGGGGATGGGGCGTACAAATTTATGAATGGGGATTGAAAATTAAATCCTAAGTTACTATTACAACCATATTGAAATGGATAAGAATGTACAAGAAATGTAAAAACGCTTATTTATTTAAGAAAAGGAATAAGTTTTGTTTAAGAAAATATTTTTGTCTTTTTATGTTTAAAGAAATAAAATATGATATAGGAATATGAAATATTTTTGCTGTTTTTTTTTATTAATGAAAAATAAAAGTGATGGCAAAGATAATAAAAGAAAGAAAACAGAATCAACGCAAATGCTGAAACAGGAGAGGTCAGAAGCTCTGACTCTGACGTGTTGCACGAATAGAAACAATGTTAGTAGAAATATGGAAGCTCAGAAGTTCTGGATCTTCTGAGAACTCAGAAGTTTTTAGAAGTTCTGATGCAACTGACAGAACTTCGTCTCCCTTCTCCATGCTGGTCAGAACATCTGCAACTTAGTCATTTCTTAACAGAACAGAAGTTGCACACATAACAATTATGACAAGTTTCATGATGTTTCAGAAGCAAGAAATATCAAAAATATAAATCAGAAGCAAACATGAATTTGTTAATCCTAATTCTGAGTTCTAATTTCTTTATGAAACTCTGAACTGGAATTCCCTCTATTTAGGCAGGCAGATGCATGAAATCTCAGATATGTACATCATCAGAATTAGAATATCTACATTGTGTTAAATATGAAAAATCTGACAATGCCTAAATAATATGATGAGAGTTAGCAGAAACTTACCTTGCAGCTGGAAAATACTCTGGGAGCTGGAACCTGGTTCTGAATACTTGTGGTGTTCTGAACAACTTCCTCACGTGTTCAGCAGGCTGAAACTTTCAACTTGAGCTGTAAAAGATTAGAAAAACCTGGAACAACCAAGGAGTAAAGTTCTGACCCTTTGAGGTGGATCTTGGTGGAGAATGTGTTACTGTTTGACTATAGAATTTTGGATGGCTTTTGAGTGGATATCAGAAACTATATGGGTGGTTTTGGTCAAGAAACAACTTGAGGAAAATAGAGTTTTAATGCAAGAATCAAATGCTAAGGTTTTTTATTTTTGTGTTTGCAATCTTTTTGTACTCTTGGAATTTTTGCAGGGTTTCAAGGCTTTTCTTTTCTCAAATTTTTCCACACCTCTTTCTCAAATTTTCCGACCTCTTCTCAATGGCCAATGGAGTTCTATTTATAGGCAAAGGTTTTGTAGTTTGGAGATGTCAAGTGGCACCAACGTCATACGCTAGACGCTGACTTACTCTTGAAGTAAGCTTAAACAAACGTGGTTCAATGCACCAAGTAGGATAGTTAGCAGCGCCTAAGCTGGATTTGTCAGCATGAATTAAGGAAAAGTAGAAGCAGTGCATGGGCTTAACATACTTTTGCACAAAAGTTTGTCTTCCCAAGGCAGTAGGGGTACACGTGGAGGAAATCCTTTGGATAACAACTCAAAAGTGGTTGTGAGCATTAAATGATGATAAGATTTGTCAAATAAGAAATCTTGCCATGTGAAACTAATCATCCTTGCTTAACTCTGGATTAGAAGTTCTGCTTCAGCGTAGCATCCAGTCTTCTGATCCTCTTATCTTCTGGCTCCAACATGTTCTGAAGGAGCTTTCAGACTTTCTAGAAAGCTTGCAACATGCTTCTTAACCTTCTTTGAATTACCCTGGCAAACTCTGACTGAACTTTTGTGAAAACTTGCCCAGAAGTTCTGACCAAACTCTGTCTTAAGAATATCAAGAATTTGCTGAGCGTTATGGTGATAATTTGGTCAGAAGTTCTGAAATTGTCATATTTCTTAAACACATAAAAAAATTTCTAAGTATTTAGAATTTGACTTTTCCAAAGTAAAATTTTACTTTTGAAATTCTTGATGAAACAAACTTCATATTCCAACATGTCTTGATGAAATATGATTTTTGAGATTTGATTTTGAACCAAAAGTAAAAGTTAGACTTCTCAGTGTGCAAATGACCATTTTGCCCTTGTGAATGACTTGCTTGGAAGATTTGTAATTCAAAGCTTGAAATTAGACGTGAACAAACCTGATGGTTCAGGGTTATCCTTTGAGAAATGAGAGGGAAAATTTTGGGGTGCAACAACTTCCCCTGTTCAATCTTCTTATACCTGAAGAGTTAGATTCGTAAATCTACCATTCGTGACTTGAAGGTGGAAGATGATTGAACACTAGAGTGCCCAGAAAATTTGCACTCGAAGATGTGTTAGTTGATTATGTAAGGAATGGGCTTAAAGATGCCATTTGGAGAGATAATGGATAGTCGTTGGAGATGGGCTTAAAGATGTCATCCATAAATGATTGATGGTAGGAATAAAAGAAGTGTCAGAATAAATCTCTGGTTGATTTATGCTGGAATAATGGATGTGTTGGATTGAGTATCAGGATAATATCCATAAATGGATTGTATCTAACTCGTATCTGAGAGCTGAATCTGAATGAGTATTAGGATGGCATCCGTGTCTGGAGCGTATCTGAACTGTATCTAAAAACTCAACAGGATGATGAAGGAATCTTGGACGATTACTACCTCAGCAGGATGATGAAGGAATCTTGGATGATTACTACCTCAGCGGGATGATGAAGGAATCTTGGATGATTACTACCTCAGTAGAATGATGAAGGAATCTTGGATGATTACTACCTCAACAGAATTATGTAGGAATCTTGGATGATTACTACCTCAGCAGGATGATGAAGGAATCTTGGATGATTACTACCTCAGCAGAATAATGAAGGAATATTGGACGATTACTACCTTAGCAAGGTGATGAAGGAATCTTGAGACGACTACTACCTCAGTAGAATGATGAAGGAATCTTGGACGATTACTACCTCAGCAGGGTGATGAAGGAATCTTGGACGATTACTACCTCAGCAGGATGATGAAGGAATCAGACGATTACTACCTCAGCAGGATGATGAAGGAATCTTGTGACGACTACTACCTCAGCAGGGTGATGAAGGAATCTTGAGATGACTACTATCTCAGGAGAATGATGAAGGAATCTTGGACGATTACTACCTCAGCAGGGTGATGAATGAATCTTGGACGATTACTACCTCAGTAGGATAATGAAGGAATCAGACGATTACTACCTCAACAGAATGATGAAGGAATCTTGAGACGACTACTACCTTAGCAGGGTGATGAAGAAATCTTGAGACGACTACTACCTCAGCAGAATGATGAAGGAATCTTGGACGATTACTACCTCAGCAAAATGATGAAGGAATCTTGGACGATTACTACCTCAGCATGATGATGAAGGAATCAGACGATTACTACCTTAGCAGAATGAAGAAGGAATCTTAGACAATTACTACCTCAGCAGGGTGATGAAGGAATCTTGAGACGACTACTACCTCAACATGATCATGAAGGAATCTTTGACGATTACGACCTCAGCAGGGTGATGAAGGAATATTGAGACGACTACTACCTCAGCAGGATGATGAAGGAATCTTGGACGACTACTACCTCAGCAGAATGATGAAGGAATCTTTGATGATTACTACCTCAGCAGGGTGATGAAGAAATCTTGAGACGACTACTACCTCAGCAGAATGATGAAGGAATCTTGGACGATTACTACCTCAGCAAAATGATGAAGGAATCTTCGATGATTACTACCTCAGCAGGGTGATGAAGGAATCTTGAGACGATTACTACCTTAGTAGAATGATGAAGGAATCTTGGACGATTACTACTCCAAAAGATGATAACCTTTATCTGTCGATCGATCTTTCCTGAAAAGGTAAAGAGTTAGTTGTATGCAATGTCAGGATGTATACATTGTGTAATGATGTTCTCAAAATAAATGAGATTTGTGTTATATGTATTTTGTATGCATTTGCTATGAATGTTGTTGAAATGTAATTTTATCTTCGAGAATAAATCCTTGACAAGTGTTGGGGAGTTATTAAATCCTAGTTTACTGTTGAATTGTAGGTGTGTCTTCAAACTCTGCTTAGAATGTTTCCACTGAGGATTCCTGTTTTATTGTTTGAGGAGAACTCCGATGGGGGATGTTGAAAGCTCTGTATAGAGTGTTGATTCCTGCTTCCGGAAAAGAGTTCAGGAGTCTTAGTCGTCCGTTGCTCTACTGAGGAGTCGAAGTTGAACTGATATCTGGTCGGCTCTAGGCTTCACAGTAACTTGCTGGGGTTTGTAGAGTATTCTACTAGGGAAGAGGAGTTGTGGTCCTTTGATTTGTAGTAGTCGGAGAGGCCACCTCAAGCTGGGGCATCCTGCCGTTTGTTGGGGAAATAAACCCTGTTGCTTAATCTGTTGGAGAGGCGGCGACTTCACTGGAAGAAATCCTCAAGGATTCTTGAAGTCGACTCAGTTGGGAAGAGGTTTTCAGAGATTTAAAATCTGGCTGGGAAATCATCCTACGAGAAGGATTGTTGGGGAGATTTGTCACTACCCCTAGTAGCGTGTGTTTGTGGAACTGCCAGGAAATGTATGAGTGTACGTAACCCTTTGCTTAGATTGGCATTCAATGCCCCAAGTAATGGAGATGGAGATATGCCCTCGGTTATTCAGCATTTCTTGAGAGAATTCTAGGAATCTTGATTGGACTTCCCCCGGTGTGCTGGATAGTGACATGTCATGCCCCTTGTCAATAGGAGATTTGTCATTGGAAATTTCATCCCACTTGAAGTGATTTTGTTCACTAAGAGAGCTTTCGTTCACTGGATGAACGAAAACTCTCTCAGTGAACAAAATCACTTCAAGTGGGATGACATTTCCAATGACAAATATCCTATCAACAAGGGGCATGACATGTCACTATCCAACACACCTTGGGCAGTCCAATCAAGATTCCTAGAATTCTCTCAAGAAATGTTGAATAACCGAGGGCAGGTCTCCATCTCCATCACTTGGGGCATTGAATGCGAATCCCGACAAAGGGTTACGTACAGTCAAACATTTCCTGGCAGTGCCACAAACACTTGCTACTAGGGGCAATGACAAATCTCCCCGGAATCCTTCTCGTAAGATGATTCCCCAGCCAGATTTTAAATCTCTGAAGACCTCTTCCCAATTGAGTCGACTACAAGAATCCTCGAGGATTTCTGCCAGTGAAGTCACCGCCTCTCCAACAGACTAAGCAACAGGGTTTATTTCCCCAACAAACGGCAGGATGCCCCAGCTTGAGGTGGCCTCTCTGAATACAACAAATCAAAGGACCACAACTCCTCTTCCCCAGTAGACTACTCTACAATCCCCAGCAAGTTACTATGAAGCCTGGAGCTGACCAGATACCAGTTCAACTTCGTCCATCAAGAAATAACTCCTAGTAGAGCAACGGACAACCGAGACTCGTGATCTCTTTTCCCCAAGAAGGAATCAACACTCTCTAACAGATTATTCTCAAACAAAGTCAATATTCCCTAGCGGAGTTCTCCTCAACAGAAACATTCTAGGTAAAGTTTGAAGACACACCTACTCTTCAACGGTAGTCCGGGATTTAATGACTCCCCACCACTTGTCAAGGACTTATTTTCCAAGACAAAATTACATTTCAATAACATTCATAGCATATGCATACAAAATACATATAACACAAATCTCATTTATTTTGAGAACATCATTACGCAATGCATACATCATGACATTGCATACAACTAACTCTTTACCTTTTTAGGAAAGATCAATCAACAGATAAAGTTCATCATTCTTTTGAGGTAGCAGTCGTCCAAGATTCCTTTATCATCCTGCTGAGGTAGTAATCATCCAAGATTCCTTCATCATTCTCTTGAGGTAGTAGTCATCCAGGATTCCTTCATCATCATTCTCTTGAGGTATTAGTCGTCCAAGATTCCTTCATCATCCTGCTGAGGTAGTAATCCTCCAAGATTCCTTCATCATGCTACTGAGGTAGTAATCTTCCACGATTCTTTCATCATTTTTTTGAGGTAGCAGTTGTCCAAGATTCCTTCATCACCCTGTTGAGGTAGTAATCGTCCAAGATTCCTTCATCATTCTCTTGAGGTAGCAGTCGTCCAAGATTCCTTCATCATCCTACTGAGGTAGTAATCGTCCAAGATTCCTTTATCATCCTACTGAGGTAGTAATCGTCCAAGATTCCTTTATCATTCTTTTGAGGTAGCAGTCGTCCAAGATTCCTTCATCACCCTGCTGAGGTAGTAATCGTCCAAGTTTCCTTCACCATTCTTTTGAGGTAGCAGTCATCCAAGATTCCTTCATCACCCTATTGAGGCACTAATCGTCCTAGATTCCTTCATCATCCTGCTGAGGTAGTAATCTTCAAAGATTCCTTCATCATTCTATTGAGGTAGTAATCGTCCCATATTCCTTCATCATCCTGCTGAGGTAGTAATCGTCCAAGATTCCTTCATATTTCTTTTGAGGTACTAGTCATCCAAGATTCTTTCATCATCCTGCTGAGGTAGTAATCGTCTAAGATTCCTTCATCATCCTGCTGAGGTAGTAATCGTCCAAGATTCCTCCATCATCCTGCTGAGGTAGTAATCATCCAAGATTCCTTCATCGCCCTGCTGAGGTAGTAATCGTTCAAGATTCCTTCATCATCTTTTTGGAGTAGCAATCATATCAGATCCCTTCATAACAAAAGACATCCTCTAAGAAACAGTCTAGATACGATCCAGATATGGATGCCATTATGACGCTCATTCAGTACATCTTTCAGATACGAGTCATACACAATTCATTTATGAATATTATTCTGATTCTTCTCTAGACCACTACTGGTTCAATTTAAATCTCTCAACAGTTTATCCTGATTCATTCCTGCAGACATATTCTATGGTTAAGATAAGTCGCTCCAAGATTTATTCTGATTCTTCTCTAGACCACTGTTGGTTCAGTTTAAATCTCTCAACGGTTTATCCTGATTCTTTCCTGCAAACATCTTCTCTAGTTCAGATAAGTCGTCCCAAGATTTATTCTGATTCTTTTCCAATTGAAGTCAAGTTTATACTTAGTCTAATTTCCGTCAACAATCACCTTCAGATGGCATCTAGTAAGCCCATTCCCTACACAATCAATCATGACATCATCAAGTGTAAATTTCCGAGCACTCTAGTGTTCAATCGTCTCCCATCTTCAAGTCACGAATGGCAGATTCTCCTATCTAACTCTTCAAGCGTAAGAAGATTGAACAGGGGCAGCTGTTGTACCCCAAAATTTTCCCTCTCATTTCTCAAAGGATCACCCTGGACCCTCAGGTTTGCTTCCATCCAATTCCAAGCCTTGGATTACGAATTTTCCAAGAAAGTCATTCACAAGGACAAAATGGTCATTTGCATACTGAAAAGTCAAAACTTTGACTTTTGGATCAAAGTCAAGTTTCAAGAGTCATATTTCATCAAGACATGTTGAAACATGAGGTTTGTTTCATCAATAAATTCAAAAGTCAAAATTACTTTGGAAAATTCAAAATTCTAAATACTTAGAATTTTTCTAAGTGTTTAAGAAATGTGACAAATTCAGAACTTCTGGCCAGATTTCCACCATGATGCAAGCTATTTCTGAAAGAACTTCTAACACAGGAGTTTTAGATCTCCATGAGACCCAAAATATTGCAGAACAGAACTTCTTCTAGAAGTGTTGGGATTTCAAGTTGTATGTCTTTAAAGACACGTCTCTGAAACTTAGGCACTTAGTAAATTCTGAGCATTTTCAAGTCAGAAGCTGTCTACAACTTCTGGGCTAGTTTTCACGTAGGTTCAGTCAGAAGTTGCAAGAGTAATTCAAATAGGACTTACAAAGGATGTCATAAGCTTTCTGGAAAGTCTGAGAACTCGCTCAGAACATGCTGGAGCAAAGAGATTAAAGGATCAGAAGTTGGATGTTGGTTCTAAGTTGCTTTGATGCTGAACTTCTGACCCAAAATTAAGCTATGATGCATAATCTCACATTGCAGGATTTCTAGTTTGATAAATCTCATCATCATTTAATGCTCACAACCACTTTTGAGTTTTTATCCAAAGGATTTCCCCAGTGTGGCATAAAAGCACATTGTTGTCCTCGAAAAAGCAAACTTTTGTACAAGAGTATGCCGGGCCATGCTTTGTTTTTGCTTCTGAAGGTAATTTTCCTTAATTCCTGTTGACAAATCCGGCTTAGGCACGGCTAAAAGCTTCCAACCACCATACTTTCTTCAAGAACAAGCCAGCACGCTAGAATGATGTTGGCACTTTTGACTTTTCCAAGCTGTAAATTTCTTGCCTATAAACTGAACTTCATTTGCAACTGCGAAGGGGGCCGGTCGGAAAAAACGAAAAGAAAAAGCTTTGAAACCTTGCTAAAAATTCCAGGAATCCGAAACTGCAAACACAAATACAAAACCTGCTAGTTTTTTATTCTTGTATTCAAAATCCAACTTCCCTCAAGTGTTTCTTGACCAAATCATCCATACAACTTCTAAATTTTCCAGCCATTCGTAATCCAAGTCAAATGTTGTTCCAGCCTGCTGAGCACGTGAGGAAGTTGATCAGAATATTACAAGCAGTCAGAATCAGGCTCCAGCTCACATAACATTTTCCAGCTGCAAGGTAAGCTTCTGCAGACCCTCATCATATTACTTATGCATTGTTAGATTTTCATGTTCAAAATACAATGTAGACATCCTGATTCTGATGCTGTGCATATTCTAAAGTTTCCTGTATTTGTCTGCCTAAGTAGAGAGAACATCAGTTCAGAACTTCTTAAGGAAACTAGGCTTAGCAAAACTCATACTTGCTCCTGATGTACAGTTCTGATACTTTATATTTCTGAAACCATGATGGAACCTGCCATAACTGCTATGTGTGCATTTTTTGTTTTGTTGAGAAATGACTAAGCTGCAGATGCTCTGACTGGAGTGGAGAAAGAGATACAATTTATCATCAGAGTTTACTTTATGATACATGTTTATTCATTTTCTTCTAATACCGGATGTACAGCCACCCCAGTGGTAGAAAGCACGATACTCCTAGATCAGAACTTCTAGCCAACCTTACCCAACAACATTATCACCTCATTCTCTCAAATGGCTAGAACTTCTGACTTGCCAGTGATATATGAACTTTTAGGTTCCCAACTACACTACAACTTCTGAACCCCTTCAACAATCAGAACTTCTAGGTTTTCCTTTATTCCCAGCAACCTCAGAACTTGGTGTACCCAGGCCCAGAACTTCTGACCCTCTACTTTCCTACAAACATTTTCTCTTTTGCAGCGTATTAGAGTCAGAACTTCTGATTCCTTCTCGTTTCAGCAATGTGCTGATTCTGACTCCTTTTTCTCTTATTTATCTTATTTTAGCTTTTAATAACCAAAAACACCAAAAATATTTCTTATTCACATGTTTTACTTCTTTTAGAACAAAAAGATCAAAAATATTTTCTTAAGCAAACTTATTTTCTTCTCTTCACAAAAACAAAACAAACCCATTTTACATTTCTTGTACATTATTTCAATATGGTTGTAATAGATAATTAGGACTTTAATTTCTTGCAGTCCCCATTTGTAAATTTATACACCCCATCCCCTTAATGATGTAATAGTGTAGGACTTTACTTTTACGCACTTTTATTGCTTTCATATATTGTTAGTAATTAGGGTGTGTATGGCAAGACATGAAATCGACAAGTAGACAACCTAAAAATCAAAGACTAAATGCATGCAATCGAACACACTATTCACACATGCACCCTTAGGGTAATTCCGTTTTGTTGCCTATCAGAAAATAGTCATGTTCTCCAAACATGGGCGTTTTAGCAAAGAACCTCGATAAAAGATCGTAGTCCCTCGATGACCCTTGATGTTGCCTTCGGTAAATGATCTAGTCCCTGAATGACATTGCTAAAACATCCCATAGGTTTCCTTCTATGACTATACAAACGTCCCGCGCCCGTCCCTTCACATCCAACGGTGGGGCTTCTTACCAAATCAATGGTAAGATAATAACATCTAAAGGAGGAGGAAAAGAACATTTAAGACCTTCTGAGTAGGTAGATCACTCCTACACCTCTCGCTTGCTCACAAAAAAAAATTTATACACCAACACCTCTTTGAAACATTTTCGAAAGAGAACACTTTGTACGCGTTCTTATAGAAACGAGAGCCATTACAAAAACATCTTTTCAAAATCACTTTCAAAAAACACATTCCACAAACACCTCTTTAACTATTTTCGAAACAACACTTTGTACGCTTTCTTATAGAAATGAGAACCATTACAAATACATTTTCAAAATAATTTCAAAACCCACACCATAAGCACACATTCAAACAAAAGAAAGTGATCTAGCAAGCAACTAAGAGCCCGTAGATAACTACAGATGAAAAGGGTGCTAATACCTTCCCTTTTCATAATCTACCCCCCGAACTCAAGAAAACATCTCAAAGGTCTTTCCTGTTCTTTTCAGCCTTTCCTTTTGGATAAAAGAAAAGTCGGTGGTGACTCTTGCTAACCACAACATTTGTGATAAAACGCAAAACGACCTAGTCAGTTCTCCCACCGCGTTACACTTTCTAACAATCAAAATAGTTCCAAGCCTACACCAAACTTGAATCCAAATCGTGGAAGCCCTGCTATGTTCACAAACACAATAAATAGCTCAGTTCAACAGTCCACAAGTTCAATTAGAAAAATAGTTTAGCAGCCTGCAATTTATACCAAACAAAACCTATTAAAAAAAGAATCTTGAAGAAGTCATGACCTCATGCTATACCAGTTCAGGTGCAAAGTCAATTCAGAAGAAAGACCGAAAGTATTAGTGTCCCACATTCAACAATAAAGGGGTATAAAACTTGCATCCAGTATTGCATAACAGAATTACAGATTAAATTATGAGCAAACTCATAACAGTATAACAGAATTTTGAAGCTTTCAACTAATAGTTCAAAACCAAAGGAAACCGTGTGAATAGAATAACAGAAATTCTAGCTCATAAAAATTTCATAAATAACTTTATTTAGAATGAATCCTAGCCATCCAAGCTTCTAACTGATTTTCAGATCTAACAGCTCAGAGGCATTCTTTTCCTAACAAACTAACAGAATGATAAAAACAGAAAATCCTCACCATAAAAAAGGGACTCTCTCTCTGAATCACATCTTCACCACACCTTCTTCTTCCATCGCTCTTCTTCATATTCACAAAAGAATCAATCACAAGAGATTCTCTCTGCTCCTCTCATCTTCATTCTTCAACCATTGTGAAGGACCACAAAAAAAACTCCACAAAATAATCTCAAAGAACTCTCTACTCTCTTCTCAACTAAATCATCAACACATACTCCTCCACTCTCTAAATTTCTCTTCATCTCCTTCAACAACTTCAATGAGATTCTTCATTCACTGAAGGATCACGATCCATTCTCACCTGAATTTACAACCATTCTTCAATCCGGCTGAAGAATCACCACTCCACCAATCTCAAGAAATTCTCTCTCGACTTCACTAGTCTAAATCATCCATAATTCATTTCTCCATCAATAACACTTTGGTATATTTGGCAATCATCTTCAACAATCCACACCTTGAATCATATTCTACTCTCAACAGTTTCATCAATCCGCAGCAAGAAATCGCAACCTCAACAATGTACAACTGATAGATTCGCTTAAGTATATCAGTAAAGAACAAAAAATCACGCAAAGGGAGAAGAAAAAGAGAAGAAGAGATCTTAGTGAATCATACCACGATTGAGAATAGTGAGAAGATGAAGCTCGATGTCGAAGATGTAACTGTTGAAACAAACTGAGACAAAACTCAGTGAAGAAGTTGTTGAAACGAGACCGAAATTTCGTATCAATGTTGAGGTGAGGGCGATTTCACGGATCGATAACGAAGGAGATAGTTGAACTCGATTCAAAATTATAGTTGAATCAATACTAAGACGGAACAAAGGTTCAAATTACGCTAGAGACGAGGAGAGATGGTGGCTAAATGAGTCAAACAATGGCGGCGATCGGTGGTTCTGGATCGCAAAGGTTCTACCGCCGCAGACGTTTTCTTTGAGAGATGTAAATTGAGGAAGCTGAAGAGTCTCAATTCAGCTCAACCCTAATCCTCTTTAAACTCACCGTTCCATCACAAGGCATTGGTTATTTTTCATTTTATTAATTAAGTACATAAAGATTAATTGGATATTGTTTCTGATGAATGGATTGGACTAAACGGTACCATTTACTTGAGCCCAATGGCGTTTTTGGTGAGCTGAAGCATGATGCACAAAAAAGCTGGATTCTGATCTCTATTCTAGATGGACCCTAGTGCCCATACTGCTACAACACCCCCTGATTCCAATTCTCACCCGTCCTATTTAGAATTTTAGAGTTTTCCTTAGATTTTCTTGCTCATTTTTTAAGTGAAAATTGGTGATTTTAAGAACTAATAAGGACAATAAAAAATATGTTGAATTTAGGACTTTCTTTTAATTTTTTCTAATTTTTTTGTTTCATGATAAAAAATAATAAAATCAAATATAAAATTGTTATATTTTTTTTATTTGGTTTTAGGAATTAAATTTCGGTTATCTGATTACTTGAGATTTGCAATTCACCTTTGCTTGTTGAGATTGGGGTCTTATGCAGGTTTATTGTGTGATGTACGGATATGCTCGAGATTTCGATTGTGATTTATTTTCACATCGATGATGCTTCGACATTTATTCTGAGCATTTGATTTCTAACACTTTTCTTTGAGTTGTGAAGCTTTCGCGAATATTGTCGGGTTTCTTTGTTTTTATACGCTTTTCTACGGATTGATATATGTTTGGTATTTTCTCTTGTTTATCTCATTTCAGCACTTTACTGCTTTCTAGATGTCCCGAGAAGTAGAAACTTTGCTGCTTTCTAGATATCATAAGAAGTAGGAAATAAAGAGTGTGCGCTCGAAGTCGCTGTTTAAAGTCCTGTAGCAGGCACCGCTTTATGCACGCTATTTGTGTTTGTTTAAAATCCTACCTTTGAAGTAGGTATTCCACATGTGTGTTTACATTTATGTCCGCATTATATTACAGATGATAAGTCCTCAAAAGGAGGTGAGCAGAGAGGGTTTGTAATCGACCCCCTTCACATTCTAGTATGTGTCATCCTTAGCTTGCGTTTTATGTCAATGTATCGGAGTCGTGCAGATCATGCTTATCTAGTCAGTCATGTGGGGTAGGGTTCACAATCAACCCCATACTTTGTCAGGAGTTCACAATGGCCATTGCTGATACTTCACTACCCTCTTGTTTGCTTCGGGTGATACGCTCCCCTTAGTTAAAGCATTGTTTTTCTTTTTTTATTTCATCTGTCTCCCGCTTGTTTGCTTCGGGTGATACGCTCCCCTTAGGTAAAGTATTTATCTTGTTTCCCTATCCCTTTGAGTCAATATGTGTTACTCATGTTTGTGTGCTTTTTCCAAAGCACTTGTTTGCTTATTTGTTTGGTATACCATGATTCCCTTAAGATCGCTCGATTAGAGTAGCTTTCGAGCTAGACATTAGGATAAGTATCCATGCATGCTAACATAGGGTAGATATTTCCCTTTTTATCCTCAACCTTAGGATTAATCATTGTATGATAACATTAGGGATATATTTAGGATAATCTCCCTTAGATGTTTTTATTTCTTTTGCATCCTTGCATTAAGACTAAAACTCTTTTTTCTTGGAAAATCATAAAACATCTAACAATTTTCAAATCCTTATTTAAGTTAAAAACATCAACCAATGAAAAAAATTTGCGCCTTCGGGCTTTTCTTCCAAAAAAATTCAAAAGAACATGTTAGTTCACTTCTGTGCTGACGTGGGACTCTCCAAAGGTCGAGCTACGACAGAAGGAGAAATTAATATTATTTATTAAAAAAATCCAAACCAATCAAAACATGTGAGCCGAACTACGACTACTCTGATTCCTTAAAAGGGATACGTAGGCATTGGGTTAGGGCCCAAATGAGCACAACTTTATTTTCCCTACATTCTTTTCTCTTTTCTATTGCATGCATTCCCTCTTTTCATTTTATTTTAGCTCTTAAGCATTAGATTTAAAACACACCCTTTGATTAGAATACCATGAGTGGATACTGTAGAGTACTACGGGCGTGTGGTGTGCTAATACCATCCCCTCTGTGTAACAGACTCCCTTATCCGATCTATTGGTTGTTTGGCCTTGATTTCACCCTTCTCAGGTTTACTCGATGTTTACCTTCCCCTTCCTGTGGAATAAAAAATGTTCGATGATGACTTCATTGATTTCATCTCGATGATATGTTCAGTCAGTTGTTTCAGCTGGCGACTTCACTGGGGATAGATTGACCTAATGTTGGTCCCTCCTAGATTTGATCCTAGCTCTTGTTTTATTTTCCTTGGGTGTTTATTTTTATGCTTTCAGTTTATTCATTTGTACATGTTTATCTGAGCATATGTTTGCATTGCATTTTACCGCTTTCCATATATTGGCGATGTTTCTGCGCTGGATCTGTTTTCACTTTGGGTGGGTGTTACAAGAGGTAAAATGCCAAATACCCCAGCCAAGTGACAACCATAAGAACCCTAGGAATAAAGTTGAACATGAACGACTAGTCTACTTTGGTTTGCTAGTGTTGTCATGTCGTCCATGCTCAGATGAGGTTACAAATGAGGTTTTATCATTTCACATAGGTGTTTCGACGATAGTGGCTTCAAGCGTACCCATGATTTTGAGTTACCATTAACTTACCCTGACCTAGTCTTTACGCGTAAGTGGGGAGGGATCATTATTACAGGTGCAGATGGTGACTATATTCTGATGGTGACAATTTTGTTCTGTTGGTAACTATGGTTCTTTGGTTGTGTTCCAGATCTTTGATCTTGATATATTCAACATGTTCAGAAACTATACAACAATCATTCAATAGATTTATACATCAGTTATCCAGGATTGTACATATCTTATCCGATTTTACAATTGTTATCCATGTTGTGCTGAACCTTTGAACCTATGTTATTGTACCTTGCATCATAGCATATTTATTTTACACAAAAAAGAAATGTGAAGAATCGTATGCATGGAAAAAGTTAACACATATGTTCTTTCTATTTCAAAGGAACCGTGCTTGAGAGCCTTGTGTTGTGGCTATCCATCTTTTATTGGATCAAAATAAAAATTAAAAGCATGCGGGTTCCTTGAAAATTTCCGAACATGGCATTGCATCCACTCATCCACCTCATGCATCTTCATGCATCTATAGCAGGTACTCAGAATGGGGAATTCTTATCCAGACTCGGTATTTTCTTTTCAGAATTGCAAATCTTTACTTCTCGCTGCTTCGTGAACAGATTCAAGATATGGAACAACTTCATGGGGAATTGGATGAGATGAAAGAGCGGATGGGGTTTTTGGTGCTAGACATGCAGGATTTTGTCTGTGAGAAAAAGACCTCCTGAGAGAGGAGAACACTCAGTTGAAGGCTCGGTTGAGTTTGGTTATGGAAATTTTGGGGACAATGTTGAAGAAAGAAGATGGGTTTATACCTGCTGCAATAGGAGTTACCATTCCTCCCCATAATCTTGGGGCTCTTTTAAGTCAGGGAGTATCTCCTCCACAGCCTTGCATTCCATGATCTTCCCATCTGCAACCAGTTGTGGTTTCCCAAGAGGACCCAAAGGGCAAAGTCCGTCAGTAGAGGCCAAAATAACCCGGACGACAATTTGATTTTATTCCAATGCTGTATGCACAATTGCTTCCTCTCCTGCTAATATTTCATTTGGTTAAACTATGAATCTTCACTATGCATGAAAGGCTCCCGCATGGCTTTGACGATAGTTCTAGGTGTGAATTCCACTCTAGGGCACTTGGTCACTATACTGAAGATTGCATAACTTTTAAGCGCCAAGTTCAGGATTTGCTTGATATAGGGACAATTCTCGTAACTCTCGACGGTATGAGCGTGAAAATCAATCATATGCCAACTGCGACAGAGAATAGGGTTACTCCTTCTCCTCTTCAAAGTTCAATCTCACGACCTAAGTCACATCATCCACAACCTATACTCCCAGAAAGTTCTCACCAGCAGTCGTTTACAAGTTGTGGAGATCAGTTGGTTAATCAAAATCAACATGTTCTTTATGTTCACCCAGTTTGGTATGCCCCTCAACAGCAAACCTATTGACAGAGATGTGTGCAACAAGGTAAGCAAAGGGATAGGAAGCCAAAAAGCGTGTTCGACATTGTTCATATGACTTATAGTCAGTTATTCCCTTAATTGCTCAAGCTTTCCTTGGTGGAACCCAAGCCATTGAAGCCTTTCATTCCTTCTTATGTTGTGGATTTTGATCGTAATGTGCAATGGGATTACCATGCTGTGGCACTAGGCCATTCCATTTAAGACTACATGGTCTTCAAAGAAAAGGTGCAAGATGTGCTTGATGCAAAGGCTATCAATCTCGGGCCTGCCAGTCAGATTTAAAGTCTCCTTTGACTCAGTGAATGTCAAGACTGACAGAGCGTCGTCTGAAGCAATAAGTCCGTACAGAGACTAGTCTCCTCAATATGGAAATTTAAAATTACATTTGCATTCTCATTTGTAATTTTCTTGTTTTAGTTCAGTAATTTCTTGTTTTGGTTCAGTACTATCAGAATAATCTTCTTCTTCCTCTTCCTCCTCTGAATCTGGCTGAACCACTGCTTCCTTGCCCTTCCCATATTGATTGTATTTCTCACCAGATGACGTTGCAAAGTCCAGGGTCCTTCTTGCTTGTCCTTGGAATCTTCTTCCCATGTTCAGAACTCTGGTTATTTCCTTTTTCTTCTTTTTCTCTTCAACCAGCAAGGTATTCAACTCTTCTTGTCCTTTGGGTAGAGTTAAGAACATCTGTTGAAACTAGGCATTTTGTGCTTGGAGGTCCTTCACCGTTTGCTCGAGATCCATCTTACAGAAATAAACAGTAGAAAGATGAGGAGACGTGTTGCAAGGAACCTGCTTATGTTATGATGAATGGTAAATGCATATGCAATGATTTCAAGGATTTTAAGGATTCAAATTTGTTTTAGACAAAAAGAAAACACACGTTATATTAATAAATTAAAGCTTGAGTACATCAATGCCTCTTTGGGCAAAATAATACAAAAACACTAAGACAAAAAGGTGGTACGCATTCTCTTTGGTGCGATGTAGGAATTCAGAGTCTGCTCCTCATGAAGTTTCTTAGTGAGTTCTAAAACCTTCTTCTCGCTAGCGTAGAATTGGGCTTCGAAAGTATCTCGCTCCCCCTTGAGTTGTATCCAATCTCTTTGTAAGTCTTCAAGATAGGTGGGCATGTCAGGATGTAGGATAGTGTATAGAACATCTCCTTCCATAACAGGCTCAATGATTACTGGGAGAATAGAAGGATAAGGCATCATAAGACTTTGAGCACGAGTTCGTACCCATTTGAGGTAAGGCTCAGGAGGGATGGAATTCTTATGCCCCAATGTCTTACTATCTACCTTGTTCAACATCCTCCAAGCTCGGATAAATCTCTGGCGAATACCTTGATTGTCATTCTCGTAGTCAAATACAAACCTTGAATCAACATCTCATGCGGACCATCCCTTCGGGCGTAACCAAACTGTCTTAAGGCTAAGAAAGGGTTGTAGGTGATACTTCCTCTAATACCAAGTAGGGGGACATTAGGGAACTCTCCACAATGGTTGATAATAGTAACATTCTCTATAGATCGGGAACACCAATGGATGTATGAATGTATGAGCGTCATCAACCTTTGTGACCTCCTTGAACCTTGCTCGTTCTTTAATACAGATTGGGGAAGATGCAAAATAAACCATCTTGCCAAGAGAGGAGTGCAACACATAAGGACACCTATTTTCCTCATAGTGCGAGTGTGAAAAGAATTTATAATGTCCCCTAGAAAAGTAGGCACCGGGTTGCAGGATATGAAGATTTTGACGGCGTTCACATCTATGAGTTGGTCAGGATTTGGAAACAAAACCATCCCATAGACGAGGAGAGCCACAATTTCCTCAAAGGCTTGCAAATCCAATGAGTTCCAACAGTTTTGGGCTTTCTCAAACAATAACTTTCCTAGGAAACCTTTGACACCACTCCTTGTTTCCTAATTAGTTGTGACATCAGATGATTGCAAGTGTAGAGCTTGAGCAATCTCTTCTAGCTTTGGGTCTCTTTTCGTACCATTGAAAGGTAGTTGATTGAGAATAGGAATCCTCAAGAGTTGGGAGAATTCTTCCAAAGTTGGCACAAGTTGATAATCGGGAAATGTGAAGCAATGGTGTAAAGGATCAAAGAACTGAAAGAGCGTCTTCATCATAACTTCATCAGTGTTGGAGGTGACCAAGTTGAGTAGGCGTCCATGTCTCTCGGTAAATGGAGAGTTTTAAGGAATCCTTGATGCTAGCTATTTAAGTTGAGGAGGAATCCTTACAAGATTGACTTGAATGGTTTTCCTGCGAATATAATCCATGTCCTACAAAATAGAACAGAGATAAATCCCAAGATCCTTGAAATGGTTAGTGAATGAGTATGATGTTCATGATGTTATGTACAAGTATGCATATACAAACAAAGAAAACAAGTCCTTATGTTTAGGCTTGTATGGAGTCTCATAGGTAAGTACCCTCTTGAAGTTTAGTTGGCTCAACCTGTCCTAGCAATAGTAAATGGGTTCTAAGGAGCTCAATATCACTGATTTGTTTCCTTGATCATTGTTTCAGCACAAGCCTCTTTAATAGCGATCGAAATATTCCAAAGAACCAAACCTCAATGAGTGTAGTATCGAGTATCTACCAACTTTGGACTGCACCAAAGCCGGTCATCTCACTATGTCCTAAAGGCCAAGTTGGTCAAGTAAAGGTTCTAAAAGTTAATTAGTGCTTCATGACATCACTCAGCAGCCCCGTATTCTCCTTGATTAACTCAAGGGCTACCGGTACCAACAAGTATGTCACACTAACGTAGCTATTTCTTAGACCATGTCGGTATACCCCGCACAGTTTCCACAACGTATTGCTACTTACCTATAAGGTAACCCAAATCCGGGTAGAGGATTCAAACCCAAACAAAGAACCATAATGTAAAGCAAACAAATCAAACAAAGAAAGCAAGTAAATGTGATCTAACCCTAAGGTAACCCCACTTTTACTATACTCCCCAGCAGAGTCACCAGTTCTGTGATACGGTGGGAGAACTGACTTGAAGGTTTTGCGTTTGATCGCAAATGTTGCGGTTAGAAAGAGTCGCCACCGACTTTTGTTTTATCCAAAAGGAAAGGTGAAAAAGCACAGGAAAAACCTTTGAGATGTTTTCTTGAGTTCGGGGGGTAGATTATGAAAAGGGAAGGTATTAGCACCCTTTTCATCCATGGTTTTCCATGGGATCTTAGTTACTTGCTAGATCACTTGCTTTTGTTTGAAATTGTTCTTTGTGTGGTTTTTGAATGTATTTTGTAAAGAGGCCATCATTTAGGCAATCTTTGTAATGATTCTCGTTCGTAAGAATGTATACAAAGATGTTTGATCTTTTGAAAATGTTTTCAATTTTGTAAGAGGTTTTAAAAGTGTAGATGTTTGTTTTGAAAATAGCAAGGATGTTTTGTTTGAAATTGAGAAAGTATTTAGTAGAATTATACCTACTCAAAAGTCTTTCATGTTCATTTCCTTTTTCCTTTGACATTGTTATCTTACCATTCATTTGGCAAGTAACCCTATCTTTGGATGTAAACGGGACTGGTGTGGGTCATCGTATGACCATGATTAGAAATGTTGCAAGGTATCTTAGCATTCTCTTTTAGGGGCTAAGATCATTTGAAAGGAAACTTAGATAGCGTCATCGAAGGACTATGATCTTATATTTTGCTTTGTTTTTGCTAAGATACCTCACATGTGTAATATGGCCATTTTGTAAGGCAACCAAGTGGACTTACCCTAGGGGGTGCTTGTGTGCAAGTGTATTATTTTCATGCTTGATTTTGTATTTGATTATGGTTTTCTATTTGATTGGTTTTATCCTTTCCATACAAACCCTAATTACTAGCAATTGTATATAAAGCGATAAATTGCGGAATTTAAAGTTACTCCGCTATTACAATACTTGTGGGAGGGGGAGTACAAATTATAAATGGGGATTACAAGAAAATAAACCTAATTAGTCTATTATAACCATATTGAATTGGTACAAATGTACAAGAAATTAAATGAATATAATGTACAAAAATGAATAAATATACAAGAATGCAAATGTGAAGAAAATGGATATTTATTTGGATTCTTTTAGAGAAAAATGGGTTTTGATTTTAACCTAATTAATTAAAGGGAAAAATAATTAATTAAAAGTAAAACCTAAATTTACAAAGAAAAGATTTTAAATAAAACCTTAAATCTATTAATTGATTAAAAAAATTAAGTTTAAGAAAAGTATTTTTGGTATTTTTATCTTGAAAATAATTTATGGTATTATAAAATATTTTTGGCCTTTTTTATATTAAAATACTATATTTTAATTGGTGTAAAAGAAAATAACTAAAACCTATTTTTAATTAAATTTACAAAGATAATTAGTCAAATAAATAAAGTATTGATTAAATGAAATAATTTTTTGTGAGAAAAAATAACTAAACTATGTCAAAATACAAATCTACTATTTTTATATTTTTTTATGATTTTTTAATTTTAGAAAAATATTTAAGAAAACAAATAAATAAAAAAATAAGAAAAAGAAAATAAAACTGGGCCAGGGGTGTGTAAATGAAACAGGGGGGTTAGCAAGCAAAAATAAAAACAATAAGGCCCAAGGAGGCCCAGCGCCTGCCAAAAAAAAGAAGTCAGAAAGAAAAACATTGTAAAAAAGATCAAAAGGGTACCACTAGGGCTCGAACCCAGGTTCCAAAGGTTACAGGCGCACACTTCTACCACTGGGGTGGCTATACATCCGTTAACATAAGCAAAACAATAAATATATGATACAAAACGCGCCCTGATTTACACTTCATCTTCAACCTCCAGCCAGACCAACTGTAACTTGTTCATTTCTCAACAAAAATGAAAACTGTAAACATGAAACTTATAGAAAATTTCCTCACGATTTCAAAAATGTAAAGCATTAAAACTATAGATTAAAGGAAAAGATGAATTTCATTGGCCCTAATCTGAACCGTAAAAATCTCAGAAATTTCAATCTTAAAATTCTCTAAGCTCAAACAAAATTAATGAAAACTATGAACACTGGTAGCTTTAGGGCAATGATATCTACATGTTTCATTCACAAATAAATTATTGATGATGCCTGTATGAAAAGTTCCAAAGTTAGAAAACTTACCTTGCAAGAGGGTATCGGGTTTGAAGTTTGAGCAACTTTCTGTGAGTTCCAATGATTGGATTAGCTTCCTCAAGTTCCCAGGAAGCTAAAGGGATGCTTAGCTTGAGCTGGAAGTGGCTAAGGAGTTCTGGAGAAGTCCACTTGCAGACCCCTGTTTTTGAAAATGGAGGATGGTGCAAATGGTATTACAGTTGTGCAGTAAGGGTTAGGATAGCCTCTATATGAGTTATAGAAGCTTTGTGATTGATTAAAAGTGAAAATGCATGAGTGGATTATGTATTTGAAGTTCAAGGTCAGAAATGACAAGTAATGGAGGTTTTTGGTGCAAGTTCTGATTTCAAAGTGTTTGAGGGCTTAAGCATGCGTGTCCTTTATGGAAAATGGTTTGTGTATGAATAAGCAAAAGAGTTTGAGAGCTTTGGACAATAAAAAGTACAAGTCTCAAGCTAATTGCTAGGTTACTTGATTTTGAAGAAAAGTGGGAAAACAAGTTTCAATGTGTAGTACAAGCATGGGCTGAGTGATTGTAAGTGTCTAACAAGTTTCTTATGGGTTATGGGACTTGTATGATCATAAGAGAACAAGTGCAAGGCTCAAGAACAACTTTTGTACAAAAAGTCACTTTATCAAAATGGCAATGTATACTTTCTTCCCAAAATGGATATAAAGCATGGCCTTGCATTGAATGCTTGAAATGAGACCTCTAACAGCTGTGTAAGCAATTAACTATGGAGTTCCTAACAAGTTTGAGGCCTGTAAAGTAGAGTTCATCACAAAATGCCTTGTAATTCAAGTGATAAAACCCTAACTTCATCTCTTTGATTCTCCCTACTCAAAAATGATCTCAAGGAGTTCTTGGACATTTTGGAAATCTTGCAATGTACTCTACAACCCATATTTGAATTTCTTTTGAAGATTTCCATTGGAACTATATAAAAAAGTGCCATGAAGTTGGGTCAAAATCCTGACCAAATTAGGGTAAAATTTCACTAAGTGTTTTGTCTCATACCATGTATTCTTAAAATTATAACTTGAGATCCAAGCACTTTTGGAAGGAGTTGTGTAAAGAAAATTTGTAGATTTCATGGAGATCTGCAACTTTCATGTTGGAAGTTTCTCTTGAATCATCTTGCATCATGGTGAAAATTTTGCTCAAAGTTGTGAAAAAATAAGAAATTTCCAACACTTAGAAAAATTTCTAAGTTTAGAAATTTTCACTTTTCAAAATGAAATTTTGAATTTTTGATTTCTTGATGAATAAGTTTCACATTTTGACATGCTTTGATGAATTGTGATCTTTGGCATTTGATTTTGACCAAAAAGTCAAAGTTTGACTTTTCAGTATGTAGTTGACTTTTGATCAATTGACTAAAAAATTCATATGTCAATCCATTGGACTTGAGCAATGTTTGAGCCATGTCATTAGGTCAAAATGATGAAACTGGGCTCTTGAAATCATGCCTTAAACTAATTGATCATTTGCTAGGTCAAAAATCAGAAATTACCCTTTCCTAGTCAAAACCCTAATTTTGACCATTTTGCCGTTTTGAAGATTTGATCAAATTTCTTGAGGAATTATGGTCCAAACTTGATCAAATGATACATATGAGTTTAAAATGTTGATTTGGATCAAAAACTATGAAGTTTGACTATAAATTGACCATAGCTGACTTTTTCCCCAATACAGCTGATTTTTAAGTCAACTGCTCAATTGACTGAGCAAAAGTGTGATCCAAGGCTTGAAAATTGTCATGAGTGATCTTGGGGGTCCATAATGATCAATGAAAGCCATATGAAGCATTTAAAGTTCAAATATCCTTGTGAAATCTCAAACCCTAATTTTTGTCATTAGTGCTTAAGGAGGTGTCTTGAGCTGATCAACCCTAGTGCAGTCTTGAACCAAGAGAGATCTTTGTGAGAAAATATTCGATAAGTGAGAGGGCAAATTTTGGGGTACAACAACTCCTAATCGTATGTAAGTTTAGAATTTGTCCCAAAAGAAGGATGGATCTTTCAAGGAATATGCTCAATAATGGAGAGAAATGGCAGCACGAGTACAACCACCGATCCTTGAAAAGGAGTTGGTAGACATGTTCATGGGTACTCTACAAGGTCTATATTATGAGAAAATGGCAGGCAGCGTCTCCTCTAAATTTTCCGATTTGCTGACAATTGGTGAACGAATCGAAGCTGGTGTGAAAAGTGGCAAGATGCAAGGAGCACCATCCAGTACTCCTTATAATCCAAAGAACCATACTCCAAATTTCTTGAAAAATAAAGAAGGAGAAGCTAATGCTATTGCTTGTAATATCAAGCCTCTCAATGAACTTTGTTTTGATGAAGACAAATCATAATGGCAAGAAGGAAAAGATGTTGATCAAGCTAAAGCATTATTGGATAAAAGTATTTGGTTCAAGCTCTTGGCAAATTTCACAAGGTATGATAACAATCTTTCAATGAACTTAAGTCTTAGATGCTCAATGATCAAAAGAAGTGTTTAAAACTTGTCCAAACTTTTTCTCAAGTTTTCTAAGCAAAAAATCCATTTTTACATTTGCGCAATCGATTTACATGTTTGTGCAATCGATTGCATGACTCACATTTTCAGCTGGTTTGCTTCTGTTTCTTAGTGCAATCGATTTACATAAGAGTGCAATCGATTGCTCTCTAGTTATAAATGCTTCTGTTTTAAAGTGAAATCAATTTTCATGTTTGTGCAATCAATTGCTCACTGAAAATATTTGAAATTTATGGTTGTTAGAACCCATGCAATCGATTTGCATCAAGGATGCAATCGATTGCTTGCTGAACATTCTTTGAAAAACAGCAGCTTTGAACATACCTTTTCATAACACCACTTCATGGAATCTTTTCATTTAATCTTGGCAATTGTTCATGATTAATTTACAGAAACTTATGCTGTTTCAAAGGGGTGCTATGAACATATAAATACTGAAATTTCAAAATTAAAAACAACCTCTTCCAATCAATATTTTTTTGAATTTTCAAATATTCAACTCAAGTCTGTTTTCACTTCATTCAAAAAGTTTTCTGCATATTTTCATATCTTGTATAAAAGAAAACTTTGAGCAATCTAAGTCTTGAGTCATTGTATATCATTGTTATTGGAGTACTCTCAGACTGTGATGGGAACCAGGATATATCGCTTGTGTCTCTTTATTTTTCTGCACCTTACTCATTCATAAACTAACCATAAACTAGAAAAATAATATCCATCATCACTAAAACCAGAAGAAAAAAATTTTAAAGTACCTAATTCACCCCCTCTTAGGCGTACTTCGTACTTACATTGCTACCAACCAAAAGGCACAACAACCATTGGTTATTCCACAAGAACAAAATAGGTTCAAAAGACCTCCGAGAAGATTTGATCTTCTACCTATGCCATACAGTCAATTACTGTAACACTTATTCAAGGCATCCTTGGTATAGTTGAAGCCACTCGCTCCTCCAATTGGGGCACTCCCACCAAAATACGATGCAAATGCAAGGTGTGGGTATCATGTAAATTCTCCAAGGCATACCATAGAGAAATGTTGGGCCTTCATACATAAGGTCCAATATTTTTTGGATTCCCAAGATATCAATTTTTATAAACAAAATATCAAGACGAACCCCATGCCTCAACATGGCGGTCCAACTGTGAACGCAATCGAAATAGTCACTAATCATAAAGAGGATCAGTGAGTAAAAGCTCTGATAGATATCCTGAAGAAGCATCTGTTGGAATATGGTTCCCTATTAGAACATAATGACATCTTTGAAAACACTTTCAAGAAATTGGTGGATCAAGGGATAGTCTAATTAGGGCATTACCCTGAGGAAGAATATGTAGTTGCGGTAAATGGGAATACAAGAATACCATTGGTGATTCCTTGCCAAGTTCCAAGTTCTACAAAGAAACCACTTGTGATTCCATCTGGAGAGATAATATTAACAAAAGTACTAGTAACAATACTAGTGATTCCGAAGAGTACAATGGAGATCAGGGGTATGTCCCATCCCATATGAAAGTGATAAAGTTGTACCGTGGAGTTATGATACTACTGTTTACGTTACTGATTTAAAGCAAGAATGTGAGACATCAACAAGCCAAGGACCTGCAGTTACAAATATAGAAGGAAAATGGGGCATGACCCATAGTGGTAGGATATATGGTCTCGAACAATAAAATAAGGATAATATTATGGTTAATAATAAAGGAAAAGTTGTAGTTAAAACTAGTTAAGAGCAAGAACCTCTGAGCAAGACATTCACTGATCAAGAGGCTGACGAATTCTTGAAAATGATCAAGAAGAGTGATTATAAGGTGGTGGACCAACTACACCAGACCCCGGCCAAAATCTTGATACTCTCATTAATGATTAATTTAGAGGCGCACCGAGAGTCTCTGAGGAAAATTCGAAGCTCTGCACATTTTACAAAGGAGATCACGGTAAAATAATTTGATATAGTCATGGCCAATCTAACATCTGGATCACGCCCAGGCTTCAATGACAGTGAGTTACCTCCACAAGGAAGATCTCACAATAAGGCGCTGCACATTTCAATCCAGATAGGGACAACTAGCCTATCCAAAGTACTCATTGATACTGGTTCTTCCCTAAAGGTGTTACAAAAGGCCAGCCTGATGAAGTTGACAATGGAAAATATTGTCATAAGACCAAGTTCTATGGTGGTAAAAGCTTTCGATGGTTCTCAAAGTACAGTGTTTCGAGAAGTAGATCTCCCTGTAAAGATCGGTCCACATATGTTCTACATCACCTTTCAGGTAATGGATATAAGACTGACATATACTTTCTTGCTCGGGCAACCTTGGATTCACACTGCAGGAGCTATCACCTCAACATTGCATCAAAAATTGAAGTTCCTCGTCGAAGGAAAACTAGTGATAATTGATGGAGAAGAAGACATCTTCGTAAGTCACTTGGAGTCCTACAAATATATCAGTGCAGGAGAAGATTGTGTGGAGACGCCATTCCAAGTCTTGGAAGTGGCTACAATGGTTACGCTTTCAGTAGAGAAGGTCTCAAAACCTGGAACTGCCATGACTTCGTGGAGAGAGTTACAAACAGTTGTGGAGGATTATACCTCAAAAGGTAGGAGAAAGCTTGTGGAGATACTTGAGAAGAAATATCACTTGGTTTTAGTCTATGGTGGAGCATGGTGGACAAGTGTCAATGTTATCCAACAGAGGCAATGACAAAAGATCATCTAACCTTATCCTAGAATATGCTCTACATGAAGAAATCAAGAATTGGACAACTGTGAAGATTCTAGAGATCGTTTTCTTTCCAAAGTAATTTTTATGCTTTTGAAAAAAACGATACCCGCCCGAGGAATAGGGGTAACTTGTAAGGGGCCCCATTTATTTTCGAACAAGACTTTCAATTAATAAAAGTTATGTTTTGCATTCAATTAAGATCCTTGTCTTTCTCTTGCATTTCTACTTCATTTTCAAATGGCAATACTTTTTCTTCATATACATTTTCCAATTCACATTCTAAAAAGCACCAAAACATGATAAAACATGCAGATCCACATCTAATCTTACCGATAATGATACTGCTACAATCCGATATGATTTTGATGCACCAATTAACCAAGCTGAAGAGGAAGATAAGGAAAATCTTCAAATCTCTGAAGAATTGGCGAGGTTACTAGAGCAAAAAGCAGATAATATACAACCATATCAGGAATCTATTAAGACCATCAATCTTGGAACCTAAAAGGACCCAGAAGAGATCAAGCTAGGTGCAACCTTGTAGGAAAGTGTTAAAGAAAGTCTGATCAAAATCCTACATGAGTACGTAGATATATTTGGCTTGTCTTACCGAGATATGCCAAGTTTGGATACAGATATCATGGTGCATAAACTACCTCTCAAAGAAGGTTGTTCTCTTATTAGACAGAAACTCAGAAGAACTCGTCCAGACATGTCTGATAAGATTCAAGAAGAAGTCCTCAAACAATTTGATGTAAGGTTCTTAGCTGTGATACGGTGGGAGAATTGACTTGGTCGTTTTGCGTTTGATCGCAAATGTTGCAGTTAGCAAGAGTCGCCACCGACTTTTCTTTTATCCAAAAGGAAAGGTGAAAAAGCACAGGAAAGACCTTTGAAATTGTTTCTTGAGTTCGGGGGGTAGATTATGAAAGGGGAAGGTATTAGCAGCCTTTTCATCCATGGTTTTCCACGGGCTCTTAGTTACTTGCTAGATCACTTTCTTTTTTGTTTGAAATTGTGCTTTGTGTGGTTTTGAAAGTATTTTTGAAAAGAGGCCATTGTTTAGGCAAACTTTGTAATGATTCTCGTTCGTAAGAATGTATACAAAGTGTTTGATATTTTGAAAATGTTTTCAAGTTTAAAAAGATGTTTGGAAAGTGTTGGTGTTTGTTTTGAAAATAGCAAGGTTATTTTTGTTTTGAATTTGAACAAGTAACTAGGAACATTCTACCTACTAAAAAGTCTTTCATGTTCATTTCCTCTTTCCTTTGACATTGTTATCTTACCATCAATTTGGTAAGTAACCCTATCTTTGGATGTAAAATGGACGGGTGTGGGTCATCGTATAACCATGATTAGCAATATTGCAAGGTATCTTAGCATTTTTTCTTTAGGTATTAAGATCATTTTGAAAGGCAAAATAGATAGCATCATCAAGGGGCTATGATCTTGTATGTTTGCTCGTCTTTGCTAGGATACCTCACATGCGTAAGATGGCCATTTTTGTAAGGCAACCAAGTGGATTTACCCTAGGGGTGTTTGTGTGCAAGTGTATTGATTTACATGCATTGTTTTTGTCTTTGATTAGGGTTTTCTATTGATTGGTTTTAGTCTTTCCATACAAAACCCTAATTAATAGCATTTGTATTTGAAAGCGATAAATTGCATAAATGTAAAGCCCTATGCTACCACATCATTTAAGGGATAGGGGTACAATTTACAAATGGGGATGAAATAGGAACTTAAATATTACAACCATATCGAACTACAATAAAGGAAATGTAAAAAATAGTGTAAAAAGAAAGAAAAATGCATTTTGAACTATTATGTGTCGACACAAGCTCCTATGCATCGACACATAACTTTCCTTGCCCCTGTATTGCCAAATCAACTCAGTATGAGTCGATACATAATGGTAAGTGTCGACTCATACACTGCATGTGTCGATTCATATGTGCTTTGTGTCGACTCATACACTCTTTTTTCTTTTGTTTTGGACCTGTAAAGCAGTATGTATCAACTCATAAGGCTATGTGTCGACTCATACTGTCATTTGTTTTACTTCAACATTGTTTTGATGCATACATGGGTTATTTCTCAACACATAATGAAAAGAATGGAAGATAAACAAAAGGTTAGCTACAAGGACAATGGTTACTACACTTTGTCTTCAAAAGAATTAATTACTAATGATGCTTGAAATGAAGAACCAAAGTCAAGAAACTTACCTTAGAGATGGATCTTATACTCTGAGTTTGAGTTGTTGTCTTGACTTTTCTTGAACTTGGAAAAGAAAATAGAGGTGCTGTAGAAGCTTGTTCTTGAGTATGAAAATTTTTTAAGTGATGTATGTGAGGTGCTTAGATGTTTGGACAGAGCTTGCAAGGTGTGAGAGTTCCAAATATTAGAACTTTAAAACTTAAGAGTGGAAGCTTTTTTGGACAATTATGGCTTTTTGGAGAGTATGGGCTCTTGATGGCTAGCTTACAACAAAACTTAAGGTTGTTCTCTCTATTTTTTCCTAACCTTACTCTTGCAAATGCTTCTTCTATTTATAGGCAAGAATTTATGCATATGAGCTGATTAGGTTTTTAAAACAGCATGTTATAGTTTGGTTGGATTACAAAGATCAAACTAAGTCAAGTACATCATAGTCCCAAGATGAAGTACCAAAGTTGCTGGTATTGAGGAGCTGCTTTTCCATGATTTATGGTGGAGTATAATCAACAACCAGCAAGGTATAGGCTCAAGACAAACTTTGTACAAAAAGCTTGCTTTTCAAGAATAGCAATGATTCCTTTATGCCATAAATGGAAATATCTTTTGGACAATGGTTTAAACACTTTGGTAATAGCTCAAGAGTGGGTGTAAGCATTAAATTATGATGATATTTGCGAGCAAAGAAGCCTACAACATAAGATTATGCAGCAAATCATGAGAGTTTTGTTATGTGTTCTTCATTTAGAATGATTTACAATTCAAGGATGGATGCCCAACTTCAAACTCTTGAATATCCTAGCTCGAGTATGATAAATTCATCTTCTTGGATGTTTTGGAAAGATTGAAACATCCTCTATAACTTTCATGTTGGTCATTTTGACAAAATCATCTTGTAACTATGTGAAAAAATGACAAGAAGTTGGGATAAAATCCTGAACAAAATCTGTTGAAAATTTCTCTAAGTGTTAAATGAAAATGTCATGACTTCATGAATTTATAATTCAAAATCCAAGCACTTCTAGGATTTGATCAACAAATCAAAGTTGTAGATCTCATCAGGATCTACAACTTTCATGTTGAAAGTTTTCCTTGAACCGTCTTGCATCTTGGTGAAAGAATGGCTTGAAGTGATGAAATTATCATGTATAAAACACTTAGAAAATTTCTAAGTCTTGGAAATCTTTACTTTTCAAGTTGACTTTTGACTTTCTTGACTTCTTGATGATTAAGCTTGATATTATTGAATGTCTTGATGAAATTTGATCTTTGGAATGTAATGTTGACCAAAAAGTCAAAGTTTAACTTTCCAGTATGCAATTGACCATTTTTCCCTTGTGCCAATTCCAAGCCTAAATTGATGTATCAGTGCTGCAAACTTGACGTCGTAGAAGATCTTGTGAGAGAATCCTCGATAAATGAGAGGTAAAATTTTGGGGTACAACAACTTCCCCTGTTCAATCTTCTTAAACCTGAAGAGTTAGATTGGCGAGTTCACCATTCGTGACTTGAAAGTGAAAGATGATTGAACACTAGAGTTCCCAGAAATTTGCACTCGAAGATGGATGGTGAATGGGCTTATAGATACCATTTGGAGGAATGTTGGTAAACATTAGAAGAAGTATCAACACAAATCTCTTGTTGATTTATACTAAAAATTGATGTTTTACCTGTGAGAAAAAGAGTTAGTAAAATGCAGATGTATACATGATGTTCACCAGATGTGGTATTATGTTAAACGCATATGGTATGTACATGCTATGATGTATGAATGTGAGATGTATGTTTTTGTCCGAGAAAATAAATCCCTGACTGCCGCTGAGGAAATTCTGGGGGGTTAAATCCCTGATTACTGTTGGGGATGAAGAATATACATATCTTCAAACTTTGTTGAAAGGATGATTTCGCTGGGGAATATCTCTTGAATGTCAATTGTTATCTAGTCGGATCCAGGCTTCATAATTTGCTGAGGATGAAGTAGTCAACTACTATTTGGTCGGATCCAGGCTTCACGGCAACTTACTGGGGGAAGAGACGAATTAATTATTATCTGGTAGGATTTCAGGCTTTGTAGAAAATTTCTTAAAATTGAATAATTATCTGGTCGGATCCAGGCTTCACAACAACTTGTTGGGGATACGGAAGTTAACTGTTATCTGGTCGGATCCAGGCTTCGTAGTAACTTGAAGTGGTAACTACTATCTGGTCGGGTCCAGGTTTCATGGTTTTTAGAAAGTTTTACTATTATCTGGTCGAGTCCAGGCTTCATAGTGTCTCTCTAAGGATCAAAGTTAATTGTTATTTGGTCGGGCTCCGGGTTTCACAATAAACTGTTTGAAAAACTGTCATTTGGTCGGGTCCAGGCTTTGTAGATTTCAGGTTGATGAGGTCAATTGCTATCTGGTCGGTTTCCAGGTTTCACAATGAATCTCTGAGGGTGATTGATATCTGGTCGGATCCAGGCTTCACAACAACTTGCTTGAAAAGATGAAATTGAAAACTGATATCTGGTCGGATCTATGTTTCACAGTAATTTGTTAGGGCAGAGGGAAAATGTAATGGGGAAAAGAAGTTAAACCTTGGTCGGGTTGATTCCAGGTTCTTCTCTATCTTTGAAGAGTTAGACTATTATCTGGTCGGATCCAGGTTTCATAGTATCTCGAAATTGAGATTAACTGTTATCTGGTCGGGTGCGGGTTTCAGATACTCAAACTGTTATCTGGTCGGGTCCAGGTTTCAGTAATTCACTAGCGATAGTGGCAAACTCTACTGAAGAAGAGGAGTTTCGATAATGATTTTATAGGAATTAAATTCCTATCTGGTCGGGCCCAGGCTTCGGCAATTGAAGAAGTCAAACTATTATCTGGTCAGGTCTAGGCTTCAGTAATAACTTTAAATTATGCTAATATCTGGTCGGGTCCAGGCTTCATAGTATCTTTTTGGAAATAATAAAGGCTTTGCTGACGGATTTACTGGGGATCAGGGGTTGTGGCCCTATGATTTGCAATAATCTAAAAGGAAAACTCAAACTGGAGAAGTGTAGACTCAATCGGGTAGGACAGACTCAGCTTGGGGAGGATACACTCAACTGGGGAGGATATACACAGCTGGGGAAGATAGACTATGCCGGGGAAATACATACTCGGTTAGGGAGGATGTACTCGACTGGGGAATTTTGTGGTTCCTCGATTGTTGTTGGGGAAATAAACCATGTTGGGGAAATAAACCCTATTGGGGAAATAAACCATGTTGGGGAAGTGGGTTTCTTTTAAGAAGAGATCCACGAGGCTTTAACTTGTAAAAATTCGACTTAGCTGGAGAGAGAGCTGCCAAGAGATTGAGACTCTGGTTGGGGATTATCCTATACAAAGAGACTTTGTGAGTAATTTGTTGAGGAGGAAGTTAATGAAATAATTCTGTGGGGGTATTCCATATTCTTTAAAGAGGTGCCTGTTACTTCTTGGGTCATATGTGCCAAACAGTTTTAATCATGTCCATATGCATATGTTTATTCAACTTTAGTAATTGGACAAATTTGCATTCAAAACAAAGACATAAATTTTGCACTTCAAAGTATATTTGTATTGATATTTTTCCCATGAATAGGCATTTTTGTACAGAGAGACAGAGATCCTAGTAAGAGGAAATCATCGAAAGGAAAACAAAATTAAGAATGAAAACAAATAGCCATGTGAAACGATCTCATTTCCTTCCAACTCTACTATTACCCCAATGTCTTCGAATATCCCTTGCCATTAATAGAAGTTGATTGGATTGATCTTGGATCGTTTGAACTTGGACCTTGGTGATAAAATTGACGGTGTTGATTCCATGGGACATAGTCATACGCTTTTAATCTTTAATTTTTCCTAGACTGCCCTTTCGGGTTTTCATCCCACCAAGATACCCTTTTTTGCCCAAGTCGCCCTTTCGAGTTTTCAACTTGCCGGGTGTACAATCTTTTGCATATATCCCTAATTTTTTCCCCAAATCTTTTGGTTTTCCAGGATGCCCTTATTTTGCCTAGGTGTCTCAACCTAGCGGGTCTCTTATGCGTAGTATTTTTTTAACTATGTCCGCGTTTATAGGATGTGGGAAATATTCACCATCCATGGTAGTCAGGATCATGGCACCGCCAGAGAAAACTCTCTTGACAAAAAATGGCCCTTCATAGGTGGGAGTCCATTTGCCTCTAGGATCGCCTTGTGGTAGAATGATGCGTTTTATCACCAAGTCACCAGCTTGATATACTCGAGGCTTGATCTTTTTGTTGAAAGCCTTGATCATCCTTTTTTGATACATCTGACCATGGCAAACATCAGCTAATCATTTTTCGTCGATCAAGTTCAGCTGATCCAATCTTGTTTGAATCCACTCATCTTTGCCTAAGCCCGCCTCATTCATAATCCTCAGCGAGTGAATCTGAACTTCCACCGGCAGAACAACTTCCATGCCATAGACTAGAGAAAAGGGGGTTGCCCCAGTTGATGTTCTAGCTGAGGTACGGTAGCCATGTAGACCAAACAACAACATCTCATGCCAATCCTTATAGGTTACTACCATTTTCTACGCAATCTTATTGATATTTTTGTTGGCCGCTTCGACTGCGCCATTCATTTTCGGTCTATATGGAGAAGAATTGTGATGCTTGATCTTAAACTGAGTGCAAAGCTAAGTGATCATAGCATTGTTGAGGTTAATCCCATTGTCGGTGATGATCCTTTAGAGGATACTATAATTCCAGATGAGGTTGTGTCTGATGAATCTGGCTACCATATTCTTGGTGACTGAGGAAAACAAGGCGGCTTCGACCCATTTGGTAAAATAGTTAATAGCAACAAGAATGAGGCGATGTCAATTGGAAGCGGTGGGCTTGATCTCTCCAATCATGTCAATGCCCCACATTGCAAATGGCCACGGAGCAGTCATGACGTTCAAAGGGATAGGAGGCACATGGACCTTGTCAGCATAGATTTGGCATTTGTGATAAGTTCTTGAATGTTGATGACAATCCTTCTCCATTCTTGACCAAAAGTAACCGGCTCTTAATATTTACTTAGCCATCGTATGTCCACTTGAGTGAGTACCGAAGAGACCATCATGCATGTCTTCCATGATTTCCTCTGCCTCCTTCTTGTCCATACATCTGAGTAGAGTTGAATCATGGTTGCGCTTGTACAGTATCTCGTTACTTAGGAAGAATTTGGCTGCAAATCTTCGTAAGAATTTTCTGTCATTGATGGATGCTGCCTCGGGATACTCTTGTGCTTCAAGATATCTCATCACCTCATAGTACCATGGATTTTCCGCATCGGTGTCAAACTCATAGCAATGTGAAGGTTCGTCGAATCTTTCAATTGTAATCATAGGGGCTTCGTTGTCCCATCTGACCTTGAACATTGAAGATGTGGTTACCAAAGCGTCAGCTAACTGGTTTTCCCCCTAGGGAAGTGCTCAAAGGTGATCTCTTTGAAGTAAGGAATCGGGGATAGCACAAGTTCCTTGTAAGGGATAAGATTAGGGTGTTTAGTGTCCCAATCTCCTTTTACTTGGCTGATCACTAGGGCAGAATCCCCGAACACATCCAAATGCTTGATCCTTAAGTCAATAGCAACTTTCAGACCTAAGATGCATGCTTCATACTCGGCCATATTGTTTGTGCAATCAAAGCATAATCTGGAAGTGAATGGAGTGTGGGAACCTTAAGGAGAAATGATCACAACACCAATTTTGTTACCTAAGGCGTTGGAAGCCCCATCGAAGACCATAGTCCATCGGGATCCTTGTTCAGGTCTGACATACGGTCCAGGTTTCGCACAGTCGGTTACCAGCATGATGTTCTCATCAGGGAAGTCGAAGTTCATTGACTGATAAGCATCCACAGCTTGATGGGCCAAATGATCAGCTAGCACGCTTCTTTTGATGGCCTTTTGCATAGTGTGTTGAATGTCATACTCAGTCAAGATCATTTGCCATCTGGCTATCCGTCCGGAAAGGGCAGGTTTCTCGAAGATGTACTTAATTGGGCCCATCTTAGAAATCAACAGAGTGGTATGAGTCAACATATATTGTCTTAGCCGGCGAGCAGCCCATGCCAGAGCGCAGCAAGTTTTCTCGAGCAGTGAATATCTGGTTTCACAGTCGGTAAACTTTTTGCTCAGGTAATAAATAGCATGCTCTTTTCTGCCAGACTCGTCATGTTGGCCAAAACCACACCCCATAGAGTTCTCTAATATTGTCATGTACATGATCAAGGGCCTTCCTTCAACTGGAGGCATGAGAATAGGAGATTCTTATAGGTATTGTTTGATTTTGTCAAAGGAAACCTGGCACTCATCATTCCATCTGACTATATGATCTTTCTTCAAGAGTTTGAAGATTGGCTCACAAGTAGCAGTCAAGTGTGATATGAAGCGAGCAATGTAATTGAGACGACCCAAGAATCCCCTGACTTCTTTTTCCGAATGAGGGAATGGCATTTCTTGGATGGCTTTTACCTTGGCAGGATCAACTTTAATGCCTTTATTGCTGACAACAAAACCTAGAAGCTTTCCAAATCATACTCCAAACGTGCACTTGTTATGGTTTAACCTCAGCTTGTACTTATTCAAACTCTCAAATAATTTGTACAGATGATCGAGATGTTCTTCTTCGGTTTGTGATATGGCAATCATATCATCCATATATACCTCTATCTCATGATGAATCATGTCATGAAATAAAGCTACCATAGCCCTTTGATATGTTGCCCCTGCATTCTTTAATCCGAACGACATGACCTTGTAACAGAAGGTGCCCCATTACGTGACGAAAGTAGTCTTCTCCATGTCTTCGGGAGCCATCCTTATTTGATTATAGCCTGAGAAGCCATCCATGAAAGAGAAGAATTTATGTTGAGCAGTATTATCAACTAAGACGTCAATGTGTGGTAGAGGGAAGTCATCCTTGGGGCTTGCCCTATTCAGATCCCTATAGTCTACGCACATGCGAACTTTTCCGTCCTTTTTCGGCACCGGTACCACATTGAAAACCCATTGGGGATAGGATGTCACAACTAGGAACCCTGCATCAAATTGTTTCATCACCTTAGCTTTGATCTTTTCAGACATATCAGGCCTCATGCGACGAACCTTTTGTTTAACAAGAGGGAAGTCTTCTCTTTTCGACAGACGATGAACTACGATGTCGATATCCAACCCAGTAAAATTTTCATAAGACCAAGCAAATACTTCCATATAATCATGCAACATCTGAACCAACCTGCTCTTGATACTGCTTTCCAAGTTAGCGCCGATCTTGATTTCCTTCTTATCTGCCTCAGTACCCAGATTGATTACTTCAACTGACTCTTTGTGCGGTTCAATAGCTTTTTCCTCTTGTAATAGAAGTCTGGCTAGTTCTCCTGGTATGTCACAATCTTCCTCACCTTCATCTTCTGCTTGGTTGATAGGACATTTAAAGTCATAGTCGGAAATAGTAGAGTCATTGGCAATAGGATCCAGAGTGGATGTGGACCTGTAAGAGTGTGTGTGTGTGTGCATGTAAGATACATGGCTTTTTTTTTTAAATGTATTTGTAAGAAAGGAAAGACAATGAACACAAATATTTGAATGCAAAAGAGTCCAATATACTGAATGATCATATGATTAGATGAACATAAATAAAACCCTTTACAAATGGACCAAAGTTCCTCGGGCCAGGCACATGGCTTAAAAGTCATTGTTTGAATATTACAGACAAAATGTTCTTGAATTGAAAGAAAAGAAATAACAAGTAGATTACTCCTCAATGAAGGAGATGGGCATAAAGTACTTTGCATGCCAATCTTCAGCTCCGTTGTAGTTGGATACACCCAATCTTCAAATGCAGCTTCTTCATCTGAATCACCTATGGCGTTGACTTCATGGCTTCCAATGCGGAGAGGTGGATTTCCAGCACGAGCACGCCTCACTTCCTTATGAGCTTTGACGGTGAAGCCCAAACCAAACTTTTTCATTTTAAATGGGATAGAAAGGAGTTGCCCCCAAGTATCGCAGTTTCCTTCTTCAATTGTTGCACTAGCGTCTTTGACTGAAACCATCTTTGTCGTGGCCTTAACAGCTTTATACTTATCAGAAGAAAATTTGGTAGCAACAATCATCGGTGGCATGACTTCAAAGGCTTTACATGGGGTTTCAATGTATTCTCCATCCATCTATACGTATTTGAACGAGTTAAGGTGGCTTACCATAAACTCTTCTTCTCCACAGACGATGACTATTCTTCCCTTGACTGGATATTTGAGTTTCTGGTGGAGGGTTGAGGTTACTGCCCCAGCTTTATGGATCCACGGGTGACCTAACAGACAAGAATAGGCAGGACGAATATCCATAATGTAGAAGGTGGAGTTGAAGATTTAGGAGCCCACTTTGATTGGAATATCTACCTCCCCATGAACAATCCTCTTTGATTCATTAAATGCCCTTACAATGATATCACTTGGCTTCAAGATTAAACCTTCACAGTCTAGACGGTCTAACGCCCTCTTGGGTAATACATTCAGAGAAGATCAAATGTCGACTAGCACATGTGCTAAGGTTGTCCCTTTGCACTCGACAAAAACATGTAAACTTTTATTATGATTCCTCCCAAGAGGTGTTAAGTCAGCATCTGAAAATCCCAAGCCATTATCAGTTGTCAGGCTAGCCACGCAATTCTCAAATTGGTTCGTTGTTGTCTCATGGGGGACATGAGCCTTTTTTAGGAACTTGATTAATGTCCGAGCATGGGCATCAGAACAAAGCAGCAATGACAACATTGAAATCTTAGAAGGGGTTTGCCCCAACTGTTCCACAATCTTGAAGTCGCTTCTTTTTGTCATCTTTAAGATCTCGTCCATCTCATGGGCTGAGGGTTCTTCATCAGCTACGTCCTTGGAGGGTACTTCAATCACATCAGGCTCAATAACCTTCCCCCTCCCTCTTGTATCAGTACTTGGCTTGGCAGCAGTAATACAGATGAGCGTCTTTGTAACAACTGATGGTGAGATATTGGGTGAAAATATTCCCCCAGTTCTAGTTACCTTGCTTGAACTAGCTATGTTACCGACATCGTCATATTTTTCTTCTTCGATCCAAGCATCTTCTTTAATCCCATGATAGAACACTTCAACACCAAAATTCCATGGTACCGCCTTATTTGAAGAGTAAGGCATTGGTCCAGGATTGGTAATTATTAAGGGAGCAATAGTGGGTTCATTTGAAATCCTAATAGGACCTTTGGAGGTGATACTAAGAGGTTTGTTTGAGATGGTAATAATGGAGAGGTCTTCACATTTGTTAATCAAACTCTTGGCAAGTGGGGTCTTCTCGAATAGAATTTCATGGCTATCCATCAGGCGTTGTGTGATACGGTGGGAGAACTGACTTGAGGTTTTGTGTTTGTTTTTGCAAATGTTTCGGTTTAGCAAGAGTCGCCACCGACTTTTTATTTTATCCTAAGGAAAGGTTAAAAAGCACAGGAAAAACCTTTGAGATGTTTTCTTGGGTTCGGGGAGTAGATTATAGAAAGGGAAGGTATTAACACCCTTTCTATCCATGGTTATCCATGGGCTCTTAGTTATTTGTTTATATCACTTGCCTTGCATTTTCAATTGTTTGAAATGGTGCTTTGTGTATGTGGTTTTGAAAATGTTTTGAAAAAGATGCCTTGTCTAGGCAACCCTTGTAACAATTCTTTACTCGAATGTTTTACAAAAGGTGTTTGTCTTTTTGAAAAGATGTTTCGAGGTTTTTGAAAGTTGTTTTGGAAGTTGTGTTTGTGAAGTGTGTTTTGAAAGTAGGCAAGTGTGTTTTGCAAGTTTGATCAAGTAACTAAGATTTGTCTACCCCTAAATTTACTCAAAGCTCTTTCCTATGTTTTAACCCTTTTAACAGTATTGTTCCACCATTGTATTTGGTGGACAATCTTGTGTTAGGATGTTAACAGGATGGGCGCGGGTCATCGTTTAGACCATGAATGCAATAATGTCAAGTATTTTGGCAATTTGCTTGAAGGGACTATGATCATTTTGTTTAGGCAACTTCGAAAGCGTCATCGAGGGACTATGATCATTTGATTTGTTTTTGTTTTGCCAAAGATACTCAACATGCAACATGGCCCATTTTTGAAGGCAACAAGTGGAATAACCCTAAGGGTGCAAGTGTGATTGGTGTTGTCCATTTTCATGCTTTTTTGTCTTTGCATTAGTCAAGCTATTTGTTGGTTGATTTTGCATACAAACCTTAAGTCTATCATGGCATAATTTGAAAGCTTTTAAATGCGAAAATTTAAAGTCCTAAATTATTACAACATGATTATGGGGATGGGGGTACAAATGTTTGAATGGGGGGATATTTAGCAAGAAATTAAATCTAAAACTATTACATCCATATTGAATATACAAATTATTTAATTGTACAATAATTAAATAAATACAATAAATATGCAAAATGTATTATGCACAAAAATGGTTTTTTATGTATGTAAAAGTATTTTTCAATGTAAAATAAAAACAAAAATAAAAAGGTTAATTTTTGATATTTTTATGGTCTTAGGGCAAAACCCTAGTTTTCTAAATAAATAATATTTATTTATTAATATTATACAATATTATATATTAATTCATGCAAAAAAAAAAAAAGAAGTATATTGTAAAAAAAGGTATTTTTTTAATGTCATATATTAATAAAATAAAAAATGTATTATTTTCATATTTTATCCTAAATATTCTAATAAATGTACAAGTATTTATATTATATATATTTAACTATACTAAATATGTACAAAAATAAAAATATTACTTATTTACAAAAAATGTATATTTTTTAGAAAATGTTTTCAAAAGGTAAATAAAAATAATGGCTGAAAAATATATTTTTGTGTTATTTTTAATGTTTTAAATAAAAGGTATTTATATTTATTTTACATGTATAAGTTCAAATAAAACAAATAAATTCCAAATAAAATGCAAAAATGGGTGGAAAAATATTTTTTATATTTTTTATATTTGAGCAAAAAAAATAATAAGTCAGAATCAAAAAGAAAAAATCAAAAATGAATAAAATATCACACAATGGGCCAGGGGGGTGTAAATGGAAAAAGAGGGTGCAAACAGCAAGAACAACTCAGGCCCAGCCCAAGTCCACCTTCTTCAACCTCCAGCCATTCTGTTTGAATTTCGCGCGCCTCCTTGCTCAAACAACAAACTCCTGATTCTTTGACTTTTAACAAAAACTCATAACACAAACATTATAGAGCATCAAGAGACGAATTCATACATATAAAAATCTTGACCTAACTCTCAGAAACGAGGGAGAATTTCTTTATCCCCAATTTCTGACCTAATTTTTCTTCCATGTTCAGGGCCAAAATTCTCACAGCACGCATAATATAAATGAAAAGTAAATACATGGATGGCTTCAGGGCTATGAGTAGAACATGTTTTCTTCACAAACCTAAGCCTAATCATGCATGGATAGAGATGGAAGTTCATGTTTTACCTGTTTCAGCTTGACTTGAACAGAACAATGTGGCAACTTCCAATGGATTTTGAGCTTTTGTACAGCTTGCCTGAAGTCCAGGGATGCTTCTCCTATGCTTGGCTTGCTCTGAAACTGCTTGTATCGTGCTATGGAAGTCCACCTGCACAGCTTGAAAGCAAAAATGGCAAACGATGTTAAGGATGTTACAACTTGGATTTAATGCTTGGGATAGTTTGTGTGGATAATATAGAATGTGTTTGAACTGGTTTTGGTCAAAATGCACGAGTGGAATGGATGGTGGAAGTCAATCTGCAGCAGGCACTCTGTTTTGCAGAAAAACTATGATTTTCTGTATGAGGAGGGATGAAGGGTGGTTTGGTCGTGCTTTAGGTCAGTTAGGGAGTGTGAAAGATGTTTGCAAATTTTGCTTAGGTTGGTGTTTACAGGTATGAGAGATTTTGAGTTTTGGCAAGTTTTCTTCTAATGTAAGCAAAGAGATGTCAACTTGTGATATAGGCATGTACCAAGTTCTCAAGCATGTTGCATACTTTGTTCTTGATCAGTGGGATTTGTGTACCAATGCTAGCCTCAAAGATCTGGCCCATGCCTCTTGGATTTTGAATTTGACATAAAGCACCACTTTACAAAAATGGCAAAGTTGCTTTTTCTAATTATGGATTAGTTCTTTGTGTAATGACTAAATGCACAAAACAAGACTTGAACACAAATGTTAAGCATTTAATTATTGATTGTGAAGAGGTTTAGAGGCCTGCAAACCATCACAAACCCTGCTGACTTGAAAATGCCAATGTTATGAACATGTATTTGGCCATGAACAAAAGTGATTTTTGCCCAACTTTGCAAATTCGATTCTCCCTAACCACAAGGGTGTTTGAGAAGTTCTTGGACAATTTGGAAAGCTTGGAATGTGTAATACAATCCATCTTTGTAATGAAAATTTAAATTCCAAGTGGAACCATGTGAAAAGTGGCCATGAAGTTGGGCAAAAATCCTGCCTAGAATAGGTCAAAATTTTTCTAAGTTAAGAATGTTTTGCATCCTTGTTCCAAAAATCATAACTTGAGCTACAAGCTTCTTTTGAGGAAACTTTGTGAATCAAAGTTGTAGATTTTTCAATGGACTACAACTTGCATGTTTTGAGTTTTGTTTTAATCCAATTGTATCTTGATTAAAAAATGGGACAAAGTTAGGAAAAAATAAGGAAGTTTCATAACTTAGAAAAATTCTAAGTTATGAAATTTTCTCATTTTAAACCCTAATTTGCAAATTTGGATTTCTTGATGAACAAGTTTCATAATTTGGCATGTCTTGATGAAAAATGAATCTTGGCACTTGATTTTGACCAAAAAGTCAAAGTTAGACTTTTCAGCGTACAGTCAAATTTTGATCAGTTGACTGGAAAATTCATCTGTCAATCCTGTGCATTTGAGATCTTTTGAACTTGTTGAATGTGTCAAGACAATTCCATTGAGTCCTTGAGTCCATATGTGATCTTGGTTTGCCATTGGTTAGGTCAAACAGTCAAAAATTGCCTTTGTGCAGTCAAAACCCTAAAAATGACCATTTTGCCCTTTTGGTGATATGATCAAATTTCTTGTGGAATTGTGATCCAAACTTGGCCAAATGGTTCATATGAGTTAATTATGTTGATGTGGGTCAATTTACATGAGGTTTGACTGTCAATTGGCCACAGTTGACTTTTTCCCCAATACAGCTGATTTCTAGGTCAACTGTCCAATTGACTGGGCAAAGGTTGGAATCAAGGCTTGAAACTTGGTATGAATAAACTTGTAGGTCCAACATGAAGCATGAAAGTCATTTTGGGCATTTTAGGTTAAAACATCTCTGTGCAAATTCAAACCCTAATTTGGGTCAACAGTGCAAGGAGGAGTCTTGAGCAGAGCAAACCCTAACTTGATCTTGAGCTCCAAGAGTCTTGTGGTGAGAAAATGTTGATGAAATGAGAGAGAAAATTTTGGGGTACAACACGTTGTATGCCTTTCTTCAGCCCTTCACATCCATTGAGTTTTCTTGTACAGTACACACTGTCCTTTACGCATCTAAGGAAAATCCCAGCCTTCAACATGTTCTTTTTGATGGTATTCAGCGGAGTAGTCAGTTCTTCAACAAAGGAAACAAAAATTGTATCTTCAACGACATTAACACTCTTGTCATGCTTCGGAATTGGGGCGGTAATTACATTCGGCATTGGAGGAGGATCAAACTGAATAGTTTTGTTATCAATTAAATCTTGGATTTTGTTCTTCAAGGCCCAACATTGGTCAGTCTCATGCCCGGGGCTGCTGGAGTGGTAATCACACTTAGCGTTCACATTATACTTTGGTGACGAGGTATCAGGGTTAGCGGGAGGATCGTGCAATTTCACTAAATTAACCTTGAGCAAATGTTGTAAGGCTTGAGACAATGACATGCATAACCTCGTAAATTGTCTTCTTGGAATTTCAAAACATTGATGATTTGCAGATGGTCTTGGAGCAGGAGTTGGATTAGAGATTCAGACAGCATTGACAGACGGACAATCATTCTTCTTGATACGGGCCCTTTCCACGTACACAACATTGACTTACTTTTTTGCATTAAAAGGTTTCTTGATAGAATTGGAAGTGGAGGTAGACGCCACAGAGATCTTCCCACTTTTGATGCCACTTTCAACTCTTTCATCGGTTAAGATTAATTCGGTGAAACTAGAAGAAGAGCATCCCACCAACAAATTAAAGAAAGGACCAGATAAAGTGCCCATGAACATGTCAATGTGCTCCCTATCAGTCAGGGGCGGTTGGACCCTACTGGCGAGGTCTCTCCATTTTTGCGCATATTCCTTAAATCCTTCATTCTTTCCCATGGTCATATCTTGCAACTGAACCCTCGTCAGCGCTAAATCGGTGTTATACTGATACTGATGGTAGAAGGCAGTAGCTAAATCCTCCCAAGTATTGATACAAGAACCATCTAACTGATAAAACCATTCAACTTGCGTTTCAGCCAAACTCTCTTTAAAGAAGTGAACCCAGAGTTTCTTATCAGCAGTGTGTGGCTGTATTTTGTGCACATAAGACTTTATGTGGAGTTTTGGACAAGAAACCCCATCGTATTTTGCAAAGACTGGTATTTTGAATTTGTGGGGGATGACTACCCCAGAGATCAAACCCAAATCATCAAAATCTAAATCGGGGACGGCTTGGATTTCAACAGCTTTCAATCTGTCTTTTAACTGCTTGTATTTGATATCGGTGGGTGGATACTGCTCGTCGAAATAATCATCATCAGATACTTGATCATTGACACAGTGAGCCTGAGTACTCTTGACCTCACCGATCTGGTTCTCGTCCTCTTCAGATGAGTCTCCTCCTACGGGGATTTGACGGACTGTCTCCTTGAACCTTATACCCATGTTGAGTAGAGCTTTCTTCTTTGGATTCTTCTTAACAGCCAGCAAAGCCATCCTATCTTGCTGCCCCTTGGCTAGGGCTAGTAGAGTCTCCCAATACTAAGAATTTTGGGCTTGGAGATCCTTCATAGTTTTCTCTAGATCCATCTTGCTGAAATAAACAGCAGAAAGATAAGGAAACCTGTTATGCGAAAACCTGTCATGTTATGATGCATGGAATATGTACATGCAAATGATTTCAAGGATTAATGAGATTTAAATTTGTATAGACAAAAGAATGAACAAACATTAATTTTTATTAAATAAAAACAAGAAAGATTACATCATGCCTCTTGGGCTTACAAAATAACTTTCTAAGATAGGAAGACTGAATACATCCTCTTTGGTGCGAGATAGGCGTTCATACTTTGCTCATCTTGTAGCTGCTTCGTAAGCTCTAAGACCATCTTTTCACTAGCATAGAATTGAGCCTTGAAAGCATCTCGTTCTTCCTTCAGCTGGATCCAACCCTTTTGTAAGTCTTCGAGAGAGGTAGTCAAGTCGGGATGGAGGATAGTTTAGGGAACATCTCCTTCGACCACAGGCTCCACGATGACTGGTAAGATGGAGGGATAAGGCATCACAAGTATCTGAGCACGAGCTCGTGCCTATTTAAGGTAAGGCTCTAGGGGAATGGAGTTCTTGTGTCCTAATGTCTTGCTATCCACCTTGTTCAACATCCTCCAAGCTCGGATAAACCTCTGATGGTAACCTTGATCGTCATTCTTGTAGTCAAATACCACTCCTTGGATAAGCATCTCGTGGGGACCATCCCTCCGAGCGTAACCAAACTGTCGTAGGGCTAAGCAGGGGTTGTAAGTGATACCTCCTCTAATGCCAAGAAAAGGGACATTAGGGAATTCTACACAACGGTCGATAATAGTAACATTCTCTATAGATCGGGAACACCAATGAATGTCTAAATGTTTGAGTGGCATCAACCTATGTGACCACCTTGAACCTTGCTCGTTCTTCAATACAGATTAAGGAAGATGCGAAATAAACCATCTTGCCAAAAGAGGAGTACAACACATAAGGATACCTCTTTTCCTCATAGTGCGAGTGTGAAAAGAATGTAAGATGTCTCCTAGCAAAGTAGGCACTGGGTTTCGAGACATGAAGATTTTGACGGTGTTGACTTCTATGAGTTGGTCAGGATTTGGAAACAAAACCATCCCATAGATGAGGAGAGCCACAATTTCCTCAAAAGATTGCAAATCTAAAGAGTTCCAATAGTTTTGGGCTTTCTCAAACAAGAACTTTGCTAGGAAACTTTGACACCACTCCTTGTTTCTCAATTAGTTGCGATATCAGATGGTTGATAGTGTAGAGCTTGAGAAATCTCTTCTGGCTTTGGATATCTTTCCATACCATTAAAGGTAGTTGATTGAGAATGGGAATCCTCAAGAGTTGGTAGAATTCTTCCAAAGTTGGCACAAGTTGATAATCGGGAAATATGAAGCAATCGTGTAAAGGATCAAAGAACTGAAAGAGCACCTTTATCATGTCTTCATTAGTGTTGGAGGTAACCAAGTTTAGTAGGCGACCATGTCATTTGGTGAATGGAGAATTTTCAGGAATCCTTTATGCTAGCTCTTTAAGCTGAGGAGGGATCCTTACAAGGTTGACTTGAATAGTTTTCCTGCGAATAAAATCCATGTCCTATAAAACAGAACAAAGATAAACCCCAAGATCCTTTAAATGGTTAGTGAATATGAGTATGATGTTATAATGCTTATGATGTTATGTACAAGTATATATATACAAACAAAGCAAATAAGTCCTTAGGTTTAGGCTTGCATGGAGTCTTATAGGTAAGTACCCTCTTGAAGTTTAGTTGGTTCAAACATGTCCTTGTAATAGTAACCAGGTTCTAAGGAGCTCAATATCACTGGTTTGTTTTCTCGGGCATTGTTTCAGCACAAGCCTCTTTAATATCGACCAAAATATCCCAAAAAACCAAACCTCAATGAGTGTAGTATCGAGTATCTACCAACTTCGGACTGCACCAAAGCTGGTCATCTCACTATGTCCTAATGGCCAAGTTGGTCAAGTAAAGGTTCTAAAAGTTCATTAGTGCTTCATGACATCACTCAGCGGCTCTGTATTCTCCTTGACTACTCAAGGGCTATCGGTACCCACAAATATGTCACACTAACGTAGCTATTGCTTAGACCATGTCGGTATACCCCATACAGTTTCCACAATGTATTGTTACTTACCTATAAGGTATCCCAAATCCGGGTAGAGGATTTAAACCCAAACAAAGAACCATAATGTAAAGCATATAAGTCAAACAATGAAAGAAAGTAAATGTGATCTAGCCCTAAGGTAACCCCACTTTTAAAACTCCTTGTCCCCAGCAGAGTCGCCAGTTCTGTGATACGGTGGGAGAACTGACTTGGTCGTTTTGCGTTTGATTGCAAATGTTGCGATTAGCAAGAGTTTCCACCAACTTTTCTTTTATCCAAAAGGAAAGGTGAAAAAGCATAGCAAAGACCTTTGAGATTGTTTCTTGAGTTCGGGGGGTAGATTATGAAAAGGGAAGGTATTAGCACCCTTTTCATCCATGGTTTTTCATGGGCTCTTAGTTACTTGCTAGATCATTTGCTTTTTTTTGAAATTGTACTTTGTGTGGTTTTGAAAGTATTTTTGAAAAGAGGCCATTGTTTAGGAAAACTTTGTAATGATTCTCGTTCGTAAATATGTATACAAAGTGTTTGATCTTTTGAAAATGTTTTCAAGTTTTAAAAGATGTTTTGAAAGTGTTGGTGTTTGTTTTGAAAATAGAAAGGATGTTTTTGTTTTGAATTTGAACAAGTAACTAGGAACATTCTACCTACTCAAAATTCTTTCATGTTCATTTCCTCTTTCCTTTGACATTGTTATCTTACCATCGATTTGGTAAGTAACCCTATCTTTGGATATAAAAGGGATGGGCGTGGGTCATCGTATAACCATGATTAGCAATATCGAAAGGTATCTTAGCACTTTTTCTTTAGGGACTAAGATCCTTTTGAAAGGCAACATAGATAGCATCATCGAGGGGATATGATCTTGTATTTTTTTCTCGTCTTTGCTAAGATACCTCACATGCGTAAGATGGCCATTTTTGTAAGGCAACCAAGTGGATTTACCCTAGGGGTGTTTGTGTGCAAGTGTATTGATTTACATGCATTATTTTTGTCTTTGATTAGGGTTTTCTATTGATTAGTTTTAGTCTTTCCATACAAAACCCTAATTACTAGCATTTGTATTTCAAAGCGATAAATTGCGGAAATGTAAAGTCCCATGATATTACATCATTTAGGGGATGGGAGTATAATTTACAAATGGGGATGAAATAGGAACTTAAATATTACAACCATATCGAACAACAATTAAGGAAATGTAAAAACTGTGTAAAAAGAAAGAAAAAATGCATTCTAAACTATTATGTGTCGACAAAAGCTCTTATGCATCGACACATAACTTTCCTTGCCCCTGTATTGCCAAATCAACTCAGTATGAGTCGATACATAATGGTATGTGTCGACTCATACACTGCATGTGTCGATTCATACGTGTTTTGTGTTGACTCATACGCTCTTTTTTCCTTATGTTTTGGGCCTGTAAAGCAGTATGTATCGACTCATAAGGCTATGTGTCGACTCATACTGTCATTTTTTTACTTCAACATTGTTTTGCTGCATACATGGGTTATTTCTCAAAAAATAATGAAAAGAGTGGAAGATAAACAAAAGGTTAACTTCAAGTACAATGGTTACTATTGTACCCCAAAAATTTCCCTCTCATTTTACTTAAAACATATTCCTAGAGGTCCTCAATTTGCTCAAGGTTGCCCAAGAGTTGACCAGACAAACTCTCTCCTAAGGCAATGTATCTTAAACTAGGGTTTCCATTTTCATCAAGATGGGTGGACACCAAAGACTTCATATGCTCTCCATGGTCATAATATGTTCTCAAGACCCTCCATGTCAAATTTCAATCCTTGCACAAGAAGTTTACTCAGTCAACTGCTCAGATGCTTGAGAATCGACTGTATTAGGTCAAAAGTAAATTGTGGCCCACATACAGTCAAAATTCAAGATTTTTGGTCAACATCAACATTTTGAAGTTATATCCATCATTTGATCAAGGGTTGATCATGATTCCTCAAGGAATGCCCCAAATTCCTCAAAACCCAAAAGTTGTTAAATTAGGGTTTCTTAGGAAAAGTCAACCAAACTTTGACCAAGCATAACTTCCTCATACTTTATCAGAAATTTTCCATCCAAGGCTCATTTTTAATATGATACAATTCCTTGCAATTCATCTTCAAACCTCAAGTTCAAAATATGCGCTCACAAAAAGATAGGGATTTTCACATTATAGGTCCTTTTGAAAAGTCAACAAAAACACTTTTTGGTCAAAGCTTCTTACATGAACATGGAAGAATCAATTGAGATGAGACCAAAAGGTTTGTTTAGGGGACATCCTAAGATTTCTAAAAAGTCCAAGAACACCTCTCTAGGGTTAAAATTGGAAGAGATATGCCTTGTCAAAGTTGACCATTTTTGCAAAATTGCCAAAAGTCAAATATGCTCAAAATTGCATTTTTTGCCAAATGGGCCTAACCTTTTATGCTTTCACCTCACTTATAACATGGTAAATAATAGCAAAGATTATTTTTAATTGGATTTTTGGATAGAATCACAAGCTCATTATGCTGGCATATTAGAATCAAATCGAATCAAGGTTAATTGGCACAATAATGGCATGATTAGGCCAAATTTGGAAGGATATAATACAACATGAAAACCAAATCAAATCTTCAAAAATTGCAAAGATGCTAGCTGTTTTTATAACCCTAATTCACTTAGGGATATATAATGAACAAAGCTAGTCTAAAAAACTAGAGGTTACAGTCGTGAAGAACACTAGAACAAACTCAAAATTTTGGCAAAAAAGTGGTGATCTAATCTCTACCCTAGAGGATAATTCAGGGCCTTCCAACATTCCTAAACGATTTCTGGACCTTCCCAGAAGCTAACCCAATCGATTTCATGTCCTTTCACGCCCAGAAATGCTCGCTACATCTCATATGGTTTGCTTGTTTTTCAAATCGATTATAACCATTCTTGCATCATTAGCATGATTTAATGACATATTTGTAATCATTGATGTATTTCTAACATGTCTGGATTGTTTAATTGGATTTTTGAGGCTTATACGAGTGAATGCCATGGCTAGGGTTTGAGGTCACGTTTTGGGGCTTCTTGATACAGGTGAAATTGGCCTACACAAAGGGTACCATCGTACTCGTGAGGTCAAAACAATTTGATTGGTGTAGCCATAACTAAAATTAAACATTTCCTTATGTAATTGATATTGACATGCTTTTAAATAGAAATTCCCGATCTACCCGTAGAACCTAAAATAGGATGTCCCTTGAGAATAATGTAGGTGAAGGGTGCCTAACATTTTCCCTTTGTCTAACCAACTCGCAACCTTAGAATCTCTAAACGATTAGGGTTATCCGTTACTTTCCCGTCCTTAGGACAAAAAGTAGTGGTGGGGACTCATATTTTTTTTCGGTTACGACATTAGGGTTTCTGGATTTGATATGTATTAGCTATGAATCTATGTAACATTCAATCAAATTAATAAAATTCCAATTATTTCAATCTTTGATGTGATTTCAATTGATTTGATTTTTGTTGTTTTGGGCTTTGAGTGTTAACTTAGGGTTGAAGCATAAGGAAATGGCACCACTTTTGGTTTAGGATTTCCAAACCTAAAATTGACTCCATTCAACTTCTTCTAATTTAATTTTAAAAAATAAAACGAATAATATATATTAAAAACAAGGATAGGGAGGTTGTAGTATGATGGGAGAACTGACTTGGGTGCTTTGTGTTTTATCGTAATTTTTGCGGATAGCAAGAGTCGACACCAGTGGCGGAGTCAGAAAAATTATAAAGCATGGGCAAGTTTTCACTGGCTCCACCACTGACTTCATATTTTTCTACCAAAACCGAATTTGACATAATTATTTTTGACGAATCATAACAGATAATAATGGAGCTTGGGCTTTAGTATATCATAGATTATGCCTAAAACTACATACACTTAGTATTATGTTGAGATTAGTATACATTAATAACTGTATCTTTGAAACAGAATGCAGAGTTAATCAAATGCAGAATATAAAAAATAGAAAATAGATAACAGAAATTAGTATACGCTAGAATGTAGAATTCTGAATGCAGAAAACAATTAATAGTTAACTGGAACTCAAATGCACAATGCAGAGATTAGTATATAGTAGTAACTTTGAAATAGAATGCAGAGTAATTCAAATGCATAAGCATGTATACTACGATGAAAATAAAACAATACAAAAACTGAAATAATATACTGGTTTACAAGCACATCAAATAAGTTGAAACAATATAATGAAAAAATATTCCATGATAAACTATAACAATAACAGAATAAAAACATTGAAATAAGTTGCACACACTTAAACCTTTGATTTATTCACAAGAGATAAACACACCAAACAATAAAAATCATTATTAACAAAATAAACCAAGATAATCTTGACACAGGAATGTCTAATTCATTTTCATTTGGTTCAATTAATTAAGCAAGCACAACAAAGACGTCAATCATTAATATTAATCATTAAACATTTCATCAAAGCTATATCTCTAAGAAAAGAAGGATCACAAGATAAGTACCATAGGTAACTGTAGCGATAGAAAAGTTTAAGACTAAGCCATTGGATTGACTAGACTTATACAGATCAAAATAAAAATCGCCACCGCACTTTATTGTTTCCAAAGGAATGGGAAAAGAGCGAGTAACCCAAAAAGAGGGGGAAATATTGAAGATAAGGGGGTTGGTAATGCAAAGGGAAGGTATTAGCACCCTAAGCATCTACGGTACTCCGCATGAACCTCTTTGAAAAATATGTATATTTTAGCTATAAAATGTTGTATTTAGAATAGATGGTGGAGGTGAGAAAAGAAACATATTTTTTATGATTTTTGCACCCGCCGCGGTTACGAACCTTTAGTGGCTACGTGCCACCTTTCATGCAATAGGGGATCAGGGTACACGTAGTTCCTCTTTAAAAATTTTAAAACATTTTATGAGATAAGATATCATCATCATTGTCCGTGTGGAAAACATACTTACTATCCACAATCATGAGAAAGGAGAATTTGCATCATTTCAATGTGGAGGATATGGCTTGGATTTTTAAAAATCAACAATTCCTTACTCAACACCCAAGTGGAAAATATCTCTCTTCACTACATATTATAGAAATATAGTTGTTTACATCACTACAAGGATTGACAAGAGTCCAATCTTTGAGAGAAGTTTTAAAATAAAAGGCCAAAGTGGCAAAATGGTTTAAAATGAGATTGATTGACTTTTAGTCTTCTCACAAAAAATGTCAAGGTATTATTAAGTTGATTGAAGTTTATTTATGAAAATATTTTGAAAATGCATGGATATACGTCCAAGTTTATTATGAAAGTGGTTCAAGTTTAAAAAAAACAAGAAGAGTTTTCAAAAGGAGGGAGAAAATTTTTGAAATTGAAGAAGATGGGAGGAGAAGAAGAGATTATCCTAAGGCACGAGGTAAAAAAAATAAGGAGAAGAACCATCTAACCAACAAGAATCCAATACTTTACATTATGAGTCAAGATAGAATTCCCATTCTTTGGATTGAAACCAAGCAAGAAAAGATACTAGACCTCTTAAGAGAACTAGACTTCAAATGTATTAAGTCTTCACAAAAATTGGGCAGAGTAACGGCTGTATACGGGTGAATTCCAGATTATAAACAAAGTATGTAATCACAATAACCTGCATACAAAATAAACAAACAACCCAATGTCTTGAGGTAAACCTAAAGAACTCCAGACAAAATATCAATTAAGGTCACAAGGTCTCCAACATAGGCCAAGGTTTCTAATCCTAAGTCCAAGAAGTCCAATACTCCATAATGCCAAGGATAGTAACCAAATAGTCTAAATATCATTAAAGTTTTTTATGGTTCATATTGATTATTAGGTATCTTCAAAAGAAAAGAAAAGAAAAGCTCAAGTGAGCAAAATAAAAATGACAAGAAAGTAAATTCTCAAGTGAGCAAAGATGAAAAAATAGCATGAAATGTAAATGCTAAAGTAAATGGTGCATAAAATAAAAGAGCATAAAATAAAAACACAAAATAAAGTCAATTATTAGAAACTAGTGGTTAGTTGGATGATCATCTTGAAACTTGCATTTGGAATTCATTAGAGGATTATTAGAACCAAAGCCTCCACACAACAAGTTGCATTTGCTTTTTGTCAAGTATATTGTCCATTTTGGAATCCCCAAGAGTAACATTTAATGATCAACGATGTTTAAGTGATCCACGTTGATCAAAAGTAATGTAGATTCATTAGAGGATTGGTAGAACCAAAGCCTCCATACAATGAATCTCAAGGTTATTGGATCAAAGATAATAAATTAACATACTTGGGCTTGCAAACATAGGTTTGGGCCATGAATGATCATTTATTCGAATCGGGACAAAATTTAGCGCTATGTTAAGCAATCGTAAATGGACTTATATAGACGTCGCATCTATTTTGAGGTCGGTCAATAGCAATCTATGCACCATTTGTTTTGAGACATGATATAGAGATCATGCTCCAATAACACTTAGTGCAATAAGAAAGGGATAAGATGAAGAAGGGTGGGGAAAAATATACAAACCACATTTGAATTAAAAATTTAATCAAACTATTATTAAAATCATTCATCCATTTTTATGGAGTTAGACTCAACACTATGGATCCAATGATGTTAACAAAGTCCATGATAAAAAATTCAACCCAAGATCAGCCAGAAAATAATCACAAAATAATATTACATTTAATATATACATTAAAAAGGGTTTTAAAATGTTTTAAAATAGAAATAAGAGAGAAAAATGTCAACCATGTTCAAATTAATCAAGAAATATTAAGTAAAGCCATAGAAAAACCAGAAATGAACTCAAATCTTTTTATAAAATTTTTGGTAATTTCTTTTAAAGTCAGAAACTATTTTTTAAAATTAAAAGAAATGAGTAAAATAAACCACAAATGATAAAAAATAACAAAGTCAGAAATAAAAAATAAATAAGGTCACCAATATTTGTCACAATATCATTGGATCATTCCATATTTTTTTAGAATTTAAAAATACATAAAAGTATTTTTTTTAAAACTTTTAAAACCATTAAAATAAAGTGAAAATTTATTAAAAAAAATATCAAAACACAAAATAAAATTATAAAAAAAATAAAAATCTGAAAGAGAATTAACACAAATATTTTTCATAATTTTTTTCAGATTTTTTGGACTTAAAATGAATTTTCTATGATTTTTTGAAGTTTAAAACAATTAAAATCAAAATCAAAAAATAAAATATCAAACCAAAAAAATATGGGCCATCTGATCATTATCAAAACGCGTTAGTAAACAGATCAAGTGGACCTGGCGCGTTGTTCATGTTATGGACTTTAGTGAATAAAACACTAGATCACTAATTAAATCAGAAATTAAAAAAAAACAAATGACACGTCATCATTGGTTGGAAGATGACACGTTGGTCATCTTCAACCTCCAACCAACGTGAAATACAAGTCTCTCAAACTGTAAAATCAGAAGCTCATACATATGCCATTCGCTTCGTCTCATCAAGACGAAGACAACCACACCTTCGCGAAAAATTTATATAAACTGTAGCTCAAGCTATTTGGTAGAAAAGTTTTGAAAAGGAATTTGAAAATTCATGGCCAAAACGTGTTTCCAGTTAGAAGAAAGTGTTGCGACTAGAACCAGGGCAATGAGAGCTTCACAATGATATCAAAGTTTGGAAGAATTGATGGAGAAATCTACCTATTGAAGTTAAGTTGCAGAGATCTAAAACTGGACTTCTATGGGTCAATATAGGTCACGTTTCTTGAAGATAATTGTATGGTTAGCTTCAGGAAGATCAAGGAAGTTGAATTCATAGAAAAATGGATTGAAAAAGGCTTGAACACTGATTTTGAAGTTGCAGAAAAAGTGAGTTATGGAATGAGTTTGACAGGGTGATTTTGGCTGTTCAAGCTTGAGAAAATGAATGGGGGATGACCCTATATTTATAGGAGAATGAATGGGATCCTTAAGCGTGTGAAATAATGAAGTTTGGAGGGAAATCATGGGGGTCTGCAACATGAACAAAGTGTGACTTGTTTAGCATTAAAATTCAGCCAAATCGTGCGTTTCATGATGCTAAACGCTTTTGGAAAGTTGCTAAACATGATTAGAAGCAAAAACGTGTGGAAAACTTGTGATTAGAAGCCAAAACAAAGATTTCAAAATCTGACTTGTGATGAAACTTCAGTTTCAAGTTACCAAATTCAAATCAATGGCATTCTCAACTCAAGGGGTCTTAGGGCCTGATTCTTGAAGCTTTAGAAAGATGAGGTTACAAGATTTGCAATGGGAAAAGAATGGAATCAAATGGATGTTTGATCTGAAAGTTGCAATGAGTCAAAGTTGGGAAAAAGAAGTTGACTTTCCATACTTAGAAATATTTCAAGTTTTTCTTCAAAAGTGACCTATAATGTTTTGCATCCAAACATGGCCTTCCTTTTGGAATTTGCTCTTGACCAAAAACATATGGCATGAAATAGACCTCTTGAATGACATTTTTAAACTTGAACCATTCAAAATCTCCAAAAATTGAGAGAGTTATGAATTGTTGAAGTTGGCAAAAAATCATGAAATGACATATAATCTTTTGTATCCTTAGAGCATCTTTCCTCCATTTTCTCACTTTGCACATAAAATAAGGAATAAAGTTCACATCCTCAAGATCATTATGGAAAAATATTGGGATTAATGTGATAAAAGTGGAACAAGTTATGATCATTTGAAGTCACACATGGGAAATTGGGGGTTCATCTGGAGGACTTGTAATCTTTCTTCTTCATCAAGTTTCTTCCACATGAAAACTCCTTGAAACTTTTGAAGTGATTTGTTAATAACCCTTTTGAGAGAAGGATGTTTTTGGAATCACTAAAAATACCAAAATATGAGCAAGATATACTTCTTTGAAGTTCAAAACCCTAGCTCCTAGATCAAGAAAATGCTTTGAGGAACTTTGACAATTTTAAACAACCTTCTTGTACCAACACTTTTGCTTTGTAGATATAAATTGTTGAGGATGATAATGAGAACTAATAGCAACCAAACCCACTTCCACATATTGAGAATTGAGAAAAATGTGCACTTGTGACCAATGGGAACAAGGCCTTGTCCAACCATGACAACTTCTTCAATCAACCCCTTGTACTTTTGAATCAATCTTGATAACTTTGAAATATGGTGAACCAAAATAAACCTTTCCATGCCATTTATTACAAAATAACTTCAATGGTGAGGTTTGAATTTCTCAAGCTTTATTGACTAGAGCATGGAAATAAACTCATGAACCCATGTGTCAACTTGCTAAGCCACATTGACTTCACCTACATTATTAACAAGTAAGACAAACCAACATTGCATTTTATTAACTAAAAGTAAAGACAAAACAAAACATGCATGACCACAAAAGAAAAACAAGTCAAGGTTCTTGGTGATTCCTCAAAGAACAAAGCTAAAGATAGGGAGGAGAACCAAAAGCCCTAATGTGATCTTGTTGTGATTGAATCAATATGGTATGATGAAGGGATCTTGTGGGAAAAAATTGGGGTACAACAGCTGCCCTTATTTAAGTTTCTTCTATCCAGAGATACGAAGGTTAAAAATCTTCGTGTCGACGTGATCGAATATATTTAAATATAAAACAAACCCTATTTTTGGCCCTAAGATGCCATGCAATGCTTATGAGTATGAATGAATATGAACAACTTATAAGGGACGCAAAACACCACTGGGGATGTAGCAAAGAAAATAAGGATCAAAAGAGAAACCCAAGCAGGAAAATAAATCACTGGTGAATCAAAGAGACCCGACTCTATTGGTGTAAAACCCAAAGAAGAGATAAGGTAGCATCAACTCAGCTAAAGAGGAGATAGAATATAAAAAAGATAATGACTCATAAATGACAGTAAAAGACCAAAGGATACACCAACTTTTACTGAAGGCGAAACTACCAACGTTCACTAAAGGTAAAAATAGAAAAGAATAACAACACCAACGTTTACTGAAGGTGAGTGTTGTACCCCAAAATTTGCCCTCCCATATTCTTCAAGAAATTGCCAAGTCATGCTTCAAAATTCCCCAAGGGTTGCATAGTGTAAGGGTCTCCTAACAGTCAAAATTAGGGTTTTGGTTCTGACAAAGAAAATGAAGTTTCCAAGGGTCCAATCAAGTCTCACATGTCTATAAATATGGTCAAGCATCCTCATACCAAGTTTCAAGACTTTCAGCACAAAATTGCACAGTCAAAAACCCTAATTGCACTACAGTCAACTGTAGGGGCAAAATGGTCACTTGACAGTCAAAAGTCCAAATTTTTGATCAATACTTCATTTTGAAGCCACAAACATCATTTGATCAATGCTTGATCATGATTCTCAAAGCTTGGCTCAAAAAGTCTCAAGATGCAAAAGTTTCCATATTTGGACAGTTGAAAAAGTCAACTGTAACTTGACCAGGGCATAACTTTCACATGGATTATCAGAAAAATTCCATCCAAATCTCATTTTGAAGATAAAGACATTTCCTACAACTCCTCTTCACACTTCAAGTCCAAGAAATGCTCTCACAAAAAGTTATCAATTTTTACATTATAGGTCATTTTTAAAAGTCAACAAAAAGGGACTTTAAGTCAAAGGCCATAACTTTAGATTGGTAAATCAAAATGACATGGGACCAAAGGCATTGGTTAGATGACTCAAAGACCTTTCCAAAATGTCAAAGAACATGAGCAAAGCTTAAAAATTGAGCAAGTTATGCCTTGTGGAAGTTGGGAAATTTTTGGATATTTTGGAAAGTCAACATTGATTCAAATGACCTAAAAATGCTAATGGGCCTCTTTTTCTTCCACAATTCATCATCCAAGGCATGTGCATGACCATTTGGCCCAAAGGGAAGTTTTTTATCATTTTTATTTATTTATTTGGATTTTTAATTATTAATAATTCATTTAATTAATTAAAATACATGAAAAATACTAAACCTAACTTTTCAAATCTTTTTATGCAAGGAATAAGCTTATGATTTCGTGCAAGACCAAATATAGAAAGAATCAAGTCAATTGGCCATGATTTGTACCAAATAAGCATGAAAAAATATTGAAAAAGATCTTTGAAAATCAAATCTTGCAAATCATGAATGCAAAGGTTTTTGTGTGATTTCTTTGACCTAAAACCTCCACACATACATATACATGCTAACCCTATTCAGAATAAGCTGGAAGCTGCGCCAGAAATCCCTAAACAAACTTGGAATTTTTCAAGAAAAGTCTAAAACTGAAAACAAGGTTCCAAGAGGTTTCAAGCCAAAATACTTGCCTCATCACCTTCTTGGGACATCAAGCAACGTATTTGAATCATTTTCCAACCCTCTAACGCATTGAATCGGTATACAGAGATCCAAATTTTTCATATAAAATGCATAATCGTGTTTCAATATTTAAGCATGTTCCTTGCAAATTTTGTATGGATTTGTACTAATTGCATGATTCTGAAGCTAACCACATAATTTGATTGCATTTTCATCACCCATACGCGAATCTGCCATTGTTATTTTTTAGGGTTTTCCAAGCTTTGAATTAGGCGTTTCTCCATACTGTAAAATTGGAAGCTCTCAATGCCATGACCATATTCAGCGCGCTTGGACGAAGAGAACCCAACCCTCGCGCCTAATTTATGAGGCCATATGGCCTATTCGCTATTTTTTGGAATGATGCATAAGGGAACGATTCAAAACCGTTGCCCATTCTTTTTTTATTTCAGGAAAAAAACAAAGCCATGGAGAAGACGATGAAGTGGCAAGCGTTGGTTGGTCCATTTGAAAATTCGCGCGGAAAAGACACTAACGCGTTGTTCTATATTATAATGATTGTTTGTTATTTATTATACAACGCGTTTAAAGTGCTTCAGTGGCAAGGCTTGTTAGTGGTAATCTCCAGGACCTGGGTTCGATCCCAGGTCCCCCACCCCTTTCACATTATTTTTCTATTAATGCTTGTGTACAATTTCAGCGCTAAAGTCCACCATATGCTCCTCCATCCAACACGCCACTTGGCCAATCTCATCAATCCAAGGGCCCAGATCTGGAGCACATGGTAAACCCCAGTCAACGCGCTTACACGCATCTTGAAAAGGTCAATGGGGCCAGGAATAATTGGGCCTGAATCACTACAACAAACCCTCCACTTGGGGATAGCACCCCCTAGAGTTTGTTTCTTTTACTCTTTTTATATTTTTCTTTTCTTTATTTTAATTAATTTCTTTTAATTCTTTATAATAATTATTTTCACAATAATATAAAAAAACACAAAAAAAATCAGAAAAGACAAAATTAAAATATATTTATTTAATTAATATTTTTTGTAAATAAAACCTTTATTAATTAACTTAGTTTTTAATTTAGGGTTTAATCTTAACATTTTTCAATAAAAATCTAAAATTGGTAGAATTAGGGTTTCTAGCATTTTTCATCCTTTTTTTATTTTACTATATTAATTATTAATTCTTAATTAGTTATTTTATAAATCAAGTTGCAATTAATTAATTAGGCTTAATTTTAGATAATTGTCATATTTTCTTAATAAAATAAAAATTGTAGAATTAGGCTTTTAACTTCATTAAATTCTCATAAATACAAAAAAAACAAAAAATAATTTCTTTTTCTTTAATTTAATTAATTTGCTAATAATTTAATTTCATTAAAAGGGGTCCAACGCCCTCGTTTCTAATTTCAATTCAATTCGCATATTTATTTCTTTTCTTTTAATATTTATGTACCTCTCCCAAAGCCGTGTAATCTATTTCTCGCACTTTAATTCTTTATTTTTCTGTCAAATCGGGTCCTGGAATTTTTGGCGATGTGGACCCGCGCCTTTTGTAATAGCTTAGAACTTTACCTTTTTCGCACTTTTTTAACTATTAAATAAATGCATGCAAGAATGAATGGCCTTAAATAAAAACAAACGCGTAGCTCACTCGTAACATGACAAGATAAATGCAAATGAACATGACACACAAATCACACACCACCCCTAGGGTACGCCTCACTGTTGCCTTACCTCGAAAGGTGATCGTCGAGTAGAGGATGTCTTAGTAAGTCCTCATGATCCGGGAACCTGGCATGAGGGTAGCTTCTAAGGTATCTTCCTATTACTCTGGTGATCACACTGTTGCCTTGTCCCTCGAAACGTGGCCGTCGACTATAGGACGTCTTAGTGAGTCCTTATGTCCCATTGATCTGGTTGCCTCAAAACAAGTTGCCTCGGAATAGTTGCCTCGGAATAAAAGATCAATGGCATAAGGGTAGCTTCTAAGGTGTCTTACCTTTTCTCGGTGACCACAATGTCCCTAAACCCCGAATTGACCCGGACACCTCCAACGGTGGTGCTACCTACCTCTCAATGGTGGGATGGCACTACTTTAAAGGACATCTACACAGACGAATTCCTTAGGATAGGTAGACGACTCTAGATACTTGCTCTAATTTCAAAACAAATCAAATACTTTTCACACCGACACCTTTTCAAAAGCTTTCGAAAGCAACTTTTCAAACACTCTTGAGGACCGATACAAGAGTCGAACTGGAATTTTCAAAGAAACTTTTGAAACCCACAGTTGAAAAGCAAACAAACCATTTTTTGAAAACACAAATGAGCAAGTATCTAAGAGCCCATGGATAACCATGGATAGAAAGGGTGCTAACACCTTCCCTTTCTATAACCTACCTCCCGAACCGAGAGCAATCTCTATAAGGAATTTTTCTGTGCTTTTGTCCTTTCCAATTGGAGAAAATAAAAGACGGTGGCGACTCTTGCTTCCGCGACATTTCGCGAACCAGCGTTAAACAGTCAGTTCCAGATCCACCGATCACAGAACTGGCGACTCTGCTGGGGATATTTAAAGTGAGGTGTACCTTAGGACTAAGATCACTGTGTTTTCAATTGCTTTGACTTGTGTGCTTTAAATTGTGGGTTGCATGGGAGTTACATAGATCCTAACCCGGATCTAGGGATACCCTGTTTAGGTAGCATAAGCTGTGAGGGACCTGTCCGGCGTAGACCGACACGGGTGAAGCAGTGGCTACATTGGTGTGGCACCTTGGTCTGTACCGATATCCCTTGTGTTGCAACGAGGAGAATATGGGTCTTCTGAGGAGTCATTAAGCACCAATAACCTTAGAACCTTAAATGACACAACTTGGCCATTAGAACAGTAGCAGTATGCTACGCCCATTGAGGCTAAACTCTCGTGATGGTTCTGGCCGCAAGAAAAGATTGCGATGCTGGAGTTATGACCGATTGAGGGTAGTCAGTGATATTGGGATCCTCTAAGAACCCGGTTACTTTTGATAGGACAGGTATGAACCAACAAACTGAAAGAGGGTAATACCTAGACCCCATGTTGGCCTAAACTCTAAGGGCTTTCTCTTGTGTGACTTGTGTGCCTTCGTACTTGACTACTTGCATGCTTTACCTGACACATGAACTATTTGCAGGTTTTGTTTATAGTCCTTAATTAGGACTCATGACAGGTTTTACTTGAGTTTCTCGCAGGTTTCGTTTATAGTCCTTAATTGGGACTCATAACAGAGTTACTAAGTCTTGCAGGTTTTGTTTATAGTCCTTAATTGGGACTCATGACAGGTTTTATTTGAGTTTCCCGCAGGTTTCGTTTATAGTCCTTAATTGGGACTCATAACAGAGTGTACTGAGTTTCTTGCAGGTTTTGTTTATAGTCCTTAATGAGGACTCATAACAGGGTTTACCCATAGTACCCCATGCATAACATAACATCATACCATTGCATACATCCTAACCCATTTCAAGGATCTCAAGGGCTTGTGATGCAGGTCATGATAAATCAAACATCTAGCAAGGGGCAAAGGGGATTTATTTTCCTCTAGCCAAGGTTGTCAGGGGCTATGACCCACTGGATATGGTGAGCCTTTGACCCTTGAAGAAGGATTCTCAGCAACATGGAGTTCCTTCAATCAAGCCACCGGACCCAAGTTCTAACAAATTTTCTTGTTTATCCCGCGAGGTCCTTGAAAACATTACATGCATGTCATACACATCATTGCATAACAGGTACCCTTGTTGCAGGTCACTTACCTTTCCCGCTGTTTATTTCAGAAATGGCTTCCCAACAAGATAACCAGGACCTTCTTGCTCAAGAGACTCGGCTCGGGGAAATCCTCCTGAATTTATCCAAGGGGCAGGAGGAGTTGAGGACACTTCTCATGGAGACTTTGGTCAGGAACTGTGCTAAGGACGAACGGCTGAAACATCTACAAGCTGAGATGGATGCAATGAAAGCCCAGATGCTGGGGCAGGTGACTGCCATTCAAGGGTTAGCTCAAAGACAAGACGAGCTCGGGGTTCTCGTCAACCAACTGCTTCAGGGTAACCAACTGGGGCAAACATCTAAGGGTAAAAAGCCAGTCATCGTTCAACCACCTTTGAGACAAGGAGATAAGGGGAGAGCTCCTCAAATGGCTCCAGTGTCACAAATTCAGCGTCAACCTCACCAGCTTCAGACAGACAAGTCCGGGAGGCAATTCACTCAGCTCAACATGTCGCTGTTTCAAGCTTAACAACGCCTGTTGAGATTGAATCTGATTACATTAAGGGACCATCCCCGGAATCCCAACACAGCACATCCTACTTATGATCCCAATAAAAGGTGTGCCTACCATTCTGCCTGTCCAGGACATGATACAAATGAGTGTTGGGCTCTGAAGAACAAGATCCAGGACCTGATTGATGAAGGAGCACTGGAGTTCACACAAGATGGTCAGGCTGAATTTTTCTACCATCCCTCCAAGGCTCACCACTTTAAGTGACAAGCCCTGAGATGAAAAGACTTTTGTTCATTCGAATGTTCAAGTTGTGTTGTTCTTTTGTTCAAACATTTTATTCATGTTAAACGCTGTTATTTCATTAATGCATCGCATATGTCTGTTTTGAAGTAATATATTCGTATTCACTATATGCAAATTATTTTCATATTTTTTCTGATGTCAACTCTTGATCTAAAATTCTAAGCCTCTTGAGGGAGGATGACGAAAACGATACCACAATCTACAGTATGCTTTTGAACAGACCCCGCTGATGAGGCACAGGCATTGTTTCAAATCCCTAAACACCGGAGTTATAAGGAAGATAATCCCTCGTCAACCCCTCTGAGCCAAAGAAGTAGGAGTTTTTCCTTTCGAAATTTAAAACCCTTAATCATAACCTGGGGCAGGGTAGTCTCTCAGTTGATCCAAGTGCATAACGAATGGCACCAAAGAGGTCCTTACAAAACAAAGAAAGACAGTGATGGTTCCGAATAATAAATAAAGAAAGGCAGTCATTATCTCAAAAAAAAAAAAACATTAAGTCAAAACCTATGAAGGAGACTTACAAAACTGGGGCATCCCGCTGACTGTAATTCCAAAAAAGGAAGTAGTTCAGGCAAAAAAAAAAGAAAGGGATAACAAAAATCAAGAAAGAGGTCTTACAAACCCTCAACAAAAAAGGAATGACTGCCTATTCAAAATAAGTTATCAACATCCGAATCATCACCAGAAAATCAGAGCAAAGACTCAAACAAGGTCTAACGTATGATCAACTGAGTTTAGGTTTGGAGAACATCACGAAGAGCGGGTGGGTACAAATAAAATTTGAGCCTTTATCCTTTGTTTCTTAAACCGTGAACCAAGCCACGTTATAACCCTTAAAAGTCCTAGCTGAAGCATGGGTTAGTTCGAAAGCATACTGTTACGAAAGGTATCTTGACTCCTTAAGGCTACGGTAAATACGGAGTTGACATCACGTTTTACAAACATTCACTTGTTTTATGAAAAAGAATGCATTTTCAAAATCTTCAAGACAGACATAAGCTTTGCATTTTTAACATAACTTTGGTTGCATATGACTTTTTGTTTGAACAGCATAGAAATTCGCACGACGAATATCTAAGTGAACAAGAGTACTTCCAATCAAGGGGCACGACATGATCATGGTCTATTATCTGGGGCAGTCCAATCAGGATTCAGAGAATCTCTCGAAAGGCCAAATAGCCTAGGGCAAATCTCCGCCTGAGTCACTTGGGGCATTCCAACAACGAATCTTGCCTGATCAAACACCTTCTGGTGGCATGGCAGAACACTTCTAAACAGGGGCAACTCCCTACATTCTGAAAGCATGGACATAGTTGAAAAAATACTACGCAAAATCAAAGACCCGCTAGGTTGACACACTAGGCAAAAATAAGGGCTTCCCGGCGAACCAAAAGGGTTCGAGCAAAAATAAGGGATGAAATGAAAATAAACTGTACACCCGGCAAGTCGAAAACCTGGAAAGGCGGCTTGGGCAAAAAAGGGTATCCCGGTGGACTGAAAACCCGAAAGGGCGGTCCAGGCAAAAGTTAGGGATTAAAGCGTACGACTATGTCCTGTCATCTTGTCACCTGCCTACCAGAAGTAGGTCTGTCCATCAACAAGCTATCAGCACCTCACAGGTCTTCCTCTCCCACATCAGAAACAGGGGCAATAAAGAGTTGTCTAAGCAGTCTGATTGTTCTGTCCTCCAAGGTATCAAGGTAGGTTCCGTTGAAGAACATAACCAATACAGTTCAATACTTCCCCAAGAGAGTCCAATCCAGTTCCCCAGGAAATTTGGAATTCATCTCCCCAAGCAGTAAGCTTATCCCCAGTAGATTCTGGAAGCTTATCCTCGCAGAGCACGGACGCGTCCCCCAGCTTTATTCAAAGAGTTATTTTCCTTACCAGGATATAACTGGGTTATCCTCAGCCAAAAGCCACGGAAAGAGCGTCCTCAACGAAGTCCTCTTATCCCCAGCAAAGTCTATTAACACTTCCAACACAACAAGGGTATCCCCAGCAAGTTATTATCAACAGCTCAGCAAAGTACCACTCTCCCCATAGAGTATTGCTTCCCAGCAAGATCATTAGAATACTTCTCTCCCCGCAGAGTAATCCATTCGCCAAGTTTATTCCCTAACGGAGTCATCTTCTCCTACCGGTATTCTTGCAACTATTATCCCCAGCGGAAGCAAAGATCTATTCTTCAAACATTAGCCCAGGAGTTAACTTCCCGGCATCCGTCAAGGATTTACTTTCCTAAGACGAAAACATACACATCACATCTTCATACATTATAGCATGCATGTATGCATCATGAACATACAATCTCACTTATTCTGAGAGCATCCCGCATGTCATACAACATGACATCGCATACAACTAACGCTTGTCTTTTCAGGACAAAGGTCAGTACAAAAATGATTATTATCAATGGTCGCAACTAAAGATCCGATTCATGTATCTTGCCAGGGTGTGTCTGTTAATGACCATTACCAGATCCGATTCCTGTATCTTGCCAGGGTATGTCTGAAGAGTTCGAGGATCCGATGCCTGAATCTTGCCAGGGTGTATCCGTTGAAGACTAACATTACCAGATCCGATTCATGTATCTTGCCAGGGTGTGTCTGAAGAGTTCGAGGATCCGATGCCTGAATCTTGCCAGGGTGTATCCGTTGAAGACTAACATTACCAGATCCGATTCCTGTATCTTTCCAGGGTGTGTCTGAAGAGTTTGAGGATCCGATGCCTGAATCTTGCCAGGGTGTATCCGTTGAAGACTAACATTACCAGATCTGATTCCTGTATCTTGCCAGGGTGCGTCTGAAGAGTTCGAGGATCCGATGCCTGAATCTTGCCAGGGTGTATCCGTTGAAGACTAACATTACCAGATCCGATTCCTGTATCTTGCCAGGGTGTGTCTGAAGAGTTTGAGGATCCGATGCCTGAATCTTGCCAGGGTGTATCCGTTGAAGACTAACATTACCAGATCCGATTCCTGTATCTTGCCAGGGTGTGTCTGAAGAGTTCGAGGATCCGATGCCTGAATCTTGCCAGGGTGTATCCGTTGAAGACTAACATTACCAGATCCGATTCCTGTATCTTGCCAGGGTGTGTCTGAAGAGTTCGAGGATCCGATGCCTGAATCTTGCCAGGGTGTATCCGTTGAAGACTAATTTTACCAGATCCGATTCCTGTATCTTGCCAGGGTGTGTCTGAAGAGTTTGAGGATCCGATGCCTGTATCTTGCCAGGGTGTATCCGGTGAAGACTAACATTACCAGATCTGATTCCTGTATCTTGCCAGGGTGTATCTGTTGAAGACATTTCAAGACCTAGACCGGTTCAGTTAATCGACCCTAAGATTTTCTGTTTCTTATCCAGTCTAAGGCCTTCTCTAGTCCAGCTAAATCGACCCCAAACAGATTTTCTTGATAAAGACTTAGTAGAAGATATCCAAGATTCTCTCAATGATTGCTTTTGAGGTTGTAGTCGCCTATGGTTCTCTCCCCGATACTGCGGAGGTGGTAATCATCCCAAGATTTTCTCAACGATTGCTGTTAAAGTTAAAGTCATCCAAGGTTCTCTCACCGTTCCTGTTGAGGTAGTAACCACCCCTGGTTCATTCATCACCGTTTGAAGCTCCAGATTCAGCTCCTGTAACCAGTCAGGACACATCTATACAAAGCATCTGAAGACCAGTTCCTGCAGCATGTCAGGTACTCATCTTTCTTTTGCAGGTACGCAGGTTCTCGCTAAGGAATCTCTTACGCGATCAACATCCAGATGGCATCTATAAGCCCATCCACCTTCCAGCATCTCTCAGCATGGCATCTATAAGCCCATCATCCTATCCATCGATCTCCAAATGGCATCTATAAGCCCATTCCCATCACCACACTGCTACTATGTGAGCGCAAATTTCTGGGCACTCTAGTGTTCAATAATCTTCCACCTTCGAATTACGAAAGGCACGTCAGCCAATCTGCATCCTCAGGTCTAAGAAGATTGAACAGGGGCAACTGTTGTACCCCAAAATTTGCCCTCCCATATTCTTCAAGAAATTGCCAAGTCATGCTTCAAAATTCCCCAAGGGTTGCATAGTGCAAGGGTCTCCTAACAGTCAAAATTAGGGTTTTGGTTCTGACAAAGAAAATGAAGTTTCCAAGGGTCCAATCAAGTCTCACATGTCTATAAATATGGTCAAGCATCCTCATACCAAGTTTCAAGACTTTCAGCACAAAATTGCACAGTCAAAAACCCTAATTGCACTACAGTCAACTGTAGGGGCAAAATGGTCACTTGACAGTCAAAAGTCCAAATTTTTGATCAATACTTCATTTTGAAGCCACAAACATCATTTTATCAATGCTTGATCATGATTCTCAAAGCTTGGCTCAAAAAGTCTCAAGATGCAAAAGTTTCCATATTTGGACAGTTGAAAAAGTCAACTGTAACTTGACCAGGGTATAACTTTCACATGGATTATCAGAAAAATTCCATCCAAATCTCATTTTGAAGATAAAGACATTTCCTACAACTCCTCTTCACACTTCAAGTCCAAGAAATGCTCTCACAAAAAGTTATCAATTTTAACATTATAGGTCATTTTCAAAAGTCAACAAAAAGGGACTTTAAGTCAAAGGCCATAACTTTAGATTGGTAAATCAAAATGACATGGGACCAAAGGCATTGGTTAGATGACTCAAAGACCTTTCCAAAATGTCCAAGAACATGAGCAAAGCTTAAAAATTGAGCAAGTTATGCCTTGTGGAAGTTGGGAAATTTTTGGATATTTTGGAAAGTCAACATTGATTCAAATGACCTAAAAATGCTAATGGGCCTCTTTTTCTTCCACAATTCATCATCCAAGGCATGTGCATGACCATTTGGCCCAAAGGGAAGTTTTTTATCATTTTTATTTATTTATTTGGATTTTTAATTATTAATAATTCATTTAATTAATTAAAATACATGAAAAATACTAAACCTAACTTTTCAAATCTTTTTATGCAAGGAATAAGCTTATGATTTCGTGCAAGACCAAATATAGAAAGAATCAAGTCAATTGGCCATGATTTGTACCAAATAAGCATGAAAAAATATTGAAAAAGATCTTTGAAAATCAAATCTTGCAAATCATGAATGCAAAGGTTTTTGTGTGATTTCTTTGACCTAAAACCTCCACACATACCTATACATGCTAACCCTATTCAGAATAAGCTGGAAGCTGCGCCAGAAATCCCTAAACAAACTTGGAATTTTTCAAGAAAAGTCTAAAACTGAAAACAAGGTTCCAAGAGGTTTCAAGCCAAAATACTTGTCTCATCACCTTCTTGGGACATCAAGCAACGTATTTGAATCATTTTCCAACCCTCTAACGCATTGAATCGGTATACAGAGATCCAAATTTTTCATATAAAATGCATAATCGTGTTTCAATATTTAAGCATGTTCCTTGCAAATTTTGTATGGATTTGTACTAATTGCATGATTCTGAAGCTAACCACATAATTTGATTGCATTTTCATCACCCATACGCGAATCTGCCATTGTTATTTTTTAGGGTTTTCCAAGCTTTGAATTAGGCGTTTCTCCATACTGTAAAATTGGAAGCTCTCAATGCCATGACCATATTCAGCGCGCTTGGACGAAGAGAACCCAACCCTCGCGCCTAATTTATGAGGCCATATGGCCTATTCGCTATTTTTTGGAATGATGCATAAGGGAACGATTCAAAACCGTTGCCCATTCTTTTTTTATTTCAGGAAAAAAACAAAGCCATGGAGAAGACGATGAAGTGGCAAGCGTTGGTTGGTCCATTTGAAAATTCGCGCGGAAAAGTCACTAACGCGTTGTTCTATATTATAATGATTGTTTGTTATTTATTATACAACGCGTTTAAAGTGCTTCAGTGGCAAGGCTTGTTAGTGGTAATCTCCAGGACCTGGGTTCGATCCCAGGTCCCCCACCCCTTTCACATTATTTTTCTATTAATGCTTGTGTACAATTTCAGCGCTAAAGTCCACCATATGCTCCTCCATCCAACACGCCACTTGGCCAATCTCATCAATCCAAGGGCCCAGATCTGGAGCGCATGGTAAACCCCAGTCAACGCGCTTACACGCATCCTGAAAAGGTCAATGGGGCCAGGAATAATTGGGCCTGAATCACTACAACAAACCCTCCACTTGGGGACAGCACCCCCTAGAGTTTGTTTCTTTTACTCTTTTTATATTTTTCTTTTCTTTATTTTAATTAATTTCTTTTAATTCTTTATAATAATTATTTTCACAATAATATAAAAAAACACAAAAAAAATCAGAAAAGACAAAATTAAAATATATTTATTTAATTAATATTTTTTGTAAATAAAACCTTTATTAATTAACTTAGTTTTTAATTTAGGGTTTAATCTTAACATTTTTCAATAAAAATCTAAAATTGGTAGAATTAGGGTTTCTAGCATTTTTCATCCTTTTTTTATTTTACTATATTAATTATTAATTCTTAATTAGTTATTTTATAAATCAAGTTGCAATTAATTAATTAGGCTTAATTTTAGATAATTGTCATATTTTCTTAATAAAATAAAAATTGTAGAATTAGGCTTTTAACTTCATTAAATTCTCATAAATACAAAAAAACCAAAAAATAATTTCTTTTTCTTTAATTTAATTAATTTGCTAATAATTTAATTTCATTAAAAGGGGTCCAACACCCTCGTTTCTAATTTCAATTCAATTCGCATATTTATTTCTTTTCTTTTAATATTTATGTACCTCTCCCAAAGCCGTGTAATCTATTTCTCGCACTTTAATTCTTTATTTTTCTGTCAAATCGGGTCCTGGAATTTTTGGCGATGTGGACCCGCGCCTTTTGTAATAGCTTAGAACTTTACCTTTTTCGCACTTTTTTAACTATTAAATAAATGCATGCAAGAATGAATGGCCTTAAATAAAAACAAACGCGTAGCTCACTCGTAACATGACAAGATAAATGCAAATGAACATGACACACAAATCACACACCACCCCTAGGGTACGCCTCATTGTTGCCTTACCTCGAAAGGTGATCGTCGAGTAGAGGATGTCTTAGTAAGTCCTCATGATCCGGGAACCTGGCATGAGGGTAGCTTCTAAGGTATCTTCCCATTACTCCGGTGATCACACTGTTGCCTTGTCCCTCGAAACGTGGCCGTCGACTATAGGACGTCTTAGTGAGTCCTTATGTCTCATTGATCTGGTTGCCTCAAAACAAGTTGCCTCGGAATAGTTGCCTCGGAATAAAAGATCAATGGCATAAGGGTAGCTTCTAAGGTGTCTTACCTTTGCTCGGTGACCACAATGTCCCTAAACCCCGAATTGACCCGGACACCTCCAACGGTGGTGCTACCTACCTCTCAATGGTGGGATGGCACTACTTTAAAGGACATCTACACAGACGAATTCCTTAGGGTAGGTAGACGACTCTAGATACTTGCTCTAATTTCAAAACAAATCAAATACTTTTCACACCGACACCTTTTCAAAAGCTTTCGAAAGCAACTTTTCAAACACTCTTGAGGACCGATACAAGAGTCGAACTGGAATTTTCAAAGAAACTTTTTAAAACCCACAGTTGAAAAGCAAACAAACCATTTTTTGAAAACACAAATGAGCAAGTATCTAAGAGCCCATGGATAACCATGGATAGAAAGGGTGCTAACACCTTCCCTTTCTATAACCTACCTCCCGAACCGAGAGCAATCTCTATAAGGAATTTTTCTGTGCTTTTGTCCTTTCCAATTGGAGAAAATAAAAGACGGTGGCGACTCTTGCTTCCGCGACATTTCGCGAACCAGCGTTAAACAGTCAGTTCCAGATCCACCGATCACAGTGAGCTACCAACATTCACTGAAGGTAGAGAGACAAACATCGACGTTCACTGACGATGATCTACCAACTTTCATTGAAGGTAGAGAGAAAAGAAATATCATAGCACCGACGTTCACTGACGGTGAACTACCGACGTTCATTGAAGGTAGCAAAAAGATAACAATCACCAACGTTCATTGATGGTGAACTACCAACTTTCACTGAAGGTAGAGAGAAAGGAAATATCATAGCACCGACGTTCACTGACGGTGAACTACCAACGTTCACTGAATGTAGAAAAAAGATAACAATCACCAACGTTCATTCATGGTGAACTACCAACTTTCACTGAAGGTAGAGATAAAATAACATAGCATCAATGTTCACTGACGGTGAACTACCAACATTCACTGAATGTAGAAAAAAGATAATAATCACCAACGTTCACTGATGGTGAACTGCCAACTTTCACTGAAGGTAGAGAGAAAATATCATAGCACCAACATTCACTGACGGTGAACTACCAACGTTCACCGAAGGTAGCAAAAAGATAACAATCACCAACGTTCACTGATGATGAACTACCAACTTTCACTGAAGGTAGAGAGAAAATATAATAGCACTGACGTTCACTGACAGTGAACTACCAACGTTCACTAAAGGTAGCAAAAAGATAACAATCACCAACGTTCACTGATGGCGAACTACCAACTTTCACTGAAGGTGGAGAGAAAATATCATAGCACTGACGTTCACTGACGGTGAACTACCAACGTTCATTGAAGGTAGAAAAAAGATGACAAGTTTCCCCAAAATTCCGGCGTTTCACCTAGAACGGGTCTCAACTTCTTCTTTAACCAAGGCACTTTTCCTGGAAAGGGTGGTATATAAGTTGTCTCAAATAAAGAGACTACCACTTGCAAAGATTTCACAATGAATTGTCTTTGTCATATTGAAAGACTTTCCATCCAATGGAGTAATTTGACAATGAACTGCAAACTATCCACTCATAGAGAAGATAGGAAAAAAAGTAACGTCGACTTTTACGGGGAAGTATAAGTTGCTCAAATAAAGAGACATGCTACTTGCTGTTATAGGAAGGATTTGTAAAAATGACTTTCTGGGGAAAGCAATATGACTTCCCAGGGAATGAAATATGACTTCTTGGGGAAAGAAATATGACTTCTTGGGTAAAGAAATATGACTTCCTGGGGGAATTCCAATATATTCTTGCTCAGGAGATAAAGGTTTTCTCGTGCCAAAATAAATCCACATTCTCAAACCAAGGCTCGAAGCTTGCAGAAATCCAAAGTAATAATATTGCTGGGAAATAAAGATTCAAACCAGAAATAAACTGGAGTAAAATAGTCAACCAAAATACATCCCTTGAAAAATAAACTCAAGAGGGAAACCGAATCTATCAAGACAAAGAGTTGTACAGGAAGGCTAAAGTAAAACTCTTCCACGAGGGATAACTCAGTGGGGAAATTGAAAGAATATAGACTTTCTGCTTAAGGATGACACTCTATTGGAGAGAGAACAACACAACTTTGCAAAACAAGGTAATATGCTAACAAAAAATTAAATAGTGCAAATGAGCAATGATTTGCTACATTCAACTATGTATGATGTATGTACAAATGTATGGGTGTCATTATGTATATGCTGACAAACAGACATATAACATTGGGGATAACCAGGCAAAACCAACTCGGGTAATGTCAATACTCAGCTAAATCAAATCCAAGATGAAAAATCGATAAGAAAGTAAGCACCAACTGAGGAGACAAAATCCTATTTCGTGGCTTAAATTCACTGGGAAAGAACATAATCTAGAAGTAAACAAATCATAGCGACAAAACAGTACAGATACACGGATATAACATCCTTCTCCAGGCTTCACCGGGGAATAACACTCAGACTCCAATGGGGAAACAAATGTTTCACGGTCCATACTTATATTGGGGATTACAATACTGATTTTAAATAAGGCAGATGAAAACCATATCATTAAAACATCAACTGAGGATCTCATGTTGACTTCATTGGAGAAATATCATACAGATTTCACTAGCGGAGATAACGCTTCATCATCGAGATTTCAACTGGGGACCTCGTGCTGACTTTATTGGGGATGCCAACACCACATCGAAGAGGGGAAAATAAGGTACGTTCTTCAACATTGAGAGTAAGTATTGCACCAACTTCTCTGGGGAAAAAGTATGAAACCTCATGGGGATAACAACTTGGAGAGTTAAGAAGTCAAACATTACAGCAAGAAGTCAATCTTTTGGGGATTTTAAATCAAACCCAACACTTGGTGGGTGAAAAACCAAAAAAACTGACAAATGCCTTAACACTTCTTAAATAAAACATTGTCCTTGCCAGATTATCGGGCGATCAAATAAAATGCAAGTACTGCCAAAAGGGAGATGCTTCATAAATGAGTCAAATCTCAGCATGCACGGGGAGAAAAGACTTATATCAAATAGCAAAGCCTTCACTGGGGAAACTTGGATTAAGTCTTTATATCATGCAAACTTATTCCAACAAAAGATGTCCTGGGATAGTCTTCCTGGGGAATCCAAAAGTCAACATTATAGAAAGAGGTCAAACTCATGGGGATTTTAAATCAAACCTAGCACTTGGCGGGTGAAAAACCAAAGGGTTGACAACTGTCTCAACACTTCTTAGAAAATATACTGCCCTGGTCTAGTTGCCTGGGAAATAAATATCAACAATAATGCCCAAACTGCAGAAAGAGCGACATTTTGCAAATAGTTCCATCTCAGCACACCAAGGGAACAAGACCTTTCGTCATATGAGGGAAGACTTTGCTGGGGAATCTGGGATAGAAGCTTCAGACCATGCAAATCCAAAATAAAAAAATGAACCAACACTTGACTGGGGACACCGGGATCACAAACCCAATACCGCACCTTACGCCAATTGGTATCATCTTTAACTATCTGAGAAACACAAGAAGATCATACGTATACCGGCAAAAACGACCTGAGAAAACCTTCTCGGGGGAAACAAAACTTCACAAAATTACTGGAGTTCGTCGGTTCCTGGGATCACCACTTTTGTTTTCTTCTTGAATCACAAAATCTAAAGTAAAAGTAAGTTGTAAATTCTTTTTGAAAGATAATTTTGTTATTTAATCTTTTTGCTTTGAAAATTATTATCAATAATAAATGGAGTCTTTGTAAGCTGAATAAAATAAGAATTACAAAGAATTGGATAAAAGCTCAAATTTTATTGATAGAATGGTAGTCTGCGAATGGCGCGACTCCGTAGATAATTACAAAGTTCGGAAAATGGTAATATATAATGGAAAAGATACATTGAAATACAATAACCACTATTCCCTCAAACAACTTTGAAATTCTGAGCAGCAGCTTCCGTTGAAGTATGGTGAGGATCCAAGAAGATTGTTGCTTGAATGATCAAGTCTTGTCTGATGCAGTTACTTGCCAAGAAAGTCCCTAACTTTAGCCTAAGCTGCCCTTGCAGGTTTTCAAATTAGCGGGAAATTTTATTCTGTTTATGTCTCTAATTTTTTCCTAGACCGCCCTTTCGGGTTTTCGGCCTACCGAGACGCTCCTTTTTGCCTAAGCTGCCCTTTCGGGTTTTCAACTTAGTTAATTGTTCTTTTATTTTTAGGAGAAGTATTTCTTGACTGCATTAGACTTCATGGGACGAGGGAACTCCTCGCCATCCATAGTTTCAAGAATTAATGCACCGCCAGAGAAGGCTTTCTTGACAACATATAGGCCTTCAAAATTAGGAGTCCACTTGCCCCTAGAATCAGCGTTAAAAGACATGATCTTCCTGAGAACGAGGTCGCCTTCTCTGAATCCACGAGGTTTGACCTTCTTATCAAAAGCTTTCTTCATTCTCTTCTGATATAACTTCCCATGACACAAAGCCGTCATTCTCTTCTCTTCGATCAAATTCAATTGGTCCAACCTGTTCTGGACCCATTCAGCCTTTGACAACTTGGTTTCAATTATCACACACAAAGAGGGAATCTCAAACTCGATTGGGAGTACCGCTTCCAATCCATACACAAGGGAGAACTAGGTTTCTCCTTTTGAAGTGAGGATAGATGTCTGGTATCCATGTAAAGCAAAAGGGAGTATTTCATGCCAATCTTTATAAGCAACAACCATTTTATGGATGATCTTCTTGATATTCTTATTAGCAGCTTCAACAGCCCCATTCATCTTCGGCCTGTACAGAGATGAATTATGATGGACCATCTTGAATTCTTCACAAAGTTATGTCATCATCTTTTTGTTCATATTCGAGCCATTGTCGGTGATAATTCTGCTCGGCACACCATATCAACATATGAGATTATTCTTAATGAAGCGCACTACAACCTGCTTAGCAACATTAGCATATGAAGCAGCTTCCCCCCATTTGGTGAAGTAATCAATTTCTAACAAGATAAAACGGTGTCCATTCGAAGCTTTGGGTTCTATCATTCCAATCATGTCAATGCCCCACATAGAGAAAGGCCACGGGGAAGAAATAATATTGAGAAGTGTTGGAGGCACATGAATCTTGTCCGCATAAATCTGGCATTTATGGAACTTCTTTGCAAATTTGTAACAGTCAGATTCCATTGTCAGCCAATAGTAACCTGCCCTTAGCATCTTTTTAGCCATCGAATGTCCATTGGCATGCGTGCCAAATGAACCTTCATGAATCTCATGCATCAACATGTCTGCTTCGTGTCTATCCACGCATCTGAGAAAGAACATATCATAATTTCCCTTGTACAACACATTTTCACTGAGGAAGAAGCTTCTAGCCAATCTTCTCAATGTCTTTCTATCTTTATTCGAAGCACCAATCGGGTATTTCTGATTCTGGAGAAAATGCTTGATATCGTAATACCAAGGTTTCTCATCTGCTACCTCTTCTGTTGTAAACACATGAGTGGGCCTATTCAGTCGCCGAACTATAATTATAGGTATATCATTCCAAGTATTCACTTGATACATAGAATCCAGAGTTTCCAGAGCATCCGCCATTTGATTTTCGTCTCTGGGGATGTGATGGAATTCAACTTTATTAAAGAAGGGTAACAATCTTCTAGCATAATCTTTTTAAGGAATCAAGTCGGGGTGAAGAGTATCCCATTCTCCTTTAATCTGATTTATTACCAAGTTGAATCGCCATACACATCTAGAATTTTAATTCTGAGATCAATAGCTTCTTCGAGACCCATGATGCAAGCCTCATATTCTGCCATATTATTAGTACAATCAAATGTCAACCTTGTAGTAAAAGGAATGTGTGATCCATGTGGAGTGACAATCACAACACCAATTCCTTTACCATAAGAATTCATAGGTCCATCAAATATCATGCTCCAACGAGATTCAGGATCAGAACCTTCCTCATGCAATGGTTTATCACAATCTTTTACTTTCAGAAACATCACATCCTTATCAGGGAAATCATACATCACAAACTGATAATCATCAACTGGTTGGTGAGCAAGATAATCTTCCAACACGCTACTTTTAATAGCTTTTTAAGTGTGATATTTGATGTCATATTCAGATAATAGCATTTGCCAGTGGGAAATTCTCCCAGTAAGAGTAGGATTTTCAAAAATGTACTTGATTGGATCCATTTTGGAGATCAACCAAGTAGTGTGATTCAACATATACTTCCGCAAACATTTTGCCGCCCAGGCCAGAGCACAACATGTCTTTTCCAGCATGGAATATTGTGATTCACAATCAGTAAACTTTTTACTAAGATAATAAATGGAATACTCTTTCTTCCCTGTTTCATCTTGTTGTTCCAAAATAAAGCCCATGGAATCATCTAACACTGTCAGATACATAATCAATGGTCTTCCTTCAACAGGAGGGAGAAAGATAGGAGGTTCAAGCAGACATTCTTTAATACTTTCAAATTCCCTTTGACAGTCATCTGTCCACACACAACCTTGATCTTTCTTTAACAACTTAAAGATCGGTTCACACGTTACAGTCATGTGGGAAATGAATCTGGAGATGTAATTCAAACGCCTGAGGAACCCTCTGACTTTCTTTTTAGTTCTTGGTGCTGGAATTTCTTGAATTGCTTTGACTTTATCAGGGTCAACTTCAATGCCTCTCTGGATAACAATGAAACCCAACAATTTCCCTGACCGAACACCGAAGGTACATTTATTTGGATTCAAGCGGAGACGATACCTCCTCAAATGCTGAAACAACTTTAACAAATCTTCCATATGCCCTTCTTTAGTCTGGGATTTAGAAATCATATCATCAACATATACCTCAATTTCCTTGTGCATCAGATCATGGAATAGGGTTGTCATAGCCCTCTGGTACGTTGTACCAGCGTTCTTCAACCCGAAGGGCATCACTCTATAACAGAATGTTCCCCAGAGTGTGATAAACGTTGTTTTTTCCATGTCCTCAAGAGCCATCCTTATTTGATTATACCCGGAAAATCCGTCCATGAAAGAGAAAACTTTGAATTTTGTTGTGATATCCATTAACATATCAATGTGTGGCAATGGAAAATCATCTTTTGGACTAGCTTTATTAAGATCTTTGTAATCTACGCACATGCGAACTTTTCCGTATTTCTTCGATACTGGGACAATATTGGAAATCCATTGAGGGTATACTGATGTCACAAGAAAATCGGCATTAATCTACTTTAGAACTTCCTCTTTGATCTTCACTAACATATCTGAGTGAGTTCTTCGCAACTCCTGTTTGATTGGCGGGCACTCTGGCTTCAGCGGCAAATAGTGCTCTACAATATATGTATCTAGACCAGGCATATCTTGGTAAGGCCAAGCAAAATATCCATATATTCTTTCAACATCTGAGTCAATATGCTCTTCACATCAGGATATAGTAATGCTCCAATCTTGACTTCCTTCAGATCTTCTTCTGAACCCAAATTGATTACTTCCAATGGCTCTTTATATGGCTGAATGGCATTCTCCTCACGCTCAAGCAACCATGAGACCTCTTTCGGAATCTCATCATAGTCTTCTTCTTCGGCCCCATACACAGGACATTCAAAGTTGGGAGAGGGTGCAAGGTCATTGTATTTAACGGGTTTTTAATTAATCTACACATATGATTTATGATTGATTTTAGAAACTGACACATATAACAAGTAATCATGCAGATTGAATTTCAATTATTATTTATTTTGAAAGGTTTTTTTCTGATTACCATTTTCCAATAAAAAGCAAAAAATAAAAACACAATTTCTGAAACAAAGACAACTTTTATTATTGATTTTAAAAATCAAAGCAAACAGATAAGCCAATACAATATTAATACTTTCACCTTGGGCAGAGTGAAAGCTTTTCAAAAAGATTAACAAAAACAAATTACTTTGAAACATGTATACAAGAGGGAACATCAATGGTGATCCAGCTCTGAACCCTAACTTCGTGCGTCACATAATTTGGCATTTCTGGCTCTACTTCATCTTCCACAATGGCATTAATCTCGGAAAAAGTTGGATGAAGATAACCCCCACTACGAAAGATGTCTTGATACTTTCCTGCAGCAGACTTTGGCTTCATGCTCTTACCTTTATCATTCTTCATAGAGAACCCCAATCCAGCTTTATTCTTGTTTACAGGTGGATCAACAATCTGTCCCCATACTTCACTATGGCCATTACGCATAATAGCAGCTCTTATATTATCAATGGATAAAGCTTGGAACTGGGTTCCAATAGCAGCTTCATCCTCCTCCACAATACTGAAAGAGGACAAATGAGATATCAATAATGCTTGTTCTCCATTTATAATTACCACTTTTCCTTCACGCACAAACTTCAACTTCTAGTGTAAAGTCGAAGTGACAGCCCTTGCCTCATGTATCCATGGTCGTCCCAACAAACAACTATAAGCGGGTATAATATCCATGACCTGGAAAGTAATCTTAAACAAATGTGGGCATATATGAATAGGCAAGTCCACTTTACCAATAACAGATTTCCTTGATCCATCAAACGCTTTCACAATAATGCCAATGCGCCCCTTGATATTTCAACTTCATAAGTGTGCTCCTCGGTATAACGTTCAATACGGATCCATTATCAATTAGCACATTGGATAATGAATCATTCTTGCAGTTTATAGAGATGTGGAGGGCCATATTGTGATTCCTTCCTTTATCGAGCAGTTCATCATTGCAGAAACTCAGGTTATTACATGATGTAATATTCCCTACCACACTGCTGAATTGGTCTACAGGCATATCACTTTCCACGAAAGCTTGGTCCAATACCCTCATCAAAGATTCTCTATGAGCAGAGGAGCTCATCAATAAAGCCAAGATAGATATTTTTGAAGAAGTCTGCAGTAGCTGATCTATAATTCTGTAGTCGCTCATATTGATTATCTTCAAAATATCATCCACCTCCTTTTCTAGCGTAGCTCCACTACATTCCCCATTTCCTTCTTGGGTTCAACATTTTCAACAATTTTCTTTCCAGTACTAACATCTCCACGAACAACTGGTGCAAATACACGACCGTTGTGAGTCACTCTTCTAGTCTCAGCAATATTTCCAACATTAGGCATTGGCTGGATGGGAACTTCCACACCATCCTCTAAAATTGTAGCATTATATTTGTAGGGTACAACCTTATCTGACTTGTATGGGACAGGACCCGACAAACTAATCACCAATGGAGTAATAGATGGCTTGCCATGATATTCAACTTCAAAATGGGTGGGTACACCAAAAAAAGGCACAATAACATTTACTCCCTCTTCAACATATTCAGTCATTACAGAGTCATCTCTAGAAAACATATCTTCATCCGAGGAGAAGAACTCATTCGCAGAGGCATACTCATCATCTGACTCCTCTTCAGCCAAATAAACCTCAATCTCATTAACCTCGTGGTAATCATCCCTTTGTCCTGTAACCTTGATAGTTCCATTATCCAACAACAACTTAATACCTCTCCTTACAATTCAACATCCTCGGGAGTCCCGACAGCAAATTCGACAAGATTTATACTGATGTTCTACCTGTTTCATATGTTCCATATCAAAGATTATGAAACCATGTTTACTTCCTCTTCATACTCTGCCCTAGGCCTGATTATGTGGATGAGGCCCTCATCCATCATCTCTTGCAAATCAACCTTTATCTTGTCACAACCTTGTATATCCGTACTGCAAATAGCACAACCGGCATGGTTATGCATATAGTAGCTAAATTCACAGAGGTCTGCATGCATTTTCACCAAATCATCTCTAACAAATTTAATATCAAAAATCTGGAAGTCACATGGACAACCAGAAACCATGTTCACAACATTTACTCCTCCATGCTTGGGCAAAGGATTATGTTTCACATTAGGGCCAACATATTTGAAGGACAAGATACCAGACTTCACCAATTTTTGTACTTCAGTTTTCAAAGGATAGCAGTTCTCAACATTGTGCCATGGTTCTCCCTGATGAAAAGTACATGTTTGGTCTGCCTTGTAATACCAAGGCAATGGTGATGGTATAGTGGGAGGTGGTCTGGTCTGAACCAACTTATTTTGAATTAACTTCGGGAGAAATTTTGTATAGCTCATAGGGATAGGGTCATAACTCTCCCTTCTCTGATTATACCCTTGATTCCCCTGATGGGATGGTCTCTGATAAGCAACGGTGGTTGGAGTTACACCAACAACTGGAGTTACTGAGGCGACTTGTTGATGACGCTGATAATTTCTTCTAGGAGGATTAATCTTCCTTTCTTACATAACAACATTTATATCTCCTTCCTTCTTCTTAGAAAACCCATAGGATGGCTTCTTCGTACTTCCTGAACTTTCACTTTTTGTTAAAAGACCCTCTCTTACAACCTCTTCGAAATGGATACCCATGCCCACCATTTCAGTAAAGTCACTTGGCACACTCGCTACCATCCTCTCATAGTAGAAAGCACCCAGAGTCTTCAGGAATATCTTAGTCATCTCCTTTTCTTCCATGGGAGGAATCACTTGGGCGGCCACCTCACGCCATCTCTGTGCATATTCTTTGAATGATTCCCTGTCCTTCTGGACCATGGCCCTGAGTTAATCACGGTCAGGCACCATGTCCACATTGTATTTGTATTGTCTTATAAATGCTTCTCACAAGTCGTTGAAAGTATGGATATTGACGCTGTCCAAACTCATATACCACTTCAACGCAGCACCAGTCAAACTATCCTGAAAAAAGTGAATCAACAGACGTTGGTCATCAGTGTGGGTAGAAATTCTTCTTATATACATCACAAGATGAGCACGAGGACAAGTGTTTCCCTTGTACCTCTCGAATTCCAGGACTTTAAACTTCACAGGTATCTTAACATTTGAGACCAAGCATAAATCATTCATATTCTGCCCGAACAATTCCTTTCCCCTGAGGGCCTTTATCTCCCTCTGCATCTTGTCAAACTGATCTTGAAAATCATCCATTCTATCATAGAGACCCAAGCCTTCACTTGGTGTAGGAAAAGGACGACACATATCATCATTAGCAAATGGGGTCATATTCACCGAAGGAGGTGCAGCAGGAGCAACATGCATCACAGGAGGTGCAGGAGTAACAATAATCTGAACAACTGGAATATCTTGAGGACCAAGATTGAAACCTTCTGGCACAAAGTTCTCTAGCATTCCCCATGGATAACCTTGAGACATGTGATTCTGAACAACAACTGGAGTAGCAGACACGGGCTGATTTTGAGTAGCCACCAGAGATTCCATCAGAGCAGTGAGATTGGCCATGCCAGCCTTCAGAGCAGAAACTTCCTCATGCAGCTCGCGATTCTCTTGTTCTAAGTTGTCCATCTTCCTTCTGAGATTAGCTCGAGTATTGTAATGGTGAGACAACTTGCTGAACGAAGTAAAGAAGCTTGGTAAGACACTTGGATATGCATAATAAATGCAAGAAATATGTGCAATATGATACATGATGTGCAATGCACATGATTTATTTTATTAATATTTCAAGGGACTTAAAGATTTATAGACACATTGCAAATATTAAAGTAGTAACACATTTGAAATACTGGAATTTTTTATTATAATAACCTCAAAATGGATTACAAGTTTCAATAATCCCAAGTACAAGATGAAAATAAAGACTAAAACCCTAAGAAGTAAAGCTGATGGAGATCACTCTATACACTGGCGCTTCCCTGTAAGCCTGGCAATCTGAGCCTTCAAACTCTGGTTTTCTTCCGCGTATCTGGTGGCAACCTCCTTCCAATCACCTGAATCAGGAAGTGAGCAACTAGCATCTGACTGAGGCTTAGAGGAAAATAAATCCCCTTGCCTCTCCATGGTCTCTACAGCCTGACTCTCAAGAATCTCAATCAAGTCATATTTCTCCTTCAAGTCTGCTATATAGGAAATCTCTAAAGTTTGGCACTTATTCTTACAAGCATCCTTTTCCTGCTGCATCCTGACCAAAACAAGTTGTATCTCTTCCACATAATCCAATAAGGGAGGGGTGGTCTTCACAAACAAGTCAGGCATAGGTGTTTCCCAGGAATACGACATCTTCAATTGAATAGCTCTCGTTTGGACCCACTGAAGATAAGGCTCTAAAGAAACAGCCCCCTAGGTCCCAGGTATTTCCTACTCTTCCTATGAATGTGATGCCAGGTGTTGTACCCCAAAATTTTCCCTCTCACTTATCAAATATTTCCTCACAAGATCTCTTGAACTCAAGACTGCATTAGGGTTTGATCAGCTCAAGACACCTCCTCATGTACTGATGACCAAAATTAGGGTTTGAGTTTTCACAAGGATTTTTGGACTATCAATGCTTCATATGGATTTCAAGGATCACTAGGTACCCCCAAGATTACTCATGTCAAGTTTCAAGCTTTGAATCACACTTTTGATCAGTGAATTGGACAGTTGACCTAAAAATCAGTTGTATTTGGGAAAAAGTCAACCATAGCCAATTTTCAGTCTAACTTCATAATTGTTTATCCAAATCAACATCTTATACTCATATGTATAATTTTATTAAGTTTGGACCACAATTCCCCAAGAAATTTGATCAAATCATCAAAAGGGCAAAATGGTCAAAATTAGGGTTTTGACTGAGAAGGGGCAATTTCTGATTTTTGACCTAGAAAATGGTCAATTGGTTTAAAGCATGATTTCAAGGGTTCATTTGTATCATCTTGGCCTAATTACATGGTTCAAAACATTGCAAGACCATTGGATAGACAGATGAAATTTGCAGTCAACTGATCAAAATCAATTGTATACTAAAAATTCAAACTTTGACTTTTTGGTCAAAATCAAGTGCCAAGGATCATAATTCATCAAAACATGTCAAAATGTGAAACTTTTTCATCAAGGAATCAAATATTGAAGATTTGGTTTTAAAATTTGAAATTTTCTTAACTTAGAAATTTTTCTAAGTATAGAAAATTTCTTATTTTTTCTCAACTTTAAGCCATTTTTTTACCATGATACAAGATGATTCAAAGGAAATTCCCAACATGAAAGTTGTAGATCTCCAGGAAATATACAACTTTTCTTCACACATTTTTCCTTAAAGATGCTTGGATCTCAAGATATAATTTTGTGAATACATGCCCATGAACTAAAATAACTTAGTGAAATTTTGCCCTAATTTAGGCAGGTTTTTGACCCAACTTCATGGAAATTTTTCACCTAGTTCCAAGTGGAATCTTGAAATGAATTTCAAATATGAGTTATAGATCACATTGCAAGCTTTCCAAAATGTCCAATAACATCTTGAGATCATTTTTTAGTAGAGAGAATCGAAGAGATGAAGTTGGAAATTTCTCACTTTGAATTCAAGCCATATCATGAAGAACAAAATTCAAATCTGAACCTATGCTGCCTAATCCATGCTTTACAGGTCCCAAACTTGTTTCTCACTCCATAATTTAATGCTTACTCAGTTGACAAAGCTTTAATCCAAGCCCAAAAGTCTTTATCCAAGCTTTAATTCCATAAATGGCACAAAATGGCCATTGCCATTTTAGAAAAGCTTAACTTTTGCAACTTTCCAATTCTTGAGCATTGAACCTGTCTTCTCTGCACACACAAGTCCTACAGACCTAAAGCAACTTGTATAGAGCTTATACCAACTCCAAGCAGGCCAATACAAGCATGTGAAGACTTGTCCCTTCACTTTGCTTCAAAAGCAAGAAAGTGTGCAAAAAAACCTACAACTCAAAGATCTGTTGTGAAACTGACTTGGAACTTTCTCCATACTAATACAGAAACATATTACAACTTAGATCACGATTGCTAAAGGGCTGAAACACTCCAAAACTCCATATCACCAAAAAACTTTCAAAACTCACAGTTTGTGTCCAAGCATAGCAATCCATCAATTTGCTCGTGCGTTTCAAGTTTTAATCATTCAAACACTTTACCTACCTCATATCTAAGTGATCCAGACCATCATCCCTGCATTGTAACTCCTCCTTCTTCATCTGCCATTTTTGTTTTTCAAGCTTGCAGGTTGACTTGGATAGAGAGTTCCAGGAACTTCCAAAGTAAGGCAAGGATTGGAACACACTCAGGGAGGTTCAAGCAAGCTAAAGCAACCTTCGGGCCTTCCTAAATCTCACTCAAACTCCATTCACGATCTCAGCTGAAAGAGGTAAGAATTCCAACTTCTATCTCTTCATACAAGCATCCATTGGCCACGATTTGTGAAAGAAAAATATAGATATTATAGTGCTGAAGCTAACCATGTGCATAGATTTCATTTCCTGATCATTATGTATAGAGAATTTTAGAGTTCAAATTTATGCAAAATTTAGGTTTAGAATTAGGGATTTTAAAATTCATTTTGATCTTTGATTGTTAGCTTACATGATTTACATGGTTGAAATCGTGGGAATGAGTACTACCATTTTCATGTTGGAAGTTTTCATTTTCATGGAGAAATGAGAAAGATACAGGAGTTCTGGCCAGCTTGAGGAAGAAGATGAAGTACAGGGCAAAGAAATTTCTTATGTTATGTTTTTATTATTTCATATAAACCAACGGATGTACAGCCACCCTAGTGGCAAGGTAGCGCGCTGGAAATGCATCAGTCGTGGGTTCGAACTTTGGCGTTACCTTTTGTTTTTTCATGTTTTTCCAGTTTCATTTTTTGTTGTTTTGCAGGATGGGCTTCAACATTGGGCCTAGCATTTTTTCTAACATAACACCACCTGATTTCTCAGGATACCCCCTGGCCCAACTATTTTCATTCACTTTTATTTATTTGTTTTATTTTCTTTTTTTGTTTTATTAAATATTTTCTTTAATACATAAAATCATGAAAAATAATAAACATGATAAATATTGCATTTTTATTTATTTTATTTTATTTTCACATGAAAAATATTTTTATTAAACTATATACTAATTATTTTCTTAAATAAACTTGTAAATATAATATAATAGAATTAGGTTAATTATTTTTATTCCTTCTCATTCATACTTGTAAATATTCATTTTTGACACATAAAAACTAAATATTTTCATAAAATATTATTCATTATTTTAATACAACAAAATACATAAAAATAATACCTAAAGAATTTCATTTTCTTTTAAACTAGAAATTAGGGTTAACTTTAGTTTTCAAGAATTAATTTCTTTTTCTCAAGTTATTAGGTTTAACTCAAAATTTCTCTTCACATAAAACAAAATAAAACAAAATCTTTTTCTTGCATATACACACATTGCATATTTAAATTATATTGTATATTGTTTATTCCAATATTTGTACAAATTCGATTTGGTTGTAATAGCTTAATTAGATTTACATTATTGCAAATCCCCATTCATAATTTGTATTCCCCCTCCCATAAAATGTTGTAATAGCGTAGTAAGCTTTAAATTACACAATTTACCGCTTTACATGCCATGTTAGCAATTAGGGTTTGAATGGCAAGATAAAAATAAATCAAATAGAAAACCCTAATCCAAGACAAAAACAAGCATTAAAATAACACACATGCACACAAGCATCCTTAGGGTTTCTCCACTTGGTTGCCTTATACAAAAATAGCCATATTACGCATGTGAAGTATCTTGGCAAAACAAACAAATATAAGATCATAGTCCCTTGATGAAGCTATTCTAAAGTTGCCTTACAAAATAATCTCAGTCCCTAAAAAAATGCTAAGATACTTTGCAAACATTTCTAATCATGGTTATATGATGACCTACGCCCGTCCCGTTTACATCCAAAGATAGGGTTGCTTACCAAATCAATGGTAAGACAACAATGTCAAAGGAATAGAAAATGAACAAGAAAGACATTTGAGTAGGTAGATTAATTCTAGTTACTTGCTCTATTTTCAAACAAATATCCTTGCTATTTACAAAACAAACACACACATTTCCAAACATCTTACAAACATTGAAAATATTTTCAAAAAGACAAACATCTTTGTATACATTCTTACGAACGAGAATCATTATAAAGGTTGCCTAAATAATGGCCTCTTTTACAAAGTGCTTTCAAAAACCACACAAAGCACATTTTCAAACAACAAAAGCAAGTGATCTAGCAAGTAACTAAGAGCCCATGGAAAACCATGGATGAAAAGGATGCTAATACCTTGCCTTTTCATAATCTACCCCCCCCCCCCCCCCGAACTCAAGAAACAATCTCAAAGGTCTTTCCTGTGCTTTTTCACCTTTCCTTTTGGATAAAAGAAAAGTCGGTGGTGACTCTTGCTAAACCGCAACATTTGCGATAAAACGCAAAACCCTCAAGTCAGTTCTCCCACCGTATCACAGAACTGGCAAATCTGCTGGGGATTTAATAAAAGTGGGGTTACCTTAGGGCTAGATCACATTTATTTTCTTACATTGTTTGACTTATTTGCTTTACATTATGGTTCTTTGTTTGGGTTTGAATCCTCCACCCATATTTGGGAAACATTATAGGTAAATAGCAATATGTTGTGGAAACTGTGCGGGGTATACCGACATGGTCTAAGTAATACCTATGTTAGTGCGACATATTCGTGGGTACCGGTAGCCTTTGAGTTAATCAAAGAGAATACGGGGCCGCTGAGTGATGTCATGAAGCACTAATGAACTTCTAGAACCCTTTACTTGACCAACTTGGCCTTTAGGATGTAGTGAGATAACCGGCTTTGGTGCAGTCCGAAGTTGGTAGATACTCGATACTACACTCATTGAGGGTTGGTTTCTTGGGATATTTCGATCGCCATTAAAGAGGCTTGAGCTGAAACAATGACCAAGGAAACAATCCAGTGATATTGAGCTTCTTAGAACCCGGTTACTATTACTAGGACTGGTTTAAGCCAACTAAACTTCAAGAGGGTACTTACCTATAAAACCCCATGCAATCCTAAACTAAGAACTTGTTTGCTTTGCTTGTATATGCATACTTGTACATAACATCATGAGCATCATATGCATCCACTAACCATTTCAAGGATTTTGGAGATTCATCTTTGTTCTTGTTTTGTAGGATATGGATTCACTTCACAGGAAAACTATCCAAGTCAACCTTGTAAGAATTCCTCTACAACTTAAGGAGCTAGCTTCAAGGATCCCTGAGAACTCTCCATTCACCGAGAGGCATGGTCGTCTACTCAACTTGGTCACCTTCAACACAGATGAGGATATGATGAAGGTGCTTTTTCAGTCCTTTGACCCTTTGCACCATTGCTTCACATTTCCCGACTATCAGCTTGTGCCTACTTTGGAAGAATTCTCTCAACTCTTGAGGATTCCCATTCTCAATCAACTACCTTTCAATGGTACGGAAAGATACCCAAAGCCAGAAGAGATTGCTCAAGCTCTGCACTTGCACTCATCTGATGTCACAACTCATTGGGAAACTAGAAGTGGTGTCAAAGGCTTCTTAGCAAAGTTCTTGTTTGAGAAAGCCCAAAGCTGTTGGAATTCCTTAGACTTGCAAGCTTTTGAGGAAATTGTGGCTCTTCTTATCTATGGGATGGTCTTGTTCCCCAATCCTGACCAACTCATAGATGTGAGTGCTATCAAAATCTTCATGTCACGCAATCCGGTACCTACATTGCTAGGGGATATCCTACACTCTTTTCACACTCGCACAATGAGGAAAAGAGATGTCCTTATGTGTTGCACTCCTCTCCTAGCAAGATGGTTTATTTCTCATCTTCCCCAATCATTCTTAAAGAATGAGTAAGGATTAAGGTGGTCACAAAGGTTAATGACGCTCAAACATTCAGATATTCATTGGTGCTCTCGATCCAAAGAGAATGTTATCATTGTTGACCGTTATGGGGAATTCCCTAATGTCCCTCTACTTGGCATTAGGGGAGGCATCACCTACAACCGATGTTTAGCTCTAAGACAATTTGGTTATGCTCGAAGGGATGGCCCGCATGAGATGTTGATTCAAGGCTTGGTATTCGACTATGACCACGACGATCATGGTTTTCGCCAAAGATTCATCCGAGCATGGAGGGTGCTAAACAAGGTGGATAGCAAGACTTTGGGACACAAGAATTCCATCCCTCTTGAGCCTTACCTCAAGTGGGTACGAGCCTGCGCTCAAAGTCTTATGATGCCTTATCCTTCCATCCTTCCGGTGATCATTGAGCCTGATAAGGAGGGAGAAGTTCCATACACTATCCTACATCCTGACATGCCCACATCTCTTGAAGTCCTACAAAGGGATTGGATACATCTCAAAGGAGAGAGAGATACTTTCAAAGCCCAATTCTATGCAAGCGAGAAGAAGGTTTTGGAACTCACTAGGCTACTTCTTGAGGAGCAGACTCTAAATGCCTACATTGCACCAAAGAGGATGTGCACTACTTTTTTATCTTAGAGTGTTGTATTATTTTGCCCAAGGGGCATTAATGTACTCAAACTCTATCTTATTAATATAACGTGTGTTTTTTCTTTTTGTCTAAAACGAACTTGAATCTTTAAAAAATCCTTGAAACATTACATATGCACATATCATTCATCCTAACATAAACAAGTATTTTTGCAACGAGTTTCCTCATCTCTCTACTATTTATTTCAATAAGATGGATCTCGAACAGACAGTCAAAGATCTTCAAGTTCAAAACACGCAGTTTCGACAATTACTCATGACCCTAGCCAATGGGAAAGAAGAGTTGAAGACTCTGTTAGCTGAAGAAAGAAAGAAGAAAACAAAGAAGGACATTGGGGTTTTGAACACGGGGAGAAGGTTTTAGGGACAGACTAGAAGAACCTTGAATTTTGCAACCACTTCCGGGGAAGGAGAAGGGAAAGGAAAAGAAACAGCGGTTCCATCAAAATCTGAAGAGGATGAAGAAGAGGAAGACTACTCTGAGGAACAATATCCTCCAACTGATGATAAGTACAGACATCTTGAAGAGCGTTTGAGCGCTATGGAAATACAAAAGGTGTCAGGTATAGACTTTGAAGAATTGGGACTAGTGTTGGGAATTGTGATCCCGCCAAAGTTCAAAGTGTCGTTGTTTGCAAAATATGATGGGGTGTCATGTCCAAAGATGCACCTCCGATCATATGTGAGAAAGATCCCTCCGCACTCCGCCGATAAGGACCTGTGGGTCCATTTTTTTCAAGATAGCCTATCTGGAACAAAACTCGATTGGTTTTACCAACTGGAAAGGGCCAACATCCACAACTGGGAAGACCTTGTCGCAGCTTTCTATAAGTAATATCAATATAATGCTGATTTGGCGCCTACCCGTACTCAACTTCAGAGTATGGCTATGGCTTCAAATGAGGGTTTCAAGGATTACGCGCAGAAATGGAGAAATCTAGCTGGGAGAGTGCAACCCCCTCTTTCTGAAAGGGAGTTGGTGGATATGTTCTTAGGCACTCTATCAGGCCCATTCTTCAACCATCTGATTGGAAGCTCATCTGCAGGATTTACTGAGTTAATACTGACCGAAGAGAGGGTGGAAGCTGGCATAAAAAGTGGAAAGATTCAGAAGGATTCATCTGCCTCTACAGCGGTAAGAAAGCCTTTCACTGGGAAGAAGGAGGTATCTGCTGTTTATCCATAAAGGAACCAAGGGAGAGTTGAACGCCGACCAATGGCAGGAGTTGTTATGATCCCAAAGCCTACATCTGATCAACCAAGAAGTAATCAACCGAGGGTGGAAAGGCCAGTCCGACAATTCACCAGAATCAATATGACTTTATCCAGGTTTTACCGCACCTTCTGAAATCCAATTCGGTAACTTTAAAAGAAGCCCCAAAGAACCCCAACACAACGTCCCCTCATTATCACCCAAAATGCCCGTTGCGCATATCATTCCGAAAGTCTGGGTCATGACACCAACAATTCTTGGGCCTTGAAAAAAAATATTCAAGACCTTATAGAGGAAAAAGAGATTGAGTTTGATGCACCCGAGAAGCCAAACGTCATTTCTGCTCCTATGCCCAGGCATGGTCACAACACCAATGCAATAGAAGAAGATTTGTTTGTTACCACGGTTGATGAACTCTTGACTCCACTCCCAATCATTAAGATAAACTTGTTGAAAGCCGGTGTATTCCCGGGTTGTAATGAAGACTGCCATCTCTGCTTATCCTCACCAACTGTTTGCCCGTTGTTGAAAACAGGCATTGAACGCTTGATAGACAACAAATAGATTATGTTTGAAAGTACTCCTGTTTCACCTGTTCTTGTTGAAGACGTTTCAATCATCACCATCTCCGCCAATTCTTCTAGGGTCCCCAAAAGACCCGTTAGAATTACATCGGTTCCAAAAACTACTCCTCTTATAATCACAATGCCTGGGCCAGTCCCGTATGAATCAGACAAAACTGTGTCTTAGAATTACGGTGGGGACATTTATTACCATGGCATCAAACAAGATGGGCAGGCCGCCGAAGAGATAAGCTCATAAGAAGAAGACTTCTACATTATCAATATTGTCGAAACCAATTAGATTACCCGAAGCGGTAGAATTTTCTCTCCAGAAATTGCCCCCCAAAGGCAATTTTTGGACCCGTGGCTGCTCCAAAGGTTACCCCCGTGCAAATAATCATATCTGCAAGTGCTCCTATGGCCAAAGATGACACAACCCCTGATGATATCCCTGCAAACACTCCTACTACTGAAACTCGAGGAAAAAGTATTCAAGAAGAGCCTGTCCGGACGAAGGCTCAACCGCTGACTATCCCCGAAACCTCCAAGAAGGAAATGGAGGAGATCCTGAGAATAATAAAGAGTGACTACGACGTAGTTGAACAGTTGGGGCAAACTCCCTCCAAAATATCCATGTTGGCATTGTTACTGTGCTCCGAGGCACATGCGAAAGCCCTGGTAAAGTTTCTGAAGACAACCCATGTGCCTCAAGAGACATCGACTGGCCAATTTCAAGATTGCATGGCCAGCTTGTCGGTGGATAACGGCCTAGGCTTCTCGGATGCTGATCTGACACCAAGGTGAAGAAAGCACAACGAGGCATTGCATGTCTCTGTGGAATGTAGAGGAACAACTCTGTCCCATGTCTTGGTGGACACCGGCTCATCTTTGAATGTTTTACCGAAGAAAGCTCTCAACAGACTAGACTGCGAAGGACTGACGTTGAAACCCAATAACATAGTCGTGAGAGCATTTGATGGCTCAAAGAGGATGGTTCACGAGGATGTGGATATCCCCATAAAGGTTGGGACTCAAACTTTCAACTCAACCTTCTATGTAATGGACATTCGCCCCTCTTACTCTTGTCTGCTAGGACGGCCGTGGATCCATAATGTCGGCGTTGTCACCTCTACATTGCACCAGATGTTGAAATATCCGGTCCAGGGAAAGATTATCACTGTCCACGGAGAGGAAGAGTATATGATTAGCCACCTCAATTCTTTCTGGTATGTGCAATTGGACAGCGAGTTCATTGAAAATCCTTTTCAACATTTCAAAGAAGTCTCTTAAGAGGTAGTAGTAACCAAGACGGTGTCCCAGATCCCTAAGATTACAAGACCTCCGCTTCGGATGTCATCTCTAAAGGACGCCAAAGCAGTAATAGAGGAGGGTGTATGCACCATCTGGGGGAAACTTCCGGACATTCCTTATAAATCTGACAAGTTTGGCTTAGGGTTTACTTCAAGTGCTCAGAAAGCTGTGCGCCGTGCCCATGCTGGAGGGCCACCCTTGAAGATTAGCAACTAAGAGGTCAATACGGTGGAAGATGGTGAAGAGGATTGCAGCTTGGAGAATTGGATATTTTCTACTATCAACGAAGGACTTCGCAATTGGGAGGCCAGAGACTTTGTCCCAATAACTTTCATCCCTCAGTAATTTATCTTTGCATTTCTGCTGGACTTGTAATATTCACAAACAATTTGCACATTTAAAACCTTGTGTCTTGCCCGAGGCACAATGGTCCATTTGTAAGGGTTTTTATTTCATCTTCATATGACATTCAATGAATCATGGACGTTTTTCACATACAAACTTTTGTGCTCATTGTTTTTATTTTACATTTTATTTTTAAGGATGGCTATACCCTTACACACACCCACAAATGCAGGTACCCCTCCATTCCGGATCCCATGGGTAACGATACTGATATGGCCTTTTATGACTCTGAGGATCTAATCTACCAAGCTGAAGACGAAGGTGAGGAAGATTATGAAGTACTAGGGGAACTGGCCAGACTACTATAACAAGAGGAAAGAGTTATTCAGCCTCATGAGGAACCGATGGATACAATCAACTTGGGTACCGAGGAGGATAAAAAAGAAATCAAGGTGGGTGCCAATCTAGAGCCCAGTGTCAAGGAGCGTCTGATTCGGCTGTTGCATGATTATGTTGAGATCTTTGCCTGGTCATATGAAGACATGTCAGGACTTGATACAGATATCGTGGTACATCGTCGGCCAACAAGAGAAGAATGGCCACCAATAAAACAAAAATTCTGCCGCATGAGACCTGAAATGTCAGAGAAGATCAAAGCGGAAGTCATGAAACAATTCAATGCTGGATTTTTAGCTGTCACTTCCTATCCCCAATGGGTTGCCAGCAATGTTCCCGTGCCTAAAAAGGATGGCAAAGTACGAATGTGCATGGACTATAGATATTTGAATAGGGAAAGCCCTAAAGATGATTTTCCACTCCCCCACATCGATATCCTGGTTGATAATACGGCCCAGCACAAAGTATTTTCCTTCATGGACAGAATCTCAGGTTATAACCAAATCAAAATGGCACCTGAGGACATGGAGAAAACAACATTTATCACACAGTATAGCACATTCTGCTACAAAGTGATTCCATTCGGACTAAAGAATGTTGGGGCCACCTATTAGCGCGCCATGGTAGCTTTGTTTCATGACATGATACATCATGAAATAGAGGTCTATGTAGATGATATGATAGCCCGATCACAAACAGAAGAAGAGAACCTTGATCACTTGCAAAAGCTGTTTGAGAGATTGAAGGAGTACAAGTTAAGGTTGAATCCAAACAAGTGCACATTCGGAGTACGGTACGGTAACCTTTTAGGTTTTGTCGTCAGTAAAAACGGTATTAAAGTCGATCCTGCCAAGGTTAAAGCAATATAAGAAATGCCTGCTCCTCGTACTAAGAAGGACGTCAGAGGATTCTTGGGACACTAAACCTATATTGCCAGATTCATTTCACACCTAACAGCTACTTGCGAGCCAATCTTCAAACTATTAAAGAAAGATCAAGTAGTCAAATGGAATGATGAATGCCAAACTACTTTCGACAAAATCAAAGAGTACTTGCAAGAACCTCCTATTTTGATGCCACCAGTCGAGGGTAGACCACTGATCATGTATCTGACCATTTTAGAGAACTCAATGGGGTGTGTATTGGGGCAGCATGACAAGTTTGGCCGAAAAGAGCACGCTATTTACTACCTGAGCAAAAATTTTACCGACTGTGAAACCAGATATTCTGCACTCTGGCATGGGCTGTGTTGTACCCCAAAATTTTCCCTCTCAATTTTCAAGTATTTGCTCACAAGATATTCTAAGACGTCAAGTTTGCAGCACTGATACATCAATTTAGGCTTGAAATGGGCACAAGGGCAAAATGGTCAATTGCATACTGGAAAATCAAACTTTGACTTTTTGGTCAACATTACAACCCAAAGATCAAATTTCATCAAGACATTCAAAAATATCAAGCTTGATCATTAAGAAGTCAAGAGAATCAAAAATCCAACTTTGCAAGACTTTGAGATTTTTTCTAAGTATTTTCTATACTTGGTTAATTTCATTTGCTTCATGGAATTTTACTACAACTCCAATTAATTCAAGATGATGCAAGTAATTCAAGTTATTACAAGGTGACATTTTGCAAAATTACAAATTCTAAAACTATGTCTTGATTAAAACCTTGTCACAATATTTTTTCCTTTGACATAATGTGCACAAGACTAAATTTGTGACATGCTACAACTGTGCTGTTCAAAATTGAAGAAAATATGATATATCACATGCTACAACTATCCTGCACCCCAAGGATACATGTTGCCATTACAGTCCAAAACTGATCTATGCAGTCTACCCAAGCCTGCATCACAACATCCCCAAGATTGCACCAAAATGGCAAAGGAAATTTGTGTATAAAAAAGTATCAAAGCAGTATGCCAAAACAATTCAAAATGGCTTATTTGCTTTCCCCCCTAAACCACAGTCAAGGGGTCTACAAAAGAGAACTGTCTCATAAGACAAAGGGATTGGACTTTGAAAGAGGAGAGAGAGAGAGAGAGAGAGAGAGAGAGAGAGAGAGAGAGAGAGAGAGATAATAGAGAGTCTCATTGAGCAGAAAAATAGTATCCTTGTTAACCTTGACTGATTTTTCAAAATCAAATCTGTTCTTGTTCAAAAAAGAACCCCGACCTCTTACTCCACCATACAAACACTCCCTAAGCCAAACACTTCATACAAAGTTTGTCCAAACATAAAAACAGTCCTTATAGTGCTATTAACCTTCATCATCCAAAATACCAAAAATATTACAATACAGTCCAACTCAGTTCTAGCAGTCTAGAGCAGCTTCCTGAAGACTCACAAGGTTATCACATCACTTAGAAAAGCATTCAGATCTAAAACAACCAGTGCAGCCCAAAGGTAAGTCCTCTTGACTTGATATCTTGTCATTACCCCATTAACAAACTGTTGTTCTTTGAAGACAAGATGTAGTACTTTATTATCCTGTTGAACTAGTCATCTGCACTTTGTTTAGGCTTATTCAATCATTTGTTGTTCATGTTTATCCATCATATGCAATAAGCTAACCTGTACATTCAGTAAAATAATGTTTAAGGCAGGAAAATGAAGCATGTATCGACACATATCCTCATGTGTCGACTCATCCTAGTGAAAAAACAGGGTATGAGTCGACACATAACCCCCATGCATCGACTCATATTGATTTCAGGTTACAAAACAGAAGTGGGAAAAGACTATGAGTTGACACATACATGTTTCGCATCGATGCAAGAAGGTGCATGAGTCGACACATCCCATCATGTGTCGACTCATACTAAGCAGATTTTGTTTTACAGGAGCATGGAAAAGCCTATGAGTCGATACATATGCATTTCGCATCGATACAAGAAGGTGCATGAGTCGACACATCCCATTATGTGTCGACCCATACTGAACTGATTTTTTTTTACAGGGGCAGGAAGAAGCTATGTGTTGATGCATAGCAACATGGGTCGACACATAGCATTTCAAAATGCAGTTTTCCTTTTATTTTACACTGTTTTTACATTGTTTCCATTATCATTCGATATGGTTGCAATATTTCAGTCTCTACTTCATCCCCATTGTAAATTTGTACCCCATCCCTCTAAAGTGATGTAATAGCTTAGGATTTATTTTCTGCATGTTTACTTGCTTTCATATATTGCTAGTAAATAAGTGTGTATGGTAAGATAAAAACAACAAAATAGACAATCAAAAACAAGACAAAATGCATGCAAACTAATACACTATTCACACATATAACTCTAGGGTAATCTCACTTTGTCGCCTTTCGGAAAATAGTCATGTCCCTCGAGCATGGGCGTTTTAGCAAAGACCCCTCAATAAAAGATCGTAGTTCCTCGATGACCCTCGATGTTGCCTTCGGTAAACGATCTAGTCCCTAAAATGACATTGCTAAAAAGTCCCATATGTTGCCTTCTATGACTATACAAACGTCCCAACGCTCGTCCCTTCACATCCAATGATGGGGCTTCTTACCAAATCAATGGTAAGACAGCCACATCTAAAGGAGGAGGAAAAGCACATTTAAGACCTTTCGAGTAGGTAGATTTGCTCTTAGTTACTCGCTTGCTCACAACAAAAACATTTTTACCCATACTCTCATCTTTGAACTATTTTCGAAACAAACACTTTGTAGGCGTTCTTATAGAAACGAGAACCATTACGAAGTTCCATTTTCAAAATACTTTCCGAAACACAATTCACAAACACATCTTTGAACCACTTTTCGAAATAAAACTTTGTACGTATTCTTATAGAAACGAGAACCATTACAAAGAGATTTTTCAAAATACTTTCAAATCCCACACCACAAGCACACTGTCAAATGAAAGCAAGTGATCTAAACGAGTAACTAAGAGCCCATGGAAAACCATGGATGAAAAGGGTGCTAATACCTTCCCTTTTCATAATCTACCCCCCGAACCCGAGAAATAATCTCGAAAGGTCTTTCCTGTCCTTTTTTACCTTTCCTTTTGGATAAAAGAAAAGTCGATGGCGACTCTTGCTAAACCGCAACATTTGCAAACACAAACGCAAAACCCTCAAGTCAGTTCTCCCACCGTATCACAAAACTGACGACTCTGCTGAGGACTATGTTTATTTCACTAAAAAAGTGGGGTTACCTTAGGGTTAGATCACCTTTACTTTCTTTCATTGTGTGATTTGTATGCTTTACATTTTGGTTCCTTGTTTGGGTTTGTTTTAAATCCTACACCCAGATTTGGGGGCACCTTTTAGGTAAGTAGAAATAGACTGCGAGAGAACTGTGCAGCGTATACCGACATGGTTGAAGCAGTAGCTACGTTGATGTGGCACTTTGGTTGGTACCGGTAACCCTTGAGTTGAATCAAGGAGAGTACGGGGCCGCCGCGTGGTGTCGTGAAGCATCAACTGACTTTAGAACCCTAATTGAACCAACTTGGCCATTAGGACGTAGTGAGATAACCGGTTTCGGTGTAGAGCTGAAAATTGGTTGATACTCTATGCTACACTCATTGAGACCGGACTTTTGGGATATCTCGGCCGCAAGAAAAGATTGATTGATCTGAGACAATGCCTAAAAGAAAGGTCAGTGATATTGAGACCCCTTAGAACCCGGTTACTATTAACTAGGACAGGTTGAGCCAACTAAACTTCAAGAGGGTACTTACCTACAAACTCCATGCAAGCCTAAGCCTAAGGACTTGTCTGATTTGTGTGAATATGATTACTTGTATATAAACTTGCTTACCTCGCATATCTGTACATAACGTCATAACATCATACCATAGCATTTTCAATAACCATTTCAAGGATCTCAAGGGTCTTTGATGCAGGGTCACGTTGAACCAGACGTCTATCAAGAGGCAAGAGGATTTACTTCCCTCTAACTAAACACCGTCAAAATCAAGTACAACAAATCGGAGTCAAGGGCTATGACCCACTTGACATGGTGAGCTTAATTCTCGGGGAAAGACATCCACCGATACAAAGTTCTCCAATCAAAGTTGTTGATTGAATTTCAACTTCTAACATTTTCATGTGTTTACCCCGCGAGATCCTTGAAAACATGCATCCATATATCATGCATCATATCATGACAGGTTTCTTCCATTCAAGTCTCCTTATCTTCCTACTGTTTATTTCAGTAGAGATGGCTCTAGAGCAGACTATCAAGGACATCCAGGCTCAAAACACTCAACTTCAAGAGATGTTCTTGAACCTATACAAGGGACAAGAAGAGGTCAAGGCGCTCCTCACCAGGGGCACGACCATGGGGAATCCTGATGACAAAAAAAATGATCAGTTGGATCGGCTACAAACCGAGATAGCCATAATGAAGGTCCAAATGATGGGGCAACTGGTGGGCCAGATGGCTCTTATCCAAAATCTGGCACAAGGACAAGAAGAGCTGAGGGCCCTCATCAACAAGCTTCGTCGGGATGGATGTAACCAAATGGGGCAAACATCTAGGATTGGGGATCAAATCATCATTCAGCCTCCCTTGAGACAAGAAGCCGAGAGTGCACCTTTCCAATTTTCTTCCGCGTCATGAGCCCAACAACAACCTCACCAACAACAACAGGGTAATCAGCATAAGCGGAATACAGCTAGAAGACGCTTTACCAAAATCAACATGTCATTGTCTGAAGTACTGCAACACATGTTGGAGGCCAAGCTGGTTATGCTTAAAGACCCCCCTCAGAATCCCAACACAGCCTCTCCGAGGTACAATCCAAATGCAAGATGTACGTACCACTCCAACAGTCCTGGACATGACACCAATAGCTGTTGGACATTAAGAAATAAAATTCAAGATCTGATTGAAGAAGGAACGCTGGAGTTCACACAAGATGGTCAGACTGAATTCTCTTGCCAAAGGTACTTCACCCAAATCAATATGCCATTGTCACAAGCATTACAACACATGTTGAGGATGAATCTGATTACGGTGATAAACCCTCATCCGAGTCCGAAGACTTCCTCTCCTAACTACAATCCAAAGGCAATGTGTGCTTATCATTCTGACAGCCCTAGGCATGATACAAATGATTGTTGGGCGTTTAAGTATAAGATTCAAAACCTGATCGACGAAGGAATGCTGGAGTTCACACAAGATGGTCAGACTGAGTTCTTCTGTCATCCTTCAAAGGCTCACCATCTAAAGTGACAAGTTCAGACAAAGAGGCTTGTTTTCATTTTGAATTTTCAATTGTAATTTCTTTTGTTATTCAAACAATTATCTATTAATGTCAAACTCTATTTCATTAATGCATTGCATATGTTTGTCTTGAATTCATCCTTTCATTTTCATTACATTTAAACTATGCTTTTTACTCACTTTATGAAATTCAACTCTTGCTAAAAGTTACAAGCCTTTAGAGGGAGCATGACGAAAACAATGCCATAATCTCATACATTATGCTTTTGGATAGACCTTGCTGACGATGTACAGGCATTCTTTCAAATCCTAAACAGTGGAGTTATAAGGAAGATAATCCCTAGTCAAACCCTTCGAGCCAAAGAAGTAGAAGTTTTATGTTTTAACACAAATTGAAACCTTTAATCAAAACCTGGGGAAGGGTAGTCTCTCAGTTAATTCAAACGCGTGTTAAGCCGCAAAATCTCATCTCGTAAAACAACGAATGACATCAAAAACATTCCTATGGAATCAAAAGACGGTGATGGTTCCCTATCACATAGGCAGTCATTATCTCTCAAAAAGAAAAGCCCACTAAGTCAAAACCTACAAAGGAGACTTAAGAAAACTGGGGCATCCCGCTGACTGTAATCTCAAAACAAGAACAGTCAGGCAAAAATCAGGGATAACAAATCAAAGAAAGAGGTCACTACAAATCCTCAACAACATGAAAAAATGTTGCAAAAATGACTGCCTTCCAACAAACTTAACTTGTCTGAACCATCACCAAAACGTCATTCCAGACTCAATTGGGGTTCAAACACACAATTAACTGAGCTTAGGAATGAAGAACATCACAAAGAACGGGTGGGTACAAATACATTTGAGCCTTTATCCTTTGTTTCTTAAACCGTGAACCAAGCCACGTTACAACCCTTCAAAAGTCCTAATTGAAGCATGGGTTAGTTCGAAAGCATACTGTTACAAAAGGTATCCTGACTCCTGTAAGGCTTTGCTCTAAATCCTGAGATTTGAATTTTGTTACAAAATTTCTTTATTTACTAAAAACGCATTTTTCAAAACTTCAAGACAAACATAAACTTTGCATTACTTGAATATCACTGTTTGCATATGGCTATTTGTTTGACAGCGAAGAAATTCACACAACGAATATCCAGTGAATGAAAGCTCTCTCAGTGAACAAAATCACTTCAAGTGGGATGACACTTCCAACGACAAATCTCCTATAAACAAAGGGGCATGACATGTCACTATCCAGCACACCTGGGGAAGTTCAGTCAAGATTCCAAGGAAATCTCTCAAGAAGTGCAGAGTAACCAGGGGCAGACCTCCATCTTTGTCACTTGGGGCATTAAACGTCAAATCTCAGCAAAGGGTTACATACAGTCAAACATTTCCAGGCAGTGCCAGAAGCATTTTATACTAGGGGCAATGAGAAATCTCCCAAAAAATAAAAAATAAAAAAATAAAAAAATAAAAGTAAAAAATCCTTCTCACGGGATGATTCCCTAACCAGAGTTTAATCTCTGAAAACCTTTCCCCACCTGAGACAACTTCAAGAATCCTCGAAGACTTTCCCCCAACGAAGTCGTCACCTCTCAAGCAGACCGACAACAGGGTTTATTTCCCCAACAAACGACAGGACTCCCCAGCTTGAGGTAGCCTTTCCGACTACTACAAATCAAAGGACCACAACTCCTCTTCCCCAGTAGACTACTCTATAATCCCCAACAAGTTACTGCGAAACCTGGACCCGACCAGATATCAGTTCAACTTCGACTCCCCCGTAGAGCAACGGACAACTGAGACTCCTGAACCTTTTTCCCAAGCAGGAATAAACATTCTCCCCACAGAGTTTTCAATATTCCCCAGCGGGATTTCTCCTCAAACAACTAAACAGGAATCCCCAATGAAAACATTCTAAGCAAAGTTTGAAGACACACCAACTCTTCAACAACAGTCCAGGATTTAACGGTTCCCCGACATTTGCCAAGGATTTATTTTCCCAGACAAAATACATTCATTAAACATTTCACATTTCATACATCCTATTCACATACATGATAAGTGCATACGACACCATCTCAGTTATTTTGGGAACATCATGACATCACGCATTTCATACATCCTGACATTGCATACAACTAACGTTCCACCTTTTTATAGGAAAGAGACATTTGACAGTTATTATCAACAAACTTCTGACAGACATAAATTTTCAACAAGTCAAATACAGATCAGTTTCCGAGAAAAGGCTGGTCTTTGCTGGTTCAGATAAATCTCTCAACGGTTTATTCTGATTCATCTCCAGACTATATCACCAGTTCAGATAAATCTCTCAACCGTTTATTCTGATTCGTCTCCAGATTATTTCACTGGTTCAGATAAATCTCTCAACGGTTTATTTAGATTCGCCTCCGGATTGTTTCACTGGTTCAGATAAATCTCTCAACGGTTTATTCTTATTCGTCTCCAGATTATTTCACTGGTTCAGATAAATCTCTCAACGGTTTATTCATATTCGTCTCCAGATTATTTCACAGGTTCAGATAAATCTCTCAACGGTTTATTCTGATTTGTCTCCAGGTTATTTCATTGGTTCAGATAAATCTCTCAACGGTTTATTCTAATTCATCTCCAGATTATTTCACTGGTTCAGATAAATCTCTCAACGGTTTATTCTAATTCGTCTCTAGATTATTTCACTGGTTCAGATAAATCTCTCAATGGTTTATTCTGATTCTCTTCCAGATTATTTCACTGGTTCAGATAAATCTCTCAACGGTTTATTCTGATTCGTTTCCAGATTATTTCACTAGTTCAGATAAATCTTTCAACGGTTTATTCTGATTCGTCTCCAGATTATTTCACTGGTTCAGATAAATCTCTCAACGGTTTATTCTGATTCGTCTCCAGATTATTTCACTGGTTCAGATAAATCTCTCAACCGTTTGTTCTGATTCTCCTCTAGATTATTTCACTGGTTCAGATAAATCTCTCAACGGTTTATTCTGATTCATTTCCAGATTATTTCACTGTTTCAGATAAATCTCTCAATGGTTTATTCTGATTCGTCTCCAGATTTTTTCACTGGTTCAGATAAATCTCTCAACGGTTTATTCTGATTCGTCTCCAGATTATTTCACTGGTTCAGATGAATCTCTCAATGATTTATTCTGATTCGTCTCCAGATTATTTCATTTTTTCAGATAAAGCTCTCAATGATTTATTCTGATTCGCCTCCAGATTATTTCAATGCTTCAGATAAATCCTTCAAACGGTTTATTCTGATTCGTTCTCTGTTAAGATCAAGTTCAAAATTTCAGTCAACCATCCCCTTTGGATGGCATCTACAAGCCCATCTCCGACAATTCTCCTTTGTTTCTCTAAATGACTTCTTTAAGACCATTTCCAAAAAAAAATCAAACTAGAGCGTCATCAAGTGCAAATTTCTGGGCACTCTAGTGTCCAATCATCTTCCACCTTCGAGTCACGAATGGCAAAACTCGCCAATCTAAATCTTCAAGTTTAAGAAGATTGAACAGGGGCAGTTGTTGTACCCCAAAATATGCCCTCTCATTTTTCAAGTATTTGCTCACAAGTTATTCTAAGACGTCAAGTTTGCAGCACTGATACATCAATTTAGGCTTGAAATGGGCACAAGGGCAAAATGGTCAATTGCATACTAGAAAGTCAAACTTTGAGTTTTTGGTCAACATTACAACCCAAAGATCAAATTTCATCAAGACATTCAAAAATATCAAGCTTGATCATTAAGAAGTCAAGAGAATCAAAAATCCAACTTTGCAAGACTTTGAGATTTTTCTAAGTATTTTCTATACTTGGTTAATTTCATTTGCTTCATGGCATTTTACTACAACTCCAATTAATTCAAGATGATGCAAGTAATTCAAGTTATTACAAGGTGACATTTTGCAAAATTACAAATTCTAAAACTATGTCTTGATTAAAACCTTGTCACAATATTTTTGCCTTTGACATAATGTGCACAAGACTAAATTTGTGACATGCTACAACTATGTTGTCCAAAATTGAAGAAAATATGATATATCACATGCTACAACTATGTTGCACCCCAAGGATACATGCTTCCATTACAGTCCAAAACTGCTATATGCAGTCTGCCCAAGCCTGCATCACAACAGCCCCAAGATTGCACCAAAATGGCAAAGGAAATTTGTGTACAAAAAAGTATCAAAGCAGTATGTCAAAACAATTCAAATTGGCTTGTTTGTTTTCCCCCCTAAACCACAGTCAAGGGGTCTACAAAAGAGAAGTGTCTCATAAGACAAAGGGATTGGACTTTGAAAGAGGAGAGAGAGAATAGATAGTCTCATTGAGCAGAAAAACAGTATCCTTGTTAACCTTGACTGATTTTTCAAAATCAAATCTATTCTTGTTCAAAACAAAACCCCAACCTCTTACTCCACCATATAAAATCTCCCTAAGCCAAACACTTCATACAAAGTTTGTCCAAACATAAAAACAGTCCTTATAGTTCTATTCACCTTCATCATCCAAAATACCAAAAATATTACAGTACAGTCCAACTCAGTTCTAGCAGTCCATAGCAGCTTCCTGAAGACTCACAAGGTTATCACATCATTTGGAAAAGCATTCAGATCTAAAACAACCAGTGCAGCCCAAAGGTAAGTCCTCTTGACTTGATATCTTGTCATTACCCCATTAACAAACTGTTGTTCTTTGAAGACAAGATGTAGTACTTTATTATCCTGTTGAACTAGTCATCTGCACTTTGTTTAGGCTCATTCAATCATTTGTTGTTCATGTTTATCCATCATATGCCATAAGCTAACCTGTACATTCAGTAAAATAATGTTTAAGGCAGGAAAATGAAGCATGTAACGACACATATCCTCATGTGTCGACTCATCCTAGTGAAAAAACAGGGTATGAGTCGACACATAACCCCCATGCATCGACTCATATTGATTTCAGGTTACAAAATAGAAGTGGGAAAAGACTATGAGTCGACACATATGATAACACTGAGTCGCACTATGTTTCTGACTCGAATATCACATGTTTTCCTTAGTTTTATTATTGTTTTTCTAGTCTTATGCCCTTGTTTCCTTTGTTTTCAGGTCACATGTCCTTTCAGAGCCTTCAGAGAAGAAACGAGCGAAAACGCCATAAAAACAGGGTTTTTCCAAGAAAATACACACATAGCGTCCAACTTCGCGCCGGCTACAGAGAACGCGCTGACTTGGCGCACTTTCACCCAGGGGCCAACTGCCACGTTTCCACGATCTCTCCATTTTCACTCACCGCGCCCGCGGGGAGGGTGGCCGCGCTCGCGGCCTTCACAAACCATTTGCCGCTCAGAAGGAGTTGAGGGGCATGCTCGTCTTTACAGAGTTTCAGGATCTTCTATAAATAGAAAGTTCATTTCATTTTCGTTCCCATCCAAATTTAGGTGCAAACTTAGATCCAATCAAGTTACTGCTTAGGCATATATTACTACTTTGTAAAGTGATAATCTTCTCACATCGGGAAGTTATCACACTTGAGTGTGCGAGTTTGTATTCAAGTTTGGGGCACTTTGGTTGAAGTTTATCATACTATCTTTTACATTTCCACGACTTGTATCAGATTCAACCCTCCGATTGGAGCAAGGTTCTAATTTAATTTCTTTCATTTATTTTATGCTCTTACCATAGTCTACATGTTTTATAGACTCTAAATTCTCTTACCATAGTCTACACGTTTTATAGACTCTAAATGCTCTTACCATAGTCTACACGTTTTATAGACTCTAAATGTTCTTACCATAGTTTACACGTTTTATAGACTCTAAATGCTCTTACCATAGTCTACACGTTTTATAGACTCTAAATGCTCTTACCATAGTCTACACGTTTTATAGACTCTAAACGCTCTTATCATAGTCTACAAGTTTTATAGACTTTAAATGCTTACCATGTCTAGCTAAATTTATTAGGGTTAGAATGTAAGGATCGAATCATAACTATGTTATGCATGCCATGCTAATGGAAATACCTTTGGGATGTTTTAGTTTTTAATATTGGTTTAAATGTGTTTGAAAGTTTATGGGTAAGATCGAAAGCCGTCTATACCTGAGATTAAGCCAGATTAGTTCTTGACCAAACGAAAAGAGCGAAAGCAGTTCGTTTGGTTAAGTAGGATTACTTGATATAATTTTAGAAAACGATTTTGAAACTATTTGTGGACGCGTTTGTGGGATTAAAATCTGATTCTTGGTCAAAAGCCAAGGATCTCTTTAAGTTAAGTTTTCCAAATTAAAACACTTTTTCACTAAGTCAAAATAAATTGTTTCTTAAAAATAGGTTTACTTCTTTAACGCATTAGGCACCCTTTATAAGTGACAATAAAGGAATTTAATTTAAAGAGTAAACTCGATTCTTAGTATGCGAAAGCTACAAGTTCCTGTTAGATAGTTCTTTGCTATAAATGGAAAATATTGCCCAAAAGTAAATACCATACATGCATGCTAGGACACTGTCTGATCTCGTGATTTACATTCGATCCCATTTGTTTTATCTCTTTAATTTTATTCGCTTTTATTTCCCTGTACTGAACTCAATCCCTTACTGATCTGCCTTAGATAAACACCTTAACAATAGAAACGATAGATTGACAATTGGTCTATGTGGTTCGATAATCTTATATATTACTTCGATAGGCTGTGCACTTGCAGTTATAATTTAGACAATACAGTAAAAGCCCATCAACATACGCGTTTCGCGTCGATGCAAGAAGGTGCATGAGTCGACACATCCCATCATGTGTCGACTCATACTAAGCAGATTTTGTTTTATAGGAGCAGGGAAAAGCCTATGAGTCGATACATACGCATTTCGCATCGATATAAGAAGGTGCATCAGTCGACACGTCCCATTATGTGTCGACCCATACTGAACTGATTTTGTTTTATAGGGGCAGGAAGAAGCTATGTGTCGATGCATAGCAACATGGGTCGACACATAGCATTTCAAAATGCAGTTTTCCTTTTATTTTACACTGTTTTTACATTGTTTCCATTATCATTCGATATGGTTGTAATATTTCAATCTCCACTTCATCCCCATTGTAAATTTGTACCCCATCCCCCTAAAGTGATGTAATAGCTTAGGATTTATTTTCCGCATGTTTACTTGCTTTCATATATTGCTAGTAAATAAGTGTGTATGGTAAGATAAAAACAACAAAATAGACAATCAAAAACAAGACAAAATGCATGAAAACTAATACATTATTCACACATACACCTCTAGGATAATCTCACTTTGTCGCCTTTCGGAAAATAGTCATGTCCCTCGAGCATGGGCGTTTTAGCAAAGACCCCTCGATAAAAGATCGTAGTTCCTCGATGACCCTCGATGTTGCCTTCGGTAAACGATCTAGTCCCTAAAACGACATTGCTAAAAAGTCCCATATGTTGCCTTCTATGACTATACAAACGTCCCAACGTCCGTCCCTTCACATCCAACGATGGGGCTTCTTACCAAATCAATGGTAAGACAGCCACATCTAAAGGAGGAGGAAAAGCACATTTAAGACCTTTCGAGTAGGTAGATTCGCTCTTAGTTACTCGCTTGCTCACAACAAAAACATTTTTACCCACACTCTCATCTTTGAACTATTTTCGAAACAAACACTTCGTAGGCGTTCTTATAGAAACGAAAACCATTACGAAGTTCCATTTTCAAAATACTTTCCGAAACACAACTCACAAACACATCTTTGAACCACTTTTCGAAATAAAACTTTGTACGCGTTCTTATAGAAACGAGAACCATTACAAAGAGATTTTTCAAAATACTTTCAAAGCCCACACCATAAGCACACTGTCAAATGAAAGCAAGTGATCTAAACGAGTAACTAAGAGCCCATGGAAAACCATGGATAAAAATGGTGCTAATACCTTCCCTTTTCATAATCTACCCCCTGAACCCGAGAAATAATCTCGAAAGGTCTTTCCTGTGCTTTTTTACCTTTCCTTTTGGATAAAAGAAAAGTCGGTGGCGACTCTTGCTAAACCGCAACATTTGCAAACACAAACGCAAAACCCTCAAGTCAGTTCTCCCACTGTATCACAGAACTGGAAACTCTGTTGGGGACTATGTTTATTTCAATAAAAAAGTGGGTTTACCTTAGGGTTAGATCATCTTTACTTGCTTTCATTGTTTGATTTGTATCCTTTACATTTTGGTTCCTTGTTTGGGTTTGTTTTAAATCCTACACCCGGATTTGAAGGCACCTTTTAGGTAAGTAGCAATAGACTGCGAGGGAAATGTGCGGCGTATACCGACTTGGTTGAAGCAGTAGCTACGTTGATGTGGCACTTTGGTTGGTACCGGTAACCCATAAGTTGAATCAAGGAGAGTACGGGGCCGCCGCGTGGTGTCGTGAAGCATCAACTGACTTTAGAACCCTAATTGAACCAACTTGGCCATTAGGACGTAGTAAGATAAAAGGTTTCGGTGAAGAGCTTAAAATTGGTTGATACTCGATGCTACACTCATTGAGACCAGACTTTTGGGATATCTCAGCCGCAAGAAAAGATTGATTGAGCTGAGACAATGGCTAAAAGAAAGGTCAGTGATATTGAGACCCCTTAGAACCCGGTTACTGTTAACAAGGACAGGTTGAGCCAACTAAACTTCAAGAGGGTACTTATCTACAAACTCCATGCAAGCCTAAGCCTAAAGACTTGTCTGATTTGTGTGAATATGATTACTTGTATATAAACTTGCTTACCTCGCATATCTGTACATAACGTCATAACATCATACCATAGCATTTTCAATAACCATTTCAAGGATCTCAAGGGTCTTTGATGCAGGGTCACGTTGAACCAGACGTCTATCAAGAGGCAAGAGGATTTACTTCCATCTAACTAAACATCGTCAAAATCAAGTACAATAAACCGGAGTCAAGGGCTATGACCCACTTGACATGGTGAGCTTAATTCTCGGGGAAAGACATCCACCGATACAAAGTTCTCTAATCAAAGTTGTTGATCGAATTTCAACTTCTAACATTTTCTTGTGTTTACCCCGCGAGATTCTTGAAAACATGCATCCACATATCATGCATCATATCATGACAGGTTTCTCCCATTCAAGTCTCCTTATCTTCCTACTGTTTATTTCAGTAGAGATGGCTCTAGAGCAGACTATCAAAGACATCCAGGCTCAAAACGCTCAACTTCAAGAGATGTTCTTGAACCTATACAAGGGACAAGAAGAGGTCAAGGCGCTCCTCACCAGGGGCACGACCATGGGGAATCCTGATGACAACGAAAATGACCAGTTGGAACGGCTACAAATCGAGATAGCCATAATGAAGGTCCAAATGATGGGGCAACTGGTGGGCCAGATGGCTCTTATCCAAAATCTGGCACAAGGACAAGAAGAGCTGAGGGCCCTCATCAACATGCTTCATCGGGATGGATGTAACCAAATGGGGCAAACATCTAGGATTGGGGATCAAATCACCATTCAGCCTCCCTTGAGACAAGAAGCCGAGAGTGCACCTTTCCAATTTGCTTCTGTGTCACGAGCCCAACAACAACCTCGCCAACAACAACAGGGTAATCAGCATAAGTGGAATACAGCTGAAAGATGCTTTACCAAAATCATCATGTCATTGTCTACAGTACTGCAACACATGTTAGAGGCCAAACTGGTTACGTTGAAAGACACCCCTCAGAATCCCAACACAACCTCTTCGAGGTACAATCCAAATACAAGATGTGCGTACCACTCCAACAGTCCTGGACATGACACCAATAGCTGTTGGACATTAAGAAATAAAATTCAAGATCTGATTGAAGAAGGAACGCTGGAGTTCACACAAGATGGTCAGACTGAATTATCTTGCCAAAGGCACTTCACCCAAATCAACATGCCATTGTCACAAGCATTACAACACATGTTGAGGATGAATCTGATTACGGTGATAAACCCTCATCCGAGCCCGAAGACTTCCTCTCCTAACTACAATCCGGAGGCAAGGTGTGCTTATCATTCTGACAGTGCTGGGCATGATACAAATGATTGTTGGGTGTTGAAGTATAAGATTCAAAACCTAATCGACGAAGGAATGCTGGAGTTCACACAAGATGGTCAGACTGAGTTCTTCTGTCATCCTTCAAAGGCTGACCATCTAAAGTGACAAGTTCAAACAAAGAGGCTTCTGTTCATTTTGAATTTTCAATTGTAATTTCTTTTGTTATTCAAACAATTATCTATTAATGTCAAACACTGTTTCATTAATGCATTGCATATGTTTGTCTTGAATTCATCCTTTCATTTTCATTACATTTAAACTATGATTTTTACTCACTTTATGACATTCAACTCTTGCTAAAAGTTACAAGCCTTTAGAGGGAGGATGACGAAAATAATGCCATAATCTCATACAGTATACTTTTGGACAGACCTTGTTGACGATGTACAAGCATTCTTTCAAATCCTAAACAGTGGAGTTATAAGGAATATAATCCCTAGTCAACCCCTTCGAGCCAAAGAAGTAGAAGTTTTCTGTTTTAACATAAATTGAAACCTTAATCAAAACCTGGGGAAGGGTAGTCTCTCAGTTAATTCAAACGCGCGTTACGCCGCAAACTCTCATCTCGTAATACAACAAATGACATCAAAAACATTCCTCTGGAATCAAAAGACAGTGATGGTTCTCTATCACATAGGCAGTCATTATCTCTCAAAAATAAAAGCCCACTAATTCAAAACCTACAAAGGAGACTTAAGAAAACTGGGGCATCCCGCTGACTGTAATCTCAAAACAAGAACAGTCAGGCAAAAATCAGGGATAACAAATCAAAGAAAGAGGTCACTACAAATCCTCAACAACATGAAAAAAATGTTGCAAAAATGACTGCCTTCCAACAAACTTAACTTGTCTGAACCATCACCAAAACGTCATTCCAGACTCAATTGGGGTTCAAACACACAATTAACTGAACTTAGGACTGAAGAACATCACGAAGAACGTGTGGGTACAAATACATTTGAGCCTTTATCCTTTGTTTCTTAAACCGTGAACCAAGCCACGTTACAACCCTTCAAAAGTCCTAATTGAAGCATGGGTTAGTTCGAAAGCATACTGTTACAAAAGGTATCCTGACTCCTGTAAGGCTTTGCTCTAAATCCTGAGATTTGAATTTTCTTACAAACTTTCTTTACTTACTAAAAACGTATTTTTCAAAACTTCAAGACAAACATAAACTTTGCATTACTTGAATATCACTGTTTGCATATGGCTTTTTGTTTGACAGCGAAGAAATTCACACAACGAATATCCAGTGAACGAAAGCTCTCTCAGTGAACAAAATCACTTCATGTGGGATGACACTTCCAACGACAAATCTCCTATAAACAAAGGGGCATGACATGTCACTATCCACCACACTTGGGGCAGTTCAGTCAAGATTCCAAGGAAATCTCTCAAGAAGTGCAGAGTAATCAGGGGCTGGCCTCTATCTCTGTCACTTGGGGCAATAAACGTCAAATCTCAGCAAAGGATTACATACAGTCAAACATTTCCAGGCAGTGCCAGAAGCATTTTCTACTAGGGGAAATGACAAATCTCCCAAAAAAAAATTCCTTCTCACATGATGATTCCCCAGCCAGAGTTTAATCTCTGAAAACCTTTCCCCAGCTGAGACAACTTCAAGAATCCTCGAAGACTTTCCCCCAACGAAATCGTCACCTCTCAAGCAGACTGACAACAGGGTTTATTTCCCCAACAAACGACATGACTCCCCAGCTTGAGGTAGTCTTTCTGACTACTACAAATCAAAGGCCCACAACTCCTCTTCCCCAGTAGACTACTCTACAATCTCCAAAAAGTTACTGTGAAACCTGGACCCAACCAGATATCAGTTCAACTTCGACTCCCTAGTAGAGCAACGGACAACCGAGACTCCTGAACCCTTTTCCCAAGCAGGAATAAACGTTCTCCCCACAGAGTTTTCAATATTCCCCAGCTGAATTTCTCCTCAAACAACAAAACAGGAATCCCCAATGAAAACATTCTAAGCAAAGTTTGAAGACACACTGTTGTACCCCAAAATTTGCCCTCCCATTGCCTCAACATTTTCTCATCACCAGACCTTTGAAGATCAAGATCCAATTAGGGTTTCCTCTGCTCAAGATTTCTCCTTGCACTGATTGACCCAAATTAGGGTTTGTGTTTGCACAAAGATATTTTGACCTAAAATGCCTAAGATGACTTTCATGCTTCATGTTGGACTCCCAAGTTTATCCATACCAAGTTTCAAGTCTTGATTCCAAGTTTTGCCCAATCAATTGGACAGATGACCTAGAAATCAGCTGTATTGGGGAAAAAGTCAACTGTGGCCAACTGACAGTCAAATCTCATGAAAATTGACCCACATCAACATTATGAACTCATATGGACCATTTGATCAAGTTTGGATCACAATTCCACAAGAAATTTGATCAGATCATCAAAAGGGCAAAATGGTCATTTTTAGGGTTTTGACTGCACAAAGGCAATTTTTGACTGTTTGACCTAGCCAATGGCAAACCAAGATCACATATGGACTCAAGGACCCCATGAAATTGTCTTGACATTCTCAACAAGCTCAAAAGATCCCAAGTACACAAGATTGACAGTTGAATTTCCCAGTCAATTGATCAATTTTGACTGTATACTGAAAAGTCAAACTTTGACTTTTTGGTCAAAATCAAGAGTCAAGATTCATTTTTCATCAAAACATGCCAAATCATGAAACTTGTTCACCAAGAAACCAAGTAATGCAAATTAGGGTTTGAAATGGAATTTTTCATAACTTAGAATTTTTCTAAGTTATGGAAAACCCTAATTTTTTCCCAACTTTGCCCCACTTTTTCACCAAGATTCATTTGGATTCAAACAAAAGTCAAAACATGAAAGTTGTAGCTTGTTGCATAATATACAACTTTGATTCACAAAGTTTTCCCAAATGAGGCTTGTATCTCAAGTTACAAATTTTTTAATAAGGGCACTAAACCATTCATAACTTAGTGAAAATTTGACCTATTTTGACAAGGTTTTTTACCTAACTTCAAGACCATTTTCCATACACTTCCACTTGGAATTTCAATTTGCATTTCAAATATGGATTGTAGTACACATTCCAAGCTTTCCAAAATGTCCAAGAACTTCTCAAACAACCTCATGGTTAGGGAGAATCGAATTTCTCAATATGGCAAAAACTCACTTTGTTCATGACCAAGTTACATGTCCATAACCTTGCAATTTGAACTCAGCATGCTTTAAGCTAGATTACAGGTCCTTAAACCAAGTTACACTCATAAATTTAATGCATATTCTTTGTGCCAAGACCATGTTCTTTGAGTTCAAGCATTGTCTAAAGGATTAATCCCAAATTGGAAAAAGCATAATATCCATTCTTGAAAAGTTGCACTTTATGTCAAATTGAAAATCCAACAAGTACATTGCAAATCTGATTGGCACAAGATTATGAACAAATCACTCTGATCAAGGAGAGTTTATACAGCTCATTAGAGGTCCCCTACATGCCTAGAAACACAAGTTGGTTTTGCTTGCTTAAGTGTGAAGAAAAGTGCCATAACACATACCAACTACCATATCAGCTCAAGAACACTTAGACAAACTTATCAAACACATTCCACACAACACAACCAAGCTAATACAAGAGCCCTTAGCCTTCAAAACACCCTCAATCTCATAATCACTCTCAAACTGCAAAAACAGGGCAAGGCCTGTTGTTTGAGTATTATCTCTCAATCCCTTCAAGCATTCTTGCCCAAACCAGTTCACATACATCCCCTAACATCTATGCAAGCTAACCAAAAGCAAAAACACGACCTGTAATCCCTCTAACTGGTTCCACCATTTTCACATTTCTGACTTGCAGGTGAAGTTCTCTAGCTCGATTCAGAAGCTTTCAAGACAAAGTAAACATTGGAATAGCATCCCTGGACCTCAAGGAAGCTTTTCCAATCATCACCTTGCACTGAAAGTTCCTATATTTCCAGATTGAACTTCAACTGAACAGGTAAGTTTTTGAATTCGTATCTCTCTTATTAGGCATTGTTAGCTTTAGGTTTGTGAAGAGAATATGTCATAATCATTGCCCTGAACATGCCCATATAATTAGATTTTATTTATATTATGTGTGTTGCAAGAATTTGATGCCTGAACTTTGAACAAAAATTAGGTTAAAAATTGGGAGAGAAGAAATTCTATCTCATTTCTGAGAGTTAGATCATGTTCTTTATATGTATGAAATCGTGAGATGATGCTTTACATTTTTTGTGTTGAAAGTTTTCATTAAAAATCAGAGAATCAGGATCTTGATGTTGAAGCAAGAGGTGCGCGTATTTTTTCAAACATTGTTTGCTGGAGGTTGAAGACAGGTCTTCTGGGCTGGGCCTGGAACATTTTTCTTATTTGCACCACATAATTGCTTTTACACCCACAAGGCCCATTTGCTTATTTCTTTGACTTTTTGACTTTTTCTTTTTTTGATTGACTTTGTTTATTTTTTCTCATGACATAAAAAATATAAAAATATTTTTTCTCACCATTTTTGATTTTGTTAGGCATTTATTTTACTATCTTTTAGTTTATACATAAATAGATATATATATATTTTTTGTTTAAAATACTAAAAAAATAGTACAAATGCATTTCTATACATTTTTATTTTTGTTTTACTTTCTGAAAATATTTTATAGAAAAATTACTTTTTTTATTAAATATTAAATATTATTATTTTTATATATATAATACATATTTAGAACTTAATATATATATATATATATATATATATATATATATATATATATATATATATATATATATATATATATATATATATATATATATATATATATATATATATATATATATATATATATATATATATATATATATATATATATATATATATATATATATATATATATATATATATATATATATATATATATATATATATATATATATATATATTAATATATTTAGAATAAAATACCAAAATACACATATTTAATTTTATTATTATTAAACACTAAAAAAATCATTTTTGACAAATACTTCACTTTATTTTATTTTTGTACATAATAAATAAATACTTGTATTAAATTAAAAAAATAATACTTTTCATTTAATAGAAATTAGGGTTTGCCCTAAATACATAAAAATTCCAAAAAAGATAATACTTTTTATTTTGTTTATTTGACATATAAAAAATACTTTTTTTCATACAAAACATTTTTGCATCTTGCATATTTATTCCATTTTTTTATTTAATTATTGTACATTAATTAAATTGTATAAATTCAAAATTGATGTAATAGTTTTAGGTTTAAATTCCTTGTCAAAATCCCCATTTGAAACATTGTACCCCCTCCCTATATTATTGTGTTGTAATAGTGTAGGAGTTTAAATTTCGCCCTTTAAATGCTTTCTAAACATACTATGCTAGAATTAGGGTTTGTATGCGAATAAAAAATGAACAAAATAGTTGGACCTAATACAAGACAAACAAGCATGAAAATGGACACACAAATCACACTTGCACCCCCTAGGGTATTCCACTTGTTGCCTTTCAAAATTGGCCCATATTGCATGTTAGGTCTCTTTGGGCAAAACAAACAAATCAAATGATCATAGTCCCTCGATGACGCTTTCAAAATGTTGCCTAAACAAATGATCAAGTCCCTTAAAGAAAATTTCCCAAAGATACTTGACACCGTTGCAATTATGGTCTAAGCGATGACCCACGCCCGTCCCTTTCACATCCTAACATAAGATTGCCCACCAAATACAATGGTGGAACAAACTTGTTAAAAGGGTTAAAACATAGCAATAAACTTTGAGAAATTTAGGAGTAGATAACCTCTTAGTTACTTGAATCCAAACTTGCAAAAACAAAACACTTGCCTATTTTCTAAAACACACCTCACAACACTTTCAAAACAATCTTCAAAAACAAATGAAGACCTTTTCAAAAGACATACACCTTTGTATACATCCCAACATGGATCATTACAAAGGTTGCCACCACATTGGCTTCTTTTCAAAACATTTTCAAATCCACACACACAAAGCACCATTTCAAACAATTGAAAATTAAGGCAAGTTGTTCTAAGCAAGTAACTAAGAGCCCATGGATAACCATGGATAAAAAGGGTGCTAATACCTTCCCTTTCTATAATCTACTCCCCGAACCCAAGAAAACATCTCAAAGGTTTTTGCTGTGCTTTTTAACCTTTCCTTAGGATAAAATAAAAAGTCGGTGGCGACTCTTGCTCAACCGAAACATTTGCGAAAACAAACGCAAAACCTCAAGTCAGTTCTCCCACCGTATCACAGAACTGGCGACTCTGCTGGGGATCATATAAAAGTGGAGTAACCTTAGGGCTTAGATCACCCTCGTGCATGACTAATTGTTTGAATTGTTTGCTTTATACTTTGGCTCTATTTGTTTGGGTTTGCAATCCTACACCCGGATTTTGGGAAACATTCATAGATAGCAATACGTTGTGGAAACTGTGCGAGGTATACCGACACGGTCGAAGCAATAGCTATATTAGTGCGACATATTTGTGAGTACCGGTAACCCTTGAGTTCAATCAAGGAGAGTACGGGGCCTCTGAGTGATGTCACTAAGCACTAATGACCTAGAACCTTACTTGACCATCTTGGCCTTTTATTAGGGGTAGTGAGATGACCGGCTTTGGTGCAGTCCGAAGTTGGTAGATACTCGATACTACACTCATTGAGGGTTGTGTTCTTGGAATATTTTGGTCGCTAGTTAAGTGGCTAAACCAAAACAATGAACAATGAAAACAATCCAGTGATATTGAGTTCCTTAGAACCCGGTTACTATTTATAGGACAGGTTTTTAAGCCAACTACACTCAAGAGGGTACTTACCTATGAAACCCCATGCAAGCCTGAAACTAGGGTTTGGTGTGATTTGCTTGTACATATGTTTTGTGCATACATCATAAACATCATAAAACATCATATGCATTCACTAACCATTTCAAGGGTTTTGGATCTTCATCTTTGTTCTTGTTTTGTAGGACATGGAAATTCCTCACAGAAATACCATTCAAGTCAACCTTGTGAGAATCTCTCCTCAACTCAAGGAGCTCACCTCAAGAATTCTGGAAAACTCATCCTTCAGTGAAAGACATGGTAGACTGCTCAGCCTAGTCAACACCAACATTGAAGAAGACATGATGAAAGTGCTATTCCAGTTCTTTGACCCTCTTCACCACTGCTTCACTTTCCCTGATTACCAGTTGGTACCCACTTTGGAGGAGTTTTCTCAACTCCTGAGAATTCCTATCCTTAATCAACTATCCTTCAACGGTACGGAGAAGGAACCAAAGCCGGAAGATGTTGCTCGAGCATTACATCTACAACCATCCGACATCAAGGGGCATTGAGAAACCAGAAGCGGCGTCAAAGGATTCTTAGCAAAATTCTTGTTTGAGAAGGCACAAGAATGTTGGAACTCATTGGACCTACAAGCCTTTGAAGAGATTGTGGCACTCCTTATCTATGGGTTGGTCTTGTTCCCAAATCCTGACCAATTGGTAGATGTTAACACCGTCAAAATCTTCTTGTCCAGAAATCCAATACCAACATTGCTTGGGGACATTCTTCACTCATTTCACACACGAACAATGAGAAAGAGGGGTGTTCTCATGTGCTGTACTCCTATCCTTGCAAGGTGGTTTATTTCGCACCTTCCACAATCTGTCTTGAAGAATGACCAAGGTACAAGGTGGTCCCAACGGTTGATGACTCTTACTCATTCTGATGTGCATTGGTGTTCTCGGTCCAGAGAAAATGTCATCATTGTCGACCGTTGCGGAGAATTTCCTAATGTTCCTTTACTTGGAATTAGAGGAGGTATCACCTACAACCCTTTCCTAGCTTTGAGGCAATTTGGATATGCACGGAGGGATGGCCCTCATGACATGTTGATTCCTGACCTAGTTTTTGACTTCGACAACGATGCGCAAGGACTTCGCCAAAGGTTCATCAGAGCTTGGGGAAAACTCAACAAGGTTGATAGCAAGACTCTGGGACACAAGAACTCCATCCCTCTTGAGCCCTATCTCAAGTGGGTACGAGCCCGAGCCCAAAGTCTAATGATGCCTTATCCTCATGTACTCCCAGTGATTAAAGAGCCCGTCAATGAAGGAGAGGTTCCCTACACCATCCTACATCCAGACATGCCTACATCGTGGGAAGAAATGCAGAAAAGCTGGATTCAGCTCAAGGAGGAACGGAACACTTTTGAAGCTAGCTACTACGCCAGTGAAAAGAAGGTTCTAGAGCTTACCCGCCGACTCCACGAGCAAGAGGCCCTCAACACCTACATCGCACCAAAGAGGATGCGCAATGTCTTTCTGCCTTAAGAAGTTTATTTTGTAATATTTGGCCCATGGGGCATTTATGTACTGACAAATTTCTTCTTATTAATATGACGTGCGTTCTTCTTTGTCTGAAACAATTTTGAATGTCCTAAATCCTTGAATGCATTGCATACATAAGCATACCATTCATCATGTGCATAAGCAGGTCTCATTCCAGGTTTCCTTATCTGTCTGCTGTTTATTTCAGTAGGATGGATCTCGAGCAAACAATCAAAGACCTACAGGCTCAGAATGCACAATTCCAGCAACTCCTGATGACCTTGGCTAAGGGTCAGGAGGATATCAAGACTCAATTGGGGAACAAAGACCCAGTGAAAAAGAAGAAAAAGAGACTCGGGGTGGCTACTTTGGGGAGAAGATTTGACGGAGAAGCTCGAAGAGTGCTTGAATTTCCTCCTACTTCTGATGAAGGGACCAGTAAAAGAGGTGGAGTTGCGGTGCCTTCCGAGTCTGATGCGGAAGAAGAAGAGGTTGAAGAGGATGAAGATTATTCTGACCAGCAATACCCTCCAGCTGATGATAAATACAAGGGTTTAGAAGACAGATTAGCTGCCATGGAATTACAAAGAGTACCGGGTCTGGATTTTGAAGACTTGGGTTTGGTTGCCGGGATTGTGATTCCCCCAAAGTTCAAAGTGCCAGTGTTTGTAAGGTATGATGGGCTGTCCTGCCCCAAAATGCATCTCAGGTCCTACGTAAGAAAGATTCAACCCTATACGGCAGATAAAAACCTCTGGATTCATTTCTTTCAAGACAGCCTTTCTGGAGCTCAGTTGGAGTGGTTTTATCAGCTAGAAGGAACCAGTGTCCGGAATTGGGAAGATTTGGCCACCGCTTTCTACAAACAATACCAATACAATTTTGATCTTGCCCCTACTCGTACCCAACTTCAGGGTATGTCGTTAGGAACAAGCGAAGGATTCAAAGAGTACGCACAAAAATGGAGGGATTTGGCTGGCAGGGTGCAGCCTCCTTTAACCGATCGTGAGCTGGTTGATATGTTTCTAGGGACCCTATCTGGGCCATTTTTCAATCATCTGATTGGTAACTCTTCCGCGGGGTTTACCAATTTGATCTTAACGGGCGAAAGAATAGAAGCTGGCATCAAGTCAGGAAAGATTCAGAAGGGTGTTGCTGCAAGTGCTGAGAAGAGGCCTTTTAAGAAAGAAGCAAGTGCCGTCTATGGTCCTAGAAGACAAGTCAAGCCAGAAAGTCGCCAAGCCGTCAATGCTCTGGTTATTTCAAAACCTGTTGCTGCTCCTCAGCAGTACAATCAACAAAGAGGCGAAAGGCCCAAGAGGCAGTATACTCGGCTGAGTATGACCTTATCTCAAATTTTACCTCAACTGCTATCCACCAATTTGGTGACCACCAAAGAAGCTCTTAAGGTCATCAACACTGCGTCTCCTAAGTATAACCCAAATGCCCGGTGTGCTTATCATTCTGATAGTCCCGGGCACACTACTGATGATTGCTGGGCCTTGAGGAACAAAGTACAAGATCTTATCGACGCGAAGGAAATTCAGTTTGAAGCGCCTGAGAGGCCGAATGTTGTAACTGCTCCTATGCCCCAGCATAGGGTAAATGCCATTGAGGAAGAGTTGTGTGCTGTTTCGGTGAATGATGTTGCTACCCCTCTTTTGACTGTTAAGAGGAACTTACTAATAGCCGGTTTATTTCCGGGTTGTAGTAAGGGTTGTCTCCTGTGTGCTGTTATCCCTACCGGTTGTCCACTGCTGAAGTCAGGCATCCAAAGCCTGATGGATAGCAAGGAAATTATGTTCAAGAAAACTGTTGTTCCGTCTGTTTCCATTGAAGAAATATCTGTTGTCACAATTTACAATCATGCCAAAGCTCTCGTAAAGAAACCAGTCCAAATTATGTTTGTTGCACCCATCACTATTACTGTCCCGGGGCCTCTCCCGTATGAGTCTGATAAAGCTATTCCATGGCATTATGGAGCCGACGTGTATGTGCTTGGGGTGAAGCAGGAGTTCGACACCAATACCAGTATCAGTAACATCACTGGTCCCGCCAAGATTACCCGCAGTGGCAGGCTCTTCTCGCCTGACATTGCACCGCTAGTTATCCGAAAACCTCTCACCATCACACCCGCAAGTGTGCATGTTCCAATTCAAGTTCCTGTGTCTACTACTGCCGCCGAGTCCTCTGATACTCGGGGCAAAGAAGTTGCTACCGATTCGCCTGCCAGGACGGAGGCACCAAAGAAGATTGTTGTGGAAGCCTCCCAACAAGAAATGGAGGAAATCCTTAAGATTATCAAAAAGAGTGACTTTAATGTTGTTGAACAATTGGGGCATACTCCCTCCAAAATCTCTATGCTATCACTATTTCTATGCTCAGAGGCCCATGCAAAAGCCCTGATTTCATTTCTGAAAACGGCCCATGTGCCGCAGGAGACCTCCGCAGATCAATTCACCGACTGTGTGGCTAACTTGACGGCTGACAATGGCTTAGGGTTCTCGGATGCTGACCTTACCGCCAAAGGGAAAAATCACAATGATGCCCTGCATGTTTCCATAGAATGCAGGGGCACTACTCTCGCACACGTGTTAGTAGACACCGGCTCTTCCCTGAATGTTTTACCCAAGAAGGCATTGGATCGTCTGGATTGTGAGGGTTTGGAGCTGAAACCTAGTAACATCATTGTTAGAGCCTTCGACGGTTCTAAGAGGATGGTGCACGGTGAAGTAGACATCCCTATTCGTGTGGGTTCCCAAGTTTTCAACTCAACATTCTATGTAATGGATATTCGTCCATCTTACTCCTGCTTATTGGGTCGACCCTGGATTCACAAAGCTGGGGCAGTAACTTCCACTTTACACCAAAAGCTCAAATACCCTGTCAAAGGGAAGATTGTTACTGTGCAGGGTGAGGAGGAATACATGGTTAGTCACTTGAATTCATTCCGGTATATCGAGATGGACGGGGAGTTTATTGAAACCCCCTTTCAGCATTTTGAGGAAGTACCTCCAGTGTTGGCATCGGCTGAGGCAGTGGTTGAAGAAGATTTTCCATTGAAGATGGCGTCCTTGAAGGATGCCCGGGCTGTAATCGAGAAAGGCAATTGTGCAAACTGGGGTCAGCTTCCTGACTTCACTCAAAAGAATGACAAGTTTGGGTTGGGCTTTACTGCAGAGGCTCAGAGGGCTGTGCGCAAGGAAAAGATCAGAAAGGCTCCGGTGTTTATCTCCAACCCAAGGGTGAATGTTATCGAGGAGAATGTAGAGGAAGCAGAGTTTGACAGTTGGATCTACCCGACTACCAGCAACGGACCGAGCAACTGGACGGCAAAGGATTTTACACCTATCACATTTGTCACGCAGTAATTAATTTCTTTTGATTTCCAATTTGTAACAAACAATGTGTTACAACTTTTATTGGCTCGATGTCCTACCCGGGGCATCGTAGCTCCATTTGTGAGGGCTTTTTGTATGACATTTCCATATATCATCAATCAAAACATTGGACGTTTGTTGCATTTCAAATCTTGTGCTCTTTTTCTTTCTGTGTTATACATATTGTAAAACAGCTATATTTACACACACTCACTTATACAGGTTTCAATCCACTCTGGATCCCACTGGCAACAGCTCTGCTACCGCCAGTTATGACTTAGAGAATCCGATCAACTTGGCCGAAGACGAAGGTGAAGATGATTGTGAAGTGCCTGGTGAACTCGCAAGACTGCTACTCCATGAAGAGAGGGCTATTCAACCACATGAAGAGCCGGTGGAAACAATTAACCTGGGCACTGAGACAGATAAGAGAGAGGTCAAGATTGGTGCCGATCTAGAGCTCAGCGTGAAGCAACGATTGATCCAGATGCTATAGGATTACATGGAGATATTTGCTTGGTCCTATGAAGATATGCCTGGTTTGGATGCCGACATTGTAGTTCATCACCTGCCAACCAAGGAAGATTGTCCTCCGGTAAAGCAAAAGGTCCGCCGTATGCGCCCAGAGATGTCTGAAAAGATCAAGGCTGAGGTTATGAAGCAATTCGACGCCGGGTTTTTAGCAGTAACTTCTTACCCTCAATGGGTTGCCAATGTGGTGCCAGTACCGAAGAAGGACGGTAAAGTCAGAATGTGTGTCGACTACAGGGATTTGAACAGGGCAAGCCCCAAGGATGACTTCCCCTTACCTCACATCGACGTCCTTGTTGACAATACCGCTCAACACAAGGTTTTCTCCTTCATGGATGGTTTTTCAGGGTATAATCAGATCAAGATGGCTCCGGAAGATATGGAAAAGACCACCTTTGTGACTCAGTGGGGCACCTTCTGTTACAAGGTCATGCCATTCGGGTTGAAAAATGCTGGGGCAACCTATCAACGTGCCATGGTCGCTTTATTTCATGATATGATCCATCATGAGATTGAGGTATACGTTGATGACATGATTGCAAGGTCTCAAACTGAGGAGGAGCACCTTGATCATCTGAGGAAGCTATTTGACCGACTGAAGTTATATAAGCTGAGGTTGAATCCCAACAAATGCACCTTTGGGGTGAGGTCCGGAAAATTGCTAGGTTTCATTGTAAGTGATAAAGGTATTCAGGTGGACCCTGCCAAGGTAAAAGCCATACAAGAAATGCCAACCCCAAAGACAGAGAAAGAAGTCAGAGGCTTCCTGGGACGACTGAATTACATTGCCTGATTCATCTCACATCTGACTGCTACTTGTGAACCAATCTTCAAATTACTGAAGAAAGATCAAGTAGTACGCTGGAATGATGAATGTCAGGCTGCCTTTGAAAGGATAAAGGAATATCTCCAAGAGCCCCCCATTCTTATGCCACCAGTGGAAGGAAGACCTCTAATATTATACTTGACAGTACTTGATAATTCAATGGGGTGTGTACTGGGACAGCATGACGAGTCTAGCCGAAAAGAGCACGCTATTTATTACTTGAGCAAAAAGTTTACCGACTGTGAGTCTCGTTACTCACTGCTTGAGAAAACTTGTTGCGCTCTAGTATGGGCTGCTCGCCGGCTGAGACAGTATATGCTGACTCACACTACTCTATTAATTTCAAAGATGGATCCCATCAAGTACATATTTGAAAAGCCTGCTCTATCTGGAAGGATAGCGAGATGGCAAATGATCTTGACAGAATATGACATCCAGTATACAACTCAGAAAGCTATTAAGGGAAGTGTACTGGCGGATCATTTGGCACACCAACCTGTGGATGATTACCAATCGTTGAACTTTGATTTTCTGGACGAAGACATCATGGTGGTAACTGACTGTGAAGTACCTGGACTGGATGAAGGACCTGAGGAAGGATCCCGATGGTCTATGCATTTTGATGGAGCCTCCAATGCTTTGGGTAACGGCGTCGGCGCTGTAATCATATCTCCCAAAGGAACTCATACTCCACTCACCGCCCGATTGTGTTTCAACTGCACCAACAACATGGCAGAATATGAAGCATGTATCATGGGTTTACAAGCTGCAATCGACTTAAGGATCAAATTTCTGAGTGTCTTCGGAGATTCCGCTCTCGTGATCAATCAGATCAAAGGCGAATGGGATACGAAGCACCCAAATCTTATTCCTTACAAGGAGTATGTGTTGACCTTGCTTCCCCACTTTGAAGAAATAACTTTTGAGCACTTCCCAAGAGAGGAGAATCAGCTAGCGGACGCACTAGCTACAATGTCTTCAATGTTCAAAGTTAAATGGGACAATGAGGCTCCCCGGATCATTATCTGGAAGTTGGATGAACCCGCATACTGCTGCGAGCTTGAGGCTGAAAAGGTGACTGAAAAACCCTGGTATCATGAAGTGAAGAGGTACTTAGAAGCTCAGGAATACCCTGAAGGTGCATCTGTCAATGACAAGAAGTTCATGAGGAGGTTTGCGGCGAAATTCTTCCTCAGCAACGACATTCTCTACAAACGGAATCATGATTCAACTCTACTGCGTTGTGTGGATAAGGCTGAAGCAGAGAAGATCATGATAGAATTGCATGAAGGTGCATTCGGAACACATTCCAGTGGACACACCATGGCAAAGAAAATCCTTAGGGCAGGATATTTCTGGTCCACAATGGAAGCTAATTGTTACCAACACTCCCGAACTTGTCATAAATGCCAAATCTATGCTGACAAGGTGCATATTCCTCCAGTTCCTCTGAATGTCCTGACGGCACCTTGGCCTTTTGCAATGTGGGGGATTGATATGATCGGTGAGATCCGACCGACGGCATCCAATGGGCATCGCTTCATCTTGGTGGCGATCGATTATTTCACAAAATGGGTTGAGGCAGCTTCCTACGCAACTGTAACCAAGAGCGTCGTGGCCCGTTTCATCCGGCATAATCTGATCTGTCGGTACGGTGTCCCGGAGAGAATCATTACGGACAACGGTACCAATCTCAATAACAAAATAATCACTGAGCTCTGCGAACAATTCAAGATACAGCACCACAACTCTTCTCCCTACCGGCCGAAGATGAATGGGGTTGTAGAGGCAGCTAATAAGAATATCAAGAAAATCGTGCAGAAGATGACAGTGACCTATAAAGATTGGCACGAGATGTTACCGTTCGCTCTTCATGGGTACCGTACCTCAGCAAGGACGTCAACCGGGGCAACTCCCTTCTCCTTGGTCTATGGCATGGAGGCAGTCTTGCCAATTGAAGTCCAGATACCCTCTCTCCGAATAATGAAGGATGCAGACTTGAGCGAAGATGATTGGATCCAGACTCGACTTGATCAGTTAAACTTGATTGATGAAAATAGACTCACCGCTATCTGTCATGGTCAGACGTATCAAAAGCGAATGATCAGGGCATTTAACAAGAAAGTCAGACCACAAGAGTATCAAGTTGGGGACCTGGTAATCAAACGCATCATCCTTCCTCAAAGTGATCCCCGGGGCAAATGGACCCCTACTTACGAAGGGCCATTTGTGGTTAAACATGTGTTCTCAGGAGGAGCCATGATCCTAACCACTATGGATGGTGACGACCTTCCTCACCCCGCCAATGCAGACATAGTGAAAAGACACTACGCATAAATAAAAGACCCGCTAGGTTGACATACCTAGGCAAAAATTAGGGCTTCCCGGCGAACCAAAAGGGTTCGGGCAAAAATAAGGGATGAAATGAAAAAAATCTGTACACCCGGCAAGTCGAAAACCTGAAAGGGCAGCTTGGGCAAAAATGGGTATCCCGGTGGATTGAAAACCCGAAAGGGCGGTCCAGGCAAAAGTTAGGGATAAAGCGTAACACTATGTCTCATTGGAGCACCTTGCATCCGGAATCCGGCATCAACTATCTGGCTCAGACTTCGGCATCGACCAATCAGCTTCATCTTCACCTAGGCAGCAAAGCGATGAGACGCTTGAAGGCATAAAGGCGATAGCAAAGTTGGAATCCAGTGGGATTATTCACATAGCTGTTTTGTTTCCTTTTCAAAATTGTAAATTCTATGATATTCGGAGGCATTCTCCTACTAGGATGTCAGCCTCTTGTACAAAAAACGCCTATTCACAGGCAAAATTCAAAATCAATACAAATTCATTTTTCCATACAAATAGCCAACTGTTTTTTCCTTTTTCTTCTGTTTTGTCTTGCGAAGAACGTCCAATGTTCATTTTTGATATGCATTTGACATTAAATTGCTAAATCATAAATATTTGCATATGAAACAAAAGATTAATTACAGGTGACATCAGAAACAGGGGCAATGTGGAATTGTTTGATGCAGTCTGGTTGCTTTGTCCGCCAAGGTACCAAGGTAGATTCGACTGAAGAATGTGACCAAGTAATCTCAGCTCCCCACAGAGTAAGACAAGATTCAGCAATACTTCCCCCAGTGAAGTCGTCAACTTTCCCCGGCAGGTCTAAAAGCTTATCCCCAGTAGATTCTGGAAGCTTGTTCCCTGCGGAATACGGACGTCTCTCCCGAGCTTTCTTCAGAGTTATTCCTCACAAAGGACTTATAACTGGGTTATCCTCAGCTAATTGCTACGGAAGATCGCCCTCGGCAAAGTTCTTCCTATCCCCAGCGGAGCTAATCAAGTTTCCCCGACATAACTTGTCAACATCATCCCCAGCGGAGTTTATCATCATTATCCCCAGCGGAATCCATCATTGAAGTCTTCAGCAGGTCTCTTGTCAAAACTTCAGCAAAGTATCTCTTCCACAGAGCCATTCCCCCGGCCGGTCGTCAAGGATTTATTTTCCTTAAGACGAAGTTACACTCATAAACATTTCACATTTCATACATCCTGCTTACATACATGATAAAGTGCATGCTCACACTATCTCATGTTGAACAGCATGGTATCATGCATATCATACATCATGACATTACATACAACTTATGTTTTTGACCTTTTCAGGGAAAAAGACAACCCTAAAGACAACTACCTTCAACTGTCACAAATTCCAGATTCGATACCTGTATCTAGCCAGGGCACATCTGAGAGTGATCATTTCCAGACTCGATTCCTGTATCTAGCTAGGGCACGTCTGAAGAGTTCGAAGATTCGACTCCTGTATCCAGCCAGGGCACATCTATCAACTGCAACATTTCCAGATTCGACTCCTGTATCCAGCCAGGGCATATCTGTTGACCATATTTCTAGACTCGATTCCTGTATCTAGCCAGGGCACGTCTGAAGAGTTCGAAGATTCGATTCCTGTATCCAGCCAGGGCATATCTGTTGACAACTATTTCCGGATTCGATTCCTGTATCCAGCCAGGGCACATCTGTGAGCAACCATTTGTAGACTCGACACCTGTATCTAGCCAGGGCATATCTGCATAAAGAGATTGAAGATCAAACGCCTGTAACAAGCCAGGAAAACATCTGTCTTTCTCAAATACACAAGTTCTCGCTAAGGAATCTCTTATGCGATCAACACTTCCAAATGGCATCTATAAGCCCATTCCCGACAAATTTCTGTCATGTCTCCAGATGGCATCTATAAGCCCATCTCCCTATCCACCATCTCTTCAAATGGCATCTATAAGCCCATTCCCGACACCACATTGTTGATACTTCAACATGCGAGTGCAAATTTCCGGGCACTCTAGTGTCCAATCTCCTTTTACCCTCGAGTCACGAAAGGCCAACCTGTCAATCTAACTCTTCAGGTTCAAGAAGATTGAATAGGGGCAACTGTTGTACCCTAAAATTTGCCCTCCCATTGCCTCAACATTTTCTCATCACCAGACCCTTGAAGATCAAGATCCAATTAGGGTTTCCTCTGCTCAAGATTTCTCCTTGCACTGATTGACCCAAATTAGGGTTTGTGTTTGCACAAAGATATTTTGACCTAAAATGCCTAAGATGACTTTCATGCTTCATGTTGGACTCCCAAGTTTATCCATACCAAGTTTCAAGTCTTGATTCCAAGTTTTGCCCAGTCAATTGGACAGATGACCTAGAAATCAGCTGTATTGGGGAAAAAGTCAACTGTGGCCAACTGACAGTCAAATCTCATGAAAATTGACCCACATCAACATTATGAACTCATATGGACCATTTGATCAAGTTTGGATCACAATTCCACAAGAAATTTGATCAGATCATCAAAAGGGCAAAATGGTCATTTTTAGGGTTTTGACTGCACAAAGGCAATTTTTGACTGTTTGACCTAGCCAATGGCAAACCAAGATCACATATGGACTCAAGGACCCCATGAAATTGTCTTTACATTCTCAACAAGCTCAAAAGATCCCAAGTACACAAGATTGACAATTGAATTTCCCAGTCAATTGATCAATTTTGACTGTATACTGAAAAGTCAAACTTTGACTTTTTGGTCAAAATCAAGAGTCAAGATTCATTTTTCATCAAAACATGCCAAATCATGAAACTTGTTCACCAAGTAACCAAGAAATGCAAATTAGGGTTTGAAATTGAATTTTTCATAACTTAGAATTTTTCAAAGTTATGGAAAACCCTAATTTTTTCCCAACTTTGCCCCACTTTTTCACCAAGATTCATTTGGATTCAAACAAAAGTCAAAACATGAAAGTTGTAGCTTGTTGCATAATCTACAACTTTGATTCACAAAGTTTTCCCAAATGAGGCTTGTATCTCAAGTTACAAATTTTTGAATAAGGGCACTAAACCATTCATAACTTAGTGAAAATTTGACCTATTTTGACAAGGTTTTTTACCTAACTAAAAGACCATTTTCCATACACTTCCACTTGGAATTTCAATTTTCATTTCAAATATGGATTGTACACATTCCAAGCTTTCCAAAATGTCCAAGAACTTCTCAAACAACCTCATGGTTAGGGAGAATCGAATTTCTCAATATGGCAAAAACTCACTTTGTTCATGACCAAGTTACATGTCCATAACCTTGCAATTTGAACTCAGCATGCTTTAAGCTAGATTACAGGTCCTTAAACCAAGTTACACTCATAAATTTAATGCATATTATTTGTGCCAAGACCATGTTCTTTGAGTTCAAGCATTGTCTAAAGGATTAATCCCAAATTGGAAAAAGCATAATATCCATTCTTGAAAAGTTGCACTTTATGTCAAATTGAAAATCCAACAAGTACATTGCAAATCTTATTGGCACAAGATTATGAATAAATCACTCTGATCAAGGAGAGTTTATGCAACTCATTAGAGGTCCCCTACATGCCTAGAAACACAAGTTGGTTTTGCTTGCTTAAGTGTGAAGAAAAGTGCCATAACACATACCAACTACCATATCAGCTCAAGAACACTTAGACAAACTTATCAAACACATTCCACACAACACAACCAAGCTAATACACGAGCCCTTAGCCTTCAAAACACCCTCAATCTCAGAATCACTCTCAAACTGCAAAAACAGGGCAAGGCCTGCAGTTTGAGTATCATCTCTCAATCCCTTCAAGCATTCTTGCCCAAACCAGTTCACATACATCCCCTAACATCTATGCAAGCTAACCAAAAGCAAAAACACAACCTGTAATCCCTCTAACTGGTTCCACCATTTTCACATTTCTGACTTGCAGGTGAAGTTCTCTAGCTCGATTCAGAAGCTTTCAAGACAAAGTAAACATTGGAATAGCATCCCTGGACCTCAAGGAAGCTTTTCTAATCATCACCTTGCACTGAAAGTTCCTATATTGCCAGATTGAACTTCAACTGAACAGGTAAGTTTTTGAATTCGTATCTCTCTTATTAGGCATTGTTAGCTTTAGGTTTGTGAAGAGAATATGTCATAATCATTGCCCTGAACATGCCCATATAATTAGATTTTATTTATATTATGTGTGTTGCAAGAATTTGATGCTTGAACTTTGAACAAAAATTAGGTTAAAAATTGGGAGAAAAGAAATTCTCTCTCATTTCTGAGAGTTAGATCATGTTCTTTATATGTATGAAATCGTGAGATGATGCTTTACATTTTTTGTGTTGAAAGTTTTCATTAAAAATCAGAGAATCAGGATCTTGATGTTGAAGCAAGAGGCGCGCGTATTTTTTCAAACATTGTTTGCTGGAGGTTGAAGACAGGTCTTCTGGGCTGGGCCTGGAACATTTTTCTTATTTGCACCACATAATTGCTTTTACACCCCCAAGGCCCATTTGCTTATTTCTTTGACTTTTTGACTTTTTCTTTTTTTGATTGACTTTGTTTATTTTTTCTCATGACATAAAAAATATAAAAATATTTTTTCTCACCATTTTTGATTTTGTTAGGCATTTATTTTACTATCTTTTAGTTTATACATAAATAGATATATATATATTTTTTGTTTAAAATACTAAATAAATAGTACAAATGCATTTCTATACATTTTTATTTTTGTTTTACTTTCTGAAAATATTTTATAGAAAAATTACTTTTTTTATTAAATATTAAATATTATTATTTTTATATATATAATACATATTTAGAACTTAATATATAAATATATATATATATTAATATATTTAGAATAAAATACCAAAATACACATATTTAATTTTATTATTATTAAACACTAAAAAAATCATTTTTGACAAATACTTCACTTTATTTTATTTTTGTACATAATAAATAAATACTTGTATTAAATTAAAAAAATAATACTTTTCATTTAATAGAAATTAGGGTTTGCCCTAAATACATAAAAATTCCAAAAAAGATAATACTTTTTATTTTGTTTATTTGACATATAAAAAATACTTTTTTTCATACAAAACATTTTTGCATCTTGCATATTTATTCCATTTTTTTATTTAATTATTGTACATTAATTAAATTGTATAAATTCAAAATTGATGTAATAGTTTTAGGTTTAAATTCCTTGTCAAAATCCCCATTTGAAACATTGTAACCCCCTCCCTATATTATTGTGTTGTAATAGCGTAGGAGTTTAAATTTCGCCCTTTAAATGCTTTCTAAACATACTATGCTAGAATTAGAGTTTGTATGCGAATAAAAAATGAACAAAATAGTTGGACCTAATACAAGACAAACAAGCATGAAAATGGACACACAAATCACACTTGCACCCCCTAGGGTATTCCACTTGTTGCCTTTCAAAATTGGCCCATATTGCATGTTAGGTCTCTTTGGGCAAAACAAACAAATCAAATGATCATAGTCCCTCGATGACGCTTTCAAAATGTTGCCTACACAAATGATCAAGTCCCTTAAAGAAAATTGCCCAAAGATACTTGACACCGTTGCAATTATGGTATAAACGATGACCCGCGCCCATCCCTTTCACATCCTAACATAAGATTGCCCACCAAATACAATGGTGGAACAAACTTGTTAAAAGGGTTAAAACATAGCAATAAACTTTGAGAAATTTAGGAGTAGATAACCTCTTAGTTACTTGAATCCAAACTTGCAAAAACAAAACACTTGCCTATTTTCTAAAACACACCTCACAACACTTTCAAAACAATCTTCAAAAACAAATGAAGACCTTTTCAAAAGACATACACCTTTGTATACATCCCAACATGGATCATTACAAAGGTTGCCACCACATTGGCTTCTTTTCAAAACATTTTCAAATCCACACACACAAAGCACCATTTCAAACAATTGAAAATTAAGGCAAGTTGATCTAAGCAAGTAAATAAGAGCCCATGGATAACCATGGATAGAAAGGGTGCTAATACCTTCCCTTTCTATAATCTACTCCCCGAACCCAAGAAAACATCTCAAAGGTTTTTGCTGTGCTTTTTAACCTTTCCTTAGGATAAAATAAAAAGTCGGTGGCGACTCTTGCTCAACCGAAACATTTGCGAAAACAAACGCAAAACCTCAAGTCAGTTCTCCCACCGTATCACACACACCAACTCTTCAACAACAGTCCAGGATTTAACGGTTCCCCGACATTTGCCGAGGATTTATTTTCCATGACAAAATACATTCATTAAACATTTCACATTTCATATATCCTATTCACATACATGATAAGTGCATATGAAACCATCTCATTTATTTTGAAAACATCATGACATCACGCATTTCATACATCCTGACATTGCATACAACTAACGTTCCACCTTTTTACAGGAAAGAGACATTTGACAGATATTATCAACAAACTTCCGACAGACACAAATTTTCAACAAGTCAAATACATATCAGTTTCCGAGAAAAGGTTGTCTTTGCTGGTTTAGATAAATCTCTCAACGGTTTATTCTGATTCGTCTCCAGATTATTTCACTGGTTCAGATAAATCTCTCAACGGTTTATTCTGATTCGTCTCCAGATTATTTCAATGGTTCAGATAAATCTCTCAACGGTTTATTCTGATTCGCCTCCAGATTATTTCACTGGTTCATATAAATTTCTCAACAGTTTATTCTGATTCGTCTCTAGATTATTTCACTGGTTCAGATAAATCTCTCAATGGTTTATTCTGATTCGTCTCCAGATTATTTCACTGGTTCAGATAAATCTCTCAACGGTTTATTCTGATTCGTCTCCAGGTTATTTCATTGGTTCAGATAAATCTCTCAACGGTTTATTCTGATTCATCTCCAGATTATTTCACTGGTTCAGATAAATCTCTCAACGGTTTATTCTGATTCGTCTCCAGATTATTTCACTAGTTCATATAAATCTCTCAACGGTTTATTCTGATTCGCCTCCAGATTATTTCACTGTTTCAGATAAATCTCTCAATGGTTTATTCTGATTCGTTTCAAGATTATTTCAGTGGTTCATATAAATCTCTCAACGGTTTATTCTGATTCGTCTCCAGATTATTTCACTGGTTCAGATAAATCTCTCAATGGTTTATTCTGATTCATCTCCAGATTATTTCAATGGTTCAGATAAATCTCTCAACGGTTTATTCTGATTCGCCTCCAGATTATTTCACTGGTTCATATAAATTTCTCAACGGTTTATTCTGATTTTTCTCTAGATTATTTCACTAGTTCAGATAAATCTCTCAATGGTTTATTCTGATTCGTCTCCAGATTTTTTCACTGGTTCAGATAAATCTCTCAACGGTTTATTCTGATTCGTCTCCATGTTATTTCATTGGTTCAGATAAATCTCTCAACGGTTTATTCTGATTCATCTCCATATTATTTCACTGGTTCAGATAAATCTCTAAACGGTTTATTCTGATTCGTCTCCAGATTATTTCACTAGTTCATATAAATCTCTCAACGGTTTATTCTGATTCGCCTCCAGATTATTTCACTGGTTCAGATAAATCTCTCAATCGTTTATTCTAATTCGTTTCAAGAATATTTCACTGGTTCATATAAATCTCTCAACGGTTTATTCTGATTTTTGGTCAACATTACAACCCAAAGATCAAATTTCATCAAGACATTCAAAAATATCAAGCATGATCATTAAGAAGTCAAGAGAATCAAGAATCCAACTTTGCAAGACTTTGAGATTTTTCTAAGTATTTTCTATACTTGGTTAATTTCATTTGCTTCATAGAATTTTACTACAACTCCAATTAATTCAAGATGATGCAAGTAATTCAAGTTATTACAAGATGACATTTTGCAAAATTACAAATTCTAAAACTATGTCTTGATTAAAACCTTGTCATAATATTTTTGCCTTTGACATAATGTGCACAAGACTAAATTTGTGACATGCTACAACTGTGCTGTTTAAAATTGAACAAAATATGATATATCACATGCTACAACTATCCTGCACCGCAAGAATACATGTTGCCATTATAGTCCAAAACTGCTCTATGCAGTCTGCCCAAGCCTGCATCACAACATCCCCAAGATTGCACCAAAATGGCAAAGGAAATTTGTGTACAAAAAAGTATCAAAGCAGTAGGCCAAAACAATTCAAAATGGCTTATTTGCTTTCCCCCCTAAACCACAGTCAAGGGGTCTACAAAAGAGAACTGTCTCATAAGACAAAGGGATTGGACTTTGAAAGAGGAGAGGGAGAGAGAGAGAGAGAGAGAGAGAGAGAGAGAGAGAGAGAGAGAGAGAGATAGAGAGAGAGAGTAGAGAGTCTCATTTAGCAGAAAAACAATATCCTTGTTAACCTTGACTGATTTTTCAAAATCAAATATGTTCTTGTTCAAAACAGAACCCCAACCTCTTACTCCATCATACAAACTCTCCCTAAGCCAAACACTTCATACAAAGTTTGTCCAAACATAAAAATAGTCCTTATAGTGCTATTCACCTTCATCATCCAAAATACCAAAAATATTACAGTACAATCCAACTCAGTTCTAGCAGTCCATAGCAGCTTCCTAAAGACTCACAAGGTTATCACATCATTTGCAAAAGCATTCAGATCTAAAACAACCAGTGCAGCCCAAAGGTAAGTCCTCTTAACTTGATATCTTGTCATTACCCCATTAACAAACGGTTGTTCTTTGAAGACAAGATGTAGTACTTTATTATCCTGTTGAACTAGTCATCTGCACTTTGTTTAGGCTCATTCAATCATTTGTTGTTCATGTTTATCCATCATATGCCATAAGCTAACCTGTACATTCAGTAAAATAATGTTTAAGGCAGGAAAATGAAGCATGTATCGACACATATCCTCATGTGTCGACTCATCCTAGTGAAAAAACAGGGTATGAGTCAACACATAACCCCCATGCATCGACTCATATTGATTTCAGGTTACAAAACAGAAGTGGGAAAAGACTATGAGTCGACACATACGCGTTTCACGTTGATGCAAGAAGGTGCATGAGTCGACACATCCCATCATGTGTCGACTCATATTGAGCAGATTTTGTTTTACATGAGCAGGGAAAAGCCTATGAGTCGATAAATACGCATTTCGCATCGATACAAGAAGGTGCATGAGTCGACACATCCTATTATGTGTCGACCCATACCGAACTGATTTTGTTTTACAGGGGCAGGAAGAAGCTATTTGTCGATGCATAGCAACATGGGTCGACACATAGCAGTTCAAAATGCAGTTTTCCTTTTATTTTACACTATTTTTACATTGTTTCCATTATCATTCAATATGGTTGTAATATTGCAGTCTCCACTTCATCCCCATTGTAAATTTGTACCCCATCCCCCTAAAGTGATGTAATAGCTTAGGATTTATTTTTCGCATGGTTACTTGCTTTCATATATTGCTAGTAAATAAGTGTGTATGGTAAGATAAAAACAATAAAATAGACAATCAAAAACAAGACAAAATGCATGCAAACTAATACACTATTCACACATACACCTCTAGGGTAATCTCACTTTGTCGCCTTTCAGAAAATAGTCATGTCCCTCGAGCATGGGCGATTTAGCAAAGACCCCTCGATAAAAGATCGTAGTTCCTCGATGACCCTCGATGTTGCCTTCGGTAAACGATCTAGTCCCTAAAACGACATTGCTAAAACGTCTCATATGTTGCCTTCTATGACTATACAAACGTCCCAACGTCCGTCCCTTCACATCCAATGATGGGGCTTCTTACCAAATCAATGGTAAGACAACCACATCTAAAGGAGGAGGAAAAGTACATTTAAGACCTTTCGAGTAGGTAGATTCCCTCTTAGTTACTCGCTTGCTCACAACAAATTTTTTTTTACCCACACGCTCATCTTTGAACTATTTTCGAAACAAACACTTTGTAGGCGTTCTTATAGAAACGAGAACCATTACGAAGTTCCATTTTCAAAATACTTTCCGAAACACAATTCACAAACACATCTTTGAACCACTTTTCGAAATAAAACTTTGTACGCGTTCTTATAGAAACGAGAACAATTACAAAAGTTTTTCAAAATAATTTCAAAGCCCACACCACAAGCACACTGTCAAATGAAAGCAAGTGATCTAAACGAGTAACTAAGAGCCGATGGAAAACCATGGATGAAAAGGGTGCTAATACCTTCTCTTTTCATAATCTACCCCCCGAACCCGAGAAATAATCTCGAAAGGTCTTTCCTGTGCTTTTTTACCTTTCCTTTTGGATAAAAGAAAAGTCGGTGGCGACTCTTGCTATCCTCACAAATGCGATCAAAATGCAAAAAACTCAAGTCATTTCTCCCACCGTATCACAGGATGCTTGCCGGCTAAGACAGTATATGCTGACTCATACTACCTTGTTGATATCTAAGATGGATCCGATAAAGTACGTCTTTGAGAAGCCTGCTCTTTCTGGGAGGATAGCTAGATGGCATATGATCCTAACATAATATGACATACAATATACTAATCAAAAAGATATAAAGGGCAGTGTGCTAGCTGATCATCTTGCTCATCAAGTTGTAGAAGATTATTAGTCGATGAAGTTTGAACTCCCGGATGAAGACATCATGACATTAGACAACTGTGAAGAATTCAGGCCATATGACAGACCTGAAAAAGGATCCCGATGGACCCTATTCTTTGATGGGGCATCCAACTCACTTGGTAATGGTATCAGCGTTGTACTCATATCTCCAAAAGGGTATTACACTCCTTTTACTGCTAGACTTTGCTTCAATTGTACAAACAACATGGCGGAATACGAAGCATGCATCTTTGGTCTCAGAGCTTCCATAGACTTGGGAATCAAATCCTTAGACGTGTTTGGAGATTCAGCTTTGGTCATCAGTCAGATCAAAGGGGAATGGGACACTAAGCCCCTAAACCTTATCCCTTACAAAGAACATGTTTTGACATTGCTACCACATTTTGAGAAGATTACCTTCGAGCATTTCCCACGAGAAGAAAATCAGCTAGCAGACTCTCTAGCCATAATGTCATCTATGTTTAAACTTAATTGGGATAATGAGGCTCCCCAGATCACCATCGAATGAATGGATGAACCGGCACACTGTCACGAGATTAATACTGAAGAGGTAGTGGACCAGCCTTGGTTTCATGAGGTCAAGAGGTATCTTGAGGCTCAAGAATATCCAGAAGGAGCTTCAATCAATGATAAGAAGTTCTTATGGAAATTCTCTGCTAAGTTCTTCCTTAGTAATGGCATCTTGTACAAACACAATCATGACTCCATTCTGCTCTGGTGTGTGGATAAGATTGAGGCTGAAAATATCATGGCTGAATTACATGAAGGTACTTTTGGAACTCACTCCAGTGGGCATACGATGGCAAATAAAATCCTACGGGCAGGCTATTATTGGTCTACCATGGAAGCAGATTGCTATCAACGCTCTCGGACCTGTCATAAATGTCAAATTTATGTTGATAAGGTGCACGTGCCTCCGGTTCCTCTAAATGTCTTGGCGGATCCTTGGCCCTTTGCTATGTGGGGAATTGATATGATTGGAGAGATCAAGCCTACAACCTCCAATGGACACTGTTTCATCCTAGTGGCCATTGACTATTTTACAAAGTGGGTCGAAGCAGCTTCCTTCGCATCCGTTACCAAGAATGTTGTTTCCCGCTTCATCAAGCAAAATCTTATTTGCCGGTACGGTATCCCGGAAAGGATCATCACTGACAATGGTACAAATCTCAACAACACTATGATCACCGCCTTGTGCGAGCAATTCAAGATTCAGCATCACAATTCTTCTCCCTATCGGCCAAAGATGAATGGTGTTGTCGAAGCTGAAAATAAAAACGTTAAAAAGATCATACAAAAGATGACAGTCACATACAAAGACTGGCATGAGATGCTACCATTCGCTCTCCACGGGTACCTTACCACGGCTCGCACATCAACTGGGGCAACACCCTATTCTTTGGTTTACAGCATGGAGGTTGTCTTGCCTATTGAGGTTCAGATCCCCTCTCTAAGGATTATGAAGCATGCAGGTTTGAGTGAAGACGATTGGATCTAGACTCGACTTAATTAACTGAACTTATTCAGATTACAACCTTGATACATTATGGATACACTCCAGACACGGATGCCATTCTGATACTCATTCAGATTCAACTCTTAGATACAATACATATACGCTCCAGACACAGATTCCATTATGATACTCATTCAGATTCAACTCTTAGATACAGTTCAGATACACTCCAGACACGGATGTCACTTTGATGCTCATTCAGTTTCAACTTGCAGATACAGTACGGATATGCTCCAGACACGGATGCCATCCTGATACTTATTCTTTCAGCTTACAACTTACAATTCAACAAGAATTCTTGGATGGCATCTACAAGCCCATCTCCAACAAGATTCTATCACTTCTCCAAATGGCGTCTTTAAGCCCATTCCCTCAACTACACATCGCCGAGTGCAAATTTCTGGGCACTCTAGTGTCTAATCATTCTCTCACCTTCGAGTCACGAATGGAAAAACTCGCCAATCTAACTCTTCAAGTTTAAGAAGATTGAACATGGGCAGCTGTTGTACCCCAAAATTTTCCCTCTCACTTATCAAAGATTTCCTCACAAGATCTCTTGAACTCAAGACTGCATTAGGGTTTGATCAGCTCAAGACACCTTCTCATATACTAATGACCAAAATTAGGGTTTGAGTTTGCACAAGGATTTTTGGACTATCAATGCTTCATATTGATTTCAAGGATCACTAGGGACCCCCAAGATTACTCATGTCAAGTTTCAAGCTTTGAATCACACTTTTGATCAGTCAATTGGACAGTTGACCTAAAAATCAGCTGTATTGGGGAAAAAGTCAACCATGGCCAATTTTCAGTCAAACTTCATAATTTTCTATCCACATCAACATATTATACTCATATGTATCATTTGATCAAGTTTGGACCACAATTCCCCAAGAAATTTGATCAAATCATCAAAAGGGCAAAATGGGAATTTTTTTTATTAATAACCAAGTATTAAAAAAATATTTCGCAAATAACCGGGTTTCGGAAAAAATTACGCAAATAACCATGTTTGAGATGGCTCCATAAAGGAGGAGCCATCTCATTTGGCGCATCCTCCTATTTTTATAAGGGAGGCGCCATCTCATTTGGCGCCTAAGGGCAAATGGCAAGCCCTAAGCCAAATGAGATGGCGCCTATGTGGAAAAGTAGGTCAAAAAAAAATTTTTTTTTTTCCTTTCCTGCGCGTTGCGTATTAGACAGAGATAACCAAAATTGATTTTTTATTTGAAAAAAAATAATTACATTCAACTGTTTTACATTTAAATAACAGTAAAAAAATAGATACAAAAAATACTGAAAAAAAAAAAGATACATCAATGATCCCCAGGAACCCGGTAATGACCCCCAGTTCCGCATCCCCGTCCTCGCCTTTCTCTTGCTGGGTGCCGTCTCGTTTCCTGTTGCGGCAAGGTCGATGGCCCAGCGAAGTCAATGCGATCCGAATCCATAAAATCAGTAAGATCTCCGTATCTCAAAGATCCGCTCTGGTACAGTCGATTACCCATGCCCTCGAAGTTTGGTCGTGTTGGCGGTGGGTGGGGTTCCATGGTTGGTCGGTAGCATTGGTCGTCTGAGTATGGGGGGTAGAAAGGAAATGGATCTTGGGGTGTTTGGTACTGTGGATGTTGGGTTGTTTGGTGATATGGTGGTTGATGGTAGGTTTGGTCGGGTTGGTCGTAATCGTCTGACATTCCCATATCAGGGCTAAGGCTGGATGTTGAGGGCCCCATATTGGGATATGTGGAAGAATGAAATTGGGTATGGGGTATGTGGGTTTGCTGGTATTGGGGTTGGTATTGTGGTTGGGTTTGAGGCATATCTGGGTATTGGTAGTTTGGCGGTGACTGTGGTTGGTAGTACGGCATTTGGTTGTAGTTGTGTTGTGGTGGGGAATGTGGTTGTGTGTTTGTTGGTCTGTTTCTTCTTGGGGGTGGGTTTGAGGTTGAAGGATTTTGGGTTTGTTGGTGGGGAATCGAGGGTTGTGCCCATTATGTGCGTGGGTCAACCAAGTACCTCGGATGAGACACGTGCATATCTGGGTTACTAACCGACCTGTACCACGACATATATTGATCGGTGTGTCGCATGTTACCTTGAGTAAGGAAAACAGGGGATTGCAAGATGTAGCGGTGACGCCTTTGCCACATTTTACACCATTCTGGAGCAAAGTCTTTCCAGTTGGTTAGATTCCACTGGGCGTCGACCCTTTTTAGATGCCAGGGGGACAAATCTGTTGGGTCACTTGGTATCTCTTGGATCATTCCGAACTGCATCTTCACGCGGTCGCTGTGGTGCATCTCCACAATGTTGAACCGAATGAGTGCAGTCTTTGCAGTCCAAGTTGCTGCATCCTCTGGATTTGGAGAATGGTCCAAACCCAAATATGGTCTCCAGACGAACTGCGATAAAATTTAAATCAGGTAAGCGCAAAAGTAATGTAAAAATAAATAAAATGACCAAAAGTTAAAAGCTACGACTTACGTCATCTGGGCCTAGGTGATCCAACAGATTCCGGTAGAGTGCGACATTGAATCTGGGATTCTTGCCGTAATCCATACCCCTCACGCAGTACCTATAGGAAATGAGAAACATGTTATTTTTAGCATATATTTTGGAAAGAGAAGAATAGTTATAAATGCTATAACTTAATGACTTACTTTGTTGCGTAAGGGAAACCAAAAGTGTTGTTGTTGATGGGGTTTAAGGACTCCATCCTCCACCAACCCCAGGCTTGTAGTAAAAATGCGCACCCATAAAATGTACATTTTTCCTTGACTGCGTTTTTGCACAAGGAACTGTACAGGTGGGCTAATACTGCAGAACCCCAACTAAATTTTCTAGTTTTATCAAAATTGGTTAGTAAATGTAAGTACATGAAATTTACACTATTTCCCGTACTTTCGGGAAATAAAAAAGTACCAAAAAGTATCATTATATACGTCCGGGCTTTTACTACTCGGTCATTTTCTGAGGAATTTTCATTTAATTCAATACTTGCATAATGCCGTTTCAGGTCAGTGAGTAGTATTCCCTGCCCTCTTGCTCCACCCCCTTCTACCATGTCCCTACCCAACAGTTCTTCACACTGTGAGTTGGGTTGTTGAACCGACCCGTTCACCGCTTTACCGTCAATAGGGAGGCCCAGTAGCATGTAGACATCTTCGAGAGTGATGGTACATTCACCTATTGGTAGGTGAAATGTATGGGTCTCCGGTCTCCACCTCTCCAACATTGCAAGGATGAATTTGGAGTCAATGGTGCAGTTGGAGATCTTTATCACGTGTCCAAAACCTGCATATTCCAGATAAGGGACGATAAAAGGGTCGGGGGCCAGGTATTTGTGCGAACGGATTCTGAATCTTTGTGTATCCTGAGATCATAATTAAACAAGAGTAAGATTAATTAAGATGAACAACACGTTTTTTAAAGTATGAAAAATGTATAACCAAAGAAGAGACTTACAAATGCAGCAATGTTTTCCCTTGTGCCTCTGTGAGTATCTCCCATTGTTAGAAGGGCCATTCTTCAGAACGCTTGAGTGAATGAAAGACTTAGGAAGAAATAAGGAGTATGATAGACTTAAGAAATATTTCGTAGCAGAGAGTGAGAGAGTGAGAGTTGTGTGGGTGTGAGATATGTTTCATAAGGTATGTATTTATAGGCAACTAATTCTGATGTAGTGGTTGCATGCATGCGAGGTGTCACATTTGCATGCTTAGGGAGTTACACATATGCATGCATGCATTTACAAATAATGTAAGGTGTCTTTCTCTGTTGCATGCATGCCTATTGGAGCTGACGGGTGGCAGGCTTAGACAAAACTTTTATGTGTGTATTATAGGGCCAGGCTAGGTGGCAGCATAAGCCCATGCATGTAATACGATTGGACAGTAAGGGAGGCGCCATCTCACTTGGCGAAATAGTACAAAAATGAATGTTGTCGCCACCCCATTTGGCGAATAAGAGGTGTCACGTTTTACAGCATTGTCTCAGGCTAGGTGGCAGCCTTTGGGATGCCTTTCTCTGTTGCATGCATGCCTATTGGAGCTGACGGGTGGCAGGCTTAGACAAAACTTTTATGTGTGTATTATAGGGCCAGGCTAGGTGGCAGCATAAGCCCATGCATGTAATACGATTGGACAGTAAGGGAGGCGCCATCTCACTTGGCGAAATAGTACAAAAATGAATGTTGTCGCCACCCCATTTGGCGAATAAGAGGTGTCACGTTTTACAGCATTGTCTCAGGCTAGGTGGCAGCCTTTGGGATGCCTTTCTCTGTTGCATGCATGCCTATTGGAGCTGACGGGTGGCAGGCTTAGACAAAACTTTTATGTGTGTATTATAGGGCCAGGCTAGGTGGCAGCATAAGCCCATGCATGTAATACGATTGGACAGTAAGGGAGGCGTCATCTCACTTGGCGAAATAGTACAAAAATGAATGTTGTCGCCACCCCATTTGGCGAATAAGAGGTGTCACGTTTTACAGCATTGTCTCAGGCTAGGTGGCAGCCTTTGGGATGCCTTTCTCTGTTGCATGCATGCCTATTGGAGCTGACGGGTGGCAGGCTTAGACAAAACTTTTATGTGTGTATTATAGGGCCAGGCTAGGTGGCAGCATAAGCCCATGCATGTAATACGATTGGACAGTAAGGGAGGCGCCATCTCACTTGGCGAAATAGTACAAAAATGAATGTTGTCGCCACCCCATTTGGCGAATAAGAGGTGTCACGTTTTACAGCATTGTCTCAGGCTACGTGACAGCCTTTGGGATTCCTTTCTCTGTTGCATGCAAGCCTATTGGAGCTGACGGGTGGCAGGCTTAGACAAAACTTTTATGTGTGAAGAATAGGGCCAGGCTAGGTGGCAGCATAAGCCCATGCATGTAATACGATTGGACAGTAAGGGAGGCGCCATCTCACTTGGCGAAATAGTACAAAAATGAATGTTGTCGCCACCCCATTTGGCGAATAAGAGGTGTCAAGTTTTACAGCATTGTCTCAGGCTACGTGACAGCCTTTGGGATTCCTTTCTCTGTTGCATGCAAGGCTATTGGAGTAGACGGGTGGCAGGCTTAGACAAAACTTTTATGTGTGAAGAATAGGGCCAGGCTAGGTGGCAGCATAAGCCCATGCATGTAATATTATTGGCAGCCTTGGGGGGTTGCATCACTTACTTAATTGAAATATTTTGCCTTAGGTTGAACATAACATTCATTCACATAAACTGTAAAATTTTCCAACCTTCGAATCAGGACTGGCTGCGTTATTTGCCAAAAGAGGTGAAATGTGGTATTCGGTCTTGCAATCAGGACAACTGTGGAGTGAAAGCTGTATGAAATACATTAAGGCTGAAAGTGCAAAAGCCAACACTCACATGGTTACACGGTTTGACCGCCATAGCCACAACTTCATTGTGAAAGAGACAATTGACCACAATGAAGGCCTGGCAAGACAGGAATACAGGGTCATTTTACCTTCTCAATGGTGCGATTGTGGCAGGTTTCAAGCTTTTCGTATGCCTTGCTCTCATGTCATTGCCGCTTGTGCGCATACCCATCAAGACGCGCTTCAACTGCTATCAAACGTTTATAAATCTGAGACGTTGCTAACTGTTTACAATAACAACTTTCCTTTGGTGGCAAAACCGGACTATTGGCCTGAATACAGCGGTGATATAGTTTGGCACAATGACCAAATGCGAAGGAACAAGAAGGGTCGTCCCAAAAGCAGGCGCATAACAACAGAAATGGACGATCTAGACAGGTTGGAAAGAAAGTGTGGTTTATGCCGTCAGGTCAGACACAATCGCAAAAACTGTCCGAATCGGGCGTCTGGCTCGACCACATAAATTTTGTAATACAATAAATCTTTTCAATATTTGTGTTGTAAACATTATGGGTTTTCCGTTAATAAAACTGTTCACACAATTTAAGAAATTCAATATAGGAAATTACATTAGGGTTTTCGCGTACAACAATGATTAACGATAATCAATCTAGGAAATTAAATTAGGGTTTTCGCGTACAACAATGATTAACGATAATCAATCTAGGAAATTACAACTGTTAACACAATTTCATCTGACCCATGCATCATCAGCATTACATCACTGTCTGTTTTGACTTCCTCCAACCACACATTAGGTCTTCCTGTCGCATGCGAGGTTATTGTTCGTTTTCGCTGGATCCTTCGAATTTTTTCCCCCTCGGCGATGTCTCCATCTAGCCACCGCATCAACTCCCGCTTCAGACGCTCCATGGAGTGAATGTGCCAGAATTTCATTTTCATCGCGGGTTTCGTGGCGGAGAATATAACGTAACCATCTCTGCTAAAAATCATAGGCGACGTCATTACGTAAATAAGGGAGTACAAAATAAAAATACAGTGCGAGAAAGTGTGAGAAATTTCAAAGAAACGGACGAATTATTTATAAAACGGCAAAAAACCCTAGTTTTTCCCTAGGCGCCAAGTGAGATGGCGCCTCCTCTCCTTTTTAAGGAGCATGCGCCATCTCACTTGGCTAAAAGCCAATGGAGGCGCCAAGTGAGATGGCGCCTAGGGCAAAACCCTAGGTGCATGCGCCAAATGACTTGGCTCCTCCTTTATGGAGCCATCTCAAACATGGTTATTTGCGTAATTTTTTCCGAAACCCGGTTATTTGCGAAATATTTTTTTAATACTTGGTTATTAATAAAAAAAATTCGCAAAATGGTCAAAATTAGGGTTTTGATTGAGAAGGGGGCAATTTCTGATTTTTGACCAAGAAAATGGTCAATTGGTTTAAAGCATGATTTCAAGGGTTCATTTGTATCATCTTGACCTAATTATATGGTTCAAAACATTTCAAGACCATTGGATAGACAGGTGAAATTTGCAGTCAACTGATCAAAATCAACTGTATACTGAAAAGTCAAACTTTGACTTTTTGGTCAAAATCAAGTGCCAGGGATCATAATTTATCAAAACATGTCAAAATGTGAAACTTATTCATCAAGGAATCAAATATTGGAGATTTGGTTTTAAAATTTGAAATTTTCTTAACTTAGAAATTTTTCTAAGTATAGAAAATTTCTTATTTTTTCTCAACTTTAAGCCATTTTTTCACCATGATACAAGATGATTCAAAGGAAATTCCCAACATGAAAGTTGTATATCTCCATGAAATCTACAACTTTTCTTCACACATTTTTCCTTAAAGATGCTTGGATCTCAAGATATAATTTTGTGAATACATGCCCATGAACTAAAATAACTTAGTGAAATTTTGCCCTAATTTAGGCAGGTTTTTGACCCAACTTCATGGTAATTTTTCACCTAGTTCTAAGGGGACTCTTAAAATTAATTTCAAGGATGAGTTATATAGAACATTACAAGCTTTCCAAAATTTCTAAGAACTCCTTGAGATCATTTTTGAGTAGAGAGAATCGAAGAGATGAAGTTGGCAATTTCTCACTTTAAATTCAAGCCATATCATGAAGAACAAAATTCAAATCTGAACCTATGCTTCCTGATCCATGCTTTACAGGTACCAAACTTGTTTCTCACTCCATAATTTAATGCTTACTCAGTTGACAAAGCTTTAATCCAAGCCAAAAAGTCTTTATCCAATCTTTAATTCCATAAATGGCACAAAGTGGCCATTGCCATTTTAGAAAAGCGTAACTTTTGCAACTTTCCAATTCTAGAGCATTAGACCTGTCTTCTCTGCACACACAAGTCTACAGACCTAAAGAAACTTGTATAGAGCTTATACCGACTCCAAGCAGGCCAGTACAAGCATGTGAAGACTTGTCCCTTCACTTTACTTCAAAAGCAAGAAAGTGTGCACAAAAGCCTACAACTCAAAGATCTGTTGTGAAACTGACTTGGAACTTTCTCCATACTAATACATAAACATATTACAACTTAGAGCATGATTGCTAAAGGGATGAAACACTACAAAACTCCATATCACCAAAAAACTATCAAAACTTGCAGTTTGTGTCCAAGCATAGCAATCCATCAATTTGCTCGTGCGTTTCAAGTTTTAATCATTCAAACACTTTACCTACCTCATATCTAAGTGATTCAGCCCATCATCCATGCACTGTAACTCCTCCTTCTTAATTTTACATTTTTGTTTTTAAAGCTTGCAGGTTGACTTGGATAGAGAGTTCCAGGCACTTCCAAAGCAAGGCAGGGATTGGAACACACTCAGGGAGGCTCAAGCAAGCTAAAGCAACCTTTAGGCCTTCCTAAATCTCACTCAAACTTCATTCACGGTCTTAGATGAAAGAGGTAAGAATTCCAACTTCTATCTCTTCATACAGGCATCTATTGGCCATGATTTGTGAAAGAAAATGTAGATATTATAGTGCTGAAGCTAACCATGTGCATATATTTCATTTCTGATCATTATGTATAAAGAATTTTAGAGTTCAAATTTCTGCAAAATTTAGGTTTAGAATTAGGGCTTTTAAAATTCGTTTTGATCTTTGATTGTTAGCTTACATGATTTACATGGTTGAAATCGTGGGAATGAGTACTACCATTTTCATGTTGGAAGTTTTCATTTTCATGGAGAAATGAGAAAGATACAAGAGTTCTGGCCAGCTTGAGGAAGAAGATGAAGTACAGGGCAAGGAAATTTCTTATGTTATGTTTTTATTATTTCATATAAACCAACGGATGTACAGCCACCCCAGTGGCAAGGTAGCACGCTGGAAATGCATAAGTCGTGGGTTCGAACCTTGGCGCTACCTTTTGTTTTTTCATATTTTTTCAGTTTCATTTTTTGTTGTTTTGCAAGATGGGCTTCAACATTGGGCCTAGCATTTTTTCTAACATGACACCACCCGATTTCTCAAGATACCCCTTGGCCCAACTATTTTCATTCACTTTTATTTATTTTTTTTATTTTCTTTTTTTGTTTTATTAAATATTTTCTTTAATACATAAAATCATGAAAAATAATAAACATGATAAATATTGCATTTTTGTTTATTTTATTTTATTTTCACATGAAAAATATTTTTATTAAACTATATACTAATTATTTTCTTAAATAAACTTGTAAATACAATATAATAGAATTAGGTTAATTATTTTTATTCTTTCTCATTCATACTTGTAAATATTCATTTTTGACACATATAAAAACTAAATATTTTCATAAAATATTATTCATTATTTTAATACAAAAAAATACATAAAAATAATACCTAAAGAATTTCATTTTCTTTTAAATTAGAATTTAGGTTTAACTTTGGTTTTCAATAATTAATTTCTTTTTCTCAAGTTATTAGGTTTAGCTCAAAATTCCTCTTCACATGAAAAAACAAAACAAAATCTTTTTCTTGCATATACACATATTGCATATTTAAATTATATTATATATTATTTATTCCAATATTTGTACAAATTCGATTTGGTTGTTAATTAGATTTATATTATTGCAAATCCCCATTCATGATTTGTATCCCCCCTCCCCCCATAAAATGTTGTAATAGCGTAGTAAACTTTAAATTATGCAATTTACCGCTTTACATGTCATGTTAGTAATTAGGGTTTGAATGGCAAGATAAAAACAAATCAAATAGAAAACCCTAATCCAAGACAAAAACAAGCATGAAAATAACACACATGCACACAAGCATCCTTAGGGTTTCTCCACTTGGTTGCCTTATACAAAAATAGCCATATTACGCATGCGAAGTATCTTGGCAAAATAAACAAATATAAGATCATAGTCCCTCGATGACGCTATTCTAAAGTTGCCTTACAAAATGATCTTAGTCCCTCAAAAAAAATGCTAAGATACTTTGCAAACATTGCTAATCATGGTTATACGATGACCCACGCCCGTCCCGTTTACATCCAAAGATAGGGTTGCTTACCAAATCAATGGTAACACAACAATGTCAAAGGAATAGAAAATGAACAAGAAATACATTTGAGTAGGTAGATTACTTCTAGTTACATACTCTATTTTCAACCAAATATCCTTGCTATTTACAAAATAAATACACACATTTCCAAACATCTTACAAACATTGAAAATATTTTCAAAAAGACAAACATATTTGTATACATTCTTACGAACGAGAATCATTATAAAGGTTGCATAAACAATGGCCTCTTTTACAAAGTACTTTCAAAAACCACACAAAGCACATTTTCAAACAACAAAAGCAAGTGATCTAGCAAGTAACTAAGAGCCCATGGAAAACCATGGATGAAAAGGGTGCTAATACCTTCCCTTTTCATAATCTACCCCCTAAAACTAAAGAAACAATCTCAAAGGTCTTTCCTGTGCTATTTCACCTTTCCTTTTGGATAAAAGAAAAGTCGGTGGCGACTCTTGCTAAACCGCAACATTTGCGATAAAACACAAATCGCTCAAGTCAGTTCTCCCACTGTATCACACCAGGCCTTCGCAATCTTCTCCTATCTCCCTTATGGTCTTCTCCATCCTTCATGAAGAAACTACTCAAATGAATACTACTTGGTTTATCCCTCATCGGATAACCAAGCTGTCATCGTGCAAGAACAGGGTTGTAGTTAATTCCTTCCTTTGTACCAAGAAGAGGTACATTGGGGAAACTACCACAATTGTCGACAATCCCTAAATCATGGTAAGCCCGATGATACCAATCAATATCTGAGTGAGTAAGTGCCATGATATTAGGATCCCAACAGGGTTCCTTCCTGACATCCCAGAAAGCATCAGACTGAGGCATATGTAAAATAAACCACTGGTACAACAGAGGAGTGCAACAGATGATCATCCCCCCATGATAAGAATTCCGAAGATGAATAAAGTAATAAGCATCACCCAACAATGTAGGAACTAGGTTTCCAATCATGAAGATTCTGATAGCATTAATGTCAACAAACTTGTACATATTAGGAAATAAAAACAACCCGTAAGCAAGTAGAGCAAAGATGGACTCAAAAGCGGTGTACTCTTCATCCTGGAAAATTAACGAGCTTTCTCTAATAAGAACTGAGCTGGTAATCCTCTAATCCCTCCTTTAGTAGTCATATGGGATTCGACCTCAGACTTCCCCATATGGATCAAAATATCAATCTCGTGTGGTTTTGGCTCACCCTCCAAACAAGTAAAAGGAACACGATCGATAATAGGTAAATCTAACAGATAAGAATATTCCTCTAGTGTAGGCATCACTTGATAGTCAGGGAAAGTAAAGCAATGATACATCGGATCATAGAACTGGACTAAGGTCGAGAGAATACCCTCCTTCGTCCTAAGCTTCATGAGAGGAATGATGGATCCATACTTCTTCCGAAAATCTATTTAACACTCAATCTCGGGAATTAGACTGATCAACTCATCTATCTTGGGATCTTTGAAACTGTATTTTCCAGTCTTTCTTTTTCCAGAATCCATGGTCTAAAGGTACTTGAGATATTCACAAATGGTGAACTTTCAAGTCCCTTGAAATAAAATTTCTCCAAAAGTTGCTTATGAGTGCATGGATGCATGATGTAACAATCACACACAAGATCACAAACATAGGGTTCATAGGTTTAATGTCACGAGTATGAGGTCTAAGGTACTACCTATAAGGTATGGTCTAAAAGTTATCACCTGCTGAACAAGGTTCTAAAGGTTCCCAGAGTCTATGTCCTTCCTTCGGATATTACCAACTTCCTGATTAACTCGGTAATTAGTAATATTCTCAAGAAAAACTCGTCCAAGCATAGTATCGCATGATAACTATTTCCAGATTACTCCGTCATAGCTTCCGCACTACACGTAAAAGGCCAAGATGGGTTAGGTAATCTATGGTCCTCAGCTTTAGCAGTCTCCCAAGTCAAAAGCAGTACGTCTTCTCGGTTACTCGGTAAACGAAACTATTGTCAAAGGGGCCTCCATTGAGTGGGGGATATCATGCCTTATTTTTTGGGATTACTCCCTCAAAGTTAACATGACTATACCTCTCACCCTCTCTTAAAGTTTTCCTAAGTCCGGGTATAGGACTTATAAGAAATCACCAAGCACCCTAAAAACCAGGAAAATCCAAACAAACATATGCACAGCATATAACATATAAACAACAATAGAACATATACAGATATAAACAAAGATAGGTTTAACCCACTTAGGGATGGACCATCAAGAGATCAATCTTTCCCCAGTGAAGTCGCCATTTTTCTGTAGCGGTAGAAATGCTTAAGACTAAGCCATTGGATTTACTAGACCTATACAGATCAAAATAAAAATCGCCACCACACTTTATGGTTTCCAAAGGAATGGGAAAAGAGCGAGTAACTCAAAAAGAGGGGGAAAGATTCAAGGTAAGGGGGTTGGTTATGCAAAGGGAAGGTATTAACACCCTAAGCATCTACGCTACTTCGCATGAACCTCTTTGAAAAATCTGTATATTTTAGCTATAAATGTTGTATTTAAAATTGATGGTGGAGGTGAGAAAAGAAACATGTTTTTTATGATTTTTGCACCCGCCGCGGTTAAGAACCTTTAGTGCCTACGTACCACCTTTCGTGCAATAGGAATCAGGGTACATGTAGTTCCTCTTTAAAAAATTTAAAACACAAGTGTGTTGATTATTTTATGAGATAAGACATCATCGTCATTGTCCGTGTGGAAAATAAACTTACTACCCACAATCATGAGAAAGGAGAATTTGCATCATCTAAAAATGGAGAATACGGATTGGACTTTTAAAAATCAACAATGCCTCACTCAACACCCAAGTGGAAACTTTCTCTCTTCACTGCATATTATGGAAGTATAGTTATTTGCATCACTACAAGGATTGACAAGAGTCCAATCTTTTGAGAGAAGTTTTAAAATAAAATGAGAAAGTGGAAAAATGGTTTGAAATGAGATTGATTGACTTTTAGTCTTCTCACAAAAAATGTCAAGGTATTATTAAGTTGATTGAAGTTTATTTATGAAAATATTTTGAAAATGCATGGACATAAGTCCAAGTTTATTATGAAAGTGATTCAAGTTTTAAAAAAACAAGAAGAGTTTTCAAAAGGAGGGAGAAGATTTTTGAAATTGAAGAAGATGAGAGGAGAAGAAGAGATTATCCTAAGGTATGAGGTAAAAATAAGGAGAAGAACCATCTAACCAACAAGAAGCCAATACTTTACATTATGAGTCAATATAGAATTCCAATTCTTTGGATTGAAACCAAGCAAGCAAAGATACTAGGCCTCTTAAGAGAACCAAACTTCAAATGTATTAAGTCTTCACAAAAATTAGGAAGAGTAACGGCTGTATACGGGTGAATTCCAGATTATAAACAAAGTATATAATCACAATAACCTGCACACAAAACAAACAAATAACTAATGTCTTAAGTTAAACCTCAAGAACTCTAGACAAAATATCAATTAAGGTCACAAGGTCTACAACATAGGCCAAGGTTTCTAATCCTAAGTCCAAGAAGTCCAATACTCCATAATGCCAAGGATAGTAACCAAATAATCCAAGTATTATTAAAGTTTTTTATGGTTCATATTGATTATTAGGTATCTTCAAAAGAAAAGAAAAGCTCAAGTGAACAAAATAAAAAAGACAAGAAATTAAATGCTCAAGTGAGCAAAGATGAAAAAATAGCATGAAATGTAAATGCTAAAGTAAATGGTGCATAAAATAAAAGAGCATAAAATAAAAACACAAAATAAAGTCAATTATTAGAAATTAGTGGTTAGTTTGATGATCATCTTGAAATTTGCATTTGGAACTCATTAGAGGATTGGTAGAACCAAAGCCTCCACACAACAAGTTGCATTTTCTTTTTGTCAAGTATATCGTCCATTTTGGAATCCTCAAGAGTAACATTTAATGATCAACGATGTTTAAGTGATCCGCGTTGACCAAAAGTGATGTAGATCCATTAGAGGATTGGTAGAACCAAAGCCTCCACATAATGAATCTCAAAGTTATTAGATCAAAGAGAACAAATTAACATACTTGGGCTTGCAAACATAGGTTTGGGCCACGAATGATCATTTATTCGAATCGGGACAAAATTTAGCAATATGTTAAGCAATCATAAGTGGACTTATATAGAAGTCGCGCCTATTTTGAGGTCGGTCAATAGCAATCTATGCACCATTTGTTTTGAGACATGATATAGAGATCATGCTCTAATAACACTTAGTGCAATAAGAAAGGGCTAAGATGAAGAAAGGTGGGAAAGAAAAAACCACATTTGAATTAAAAATTTAATCAAACTATTATTAAAATCAGTCATCCATTTTTATGGAGTTAGACTCAACACTATGGATCCAATGATGTTAACAAAGTTCATGATTAAAAATTCAACCCAAGATCAGCCAGAAAATAATCACAAAATAATATTACATTTAATATATACATTAAAAAGGGTTTTAAAATGTTTTAAAATAGAAATAAGAGAGAAAAAAGTCAACCATGTTCAAATTAATCAAGAAATATTAAGTAAAACCATAGAAAAACCAGAAATGAACTCAAATCTTTTTATAAAAATTTTGGTAATTTTTTTTAAAGTCAGAAACTATTTTTTAAAATTAAAAGAAATGAGTAAAATAAACCAAAAATGATAAAAAATAACAAAGTCAGAAATAAAAAATAAATAAGGTCACCAATATTTGTCACAATATCATTGGATCATTCCATATTTTTTTAGAATTTAAAAATACATAAAAGTATTTTTTTTAAACTTTTAAAACCATTCAAATAAAGTGAAAATTTATATAAAAAAATATCAAAACACAAAATAAAATCATAAAAAAAATAAAAATCAGAAAGAGAAAAATCAAAAATGTTTTTCATAATTTTTTCAGATTTTTTGGACTTAAAATGAATTTTCTATGATTTTTTGAAGTTTAGAACAGTTAAAATCAAAATAAAAAAATTAAATATCAAACCAAAAAAATATGGGTCATCTGATAATTATCAAAACGCGTTAGTAAACAGATCAAGTGGACCTGGCGCGCTGTGCATGTTATGGACTTTAGTGAATAAAACACTAGATCACTAATTAAATCAGAAATTTAAAAAAAAAACAAATGACACGCCATTATTGGTTGGAAGATGACACGTTGGTCATCTTCAACCTCCAGCCAACGTGAAATACTGGTCTCTCAAACTGTAAAATCAGAAGCTCAGACCTATGTCATTCGCTTTGTCTCATCAAGACGAAGACAACCACACCTTCGTGAAAATTTTATATAAATTGTAGCTCAAGCAATTTGGAAGGAAAGTTTTGAAAAGGAATTTGAAAATTCATGGGCAAAACGTGTTTCCAGTTAGAAGAAAGTGTTGCGACTAGAACCATGACAATGAGAGTTTCACAATGATATCAAAGTTTGGAAGAATTGATGGAGAAATATACCTATTGAAGTTAAGTTGCAGAGCTCTGAAACTGGACTTCAATGGGTCAATATAGGTCACGATTCTTGAAGGTAATTGTATGGTTAGCTTCAGGGAAGATCAAGGAAGGTGAATTGATAGAAAAAATGGATTGAAAAAGGCTTGAGCACTGATTTCGAAGTTGCAGAAAAAGTGAGTTATGGAATGAGTTTGGCAGGGTGATTTTGGATGTTCAAGCTTGAGAAAATGAATGGGGGATGACCCTCTATTTATAGGAGAATGAATGGGATCCTTAAGCGTGTGAAATGATGAAGTTTGGAGGGAAATCATGGGGGGTCTGCAGCATGAACAAAGTGTGACTTGTTTAGCATAAAAACCCAGTCAAATCGTGTGTTTCATTATGCTAAATGCTTTTGGAAAGTTGCTAAACATATTAGAAGCAAAAACGCGTGGAAATCTTGTGATTAGAAGCCAAAACAAAGATTTCAAAATCTGACTTGTGATGAAACTTCAGTTTCAAGTTACCAAATTCAAATCAATGGTATTCTCAACTCAAGGGGTCTTAGGGCCTGATTCTTGAAGCTTTAGAAAGATGAGGTTACAAGCTTTACAATGGGAAAATAATGGAATCAAATGGATGTTTGAGCTGAAAGTTGCAATGAGTCAAAATTGGGAAAAAGAAGTTGACTTTCCATACTTAGAAATATTTCAAGTTCTTCTTCAAAAGTGACCTATAATGTTTTGCATCCAAACATGGCCTTCCTTTTGGAATTTTCTCTTGACCAAAAAAAGATGGCACAAAATAGACCTCTTTAATGACATTTTGAAACTTGAACCATTTAAAATCTCCAAAAATTGAGAGAGTTATGAATTGTTGAAGTTGGCAAATAATCATGAAATGACCTATAATCTTTTTTATCCCTAGTGAATCTTCCATCTATTTTCCCACTTTGTACATGAAATAAGGAATAAAGTTCACATCCTCAAGATAATTGTGGAAAAAGAGTGGGCTCAAGGTGATAAAAATTGACCAAGTTATGATCATTTGAAGTCACACATGGGAAATTGGGGTTTCATCTGGAGGACTTGTAATCTTTCTTCTTCATCAAGTTTCTTCCACGTGAAAACTCCTTGAAACTTTTGAAGCGATTTGTTAATAGCCCTTTGAAGAGAAGGATGTTTTTGGAATAACTCAAAAATACCAAAAGATGAGAAAGATATACTTCTTTGAAGTTCAAAACCATAGCTCATAGATCAAGAAAATGCTTTGAGGAACTTTGACAATTTTAAACAACCTTCTTGTACCAACACTTTTACTTTGTAGATAGAAATTGTTGAGGATGATAATGAGAACTTGTAGAAACCAAAACCACTTCCACATCTTGAGAATTGAGAGAAATGTGCACTCGTGACCAATGGGAACAAGGCCCTGTCCAACCATGACAACTTCTTCAATCAACCCCTTGTACTTTTGAATCAATCTTGATAAATTTGAAATGTCGTGAACCAAAATAAACCTTACCATGCCATTTCTTCCAAAATAACTTCAATGGTAAGGTTTGAATTTCTGAAGCTTTTTTGACTAGGGCATGGAAATAAATTCATGAACCCATGGATCAACTTTCTAAGCCACATTGCCTTCACCTACATTATTAACAAGTAAGACAAACTAACGTTGCATTTTATTAACTAAAAGAAAATCCAAAACAAAACATGCATGACCACAAAAGAAAAACAGGTCAAGGTGCTTGGTGATTCCTCAAAGAGCAAAGCTAAATATAGGGAGGAGAACCAAAAGCCTTAATGTGATCTTGTTGTGATTGAATCAATATGGTATGATGAAGGGATATTAAGGGCAAAAATTGGGGTACAATAGCAACGAAGACTTTAACGAATTCAACACCGACGATAGAACCTTTCCACACACATTTGACTTCTATATTCCGGAATTTTTTTATTAATAACCATGTATTAAAAAAATATTTCGTAAATAACCGGGTTTCGGAAAAAATTACGCAAATAACCATGTTTGAGATGGCTCCACAAAGGAGAAGCCATCTCAATTGGCGCATGCACCTCTTTTTTTAAGGGAGGCGCCATCTCACTTGGCGCCTAAGTGCTTAGGGCAAGCCCTAAGCCAAGTGAGATGGCGCCTATGTACAAAATTAGGGCAAAAAAATTTTTTTTTTATTTTCTTTCCTGTGCGTTGCCTATTAGATAGAGATCCACAAAATGGATTTTTTATTTAAAAAAAATAATTACATTCAACTGTTTTACATTAAAAGAACAGTAAAAAAAATGGATACAAAAAATACTGGGAAAAAAAAAGATACATCAATGATCCCCCGGAACCCGGTAATGACCCCCGGTTCCACATCCCCGTCCTCGCCTTTCTCTTGCTGGGTGCCGTCGCGTTTCCTGCTGCGGCAAGGTTGATGGCCCAGCGAATTCAATGCGATCCGAATCCATAAAATCAGTAAGATCTCCATATCTCGAAGATCCGCTCTGGTACAGTCGGTTACCCATACCCTCAAAGTTTGGTCGTGTTGGCGGTGGGTGGGGTTCCATGGTTGGTCGGTAGCATTGGTCGTCTGAGTATGGGGGGTAGAAAGGAAATGGATCTTGGGGTGTTTGGTATTGTGGATGTTGGATTGTTTGGTGATATGGTGATTGATGGTAGGTTTGGTCGGCTTGGTCATAATCTTCTGACATTCCCATATCAGGGCTAAGGCTGGATGTTGAGGGCGCTATATTGGGATATGTGGAAGACTGAAATTGTGTCTGGGGTATGTGGGTGTGTTGGTATTGGGGTTGGTATTGTGGTTGGGTTTGAGGCATATCCGGGTATTGGTAGTTTGGTGGTGATTGTGGTTGGTAGTACGGCATTTGATTGTAGTTGTGTTGTGATGGGGAATATGGTTGTGTGTTTGTTGGTCTGTTTCTTCTTGGGGGTTGGTTTGAGGTTGATGGATTTTGGGTTTGTTGATGGGGAATCGAGGGTTGTGCCCATTGTGTGTGTGGGTCAACCAAGTACCTCGGATGAGACACGTGCATTTCTGGGTTACTAACTGACCTGTACCACGACATATATTGATCAGTGTGTCGCATGTTACCTTGAGTAAGGAAAACCGGGGATTGCAAGATGTAGCGGTGACGCCTTTGCCACATTTTACACCATTCCGGAGCGAAGTCTTTCCAGTTGGTAAGACCCCACTGGGCGTCGACCCTTTTTAGATGCCAGGGGGACAAATCTGTTGGATCACTTGGTATCTCTTGATGCATTCCGAACTGCATCTTCACACGGTCGTTGTGGTGCATCTCCACAATGTTGAACCGAATGAGTGCAGTCTTTGCAGTCCAAGTTGCTGCATCCTCTGGGTTTGGAGAATGGCCCAAACCCAAATATGGTCTCCAGACGAACTGCGATAAAATTTAAATGAGGTTAGCGCAAAAGTAATGTATATATAATTAAAATGAACAAATGTGAAAAGCTACGACGTACGTCATCTGGGCCTAAGTGATCCAACAGATTCCGGTAGAGTGCGACATTGAATCTTGGATTCTTGCCGTAATCCATACCCCTCACGCAGTACCTAAAGGAAATGAGAAACATGTTATTTTTAGCATATATTTTGGAAAGAGCAGAATATTTATAAATGCTATAACTTAATGACTTACTTTGTTGCGTACGGGAAACCAAAAGTGTTGTTGTTGATGGGGTTTAAGGACTCCATCCTCCACCAACCCCAGGCTTGTAGTAAAAATGCGCACCCATAAAATGTACATTTTTCCTTGACTGCGTTTTTGCACAAGGAACTGTACAGGTGGGCTAATACTGCAGAACCCCAACTATATTTTCTAGTTTTTTCAAAATTTGTTAGTAAATGTAAGTACATGAAATTTACACTATTTCCCGTACTTTCGGGAAATAAAAATGTACCAAAAAGTATCATAAGATACGTTCTGGCTTTTACTACTCGGTCATTCTCTGAGGAATTTTCATTTAATTCCATACTTGCATAATGCCGTTTCAGGTCAGTGAGTAGTATTCCCTGCCCTCTTGCTCCACCACCTTCTACCATATCCCTACCCAACAGTTCTTCACACTGTGAGTTGGGTTGTTGAACCGACTCGTTCACCGCTTTACCGTCGATAGGGAGGCCCAGTAGCATGTACACATCCTCGAGAGTGATGGTACATTCACCTATTGGTAGGTGAAATGTATGGGTCTCCGGTCTCCACCTCTCCAACATTGCAAGAATGAATTTTGAGTCAATGGTGCAGTTGGAGATCTTTATTACATGTCCAAAACCTGCATATTCCAGATAAGGGACGATAAATGGGTCCGGAGCCAGGTAGTTGTGCGAACGGATTCTGAATCTTTTTGTATCCTGAGATCATAATTAAACAAGTGTAAGATTAATTAAGATGAACAACACGTTATTTGAAGTATGAAAAATGTATAACCAAAGAAGAGACTTACAAATGCAGCAATGTTTTCCCTTGTGCCTCTGTGAGTATCGCCCATTGTTAGAAGAGCCATTGTTCAGAATGCTTGTGAGTATGAAAGACTTAGGAAGAAATAGAGAGTATGATGGACTTAAGAAATATTTCGTAGCAAAGAGTGAGAGTTGTGTGGGTGTGAGAGATGTTTCATAAGGTATGTATTTATAGGCAAATAAGTTTGATGTAGTGGTTGCTTGTGCTTGCATGCCTGCGATGTGTCACATTTGCATGCTTAGGGTGTTACACATATGCATGCATGCATTTACAAAAAATGTAAGGTGTCACTCTTGCAGGCTAGGTGGCAGCCCATGCATGTATCACGATTGGACAGTAAGGGAGGCGCCATCTGACTTGGCGAAAGAGTACAAAAATGAATGGTGTCGCCACCCCATTTGGCGAATAAGAGGTGTCACTTGTTACAGCATTGGCTCAGGCTACGTGACAGCCTTTGGGATTCCTTTCTTTGTTGCATGCAAGGCCATTGGAGTTGATGGGTGGAGTCTTACACAAAACATTTATGTGTGCAGAATAGGGCCGGGATAGGTGGCAGGCTAGGTGGCTTCATAAGCCCGTGCATGTATCACGATTGGACAGTAAGGGAGGCTCCATCTCACTTGGCGAAAGAGTACAAAAATGAATGGTGTCGCCACCCCATTTGGCGAATAAGAGGTGTCACTTCTTACAGCATTGGCTCAGGCTACGTGACAGCCTTTGGGATTCCTTTCTTTGTTGCATGCAAGGCCATTGGAGTTGATGGGTGGAGTCTTACACAAAACATTTATGTGTGCAGAATAGAGCCAGGATAGGTGGCAGGCTAGGTGGCTTCGTAAGCCCATGCATGTATCACGATTGGACAGTAAGGGAGGCGCCATCTGACTTGGCGAAAGAGTACAAAAATGAATGGTGTCGCCACCCCATTTGGCGAATAAGAGGTGTCACTTGTTACAGCATTGGCTCAGGCTACGTGACAGCCTTTGGGATTCCTTTCTTTGTTGCATGCAAGGCCATTGGAGTTGATGGGTGGAGTCTTACACAAAACATTTATGTGTGCAGAATAGGGCCAGGATAGGTGGCAGGCTAGGTGGCTTCGTAAGCCCATGCATGTATCACAATTGGACAGTAAGGGAGGCGCCATCTCACTTGGCGAAAGAGTACAAAAATGAATGGTGTCGCCACCCCATTTGGCGAATAAGAGGTGTCACTTCTTACAGCATTGGCTCAGGCTACGTGACAGCCTTTGGGATTCCTTTCTTTGTTGCATGCAGAATAGGGCCAGGATAGGTGGCAGGCTATGGGGTTTCATTATTGCATGTAATATTATTGGCAGCCTTGGGGGGTTGCATCCCTTACTTAATTGAAATTTTTTTCCTTACGTTGAACATAACATTCATTCACATAATCTGTAAAATTTTCCAACCTTCGAATCAGTCATCTAACCTTCAAACATTCCAGCATTCATACCTTCATACAATCAATAAACCTAAAACATTCCAACCTTCAAACCTTAAAACAATTCTACACAATGGCCTCTTCACCATAATTTGTTGTCAAAGCACATTTCAACGGTGAGACATACATGTGTCCCACAGTTGGTTGTTTGTTTAGAAACACCGACAACGTTCGATTTCTCTTAAACGGGAAAGCAAATTTCTCGTACTTTAAGAAAAGATTGGAGGCCAAACTTGAACGAGGCCCGGTATCCCAGATATTTTATCAGAGTCCAGTCTTTTTTGGAAACAACCAAGTTATTTTTTATAAGGTTGAAGTTCAAGATGACGAGGATTTCCAGAACATGATTTCCAGCCATGTCTGTTCTGGAAACGACTCTATTGAGTTGTACGTTTTGCTTCAAGAGCCTCCGGTGACACAGGAGGTAGAGCCTCCGGTGACACAGGAGGTTGATCCTTTAGAGAATGAGCAAGATGAGGTGGATGCAGTTGATGATGAAGAAGAAGATAACGAGTTAGAGTTTGATGAAATGGTGAACGACGATTCTGACGATGATGGCATCCCAAGTATTCCTACTGAAAAAATCTACACACCACCTACGCACATGACAAACTTCAACATGGGCGGAGATGAACCTTCTACAGACTTGTTTTTCCAACCGTATATGCAGTCGGATGAAAATTTAAAAGAGAAGGACAAGTTTCGTAACAGAGAGGAATGCATAAGGGCCATCAAAAAATTTCACATGCTCAACTCGGTTGATTATAAGGTGGATCGTGTAAACCCGGAAAGGTACAAGATCAAGTGTGTCCACCCTGACTGTATGTTCAAGCTAACCGCATCATACAGACTAAGGGGTGACTGCTGGGTCATAGGTTCCATGATTACCCATACTTGTGTAAGTTCCACTCAATCACAAGACCACCGAAAACTCAACCATGATCTAATCTGTCAAGAAATCCTACCCCTGGTCAGCAACGACCCTTCTTTGAAGGTGAAAACAATCATCTCCCACATCACCACGGTTTTTAACTACACTCCGTCTTATCGTAAGGCGTGGTTAGCAAAGACTAAGGCGATTGAAAGGGTGTACGGAAACTGGGAGGAGTCATACCGAGAACTTCCCCGCTACCTAAATGCACTCAAGACATATTCTCCAGGTAGTGTTTATGTTCTGGAAACATAGCCAGCATACGCCCAAGATGGTAGTCTACTGCATGGCAACAGAATATTCAGTCGCGTGTTTTGGGCATTTCAACCATGCATCACAGGGTTTGCATCATGCAAACCAATTCTACAAATTGACGGGACTTGGTTGTATGGGAAGTACAAAGGCACGCTTTTGATGGCAGTTGCACAAGATGGCAACAATAACATTTTCCCCGTTGCGTTTGCCCTTGTCGAGGGGGAGACCGGTGGTGCTTGGAGCTTTTTCCTGAAAAATCTTCGTACACACGTGGCTCCTCAACCAGATCTCTGTTTGATCTCGGACAGACATGCCTCCATTGAAAGTGCCTATAATAATCCAGCAAATGGTTGGCATGACCCTCCTTCTACACATGTCTATTGTGTCAGGCATATCGTCTAGAATTTCTCGAGGGAGGTCAAGGACAAAACATTGAGGAAAGCGGTGATGAATGCGGGATACGCACTGACACGGCCCATATTCAAATATTATCGCAACGAGATCCGTTTGTCTAACCCAGAAGCCGGTACGTGGATCGACAATATACCGGTCGAAAAGTGGACTAGGTCATACGACAATGGCCAAAGATGGGGGCATATGACAACAAATCTTATTGAATCAATGGGGTATTCAAGGGCATACGAAACCTCCCCATCACTGCCTTGGTGAAATCCACGTATTTTAGGATGGCTGCGTTATTTGCCAAAAGAGGTGAAATGTGGTATGCGGTCTTGCAATCAGGACAACTATGGAGTGAAAGCTGTATGAAATACATTAAGGCTGAAAGTGCTAAAGCCAACACTCACATGGTTACACGGTTTGACCGCCATAGCCACAACTTCATTGTGAAAGAGACAATCGACCACAATGAAGGCCTGGCAAGACAAGAATACAGGGTCATTTTACCTTCTCAATGGTGCGATTGTGGCAGGTTTCAAGCTTTTCGTATGCCTTGCTCTCATGTCATTGCCGCTTGTGCTCATACCCATCAAGACGCGCTTCAACTGCTCTCACACGTTTATAAATCTGAAACGTTGCTCACTGTTTACAACAACAACTTTCCTTTGGTGGCAAAACCGGACTATTGGCCTGAATACAACGGCGATATAGTTTGGCACAATGACCAAATGCGAAGGAACAAGAAGGGTCGTCCCAAAAGCAGGCGCATCACAACAGAAATGGACGATCTTGACAGGTTGGAAAGAAAGTGTGGTTTATGCCGTCAGGTCGGACACAATCGCAAAAACTGTCCGAATCGGGCGTCTGGCTCGACCACATAAATTTTCTAATACAATAAATCTTTTCAATATTTGTGTTGTAAACATTATGGGTTTTCCGTTAATAAAACTGTTAACACAATTTAAGAAATTCAATATAGGAAATTAGGAAATTACATTAGGGTTTTCGCGTACAACAATGATTAACGATATTCAATCTAGGAAATTACAACTGTTAACACAATTTCATCTGACCCATGCATCATCAGCATTACATCACTGTCTGTTTTGACTTCCTCCAACCACACATTAGGTCTTCCTGTCGCATGCGAGGTTGTTGTTCGTTTTCGCTGGATCCTTCGAATTTTTTCCCCCTCCGCGATGTCTCCATCTAGCCACCGCATCAACTCCCGCTTCAGACGCTCCATGGAGTGAATGTGCCAGAATTTCATTTTCATCGCAGGTTTCGTGGCGGAGAATATAACGTAACCATCTCTGCTAAAAATCATAGGCGACGTCATTACGTAAATAAGGGAGTACAAAATAAAAATACAGTGCGAGAAAGTGTGAGAAATTTCAAAGAAACGGACAAATTATTTATAAAACAGCAAAAAACCCTAGTTTTGCCCTAGGCGCCAAGTGAGATGGCGCCTCCTCTCATTTTTAAGGAGCATGCGCCATCTCACTTTGCTAAAAGACAAGGGAGGCGCCAAGTGAGATGGCGCCTAGGGCAAAACCCTAGGTGCATGCGCCAATTGAGATGGCTCCTCCTTTGTGGAGCCATCTGAAACATGGTTATTTGCGTAATTTTTTCCGAAACCCGGTTATTTGCGAAATATTTTTTTAATACATGGTTATTAATAAAAAAATTCCTATATTCCGTGTCTCTGCGTGTTACTAATTGAGATTTTTCACATACCAGAATCTTCATTCATTTCAAATATCCAGAAGTACTCCTTGCATATACAATAAGACATCAATAGAAGTATAAGAATTGAATGAATGGACACATATGTTTCACATTTAAACTGATAAATTTTACACATAATATTTATCATTAACTTAAATTGATAGTTTCTGTACAAAAGATTTTCCAGTAGTCCAATAGAAAAGTTGATATACTCTCTGGATTGGATTCTAGGATGCCCAATAAGAAAAATATTTGTTCATAACTTTTACCAAACACTTGGTGGGCATAGAGCGAGACGACAAATTCAACACCACAACCTACAACAACAACAACAACAAATAACAACACAACAACAATGATGTAAGAGATTTGAATTGAAACAGAAGCAAGAAGAAAGAATCGGCGGAGGAAGGAAAGGCTCACCGATAATTGATTGAACAGAAACCGGAAAGGCAAGAGTGGTGTTGCAGTGTGTATCTATTTGCGGTATGGTGTGTCAGAAGATGGCCATAGAAGATCTACAGCACGAGATGATGAAGCATGGTCGGGCGGAGCCTAGGCAGCTACCCAACCTGGCTGGATGTTGGCTCCGCCACTGGTCGCCACTGAATTTTCTTTTATCCAATAAAGGAAACGGTGAAAAGAACATGAAAGACCTTTTGAGAATTTTTCTTGAGCTCGGGGGGTAGGTTATGAAAACGAAAGGTGTTAGAACCATTTTCATCTGTAGTTATCTACGGGCTCTTAGTTGCTAGCTCACTTTGAAATGCTTTGTAAATGTGCTTGTGGTTTGTTTTGAAAGTATTTTTGAAAAGTGCTTTTGTTTAGGCGAACTTTGTAATGATTCTCGTCTCTATAAGAATGTATACAAAGTGTTGACTTTTTGAAAATATTTCATGAAAAGTGTCGGTGTGTTTGAATGATGTTTTTGTTGAAGTGTTTGTGAGCAAGCAACTATGAGCGTTCTACCTACTCAAAAAGTCTTTGCTCTTTTCCTCCTCCTCTAGATAATGTTATCTTACCATTAGTTAGTAAGAAACCATATCATTGGATGTGAAGGGACAGGTGTGGGTCATTGTACAGTCATAGAAGGCAACATTGTAAGATACCTTAGGAATTTGTCGTAAGGGACTAAGATCGTTTACCTAAGGCAACATCAAAGGGTCATCGGGGGACTACGATCTTGTAATTGAGGGTCTTTGCTAAAGTATCCACATTCGAGGGACATGACTATTTTATCCGAGGCAACAAGTGTGGGTTAACCCTAGAGGTGCAAGTGTGCAAAGTGTATTGTTTTCATGCATTTTTGTCTTGAATTAGGGTTGTCTATTTGTTTGATTTTAAGTCTTGCCATACAAACCCTAGTTACTAGTAATAATATTGAAAGTGATAAATTACGGAATTTAAAGTCCTACGTTATTACATCACTTTAAGGCATGGGGATTTATAAATTACAAATGGGGACAAATAAATAAATCCTAACTATTACAAGGCTTTGACAATTATATTATAATATACAAAATAATAAAATGTATAAAGAAATGTAAAAATAAGAAAAGAGAAAAAGAAAATTGTTTTTGTTTGGTTTTTTGATAGAAAAAGATTTTTATGATTAACCTAATTAACTAAATTAATTAATTAATTAATTAAATTCTAAGTCAATTTAATTTAAAAGAGAAAATTAAAATGAAAATCTAAGTCTAAATTTATCTTAATTAATTTGAGAAAGAAAAATGTTTTTAGGATTTTTTGTTATAAAATAAAGTAAAGAGAAAAATAATAATTTTTAATCTAAGTATTTGATAAAATATATTTTTTGTATTTTTAATAAGAAATAATAAAAATAATAATATTAAAATAAAATAAAAATAAAAATAAAAATTGAAAGTCATGGGGGTTTGAAAAATAATGTGGGAAGTCAGAAAGTAAAAAAAAAGTTTTGTTTTTGTTTAGGCCCAAGGCATATTTTTTGCAATCAGAAAAAATAATGAAATAAAATAAAAATACGGGTCTGTGTGTTTATAGCAAATAGGGGGTGAGAGGAAGAAAAATGAGAAGGCTCATTGCTGAAGAGGCTCGGACGCGTGCTCCAAACAAAAAAGTGAAACAAGGAAAATATGAAAAAAGACAAAAAAGGTCTCGCTAGGGCTCAAACTCAGGACCTCCTATAACAATGCCTTACGGCGCGCTTCTTGCCACTAGGGTGGCTATTTCATCCGGTTATAAAACATGTTGCAATAAATTTAAAATAAACTTGATTCATGATATCAACTTCATCTTCTTCCTCGCGCCAAGTCTGAACAACATTTTTGAATTTTGTATCTTGCTCATTTCTCAACCATTCTCAAAAGTGTAAACATCAAACTTGTTAGAAATTTCATCACGGTTTTAAAAATGTAAATAACTAAAACTAACACTCAAAGATGAATACGAATTTTAACTGGTACCAATTCTGACCTAATTTTTTCAGAAAGTTCAAACCTAAAATTCACACCACTCAAGCAATATAAATGAATTCTAAGGGCATTGTTAGTTTCAGGGTTATGATGTCTACATTTTATCCTTGAAAATGGAAGTCAAATGATGCATGTATGAAGAGTTAGAAAATCAGAAAACTCGCCTTGAAAATGGAAATCCTGTTTTGAGTTATAGCTCATTTCAAGGTGTTGTAATGATCTGGTTAGCTTTCTTGAACCTCCAGGAAGCTATTCCAATAGTTACTTTGGATTGAGAGTGGCTGAATCTTCATGTAGAAGTCAATGTGCAAGCTTATGATTTTGGAAATGGAGGAAGGTGAAAATGGAGTTACAGAAATGTAACAGGTGTTTGGTTTGCTTCTAAATGATGTATAGGTGCTTTATGATTGGTATTGAGGAAGAACGCACAAGTTATTAGTGAGATGGAGGTGCAATGTCAGAATCTGCACAAAAATTGTATTTTGAGGCAATTTCTGGCTTGAGTGATTTTTAGAGAGTTACTAAGCTTTCTCATGCGTCTCCTATGCTTGTGAATGAAGGCTCAATTTATGGGTAAAGGTTTGGAAGCTTGGAGGGATCAGAAATACAAGATCACAAGTTATGGATATTTGACTTATTTTTGAAGCAAGCTTGACAAACATCTTTCCAAGGCATGGTACAAAGCTTTTAGGGTGACTAGAAACTTTAAACATGTTTGTTATGAGTTTGTAGAGGATGCTTGTACAGAAAGAACACGTGCAATGCTCAAGACAAGTTGACTTTGTGATTAAAGCAACTTTACTAGAATGGCAATGTTACTTTGTGCCATTAATGGAAATGCAACATGGATAAGGGCTAAAATGCTTGGATAATGGCTCTATAAGTTGTGTAATAAATTAATTATGGAGTGAAACACAATTTAGAAGCCTGCAAAGTGAAGTTATGAAGCATAGGCTAGGGTTCGGATCAAGTGTTCATCACAAAAATGACTTGTAATTCAAGAATGGATGCCCAACTTCTTCTCTTCGACTCTCTTAGCTCAAAAATGATCTCTTCAAATTCTTGGTCATTTTGGAAAAAGATATTGTGAGAAATATCTTGAGGAAAAAGAGGGCAAATTTTAGGATACAACAGAGGTGCTGACCTCCGGTCACCAAAAACAATAATAAATAAAAAGGAAATATTTGTAATAGAAATATTAAAAGGAAACATATTTTTATTAGGTTGACCTTTGGTCAAAAAACATAAATTTAAACCATAAAGTTCTACGAAAATGTGAAATTAATCAAAACATTTATTTTTAAAATGGATTTTTAAGTAATAAAATTTAATTAAACATTTATTTAAACCATACCTTTATTCTAAAAATCAATTGTCAAAACCCACTTATTATGTCTATTTTAAAATAGAAATAAGCTTGTAATGTTAGACTAAGTTTTTGACACTAATTTAAAAATGAATACATATATTTTTTAAGAAAACAATTTGTTAGTGAGACCAAAAAGTAAAAATAAACAAAAATGTACTTTTTAAAGTTTGTTAACTAATTCACCAAATTAATAAAAAAAAACCAAGTGAAATAATTATTTTGACTGTAAGATCAAGTCGGGCAAATTTGGGGTATGACATCTTTCATGGACTCTTCTTCATGAAAATCAACATAAATTATAATTATAAAATAATTTACAACATAGTAACATATCACACGTATTCACACAATTACATCTCACCACAACACATAATCATATGATCATTCATAAAGTTCATAAATCTCTAAAACATCATCATAACAGGTAACCTAATTTTCATCACTATTAATCATACATGCATAATTAACCTCCAAAGACATCACCATGGGATAGTACTACACGTTAGCTTTACAACGCTTCAAATCGGGCCTAAAACAGTGTCACAGAACTCGAGTTATGGCAAAAATGAGAAAACTAATTTACTATTGTAATGGAACCAATCGATTGTTGTAATGGACCAATCGATTGGTCTCAACAGTTTTTCCAAAAAAGCTTCAGTTTTAATCATGTTTCAGCAATTCCTATCTGTTGTACCCCAAAATTTTCCCTCTCTATTCTCAAGACATTTCTCACAAAAGATCTCAAATGCTCAAGAAATTCCAAGAGTTTGATCAGATAAGTTCACCTCCTAAGCATTGAGCCTCCAAATTAGGGTTTTGTTTTTCTCAAGGACAATTGGACTTTTGATGCCTCAAATGACTTTCATGGTTCATTATGGGTCTCTAAGATTTCTCATACCAAGTTTCAAGTCTTGCATTACAAATTTTCTTAGTCAATTGCTCAGATGATTGAAAATCAACTATATTGGGTAAAAAGTCAATTATGGTCAATATACAGTCAAACTTCATGATTTTTGGCCAACATCAACATTTTGAAGTCATATCCATCAATTGATCAAATGTTGATCATAATTCCTCAAGAAAAGCACTCAAATCATCAAATGGGCAAAATGGTCAAAATTAGGGTTTTGATTGAGAATGACTGATCATTGACTTTTAACCTAGTACATGACCTAATGTCTTGATGCATAATCTCAAGGACTCAAACATAACATGTTGACCTAATTTCATGGCTCAAATATTTCTCAAGATCATTGGATTGATAGTTGAAGTTTGATCAACTGATGAAAAGTCAACTGACACACAAAAAGTCAAACTTTGACCTTTTTTATCAACATTGAATTTCAAAAATCAAGATTCATCAAGACATTAAAAAATATCAAACTTGATCATCAAGAATCAAGAAAGTCAACAAAAAAAGTCAAGATTTCTAAGACTTAGAAAATTTCTAAGTGTTTTTATACTTGATAAATTCGTTACTTCATGACAATTTTTCACCAAGATGCAAGATGATTCAAGAAAAACTTTCAACATGAAAGTTGTAGATCTTGATGAACTCTACAACTTTATATTATAGGGTTGATGTCCAAAAAATTCTTAGATTTGAAGATATAAGCCCATGAAGTCATGACATTTTTCATAAAACACTTAGTGAAATTTTCAACTAGTTTAGGCAGATTTTTGACCTAACTCCTTGACCAATTTTCAACTAGTTTCAATTTGATTTTGTCAAAATGGTAAACATGAAGGTTGTATATAATGTTTCAAGCTTTCCAAAATGTCCAAGAACTTGAAGAGATCATTTTTGAGCTAATAGAATCAAAGAGAAGAAGTTGAGCATCCATTTCTTGTATTTCAAGCCATTTTCATGAAGAACACTTGATCAAATCTCAAACTTATGTAGCATAATCTTGCTTTGCAGGCTTCTAACTTGTAAATCACTCTATAATTAATTATTTACACAATTGATTGAGGTATGATCCAAGTGATTAAGCCACTGTCCACATGATTTTTCCATTTATGGCATAAAGGCACCATTGTCATTCTTGAAAAGTTGCTTTAATCACAAAGTCAACTTGTCTTGAGCCTCTAACTTGCTCCCTCTGCACACACTCAACACAAAATCCATAAGCAACATATTTAAAGTTCCTAACCAGTTTAGATAGCCTTGTACTATGCATTGGAACAATGTTTGTCAAGATTGCTTCAAAATCAAGTCAAAAAATTATAACATGTGATCTTTGTTTTATGATCACTTTAAGCCCTCAAACCTTTCCCTATAAGTAGAGGCATTATTTTGCAAGCCAAACACGAATTCATAAGTCTTGAAACTCCCTCAAACTCCCTGAAATCATATTTTGATTTTGCACACAAACTCCATTTTTGTGCCATTTCTGACCTTAAACCTCAAACACTCAATCCACTCGTGCGTTGTCATTTTGAATCCATCAAAAAGTTTCTATAACTCATATAGAAGCTATCCAAACATATGCAACACAACTGTAACATCATCTTCCTCATCTTCCATAACCAAAAACAAAGCTCTGCATATTGACTTCTCCAGAATAATACAGCCACTCTCAATCCAAAGTAAGCATTACATTAGCTTCCCGAAGGTTCAGTGAAGCTATCCAATTCATCACAACATGTCAAGGAGTGCTTAATCATCAAACACGATTTCCCGTTTTGAGGTAAGTTTTTCAAACTTTGAACTCTCTCTACAAGCATCATTAATGGTTCCTTTGTGAATAAAAAATATAGACATTATAGCCTTGAAGCTAACCATGCCCTTAGATTTCATTTATGTTTCCTGAGTGATGCGAATTTTGAGTTTGAACTTTTTGAAAAATTACGTCAGAATTTGGTACCAAGCAAAATTCGTGCTTATCTTTGATCCATAGTTTAAGTTATTTACATATTTGAAATTGTGATGAAATTTCTAACAAGTTTGATGTTTACACTTTCTGAAATGGTTGAGAAATGAGCAAGTTTGAAATTCAAAAATATTGATGAAGAAGCTGGTGCGAGGTTAGGGATGAAGTACCATTAGGACTGAGTTTATTTTATATTTATTACGAGTTGTATTACTCACGGATGAAACATTAACCCCAGTGGCAGGAGAAGCGCGCGTAAGGCATTAGTGTATAGGGACCTGGGTTCGAGCCCCAGTGGTACCCTTTTGGTTTTTCTTATTTCCTCCTTGTAGATTCAATACAAGCAGGCTTTGTACATGCACCATACACCCTCATTCCTTCACCATCAGATCAATCAAGCATTCCACCCAACATACCACAAGACAAGCCCATGGTACACCCAAGGAAACCATGCACACTGGATCATAAAACAGGTGTTGAACCTGTTTGATTTTGGCCTCGTTATTTTTTGTTTTTTCTTTCTCATACCCCCTCTTTTACTAAAAAACCACGCAGGCCCATATACATTTTTTATTTTATCATTTTTCTGATTACAAACAAAAATATTTTGGGCCTAGATCTTTTTACTACTTTTTACACCCATTTTCATTTTTCTACCCCCAGCCCAACTATTTTCATTTCTTTTATATTTTATTTATTTGCATTTTTATTTTTATTTTACCTAAACCAAAAACCACCAAAAAATATATTTTTCTTCATTAAATTAAAAATATTTTAATTTAAGTATTTAATTCTATTTTTTTATTAAATTAAATTCTATTATTTTCTTTTAAATTATAAAAACATTTTCTAAATTAATACTAATATTCAAACTATTTTCATAAATAAATTATTTAGACTTAGGTCTTATATTTCCTCTTAATTTCAAATTAACTTAGACTTTAGGTTTTGTTAAATTTAATTAACTTCTTTGGTAAAATTAATTAGTCTAATTTTGATAATTACTAAAATCTCTAAACTTTTTCATCAAAAAAACCATAAAAGAAATTTCTTCTTCATCTCTATATTTTGTGCATAATTATTGTTGTAAGTCATATTCAATGGTTTATAATAGTAATTAGGGCTTTATTGCTTTCTTCCCCTATTCACAAAATTGTGCATCCCCATTCCCAAAGCATTGTAATAGTGTAGGACATTTAAACTCCGCAATTTGTCGCTTTCCTCATTATTGCTAGTAGTTAGGGTTTGTATGGAAAGATTAAAATCAAACGTAGCAAAACCCTAATTCAAAGATATATACTTGAAATCAAAACACCTTGCACACATGCACCTATAAGGGTAACCGATACTTGTTGCCTCAGATAAAACAGTCATGCCCCTCGAACGTAGGATGTTTTAGCAAAGGCCCTCGATTAAAAGATTATAGTCCCTCAATGACCCTTAAATGTTTCTTTCGGTAAACAATCTTAGTCCCTTACGATAATCGCTAGAACATCTTACAAGTTGCCTTCAATTATTATACAACAACCCACTCATGTTCCTCACATTCAATGATAAGGCTCTCTATCAATCAATGGAAGATAAGCATTATCTAAAGGAGGAGGAAAAAAACAGACTTTTTGAGTAGGTAGATTGCTCGTAATTGTTTGCTCACAAACAGAAACACACTTTCAAAAAACACTTTTCAAACAAACATTTTGTATACATTCTCAACGATACGAGAATCATTACAAAATGGCCTTACATTGGCATTTTCAAACATCTTTCCAAACACTTCCTTACAACAAATATTTTCAAAAACCAACACTTTGTATACATTCTCAACGATACGAGACTCATTGTAAAGTTTGCCGAACTTAGGCATTTTCAAAATATTTTCAAACTTACACAAACACAAAGCATTTTAAAGTGATCAAGCAATTAAGAGCCCATAGATAACTACAGATGAAAAGGGTGCTAAAACCTTCCCTTTTCGTAACCTACCCCCTGAATTCAAGAAAATTCTCAAAAGGTCTTTCCTGTTCTTTTCACCATTTCCTTTATTGGATAAAAGAAAAGTCGATGGATACTCTTGCTATCCATAACATTTGTGATAAAACACAAAACACCCAAGTCAGTTCTCCCACCGTATCACACTATCTCTTCTAAGCCTCGTCCAAACATGCCCTAACATGCTTAAACTGCTTATTTCAACAATCTAACATCATAGACTATTTACCAAATATTACCAAATCACATACACACTAATTAACATTTAATTTTACCAATTTCTATATAAACAACATTTTACCATGAGAATCATCTTCATGTTCATCATCATAAATGCAACACATCAACCATCAACATCATAATCATAATTAATCATATAGAACTCATCAATTCCACAACATACATTTAGTAATAACAACACATAATCAATTCATAACAAGAATCATCATCATCATCAAATATTCATAATCATAAATCAAGCTATTCATACACAACAATGGAGAAAGAAAACCTATAAGAGAGTGAGGTTTTCTCTCTATCATTCATTAAATATACACCCATAGTAGATTAATCTCCCTCTTACCTTAATTTCCAACAATCTCTAAGCTTTGGCTATGGCTTCTCCCTCTCTTCCAACCCTTGTTTTTGGCTTTTCTCACAATATGCTCTTTCTCCTAATTTCCTCCAACTTTACGTACTGACAACTCAAAAGCTCCATTAATCCTCTTATTAATATTAACATGATTTCATCTTTTTAATTATTTCACCTTGGTCCCCAACTCCTTTCTAATTCTACCTCTTTCCCTTATTTTCTAATTATTTCTATTTTCCACCAATACTCACTATTTAGTCTAATTACTAACCATGCCTTTCAACTCTCACTACACCATTTCCTCTACTCTATTTTATTATTTAATTAAATCTAAAATTAATTCTAGTCTTCCTAACTCTCAATTCAAATAGAAATACGAGAAACAAGGTGTTACATGAAGAACATATCAATATAGACTGATATAATAAGATTACTTTAAGTAAATATCTTTTCAATGGTTGTAATCAAATACATGTAGTTATCGTTCTAACAACTACTTCAACATTATCAAGTGACACAAACATTGATGAAATTTAACAATACCTTGACCATAGATATATCTCACCAGGCGAGGTATGTAGGAGGTTATTTTCATATTCAATTTATGGAAGGAAGCCAATTGTTTAAAGTTTTTTTTCCACGTGAATGGAGAGAATTTAGTATAATGCAAATATTTTGAACAAATTGATAATGTTCTCCTAACATTATGGGGGTATTTGTCTATTATATATGCATAAATTTAGGGAGAGTTTCTTACTCACTGCTCACAACAAATATTTAAAAATAGTTTGCCGCCATAAAAAGAGGAGAAATGTTAAAATAAACTCTAATTTTCTTTTAAAACTTACAAACTATCTTAGATGCTTAAAAGATGCATAGAAACTCTATTTGGTATTGAAACACAAACAAGCAAGTCAAATCATCAATCCTCATGGCTTAAAATATTATTTTATAAAGAATTTACATCTAAAAAGAAATACAAACAACATGAGGATTTAAAAATCTTTTATAAGGATAAAGCTCTCCACAACACTAATGCTTTGTTTGAATGAGAAAAGAAAGTTAAACGAAAGAAAGTGAGAGGAAAGATTGTTTAAGAAAATAAAATAAAAAGAAAGTGAATGGAGATGATAGTTTAGTTGTTTGGTAGGAATGAAAGAGAATAGAAAGTGAAATGAAAGAAAGAGTTTTATTTAGTAAATGACATGTGTAAAAGATGGCATGCACAATAAATTATTATATATAATAAAACAATTTTTCTTTTTTTAATATAACTAATAAATTATTATAACATGGCATTCACATAAATAAAATCTCATGTATATATAAAAATAAATTGTTTATAAATATTATTTTTGACATATTATAGACACATATATTTTATTTTATATTAATGTGATATCATAAAAAAGTAATAGTTTTTATGTCTTTTTTGAAAAATGAATTGCGCGCCACTTTCTCTCTAATACGGAGAGAATCATTTTTCACGTGGGACCCATAAAAAAGAGTTTACTTTCTTCCTTGTTTAGAAATAACCAAACGATGGAAGCACACAAATTTATTTTTTTTTTCTTGTTATGCTTTCCTCCTTCCATAATCACTTGTTCCAAACATTGCGTAAAAGATAAAAAAAAATATCCTGCCACATGAGATATAAAGTACAATTGAAACAATATTCAGAGTTGTTAAAGCAACAAGTTCCCAAACATATCATGATGACATCCGAGGAGCCACACTCCTCCCATGGCTCTCGCGTAATTATTAAAAGTTGTCAAGGACAGTTTTGGGATAAACATCTCAACAACCTTTTTTTATCTCTATAAATGGAGGTTGTTGTACCCCAAAATTCTCCCTCCCTTTCCTTTAAGATTTTCTTCTAGGGTTTTTCCTGTTCAAAGCTTCTCAGGCCTCTAGATATGTCAATGGATTTCATCAAGGGTTTAACTTTACGGGTGTTCAAAATTTCTCTTGTCCTGTAGTATTGAGCTAGGGTTTTAACTCTCGAAGATGTGATATTTGTTGAGATCAAGGCTCGTGTTTCAATGGTTGCGCAATGTTAAGGCCTATGTTTGAGTTTGTCTCGAATTAAGGGTTTTGATTCATGATGGCGAATATGAAAACTCTTTAATAATACATCATTTGCTTGTGAAGAAAGTTAATCAGAGTTGATTTGAAATTAGGGCTTTAATATTTTTATTAATTGGATGACTTTTGGAGTCTTTCATGCAAGGGTATGTTTAGGTTTTTATGATGCATCATTTCGGGCGTTTAGGAGTTCAAGCTGTCAAATCTGGATATTCATTCTCTTTTCAAAAGTTCTATTTAAGAGACGAATTGGTGTCGTGATGATTCAAACTTTGGTTTTCATCCAGCATTCATGGAGGATGCTTCAATTGAGATTTAAATTCGTGATCTGACAAGTTTGTTTTGTTCTGAGATTTTCCTTCAAAATACGAGCATTATTCAAGACTCTATGGCCTAAATTCTAGTTTTTCTTATCAGGGATATCGCAAGGATACCAAGTTTCTCATGCATCAGAGAGAACTATTGGGTTTTTCTTTCAACATTACAAATTGCATCATATCTAGTATTCAACACATTACATTTTCTATTTACATCTATTCTTCTTTCAAAATTACAAATTGCATCATATTTATTTTTTTTAACACATCAACTTATTATTTACATCTATAATTCTTTCAACATTACAAATTGCATCCCATTTATTTTTCAAAACATTACATTATTTGCAAACATCCATTATTATTTCAACATCAAATTTTCAAAATTCTAAATATTCATCATTGTTCAAAATTCCAAATCTATTTATAAATTCAAAATAGTTTCAAAATCCTTACAAAATTCATTTACAAATTCAAAGACATAAATATAAATTTTCCTATTTTTTCTATTCTATTACAAAACAAAATATTTCTTCATCTTCAAGTGTCTTCAAATCTTCCTATTTGATCTTGCAATCTCATCCAATACATGAAACAAAAAGAAAAATTTGTTAGAAAACATAAACATGGAAATAAGAAAAGAATTGAAAAAATATTTTAAACTCATTATTAGGGTTGGTTTATGGAATCATAAAAAAGGTGTTTTTCAGCCATGTTTTTGTGCCAAAGCCTCATACAAATCAATTTTCAATCATGGGCCAAATTCTATTGCAAATCACAAAATTGTTTTGGTTCACAACAGAAGAAAAAATGTAAAAAAAAATAGAATTCCTTCACAAATTCAGCCCAATAGGATTTAAAATTCAGAATTCAAGCCCAAACGAAAAAGCCTCATAAAAGTCAGAATTACATCATTGGCCTAGGAACATGCTTTTTGCAAATCACAAAACAGGTTTTGGTTCACAAAAAGATAAAGAAGAAATCAATGAAAATCAGAACCAACATCATGTGTTCACGCAAGAAACAACAAATCTCATGTTTTTTCATGTAAAAAAAATCATAGTTTGCAAAGTCAAATCACTTTACTGCAAAGACAAAATTTTATTCACAGAAAAGAGAAAAAAAACTCAGAAAAGTACTCATCACTGTATAAAGTCAGCAGGAAATCCATACAACAAAAACAAATTCAGCAAGTACAAAGACTGCAAAAAGAAACCAGTACAGTCGGCATCACAAGCAAACAGTCCAAACAAGTCCAAGTGTAACAGTCCAAAATCTGCCCAAGAGTTGCACTAAAATGGTAACACAAAAAGTTGTATCAAAAAGAAATTAAAACAACAGCCACATTTTTTCAAAATTCACCAGACATTTCCCCTCATTTTCTCATTCTCATTCAATATAAAACAAGAACACTAACATAATACCAGGACACGATTTTTTTGCAAAAAACCTAGAAAATCTTCATCATCTTCCCAAATGCCAAACCCTTCAGAAATATATACAGAAAAACAATAGTGTTCATTTGTTTCCATCGTTGCATACACAAAAAACCATAGAAAACCGAGCCACCAAAAATAACAACATCATCCCTTCAAATTTTATTTTCAGCAAATACAAAAAAAAAATCATCACAGTTCATACAACAACTGCGGCAAGCATACAAAAACCCTAAACATGTTTTCATCATCATTTTCCTAAAAAATCCTAACCCTTCATAAACTTAAGAAAAAAGAGGAAAAGTTTTACAGAAATCAACTTCCCTGTCGAAAAAACCGCGGAGTCATTGTAGCCGTAATCAGCAAATCACCATCATTGATTCAACATCAATGCCCCCCTCTGTCAAACCAAACTGTCATCTTCATTCGCTAACACAGCTACCTCTGTCTTCTTCCAGTAACTTATCAACATCATCATTGCAATGTTCACCTTCTGTTCAACCGCGATCGTTGTACTTCTCCAACCTCTCGATCTTCCACTCATACCATCAAAACCTTCATCGCCGCGTCGGGATTCTCGGACTGGTTCCGAGCTAAGTAAGTCTCTTATTCTTCTCTAATTTATTACTATGATTTTCTTATCTGAAAAGTTGAGGAATAATGTTATTAGGTTTTACCCCATTCAAAGCCCATCAATAATTTCCAGCATCAACCCCCCCCCCCCCCCCCCAAGTTTTCTATTTGCAACCTCTTTTTACTATTCTTTATTTAGTTTAGATTTAATCTATTGTTTTAATTTTTAAAATTAAATTAAAATAAAAAATATATACTTTCAAATTATTTAGTTTTTTTAATTAGTTTAGTTGGGGATTTTTGTGAATAATTTAGTTAAATTGACATTTTGTTGTTTTTGGTAAATATTTTAAAATTGTTTAATTTCTTCATGATAAATAAAATTTCAAAGAAAATAATGGAATAGGTTTTTTATTATATTTTCTTCTTTTCAAATATTCCCACAAAAAAATATATATTATTTTCAATTATTTTGCCAATTAATCTCATTTAATATTTTGTTTTAGTTTAATTAACTATTCATTTTTAATTCGTTTGGGTTGTATTGCTTCTTTATTCATACTTTTAATCTCATTGTCGATTCGATCCATCCTCATTTGTAAATTTGTATTCCCCATCCCCGAAAGCTTTGTAATAGCGTAGAATTTTAATTTCCGCAATTTACTGTTTTTCTATATACTGTATAGTAATTAGGCGTGTATGACAAGATTTAAAATCAATTGCTAGACAACCCTAATCAAAGACAAATTAACTTGAATTGAACACACTTTTCACGCGCGCACCTCTAAGGTAACCTCGCTTGTTGCCTCAGAAAAACAGTCATATCCCTCAAATGTGGGACGCTTTAGCAAAGACCCTCGAAAAAAATATTGTAGTCCCTCGATGACCCTTCGACATTGCCTTCAATAAAACGATCTTAGTCCCTTACGAAAATTGCTAAAGTGTCTCACAAGTTGCCTTCTGTGACTGTACGATTGACCCGCGCTTGTCCCTTCACATCCAATAATGGGGTTTCTTACCAATCAATGGTAAGATAGCAACGTCTAAAGGAGGAGAAAAAGAAAAAATACATGTTGAGTAGGTAGAACATTCATAGTTGCTTGCTCACAATCATTCTTCAAAACATCTTTTCAAATCATGCCAACACTTTCAACATGAAATATTTTCAAAATTCAACACTTTGTATGCATTCTTGTAGAGACGAGAATCATTACAAAGTTCTCCTAAACAATGACACTTTTCAAAAATACTTCCAAAATCATCATAAACACATTTCAAACAAATCATTTTCAAAGTGAGCTAGCAACTAAGAGCCCATAGATAACTATGGATGAAAAGGGTGTTAACACCTTCCCTTTTCATAACCTACCCCTAGAACTCAAGAAAATTCTCAAAAGGTCTTTCCTGTTCTTTTCACCCTTTCCTTTATTGGATAAAAGAAAATTCGGTGGTGACTCTTGTTATCCGCAACAATTGTGATAAAACACAAAACACCCAAGTCAGTTCTCCCACCGTATTATAGAGGTCTTTCATTTATGAAATATATAGCTTCTCAAAAATAATATACCACTACATAACTCATCATAAAGTATTAAGAATTATTTGATATCCTTATTTCCACATAGTGAGGGTGTAAAGCTTTTGTAAACACTTTAAACATCAAAGTGTGTCATCATTAGACATACATCTCAATACTTTTGTAAGCTCATTGAAAGTTTTATCATTCTGAAGTTTAAGCTTGGTGAGGCTAAGAATACATAGTTGAAAGCATATTGTAAGAAGAATCAAGTAAAGGATAATCTCACGAGGTATGAGGGACTAGAATAACCAAGTAAAGGATAATTTCTTATGTGTAATTTGTTTTTTTTTACTTTTTCTTATCTTTATACTATTACTCATATCCTCATACACACACACAAACTTCAATATAATAAAAACTCATTCTAACCTTTCTTTTTCCAATAAATACCTGAGAAAACATTATTTCGTTATTAAAGTTTTAGAAGGTCACAATCTAAACCCCCATTATTGTGACATTCCTTTTTCCAACAATTGGTATTAGAGCTTCAGGCTCTAAACATAATAAAAAGCATTCAATTGTGTTAGAGTTAAATGATCCTAACAGGAATGTTCGAATCAACAAAGTTCATAGCTAAATGAGGATCTTCACGCAGGCATCCATACTTAAATGGATCATATTACTACTACTGAAAAGGAAATATGAGATTGTTCCCGCTTTCTCAAGACAACAACATGTTGTCAATAGTAGAAAATGGTAACTTTGTGCCTAGGACTACTCCAAGTGAAACTAAAACATTAGTTCCCTAGCCTCATACAAATTGGAACAAAAATGATAATGACAAGGTACTTCTAAACTCAAAAGCTCAATTTATTTTATCATACTCTCTTAGCAGGGAAGAATATGATAGAATTGAAGAATGTACACCATGAAGGCATCAGTCATGTCAAAGAAAAAATAATTGATATTGGAGTCAGATAGTTTCAAACCTTTAAAATGAAGGAAGAAGAAACAGTGGATCCAATGTTTGAAAGATTAACAATCATCATAAATGAACTCATATCTCTTGGGAAAACCTACACTAATCATAAAAGAGTTATAAAAATCATAAGATGTCTCCTAAAAGTTTGGATACCAATGATAAATACTATCTCACAAATAAAAGATCTAAAAGTACTACAATTTGAAGGACTCGTAGGATCTGTCTGTGCTCATTAAAGTATTCTTAGTAAGGATAAACCTCAAAGAAAAGGAAAAAAATACAACCCTAAAAACCTTACAAAAATCAGAAGCTCGCACTTAAAACTTATCCTCTCAAAGCATAATTGATGAGGATAAAGAATCATGTTCCAAGGATAAAGATGATCTAGCATTAATCTCATGAAGAATTCAACAAATGATCCTAAAGAGAAATCAAAACTGAAGACCATTTCAAACCAAAAGAGACTCCCAGAAACCAGAGTTTGACAAGAGTAAAATTACTTGTTATAGATGCAACAAGCTAGTTCATTTCAAGGTTGGATGTCCTCAAGGAAAAAGAACTAAAAACAATTTCCTCCTAAAAGAAATAAATGATGACATCATGGGATGACTCTGAGAACTTAAACTCAGAAGCTAGGGATGAAGAGAAAATCTCTATGTAATGACTAAATCAAATTCTGAAGAGGTAAACACATCAAACTCTAGATATACTTGTAAAGAAATGGAAATAATGTTTGATAATTTTCTAGAAGATTCAAAACTTTTAACCCACAAAATGCTTATTCAAAAGGAGAAAATATCTACCCTTAAAATTGTAAAAGAAGAACTTCAAAAGTTAAATTTAAATCATCTAGAAATCATTCAAAATTTATGAAATACTCATCAACCTTGTCCTTACATCAAAAAAATTAAACGAGAAAATCAAACTGCCAATTTATCACAAGATCTTTGAAAAGGAAAAAAGAGATCGCACTTCTAAAAAAAGCAGAGTCTCTAACCCATGATATAATTACCATTGTGAAATCTACTGAAACTTTTCAAAAAAATAATGGGCTCTCAATCTTGAGTTTTTTAGAAAGCTGGTCTAGGTTTTAAAATTTTTTGAAAATCAAAAGATATATGAAAATATATTCCTTCCTCAAAAGAACAACCATAAAAATAGTTCACACTATAAGAAAGAAGGTCATTCAAAATAAAAATGTATCCTTGAAAGGAGATGTCACTACTGCAAAAAAAAAAACTTATCATCTTGAATCCAACTATTTCTGTGAAATTTAATAATCAAGGACCTAAAACCTTGCGGGTATCTTAAACTTTACTAACACATACTACAGAAATATCTTCTAACACTCAAGAAAAAGCCTTGGTACTTAAACAATGGATGCTTAAGACATATGACTGGAGATAAAGAAAACTTCATACCACCCAAGGATAAAGAATAAGGGTCCGTAGCCTTTGGAAACAATGAAAAAGAAAAGATCAAAGTTATAAGATATATAGGTAAGGATGGTTTTGGTATTATCAAGAATGTTAAGTATGGTGAAATATTGAAACATAACTTACTAAGCATTAGTCAACTATGTATCAATGGTTATGAAGTAAATTTCAATCAAAACTCTTGCATAGTAAAAAATTCCGCATCTAACAAAATTCTATTTTTTGTAATAAAACAAAATAATCTTTACACTCTATACTTAGATGACCTCTCATCTGATTCGTGTTTCTTAACCATAGAAAAAGACAAATGGGTATGGCATAAGAGGTTTGGTCATGTAGGTAAGAAAAATATTTCAAGCTTATCTAAACTTGATCTTGTAAGAGGACTTCCAAAGATAAAATTTAATAAAGATTCTATTTTTGAAGCCAGTATCAATTGAAAACAAGTTAAAAGTAGTTTTGTATAAAAAAATATCATTTCATCACAAAAAATTTAGAACTATTCCTAGTGGTTGTAGGATTATAACCTATGATTTCTTATTTTAATCAACTACAACCTACGATGTACACATTAATTATGCTTTAGCTTGCACAAATGTCTTGTTACAATAAAAACTAGGACAAGTTTTGCCTACATGATTGAAGTTAGTTTTGCTTCTCTTGATACCTAAACTAGAAACAATATGGATGAAATCAGATCCAAGTCAAATGTAGGTACAAGAACCTGAAGGAGAAGATGTTCTGTAGTGATAAGAACATCATTAATAAAGATGATTCTATATGGTGGAGGGATCTTGTTCTTGCGGATAAACTGCCTAGAAATGTCAAAAATGTGTTTTCTTCTAACACTTTATGTAGGTTGAAAAATGGCAATAGTGTGTATCTTTGGCACAGTCAATGGCTTGGTAATAATTCGTTGAAGAAAGCATTCTAAGAAGTCTATGTTGCTGCAGTTTACCACTTCTGTTGCGTTTCGGATGATGGTTCATGGACTGGGAATCCTTGAAATTGGGAGATACCTTTGGTTGAGGGGAATATTTTGTTGATTAGGAACTCTTTTTAGTGTTCCAGAATAATGTCTTTTATTTGGAGGATTGTTTGGCATCTATTAAGCTTATGTCTTGGAGATGGTTAGATTTAAGTTGTAAAACCTCTCCTTCTTGCAACTTTTAAAATTGGTTTACCTTTTTCTTAGAGTGTTCTAAGTTGAGAAGGTAGTTTGTTTGTTAGGTTTAGTACCCCTTGTACTCCTTAATATAGTTTGTTGCCTATTAAAAAAAATCCAAGTTAAATGAAATTGATATTTGTTGACTTATAATTTTGTACTTACACTTAGTTGGAAAGAACTTTCAATAAAAATATGAACAATGTTTCTTATTTTAAATTTTATTTTCTAAGAAATACATAAAATGGCTCCTTTGACTTTTTTTTTTTCATTTTTTCCATGAAAAGTCAACCTCTATTTATGAATACTCCGAGATTAATTTTCTTCACATCCAAATTACCATCAACCACTCTATGCTCAAAATTGTATTTAGTTTATGTATATGATGGCTTGATGTCTTATGTTTGGTAACATTTTTCCCATTTTATGCATGTTTTCAATAATATTGATATTCAAGTACTTTTTTTTGCAGTCATGGATGATATATAGTTTGGTCAATGATGCATGAATCCTACAATATAAAACTACATCCCTTAAACATCATCATAGGTGATTATTGTTCTTTCACTTGCTTGGTTTATGACAAAATGATAATTTGTACTTTTTATCCACTACGCCAAAAAGTACATTTAATAGCGCCTTTTTTAAACTTTAACAGCGCTTCTACACCCTATTAAAGTATCCGCTATTATATGTATTATCTATAATAGTATTTTAAAGCGCTATTAAAAGCATAATCTTTAATTGTGTTTCTATAAAAGTGCTATAATATATGGTTGACTGTGAATATTAATAAGGAAGCATAGACAAGAGAGAATCAATTTCATAAGGCAGATATGGTTGAGCTTTATACTAATTTGGGGAATATTTAAAAAAAATGTTTGAGGCGTAGAAAATTACAGAGCTAGTCGTTGATGAGGGAAAAGGGTTTTAGGGTTTCAATCCATTTCTATAAACAAATTAATAGATTTTTGAGTTATGGGTTCAATCAATTTTAGGTTTTTAATGGATATTTTTGACTTTGAATTTTGAGATCAATCGATTTCAATTTTAGGGTTTTTGTATTAGTGAATGAAAGTTGGATTCCATGGTGAGAAGATGGTGTCTGAATTCGATGGAGATAAGAATAGATAAGATTCAAGTTAACTCAATAGGGAAGAAGATGGTTTATGAATTATGCGAAAGGAGAAGTGAGGGAAAATGTGAGTTTATACGATAAAGCTCACTTCATAAACCTTAGAGGTATTTGAGTTTTGGAAATGGATGACAACCACTGTAGGAACCTCAAAAAAATTGTGCTTGTTTATTTTCCAGATTGTTTTTTATTTACTTATAGAAAATTAAAAAAGTTGAACGTGTTTTTTTAACTTAGTAAAATAAAAACACCAACAATATCATTTATAAAAAACACTAACAAACAGGAACCCAACACTAGCGTTTATTGTGAAAGCACTATCAAAACCTTTTATAATTTTTTATTTCTTTCGTAAACAACATGTATAGAGGATACCTTATAATAACGAACGATAAAAGCGCTATTACAGGTCTTTCAGTGAAATTTTTAATAGCACTTTACTAAAAAGTGCTATTAAATTAGTACTATTATAAATCAAATCTGTAGTAGTAATCATTGTAACTATTTTATAACTGAGTTGTGTGATTAATAAGATTTAGATGAATGGACAATTTTATTTTTAGTCAAACTTTCTGTAAGAAAGGCAATGACTTATAAATATAAGATGCAATTTTAAGTTTGTTTTGCTGCGTTGTACAATGTGACTTTTATACATTCTTTTGTGATTCTTACAATCATTCCAATCTATAAAAACTGAGAACATTAGAAACATTCATTTGTTAAGAAATGCTTACTTAAAAGTTTTATTCTATCTATAATGACTTAACTTGATTGACTTAAGTAGCAAGTGTAAACCTTGTTTCCAACTACTTATTAATTTTGATCATTCTGTAAGTTTGTAGGAATTTTTTAGATGTTACGTGAGGTTGATATATGCATCCATTGGTGACTAAGTTATGTGTGGAAAGTGAGAGTCAAATTAATGGTTTAAGTTACTAGATCGGAAAATTCTTTGATCTTCCTCAATGCTGCAAAATTGTATTTCTTTTGTGCCTTTGTTTTGTGTATATGCTTTTATATTCTGGTTCCATTAAACTTGTTATAGTTTATGCTTATCATTGAGGTTTCTACATTAAATTATAAATCATGGATCATGACAAGTTACATATGAGACACATGAGGTAAAGTTCCAATTTTAGGATAATATAAATTGTATATCTTTGCTAATCTAAAAGCAGACCACAAAAAGTCTTTGATATCCATTCAGTGGGAATGAAACATATTTCAATATTCTCGAAGAGTTATAAAACCTACCAAGTTGAAAACACACAACCAAATATAATGATTAAAGATGAAAACTAAAAAAAAAGATCGAGGTCGTTCCAAAATGTAGCAAATCAAAAAAATGTAGAGAAAAGTCTAAGGAAACGCAAACTCCATTGATGCAGAGCTTGAGCAGCAAAGGGAAAGAAGAAGAATGAAGATGAAGATAGAAAACTCATTCATCGTGTATTGAAATTAGTTGCAAATCAGTTTATATACAACAACATATTGTAACTAATTTAACAAATAAGAAAATATATCTAATGTTATAATGACATGTGTCATGGCAAGATAGGCTGATTATCTTCATATATTATCTTCATTATCTGTTATCCCCCCACAAGTTTGTGGTTGGTAGATATCTAGCAAGGCAAGCTTGGATAAGAAACTGAAGAAAGGCTTGGGACCTAAAGCCTTAGTAAAAACATCAGTTGCCTGTGCGTGCGAAGACACAGTAAGAAGCCTCATAAGGATGACAATCAATATCCAGATGCTTCGTGCACTCATGGAAAACTGGGTTAGCTGAAATGTGCAAGGCGCTTTGGTTATCACAGTAAAGGACAGGAGGGCGAGATGGTTGTTGCTGGAGATCTTGAAGAAGAAAGCACATCCATTGAAGTTCTCGTGTGGCTGAAGCCAAGGCACGATATTCAGCCTCCGCAGATGAACAACTCATTGTGACCTACTTCTTTGATTTCCATGAAACTAAAGACTTCCCTATGAAAAAGCAATAACCAGAGATGGACCCACGTGTATCTACACATCCTCCCCAATCAGCATAGCTAAATCCAAGGAATTGTAAATTTGAGGATTGGGAGAGAAAGATTCTTCGAGCTGGTGATCTTTTGAGATATCCGAGGACACGTAAAGCAAATTTGTAATGTGTTTCAGTAGGGGCACTCCTAAACTGGATGAGTTGCTGAGTTGCAAAAGCAATGTCAGGTCGCGTCGTTGTCAAGTAAATGAGTCTTCCAACAAGCCTGTAATATGCTGTCACATCAGCAAAAGATGAACCAGTGTCTTGTGACAAACGTGTAGTAGAGTCTAAAGGAGTAGACACATGTTTGCAGCCAATTAGACCTGCATCTTTCAAAAGATCTAGACAATACTTTCGTTGGCATAGAGTAATTCTTGTGGAGGAGCGAGCAACCTCTAAACCAAGGAAAATCTTGAGTTGACCAAGATCTTTTATTTGAAAAACTCTGTTCATAGCAAACTTCAATTCATCAAAAACTTGTAACGATGTACCTGCCAAGATAATGTCATCCACATACACAAGAAGTGTTGTGAAAGATGTGGAATCAGTCTTATGAAGAGTGCATGATCAGCATGCGCATGAACAAAGCCTTGCTCTTGAAGAAAATTAGTAAGTTTCTCAAACCACTGTCTACTAGCTTTTTTTAACCCATATAATGTCTTTAGGAGTTAAAAACTTATCCTGGTTTGGAGGGTACCACCCCTTGAGGTATCTTCATGTAAACAACCTCGTGTAAATCTCCATGGAGAAAGACATTATTTACATCAAGTTGATGTAAATTCCAACCATGTATAGCTGCTAGAGCAAGTAATACCCTGACTGTAGAGAGTTTTGAAACAGGGGAAAAGTCTTGAAATAGTCCAGGCCTTCAGTTTGGTTAAAGCCTTGAGCTACCAACCTGGCTTTAAACCTTTCTATAGTGCCATCAGCTTTTCTCTTGATCTTCTAAACTCATTTACTGCCAATGGGAAAAACATGTGGGGGTGGATCCACAAAGTCCCAAGTATGATTTCTATGTAGGGCATCAACTTCACTTTCCATAACTTTTATCCATCTAGGATCTTTAGAATCCATAGAGTAGTTAGCAGGCTCAGTTTGAGATGCCAATGCCAAAATGTATGTTTGATGTTGAGATGAAATATTGGAACATGAGAGATACCTTTAAATAGGATACTAACATGCTAAAGTAATGGTGGAACTACAAATATAATCCTTTAAATGAGGAGGAGGTGGAGAATTTCTACTAGACTTTCTAATAGCAATAGGGACAAGATTGTTTGTTAGAGAATGTTGATCAGAGATTGTAGCAGGTGAGACAGAAGTATTAGGATCTAGAGACTCAGATTCAACCAGATCAGGAATTACAACAGGTTAATGTGGAATAGTTGATCTGTTTTGAGAATGCTCTTGAGTAATGCCTGCATTAGTTTCAGAAATGCATATAGGAGTGTCATCCTTTTCATGAGAGTATTAATGAATTCATCATGAGAACTAACATAGATGTCATGAGAGATGGCTTTAGGAGATTTGTTATGACAGGGAAATTCCATCTCAAAAAATTTAATATTTATAGAAATAACTATTTCATAGTTGGATACATAAAGCAGAACATAGCCTTTCATACATGCCTTGAACCCCAAGAAAACACACTTCCTTGCACAAGGATCAAACTTGTGCCTATTGACAGGTAATGTAGAAGCATAACTAAGACATCCAAAAAACTTTAGAGATGTTAGGTCAGGAAAATCACCATACAAAAGCTCATAGGAATATTTGTTTTGGAGGAGTTTTGTAGGTATTCTATTGATGAGAAATACTGAATGTTGCACATCATAGGACCAGTATTTCTTTGGCAATCCATCTTGGAACATGAGCGCCCTGCTAATATTCATAATATGTTGATGTCTTCTCTCCACTCTATCATTATGTTGTGGAGTGTAGACACAAATTTTGTAATGTACTATTGTTGTATCCCAAAATTTTCCCTCCCATTTTTCTTCAAGACATTCTCTCAAGGGTTTTCAAAATGCTCAAGGATTGATCAATCAAAACCTCTTCTTAAGAAATGGATCTACAACTAGGGTTTTGAGTTCCTCAAGGAAGTTTGGGTTGCAAAGGTCTCAAAGGGTTTTCATGGTTCATCATAGGTCCTCAATAGTACTCATATCAAGTTTCAAGTCTTGCATCACAAGTTTGCTCAATCAATTGCTCAGATGATTGAAAATAAACTATATTGGGTAAAAAGTCAATTATGGTCAACATATTGTCAAACTTCAAGATTTTTTGTCAACATTAACATTTTGAAGTGATATTCATCATTTTATCAAGGGTTGATCATGATTCCTCAAGTAAATCCCTCAAATCATCAAAAGTCCAAAATTGCCAAATTAGGGTTTCCTTATGAGAAGTCAACTGAACTTTGACCAAGCATAACTTTCACATGCTTCACCAAATTTTACCCAAACAAAGCCCATTTTGAAGGAAATTCAATTCTCTACAACTTTTTATGTGTGCTCAAGCCCAAAAAATGCTTAATTTGAAAGATATGAGCTAATACATTACAGGTCATTTTCAAAAGTCAACCAAAAGACACGTTTTGTAAAGGCAACTTACATCAAGATAAATTCTCAATATGAAAAAATGATCAAAAGATAAATTGTAGAGGACATCTTGATCTTTTCAAAAAGTCCAAGATCACCTTCAAAAGATGCAAATTGAACAAGTTATGAGTTGCACAAGTTAGGAAATTTTGAAGAAATGCATGAAATGCAAAATGAGCAAACTTGAGATTTTGAACTAGTGGGCCTAACTTTTGATGTTCAAACATGTTCATAAGGTGTTAGAAGACCTCTAAATCCATTCACATATTTTTCATGATTTCTATTTCTTTTATTTGAATTTTTATTCATTTAAAAGCAAATAAAATCAAAATAAAACATGAGATAATAGTGTGAGGACTTGGGCTTTTGTTCCAATCATTTACAGGCCCAATACATCTCATGCTAGCCTATCACAACCTTGACAAAATTGTGCAAGCTTGAAAATGGCAAGGAAAATCTCAAATTTGGAAAGTTTTAAACATGTTTAATCTTTTTTATTAGAGCCATCATGGCTTGATTTTATTCCATCTTCAATGAGCCATTTGTTTCCTCTATATAAAGGCAAGCCAAGAAGATGCAAAGGAGGAGGAGACTGACCAAAGAGCCATTTAAAAATCCAAAAAAATTCAAAATTGAAAAATTGAAAAATCTATAACTTAAGTTCCAGCCATTCTCACTCGAAACTAAGGCCAGCATTCACCTTCTGAGTATCAAAAGAGTTGATCTAGGTCCTTAACTGCATCCCTCGCGCACCAGAACACGGTCTCTCCATCAAGCCGATTGTGAAAGTTGGTAAAAATAGAAACTGTGATCTCTTGTATTTTAAGTCTTTGCTAATCTATTTGATCTTATCATGTGCATCATTAGAGCATGATTAACGTGCTACATGTGAGTTTTGACGCTGAAATCATGCTTTACCATTGTTAAGGCTCAAAAAACTATTGAGCATCAAATTGGATGATACAAGCATTTTTAGATCCCACTAACCGTGCCATTGAATTCACAGCATGTTAATTAGTGGATCTAAGTCATTAAATCTTTCATTTTAACGCATTTTTTCAGGTTTTGGTGGAAAGACAGGCCGGAGAAGACGACCGGAGCTAGGGCTTCGGCGCTTCTCCGGTCAACAGTATTAGATACACTATTTGTTTTTATTATTTGATTCATAATATCTAATGTACTTGCCGCCCCAGCGGCAAGCGCGTGTGTCTTAAGGTGTTTGTGAGCCAGGGCAAGGGTTCGATCCCTGCCTTTGGCATATTGTTTTTTCAATGTTCTCCTTGCAGATCCAATGCCATGAAATCTAACCCACTTATGATGTACCTCAACTCCACACCATCAGATCTCAACAAATCTTGATCCAGTGTTCTAGATCAGCACACACACCATAGGCTTCATGGGTCATCCTCACCAGATCCAGCGCAGCAATTTGGGCTCCTTGAAATGGGCCTAGGGACTTCTATTCTCACACCCCCATTTTTTCTACTTCAGCAGACCCAATATGCTTTTGTTGTTTTCTATTTTTTTTTATTTCTTTTATTTAACTATTTTAATTAAAAATAATAATAAATAGACTTAGGTTTTTTATTTATTAATTAATTAATTAATATAAAATGATTAGACTTTTTTTAATTAAATAATTAACTTATTTTGTTTAAAAAAGATTTAAAAAAATTAGAAATAATTAAGCTTTATTTGTTTTTTTAATTATCACTTTAAATTATTTCTTTTCCTCTAAATAAAACACCAAAAAGACATTTTTTTAAACTCTTAGAATTTTTTTAGGCTTTTTTTAATATTTTTTCCTTTTTCACAATCTCCTCGCATTTATCTATTTTCGCATTATTACTTTAATAATGGTGTATTTGTTAATGGTATGTAATAGTTTAAAATTAGGGTTTACTGTACTTTTCCCTTGTTTTATGGTTTGTACTCCCCATCCCCGAGGCATTCTAATAGCGTAGATTTCATTTCCTGCATTCTTACTTTTCGCACTTATGTATGAATGAATGTATATATTTAACTATTAGTTTAATAGGATTGTATGGAAAAGATTAAAAACAGACGCTAGATAACCATAAATCCAAGACGAAATAACTAAAATACAACATACTTCGCACACGCATACCTCTAGGGTGACCCTCACTTGTTGCCTCAGATATAAACAGTCATGTCCCTCGAACGTGGAATGCTTTAGCAAAGACCCTTTGGTGAAAACATCGTAGTCCCTCGATGACCCTTTGATGTTGCCTCGGTAAACGATCTTAGTCCCTTATGATAAAATTGATAAAGCTTTCTACAGTTGCCTTTATGACTGTACAATGACCCGCGCCCGTCCCTCAAACATCCAATGATAGGAATTCCTACTAACTAATAGTAGGATAGCACTATCTAAAGGAAAGAAGGAATAGAACAAAGACTTCATTAGTAGGTAGATAGCTCGTAGCCGCTTGCTCACAAATAAAAACATTTTTCACACATACACTCTTTTATAAAAAATTTCAAAACAAACACTTTGTATGCATTCTCAATAATACGAGAATCATTACAAAGTTTGCCGCACTTAGGAATTTTTCAAAATATTTTCAAAACACATAAACATAAAGCATTTTTCAAAAATTGAGCTAGTGATTAAGAGCCCGTAGATAACTATGGATGAAAATGATGTTAATACATCCCTTTTCATAACCTACCCCCCTTACTCAGAAAAATCTCAAAAGGTATTTCCTGTTATTTTCACCCTTTCCTTTATTAGATAAAAGAAAAGTCAGTGACAACTCTTGCTATCCGCAACATTTGCGATTAAACACAAAACTAAAAGTCAGTTCTCTCACCGTATTACAACTATGCCCTTGGAAGCATAGTAAGATGACATGATAAATTCCAAGTCATTATCACTCCTTAGAATCTTGACTCTTTTCTCAAACTGGTTTTCTACCATTGATATGAACTCTTTTATCCTTTGAGATGTTTCAGACTTGGATTTCATCATGACAATCCAAATATGTCTAATACAATCATCCAAAATGGTCAAGAAATATCTAAAACCATGCACACATGAAGTTTTAAAAAGACCCCATATGTTTAAATGAATTAGATCAAATACATGGTGTGCATTATTATTAATGATAGGAAATGGTAAAATTTTCTGCCTAGATTGTTGGCATACATCACAAGCACTATGTACATTATCTAAAATGTAACTATATATTTGTCATACATTTCATTCTCTCATATGATAAATTCCCTAGTCTTCTGGTGCCAACTCTTTATTCCACAACACTTCTGGTGCCAGCTCTTTATTCTTGTTGACAAAGATACTTGAAACATGCCCTGCTGCACTTGTGCTTCCTTCACATGTTTCCAAGTAGTAAAGACCATCAATCTCTTTAGCCAAACCAATCTTCTTCAAAACCTTCTTTTCCTGTATCACACATTGATCAGTTTCAAATACAAGCCTACAGTCATGTTTTATGCACAACTTTGAAACTGAAATCAAGTTTACTTCAAATTGAGGCAAGAAAATCACATTTTCTATAGTAAGTTCATGAGACAATTTCACACTACCACACACATTAGCAGATAAATAATTGACATTAGGGAGATTAACTATTATAGGTGTAATGTCACCATATTTCTCAAACCAATCAAGATTATGACAAATATGGTGAGTTGCTCCAGTGTCCATAATTCAGCTAGAATTATTTTGACTATTAAAACTAGTAATAAAAGGTTTACCTCCCTTTATCAGATTGACTGAGCTTGTGCTCCCATCAAGAAAGCTCATTATATTTTGATACTGCTCTTTGGTTAGAGTCATGTCGTCACTTGTAGATGCTGCAACACACTTACTATCTGACTCTCCCGCATCAACCTGATTCACATAGGAATTTGTACCACCACCTCTTCCAAAACATGGTGGATATCCATGCTTTTTGTAACAAGTGTCAATAATGTGATCTTTATTTCCATAATAAGTGCATACTTTTACATTTCCCTTTCCTCTCCCTGAACTGTGTTCTCCTTTATTACCAGCACCAAATTTACCTCTGCCTCTTCCATTACTAAATTGTTTGTTTGATTCAGCAGCATTTACCATTCTTGTGCCATCTTCAGCAGAACTGCTATTAATGGACATTCCTCCACATATCTTTATTTCTTGTTGCATCACCATAGAGAATACTTTGTTGATTTGAGGCAGAGGATCCATTAACAGACTTGAGATACTACTCCATGATATTCTTCATTCAATCTAATAAAGAATTGGATAATTCTATCTTTAGCTTTATATACACGATTGTCTCTCATAGCTAAGCATACACAAGTTATTCTACAAGTAGGAATAGGTATGTACTGATCAAATTCCTCCCATAGGATTCTCAATTCAGTAAAGTAATCTGAGACTTTGTTGACACCTTGCTTCAAATTGGAAATCTCTTGATACAATTGTGGCTCTCGTATTCTATCACCTCTCATAATTCTATATTTAAGATCGTTCCACATATCAATTGCATTATAAATAAAAACAACACTTTGTGCAATTGATGGATTAATGGAATTAATGATCCAAGTGTGTACCAGATTATTGCATCTTTGCCATGATCTGTAATTGAGATCATCAGCATCTGGCACTTCTATGGATCCATCAACAAACTGGTACTTGTTCTTCATAGCTAATGCACGTTTCATCTCCATTGACCAAGCATGATAGTTTTCCCCTGATAACACCAGTGTTACACATAAAGTTGATGAGTTTTCCGATGGATAAATGTAATATGGATCAAGCGTTTCAACAAATTGATTGTTATTGTTCCTCGTCATGATGATGAAAATCAATTAATCGAACGTGAATCAAGTGAATCAAACGCAAAAAGACTGTAACAGAAAACATATTCAAGAAGAATCGAAAGAGAAAGAAAGAAAAATAAGAATAATAGAATCAAGAAAGAAGATTATGAAGAAACTTCTACTGTCATGAATCAGCCAGTAGAACTCCTAGTAAGTAGCGGAAACAGAGCAGGTCGAACCTGCTCTAATACCATCTAAAAAAATGCAAAATTCATTGATGTAGAGCTTGAGCAACAAAGGGAAACAAGAAGAATGGAGATGAAAATAACAGGCTCATTCATCGTATATTGAAATTAGTTACAAACAAGATAGGCTGATTATCTTCCTATATTATCTTCATTATCTATTAAAAAGTTTCAACAAAAATACTATAAATTCAACAAATAATCATAAATCTCATTCTCTTCATTATCTGTTAAAAAGTTTCAACAAAGATACCATAAATTCAGCAAATAATCATAAATCTCATTCTATTGTTCACATTGGTACCTCATAAAATAATGTTTTATAAGTGTTCTCAAACTACTAAAATTAATGACATAGTTCACGCATATTTCGTTTTTAACACGGGATAATAATAGGAAAGAAATGTTTCAATCTAACACCCTAAAATTTCAAGCCATCCATTACCTCTCAGTAAGTGGATTACATGGCTAATAAAGAAGTTAGAACTTTAATGATATTCTAGTAACACCCTTAGTAGTATTTCTAAAAAGCTCCAATTCCGAGGCAAACTCTCATTTTCATTACATTCTCTTTATCCCTCTCCATATCATAAGCAAGAACAAGAGAACAAGAGAGAATGGGAAATGAAAATTGAGAGAGAAGGAGAGAAAGTCTATCTTCTTTATCAACCTTGAGGTACATGTGCTGGATTCTTGAAGAATCAAGAGTTGACCATTGAAGTAGGTGGTGTGGTATGACTATAATACTCATGGATTTATTCATCCTAGAATCTTTTGGCTTCATCTAACTTTTTTTATATCCCGTTGAATATCACTTTATTTGCTAACTCATCCTACTCATTTGTCTATCAATGGACTATCTTAATAAAATTTTTTTGTACTCCAAGGTCGTGATAGAAATATACCATAATGGAGATAGAGAATTGACTAATATTGTATGAAATGATAAATCTTGGATAACCAAACATGCACATGAGTTACTACCAATAGAAACGACAAACTCTTTCTATTGTAATTTTGGAGATAGTTTCAACTTTTATCCATTTTGTGAAATAGTCTACTCCAACGGTCAAAAACTTTAGTTGTCCAGGTGTCAGTGGGAAACAGTCTAAAATGTCAACACTCCATTGGTAAAATGGCCAAGGTGACGTGATAGAATGGAGGATCCCAGCTGGTGCATGATGCAGATTGGTGTGCTTCTGAATTTTTTTGCATTTCTTGACGAATGTTGCATTGTCCTTCATCAGATTTGACCAATAATAACCCTCCCCTGGCCATTTGTGGGCTAGTGTTCGTCTGCCAATATGACTGTTACTAGCCTCCTAGTGTACCTCTGCAAGGTCTATGGAAATTTCATATTCTATTAGACATCTCAGCATAGGGGAAGCCCTTCCCATTTTGTATAGATCTATTGATATCATGGTGTACCTTGTTGCACGTTTTCGAATATTCTTTGTTTCTAATTCGTCTATTGGCCTTTTGTCTAACTATAGATAGTGTATTATGGGTGACATCCAACTAGGGATGTTCGTAGTGCTGTTTTGGCAATTTTAACGTAAAAAGTCATTCGAACCGCAAGAGAAAAAAGTGCGTGGTTCGATTTGATTCGGTTGACTTTTAGAAATAAAACAAAACCAAATCAAACAAATGCGGTTTGAGTTGTTCAGTTGGTTTAGTTTTTTACAAAAAAATAATTATTGAGTCATACATACACATATAAATAACAACATACCTTTGTATTTAGTCATTTATGCATTATCAAATAACAACAAATTTTATCATATTTGAACACCAACTTTTCATTTAATATACAAAAATAAAATTAGATAAAAGTGCAATAAAAAAACTTAAAATAGTAGCATAAAACAATATCAAAACACTATAATGAAATAAAAAAACAGAGGAGATGAAATATTAAAAAAGATGAAAAAGAAAGAGCAGAAGAGAGGAGAGATTAGAGAAGAAGAGGTGTAAATAAAATGTAATTGGAAGAGAGAATAGTAGAATAAAAGTAATAAGATGAAAAATAAATAACATATGAGATTAGAGACTAAAGAAGAAGAGGCGAGAAGTACTTAAAAAAGAAGATGAAAAGAATGTGCGATACCTCTAGAAGAGATTTGAGAAGACTTAAACTGAAACCTTAAGTGAGAGAAACAGAAAATCATTCGTAATCATAAGGTTAAGACATAATAGGTTTGGATTTAGGTTGGATGTTATTTAAGTGAATTTTGGATTGTAACATAATGTGGCTTGGTTTGGTTTGGTTTGTAAAATATAAATCGCAAACGAACCAAACCGTGCGGTTTTGTTAAAAAATGGCCCAAACACATCTGAACCAAATGCGATTTTTTGCAGTTTCAGTTTGGTTTGGTTCAGATTTGCGGTTTTATATTGGGTCGGTTTGGTTTTGAACACCTCTACATCCAGTTGTACGTTCGTGTTATTAGTTTCGTCCACCTCGATACTAGGGACAATTAACGTTTCATGAATTAAAATGTCGTTATGTCCCGTACTTTTATGTTCTCGAGCTTGGAGAGTAGGTCATCCCTAAAGTGAAATTCCATAGGCACAAATGTTTTTTTGAAAGTTTTAAAACATTCAGATAAGTCGCGTACTTTTTTCAGATATTTTATAACTTGGGGCTCCTTCACCTAGTATCTCCACCAACTTGGTTCACCACTAGTTGCGAGTCACTCCTGGGTTTCAAATTTGAACCATTCATCTCAAAGGCAAGAATCATATACTACTACAAATAATATATTTCATGACGAAGCTTTCACTTCAGTAAGAAAAAATCTGAGGTATTTTACAATGATGATGATGAATCTGGATTTTTAATATTATGTGTAAACAATGTAGTATTTAAAAAAAAGATATCATTCACCTTGGTTTTATTCTAAAATTGAGGGGCTTACTTATTTTATTTTATTTTTCTATTTAAAATAGAAATTACATTTTCTCTCGGGTTTTTTCAAAAAACTGAGATAACATGTTACACAGCTACAACAATGAATCTCTACCCTACATTCTTAAATGAACAAAGACATCATCAATCCACAACAAAATATATACATCCATCACTATATATCTTTCTTGTGAAAGCATTGACCTTGATAACATTTTCTCAATATCATGAAATTTTGGAACTTAAAAAAACTCAGAAAAGTTCTCCCTGATGGATTGCAAGTGCAGAGAATACATTTCCAATATTTATAACTGATAACTCCTTACTTATAGCTGATAGCTCCTTAGAAGTTGATTGCATTCAGTTTATTGAACTTTAAAATAATGAGCACAAAATGTATCCAACAGGATCTGGATTAGAGCAAAGATGAGTTGTTCTCCAAGAACAACAACTACTATGATAACGATGTATTTATTGTATTAATGTAATTTAATATTATGTGTAAACAATGTAATGTTAAAAAAACTTATACACATTTTACCATAATTTTTTATAGAAATCGATGGAATAATTTAGACGTGATTATTGAGGATATTTATCACCGTCCTTAAACAAATTTGTGTCGTCTATTTAATGAGTTTCAATGCTCAAGACACTTCCATTAGTAATTCGCATGAAACCTAACATACATCCATTATAAAAGCATTCTGAATATCAATAGTAATTAATGAACCATAACATGAAAACTTTAAAGTTTAAAAAACTCGGTAAACTTCTCTACAATGGATTGCAAGAGCAGAAAATAAATTAGGTTTAAGATTTGTGTTCTTTAATAATCAATTTTTTACGGTGTTCTTCTATAATAATATATTCATTCATATAAATAACCATTTTCTTATTTTACATCAGAAATAAATAAATGCGAAAAGGATGTGAAATACATAGCACCCAACATTTTCTCTTGCCCAACATTTCAATGAAACGAGGATCCAACATTTGATCTTCACCAACAATTATAATGATGAATCAAATTCCAAATTTGTTATATATATTTACAAAATATCATGTGTAAACAATGTAATATTATGAGTAAATAATTAATTTATTAATATTCTATAGTTTTAACGAGATTAAAAAAATATCCATCTTACCCCTCGGTGTTATTGATAAACTAAGAGGTTCGATACGCTAGTTTTGAAAATGTTAAAAGCGCAGTGGCTAGGGTTCGAACCCATGTGCATAAGAATTTTTCCCTTGGTGTTTTAGAAACCGAGGTGTTAAATTGATACTTTTTATGACACCCTTCATTAGCTCTCTTCTTTAGTTGATGTTAAATGCATTTCATGTCCGAGGTTAAAATCACTTTGTAGTAGTGATAGCGACAATGAGAGCTTCGCAATCGGCTTGATATTTATCGGCCTTGAATTCAAATTCAAAGAGCGATCGAGCAAAAGGTAATTTGGACCTTCTAATATAATTTTGGCACCACTTCTCTCCAGGTTTGAGGCTCCATCTACAAATAATATCCATTTATAGGAGATCTCCTTACCTAATGACAAGCTAAACTCTTCCAAAAAATCATCTAACACCTATAACTTGAAACTTTCTCTCAGGATATATTGGATATCACACTCATATAGCTCGACTTCCCAAAGCACCATCCTCCCGTTGCAATTTGGATTATTCATAACTTGTCGAATTAAGCAGTTAGTTTTACCATTGCCTGGTGCTCTTGAAAGTAGGGCCTGAGTTTTCTTGCAATTATCAGGACCGCCAGGGCGAGCCTCTCAACCTTCTAGTATATAGTCTCAGCGCCCTTAAATACATTCTAGCAAAATAGATATGCATTTAATTTAGAGATCTCTTTCTCACACTATCTTGTCCGTTCAAAATTCCCATCCTTCTTCAAAATGGTAAAGAAATGGAAAGCCTTTTCCCCTGCACAAGAAAGGAAATGAGCTAGGAAAGTTAAGCACCATTTTAGTTGTTGAAGTTATTTAAAGTTAGATGGGCTTCTCATGTTGATGATGGACTAACACTTATTTGGGTTCGCCTCAAACCCTTTCTTGGTTATTGGTTAACATAAAACCCATAAACATATCCACTTTTACACCAAAAGAGAACTTAGCGGGATTTATGCGCATGTTTTACCTCTTGACTGATTCCATGATATCTTCATGATTTATAGTGTGGCTTTTCCCTTCTGATGTCTTTATGATCATATCATCAATGTAGACTTCCAAGTTGCGACCTATCTACTTTGAGAATACAATATCCATGAGCCTTTGATATGTGGCGCCTGTGTTTTTTAGTCCAAATGGCATGACATTATAGTAATAGTTCTCATGATTGAACATGAATGTTAATTTGGGTGTATCTATAGGATCTATTTTGATTTGATTCTAGCCAGAATATGCATCCATAAAACTGAACATTTTCTAGTTAGAGGATCCATCAATTAGACAATCTATATTTGGTAAAGGATATGGATTTTTAGGACATGTAGCGTTAAATTTAGTGAAGTCGATGCACATGCACCATTTGTTTGATGAATTTTGTACCAAGACTATGTTAGCTAGTCCAGACGGGTACTTAACCTCGGTTATAAAGTCGATGCTTCTCCACTTCTGAAATATTTCATCAATAGTCACCCTCTTCTCTTCACCCACCTTGCATTTCCTTTAAACCACTAGCTTCATTGTGGAATCAATGGCAAGGCAATGGCAGACCACTCATGTATCTATCCCTGGTATGTCAGAGGTCGCCCATGCGAACAAGTCTATGTTCCTCCTCAATAGGGCGACCAATTCCTCCTCCTCATAATCAAATAGAGAGGTGTGTGGCTTGGTAAATTTATGGTCTAAGGTCCAATCTAGACCTCTTTTAGGTCTTCTATGGGAGTGAGATTTTCATTCTCTACCTCAAATCTAGGATCCTAACTTGCATCACCTACTTCTTATGCATCTGAGTTAAGGGGAAGCGACTATGATGACTTGCTCCCTTCTCATTTCTAAGTTGTTATGATAACATCCCTGAACCTCTCTAACTCATTTGACAAATAACATATACTTCATGCTCAAATGAAGCATATTGCCCCTAATAACTTGAGGGTGGGCCTCCCTATGATGGCGTTATATAGGGGCAAGGCGTCTACTAAGATATTTTACCTTGGTTGTCTTTTCACTTGCCTCTAAACCAAATGTCATTTCGAGCATTATGTGACCTTTCAACTGTACATGTTCACCTGACATACCAACTAGAGAACCTTAGAATGCCTCATATATGGCATCTGGGTAAAGTTGAATCCCTTGAAAAGTGCTCAAGAATAACTATTTGGTAAGCTTCTAGGATCAACCAATACTCGCTTGATATCCTAATCATCATATTGTACCATAATGACCATGAGATCATTGTTATGATGGAGAATACTGGTGGCGTCTTTGTTGGAGAAGGTAATTTTGGACTTTGGCTCCTTGTCCAGGTTTACCTTAGGATCTGCGAGTATGATTCTTTCTGTCAAAATTTGCCTGAAATATTTTCTGCAGGAAGAATTAAATTTTTTCCTGCTGGTGAAACCTTCGACAATGGTGTTGATAGTAATTTTGGAATTCTTTTGTTCCATCTTCTAGAGGAAGGGTGACAAAAATTAGTGGTGAATGATGATAAGAGTGACCCAGATCGACTTCATCGGTCCCTACGATCGGCACCAATTATACTTGATAAAAGTATAATGACTGATAACCCTTAGTTGTGTAGGGGTTTTAAAGGGTTTTAGGGTTAGTGTGATGTTAGAGCTAACTCACGCAGAGATGGTAAAAGCACGTATCATGGTTTTTTATGAGTGAGTTAAATCAATCCCTCCAAAGCTTTAGGGTTAAGGTAAAATTTAGGGTTAATGTATTTACAGGAATCTCTTGGACCTGGATATTACTCTCCAAGAAATTAGTAACAATGTGTCTATCTTTCAGGAGCGTGGAAAACGGGTAGCTATTTCCTTTATTATTCTAGAGAATGTGACATCTCTCCTTTGATTGTCTGCCTTGTTATTGTTGAGTGTGGACATTTCACTCCCCACTTTTTGTAAATGGGCGAATAACTTGCACTACTACAAAATAGACTTTTTGTAGCAAAATATTACAATGGTCTTCCTGTTAACCGTGGTGATAACTCGTTGGCGGGAACTTTTTTTTTGTTTACTAAAAGATATTTAACTACAGTCATATATAACAATCATAGTGAAATGTCCCTAGAGTGAAAGTGTTTGATTCCCAACACCAATAGTTTTCTATTTATCATAACAAAATAGGTATATCACCATAGTTTTTTTAATCAATAGTGGTGTAAAGTTCAATCATTTCATCACTGTTCTTTTTATCAACCGTGGTAAAAGGTGTTACAAATATACAAATATATATATATATATATATATATATATATATATATATATATATATATATATATATATATATATATATATATATATATATATATATATATATATATATATAAAAGCTAATTGTCTTTTGTTTCAGTACATAACAAATGTCTCTCTCAAAAGAAATCCCTAACATCTATTTCAGTTGTCTCTGTAAAAAAAAATCCTAACATCTATGTCACTCGTCTCTCTCATATGGAAACCCCAAACTTATGCATGAACTCGTCTTCTTCAAATATTAGGAAATGGCCAACTTGTAGGTTCGTCTTCTCAATAGTTTATGCTTTTAAATATTTTCACCTATTATTGTTTATTTATTATTGTTCCAAACTTATGCACGAATCGTCTTCTTCATAATATGTTCGTTTTGACTTGTAGGTAGGAATGGGTGAAAGAAAAATTTACTGAGGATGAAGCTAAATTGAGCATTGTGAACTTGTGTGAAAGACCCATAATAACATCCATTCAAAATTAGCACTAGTTCGCAGCTCTCACTTCGGCTTCATCCTCCTTTGTTGTTGTTATTAATAAAAGTTGTATGTTTTTTAAGGTTTGTTGTTGATGAATATTGTTGTTAATGTTTGTATAAAAGATGAGTTTATTATATGTTATATCGTTTGAGTTTTTTCCCAACACCTTACCGAATATATAGTTTTTCGAATTACATTAGAAAATTGTAATATGATAGATAAAGTTATATTAGAAAATAAGTTACATGTTCAATTCTAGACAAGAATTTTTCATACCATTATTTGCATTTCGCTTTTTAACAGTTAGGACTTAGTTTAACGCTTCTTGTTCTTCAACCTCCCCTTCGTTCACCTCTAATTTTGTTTGCAAAGTAAATAATATATTGCAAATTAAAATAGAGGTGAAGGAATGGAGGTTGAAGATCTAGGAGCATTAAACTAAGTTCTAACAGTTAAAAAGCAAAATATGGTTAAGGAGCTGAAAAATTCTTGTTTAGCATTGAGCGTGTAAATTGTTCTCCAAATATAACTTAATTTGTCATATTATAATGCTTTAGATCATATTGAAATGTTATATGTTTAGTGAGCATTGGCAAAATAAGCATTCCACATAATTTACAATAAACTCAATGTATATATCACAATAATTGTTTAGAACAACCGTTGTTAAATGGTTTGCATTAAAGTATATCACAACAGTTATTTGCAATAACCGTTATGATATGTAGCGCGCTACTTGATTATAATTACGGTCGTGCGACCGTGAGAGAAAGCAGCATACATACAACCATCATTTACCTCACAGCGATTGGCCAGACGCTATGATGTCCCTTTTCCAACTGTTGTGATGTTGTTTTTCTGTAGTAGTGTTTGTCAAAGGGCGACCATTACATATGATGGACACGCCTCTTATGATAAATGGGAGAGTATTGGAGCAAATGGAAGACTATAATCCCTACTTTGGGCTAGGGGTGGACAAAAGTTAAGAATCTGACCGAAATCTGCATAGTTCGAACTGAACTGTAGTGTAACGGACGGTTTCAGTTGGGTGTCGGATGAAAATAATGAAAAATTCGAGTATTGATGAGTTTAATTGGTCGATATCAGATGATTAAAATTGACTCGTGGATACCCAAAACTAACCGAAAAATACATTTATTAACATTTGCGTGAGATTTAAGTTCTGATAGTACTATTATCCTATGAAAAAGTAATACTAGTAGATATTGTAACCTATTGCTTCAGACCTATTAAGTGTCAGGTTTCACACTTTTTTTGTCTAATCCTATACATTTTAAGTTTTTAATAATCCTGCGCTACCACTCTCCCTTTTACTTTTATATTATGACACATTGAGACTATGAGAAATAAATCTTCAACATATTTATTTTTTCTCTCACAAGATAAAAAAAATATGATACTCGTCTATCTCTTCTCTTCAAACCACAACACACAAACACAAATCACTCTCTCCAAACCACAACACACTAACACAAATCACTCTCATACAAACACAAATCACTCTTTTGCAAACGTAAATCGTCATTCTTTTTCTGTAGTCACCAACGAAGAAGATTGAGTTTATGAAAAAAATTGATTGTCTTGTTTCTTTTTTCATCTTACTCTTTCACAAAACACTGTGTAAAAATCACATAACTAAAAGCTACATAATCATAGGAGCTCAAAGAAGAAAATGATGTGAAGTTTAAAGATCTAACACTATAGAATAAATAGATGAAAAACGAATTAATCCACTCGTAAAAACCAAAATCTGACAAAACCGATATCCAATAAAACTGTCATTCAAATAGTCGAAAGTGGACCAATGATTTACATCCGTCGATTTTACTCTATGATTGATTTTTAATCCGAAACTATCTAAAACCAACCGCTATCCACCCCTACTTTAGGCAATGGACATTATCCACCTGTCTTTGGTGAATCTTTTGTCGTCTCCTGTGTATCCCTCACAAATATACTAATATAATACATTTGACTAAATTTTCTATTATGTTATCATAAATATCATTATTAGATCATGCATATGTTATTGTTTTAGATTATACGATATCTATCAACTTCATTATAGACAATCTTCTTCAAATTTTAAGTAAAGCAATTTACAATGTTTGTTGAGATGATTACTCTCGTCATATTTTGAATTGATAATTTATCATCGGTTGTCGAAATATGTAAAGATATCATTTTACAGAAACATAAATATCCAACTTTTTATTTAATATTAATCAGATGATATTTATCTTATTTTTTATTTATAAAAATTAAATTAGATAAAAATGAAATAATAAACATAAAATAATATCATAAAATAATATCAAAAATTTTATAATAAAACAAAAAATAGAAAATATGAGATATTAGTAGTGATGAAAAAGAAGAACATAAGAAATAAAAGAATATAGAAAAATATGTGCGGTAAAATTAAAATTGAAAGAAAAATCATTTGCATAAAAATTAAAAGGTGAAAAAGAAAGAATATAAGAGAGTGAAGATTAGAGAAGAAAAAATAAATTATATATGAAGAATAATGCATGATAATGTTTTAAGAGATTTGAAAAGACTTGAACTGAAAACAAATATAAGAATGAAAAAAATCATTTCTAATCATACTGATAAAGTATAATAGATTTATGTTTGAGTTGAATGTGAATTAAATAAAATTTAAGTAGTAAAATAATGCAGTTTAATTTGATTTGGTTCAGTTTACAAAATATAAATCACAAATTAAAACGAATCGTACAGTTTTATTAAAAAATTATCTAAACATTCAAACTAAATGTGATTTTTTACAATTTCAATTTCTTTGAATTCAGTTTACGAATTTCTATTGGATTGGTTCGATTTTAAACACTCTTTGGAAAACTCGTTAAAAATATCTATGCAGTTTTTGAAAGTGCTTAGCTGTGGTATAGTGTGATCAACCTCATCACATACATACATCCTTCCTTTCTCTTTCTATTTTCTGCTTATTCTGAAAGTATTGTGTGATCAACCTCACTTGTCAATTCATGTTTCGGGTTATTTCAATTCACTTCCAACCAATCGAGAAAATCAAACATAAAAGCATCTTAACAACAAACAAATACATCTTTCTTTATCTTTTAAAAGTACTCCAGTACCATATACCATAATGATCATCACAGTGTCTACTCCTTCTTCCACCGTTGATTAGTAGTAGTCAACTAGACAGCAATGCATCTATGATCCATGTCTTGCCTTCTATTCATTTTGTACTATTAGTAACATGTTCTTGTCTTCTATTCTCATTGAAGACCGTGTTATGTAATCACTGAAAGCTTTGTTCCTTTTCATACTTAGCCATTTGCATGCGTTGTTATGCTACTCGATTTTGTGACAGCTATGTTCTGTGAAGTCTGTGGGTATAGGCATAGCATCATAGACCTGTTACATACATATGGACAATTAATCCAATTTATTATGCAGTTGGTTGGTTAGAGATCTGAATTTATATCCAAGTATCATGCAAGGGACTGATGGAGATTGTAGCCATAAAAAGGTTTGTTAATAACTAACATTTGTCATTTCAAAATAAAATAAAATAACATGCATGGTGACACAACACACTACCTAACAAAGGAGTATGTCTTTCTAACTATAGTGGGAATGAATAGTTATATGGCCTTTTGAACTAATTCTCAAGTGAATTTTATTGCTTACGAACTCTTTAATAAATTGTTGGCGGACAAGTGTATGATTCTCCTCTTTTTCCCTCTCCAAATTTAACTATGAATTAATTCAAAGATACAGATTCGGATGACATTAAACAAAAACTCAGAAATATATTTCCGGACGCAACGTTCATTTTTTCAGACAGAAAGTCATAGTAACGTAATTAACAAGGAAGAAAATATATGTATATTACCTTAAATTTCAGTTTTTTCCCCTTTTGATGTGAAAAACAAACAAATGTTGTTTGAAGTAGAAAAGTTGATTAAATGTGAAATGAGATTTTGGTAGGGTTTGAAGAAGAAGTGATGTTTTTGATCATGAGTGAAGAAACATACAAAGTGATGTTTTATTAAAATTCCAGTTTGACATTTTTAAAAATGCACTTCCTGAATAGTGATTAGGTGGAAAAGTACATGTAAGTTTAAAATCCCGCTAGACAAATTTGAAACTACATTTATGGATAATGTATTTGTCACTTAGTTGTTAAATGAACAAAATTATTGAAGGAGTTTATTCGGAGATATACTTTCAAACTAGTTTTTATGAAAAAAAAATATTTCTCATTTAAAACGTGTGTTGGTGTAAAATAAATGTATCTGCAAATATACTTACAAAATTACGAGAATATTTTCCGATTTTTATAAGGTGTTTCTCCACTTTTGAAGGTGAGCAAAATAATGTGCTAACACTTAAACTTGTGAACAAACCCCTTTAATCATGTTATAAGGTGCATCCAAAAGTTAACTTAAATGTTACACTGTGTCCTGCAGATTTTTATTCCTTCACATGAATACTTCAAGTCTTTATATTTTTTTTCCGAATTTGTCTGCAGAATTTCCATAGATAATATAGTATCCATAAATACTTGAAGCTTTTATATTTTCTATGGATTTACCTGCAGTTAATTCCGTTTAATCATTTTCTGAGTGAAATTATATGAATAACATAATATATGATGCGTTAGAAAAATAACTTTTACACAAAATATTTTTAAAAAATTGTTATTTATATAATATATTAAAAGTTAATACCACTGTCTATAATATAGACGAATTTCGATTTATTATTTGTAAATAAAAAATTAAATTATTTCTTATAATTTTTTTATCTCTCTAAACATACAAATTAAATACTAAATTTGAAGGTAAATCAAAAAAATTCCAGGAGTTAATTTTTACACTTAAGAGACAAAAGACATCAAATTTTAACATTTTAAAAGATGATATAATTTTTTTTAACAGAGGTAAATCAAAATTCACCTGTATTATAAAAAGTATTGTATATTTAACTCATATATTAAAACTAAACCTTTAGATAAAAAATATAATATTTCGACAACTAAGCAATTTTCCGTACAAAGAAATGTTTCAACTCATTTGCTGAGTTGGCTTAACTTAAATTATTGTCACATGTTTTAGTCAAATCAAATATACGAATGAAATAATATCACAATCCTTCAAATAATTATATTCATTATTATTATTAAATCCATTTATCACACAATTACTTATATTGACATCCTTCCAAATCTCTATGGTCATTATTATCGTTAAGAAAATCTATCATAGTTAGAGCATCCACGTCTATTATATTTATTTGGGTTATTTAGATGAGACTAACATAAATTTTTATATTATTTCACACTTTTAAATTTTTTAAACAATTCATCTACAATTCTCAAATATTCATCTAATTCATCAAAAAATCTAAAATGGGTCCCATTACACTCCACAAAATCCACTCATATAACTATTTTCAACTGAAATGAAATATTTTAATATTAGTTATATAGAAAGAAAGTGTAGAAGTGTTCTCACATAAACCAACGCTTGCAAATGAAAGAACATTTTTTTCTCTCAAATATCCATTTTATTCTGACATCATAACTTAAAAAATTGTGTAGAAACGACATACATGTACCGATAATTATGCTCTTAGTATCTATAACATACAGTGTTATAAATGAAAAGTATATATTTAAATATCAAAACACAAGACATATAAATTAAAAAAAAATAAGGTTAAAGGTTACATGCACTTACAAATCAAAATCGGACCAGATCAGTCAGTTCAACCCGTTAAACCGAAAATCGAAACTTTAATCGATCTGTTTGAATTTGAAAATCGGCATGCAGAAGAATCGATATTCAAATTGGAAAGTCGATTTAAAAACGGTTAAAAACCGGCGGTTTATACAATTTTTAGGGTTAGACTGAATTTTGTATTTGATTTATAAAAATGTAATAAAAATTTCATTTTAAATTAAAATAATATATGATTTTATTTTCTTTCTCTTTCTCCAATCACTCTAGTACACATTATCGTAGAAAAATCAGATTAAAAACTATTTTAAATTATTTTTTTATTCTCTTTTTTATTTAACAGAAAGTTAATTTTGAACAATATTAAATAATAAATAAATACGATAAAATATTATTCAACGTATAGAAAATGATCAGACAATATCGTAAACAAACAATTAATAAAGTTATTAGATTATCAATTATTATTATTGTTATTTATTTATTTATTATTATTATTATTATTATTATTATTATTATTATTATTATTATTATTATTATTATTATTATTATTATTATTATTATAATTATAATATTAAAATGAAAATTTTAAGCTTACCTATCTAACCTATTAAAAATATTAAAAGCATACAAAATTATTTAAAAAAACTATTAAGTATTAATTATTAAAAAATCATTAATTTTTTTTTTATTATTTATAAAATATAATTATTTTTATGTATTATTATTCTTATATATAACAAAAAAATATTTATTTATATATAATCAGTTCAACCCGGATTCAATCCCAATCAAATCTTAAAACCCTGACCTATAAGTTTACTGGTTCGATCTTCGATCTGGTTTTAATTACCTTGCCTACAATGTAAAATAGTTTTATATTTCATCTAATATGGATTCAGTTTTATATTTCATCTAATATGGATTCATCAATTAGTCATATCATACAACTTATTGAAAAATATCTATGAAACTTGACAGAATACATAATAGTGATTGGTTGACATTATAAAATAATTTTATACTATCAATGCATTTTTTTTTTTCTAAAAAAATTATGAAAATAAAAAATCGATGACATATAATTTCTTGACAAAGTCAATGTTTAAATTTGAGAAAAAAAATTATTTCTTACAGAAAACCGCTATAAATCATTTAGATGTTCAGAATATATATATATATATATATATATATATATATATATATATATATATATATATATATATATATATATATATATATATATATATATATATATATATATATATATATATATATATATATATATATATATATATATATATATATATATATATATATATATATATATATATATATATATATATATATATATATATATATATATATATATATATATATATATATTACCTTTATGTCAAATAAAACCCTTTTTTTTATTAAGTCATATAATTATTTCTACTCATTTATTCAACTAAATAATAAATAATTATTTTATAAATGTAAATGAGTTAAAAAAGACTATTTACTCAATTAAATCAAATATAATTTTAATAAATATTAACCATGTGACACTAATATAAATTTTGATTTAAATAAAAATATAATACTAATTTAAATAAGTAATTAACTACTTGCAAAAGTTTAGATTTTAGATAAAAATATAAAGTAAAACAAAAAATAAAGGATCAAGTTTAAAAGATTTATACTAAATAATATTAATATATACGTATCAATTTTGAAACAATATTTAAAAAAATTATTGGAAGAATTACTCTAAAATCAAAATTTATTATTTTGTAAAATTCAATTGAGTCAAATTCACCAAAGATATAAAAGAAATTAAAAGATAAAAGATCACATGGTTCAATATGATAATTCACACCATTTTAAAAAAACTTAATGATATAACTTAATATTTTGATTATTTGATATTCAATTGTACCTATTAGACATGTCTATTTGTCATTAAGAATAACATGCGGAATTAAAAGTGTATTCTTCAAAAAATGAATAAATTTTTCTTTGATCTTAATGTTGATTATGATAATTGGTTACATAAAGTATGAGAAGTTTATATGTAGAATATCTTCTATCTATAAAACAATAAAGATTTAACATTTTTAAAATTTGTTGGAAAAAAAAGAAAAAAATATGATAATTGGTTACATATAGTCTGAAGCGTTTGAATATAGAATATCTTTCATCTATAAAATGATAAAGATTTGACATTTTTAAAAATATTGAGAGAAAAAGAAAAGAAAATATAAAAATAAATTATTACCATTTATTTCATATTTCAAAATTAAATTACATCATCTTATTTATTATTTCTATAATTCAAATATATATTTTTCATTTAAAATTGTTATCTCTTTTTTATCATCTTAATTTTACCATCTCTAATATAATTCGTTATACTAAATAATATAAATATGTATCAATTTTTAAAAAATGATATAAAAAATTATTGAAATAATTACTCTCAAAATCTAAATTTTTTATTTAACAAAATTCAGTTGAGTCAAATTCACCAAAGATTTAAAAAGAAAAAACTAAAAGATCTCATGATTCAATGAGATAATTCACACCATCTTAACAAAAACTTAATGATATAACTTAATGATTTGAGTATTTGATATTCAAAAATACATATTATACATGATTTCTAAAGCTTCTCAAAATTTTGAATTGTTGCATTTTGATATATGGGGTCCTATCTCTATAAATTCTATCCATCATCACAAATATTTTTTGACAGTAGTTGATGATCACAGTCGATTTACTTGGATCATACTACTTAAAAACAAATCTGAAGTTTCTACACATGTCCAACAATTTGTTGCTCTCATAGAAAATCAGTTCCATACATGTCCTAAGTTCATTAGGTCTGACAATGGACCTGAATTTTTCTTAGCTCAATTCTATGCCTCAAAGGGTATTATCCATCAAAGATCTTGTGTTGAGTCCCCTCAACAAAATGCAAGGGTTGAAAGGAAGCATCAACACTTGCTTAATGTAGGTAGAGCCTTACTGTACCATTCAAATTTACCTAAATCCTACTGGTCCTATGCAATTAGTTATGGAGCCTTTATTATAAATAGAGTTAACACTCCTTTACTCAATAACCAATCCCCTTATCACATACTGCATAATAAACCACCAGACATTAACCAACTTAAAGTTTTTGGATCTTTGTGCTATGCATCTACCTTGTCCAATCAAAGAACTAAATTAGATACAAGAGCCAGAAAATCATTGTTTCTTGGATATGCTGTTGGATATAAAGGCTCTATTTTACTTGATCTAAATTCATTCAACATTTTCATTTCAAGAAATGTCACTTACCATGAACAAATTTTACCTTACCAAAATCAATCTTCATCTATCACACCTCCTTGGGAATATTATAGCACTTCAGTTCCCAATCCAAACCTCTGTCATGACATGTCTAATTTTGCTCAATTTGACCTTTCCAATAACCACCTCAATCTTACACCCACCACAACTGACTCAAATCCACCTTCTAGCTCCCTGGCCAATTCTAATCCACCCACCTCTAATACACAACATCCCACTCGTGCCTCTACAAGAACCAAAACATTACCATCCTTTTTGAAAGATTATGTCTGTATAACCTTCACTGATCCGCAATGCCAATCATCTTTAGGTAATCCTAACTCTCTTTCTAATTTCATTTCATATCATAATTTGTCTCCTACTCATTATCGTTTCACTCTTTCCCTTACTACTAATCATGAACCTAAAACATATTTCGAGGCTAGCAAATTTGAATGTTGGAATCAAGCAATGAAAGTTGAACTTACTGCACTTGAGCAAACTGGAACTTGGAAAATTGTGGATCTTCCACCCCATGTTAAACCTATTGGTTGTCGTTGGGTTTACAAGATCAAGCATAAATCTGATGGAACCATAGAAAGATTTAAAGCTCGTCTTGTTGCTAAAGGATACAACCAGATTGAAGGACTGGATTACTCAGATACTTTTTCACCTGTTGCAAAACTCACCACAGTTCGATTGGTTCTAGCTTTAGCTTCAATCCATAACTGGCATCTTCACCAACTCGATGTTAATAATGCGTTTCTTCATGGTGATCTGAATGAAGAGGTTTACATGTTGATTCCACCAGGTGTCCAAACTTCCAAACCTAACCAGGTCTGCAAACTCATTAAGTCACTTTATGGATTAAAGCAGGCAAGCAGACAATGGTTTGAAAAATTGACTTCAGTCCTCACTGATCAAGGCTACTCTCAAGCACCTTCTGATCATTCACTGTTTGTTAAACAAACATCCTCCACTTTTACAATTTTACTTGTTTATGTTGATGATGTTATTTTAACAGGTAACTCTCTACAAGTGTTTCAAACTATGAAAAATATTCTTCATCGGCTCTTCAAGATCAAGGACTTGGGCATTCTCAAATATTTTTTGGGTTTAGAAGTAGCTCACTCAAAACGTGGTATCTCCATTTGCCAAAGAAAATATTGTCTTGATCTTCTCAAGGATTCAGGTTTCATTGGTTCCAAACCAGCAAACACACCATCCGATCCATCACTTAAGCTTTGTCAAGATGATAGTTCTGCTTATCACGATGTTCCATCTTATAGACGACTCATTGGCAGACTAATCTACCTCAACACTACTCGCCCAGATATCACGTTTATCACACAACAACTCAGTCAATATCTTTCCAAACCTTTTACTCAACATTATAACGCTGCTTGCAGAGTTTTGCGATACCTCAAACAATGTCCAGGCCAAGGCTTATTTTTTCCACGAAGTTCATCACTACAAATAACAGGTTTTTCAGATGCTGACTGGGCTGGTTGTATAGACACACGTAAATCCGTTTCCGGATCATGTTTTTATTTGGGCAGCTCCCTTATTTCATGGAGAACGAAGAAACAAACCACTATTTCTCGTTCCTCTTCAGAGGCAGAGTATCATGCTTTAGTTGCAGCCACGTGTGAACTCCAATGGCTTTTGTACTTACTTCGTGACATGAAAATTGCATGCTCTCAAGTCCCAGTTCTCTTTTGTGACAGTCAAAGCACACTCCACATAGCTGCTAACCCTGTTTTCCATGAACGTACGAAACGTCTTGACATTGATTGTCACATTGTACGCGAGAAATTTTCAGCAGGCATGATGAAACTCCTTCCGGTGTCCTCCAACAACCAACATGCTGATTTTTTCACTAAACCTCTCCTACCCAAACCATTTCACTTCCTCAAAGCCAAGTTGAACTTGATCAACATTTACCAAAGTTCAACTTGTGGGGGGCTAATAGATGACACAAATAGAATATAGTTAGTTACACTTTCTGTTATATAGTTAGTTGTTCTTTCCTCCTACTATATAACTGGTGTAATCTTCTTTCATTGTATAAGAGATTCTTACTCACTGCATTTTATCTTCTTGCTCTTTACTTTGAACTCTCTTACCACTCTTCAATGACTTCCATGTGTAAAGCATAATAATCTATTAAGAGGGGATCACAATCTATCATATAAGAAATGAGTATGTTGTGAAAAGCTCAATTTTGTGCTTTAGTTAAATGACTATTTTTTGAATTTATGAGGGTTATTTTTGTCTTCATACCATTGGCCCAATTTATTAAATGCTTTCCATAAAAAAATAATCTGATTTATTGAATTTTGCCATTTTCACGGCTCTCATTATAACTTTTGTTTCAATTGAGACCAATATGTTCAATTACTCTTTTCCTTGCTTTGGTAATAATAGAAATTGATTTTTCAAAATCCTTTCCTTCGTTTCTTGTTTTTCATCTTCCAAACGACTTGCCCTCTTCCTTTCCCTATAAATCTAGATGCTTACCACCTTTATTTGCATCACTATCTTCACTGTAAGTGGATTGTTTTTGATAACTTTCTGATTTTAACCCCGTTTTTGTTATTTACTTTTTATTGTGTGAAATACGTTACAAACATTCTAACAATGGTGAAAGAGAAACTGGTGCAAGGTTAAAGAATGAATTGAATGATAATGGTGGATTTAGGAAATGGAAAGACATATTTCATCTCTGTGCGTTCTTCTCTTCAATATTTCTTCTTCATCTATATGCTACCCTTCGTGTTTTCGATATTCTTCTTCATATTCCAAATCAAATCAAATCCACATCTCAAATGGGTCTAATACTTGTGTTTTTTTTTTTTTATTGAATTAAATATAGAATATTTTCTTTTTTCATATATAAAATGCAAATAAAATATGAAAATGCAATTGTAAATACGTATTAAAATGTGAATAATATTATTGAAGTTTAATAATATGTTTTGGAAAAGTTCAAAAGACCATTTTCTTTAAATAGACAAAGTTTGTTTTTTTTATCTCACAATTTTTTTTATTGGACAAACTTTTTTTTTTAATGTAAACTCACGTGTTAAAAATAATAGTCGAAAACAAAATACTATAACATGTTAAATCAAAATCAATAATATTATATTTTATTTATGAAAAATGAAAACATAACAAAAATATTTTAATTATTTAAATGTGTTTATATTATAATATATATAACATGTTATTAATTGCAATTTATATAATTAAATCAACAATCTTTTATTTTGGCACAAAATAATTATACATTCTAAAATTAAATGAACTTCAATATTAATATGACAGATGAAAAATGAAAATTTAGAAAATATAATATGTTATAATATAAAAATTAATAAAATTATAAAATATAATATCGCGAATGATGTAGAATATATACACAATACACAAGTAATATATGAATTAAATAATATCAAAATTATATGATAATATGAAATATTCTTATTTATTTTATAATCACAAAATATATTTTTTTATAAATAATAAACCCTTTTGGTTATACAATTTTTTTTATTACATTTTAAAAAGAATAGATGTGTATCCCACTAGAATTATATTCATTTTTATTATATTTTTCTATTTTTATTTTTATTACATTTTTATTATTTTCATTCTTATTACATTTTTCTCTATTTTCTCCTAATTCTATATTCTATACTTCTAAAATTGGAAAGGGGAAAAATGAAACTATTAATTAAAATATTTAAAATTGGTAAATTATAATTAATTAAAATATTTAATCAGTATTATTTTTATAAACGAGAACTTGTTGATTCGAATGTTTTTATAAATAATATCAAAATAAAATAATATGTTTATATACTGATAAAATATTTATTGTTTTTTCAAATATTTTAATAACTTAATATATGATTTTTATTTTTTAATTTCATATTTTTATTGTTATTAATATTCTAGATCTCATTTTTGGTGGCAAAATCTCTTTATTTGTCTAAGTTTATAATGAAGTTGTCGCTCTATGATTTGCTGTGTTTCGTTGTAAACTTTTGAGACCTTTGTGATACATTCCATACTGTGTAGTCGGTATATGATATGCCATTTTGATTTCTTTAAAAAAAAAATATATTTCTATTTAATATAAATATTTCGATGTTTGCTTGAAGTTATAACAGTTAATTAGGAAAGTTATATTTATTTAAAATTTTAATAAATTTTATTTTCTTCTAATATGCAAACTATATGATACTGGAAAATGAATTTATTGATAAAAGTTGAATAATAACGGAAATAAATTTATTATTGGTTCAATTATTTTAGTAAATAATATCAAAATAAAAATAATATTTATAGACGAAAAAATGTATTGTTGATTCAATTATTTTAATATACAGAAAAAAAAAGTTATAGCACCGATTTATGATCTCTTTTAAAATTAATAAATTTTTTGGTTAACAATTTTCACATGCTATCATTTCATTTTTATTACATTTTAAAAATAAAAGCATGTGTATCACATCAATACTCATGTGAACGGATTCCATCATTTTAGATACATTTAAAGAAAATATAAGTAAATATTTTTTAAATCATCTATGAATTTAAACACAGGAAAAATAAATTGTTTTTTAATTATTTATGTTATTAATATTTTTATTTTGAAATTATTTTTACTTTAAGATATAATATTTTGTTAGATAATATATGAAAAATTTAAATATATATTATTAATGTAAAAGCATGCATAATATATCAGTACCCATGTGAACGCACAGGTAACACATCAGTACAGTGTGAATGCACGGGTGTTCACGTTAGAATTCGAGCATATTACAATTAAAGAAAATAAAAGTAAATATATTTAAAATCATGTGCAAATCCAAATACGTGATAAATGTGTTGTTTTTTAATTATTTATGTTATTAATATTTTTATTTTGAAATTATTTTAATTTTAAAATACAATATTTTTTAAGATGATATATGAAAAATTAAAATATATATTATTGATGTAATACAATTTTGTTTTTCTTTTAAAAACATGTATTTTTAAAAAAATAATAAACTCTTTTAATAAAACAATTTTATTTTTCTTATTTATATTTTGAAAACAAAAGCGTGCGTACCACATCAGTAGTAGTGTGATTACATGGATATTGATATGATATTGATATTAAACTATTGATTTAAATATTGAATAATAACGAAAATAATTCAGGTAAAACAATTTTGTTTTTCTTTTAAAAATATGATTATTTTTTTTAAATAATAAAAAAAATTTGATAAAACTATTTTGTTTTTTTTATTTATATTTTTATTACATTTTGAAAATAAAATCGTGCATATCACTCCAGTATCCGTGCGAATACACAGGTATTTCACTAATTTTTTTTAAAGGAGACAAAATCAAATCAAATCTGACTATTTTAACACAATTTAGAACCACTTAACAGAAATTTAAAATGCAGCAAACACAACTGAGAGTTGATGAATGAAAACATCTTGAGTTCATTTTTTAATATTGAGGAGGAATAGTCTACAAATAAGTTTTATGATAACTATTATTGAATTTAGTAGACATATTGAAGACAAAAATAGACTTCACATTATACAAAAAGTTGCACAATGCAAGAGATCAACAATATTTTCCCTTACTTTTCAGAATTAAATGAAGTATATAGACATCTTTCCCCCAAAGGAGTCAATCGTAGTCCTTAATAAGGACTCCTTATCAAAGAAAAAAAGTAAGAAGTTGATCATAGTCATGCACTAGGACTAACCAGATCAGAACCTTTTTAACATTAATATATGGACAATTAAGGATATTAACACCTCGGAGCTAACTCTTCAAGGGAAGACTTGCATATAAAAGTAATAAACTTTCCAATAGTGTATGTCTTTAAACTCTGATGTTCAAACTTCATGGGAGCATAAAGCCTCAACTCAATGGGGAGAAAGATAGTCAAACATCTCTTCTCCAACAGGTTCAGTCTGCTCACAAGAATCATCCGAAACATGAAAATAAATGTATCGTAAGTTATATCAGTAAAACCGGAGTTTCCATGTACATTGTCTGAGTAATCAAAGGCAACTGGACAATATGATGAAAAAGTATTTTATTTCAAAGAATCAACCCAGGTTTCCTCTTTGTCATCGGGCGCATAGAGCCATGAGATGAAACAGCAATCTGATACTCATGGTGAACTTCATTAACCACAAACAAAACAGGGAAAGGAATAACTGGACCCACAATGTCACATTGCTACGGTGATGGTTTCCTTAAAAATAATCGAGCCAGCTGAGGAAGGTCTGGAACAACTAAAAATTCCAAAGGCAGCCAATTGTTGTTGTCTCCAATGACTTCGGGACATTCAGAGTAACTCAAAAAGCTAACTGTAATAACTCCAAAGGCAAAAGTAAGTCCACAATTTTCATAAAGAAGCCTCGTGGAAGCTTGCTGGTAGCTTGACCTCTTTAAAAACAGTAGTAGTTGCAGGACATGATCTTCACGGGCCCAACTCACAAGTGTATAACTTCTTATACAACAATTCATTCATACACATTGGCACAAAAAGGAGCCTCCCCTTGAGCATCCGGTCAAGTATTTTCTAGTTTAGTAGTTACCTCCATCCTTCTCCTTGTCACTAACACGAATCAAAACTCCAAAATTTGGAACTCACATCATTTACTTGCCAAAGCATCTTTGCATTATCCTATTATTTTCCATCTCAAACCAATGGCCGATGGCTCCTTAAAGTGTATTACTAACTTCTGAGCATTCCCATTCTCTGTTTACCCATTTTGTACATGTCATGTAGAGAGACACAAAATTTGAAGAGAAGTTTCAACGACCACAAGGAACAGGAAGGAACCAGAGAAGGGGGGCATATGTTCTATTTTTACATAATAATAATAATAATCAAAATGGTCACCAGAAATCTCCACATGAACAAAGCCCTCTTTCAAAATGATGGAACCTACTGGCATCCCTTACAACAAGGGTCCGTTGGGAGACTTCAGACGCAATCTTAAAGAATGTATGGCAATCATCACAAATCCGAAGGTTCTTTGTGATCCGAAGAGAAGTACCTTTAGGGGTAACAAGCAGACCATAACCAAGTGCCAACCTTTCACTATGCCCATAAAGCATCTGTGTTTTCTCTTCTTCACAAACATCGTGGAATACCAACTTCGTTTGAGCCGCATAACCACCTTTTTCTTTCAAAACTTTTGTAAGCAGGCCCAATTTTAGATAAATTTCATCACGCTGTGGATGAGTCTTGTCTCTTGCCATGAAGGTGTGAATCTTATTCTCAACCTCAATCCAACTGCATCCTGGTTTCTTTTTCAATCCAACTCCCTTCATTCTCAACCTAACTTCTTCCACATCATTCCATCTTCCATCTGCTGCAAAAGTGTTTGATACCAGAACATAATTTCCTGAATTCACTGTGTTTAATTGTAAGAGCTTCTTCGCAACAACCTCTCCTAATTCTTTATTTGAATGAATACGGCAAGCCCCAAGAAGAGCACACCAGACCTCGGCAGAAGGTTCAATAGGCATGTTTTTCACAAAATGGTGAGCCTCTTCCAGAGAATTGGATCGACCAAGGAGATCAACCAGGCAAGCATAATGCTCTGGCCAGGGCTCCAATTGATATTCATATTTCATTATTTCAAAAAGTCTCTTACCTTCAACTACTAACCCTGAATGACTGCAAGCGTATAATAAAGCCAAGAAGGTTATGTGATCAGGAAGAACATTTTCATCAGTCATTTTGTTGAATAAATCAATGGCATCCTTTCCACAACCATGCATTCCATTTGCATTAATCATAGAAGTCCACAAAATTAGATCTCTTTGTCTAACATAGCTGAATATATTTCTTGCGTTCTCCACGGTTCCACACCGAGCATACATGTCCACCAGGGAGTTAGCAAGTGATCCCTCAAGGAAGAAACCTTTCCTAATCAGAAATCCATGAATCTCCCTCCCTTTCTTCAATGAAGATAAAGCAGCAGCCGCAGATAGTACGCTGACAAGTGTTATCGAATCAGGTTCAATATTAGTTTTTTTCAAAGAGTGGAAAAGTTCAAGAGCTTCAATTGGAAGTCCATTATGAACACAACAAGTAATCATACTTGTCCAAGACACGACATCTTTGGAGTTAATTGATTGAAACACATGTCTTGCATAATCTATGAGTGTGATTTCTCCGTATACATTGACAATGGCATTTTGCATCAAAATATCAGCTAAACCTCTTTTCAAAACGTAACCATGAATTTCTTTGATGAGTTTTTCAGATTTCAACCCACTACAAGCCATCAAAATGCTTCCAATCATCATAGGATCAACATCCATCCTTTCTAAGTGGACCCTCCTCAACAGATTAAAGGCTTCCATATGGCATTCATTTTGTGCATAGCCAGCAATAATTGTAGTCCAAGAAACCAAGTCCTTCTCGGACATATACTCAAAAACATTGCCCATATATTTAACACAACAACACTTCCCATACATATCTATCAGGGTGTTCCCAATATGCATATTAGAATCTATTCCATTTCTTATTGCATAAGCATGGACTTCCATCCCAGTCAATAAATTTCCCGCTCTGCCCGATGCTGCAATCATGTTTAGAACTGACACCTGATCAGGCTGTTGACCAGAATCTTGCATATCCCGAAAGTAGTTTAGAGCATCACTATCTAGATCCTTTTGGACCATACCCGAAAGCAGCGTATTCCATGATACAATATCCTTATAAAGCATACTTTTAAAAACTCTTTCAGCATCCTCCATTTCACCACATTTTGCATACATAGCAATCAAAGCATTGGAAACATACACATCAGTGATAAAGTTAGATTTCAAAATAACAGCATGTATCCCCATACCCATTTTAATAAAGGTTGGATCTTCGCAAGCTTGTAGAGCCGAAACAAAAGTGTATGAATTAATCTCAACGCCAACCTCCTGCATACTTCTAAAAAGAGACAACGCCTCAAAGCACTGACCCTCATAAACATGTGCAGAAATAATAGAATTCCACGAAACAGGATCCTCTTTCTCAACCAAAACACTATCAAACAACATCCTAGCTCCACCAAGATCGCCACATTTAGCATACATAGCAATAAGTGCATTACACACAAAAACAAAAGCACCATAACCACACTTAACAGCAAAACCATGAATTTCACACCCCAAACGCCTCTCATTAAGAGCACCACACGCTTTGAGCACACAAGGAAAAGTAAAAGCGTCAAGTGACACCCCAAGACCCCGCATCTCTTTATACAATTGAATCGCTTCAAAATATCTACCACTTGACACTGACGCACCTATCATTGCATTCCAAGTGAAAATAGTTCGTTCAGTCATTTTGTCGAACAGTTTCTCTGCATCAAGAAAGGAGCCACATTTTCCGTACATGTGGACAAACTTGGTGTTTAGAAAGAGAGAATCGAGGGAGTTTTGGGTTTTGAGGAAACGGGCATGTAACTGTTGGCCTTGAGAAAGAGCTTTTTGGGAAGCGCAGAGGTCGAGAGCTTGAGAATAAGCTTGTTGAAGAGGGAATGATGATGGGTGGGTGAAAAAATGGGTTAGGGATTGAAAAGAGTCTTCGAGGGAAATGGGTTTGTGAGAAAAGTTGAAAGAGTTTATGGGAAGGATTGAACTGAGCATTGTAGCGTGGGTGGTGGTGGTGCATGGACGAAGATGAGAGAAATATCTCATGCAAAGGTGAAGAAAGTAACATAAGATGGATAAGAGTGATGCTGAAAATCAGAGGTTTTGTTTGATGTTTTGGATAATGGAATTGAGCTTCGGCAAAAGTCAATATTTCAAATTTATTCCATTTTAAATACTAAGTGTTCCTAGAATACTCTGTTAGCATTTCTATAATTTTATTCTGTATGATTGTATTTCATGGTCTTTATGTAGAATTAATTTGCACAACTTCTCATTTTTCAATGAGAATTTCTTAATGCACTTGAAGTATTTCTTAAGCACTAGTGTAAATTTTTAAATATGTTTTCAGAAATCCAAAATGTATTTCGTGATGCACCTACATTTAATTAAAAATAACTAAAATCGGAAATATTTTTCTGGTTTATAATTGAAAGTGTATTTCTGATATTATTCATTATAGAATGCAGGAAAGCAACACTTACACATTATATCAAGATTCTTAAACAAAACATAAAATTACATAAAGTAAGAAATACATATGGGATTCAAACATATATGCGACATTACACTTCAACATCCGGGTGGACGTTGCAACAACTTTAGAATTTCATCGGTCGTTCTTGTAATCATCACATCAAACTCGATTTGAAATTTTTCGTCGTAACCGAAAAATATTTCCCACATAGCCCGTAAATCAGTATTTGTCTTTATCTCTTTGTTGATGAACTCAAGCTTTCCGTCGTTGTTAACGGATAGAGAGCGGTACTCAATCTTCAAAAAAATTCTATTGTCGTCAAATAGTAAAAGTCACTGTATTGTGTGATGAAGATCTTCAAGCGGTTCGTACTTGTTAGTCTTGAATTCTCTTGATGGTAGATCCCCGATAACGAAGTGAACCTTTCCAACATGTCAAACGATATTCATTTTTTGAAGTGTTTAGACATGAGGGATGAATTTCTTATATAGTAGTTTGAGGATGTTATGGACCACACACACCCTATCTGCTGACAGAATGAAAACTGCAAATACATTTCCGGTTACACCCTAACTGAAAACCGGAAATACATTTCCGGTTACACCCTAACTGAAAACCGGAAGTACATTTACGGTAAAGTCTCTGGTACTAAAAATCAGAAACAGAGAAATAACAGAAAGAGCATAATTAATAAAAATATAACAATAGATTTCATAACTACCAAAATGGGGATATTCCACGTAATAATTCATTAACAAAAATACATATACATCAAAGTCATATTTGACTACTTAAAAGATTCAAAGTAATTGTCTCCCGACAAATCCACAGGTGGTACACCATTTGACTTTTCCTTGTTTTTTGCAATTTTAATGTTCTTCAACTTGTTGTACTCTTGCATCCTTTCAATAAACTGGTCTGACCAAATATCGAATTGGTTTGTATAATGATTCACCCACTCTGGTGATATAGTTGGTATAGGACATCCTGATTTCAAATACACTTGAACAAAATGTCGGGGATTTGAAACTCACCCAACACAAATGATACGATTAGTTGGTTAGATGTTGGAGCAGTGTGCAATGGGAAAAAAAATTCTGAGAAATTGTATCTTGTAAGATTAATACACACCCTCTCATACGCACTTGCAATAAGATGACCCATCTCAGATAAACGCATTCATTTGTTCTCCGGTGCAAATGCTTCCATAGATGATACAAGAGTGTTATATATTTCTGCAACCTTATTCTTATTCCCATACACCCGTGTGTACAAATCTCTATGACTCCTCAACTCTTGGATAAAAGTTTGGCGTACAAATGTGTGATCCTCTTCCCCTTTACGAGTAAAGAAGAAATAGCCCGAAAACCATAATTACTGTCACCATCAACATTGACAATCTGATTAATGTGATTGTGCATAAAAATAAGCATCTCCTCAATGAATGGTATTTTTGGTGGAGGCGATGGAGTTGGAGGTTTGCTTATGCAAGCACCTTAGAATACCTTTTTCTGAGATTTTGGTGTCGGTGAATCAGGAAAAAGTTTGTCAACGTGTTCAAAATACAATGGACTCCTCATAGTAGAATTTTCACTTGGTGAATCAGGATATTTATCGCACACATTCCTTAAATGTATAACAACATCAACATATAAATATTTGGTAGATGCATTTATGATAACATTCCAAGCAGCCATAATTTTCTCCACAACAACGCCCGACTTAACCCCTCTTCAATCTCAATCTAACATGTCCCTATCGCAGGTTTTACCCGGCTTATCACATTTTTAGTAATGTGATACTTACAAAGTAATGCAGAAGAACTCAGAAACACCTTCGCAACAGAATTTATCAGTGTTGTATCACAGTCGGTAATAATGACTTTTGACATGTTCTCTTGGTCCTTTAACATTGACCGACAAACCTCTAAAGCTTATGCAAAATTGTCCTCTTTATATTCTTTTGGTATAATGCACCAAACAAATATTGATTTTGAGTGAAAAATGGGATTGAGAATGTTAGGATTTCTTAAGAGTATTTTGGTCACCTTTTGAAATGAGCATGATCAATACCCCGTGGACCTTGTTGTTTTAAGCTTTTGGTTCTCAGAATAAATCTAAAATGTATATTTGGTTTAAAGGTGGCAATTTTTTTGGATTTTCCCGCACAAATATCCCGGATTTTTATCTCCAGTTCCTACCAGTGTTATATATCCAGTATGTTTCTTACATTAAACATGGGTGTGACGAAATTTTGTATGGCTTGATGAGGGTTAGGGTGCACGCCAGAAATACACTTTCGGGAGGTATTTTCGGTTTTTAATAGGGTTATTTTTCCCTATATAGGATACCATAAGAAACTCTCTTTTTCAATTACATATCTAAAGTCACTCAAAAGTTATATTGATAGCTACAAAGTTCCATTGGAAAATCAAACTCAGATGCAACTATACATCTTTCACTTCCGCTTGCCCATATTGATATGCAAGAGTTTGCTTGAATCCATTCATATCATACAATCATCCATTCATAACATAAACTCGGCGGCTACTATTTAACTTCTATCTTGCATATTTCTTTTTCCATTAACACTCCTTAACGATTTTCGTACACAAACTCATCCATTTTTGTCGCTAGTAAGAGATTAAACATTTGATTTTATTCTTTATTTTTCCCTTATCTGTTAATGGTTCATTTTAAAGTTCAAATTGGTAGTTTGATAATTGCTTCTGTGCTTATTGTTGTTTTCAAATGATATTGAATATGTCATTCCCCTTCTCATTAGATTTACTATTTAACTGGGTTTATTATATTTTTTGATTGGGTTTGTTTTGTGTGTTTGATTAGTTTGTTTAATGGTCTATAATAATGTGTTTGTTTATTATCAAAATACCACTAACCAACACAATTTGATTGGTTCGTTTCATCTTATGTAATAATGTGTTTGTTTATTATTAGGTCGATTTTGTAATTAATGGCACGTCCAATTGGGAATGTTAAGGATGTCAATGGCTTCAAGTATTTGTAGAAGCTTACTGTTAGGATTAGAGATTTATTTTTTGTCACAAGCATGTCCAACAACAGAACTTGGAAATGGTTATAATGGATGCAAAGGTAAGTTGTTTTTGACTATCTAGTATATGGATATTCTTTTGTTTCATACATAAATAGGCTTTTGTATCTCATGGGGTTTATTTCTTTGTATGATTTTATAGTGCGGCATAATTCAAGTCACCGTACCACCAGATTTGGTATAGAAACATAAGTCTACTCTTATTATAGAAAAATACATATGTTATGCAGAACGTTAAGGTTGCTAAAAATAATTTCTCCTTCAAGACAATCGCTCATAAGTTCAAGTTGATCTTTTACAAAATCTGTAGATTTGTCAGACATTCCCCATAATCACATGCACTTGATTAGTTTTGATGACAAACTTGTTGGAAAGTTTCAAACTAAATTCTTAGTTGGTAATTTAGGTTTTGAAACTTTGATTGTTTTCATTTGAAATAAATTAGATTTTGTTTTTTTTGCTTTCTATAACAATATGGTTTATCCATAGATGTTATGGAGTAATTTATGAAATCATTCAGACACAGATGACTTCGTCAAACAACAAGAGTAAGGTTGTCTTTACCCTAACCAATATGAGGTATTCTATATTATTATTCTTATAACAAGATGTGAATTATATATTTGAATAGATTTTATATCATATGTTTTATTAACACAAATCATGTTTTGCTTGATTATTTTATAGATGAAGGTCTTTAATTTAGTATACCCTTTGGGGTGAACTTGCTTCACAATTCTACAATTAATACAACAATAACAATCACCATAATCATGTCATTGTACTTTTGCAAAATGCACGAATCAAGGAAGCCGAAGGTATTGATGCTTCATAGTTGTTATAGTAAATTGTACAATTTGTTTTCCCAGTTTATTTATATAACTGAATTACACTATACTAACTTACACATCTATAGGAAGTCTTCCATTGACTATGTCCAATGCATGGAATAGTACAATATTAACAACCAACGATGTTACTGTAAATGAGATAAAAAGTTCAATCACATATCATTGCTTTGACTTAATCTTATTTTATTTTTTCAATTTATATAAAAATAAAAAATAAAAAGTCTTAGTAGTTAATTTTATGTTTTTTGTTTAACGGTTTTAAATGAGAGACTCCTTTGTTATCAACATCTAACTTGCAAGTTGATATGACACAAAAATCACAATATTATGATCTTGATAAATTGACATGGAAAGCCCATGTGTTAAGTATGGCTGAGATCAACATTATTCAATATGTAAGATTATTTTGATTCATGATTTATATAAATAAATGTTTCTGATTAATTAATATCAAACTATTGTTTTCTTAAGACGTTATCTAAAGAATTATTATTTCTCATTAAAGTAGGAGACGACATATGTCACTATTTTCAAGTTAAATAAGTTTGAAGTAGGGTAGTATGAGTGATTTGTTGATGGTTGATGTCAGTGTACCAAGAGTGTTTCACTTAAAGATGGAAAGTTTAAGTGTTTTTCAAACCCTGAGACCGATGAACATGTTCCAAGGTTTGTTTTCTATATGAGTGGTTATATATTTGTCAAGTATCTTGATGATTATGTTGTGTCTCAATTTAATTTCACAATTTATTTTCAATTAGATACAAACTTAAAGTTCTGGCAGTGGATAACAAATATAGGCCATAGTTTTTCTTTTGGGACAGCAGTGGTAGAATTACGGTTACTGTTGTCCCAAAAGATTCGGATGGTACTTCTGTAGACATAAATGTTGATGAAATCAAACAGTATCTTGATTGTAGATATGTCTCACCAAGTGAAGTATGTTGTATTATTTTTCATCTCCTATTCATGGTAGATCTCAGGTAGTTGAAAGGTTGTTTTTCCATCTTGAATGTGACAATTCTGTTTACTATACTGATCATGAGGTGATAGGTGAAGTACTTGAGAAACCAAGTGTGAAAGAATCAATGTTTACTTCATGGATGGAAGCAAATAAGACATATCCAGAAGCCAAGAATTTGACATATTCTCAAATTATTTCTAAGTTTGGCTATGATAAAAGATATCGACATTGGAGACCACGTAAAAGGGGTTACACCATTGGCAGACTAATTTGAGTTCCTCTTAGTATAGGGGAATTATATTAATTAAGGATGATGCTAACGATTATCAGAGGACCAACGTGCTATAAGTATTTAAAATATGTCGGCGGAAAAGTGTGTGATACTACTACGGAAAAGGGCTACTAAAGCGCTTATTTTGGCCTTTAAAAGCGCTTAAAAGCGCTTTAAAAGCTTGCGCTGGCGTAGGTAACAAAAGCGCTTCTAAAAGCGCTCTGGTAGACCCCCCCTTTAAGAGCGCTTCCTGGAAAAAGCGCTCTGGTAGGACCCCCTATAAGAGCGCTTTCCTGGAAAAAGCGCTCTGGTAGACCCCCCTTTAAGAGCGCTTTTTAAAAGCGCTGCCAAAGACCAGTAAAAAAGCATAAAAAATTAAAAAAAAACGCAGCATACAAAAGCGCTTTTGTAAAAGCGCTCTGGTAGGCCCCCCTATAAGAGCGCTTTTTCTGGAAAAAGCGCTCTTATAGGGGGGCCTACCAGAGCGCTTTTCCAAAAGCGCTTTTGTATGCTGCGTTTTTTTTTAATTTTTTATGCTTTTTTACTGGTCTTTGGCAGCGCTTTTACTAAGAAGCGCTTTAGTAGGTGGACCTTTAAGAGCGCTTTTTAAAAGCGCTGTCGTTTCTAAATGAGGTATTTTTATGTGCAGCCTATAATTTAATCCTCCCAGTCGACCTGTAATGTTTTCGACCTGTAATATTTTCGACCTGTAATATATTTTCGACGCTATTATTTCAGCCATCAGTAAGACAATATATGTACTAATATAATACCATTATAATATCCAAAATTATATATATACATCATTACATCAATAATATTATAGTTCAAATCGACACAAATCCTACATGAAAAATTGCTTAATATAATATTGACACAAATCTTCTTTAATTTCTTCCAACTTAAGCTTCGGGTACGCAGCAGCACGGAATTCGTCAAGGTACTACAAAACAAAAACATAATATAAATGATATATTTAGTTAAATGTAATAAATTATATGAAATTATCTTAAGTTATAAATTCATACCGTGAGCGGAATCTCTAATTGATTCGCCTGAAGGATTTCTTTCATGAACCTCAAAACAAAGTATCCGCAATCATGACTGTTTCGCTGTTGCGGACACTACATAATAAAACAAATAAGATTCTATAGTTGTCTTGTTTTACCAAGTAGCATAAATATTATAAGCAAAATTGTGAAAAGTAATGTACCTGCACTTGGATCCAAGTGATGTTGTTCGATTTAGTTCGGGATACCTGTGCGTCCCGTTGACTACGGAACACTTGTATTGATCTAATTATTAAATATATAAAAGCATATGTTTAAATCAATCCCACAAATAAGAAAATATATAAATATACACGAATATATATTTAGAACGATCCCACTTACAAATCAACGATTTCCTTCATAGCCGGATAATTGGTCCATTCACCATTTACCGAATTCAGATAATACACGACTTCTCTTATCGGGTTGATAGCAAGCAGCAACCAGTGTGCTCTATAAATTAAAACAATAGGTTATATGAAAATTTTGCTATACACAAAAGAAACAGAGATTAGATGAACCAAGAATGAGAAACTAACCCTACTGGTCGGGTATTATACGCCCAAAGATGCAGACTTTCTGTATTGCCGGTGGACATGAATCTATCTACTAAGCGCTGTCTAACTGATTCCGGTTCCGAAGCAATTGTCATTCCGCTGCAATGGGCGGAACACACGAAACGGAATCTGTTAGACAATGCAGTCCCGCGCAACACTCTGTCATACAACAACCTTAAATAAAAACATAATAAACATTAGATTATTTTCATTGAAATGTGTAAATAAATTATATTGTGGGACTAATTAAATAATATATCGGATGAGTGAATATTACCGGATGTATGAGTGCATATTACTGACGCCTAGTTGATCATGGGTAAAAATCTCTTCCAAGTCATCAAATGTAATATGTGACTGGAATTCAATACCGAAGACACTTTCATCCATGTTGATTTCACGTAAACCACCATCCTTCAAATCGGACATATCAACCATTGTTGCGAGTGTCGAACGGTATCGAGGCACAAAAGCACCGCCTTTTTTTGCCGCTTGCTTCGGAGGACCAGTGGGTGGTAAGCTACGAACCTGCTACGTCACTTGTTGTGACTCCCGAGCGGATGCCTAAAAATCATATAAGTTAGGTAAAATATAAAATCATGCAGATTTAGATTCAGACTATATATTAACACTTTAAATGTACCTCTTTTAGTGATGCAACAGACTCCTCCTCCTGTAAAATCCCTTTACCCTTAATTGCGGGTTTTATAGGAGCAGTCTAAAATTAAAATGTAAAAAATAATTAATAAACGGTTTAGAATTGACATTCGAAAACTAAATGATTCATAATCGTTTTCAGTATACCTCATCACTAATGGTAATGAGCTCCGAGGGCCATGCAACAAATGATCCTATTGCATCTCGCAGCAATGTCGTCTCTGAGACCATGTCAGGTACCGGTAGAATCGCATCACGATCTAATACAACATCCACCGATACTTTCAGGTGTCCATCAGGGAGGGGTCTGTGGTGAAGTAAATCTCCCGAAGTGTTGTGCACTTTTCCCTTGCCAACTAGTCGATAATTCGGTGACGATAAGTATAGTTGGCAAGATGAAATGCCCTAAACAAATAGAAAATATAAAGTCATTATCATTAATAAAATAGAACAGTTTGTAAGGAAAAAAACTTATAATTACCTCGGGAAATTTCTTTTGATAGTTGATACTAGCCTTATCACTAGTTTCTCTCACCGATGAAGTGTTGCATTTTTCTCTCATATACATATCTTTATCTCTTTGCAATTCAGAGACCTGTGCTTGCAATTCCTGCAACTTTTGCAACACTTCTTCATTGGTAAGATTTGATCTTCTCCTAGAACTCTTATAAAAAGAGGTTGGAGTCACACCATGACCCTTACCCCTCACCCGACCGGGATACTCGGGAGCATCTAGTACTCTACTAAGTACGCTCTCCTCACCGGTGGATGCCGATTGCGACAAGGTCTCCTGTAATTCATTTACATTTAAATAATTATTAGTGGAGATAAAAAATCATTTATATATTAAAAAACATTTGATTTAATTAAAGACACAGTATTATACTTACACATTCAGTATAAACTCTCTGAACATCGGGATCGACAGCTTGATTCTTGCCCACACGAGCTTCCTTCCACAACACATGTACAGGAAGTGAAGCTTCCTCACTTTTAGTCTCCTCTAACTATGCATTGACACAAATGATAAAATCGTCAATTAAAACATGCACATGTAGACAATTAATTAAAACGCATTTCTATTTACTTACAATTTTATCCTCTAAGCGTGCATATCCCAAACGCCCTTTCTTGTATGGATACGCGGGTTTGGATGCTCTCTTACTATTCGTGGCACTCTTTTTCTGAAATGCTTCATCTCTTTGCTTTAAAAACTCAGCCCAATCTGCTTCATCAATGAATGTCGCATACTTTGTTGGCCGTCCCGGTGCCTCTTCAAGAAATTTTCCATCTTTATCCTTAAGATAGGTGTTTGTCAAAAAACTTTTCCACCCTCTATATCTTTTGCCGGCCAAACTAAGTATGTAGCTTTTACGTTCATCTGGTATCTCAAAAGTCCTCTGCAAAAATAACAACAATTAACCATATATGATATATACCTGAAGTGTTAGTATAAGTAATTTAAACAATTTATCGTCAAGATAATAACAACAATTAACCATATATGATATATACCTGAAGCTCTTCCCAAATCGCTTGTTTTTTCTCCTCCAATTCTAAATTTTTCGTTTTCGATTTCCAGGTAGCTACGGAGACCGGAATATGCATACGGACAAGTGTACCAATATAACTTGTCAACTTTGCAGAATTAGGACCAATTGGTTGTTTATCAGAATTCCATTCCAATCGGTATACTAATCCTTGGTCTCTATGTCGAATGATTCCCTTCATAATAGTGATGCCTCGTGCAACCTCTTTTGCTTCAGTATCAGGTGGAGCATTTGTATCCGAAGCAACTCTTTCTTGTGAGTTTTCTTGTGCGTTTTCAGGTGGGTTTTCAGGTGGAGCATCTCTATCTGGAGCCATTGAACCTGTATCAAACAAACTAAAGCACATTAGTACACTATTAACACTAACTTTATATGAGAAACATTTCAAAAAATTACATAAAAATAATAAAGATGTCCTCAAAACTCAACCCCTTTTACTAAAAATAATAAAGTATTTAACAACAAAAGAAACTAAACCCATAGATAATAAATAAGCAGTCCAGTAATATTTTTCTTGCTTTGAAGAGATACCTAAAACATAAAAAAAATGTTAGAAAAAACATCTTAATATTAAAATAAAAACAAAACACTGTTGGAGGATATACTAAAAACAAAAATGAAAACTTTAAAACAAAATAAAAAGATAATACCTTTAATTCGAATTACCCCTTAACTCTTGAACAACTAGATAATATGTAGATGGTATATGAACCAGTAAGACAAAAATGAAGGAAAATGAAGGAGACAAAAATGACAAAAATAATATTAGATGATACTCATATTAAGATTGAAATAGAGAGAACATGTATATATTTGAACATGTACACCATTAAACTAACATTACAGTACCAACAATCAAGATTGAAATAGAGAGAACATGTATATATTTGAACATGTACAACAATCAAGTTTCATCATTGCAACAAGTCATCATAGCATACAAAAATGCTTCAAATTTTGAACCTGTATCAAACAAACTAAAACATTGACACTATTAACACTAACTTTATCACTAACGTCTCTTTCTTTTCTTGGTAGGATTGTGTACTACGCGTCTCTTAACAATGCGGACGGTTGGATTGATCCAAATACCCTCATTATGATCATTTCTAATACAAGATTCATTCTCATTTTGATCGTTTCTTGTACAAGATTCAATGCCAACACCAATATCACCTTGATCTTCAATTTTTTCATCAACTATTTTGTTAGATAAAAGCACTATAGACCATTTCGTACTTGTCGGATCATTGACATAGAACACTTGTTTAGCTTGAGAGGCTAGAATGAAAGGCTCATCTTTGTACCCTACCCTATTAAGATCCACTTGCAAAAATCCTGACTTATCCATTCGTACGCCACTATTATTTTCAACCCACTTGCAACCAAATACAGGAATCTGAAACTTCGCGTAATCAAACACCAAAATGCGCTCGATAACCCCAAAATATGACAAATTTGCAAATTTCGGATTTAAGTCATTCGCACTTGATATGTGCATAGCTTCAGCTACCAAGGTAACACCACTATTTTGCATAGTACTTTTATCATCCTGTTCTTTGGTATAAAATGTGTATCCATTAATTGCGTATGCGCTATAAGAAAGCACAATTACAGATGGACCATAGGCTAAACATCTCAACCTTTCTGTTACTGAAGCAGGATCTGAACGATACTTTGAATAAATATGATCTCTAAACCACGGTATGAAACTTCGATTGTGCTCTCGTACTATCCAGTTCTCATTTCTATTTGGATTTAAATCTCGGAGAACAACTTTGTGCATTTCAACAAACGGCTCAACCTCAATCTCATTGTGCAGAACATACAAGTGCACTTGATCCCGTTCGACCATTGATACTGTCACAACTTTATTTCCAATTAGCCTTTTTCCTTCTTTTTTTTCGACAATATGAGATTTGGGGAGTCCAATTGATTGAACATTTGACAGATATTCAGTACAAAACTCAACCGCTTCTTCAGCAACGTATCGCTCGGCAATACAACCCTCTGGTCGACTTCTGTTTTTCACGTACCCTTTTAATATTTTCATATAACGTTCAGCAGGGTACATCCATCTCATATAAGCTGGTCCGCACAGTTGTGTCTCTTTCACAAGATGAACGACTAGATGAACCATTATGTCAAAAAACGAGGGAGGAAAATACATTTCAAGATCACATAAAGTAACAACTATCTCATTTTGCAATGTTGGTAAGATCGCGGGATCGACCACCTTACTGCAAATAGACCTGAAGAAGAAACACAGCTTAGTTATTGCGCTTCTTACTTTTTCTGGCAGAATAGAACGTATACCTATTGGTAAAAAATGTTCCATTATAACATGGCAATCATGCGTCTTCAAACTCTTTAACTTGAGGTCTTTCATGGACACAAGTCTTCTAATATCTGAAGAGTAGCCTTCTGGAACTTTTACTTCACTGAGGAACTTACACAATGTTTTCTTCTCCTTTCTAGATAGAGTGTAAACAGCAGGTGGCAGATATGTTCGTCTTCCTTTCGTCACGGGCCCCAATTCAGTTCTCATCCCCATGTTTACCATGTCATTCCTTATGTTAACGCCATCCTTAGACTTTCCTTGTATATTGAGTAGCGTACCTATAACGCTGTCAAATACATTTTTTTCAATATGCATAACATCCAGGGAATGTCTTACGTACAACGACTTCCAATATGGAAGTTCAAAGAAAATTGACTTCTTCTTCCACCCACCCTTGACAATTGAATGTGCAAAAGGCTTGCCAAACTGAGTGCTCACATCTTTCACCTTTTCAAAAATTTGATCACCTGACAAAAAAGGCGGGGCTGTACGATGTTCGGCCTCTCCATTGAATGCTTTTCTCCACCCACGGTAGTGATGATTAGAATTTAAGAATCTACGATGGCCGAGAAAGACATTCTTCTGACAAAGCGCCAATCGTGTCGTATCGGTTTCATCTTCACAAACAGGACACGCCTTTTGACCCTTGTTGCTGTACCCGGATAGATTTCCGTATGCTGGAAAATCATTAATTGTTCCAAACAACATCGCCCTCAAGTTGAAACTTTCTTTCCTATACCCATCGTAAACCTCCACACCTCTCTCCCACAAAAACTTTAAATCTTCGATTAAGGGTGCCAAGTATACGTCTATCTCATTCCCTGGTTGTTTAGGCCCAGAAATTAGCATAGATAACATCATGTACTTACGCTTCATACATAGCCACGGAGGTAAGTTATAAATCATAAGAATCACAGGCCATGTGCTATGCGAGATACTTTGAATACCATGCGGGTTCATTCCATCAGTAGACAATGACAACCGAAGGTTTCTTGCTTCTTTTCCAAATTCAGGATATTCAGTATCAACTTTACTCCATTGTGGTGAGTCTGCCGGATGTCGCAACTTTCCATTAATAATTCTTTCATCTGCATGCCAAGTCAAGTGTCTTGAATCGGTCTCACTACGATACATGCGTCTAAATCTCGGAATTATAGGAAAATACCATAAGACTTTAGCAGGAGACAACTTTTTCTTATATCGAGGGGCACCACATTTAGGACACTCATTCAACGCTGCATACTCGTTTCGAAACAAAACGCAATCGTTTGGACATGCATGTATCTTATCATAGCTCATTCCAATAGAAGACAACATCTTTTTGGCTTCATACGTTCGATTGGGAAGAACATTATCCTCTGGTAGCATATCTTTCATAAGGGCTAATAACTCTGTGAAACTTTTATCCGACCATCCATTGTCCGCCTTTAAGTTGTACAACTTTAACACCGCAGACAATCTTGTGAATTTTGAACAACCAACATACAACGGTTTCTCTGCATCGCTTACCAACCTCTCAAACATTTTGGGACAATCCGCAAGATCTTCTTCAAGCGCTTCTGCAATCTCTTCGACTCGATCACAATCGTATGTGTCTGTGCAATCGTCGTTTGAAGCATACTTCCTATTACAACTCGACTCAGCATTCCCGGTACTTTTCTCACCATGCATTGTCCAACATGTATAACTTCTATCAATTCCAAACCGTAGTAAATGAGATCCCAACTGATTCCCGTCAACCTTACCCCCGGCATAACAGCAACCCAAGCAAGGACACGGCATTCGAAGCGGGTCTTTGGAGTGCGCAACCGCAAACTCAACAAATTCCCATACCCCTTTCTCGTACTCTTTCGACAATCGGTTTGAATTCATCCATGTCTTATCCATGTCTTAATTAAGCTAAACAAAAACGGTCAAACTTTCACTCTTCACAAGTAACCCCTATGGCGAATTCAATTCACAAAGTTAGTAAGTACCTCACTTAACGATAAACGAAATTAAAGAGTTACTGAGAGGAAATTAATTTTAATAAATAACTAATAAAATAAAATAAAATAAATATATAAAATTACTAAAAAAAAACCTTAATTTTAACTCCAAAATAATTTAATAGACTTCACAACTTTAATATATAAGATATATGATTCACTCTAACCTAACTTTCACTTCAAATTTAGTATTTATTTCACCTATTTGTCATCATAATCTAACAATATGTTTCACACTAACCTAACTTTCACTTCAAATTTATAGAGTATTTCTTTCACCTATTTGTCATCATCTTAATTATTTAAATTCTATTAAGAACATGATACATAAAGGCCGAACATATGCTAACACTTGAATCAAAAAATTATGTTGCTTAAGAATCAGGACTAAAGATAATTTATAAACATCGACATTCTTCAACCAATGAGACGAGTTTCACACAAAGAACAAAACTATTAAAACTCACACAAAGTTCAAAACAGACTTCATAAACACAATAATATAAACCTTAGATTAGAACAATAAGCTTATTTAAGGAACTTTAAATATATAAACCTTAGTCTACATTGTTTGTTATGGGTGGGAAATAACAGTTTCATTTCTTGATTTTCTGTTTTCTTTTATTGTGTGTTATGAATTGCAGAATATACATATCCATTGTCATGTTTGATTGTTTTATTATATGAATTTTCTTGGAGATATAATATAGGCCACATAGGTTATAATATTACCCATTATAAAAACAATGAAATAACAAGATGTATTACTGATCTAGGATTCTAGTTGATACTACTTTTCATTGTTCATGTATTGTTTAACAAAAATACAATGGCACCTGCTGGTTACTACAGCAAATACATTCCCTCCCCATTCTTGATGTTGTTTTGGAAGGCATGTCCATGACTTTCATAACTGGAATTCCTAAATTGCACAGATTCAAGGCCATCCTATTACTTCCACTACTAATAGGGGTTAAGTTCTCTTCATCTATTTCTTTCCTATTGAAAAAAGAATCATTTTTCTACTCTTCATTATCACTTTTGTGATGCATAATCAATTAAATAAATTAACACAACACAACAAAATCTCAAAATTATCTAAGTTCCAATCTTACACATATTAGTAAGTACCAATTCTCTAAATTCCAATTCCACTACATTATAGCGCATTAAAAATATAACCACCTCTAATATAAACAAATTCCTTCTACTCCTAACAAATTAAAAAATAAACACTACCATTTTTCTATTAATGTCTTATGTAACTAATAATTAAAGTTTACAAAATTTCAACTTCTAAGGCACCAAACTAAAAAAAATTATCACATTATCACAATACAAACACAATACTTCAAACCAGAACATCAACTTAATAAAACAAACCAAAAACACATTATCACATTATCACAATATTATACTTCAAACTAAAACACCAACCTACAACAACACAAGATTACTTCAAGATTAATTTTTAAAAACAATGTTAAATCTTACTTAAGATTTAAGAGGAAGGAAGCAAGTTAGATGAAGAAGATGGACTTCTAAAAACCAGTTCGTGAAGGCCTCTGGAGGATTGAGATTACTTGAATGAGAGAGATTACTTAAGCAATTGAACGAGAGAAAGAAATTGTTCTCCTGGAATGCGAAAATATCAATTGGTTAGGGTAAACAAGAACAATGACATTAGTTTCTTTGACATTAGTTTGAAGAAACTGTTGAATGAAGAGTATAAAAATACACAAGTTTCCTTGACATCCATCACAAATGACTTACTTAGTGAAGCATCAAAAGATAGTGATACCTTAAATCTTGAGCGCTTTAGCTTGTTTGTTGTTGAAAACAATTGAAATGGATAGTGAAGAACACTGTAAAGATCATTTTCATTAAAGAAACATTTGCACAGAATAAACATGTCATGATTAGGAATATTCAGCATTCAACAAGTAAAGAGGAATTATTTATGGTTAGGAAATTAGTTCAAAAATTAAATTACGTCAACGGTTAGAAGAAATTCAAGAATTATGACATTTTCCACTTGCCTCAAGTTTTTATGTATCAAAAGAGGTTGGTAAAGTGTGTTGAGCCAAATGGAAGATGTTACACCTCATGGATAAACAAATGTTAGTATGAGTGTATGCACGTTCACACAATTACAATATTACATGTTATGGAAATATTAAAGTAAGTGATCAAAACTAGAATTTAACACTAAGTATTAGTAACTAAGACTTGAATATTATTACTAGAAATTAGTAAACATGATTGTGCACATTGAGGTGAATAGCATAGAACAAACACAACAGTAGTTAGTAATCACGATTCTGGAAAATTAGCATTTAGGCACAACACAATTAAGCTCAAGATTCATCCAATTCCGAATCTATCTATATTTATTCACAATATCAAGAATCTAACATCAACACAAAGAATTGCAATTGATTCTATGTCAATAGATTAGCACAATATCAAGAATTAGTTCTTATGTCAAGAATTAGCAATTCAATTCTATGAGGAATTTCTACGTACACCTAATGTGCAAATGTTATGTCTACAAATCTATGTTAAAATCTACATCACAAATTCACATAAACATTATCACAAACACATAATATGTACTAGAATATTACAAATTCTATGTCAAGAATTCTAGATCTAAACTAATTTACTTCATCAATTCATGCATGCACAATTCACATAAACAAAATCAAATTACTCAAGTATTCAACAAAACTATGAAAATCAAGTAATGTTACCTAAGATAATTTGTAGAAAATTGGAAGTTGGATGTTGTTGATGATGATAACTGAGATTGACGCAAAGCTTTTCACTTCTAAGATATCGGAAATGGTGGCATAGCTAGAGGAAGATAACAGGGAACCACGTTTGGACTTGACAAAGAGCTTTGAAGTAGGAGCGACGGAGATGGCTGAGGAAGATAAGAAAGGGATGTTGGAGGTTGAGATTGAAGTACGACAAGGGTGTTAGCAGTGAGAGTTTGTTGAGTTATTGACAGCAAGTGACGGTGAGGAACAAATGGAAATAGAAGAAGAATGGCGGCAGCAGTGAAGTAACGGTTGGATGAATCTGAGATTACTGGAGGTCGCGGATGGGGTTTTACGGATGGAGATGAGGCAGAAGTGAAGGTTTCGTAACAGTGAGGTTTGGACTTTGGAGTGTGAAGGTTGATGTGAGAAGACGGTGATGTATGGGTTATGGGTGGATTATGAAACGCGTTAGTATAATTTTGTTTTTAAAAATTTTAATTTTAAAAAGGCTATGAAAGCGCTTTTGAAAAGCGCCTTAGTAGATGTAGCTATACCAGCGCTTTTAAGGGTAAAGCGCTCTTGTACCCCACCCCCTACCAGAGCGCTTTTGAAAAGCGCTCTCATACCCCCCCTTACCAAAGCGCTTTTCAAAAGCGCTCTCATACCCCCCCTTACCACAGCGCTTTTCAAAAGCGCTCTCATACCCCCCCTTACCAGAGCGCTTTTTAAAAGCGCTTTCATACCCCCCCCACTATAAGAGCGCTTTTTTAGCGTGTTTTTTAATTTTGTCTTTAGCGAAGCCTATGCCAGCGCTTTTCCTAAAAGCGCTTTCGTAGGGGTGCTGCTAAAAGCCAAATTTGGTATAGTGTATAGTTTCAGGGATGCATGTTTTTTAAATCAAAGAATAACTTTATTGAGATTCAAAAACATTTACAAACAAAGTGATCAAAAGATTCAACTTAGAAAAGCCACCAACAGAACCTATAACATACCACTAAGGCATGAGTAAACTACCAATGTGATATATAAGTTTAGGCTTGGCCCAACATTTATACACAATAACATCAATGATTCTCTGTACAACTACATTCACATCAATTTTGTTACCAAAGTAGATGCATTTCCTATACTTCCAGCTTTCATGGATGGTCTCTATGAAAACACACAACAAAACCCTTTGCTTTCAACCCTTCTTATTATACCTATTAATCACCCAATTCAATTATTCCTCCCAACAATCCAATTGAAGATGAATATTCCACCAATTCAAAACTTGATTTCAGATAGGCTTGATACTAGTACAAGCAAAGAAAATATGACTCTGAGTTTCAATGGCATCACATAAATAACATATGTTATTATCCAACATACCAAATCTCTTCAATCTTTCATTTGTGGCTAAACTAGAGTGATAGGCCGTCCAAAGGGTATGCATGGCTTTAGGTCTAGCAACATTACCATACATCACCTTTCTCCACACCACATTATGGTCATCCTCCAATATCTCAAAGTAAACTTTTCTAGTAATAAACTTCTGCCTCTTGTGCATGCCAGTCCATGCTTGCAGCCCCTACACAACATTTTGAATCTTCAAATATTCTTCATAATCAAAGAACTAGAGTTTTTTTATAGGTATGGTCATAATATCATGATTTTTGGAGTAATATGTTTTGAGATGGGGTTTCTTGAAGATGATAACGAATATGTAGTAGCTAAAGAGGAGGCAAAGGATTGGGGTTTCAGTCATTTCTTGAGAAAGTTATTTGTGATTATGCTTCTAACAATTATCATCAATGGAGCATATCAAGTATGGGAGAGAACTTGGTTTTGGCTATGTGATTATATTCTCTACGAACAAAGAAACAAGTCAAGTAACAGAGGCAATTAATTATTATATTTTTGATAATATACTATTTTATATGATGATTACAGTTTATCGATAACATGAAGTTCTTGATTATTGTTTGATGTATTATTTTAGTTTACTTTTAATTTTTTGTTTTTATGTAAGATAATAATATCAATCAAACTGTTGAAGTTTTATGTAGGTTGTAAAAGATTCTGAATAACGCATTTGTTAATGTTTTGATTGTTTCAAAGAAGATTTTAAACCAAAATCTACATAACACATCTCTGAACCACTATATAATTATAATATTCATATTCATTCTATGGATTATAGAATCTTATTGGTTCTGATTTAAATGAAGTTATGTTTTTATATATTTTCAGAGTTGGAATTGACAGAGGAAGACTTAAGAACTCAAATTTATTGAAATTGAAAATCTGTTGCAAGCAAATCGAAGAAGTTTTAAGGAATTTAAAGGTATGCCATATTCAAATTCATATGTCATAAGGCACATAGGCAATAGACTTATTCATGAAGAACGTGATTACAATATCGATATTGAACAACAAACATTTTATAATTTATTTTGTTCACTTGCATGTAACTTATTTGCTACCATAATAATCCATATGTGAAAAATATCTTATTAAGTCATATTATATTATATTTATTTATAATACTTACATTTCAATTGATTGATATATGAATAGCGTGCAATCTATCATAGAATCATGCAAGTGGTGAATAATCAAAGGGGTAAAGTGTTTTTTTACATGGTTATGGAGGAACCGGAAAAACTTTCATGCAGAGAACTCTATCAAGTGCATTGCATTTGCAAAAAAAATTGTTCTTGTTGTTGCTTCAAGTAGGATATCATCGTTATTATTTCCAGGTGGAAGGACAACACACTCAAAGTTCAAAACTCATGTATCAACACTTGATAACTCTACTTGCAACATTGAGAAAAATAGTAAGAATTCATAATTATTGGTACAAAAGGAATTGATAATATGGGATGAAGCTCATATGTCTTATAAAAACTAATTTGAGGCTTTGGATAAAACCCTTAAAGATTTCATGAGCTCCCAAGGTCTTGGAAATACCATATTTGGTTGACAAGTAGTAGTTTTTGGAGGAGATTTTAGATAGAATCTTCATGTTGTTCCAAGAGGAGGTCGATCTGATATAGAGCATGCTTCCATTAGTTCATCTTATGTAAGTTATTATTGCCAAGTTCTTACACGGACAAAAAATATGTGACTCCAACAAGATTCCAGAAATACAAGTTCGTCAGAACTAGCTGAATTCTCAAAATAGATTTTAAATGTGGGTGATGGTGAGATTTGTGAACTAAATGACGGTTTGGAAGATATAGAAGTTCCTCAAAATCTCTTCATATCCATATTTGAGGGTCCTATAAGATCATTTGTTAAGAGAACTTATCCTAATTTGTTAGAAAATTACAAAAAGTGAAGAGTTCTTACAATGTAGAGCTATTTTTGTTTCAACCATTTAAGTAGTGGAAAAAACCAATCATTACGTATTTGAATTGATTCCAGGTACAAAGTGTTGAGTTGCATTAATTTTGCATTTAACAATTCTGTTATCATATTTGTGATACGGTGGGAGAACTGACTAGGGTTTTGCGTTTGTTTTCGCAAATGTTTCGGTTGAGCAAGAGTCGCCATCGACTTTTTATTTTATCCTAAGGAAAGGTTTAAAAAGCACAACAAAAACCTTTGAGATATTTTCTTGGGTTCGGGGAGTAGATTATAGAAAGGGAAGGTATTAGCACCCTTTCTATCCATGGGCTCTTAGTTACTTGCTTAGATCAACTTGCCTTTTTTCAATTGTTTGAAATGGTGCTTTGTGCGTGGTTTTGAAAATGTTTTGAAAAAGATGCCTTGTCTAGGCTACCCTTGTAACAATTCTTTACTCGAATGTTTTACAAAAGGTGTTTGTCTTTTTGAAAATATGTTTCAAGGTTTTTGAAAGTTGTTTTGAAAGTGTAGTGATGTGTAGTTTGAAAAATAGGCAAGTGTTTTTGTTTTGCAAGTTGACAAGTACTTAAGAGCTATCTACCCTAAAGTTCTCAAAGATTTTTGCTATGTTTTAACCCTTTTAACAATTTTGTTCCACCATTGTATTTGGTGGACAATCTTGTGTTAGGATGTGAACGGGACGGGCGCGGGTCATCGTTTAGACCATGATTGCAATGGTGCCAAGTATCTTTGGGCAATTTTTCCTTGGAGGGACTTGATCATTTTTTAGGCAACTTTCGAAAGCGTCGTCGAGGGACTATGATCATTTGAATTGTGTTTGTTTTGCCCAAAGAGACCTAACATGCAATATGGCCCATTATTGAAGGCAACAAGTGGAATACCCTAGGGGTGCAAGTGTGATTAGTGTTGTCCATTTTCATGCTTGTTTATCTTGAAATTAGGTCAAACTATTTTGGTTAATTGATTTGCATACAAAAACCCTAATTCTAGCATGGCATAATTAGAAAGCTTTAAAGTGCGAAAAATAAAGTTCCTAAGTTATTACAACACAATATATGGGAAGGGGGTACAAATGTTCAAATGGGGGTATTTTGACAAGGAATTTAAACCTAACTATTACATCAAAATTGAATTATACAAATTATTTAATATACAATAATTAAATAAAAATGGAATAAATATGCAAGATGCAAAAATGTTTTTTATATGTATGAAAAAAAAGTGTTTTTTATATGTCAAATAAACAAAATAAAAAGAATTAATTTTTGGAGTTTAATTGATTTAGGGCAAAACCCTAATTTTGCAAATAAGAGGTATTAAATATTTAATATGTACAATATTTATTAGCTATGTACAAAAAATAAATAAAGAGAAGTATATTTGTCAAAAAAAGTATTTTTAATGCAAAATATTAATAAAAATAAAAATGTATATATTTTGTATTTTTTAACCTAAATATACTAATATATATGTATGTATTTGTATTATTTATTAAATATATTGAATATGCACAAGATAATAATATTTAATATTTATAAAAAAAGTATATTTTATATAAAATATTTTCAGAAGATAAAATAAAATAAAAATCAGAAAATAAATGTGTTTGCATTATTTTTTAATATTTTTGAATAAGAGTATATCTATATATTTATTTATGTACAAATATCAATTTAAACAACTAAATGCCTAATAAATATAAAAATGATGTGAAAAATATTTTTTTATTTTTTAATGTTATGGGGAAAAATAAATAAGTCAGAACAAAAAAGAAAAGGTCAAAAAATCATGAAAATAAGCATAATGGGCCAAGGGGGGTGTAAAAGTAACAAAAGGGTGCAAATAGAAAAATGAAACAGAGCCCAGCCCAAAAGACCTTCTTCAACCTCCAGACTGTTTGAACATGAACAAAACGCGCGTTTTCTATCTCCAGATTCTTGGACTTTCAAGCAAAACTCACAACATGAAAAATGTAGAGCATTAAGAGACAAATCCAGACATATAAAGAACTTGACTTAACTCTCTAAGATGAGAGAGAATTTCTCCATCCCTAATTCTTGACCTAAGTTTCCATCAATGTTCAGACCTTAAATTCTCATAGCACATGCAAAATAAATGGAAAGTAAAGATATGTACAACTTCAGAGGCATGAGTAGAACATTTTTCATTCACAAACCTAGAGCTAACAATGCCTGGATAGGGAGATAGAAGTCCATGAACTTACCTGTTCAGTTGGAATCGTATCTGATGATGGAGGTGTTTTTAGTGCAAGGTGATGATTGGTACAGCTTCCTTGATGTCCAGGGATGCTATTCCCAGCTTTACTTTGTTTGGAAACCAAGAGAATCGTGTTAGGGAACTTCAACTGCAAAACAAAAAAATGAAAATGGTGATGTTGCTTGGGAGTGTTACAGGTCGTGTTTGAGGCTTGGAATAGTTTCAAGGGATGATGTGGGATATGTTTGAAGTGGTTTTAGCAAGAATGTATGAATGGATTGAGTTATGGAACTCAATCTGCAGCAGGTACCCTGTTTGGGCAGTTTGAGGGTGATTCTGTGTTTGAGAAGGCAATGGAGATGGTTGGCTCGTGTTTCAGATTAGGTTTGATGATTATAAAGTGTTTGATAACTTTTCTTAAGCTCTTGTTCACAGGAATGAGAGTTGTGTCTTGTTATGCTATGTTTCTTCAACTTTAAGCAACAAAGTGTCCACTTGAGTTTTAGACTGATAGAGGCTCCCCTAATGTGCTGCTAACCTTCCCCTTGATCAGTGTGTTTTGTTCATAAACTTGTGCCAAAAGGATTTGCACTGTACTTGCTTGGATTGCTAATTGACATAAAGTTCTACTTTTGCAAAAATGGACATTATGCTTTTTCTAATTTGGGACTAAACCTTTATGTAATGCTTGAACACATAAAATATGGTCTTGGCACAATGAGTTAACATTAAATTTATGAGTGTAAATGGGATATAGGACCTGTAATCAAGAAATGCAAGCTGAGTTCAAAATTGCCTAAGTGTATGAACATGTAAATTGGTCATAACAAAAGTGAGTTTTTCCCAACTTGCCAAATTTGATTCTCCCTAACCATGAGGTTGTTTGATGAGTTATTGGACGTTTTGGAAATCTTGGAATGTGTACTACAATCCATCTTTGAAATGCAAATTTAAATTCCAAGTGGAAGCATGTGAAAAATTGCCATGAAGTTGGGCAAAAATCCTGCCTAAAATAGGTCAAAATTTCTCTAAGTTAAGAATGGTTTGGTACCCTTGTTCCAAAAATTGTAACTTGAGCTACAAGCTTCTTTTGAGAAAACTTTGTGAATAAAAGTTGTAGATTTTGCAATGGACTACAACTTTCATGTTTTTACTTTTCCTTGAATCCAAATGAATCTTTGTGAGAAAGTGGGACAAAGTTAGGAAAAAATTAGGGTTTTTCATAACTTAGAAAAATTCTAAGTTATGAAAAATCTTCATTTCAAACCCTAATTTGCAATTCTTGATTTCTTGATGAACAAGTTTCATGATTTGTCATGTTTTAATGAAAAATGAATCTTGACACTTGATTTTGACCAAAAAGTCAAAGTTTGACTTTTCAGTATACAGTCAAAATTGATCAATTGACTGGGAAATTCAACTGTCAATCTTGTGCATTTAGGATCTTTTGAACTTGTTGAGCATGTCAAGACAATTCCATGGGGTCATTGAGTCCATATGTGAGCTTGGTTTGCCATTGGCTAGGTCAAACAGTCAAAAATTGCCTTTGTGCAGTCTAAACCCTAAAAATGACCATTTTGCCCTTTTGGTGATCTGATCAAATTTCTTGTGGAATTGTGATCCAAACTTGATCAAATGGTCCATATGAGTTCATAATATTGATGTGGGTCAATTTTCATGATATTTGACTGTCAATTGGCCACAATTGACTTTTTCCCCAATACAGCTGATTTCTAGGTCAATTGTCTAATTGACTGGGCAAAGATTGAAATCAAGGCTTGAAACTTGATATGGATAACCTTGGGAGTCCAATATGGAGCATGAAAGTCATATTAGGCATTTAAGGTCAAAACATTTTTGTGCAAACACAAACCCTAATTTGGGTCAACAGTGCAAGGAGAAATCTTGAGCAGAGGAAACCCCAACTGGATCTTGAGCTCTAAGGGCCTTGTGATGAGAAAATGTTGAGAAAATGGGAGGGCAAATTTTGGGGTACAACAATATTATATTACTAATGTTTTAATGTTTTGTTTTTATTCAATTTTGAAGGAGAAGAAAAAGAATATTTGAGTTCTGATTCAATTGATAGAATGGAAGCCAATTATAATTAAGCTTGTGATGGTCTGACACTATTATTTTTTAGTTCTCTAAGAACATCAGGTTTTTCGAATCACAAGATTAAATTAAAAGTTAGAAGCCCCATTAGGCTAATGAGAATTTTGGACCAAGTCAAAGGTTTATGTAATGGAACAAGGTTGATCCTGAGAAGGTTCGGAAATCATGTCATTGAGACCAAAATTATGTTTGGAAAGAACATTGTTAACATAATTTATATTCCTCGAATGTCTACGCCACCTTCTGAATCACCATGGCCATTTAAATTGATTTGAAGATAATTTTCGATCATTGTGTCATACGCAAATAAATCACAAGGTCAATCACTTAATAGTGTTGGATTACATTTGCCTACTCTTGTTTTTAGTCATGGTCAATTGTATATAGAACTTTCAAGAGTGAAAAGTAAGAATGGTTTGAAAATAATATTACAAAACAAGGACAATGAATCATGTATGACTACTACCAATGTAGTAGTCAAAGAGGTCTTCCAAACACTAACTTAGTTGGTAAAACTTTTCTTTTTTTCTTTGATGCTTCATTACTAATCTCAATCTTGGCTATGTTTCTTTTTTAAGTTGTTGTTTCTATGAACATTTAGTTGAGATAAATATTTGTATATTTTATACACTTCAAGAGATATTTAACTGATGAATTAATGTAAATGTTTTTCATTTTAAAATGTTTGATATTGGCATACTTACTTTTTAACATATTTGTTGATTCTGTATGAGACTATGTTGATTTTCAAATATCGTATTAATTTAAATGCAGGCCTTTGATGATTGGTATATTTCATAATATTTAGCACACATTGGGAAATTATCAAAGATGAGGAAACTCATTTTTGTAATAAATTGTTTGAGGAATTAATGGATAACTATGGTATCAAACACAAGGTCGTCACAGCCTATCATCTACAAAGTAGCACACAAACTGAGTTATCTCATAGACAAATTAAGAGAATCCTTAAAAAATGGTAAATCTTTCTAGTAAGGATTGATTAGGGCACCAAGATGATGTCATGTGGGCTTATATTACCACATTTAAAACACCACTAGAAATGTCTCCTTTTAGAATAGTCTAAGGAAAAAACTTGTCACCCACCAATTTGGTTTCAACATAAAGTCTTCCCGACAACAAAGAAACTAATTTTCAACATACATGTTGTCCGTTAAGCAAAGTTGCTGCAACTCAATGAGTTGGAAGAACATATGTTGTTTTTCTATGAAAATGCTAAAATTTACGAGGCCAAAACTAAGAAATGGCATGACAAAAAATTTCATAAGAGAGAATTAGTGGAGGGCGAACAAGTCAGCATCTACAATTGAAAGAATAAACTTTTCTGAGGTAATTTAAAATCTAGATGGTCAAGTCCTTTGAAACTCATTAAGGTATATCCTCATAGGATTGTAGACATTCTAAATAAGAAATAGATAATGGTTTTAAAGTTAATGGCCAAAGAATAAAAACCTATCTTGGTGATCCTTTACAAGATACAAGGACCTCCATGGATTTGGAAGATTTATTATTATGTTTTAAGTCATACTAAAAGACTTTGAAATAACACTACTAGGAGACATCCCAAAATAAATTAATGTTTTTTTTTTGTAGTTTTAATGTTGATATGTTGATTAAGAAGTTATCATAATGATTATTAGTACCATAACAAAAGTTATCATGTTTTGAAAATATTATTGTTAGGATTGTGGGGAAAGAATTGAAGTGGTAATGAAGATAAGAAAGCACAAATTTATGTTGGGTAAAAGAAAAGTAGAAAGAAATTGTGCAAAAAAAATGGAAAAGTAAAGGGGGAGAAAGAGAAAATGTTAGCGTGTGTGACACAATACAAGTGTCTTGAGGAGTGAACGTGGGGGACTTTTACACCGTACTTGGTTTGAACCACCGTCATTGCTTTGTTCTCATTCATTACAGCTACATTAAACCAAAATTTATATTAACTTTAGGCACTAATTTTAATTATTATTATAATTGATATTTTTCCTTCACAAATTCAAAACCTTATCGCTTTCACGAAAGTGGTTATAAAAAATCCTCATTGGTTTTCTCTTATCCACTCCTCTCAACCTTAAAAGTTGAAAATTGCTCTCGGACTTACCACTCTCTCTAGTTTATTATCAAAATCTCTAAAACCATCATCCATATTCACAAAATAACAATGTCACAAAATAAAATGGACCCTTTAAAAGAACTAAGTATTATACAAAAAAGAATGCATCCCCAAACATTGAGTTCTTAGACTAAAAAAATTATGGTTCTAAAATTCCCATCAATAATGATGCATAGAAAGGATCACAAACATATTTGCTAACAAATCCATTCATTATGAGAAAGGATTCATCTTTGATATGGAAGAAAATGATTTAGGCCTTACTTCCAAAGTAAGATGCGTCATTACAGCTCACAAGTGGAAAAATTCTACAGATACCTTACTTCTTATAAGACACAGTGGTTCAAGGAGTTATACTCTAACTTGATCAATCCAACACATACAAAAAAATAAATAGTGGTGGAGGAAAGATTGTCCAATATTCTGAGGTTACTCTCTATATGATACGGGGAATGAAGGATGTTGAAGACTCCTTACAAACTCTGTTTGAAAAGGATGATGAGCAAGACATGGAGGCCATATGAGATTCTCTTTGCAAGCTTGGGACAAAGTGGATAGAAATAGCCAAACCAACATACCGAATTATCTTTTACATGAGCTTAAGACTAGAGCTGGAGGCGTGGTACCTATTTTTGAAAGCATTCTCGCATACCAAATTCCCATAATGAATCGTGAATAAAGAAAGACTTATACTCATTCACTACATCATAACCTACCAACCTATCATCATTGACAAGACAATGTTTCAAGAAATACAAGCATAGGCCAAGATAAAGAAAGGGATGCTATACTTTCATTTTTTATAACAATAATTTACAAAAGGCGTGGAGTGACTGAAATGGCAATTGATAAAAATCTCAGTGTTATGATTGGTTTTGATAAAGATACAATATTAAACTTGTTTAGAGTGAAAGAGGATAATAAAGTGTGTCGAGAGGCGCAACAGAAGACTTCAGAACCTTTATCATCCATAACCAAAGAAGAACTTCTCTAAGATCTTTTAATGCAAATGTAGAAGGATCAAAGGGAGTACTGGAAATTTTCAAGGGAAAAACATATCTAGCACAATATCTTATACTCCCTACATAAGGGAGAAGTAATGAATCAGTCCCCAACTTTCCCAAATCATATTCTATGTGAGTTGTTTGTTGATGACGAAGATGATAACCCTATGGAAAGTCAAGAAAAGGTGTATGTGAAGCATAAAGAAGAAAATAAAAAGAGTGAGAAAGGAAAGTGTTCTGGACTGGGCCCGACAGGCCCAAAAGCATTACTAAGGCCCAGTCCAAAGGGACTCACTAAGGACCACAAAGGGCAAAGGGGGCCACGTCCATGCCCGACACCCTGATGTCCACCTCGACATCTCGGTGTCCAGCCCCACGATGAAGTCCTGCTCGACATCATGCCATCCAGCTCTGTCCTGGCTTCCAGCTCGACACTCGCCGTCCAGCTCGAGGTCTTGGCGTCGAGCTCGGCACCGTGTTGCGCAGCTCGACATGGTCACGAGCTAACTTGCTAGGGCAGACTTAGTCCTCTATTGCCCCAACGATACTCCGGAAAGACCGCGTCTCCGTCCGCCCACATTTCATGCAGCATATCCAGGAAGGGAACCACGTGCTGGTCCCCACTACCCACGTAGAACCTGGCAGTTCCTCCATTGGGCCAAATCCGCCCGGCCCAATGAAGGAATCTTGGCCCAGCGCTGGGGGCTATAAATACCCTCTGCTTCCAGAGGGTCAGGTATTGATCATTCTAACCTCAACTCTATTATCTGCTAGTACTCCCACTGACTTAAGCATCGGAGTGCCTTGCAGGTACCCCCCCCCCCCCTCCTCGTTCAAAAAGCCTTCAGCTCGGAGTAGCCGTGACGGTACAAACCTTCTGATCAGGTCAGATCAGTGGCGCCGTCTGTGGGAAACAGCTTCCCCGTCTAACGAACAGTTTTCAAAGACCAAAGCTCAATCCATTCACTGTCATGGCCTCTCCAACTCGTGAAGAACAACACACTCGCGTCCTCGACGCCAACAACGGTCCCGCGGACAAGAATGGGCACCTGGACAATCCCAGTGGTGCCGGCCACAATACCGTCCCCGTGACAACCGCCCCTGGACCTTCCACCCGCAGGGACGGGAACACTGCGTCTTCCTCGACAACTCCTCCAGGACTCGAAGACGATCCGGAGGCTCTCGCCTATCGCCAGGCTGCCCGGTTCTATGAAGTCCAAGCCCCTGCCGGGGCAGATGCCACGGCTCAGGCACTGTTCGCGACCATCAACCAGACGAACTATCTCCTGTTCGCGCAAGGAGAAAGACTTAGGGCACTGGAAAATGATCGACGCCCCCCGAGGAGACATCAAAGGCCACCATCTCCACTTCCTCGGGTCGAAGAAGTTCGACACCCTACTCCCCCGCGGAGACATCACAGGGAAAACTCTAGGAGCCCCTCTCCCGCACCAAGGCAGAGGCGGCCCCAGTATGAAAGACAGCCCGTCATTCCTGCCGAAGAGCCCGTTCGCGACCCATCAAGGCACGACCGGAGGCACAACAGAGACGGGTGTGTGACCTTCCATCACCGAACATCACGTTCAAGGGAATCCCAGCACGAGCAACGTGCCCGACACAACTACAGGACCCCTTCTCTTTCTCCAGAAAGGAGCGACGAGGACGACCCCCGCGGTCCCCTGTCGCAGGCAATCATGGACGCACCTATCCCCCCGGGCATGGAGAAGCCCCCACACCTAAAGGAGTATGATGGAGTGGCGGACCCAGTCGACCACATTGATGGGTTCGAAGCCATGCTCCACTATCACAATGTCGGGGGGCCCATCAAGTGCCGTCTCTTCCCAACAACTCTCAGGAAGGCGGCCATGGACTGGTACAAGGGACTTGCCCCGGGCTCCATCACCTTGTGGAGGAACTTGAAGAACCAGTTCGTCAGCTCCTTCACAGCGTCTCGTCGCCATCCAAAGACCGAGGCAGCCCTCGAGGCCATCATCCAAAGACAGGATGAGACCTTGAGGGAATTCATCAACCGCTTCAACCGGGAAGCCATCCAGGTCCCCTGCGCGGACCATATGAAGAGGTACTTGCTGGAGAGGGGCCTCCTCCCCGGCACAGAATTCAGGAAAGCTGTAGGCATCGAGCCACCTGCAACTTTTGATGCTCTCCTCGACAAAGCCCGAGCATATATGGACTACGAGGAGAGAGAAGCTGCCAACAGGGCACGAGACTCCAGGGCTCGCAACCATGGCAGCAGCTCGAGACAAGACCCACCTCCCCGACGCACCGGAGAGAAGAGGAAGGAAGACAGACCCCGGGAGGTCCGAGAACAAAGGGGCCCCTCGGGCAGGTTTACTGAGTACACTCCGCTCACGGCTTCCCGCGAGCGTATTCTGGCGGAGTGTGCAAGCACAGATTTTAAAGACGGTGGCGTCAAGCGTCCCCGACCAGCTCCTGCCAAGCCAGGAGTAGACAAAAACAAATACTGTCAGTACCATAGGAGTCATGGTCACTTGACAGAAGATTGCGTCCACCTGAAGGACGCCATTGAAACCCTCATCAAAGGGGGAAGACTTGCACAGTACAGGAGAAACGACGCTCCCCGTCGTGAAGCCCGCGAGGCAAAGGAGCCCGAAGAAGATGCCCGACCATCTGACGAGTCGGTGCCAATCCAGACCGCCTTCTCGATAACCAGGCCCGAGGATTTCGAACTGCCCGAGCTCCTGCAGGAGCCCCTGACTACGCACAGCAGGTGGGAATACTTCCCCTCCGCCATGGTCATCAACGGGGGCGGGTTCAACGACCTCACCATCAACTCAGCCAAGAGGAAGTTGGACGAACTGGTCGACAAAGCTCCTCCTCAAACTGTGACTTTTGAAATGGTAAGGGGCAGATCAGAGCCTATCACATTCTACTTGGAAGAGCTCCCCGGCGGAGCACCGAACGCAGTCATCCCCTTGCTGATAAGGGCGAAGATGGCCAATTTCGACGTGCATCACATCCTGGTCGACGAAGGGAGTTCCGTCGACGTGATGTACACTCAGCTGTTCCGGACCTTACAACTGGACGACTCACATCTGTCTCCATATATAGGTTCGGACCTTCAAGGCTTCAACGGCTCGACGTCCAAACCTTGGGGATATGTCGAGCTCCTCGTGACATTCGGGGAAGGAACTGCTACAAGACAGGTGAAGGTCCGCTTCCTCGTCATTGACTGCCCATCCCTGTACAATTGCATCCTGGGGAGGCCGACATTGGCGGAACTGACAGCGGTCCCCTCAACTGTCCACCTAAAGATGAAGTTCTATACCAAGAGGGGGAGGGTAGCCACCATCCAGGGCGACCTCGCTGCTGCCCGCCGGTGCTTCAACGCCGCTTCAAGGGGTCGGGATACTGTCGACGTAGGTCCCAGCACTAGGCCCATCAAGAAGACAAAGCAAGAGCCCGACAGAGCATCTCCTGAGGTAGAAGTTCAGAAGGCTCCACCAAAGGTCGACTCCATTGCACTCGACGCCCGTTTTGACCAAGACGAACCGGCCAGCAGCGAGCAAATCCCCCTCCGACCTATTCCGGACGGTGATTTCGAACTCGTTCCCCTCGGAGCAGACCCGACCAAGGGAGTGAAGATCGGCAAAGACCTCCCCGACTTGGCCAGGAAGCAAATCAAGGCCTGTCTGCGCGAGAATGCTGATCTCTTCGCCTGGAGCGCTGCAGAGATGCCCGGACTCGACCCTGAGGTCGCCTGCCACCACCTCGCCATTGATCCAGCCGCCAAGGCAGTAGTACAACGTAGGCGTAGGCAGTCTCTAGAAAAAACGGAGGCTGCTGAAAAAGCTGTAAAAGACCTCTTAGAGGCAAATTTTATTTCTGAAGCCCGGTATTCCACCTGGCTGTCAAATGTTGTACTTGTCAAAAAGAATAATGGAAAATGGTGAATGTGTGTTGATTATACCGATCTCAATCGGGCTTGCCCGAAGGATGCTTTTCCTCTACCAAACATTGATATGCTGGTCGACAACTCGGCCGGCTATAAAACTTTGTCGTTCATGGACGCTTACTCGGGATACAATCAAATCCCAATGGCTCCGGGCGACAAACGCTGCACGGCGTTCATGACCAGCTCGGGCAACTATTACTACAACGTAATGCCCTTCGGACTAAAGAACGCCGGCGCGACGTACCAACGCATGATGAACAAAGTGTTCAACAAACAGATAGGCGACATGCTCGAGGTATACATGGACGACATGATCGTCAAATCTCGAGCAGACACCGATCACGCAGCTCATCTCAAGACTGTCTTCGCCCAAGCAAGACAATGCAAAATGAGGTTCAACCCGGAGAAGTGCACATTTGGGGTTAAGGCAGGAAAGTTCCTCGGATTCTACCTAACAGAACGAGGCATTGAAGCCAACCCCGACAAGTGCCGAGCATTCGCCGACCTCCCGACTCCAACGTCGAAGAAGTCGATACAGATAATGAACGGCATGTTGACATCACTTTCACGCTTCGTCGCGAAGTCCGCTCAGCACGCCCTTCCCTTTTTCAAACTCCTACGAAAGGAAGCAGCCTTCGAATGGACCGAAGAATGCGAACACGCACTTCGCCACCTGAAGCAGAGCCTGTCTCAACCACCCGTGCTATCTCGACCAGATGACAACGAGCCGCTTTACCTATACTTGGCAGTTTCAAACGAAGCCATCAGTGCAGCTCTTGTCCGCGAGACTCCCGACGGGCAGAAACCTGTTTATTTCACGAGCAAAGCCTTACAAGGCCCCGAGAGCAGGTATCAACAGATAGAAAAGGTTGCACTGGCCCTCGTCAACGCTGCGAGGAGGCTCAGACACTACTTTCTAGCACACACCATTGTCGTGCGAACCGATCAACCGGTGAGACAACTCCTGGGTCGGCCAGATATGGCGGGCAGAATGCTTAAGTGGTCCCTGGAACTCTCTGAATTCGACATTCAGTACGAGAGCAGGAAAGCCCTGAAAGCACAAGCCTTGGCCGACTTCGTCGCCGAGATGACCTCTAACGACATTCCCCCGGGAAAGGAACACAAGTGGACCATCTTCGTCGACGGAGCCTCCAGCTCGTCCGGAAGCGGCGCAGGGATCCTCCTGGAAAACGAAGAAGGGGTGGTAATCGAGCACTCCTTGGTTCTCTCCTTCCCGACATCAAATAACCAGGCAGAATACGAAGCCCTGCTCGCGGGACTGAGATTAGCCGAGGACCTAGGAGCCCGCGAAGTTCAAATTTACACCGACTCCCAGCTCGTCGCTTCCCAAGTACATGGAAGCTACCAGGCCAAGAATGACAACCTCATTGAGTACTTGAACTTAGTCAAAAAACACATGGCAAAGTTCGTACGAGCAGAAATCTCTCATGTTCCCCGCGAGCAGAACACGAGGGCGGACATACTGTCCAAACTCGCGAGCACACGAAAGAAAGGCGGGAATAAATCCGTCATCCAGGAATCCCTGGCACGGCCGAGCATCGAACCACCCTCGACTACGGTCGAGGTTCATGCTATCGGGGACGCCACGTCTTGGATGACCCCGGTCTATAATTTCCTTACAAAGGGAGAACTCCCGACGAACCAGGCCGACGCAGCCACAATAAAGCGGCGAGCATGTTCTTACGTTGTTCTCGAACAGAAACTTTACAGAAGGGGATTCTCCATTCCCCTCCTGAAATGCATTGACGAGTCCTCCATCCCCGACGTATTGCGGGAGATACACGAAGGTATCAACGCCTAGCACATGGGCGGTAAATCCTTGGCGAGGAAGGCCCTCCGAGCAGGATACTACTGGCCGACGATGCAACAGGACGCCAAGGAACACGTGAAAAAATGTGACAAGTGCCAGAAGCACGGGGATATGCACCTCGCTCCCCCACACGAGCTGAGCACGTTGTCATCCCCATGGCCGTTCGCCTGGTGGGGCATGGACATCCTCGGACCCTTCGTGCAAGGGACCTATCAGAACAAGTTCCTAATCGTCGCCGTGGATTACTTCACAAAATGGATCGAGGCCGAGGCCCTCGCGAAAATCACCTCACACAACATCCTCCGTTTCTACAAAAGAAACGTGCTCGCCATGTTCGGAATTCCGCAGGCACTGGTGACCGACAACGGCACCCAGTTCACCGACCACGGATTCCGAGACTTCGTCACCAAACTGGGGACCAAACATCACTTCACATCGGTCGAGCACCCTCAGACCAACGGGCAAGCCGAAGCCGCGAACAGAGTCATCCTCCGAGGGCTCAAACGTCGACTCGGCGAAGCCAAAAGGGGATGGGTGGAGGAGCTCCACAGCGTCCTGTGGGCATACCGCACCACACCCCACTCAACGACGGGTGAAACACCATTCCGACTAACGTACGGTACCGAAGCCGTCATCCCGGTCGAAATCATGGAACCATCACGTCGAACGGAAGACCCCCTCGACGAAGAGATGAATGACGAAGCACTAAGGGATGAACTCGACTAGTCGAGGAAATCCGATCGGGGGCTGCCCTGCGCGAAGCAACCCTAAAACAACGAGTGGCCCTACGCCACAACGACAAGGTCATCAAGCGCGAGTTCGAAATAGGCAGCCTGGTACTACGCAGAAACCAGAAAGACTCCCGCGAAGGGAAGTTGGCCGCGAACTGGGAAGGACCTTACCGCGTCCACGGCACCACGGGTACCGGGGCGTACTACCTCGAGCAGTTAGACGGAGAGCCATTACCAAGACCCTGGAATGCTGCTAAGTTGAAGCAGTACTACAGTTAAAAACTGTCAACACCTAGGACCCTCGACCAAAAGCGACCATGCTCGGGCAACGAGGAAAAACGTCCAACTTCGTTTAAGGCTTAGGTACAGGCCGACACACGACCAAAATGGCACGGCATCGCGCGGTAGACGTTGACGATCTATAGTGCCCGACGTGGACAGCTGTACCGAGCACCACCGTCGTCGTACCCATAAGGCAGAACACCCAGCTCGCGATGGGCAGTTCACGCCAAGGGCGAATCGTCCCTACGGGCTCCACGCCCGACTGAGCAACCTCGCTCCAAAATGCCCGATATTCCATCAAGAATAACGGGACATCTACAAGGGTCAAAAGAAAATCTCTCCCCTCGAGCGCAGCACTTTAGCAACCCCGGCCAACCAAAATAGGGCCGAGATTGCACACAAATCGTGACGAGCATAGTCGCTCGCCAAATCAGAGCCACCTAGGGGCACTCCTCGGGCCCGGGACTTGAGCTAAATTCATACAAGCATGTGAGTTCATGGTGGAAGACCCTAAAGAAGAGAGGGATGGTCGCCCCTATCCTTAAGTAGCGGCACGTCAGCTCAAACGCCCGGATGAAGGCGAGAGAGTTAGGGTGTAGCTGGGACGGGGCCAGCTCCAAATGCGTAAAAACCCCGGTCTCAAAGTCTGTGAAAGGCAGCCGCAAACCCAAGTCTTTAAACGCGATCTCGTACATCGCAAAGCTGTAGTCCGGGTACATCGAACAAATTCTGGCGTTGGTCGACGGCAGCATGACCTCGAAATTCGGTTGAAAGTCGGGCTGGTCCTGCCCCTCTTTGATAGCGATGAACGGATGTCGGTCATCCCGACTGTATATCGACGCCGTCCCCCGAGGCTCGGCGCCCACCCATTCCAGCGATGGGTCGGTCACAGTGTCTATAAGGTTGGCCGACTCGTCGGCACTTTGTTCTTCGCTGTCACGACGACCGGAGGAGCTCGGCTCATCCGCCATGGTTACCTGCAGAGCACGGGAAACCAATCAGATTGAGCATGAAGCCCTATGCTCGACATAATCATGTCGTCCATACACTACCACAAGTCCATTTTCACAAGTGGATGCCTCCCCGACTCTCCTGAATCCAGTGTTCTTCCACAAACCAACTGCGCGGCCACTCTTCAAGCACGTCGATCCGGGGTATGAACATGGCGAGCCGCATTATGAAGCCCACGGCCACGACCATAAACATACCGGGCACCGGCATGAGTCAGGCGCCCAGGATCATGAAGACCCCGGGCAGCTCTGAAGTTTTTCACCTAAAACTAAGAATGTGTCGGCCACAAGTATGCGTTTGCCGGTCCTAGACATAAATCTGTCGGGCAAAACACGAGTTTACCGGGCTAATCCCGCATTAACGGTCCTAAAACATCTACAATTTCCTAGAATCATGCATTCTAAAACAAGAAAATAAAGAAAATGGATCACTTACTTGGATCAAAGTTGGGATTTGGATAAGAAATGAAGAATCTGAGACGGGAAATCACGGTTGGAGAGAGTGTTGAGAGTTGCAACGAAGAGAGCACGGAGAACGGAAAACGTATTATGGGGCCCAAAGACCCTATTTATAGGGATGACGTGGAATACCAAACGTCACCTCGTTCAGCCACGGACTCCGTCTCCTCGACGCACTGCACCCAACGCAATGATGACCCTACCCCCCTAGGGTGGCGGCACAACTCCCGAAAGATGCCTCGTATGCCCGACTGACGCGCCCGGTACGGATCCTCCACGCATCCACCACCGACGACGTCTCCGAGCACGTCACGAGGAGACCCCTCGAGGGTCCACGCCTCCATCCCGGGCACGAGACCTCAGCGACGGAACAACTGTTTCAAGTCATGGCTCCTCGCAAAGGAACCACGACTTGGGGGGCTCCTGTTCTGGACTGGGCCCGACAGGCCCAAAAGCATTACTAAGGCCCAGTCCAAAGGGACTCACTAAGGACCACAAAGGGAAAAGGGGGCCACGTCCATGCCCGACACCCTGATGTCCACCTCGACATCTCGGTGTCCAGCCCCACGATGAAGTCCTGCTCGACATCATGCCATCCAGCTCTGTCCTGGCTTCCAGCTCGACACTCGCCGTCCAGCTCGAGGTCTTGGCGTCGAGCTCGGCACCGTGCTGCGCAGCTCGACATGGTCACGAGCTAACTTGCTAGGGCAGACTTAGTCCTCTATTGCCCCAACGATACTCCGGAAAGACCGCGTCTCCGTCCGCCCACATTTCATGCAGCATATCCAGGAAGGGAACCACGTGCTGGTCCCCACTACCCACGTAGAACCTGGCAGTTCCTCCATTGGGCCAAATCCGCCCGGCCCAATGAAGGAATCTTGGCCCAGCGCTGGGGGCTATAAATACCCTCTGCTTCCAGAGGGTCAGGTATTGATCATTCTAACCTCAACTCTATTATCTGCTAGTACTCCCACTGACTTAAGCATCGGAGTGCCTTGCAGGTACCCCCCCCTCCTCGTTCAAAAAGCCTTCAGCTCGGAGCAGCCGTGACGGTCCAAACCTTCTGATCAGGTCAGATCAGAAAGGAAAAAAAGCAAGTTAAATTTTTTGATGATGTTGTTATAAAGTAGGAAACTTATGTTGTGCCTCTTGAGCCTAGACCTTCACCTTTTAACACAAATACTAAGAGTCTTGAGAAGGATACAAAATCATCATCCAAAAAGAATCCATATGAAAATTTAACCCTAAAATTTTTTAAGAGCAATGAACTAGCTAAAGAGTAATAAGAATAGGATAGGGTGTTAGAGGAAATGATTGTAAAATCATAGCAAGATAATGTAGAAATAGAGGTAGAAGAAAATGACAAGAAAGAGTAAACAGAAGGGAGAGAAGATAAAGGTAAAGAGATGCATTTGAATTAGTTTGTAAAAAAGGTAATTGACCATGTCAATGAAAGCAAAGATAAGACCGAGGATGGAGAGAGAATATGATGTTGATGAATAGGGTGCTGGAAAAGATGAATCTAAAGAGGAAATGAATGTTGAATAAGTTGAGTTCCAATAACAAACGGACGTTAAGGATCAAGAAGAGTCGGAATCAGAAACTACAATTGAAGCTCTAGAACAGAATATAGCTAACAAAATTTAAAAGAAAATGGGAGCTGAGAAATTAGGAACGGCAAAACTATGCAAGGGCACTGTCTTGTGAGACAGATCCCTAATATTGACTAAAGATTATTGTAAAAATCCTCTAACAAAAAAAATTGCTCAAAGAAAATGAAAAGATCAAGAAATGAGAAAATCCCAAAGAAGTCGGCAGAAAAAGAACATCAATTAGCTCATGTGATGTGACACAAGTTGTCACTACAAAGCCTACTGAAGAGCAACATGAGACCTATGTATATTCCTCAAAAACATATGACTAAGAAGATAAAGATTATTTTTATTGATGTAGAGGAACAAGTTCATTGTTGAGTCAGGAAAGCATAGTGGAAAGTGCAAGAAAGCAAAGAAGAGAAAGAGATGAAAAGACTGGAATAAGAAAGAACAGTAGGATTTTGTCCTAAGTAGTATTAATTTTTCAACCATATAACCTAAATCATGATTAATATTATTTGTTTTATTTTTTTGTCTTGTTGTGTCATGTTAAATCATTTTTGTTAAACATGTGACTCCATACTCTAGAGGAGGTGAATTATGGAGGTTTGAAAATCGTTTTTTAAAATAAAATCATTTTCAAAATCAGAGTTTCAAAGCTTTTTACCAAAAACGTTCGAATAAGCCGCATAAATTTGAAGTAAAGAAAATAAGTGAAAAAGAGATAAGGGAAGAGAGAACGATACTAGAAATTTATTGAGGTTCGGTCTAAAGAAGTGGCCCACTCTTATCCCGATTAATTGAACTTAAGAGTATCCACTACTTTCTTGAGAGATTTTAGAAGTTTAATGCCACGAATCTTCTTATACAAGGAAAGTGAAGTTTCAGGCTAACAAACAACAAAATAAGGCTTGAAGCAGTTAGTATCCAAAATAAACAATGAATAAGGCTTCGAGCGGTTAGTCTCTAAGACAAACAAAGATTTTGCACAAGTTGATATCGAACTAAGATGGACTTTTGATTTGGCTATCCCTTGACACAGTGAGGTTTTATAGGGGTTGACCACAAATTGACCCAAGATTTTTACCGAGTTGATATTGAACCTACATAGTTTTTTATCATGCTGAACTCGGAAATCGAGTAAGATAGGTTGATCTTGAACCAATAAAGATTTTGACTGGGCTGAGCTCAAGAACTATTGTGAAATTTTTTCACTAGTTATTCTTCACGAACCCAAAAGGAGAGATTTTCTTCGATGGCAGAGCTCATAAACTAAATAGAGACTTATTTTAATCCCCAAAGACAATCATAGAGATTTTACAATGATTTAGATCTCATCCAAGATAATCATCTTCTAAAGAAGAATGATTTACTCAAGATAAAAACTACTCTTGGTAAAATCTCTATTAATCCCTCCCCCAAAACAAAATTCCTAACTAAACTCAATAACGCTCTCAAGGCACTATGAATAAAATATATGAGAACAATAGAAATGATTCAGAGAGATCATGAGAGAAATGAAAAGTGAGGTTTTTCATGCTTTATGTATAATTTTAAATGATAGATAAGCTTTCTATTTATACACCAAGAAATTGTGTAAATTTGGAAATAATCCTTGGGATAATTAATTGACTTAATCGATTAGCCAGTGGAAATAATTGATTATTTGTGCCCAAAATGGAAGGTTTTTATAGAGATTCATATCAATCATTAAGATATTGTCACTGTGATATGGTGGGAGAACTGACTTGGGTGTTTTGTGTTTGATTGCAAATGTTGCGGTTAGCAAGAGTCGCCACCGACTTTTCTTTTATCCAAAAGGAAAGGTGAAAAAGCACAGGAAAGACCTTTGAGATTATTTCTTGAGTTTGGGGGGTAGATTATGAAAAAGGAAGGTATTAGCAACCTTTTCATCCATGGTTTTCCATGGGCTCTTAGTTACTTTCTAGATCACTTACCTTTGTTTGAAATTATACTTTGTGTGGTTTTTGAAAGTATTTTGTAAAGAGGCCATTGTTTAGGCAATCTTTGTAATGATTCTCGTTCGTTAAGAATGTATACAAAGATGTTGATCCTTTGAAAATGTTTTCAATTTTGTAAGATGTTTGAAAGTGTATGTGATTGTTTTGAAAATAGCAAGGATGTTTGTTTTGAAATGGAGCAAGTAATTGGGAGCAATCTACCTACTCAAATGTCCTTCTTGTTCATTTTTTTCCTTTGACATTGTTGTCTTACCATTGATTTGGTAAGCAACCCTATCTTTGGATGTAAATGGGACGGGCGTGGGTCATCGTATAACTATGATTAACAATGTTGCAAGGTATTTTAGCATTCTTTTTTAGGGACTGAGATCATTTGTAAGACAACTTATATAGCGTCATCGAGGGACTATGATCTTGTGTTCGTTAGTTTTTGCTAAGATACCTCACATGCGTAATATGGCCATTTTGTAAGGCAACCAAGTGGATTTTACCCTAGGGGTGCTTGTGTGCAAGTGTGTAATTTTCATGCTTTTTTGTCTTGAATTAGGGTTTTCTATTTGATTGATTTTATTCTTTCCATACAAACCCTAATTACTAGCATATTATGTAAAACCGATAAATTGCGAAATTTAAAGTTACTATGCTATTACAATATTTGTGGGGAGGGGGTGTACAATTGGTAAATGGGGATTGCAAGAATATAAACCTAATTAATCTATTACAACCAAATTGAATTTGTATAAGAATTACATAAATGCAAAGTATAATGATGAATAAATGTATAAGGATAAAAAATGTAAAGAAAATGAATTTTGTTTGATTTTCATAAAGAAATATTTTTTGTCTTAACCTAATTTAAATAAAGAAAATAATTAATTAAGTTTGAATTTATTAAGAAAAAGATTTTAAAAGAAAACCTTAATTCTATTAATTAAAAGAAAATAAGTTTAAGAAAAGTATTTTTGGTATTTTTATCTAAAATGTAATTATAGTATTATAAAATATTTTTAGTCCTTTTTTATATCAAGATAATATATTTAAATAGGTATAAAAGAAAATAAATAATAACCTATTTTTAATTAAATCTACAAGGTAATTAGTAAAGATAAATAAAGTATGATGAAGAAAATAATTTTTTTTCTGAGAAAAATGTTTAAATTATGTCAAAACATAAATCTACTATTTTTATATTTTTTTAATGATTTTTTAGTATTTTAGAAAATATATTTAAAAAGAAAAATGAAATAAATAAATTTAAAAAATACAAATGGGCCAGGGGGTGCCAAAGGTCAGGATGGGAGTCAGCAAAGAAAAAAAAACACAAGGCCCACTTATTGGAAGCCCAGGCGCCTAGTTGAACAAAAATGAGAAAAATGCTGAAAAATCATGGCAAAAGGTAGCGCTGGGTATTGAACCCATGACCCTCCATACACACGCGCGCTACCTTTGCCACTGGGGTGGCTGTACATCCGTTAATACAAATGAAACAATAAATACATAAAGTAAAATGTCTCCATGACCTGTACTTCGTCTTCAACCTTCAGCCAGCCGGACCACCTGTATCTCATTCGTTTCTCAACAAAAATGGAAAATGCAAACATGAAAGTTGTGCTATTTTTCCTCACGAATCTAACCATATAACTTATGTAAGCTAAAAGTCAAAGATGAAGATTAATTTTTCTGACCCTAAATTGAAACCTAATTTTCTCAGAAAGTTCAAATCCAAAATTCTCTATACACAGTTAATATAAATGGAAACTATGAACATGGTTAGCTTTAGAGCAAAGATATCTACATTTTATCTTCACAAATCAGGATCAAATGATGCTTGTATGAAGAGATAAAAGTTTGAAAACTTACCTCTTGCAGCTGGAGTATTGAATGGAGTTTGAGCAACTTTTGAGATGGCCTGAGGATTTGTTTATCTTGCTTGGACCTCCTTGAGTGTATTCCAACTCCTACTTTGCCTTGAAAGTTACTGAATCTCTCTACTCAAGTCAACCTGTAAGCTTGATGTTTGAAAATGGTGGATAGTGATGGAGGAGTTACAGTCTTGAAACAGAGGCCAGGATTACTTTGGTATGATGTATAGAAGGTGTTTGAACGATTGGTTTTCAAAACGCACGAGTGGAAATGAAGATGATGAGTTTTGGCTCAAAACTGTCAAGTTAGGCAGTTTTGTGCAGCAATGGTGTTTTGGAGAGTTTTTGGATGCTTGAAATTATCCTCTAGCTTGCAATGAACTTTTTAATATGTATGGAAAAGATTAGAGCACAAAATCACTCAAGGCTTCTAAGTTATAGGGTTATGGCTCTATAACTTGCTTTTGAAGAAAAGTGAAATGACAAATCTCAAATGTTGTACAAGCATGTCCTGAGCTTCTTCAGGCCTTAGATACCTTGATTTTGGATTATAGGGGTTGTGTGTGCAGAAAGAACAAGTTAGAAGCTCAAGACAAGTTGGCATTGTGATTAAAGCAACTTTTCAAGAGTGGAATGGTAACTTTCTTTCAAAAATGGCAAATTGGCTTGGACAATGCTTGGAACACTTAGATAATAGCTCAAAAGCAAGTGTAATCTTCTGATGATGGAGACATCTTGAGGTTTAGAAGCCTGCAAAACAAGATTGTGCAGCATAGGTTTGAAATTGGATTCTTGTTCATCACAAAATGCCTTGTAACTCAAGTGACAAAACACCAACTTCATCTCTTTGATTCTCCCTACTCAAGAATGATCTCAAGGAGTTCTTGGATATTTTGGAAAGCTTGAAATGTTCTCTACAACCCATCTTTGAATTGCTTTTAAATATTCCCCTTGGAACCATGTGAAAAAGTGCCATGAAGTTAGGTCAAAATCCTGACCAAATTAGGGCAAAATTTCACTAAGTGTTTAGTTTCATGACTATGTTCTTGAAATTATAACTTGAGATCCAAGCACTTTTGTAAGAAGTTGTGTTATGAAAAGTTGTAGATTTCATGGAGATATACAACTTTCTTGTTGGAAGTTTCTCTTGAATCATCTTGCATCATGGTGAAAATTTGGCTTAAAGTTATGAAAAAATAAGAAAATTTTCATACTTAGAAAAATTTCTAAGTTAAGAAATTTTAACATTTCAAGATGAAATCTTGAATTCTTGATTTCTTGATGAACAAGTTTCATATTTTGACATGTTTTGATGAATTGTAATCTTTGGTACTTGAATTTGACCAAAAAGTCAAAGTTTGACTTTTCAGTATACAATTGAGTTTTCATCAGTTGACTGCAAAATTCATCTGTCCATCTAATGGATTTGCAATGTTTTGAACCATGTCATTAGGTCAAAATGATGCAATTGTACTTTTGAGATCATGACTTAAACCAATTGACCATTGGCTAGGTCAAAAATCAGAAATTGCCCTTTCTCAGTCAAAACCCTAATTTTGACCATTTTGCCCTTTTGATGATCTGATCAAATTTCTTGAGGAATTGTGGTCCAAAATTGATCAAATGATACATATGAGTTTAAAATGTTGTTGTGGATCAAAAATTATGATGTTTGACTGCAAATTGGCCATGGTTGACTTTTTTCCCAATATAACTGATTTTTAGGTCAACTGCTCAATTGACTGACCAAAAGTGTGATCCAAAGCTTGAAACTTGACATGAGTAATCTTGGGGGTTCATAATGGTCCATGAAAGTAATATGAAGCATTTATAGTTCAAAAATCCTTGTGCAAACCCAAACCCTAGTTTTGGTCATCAGTGCCTAAGGAGGTGTCTTGATTTGATCAAACCCTAGTGCAGTCTTGAGCCCAAGGAGATTTTGTGAGCAAATTCTTGATAAGTGAGAGGGAAAATTTTGGGGTACAACAGCTTCCCCTGTTCAATGTTCTTAAGCCTGAAGATTTAGATTGGCAAGCTTTGCCATTCGTGACTCGAAGGTGGAAGATGATTGGACACTAGAGTGCCCAGAAATTTGCACTCGACGATGTGAAGGTTAAGGGAATGGGCTTAAAGATGCCATTTCGAGAAGTGATAGAAATTTGTTGGAGATGGGCTTGTAGATTCAATCCAAGGTGATTGCGGAATTGTAATTTGTACGCTGAAAGAATGAGTATCAGAATGGCATCCGTGTCTGGAGCGTATCTGTACCGCATCTGGAGGCCAATTTTGAATGAGTATCAGAATGGCATCCGTGTCTGGGGAGTATCTGAACTGTATCTGGAAGAGGCTCTGAATGAGTATCAGAATGGAATCCGCGTCTAGAGTGTATCTGAACTATATCTGGAGGAGGCTCTGAATGAGTATCAGAATGGCATCCGTGTATGGAGTGTATCTGAGAGTTGAATCTGAATGAGTATCAAAATGGCATTTATGTCTGGAGCGTATCTGAACTGTATCTGGAAGAGGCTTTGAATGAGTATCATAATGGCATCTGTGTCTGGAGCGTATCTGAGAGTTGAATCTGAATGATTATCAGAATGGCATCCGTGTCTTGAGCGTATCTGGACTGTATCTGGAAGAGGCTCTGAATGAGTATCAGAATAGCATCCGTGTCCGGGGTGTATCTGAACTATATCTGAAAGCTCTGAACATTGTTAATGGTAGTTGTTAATCTTATCCTGAAAAGGGTAAAATGTTAGCTAAAATGAAAAGTCACGTTGTATGAAATGTATGATATAATGCATTCGTTTTATCAATGTTTATGATATATGGATGCAATGTATGCGTATGTGAGCTAATTTGCTGCACTACTGTTGGATTAGGGAAAATAAATCCCTGCTGCTGAGGATATGTAAGTCTTCATGTCTTGAAGTCGAAGTGCTGATAAATTTCCGTTTAGAGAAATAAACTCTGTTGTGAGGGAAATGCCATGTACTCCTTGAATAATATGTTGGGAAATCCTGAGAAATTGAACGACTTCTACTAGGGATTGATAACAGAAACTTTGTTTTACTGGGGATTAAACTGCACATTGCAGGGAGAAATTTTTCATGGAAAATAACTTGGAGAATTTCCCTATCTCTTAAAGTCATCAGTAATTGTCTTTTATTTTTTTTATTTGTAAACAGTAATTATGTTCAGATGCATATGTTCAACAATGAATCATTGGATGTTTTTATAAACAAAGCACAAGAGTAAAGAAAAACAGATAATTTTGCACTTTTAAAGGAATGTTTTTGTATTGAATTTGAGCAAGTATTTTTGTACAGTGAGACAAACATTCTAGTAGGAGAACGCCGTCATAAAAAATGAAGATTTTAATACAAAGAAAAGATAGTTATGTGTAAACATCCCATGCGGTTCCCATTCTGCTATAGCCTTTGTATCTCTGAGCATCTTGTCTATTTGTTGCCTTGTTCGAAGATGATTGAATTGGTCAGAAATGTCGAGTTTGCAAGTTGAAGCCAAAGGTTGTCCTCAAAGTGATCAAACGGGACATACTCATACGCTTTAATTCCCTAACTTTTTCCTAGACCGCCCTTTCGGGTTTTCAGTCCACCGGGAAACCCTTTTTTTGCCCAAGTCACCCTTTCGGGTTTTCAACTTGCCGGGTGTACAAATTTTTTTGTTTTATCCCTAATTTTTTCCTGAACCTTTTTGATTCGCCGGGATGCCCTTGTTTTTCCTAGGTATGTCAAACTATTGGGTCTTTTATGCGTAGTATCTTTTGATCATGTCCGCGTTCGCAGGGTGTGGCAGGTTGTCGCCATCCATGGTGGTCAAGATCATTGGCCCGCCAGAGAATATGTTTTTGATTATAAATGGTCCTTCATAGGTAGGAGTCCATTTTCCCCTGGGATCACCTTGTGGTAGTATGATGTGTTTGATCACTAGATCCCCAACTTGATACACTTGGCGTCTGACTTTCTTGTTGAAAGCCTTGATCATCCGTTTTTGATACATTTGACCATGGTAAACAGCAGTAAGCCTCTTCTCATCAATCAAGTTCAGTTGATCAAGTAAGTCTGGATCCAATTGTCTTCATTCAACCCTGCATCCTTCATGATCCTCAGAGAGGGGATCTGGACCTCGATAGGCAAGACAACCTTCATGCCGTAAACTAAAGAATAAGGTGTTGCCCCGGGGGATGTGCGAGCTGTGGTACGATACCCGTGGAGAGCGAATGGTAGCATCTCATTCCAGTCTTTGTATGTGACTGTCATTTTCTGTATGATCTTTTTAATGTTCTTATTTGCAGCTTCAACAACACCATTCATCTTCGGCTGGTAAGGAGAAGAATTGTGATGCTGAATCTTGAATTGCTTGCACAAGGCGGTGATCACAGTGTTGTTGAGATTTGTACCATTGTCAGCGATGATCCTTTCCGGGATTCCGTACCAAAAAATGAGATTTTGCTTGATGAAATGGGCAACAACATTCTTGGTAATGGAGGCGAAGGAGGCTGCTTCAACCCCATTTGTAAAATAGTCAATGGCCACTAGGATGAAGCGGTGTCCGTTGGAGGTTGTTGGCTTGATTTCCCAAATCATATCAATCCCCCATATAGCAAAGGGCCAAGGAACCGTCAAGACATTCAGAGGAACCAGAGGTACGTGCACCTTGTCAGCATAGATCTAACACTTGTAGCAGGTTCGAGAGTGTTGATAGCAATCTTCTTCCATGGTACACCAATAATAGCCTTCCCGTAGGATTTTCTTTGCCATCGTATGCCCACTGGAATGGGTGCCAAAAGTTCCTTCATGCAATTCAGCCATGATCCTTTTAGCTTCAACCTTATTTATGCAACGAAGTAACACAAAGTCAAGATTGTGTTTGTAAAAAATGCCATTACTAAGGAAAAACTTAGCAGAGAATCTTCTTAAGAACTTCTTATCATTGACTGAAGCTCCTTCTGGATATTCTTGAGCCTCGAGATACCTCTTAACTTCGTGTAACCAAGGTTGGTCCACTATTTCTTCAGTATTAATCTCGTGACAGTGTGCTGGTTCATCCATTCGTTCAATGGTGATCTGGGGAGCCTCGTTATCCCAATTAAGTTTAAACATAGATGACATTGTGGCTAGTGCGTCTGCTAGCTGATTTTCTTCTCGCGGGAAATGCTCGAAGGTAATCTTCTCAAAATGTGGTAGCAATGTCAAAACATGTTCTTTATAAGGGATAAGGTTAGGGTGTTTGGTGTCCCATTCCCCTTTGATCTGTCTGATGATCAAAGCTGAATCTCCAAATACATTCAAGGATTTGATCCCCAAGTCTATGACAGCTCTGAGACCAAAGATGCATGCTTCGTATTCCGCCATGTTGTTTGTACAATTGAAGCAGAGTCTTGAGGTGAAGGGAGTATGATACCCTTCGGGAGATATGAGTACAAAACCGATACTATTGCCAAGTGTGTTGGATGCCCCATCAAAGAACATGGTCCATCAGGATCCTTGTTTAGGTCTGTCATATGGTCTGCATTCTTCACAGTTGTCTAATGTCATGATGTCTTCATCTGGAAATTCGAATTTCATGGACTGGTAGTCTTCTACAGCTTGGTGAGCAAGGTGATCAGCTAGTACACTGCCCTTTATAGCTTTCTGGGTAGTATACTGTATGTCATATTCTGTCAGGATCATCTGCCATCTCGCTATTCTCCCAGAGAGAGCAGGTTTCTCAAAGATGTATTTTATCGGATCCATTTTAGATATCAACAAAGTAGTATGAGTGAGCATATATTGTCTTAGCCGGCGTGCAGCCCATGCCAGAGCGCAGCAAGTTTTCTCGAGTAGTGAATATCTTGTTTCACAATCGGTAAACTTTTTGCTCAGGTAATAAATAACATGCTCTTTTCGGCCAGACTCATTATGCTGCCCCAATACACACCCAATTGAGTTTTCTAAAACAGTCAGATACATGATCAATGGTCTTCCCTCCACTGGTGGCATCAACATAGGAGGCTCTTGCAGGTATTCTTTGATTTTTTCAAAATTAACTTGGCATTCATCATTCCATTTGACTACTTGATCTTTCTTCAATAGTTTGAAGATTGGTTCACAAGTAGCTGTCATGTGAGAGATGAATCTGGCAATGTAGTTTAAACGTCCCAAGAATGCTCTGACTTCCTTCTCAGTATGAGGAGCAGGCATCTCTTGTATTGCTTTAACTTTGGCAGGATCGACCTCGATACCTTTGTTGCCGATGATAAAGCCTAGGAGTTTACCAGACCGTACCCCAAATGTGCATTTGTTTGGATTCAACCTCAGCTTATACTTCTTCAGTCTCTCAAACAGTTTTTGTAAATGATCAAGATTCTCTTCTTCTGTTTGAGATCTGGCTATCATATCGTCCACATAGACCTCTATTTCGTGATGTATCATGTAATGAAATAAAGCTGCCATGGCATGTTGATAGGTTGCCCCGACATTTTTTAGTACGAATGACATCACCTTGTAGCAGAATGTGCCCCACTGTGTGACAAACGTTGTTTTCTCCATGTCCTCAGGCGCCATTTTGATTTGATTGTAACCTGAGAATCCGTCTATGAAGGAAAACACTTTGTGTTATACCGTATTGTCAACTAGAATATCAATGTGGGGGAGTGGAAAGTCATCCTTAGGGCTTGCCCTATTCAAATCTCTGTAGTCCATGCACATTCGTACTTTACCATCTTTTTTTGGGCACGGGAACAACATTGGCAACCCATTGCGGATAGGAGGTGACAACCAAGAATCCAGCATTGAATTGCTTCATGACTTCTGCTTTAATCTTTTCTGACATATCAGGCCTCATGCGGCGAACTTTTTGCTTTATTGGCGGACAATCCTCTCTTGTAGGAAGACGATGTACCACAATATCTGCGTCAAGTATCGACATGTCTTCATATGACCAAGCAAAGACTTCAACATAATCCTGTAACAACTAAATCAGACGCTCCTTGATACTGGGTTCCAGATTGGCGCCCATCTTGACCTCTTTTTTGTCTTCTTCAGTACCTAGGTTGATTGTATCCATGGGTTCCTCGTGAGGCTGAATGGTTCTCCCTTCTTGTTGTAGTAGTCTGGAAAGTTCCCCTGGTACTTCACAATCTTCCTCACCTTCCTCTTTGGCTTGGTAGAGTAGATTCTCAGAGTCACAAAAGGCCATAGCAGTATCGTTACCCATGGGATCCCGAATGGATGTATACCTGCATTGTGAGTGCGAGTGTGTGTAAGGGTATAACTATCCTTGAAAGAAATGAAAATGTAAAAAGAAAAACAATGAGCACAAAAGTTTGTATGCGAAAACGTCCATGATTCATTGATGTCATATGAAAATGAGATAATAACCCTTACAAATGGACCATTGTGCCTCGGGTAAGACACAAGGTTTTAAGAGTGCAAATTGTTTTAATATTACAGATCTAACAAAATGTAAAGACAAATTACTGTGGGATAAAAGTGACCGGGACAAAATCTCTAGCCTCCCAATTGCTGAGCCCTCCACTAACAGTTGGGAATATCCAATCCTCCAGGTTGCATCCATCTTCACTATCTTCTACCGCGTTGACTTCTCGGTTGCTGATCTTCAGGGGTGGTCCTCCGGCACGAGCGCAGCGTACAACCTTCTGGGCACCTGAAGTGAAACCCAGGCCAAACTTGTCAGACTTATATGGGATATCTGGGAGTTGTCCCCAGATAGTGCACCCACCTTCTTCTACCACTGCTTTGGCATCTTTCAGAGGTGACATCCGGAGTGGAGGCCTTGTAATCTTGGGAACCTGAGACACAACCATGGTCACTGCCACATCTTGGGGGACTTCTTTAAAGTGTTGAAATGGAGTTTCAATAAATTCACCATCTAATTCCACATATCTGAAGGAATTAAGATGGCTAATCATGTACTCTTCCTCTCCATGAACGGTGATAATCTTCCCTTGAATTGGATACTTCAACATTTGGTGCAACGCAGAAGTAACAGCGCCAGCATTGTGGATCCATGGTCAACCTAGCAAGCAGGAGTATGAAGGGCGGATGTCCATTACATAAAAAGTTGAATTGAAAGTTTGGGTTCCAACCTTTATGGGGATATCCACTTCCCCATGCACCATCCTTTTCGAGCCGTCAAAAGCCCTTACTACTATGTTGCTTGGCTTTAATGTTAATCCCTCACATTCAAGCCTATCAAGAGCCTTTTTAGGCAATACATTCAGGGATGAACCGGTATCAACTAATACATGAGCCAACGTCGTGCCCCTACATTCAACTGAGACATGCAATGCCTCATTATGCTTCCTTCCCCTTGGCGTTAAATCAGCATCTGAAAAACCTAAGCCATTATCTGCAGTCAAGCTGGCCACGCAGTCTTGAAACTGATCGGAAAATGTTTCTTGAGGTACATGGGCAGTTTTTAAGAACTTTACCAAGGCCTTTGCATGCGCCTCAGAACACAATAATAAAGCCAGCATGGAGATTTTAGATGGAGTTTGCCCCAGTTGTTCAACTACATCGTAGTCGCTTTTTTTTATGATTTTTAGAATCTCCTCCATCTATTTCTTGGAGGTCTCAGGGATAGTCAATGATTGTGCCTTCGTCCGGACAGGGTCAATCAGAATACTTTTTCCTTGAGTCTCAGTTAACTTGGCAACCAGAATATCAGTAGGGGTGATAACAGGGATTGTAACAGCTTCTTCAATAGGAGTACTTGTAGATATGATTATGGAATTGGGAGTAACCTTTGGAATAACAACAGGAATGATTACGGGTCCAAAAACGGATTTTGGGGGAGCAATTTCTGGAGAGAAGATCCTACCACTTCGGATAATCTTACTAGTCCCTGCAATATTACTGACGTCGGAATCCACTTTCTCAGAACTTGAATTTTCGGCATCTGGACAATCTTGCTTAATACCGTGGTAGTAGACATCCCCTCCATAATTCCACGGTACGATTTTGTCTGGCACATACGGGACTGGTCCAAGAATTGTTATTATCAAAGGAGTTACTTTTGGAACTGATGTAATTCTAACGGGTCTTTTGGTGGAGACCCCGGAAGAATTGGCGGAAATGGTGAAGATAAAAACATATTTAAAAGGAACAGGTGGAACTGAAGTCTTTTCAAACAAAATTTCTTTGTTATCTATTAGGCACTGAATGCCTGCTTTCAACAAAGGACAGCTGGTTGGTGAGGATAAGTAGAAATGACAAACTTCATCACATCCCAGGAACACACTGGCATTCAACAAGTTTACTTTAATAGTCAGGAGCAGGGTCATAAGGTCATCAACTGAAGTAACAAACACATCTTCTTCAATGGCATTGGTATTATGGCCATGTTTGGGCATAGGGGCAGAAATGACATTTGGATTTTTGGGTGCATCGAATTCAATCTCTTTTGTTTCAATGAGGTCTTGTATTTTGTTCTTTAGAGCCCAGCAATTATTAGTATCGTGAACAGGACTTTCAGAGTGATATGCGTAACGGGCATTGGGATGATAGTGAGGAGATGTTGTATTGGGGTTTTTCGGAGCTTCTTTTAAGGTCACCAAATTGGATCTTAGTAGATGCGGTAATACCTGAGATAGGGTCATGTTAATTCTGGTGAATTGCCTGACCGGTCTTTCCATCCTTGGTTGGTTGTTTCTTTACTGATCAGGCGCATGTTTAGGAATCATAACAGAACCCACCATTGGACGACGCTCGGTCCTATCTTGGTTTCTCTGAGGATAAACGGCAACCACTTCTTTCTTCCCGATAAATGGCTCCCTTATAGCAGCAGAGGATGTATCTTTCTGAATCTTTCCACTCGTTATCCCAGCTTCTACCCTTTCTCTGGTCAATATCAGTTTAGTAAAACCCGCCGATGAACTCCCAATTAGGTGATTGAAGAAGGGACCAGACAAGGTGCCCAAAAACATGTCCATTAATTCTCTTTCAGATAGGGGAGGTTGGACTCTTCCAGCCAATTCTCTCCATTTTTGCGCATAGTCTTTGAAACCTTCATTGGAAACCATGGCCATACTCTGGAGTTGAGTACGGGTAGGCGCAAGATCAGTATTGTATTGGTATTGTTTATAGAAGGTTGCAACAAGATCTTCCCAATTGTGAACATTGGCTCTTTCTAGTTGGTAAAACCAGTCAAGTTGAGTTCCGGACAGACTGTCTTGGAAGAAGTGTACGCATAAGTCTTTATCAGCGGTATGGGGTTGGATTTTCCTTACATATGACTGGAGATGCATTTTAGGGCATGAAACTCCGTCATATTTGGAGAACACAGGTGCTTTGAATTTTGGAGGAATAACAATCCCCGACATTAAACCTAATTCCTCAAAGTCCAAGCCATGCACTTTTTGGATTTCCATTACGCTCAACCGCTCTTCGATATGTTTATACTTGTCATCAGCTGGAGGGTATTGTTCTTCTGAATAGTCTTCTTCTTCTTCCTCCTCCTCTTCTGATTCTGACGGGACAATTGTTTCCTTGCCTTTCCCATCTTGATTGTCTCTTTCACTGGATGTCGTTGCAAAATTTAAGGTCCTTCTTGTCTGCTTATGAAATCTTCTTCCCATGTTTAGGACTCCGGTTACCTTCTTTGCCTTCTTTTTCTTCTCCTCTTCTAGCAAAGTCTTCAAATCTTCTTGTCCTTTGGCTAGGGTCAAGAGCAACTGTTGAAACTGTGTATTCTGAGCTTGGAGGTCCTTCACTGTTTGCTCGAGATCCATCTTACTGAAATAAACAATAGAGAGATGAGGAAACTTGTTGTAAGAAACCTGCTTATGTTATGATGAATGGTAAATGCGTATGCAATGTTTTCAAGGATTTTAAAATTCAAATTTGTTTTAGACAAAAAGGAAACACACGTTATATTAATATATTAAAGCTTGAATACATCAATGCCTTCTTGGGCAAAATGATACAAAAACTCTAAGATAAAAAGGTAGTACGCATCCTCTTTGGTGCAATGTAGGCATTTAGAGTCTGCTCCTCATGAAGTAGCCTAGTGAGTTCCAAAACCTTCTTCTCACTTGCGTAGAATCGGGCTTCGAAAGTATCTCGCTCTCCCTTGAGTTGTATCCAATCCCTTTGTAAGTCTTCAAGAGATGTGGGCATGTCAGGATGTATGATAGTGTATGGAACATCTCCCTCCTTAACAAGCTCAATAATTACTGGGAGAACAGAGGGATAAGGCATCATAAGACTCTGAGCGCGAGTTTGTACCCATTTGAGGTAAGGTTCAAGAGGGATGGAATTATTGTGCCCCTAAGTCTTGCTATACACCTTGTTCAACATCCTCCAAGCTCAGATAAATCTCTGGCAAAGACCTTGATCGTCGTTCTCGTAGTCAAATACTAAACCTCGAACCAGCATCTCGTGCGGACCATCCCTTCGAGCATAACCAAACTGTCTTAAGGCTAAGCAGGGGTTGTAGGTGATACCTCCCCTAATTCCAAGTAAAGGGACATTAGGGAATTATCCACAACGGTCGACAATGATAACATTCTCTTTAGATCAGGAGCACCAAATAATGTATGAATGTTTGAGCGTCATCAACCTTTGTGACCACCTTGAACCTTGATCGTTCTTCAATACAGATTGGGGAAGATGCAAAATAAACCATCTTGCCAAGAGAGGAGTGCAACACATAAGGACACCTCTTTTCCTCATTATGCGAGTGTGAAAGGAGTGTAGGATGTCTCCTAGCAATGTAGGCACCGAGTTGCGTGATATGAAGATTTTGACGGCATTCACATCTATGAGTTGGTCAGGATTTGGAAACAAAACCATCCCATAGATGAGGAGATCCACAATTTCCTCAAAGGCTTGTAGATCCAAGGAATTCCAACAGCTTTGGGCTTTTTCAAACAAGAACTTTTCTAGGAAGCCCTTGACACCACTCCTTCTTTTCCAATGAGTTATGACATTAGATGAGTGCGAGTGTAGAGCTTGAGCAATCTCTTCTGGATTTGGGTATCTTTTCGTACTGTTGAAAGGCAGTTGATTGAGAATGGGAACCTTCAAGAGTTGGGAGAATTCTTCCAAAGTAGGCACAAGTTGATAGTCGGGAAATGTGAAGAAATGGTGTAAAGGATCAAAGAACTGAAAGAGCACCTTCATCATGTCCTCATCTGTGTTAGAGGTGATCAAGTTGAGTAGGCGACCATGTCTCTCGGTAAATGGAGAGTTTTCAGGAATCCTTGAAGCTAGCTCCTTAAGTTATGGAGGGATCCTTACAAGATTGACTTGAATAGTTTTCTTGCAAAGTGAATCCATATCCTACAAAACAAGAACAAAGATGAATCCCAAAAATCCTTGAAATGGTTAGTGGATGTATATTATGTTTATGATGTTTATTATATTATGTACAAGTATGTATACACAAACAAAATAAAAAAATCCTTAGGTTTAGGCTTGCATGGAGTTTTATAGGTAAGTACCCTCTTGAAGTTTAGTTGGCTTAAACCTGTCCTAGTAATAGTAACCGAGTTCTAAGGAGCTCAATATCACTGGATTGTTTCCTTGGTCATTGTTTCATCTCAAGCCTCTTTAATGGCGACCAAAATATCCCAAGAAACCAAACCTCAATGAGTGTAGTATAGAGTATCTATCAACTTCGGACTACACCAAATCCGGTCATCTCACTATATCCTAAAGGAGAAGTTGGTCAAGTAAAGGTTCTAAAAGTTCATTAGCGCTTCATGACATCACTCAGCGGCCCCGTATTCTCTTTGATTAACTCAAAGGCTACCGGTATCCACAAATATGTCGCACTAACGTAGCTATTGCTTAGACCATATCGGTATATCCTGCACAGTTTCCACAACGTATTTCTACTTATCTATATTGTATCCCAAATCCGGGTAGAGGATTCAAACCCAAACAAAGAAACATAATGTAAAGCATACAAGTCAAACAATGTAAGCAAATAAATATGATCTATCCCTAAGGTAACCCCACTTTTAAACTAGTCCCCAGCAGAGTCTCCAGTTCTGTGATACGGTGGGAGAACTGACTTGGGTGTTTTGCGTTTGATCGCAAATGTTGCGGTTAACAAGAGTCGCCACCAACTTTTCTTTTATCCAAAAGGAAAGGTGAAAAAGCACAGGAAAGACCTTTGAGATTGTTTCTTGAGTTCGAGGGGTAGATTATGAAAAAGGAAGGTATTAGCACCCTTTTCATCCATGGTTTTCCATGAGATCTTAGTTACTTTCTAGATCACTTGCCTTTGTTCGAAATTATGCTTTGTGTGGTTTTTGAAAGTATTTTGTAAAGAGGCCATTATTTAGGCAATCTTTGTAATGATTTTCTTTCGTTAAGAATGTATACAAAGATGTTGATCTTTTGAAAATGTTTTCAATTTTGTAAGATATTTGAAAGTGTATGTGATTGTTTTGAAAATAACAAGGATGTTTGTTTTGAAATGGAGCAAGTAATTGGGAGCAATCTAACTACTCAAATGTCCTTCTTGTTCATTTTTTTTCCTTTGACATTGTTGTCTTACCATTGATTTGGTAAGCAACCCTATCTTTGGATGTAAACAGGACGGGCTGGGTCATCGTATAACCATGATTAGCAATATTGCAAGGTATCTTAGCATTCTTTTTGAGGGACTGAGATCATTTATAAGGAAACTTATATAGCGTCATCGAGGGACTATGATCTTGTGTTCGTTTGTTTTTTCTAAGAAACCTCACATGCGTAATATGGCCATTTTGTAAGGCAACCAAGTGGATTTTACCCCATGGGTGCTTGTGTGTAAGTGTATTGTTTTCATGATTTTTTTGTCTTGAATTAGAGTTTTCTATTTGATTGATTTTATTCTTTCCTTACAAACCCTAATTACTAGCATGTTATGTAAAAGCGATAAATTGTGAAATTTAAAGTTACTACGCTATTACAACATTTGTGGGG